>CM017912.1:16836337-18134671 GCA_008369825.1 Triplophysa tibetana | reverse complement strand
AAGAAAGCACATTATGCCAAATCAGACACCTGGACCACTGTTCCGCTGGCCGAGACCCAAGAGGTACGCTGGAGATAACAAGATGCTTGCAAAGCGGAGCAAAAATAAACTCTCGGTCTAGCTATTTTTCCTCATCTCAGTCGTTCTTCAGCCTCAACGTCTTAATATGAAAACAATTGCGTTAAATGCTGAAAAACTGCAGCACAGGCAGTAAGAGAGGAGCGGGGTGTGAACACAGAACATATGGGCTGTACCCAGTCGGGCTGTGTGCACATTTTAATGCAGGATTCTCAGTGGTAAAATTTATGTCCATGTTTCCCATTTAAAGGTCAATAATTGAAAGTCAAGAGAAACCTTTACCTTTACTCTTGGCGTACGTCAGTACTGACATCTCATTCTGCTCTATATGAAATTTCATCGTGTACTCATTTCTCTCATCTGTGTGTGTGTGTGTTTACAGAGGCAGAACAGTGATGCCCCTGATACACTGACACGTCGCTGAAATGTGAAATCACAGCTGAACAATAATAGCAACAAACCCAGTCCCGTTTATAGCTTCAGGAAGCTTGTAGCAGGGGCGGATAAACTGATGTTTTCACAATTCCTGCTCAGGTGGGTGTAAATCACTGCATGCTTGAGTTTCCATTGCAGTCCAGAACAGCCCTTTATACGTTTGGATCAATAGTATAATCAATTGAGCAATTAAACTTAGTAAAATGTACATTCTGCTGGAACCTTTTAACTAGATGCCACGCCTACATACCGCTCACAAAATTGGAAAGCACTTCCTCAACATGGCAAGCTAGTTTCATCAGCCGGCCAACTTTTGGAAGCACTGGCACAAATAAAAAGCAATGCAAATCATAAAACACCTATCGTAAAATCCCGTACTCACATTTGGATGGTATATTGATGGTGGCTTGACCAGGCCTGGTTGCCAATGCTATCAGGAGGAGAGATAGCAGAGGGTGCAGGAGAGCGATGCATCGCCCCCTGCTGCCCACCTGCTGTGGTGACGTGGCAGGCATTGCACCTGCTTGCAGGCACAAACACAACCGGCAGGGAAACCGCAGACAATCCCACTCTGAGAAAAGCAACCGTCCAATCCTTTCTCGTTTTTTCCCTCTCTATCGGTAAGGTCCACACCCTCCTGCAGAAGAAGAGAGGGGAATCAGAGAGGTGGAGGAGGGGAGGCACATGTAGAGAGAAAAATGACTCAGGCATCCACACCGCCCAGGACAGAGGGAGTGATAAGAGACAAAGGAGGAAGAGGACAGTATTGAAAACGGAGGTAATAGAGGTTGTGGAGAGACTATAACAGTATCACTGAACCCTTACAAATAATGTGGAGGTACGGTCATGGTATCTGAAAGCACTGCTTCAGCATCCGATGGTTGTTGTATTCACATGCGACTCCACAGATACTTAAACAGCGATTTTAGTACAGCTGTACTTTTTTTAGTTAGTGAATGTAGATTTTTGTAATTAAAGAGGTTTTATGGGATTTTTCCTCGTTGTTAAAACCTTAAACCATTTTTTGTGCCATCGTTAAAGAACTGCTTACTCATCCTAAATACTGTAGTCTACATTACAATTTTTTATAATTGATTTCAATTACATCACATTTATTCAATTAGCAGATGCTTTTATCCAGATCGGCCTGCAAACGAGAGAGCATTTAACATTTCGTAAATGAGCAAAAGTTACTGTAGATTACCAAGCCATGATTTCATTTTGCCAATGTAAATTTCCTCGCCAGTGATCAAGTCAGCCATCATGTCAGTTGTCATACATAAAGTATTAAGCATCAGCTAAAATGTCTGTATCATTGGATTTCAACTGAAAGAAACAAGATTGCTTATGTGTTGAAGATTCTATAAATTACAGGAAAATTAAAGCTATAGCTCTAAATCCTATCATCATTTACTCACTCTCATGTCAGTATAAACCTGAATGATTTTCTTCTTCAGACCACAAAATAAGATATTTTGGAAGAACATTGGTAAGCAAACAACATCAGACTCCAGTGACTTCCAAAAAAACTGAGACATTTCTCAGAATATCACCTACATACATCACATACATACACAAATAACTGATGCTTGAATTTTTGGGTGACCTATCCCTTTAACACTGGATACAGCATGACATTCATAAAAGCAAGCTAATAAACCAAATAAGCATCCTTATCAACATCACAGAGCACTGTATCATATCATTAAGCAATTCACTCACAGCACTGGCTCTCTCAGAACAGACTGATGATTGTACTCATTAATAGATGATGGTGAATGTGAGGCCAGTGCGCAGAAAAAGACGAATACAAAATGAACGTCTGACATTTTTTTCAAGGACCTTTTTGAACATGAAGATAATCATCCATCAGATCAGCCATCGCTCACACCACAGGCTTATGAGCTGCTCTGCAGGAGTTCTCCATTGGTACCTGGTCTTGCCAACTGACACCGCAAAAGGCCCACGTTTATGGCTCTACTTATCAGCACTGTCATGAAATCAAACGTTCTTCTTTATTAATTTATTGCTTTGATCACATTACTGAAGAAGAGTCCAAGAGGATGGTCGAAATTTGTATTGGCTTGGGAACAGTGTGTCGGAAGCAGCTGGCAGCTGGCAGCTATGGATATGGGTAGCTGGGCACCGCTGTATCCCACTACCGCCAAACCCTGGAGCTGGATGACCTTGGAGAGGTGGAAGAGGTTGAAGAAAGGGGGGAAAACACCTTTAATTCACCCACCCATGCACACACGCGCAGACGCATACAAATTTATATTGAAAAGATCAGCATATCTTCGTGAAACTAGTTAACCAAAAATAAAAATTCCCAAAAAGTATTTTCAACAGGAAAGAATCTGAAGGTGAAAACATACAGCATTATAGAAACTGATGTAACCATTAGATGATTTGAGTTAGCTATTGAGCCCACGGAATGGCACTTCCAGGTCACATATGGAAGATCGTTCACATAATGTTGGTAGGACCTCAATCTCAGATTACTCGGCTCATTAAACCCAGTCATCTCCCATGAGCCCTGTGCCTTCAAATCTCACAGTGAAAGACAGAATTAAAGTACAGAAGGAAGGAGGGGGTCAGTGATGAGAGATGACAGATCAGGCGTAATCCCTTCCCCCTTTAAATCACACAGCTGCCCGATCGATCAATCACCTATCAGCTCACTCCGAGATGAGACGTACCGCTGAAAATATTCGAATCATCATAAAGCCGTGATAACCAGTGGAACATGACCTTCTTTAGAAGTCCAAACTTTGTGTTTGGGGGGATCAACAAAGAAAATCACAGAGGACACGAAGCCAAATTGATTATTGAAATAGTAAATGCTGACGCTACAAAGTTTCATTTTATTCAGTAGGAGTAGTAGAAGCATAAAGATTGTACATCAAATCACTTGGATTAACATCAGCACCGTTAATACAAACCAATCGGAAGGTGGCTGTGTCAGCATCCAATTAGAAACCGACTGTGCATCCGTTAACCTTTAACAAACGTCATCAAATAAAAAATGTTATCAATGAATCAAACCTTTCAGTACCACATAGTAGAAGACAAGACTGCGTGGTGTGACCTTGGCGTTTAGCTCGGTTCATTGGGACTGAGAGGTGTGTTGTGCCACTAGCCCAGTCACACGCCTACTCCTGAGGGAGCCAGCTGTCAATCAAACCACTACCCGGTAACATGTATTCAAACAGCAGCCGGTCACTAGGTGACCAATTCAAGCATGACTGATTTGAAGAGAATAATGGAGGAAGGGAGGGGTCTGGGGACGGAGAATGTCTGATGTCAATGCAACCAGTGTCTCTGCTTCAGGCAAACACTGCTTGAACCCTAACATGCTGATAAGAGACTTACACAAGGAGGCTTACATGACCACTAATGCTGATGTGAAAGAGATTGACAACCGTCAGGAGTGTAAGTCTCTCGTGCAGCTGTCGGTGATAGTATCTAGCCCTCATTACCTAAGGTCGTAGACCAAACATCATTGACGCCTGCAGCTGGGGAGCACCAATGGCATAGATGTGCTTTCAACAGAACAGATGTGCATTCAACTCAAAAAGAAACAACGGCGTAGGTTTGTGTCTCAGAGAATTGATGCACCATTCCACATAAACAAATTTGGTAATATCACGCCTCCAGCGATTGAAACGCAAGCAAATCATTATCTTGGAGAAACGGAGTGTGTGACTTCACGAACAGCACATTCTGCTTGATTTTTTGTGGAAATGTGAAGAATATAATCACAGGAAGTTGCGAGAGGAAATAAATCACAGCAAAGATTATGCGGATCGCAGATTTCGGAAAATTACAGCATTTGTAGACTTCTTAATGGGAGGACATCTGGGAAAAATTCTCATTAAAGAACATTAATCGTGGAAAATGCGTTATTCTCGCAGGACGAAGTGAAATGTGGTATAATCTTTAGCAGAGCAGCTCGCTGACCAATGAGGTTTGAGAGCGGAAAGTTACATTTCTGTTAATCCTGTTGTTCATTATTTCTGTCAACGGGATTATGGTCAAATTTTACAAGTCTGTCTGAGTCTTGATCCCAATAGTTAGTATTTAAAGTGAATATGTGCTTTAGAATCAATAAACATGCATAAACAACATAAAAAAGCAATATACAGTATACCAGTGTGCAATAATATCACTTAATCACTACTGTTACTTATCACGTTTCGAATGAAAATTTGTGAACATATTGTTAATTCACACCGTATAGTCTATAGACTATTCATTGCTTGTTATTACATGTTTGTCTTTCTAACACCAGTCAGGACTAGAGCTCCAATTTCGTTGTATGCAAAATATACAATGACATTAAAGGTTTTATATTCTATTCTATATAGTTCTATATGTGACCCTGCACAACAAAACCAGTGTTATGGGTACATTTTTCAAAATTTAGATTTTTACAGGATCTAAAAGCTGAATAAATAAAATTTGTATTGATGTATGAGATGCTCTGAGGAATCTGAGAGTGCAAAAAATCTAAATATTGAGAAAATTGCCTTTGAAGTTGTTAATCGGGGCACTGTGGCAGGACATCCACTCACAAAAATAAAGTTTTCATATATTTAATGTAGGAAATTACAAAATATCTTCATGGAACATGATCTTTACTTAATATCCTAATGATTTTTGGCATGAAAGAAAAATCGATAATTTTGACCCATACAATGTATTTTTGTCTTTTACAAAATATGTTCCTGTGCTTCTTAAGACTGGTTTTGTGATCCAGGGTCACATATGCTAATGTTTCATTTGCAGTTACAGTGTAGCAATTCCGCATATTAATATAAAATGAACAGAGTTTAAATTGTGTGGTGATGAAACTCTCTCGGTTTAATTATCATTTGCAAACATTTCTTCTTAGGGCAACTAGTGAAGAATTGTAAGTATGCATCGACCCATCAGAAAAAATCCCTCCGAACAACAGCAGGTTCTGTGGTTTCAGAATTGTATCCTCAATAAGACGGGTTTATCCAGTGAAAGTCATCTTTACGATGTGTTTATAAGGGTTGGGTTCCGTCATTCCTCCTCTTTAAATATTTACCACCTCCAACTGTGAAGATGCGTGTCAGAGCCCGGAGAAGAGATGATGGAGGGGGAGAATAAATGAATACACGCTTGCCCTCCACCCCGAGTCCTCCCCGAGGGTCTGTCTGTCTGGAAAGCCAAGCAACCAGGAAAGACAGACAGATCTGAAAGAAGAGAGCGGGGAATAGGAGGTGGAACAGCGAGGTGACTGAAAGTAATAGGAAAAAAGAGGAGTGGCAATAGACAAGGAGATGCGGAGGGGGGTCTGTAATTTGCAGAGACCCCCTACAGGGTAAATTATTTATAACCTGGCCTTCCTGTCGGTGCAGTTTGCCCTGAATTCACCTAGATTCATAATTCATTTCAGTTTGTGAACCGGATATTTGGTCTGGGGCCAGATCGGCCCTGTTTGTCACAGTGTCTGGGTCTTCTTGAAAATCAACATCTCTTAGGCACGAACCTGTCGCTGGTAACTCAAGGGTTAAGTCTGTAATGAGAGATACGTATATAGAGCAGAAATAATAAACGCCTCTGATCCGAGAAGACAAGCACCACACAACAGGCTGCATGCTAGATTACAGATTATGTTGATCTCATTACACAGAGGTGATAGAAGTGAAAGCACTTATTACTCCCTAATAAAAAGTCAATATTATATCGAGACCATGTGATGATTGTGTTTTGAGGATCTTTAATGGTAGATAAACAGGAATTTACTTCCCATGGTATCTTGCAAACACCCTGCTTTTACGCCTGGATCTAGATAGTTCTATATCACACTCATATTGCCACTCTGCTGACTCCAGGCAAGATTTTCTGCTTTATTGACTTGACATCTTATGCGGTTTACCCAAGGGTCCCCTGTGTGGATGTGTCCTCTCATCTTCATAAAGGCCTCTGATGTGCGTCGACAGCACTGCAGAGCACAGGAGACCAGAGAGCCGCCCTACCCACCTGACAACTGACCTGTATCTTAGATCCGCACTGATGCAATGTTTGTGGAACACTGAAGTATCACAAAGATTTTTTTAAGATGGTTCTTTATTACACTTGTTTATTTCATATTCTCAGTGTCTATGTATGCTAAGGGTTGATATTAGAGAAAAAAAATACTATAGAAAATAAAGGTTGTCAGAGGGGCTGCTGCCCACTCACTCTATCCCCGTTGTCACGGCAACGGGGTCTCCACAGCATCTCCCCCATACGGTACATGGACATAGAAATTCAGTTATTCACACGCACGTGCGCACACACACGATCAGAATCTGATAGGGAATCGCGTAGCTGCCGCGTGATCAGATCTTGTATGCTTTATCGTCTGATTCTTGCACACACACACTACAGATACAATTTTTGTTCTGTAACGCACTCAGTTGATGACATGACAGGCAATCCAGAAAAAAATCTGTGGCGTTGTATCACTCAGAACATTCTGTATTCTAAGAGAGATCAGCCACCAGGTTTTATTTATTTATTGATGTTGTTCCCTTAAGACACAATAAAAACAGAGGGAATAAAAGAAGCGGTGAATAATTCACGTAAAGACACGTGTTTCATTAGGTTTGAAAAGGGGGTATAGACGTTTCCGACAGAGCTAAGGGGGAGGGGAGGGAGAGAGAGAGATGCCTTAAGATCAAAGATGTTCTGATTGAATAATAATATAAAACATTTATCTGATGGAAAGAGAGCACAAGAAACGAGGGAACATGGTGTCTAAAAAATGACAACGTTTAGAGAAAAATAACTAGGGGATCGCCGTCTAGAGAGTTTAACATTTAATAGAGCTGACAGCAAGATGTGTGGCTCTATATGGGTTGGTTAATGGATGTAGATATTTTGATCTTAAGAGGTTTGGTAAGCTGGTTCCTCTGACATTTAGGAAGCACTAACAATATTTGTATATACTGCATAAAATTACCTTTTATTATACTTATTTACAACTACCACTGAATCTCTCACAGATCCAAACTGTATAATTGTACAGTCTACTCGGGGATTAAAAATGACGTTTTTCTCTTAATACCGTTTTGGGAAAAAGTAAATTGATGTCAACAGTTTAAACAAAGCACTTCATTGGTTTGGAACGGCCGCCTACAGATTCACTGGCACAGATTCACATCTAAACGGGCCACATTGACTTTGTTAGTGTCATTTGGAATGACACACTAAGCCTGTGAAACCCCAGCGTTCATTAAAGAAACACCTCTGGTGCTTTGGGACGACGCATGACATGTACACTTGGCCGGTCACCCAATTACAAATTTTACCCTATTTCCACAAACCAGCAACGATGACTAATCTCTAAAGACATTGAGAAATTCATGAGTAAAGAAGTAATTAATATGACAAATGTTGCTTTAAAGCTCTTGGAGTGACACGCTAGCACGGGACAGATGCGAGTCAAACGTGGGAAGGGGGGTCGGGCTCATGAAAACATTAGCTCTGTAAATGCGGCAATCATAGCTTTATGAAATTAAGCAGAAAACCCATTACCGCTGACCTTCTGTCTATACTCCCCCTGTCAGTCCACTTTTGTCAGGGCCAACCATCTTTTTGCGTGCAGTAGGCCTCTAAATTCAACCATGAATTTAACCTCCGCTACTGATTTTTCTCTTTTGATACACAACCTGACGCATTCCACCTGTATCGAGGCTGGATTGCTTTTCTCAGGGGCTGTCAGGGAGGTCATGATAAACCTGATGAGACAGGTTGAGGGCGTTTAAAGGAGCTGTCTGCTGTGGACAGCTAGGACAGACACAGTGTTGTACACTGACAGACATGAAATGGGGCATTTGACCCAGGCATTGAACCAATCAGAGGCAGCTTTAAATAAATCACATAAAAGTTTGTACTTTTTGAATATTGAAATTCTTATATCGAAGTTTAAAGAGCACTGATTATTTTTACGGAAACCATAGGTGGGCTTATTTCAGATACACAATGTGGCTAACAACATTGATTGGTTTGTATGAGCGGTCCGATAAGTCAATGTCTGGACAGGGTGTCACATGACCATCTTAACAACGAAAGAGATAAAAAGGCCAGTGGATGAAATGCAGCGGCACGTAGACATAGATATGTTTAATAATGTGCATTTCTTTTCAAAAAAAATACAAATTGGGCCTTTAATTGGGAAAAAGTTTTGTCAGAATTTTGCTAGTCCATAGGTCAGTGTTTTTTAACCAGGGGGTCTAGAAAAATTCTAGTATAAGACTAAACAAGCATAAAAAATGCATTAAATAAGCAAAAAAACAAGATATTTTGATAAGTTTGGGTTTTTTTGCACAACAAAATAATAGTGGTGGACCTTATATAAAAAAATAGACACAGGCCATATAAGAAGTAAAACATTGATTCTCAAGACAGCCACGTATTTTAACACACCATAAGAGATAAGAGAAAGTAATTGCAAAAACTTGCATATTACAACATATTTGTGACCCTGAACAACAAAACCAGTCTTATGGGTCACTTTAAATACATAATCTGAAAGCTGAATAAATATGAGTTGTTAGAATATGACAATATCTGTCTGTAGCATACCCTCCGAAAGATGGTAAGAGACTCGACTGATGGTTTTAACATGTATTGCCGTTTCAGAAAATCAGCTCCGTAAACCAACGTGAGAACTGACAAAATAAAGAAAAGAAAGAAATCACATTTGTATCCCCATTCGTCCACAATGAATAAATGATCACTGTACTTTCTCAGATAAATCAACATTATACAAAGAAAAAAATACAAACAATAAACCGCAAATTAACCAAGCACGCGGTTAAGCGACCTTCTCTTCGGGGGGTTTGCCAAAATGCACTTAGATTTTGACTTTAAAATCGTTAAGTTGCCGTTTCTGCAGCAGGTCGTATTTGCCTTAAACTTTGACCGTCTACTGCCAGCACATGCATTTCACAATCAAGTGGCTTCCTTTTTTTAGCAAAAACAACACCATTATCTTCCAAACAGGCGAGAATATATAAATATATATGCAATTACACTTTATTGGCGCCAACCCCAAATTATGAATTTATATGTAAAGAAATTAAATCGTAAAGAAGAACAAATGCACTTAAAACAAATATTTGTTCTTTCAAGATTACTTGCAAACAATGACAACTTCCCTCTGGTGTACAAAATGAGAAACAGCAAGCACCAAATAAAAATGGGTTAGCTACACTGTCTGAGATACAACCGTTTAAAACTCACAAATCTGACGGTGCAAAAAAAAAAAAAATATTGAGAAAAATGTCTTTGAAGTTGTTAATCATGGGCACTGTGGCAGGCCATCCACTCACAAAAATAAAGTTTTTTAAAATTTACAAAATATCTTCATGGAACATGATCTTTACTTAATATCCTAATGATTTTTGGCATAAAAGAAAAATCAATAATTCTGACCCATACGACGTTTTTCGTCCTTTACTAAACATGTTCCCTTGCTACTTGAGACTGGTTTTGTGATCCAGGGCACATTTGTGTACTACAGTCCCCCACGCCAAAAAACATAATCCGGTTAATTTGAATAGCCCAGTCAACAACCTTGTTAAAGCCTGAAAAACATTTTTTTCACATAACAATAAAATTGACTACAGAAAATTAGCGTGTCGCAGCAACCCAACACAGGATAATTAAACCCAGCACATCTCTGAGCACGGCAACTCAATTCATCCTTAATAAGGTCTGGACCACACAATTGTACGAGCGCATATCATTGACATGCCCCGCGCTGTAGCTGGCTCGCAATCTGAGGGCTCCCTTGTGATGGAGATGGGGTTCTGGCTGTCAGTAAGTGTGCGTGAGCGTGCACGGAGGTGTTAGAGGTCCCCTGGGTTCAGCGATAAGTGGAGAACACTGGAGGGAACGCAGCTGTCGAGGGGTCGTGTGACACGTGGGGGCCATGTCAGACGCTCCCCAGGGGAACGCACGCGCGCACAGTACACACCCTCATCCAAACTAGATTGATGGACAGCCCTTCAACACTACCAGCCCTTATTAGACGGCAAAACACGCATTGCAGATCAACGCCCTCTACGAGCTTCTTCAAAAGCAGGTAGAGCAGGATGATAGCAACACAAAGGCTATAGGTTCGAACCTCAAAGGGGAGGTGGGGATGCTCAAACAGTGTGTTTTGAAACTAAACATTGAATAGATTAGTCTCCGATAGTGCTCGAAATGAACCAAGTCTTATGGGGGTCCCCTTCATAAGACTTTTTTTTGGTTGGGTTGGTCTCGCAATATACAATTTATGCAAAATACACAATATATTTGATAATGATATGCATAACTAAATACTATTTATTAAAACAGGCTTATAGAAAAGAAGAGGCTTCTTTCACTGTCCTGCGAGAGACCCCGAGAGACAATTTGAGCACTGGTCTTTCACTGTCCTGCGTTTAGCGGTCTTTAGATGTGGGGCGGGGCGTTTCAAATTGAAAGAGACATCAAGCCCATAAACAAACTTAACATAAATTATTGTAAATCCCCCCCTTCAATTTGAGCACTGGTCTGCGCGAATAAAGCTGCAAAAGGGGAAAGAGTTTTAACGTTGGAAAATGCAAAGGTGTCGTATTTTAAATAAATAAATGCATATGCAAAGCCCTCACCCCTCAAGCACCATACATGAAAACCATCCAAGTACTCAAAGCCAAGCAGCTATTCAAGTCCATTTGTCTATTCAGCAGGCTTGGACGCCATCAGCCATTTTAGCTTTGGATTATTCATGACGCCCCATAACTTGCTTAATTATCTAGAAAGTCGATTCACCAAGATTCCTTCTGCTGCAGCGGCAGGTGATCTCGACTACGTCTCATCTGCATTAGTGCTCTTATATGCAAACGAGAAGTATTGACGGGTCAAGGTCAGCCCCACTTTAGTATGCCACAGGATTTGCATTCAGAGACATACAGCTGAAAGCGAAACAGTATGGGCCAAACGGAAGGATGCGGTTCAAATGATCAGATGTTCTAATCATTAAACCCCTCGATTATGCACACCGGAGGAACCTGTCTGCACCAGCTCCATTAACTTTGCTGAAAGTTGTAAAAGCAGTCCTTGCTCCTAAGTGCTCCAGATAGAATCGACACAAGCGTCTCTCGGGGACTGCGAATAGAGATAGAAAGAAAAAAGTGAGGAGAGAATGTAGCGGGTGAGCAGTCACTATCGCCTGCAGGCTCAGCTCGTCTTCTATATGTCGAGTGGAGAAGTAATATGTGAAGATTGAGTCGAGATATTTATTCTGCGTGTGCTAATGCTTTTCTATATGGATCTAATCTCCACTGAAGACGTTTAGAACCAATTTCAGTCTTTCCAGTTATCACACGCACACACATCAGGCTCTGAACAACAGATGATAAGTGAAATCAGTTTGAACCGATTTGACTGCCATTCAAATGTCTTTGTCAGATAGTGAGAAAACAGGGTCATGTTGGCTTGACGCTATGCTGTGATATGCATCCTTCATGCCATACTCCATACCATAAGGGCTCATGCGTTCGAACAGGATGCTAAACCTGAGACCAGACTGGTGTAAAAACACAATGATTTATTCTGGCATGCTCGGATGGAGAACGGACCGCAGTGCTGTCCAATACTCTGACGCTAGCAACGTGTCAATACTAGCTTGCCCGTCTCTTTTTTTTTCACACCAATCACCATGACAACCTTCTGACTCTAGCGGCACGTAGCCACACGCCTCCCTTCCCCCATTCAGCTCTCTCTCATCTGTCGCTCCTTTTTCCTGGCACAACTTCCTCTTTTTCCCTTAGGTTTCGCACAGCACCTGGATGGTTGTCATGACATAGTTTCTTTCATGTTCGGGCTGTCATTCATGGTTAAAGCAGACAACCATCTTAATACGTTCATTCGTGCAGTAGAATTAACGCTACACAGTTGCTTAGTATAAGTAAGCAATATAAGATGAGTTGCACATCTGCAAATTGACCACAGGTATTATTTTCTTATCATTTAAACAGCCTGTACCTTTGTCTGTTTTTAGCTTTGTTTATAAAATAGCTTATACCATGGAGGAACAACTGTGTTTCTGAGAAATGCACATCCTGTCTGATCACTGAAACTGTGTTATAGTGAGTGTTATAGACCATTTAATCGGCAACAACACGGACAAACGTTATGTGGCCCAAACTTAACTTCTGGTACCTCTAAAAAGAATCAATAACTGTAGCGTAGTTTTAATCTAATATCATTAATATACAATAACATATTAATACACATTCATATTTATATAAATTAATTATAAAACAAATTGTTATTTTATAAGCAAAACTAGACCGGAAATTTACTTTGAGCCAGGCGCGTGTATCCGATATAACCATCTATAGTATTTTTCTTATTATATACATGCTTTTATTAAAGCAATAATCCCCAAGAAGCGCTGCTTTGCATCGCGCCACAGCGCCCTTAGCTTTTATAAAAGGCCACCTAATTGCTTTTATTAAACGGTTATTCCATATACGTAGCAAGATTTCATAAAGTAAATAAAGTGATATTTAGGCTAATGGAGTCAGCCGTTATAAATCGGGGATCATACAATGGTTTATAACTTGGCTCAGCCAATCAGAATCAAGGACCAGGGGCCGGTTGCATAAACAGTCTTAGAAGTAAGTCATCTAATTTTTCTTCTTCAAGACTGGTCATACCTTCTTTAAATCATTTACATAAAAAGTTATATAGGGCTGATTAAAATATGAAAAGAAAGACTGATTGGTCCAAACTAATTGCTAGTCAGTGGGGCTAGTTGTTAAAACGCTGTCTTAGTTTAGCGGCTAAATTACGCAACTGGGCCCAGAAGTGAGCATTTAATAAAGTGAATTTGGGAATGTAGCTTGACCGATCTGGTAAGAGGTTCGGTATCCGTTTTTTTTTAAATAGAATTGTATTCAGTGCTCATTAATATGTTTGCAGAACTGGATGTAAAAATAGTAATTATTGTGACAGTTTGTCTTATACTGCAATATAATCTGGAAAATGTTGGATTTTGCAGTTCATGCATAAAACATGTCACGTTTGCAGTCACAGCAGATTTTGTATTTATCAGTTTGTTTGTTTTTAGAGAAAGACTGTTAACACAAATGGAAAACGTTTGTCATTAGAACAGTACATTACAAGCATTGCAGTCACCTGCTTAGTTGCCAGACGAATCATTTTTCAACATTCGAAGACATTTGATAGTTATTACTCATGTTAGAAAACAAGAACTAGTATTGCGAAATATCACAGCTGTATACATACTAATCTTTTTGAAATATAGTTAGTAATCTCTGTCTTTTGCTTTTACTTAAACTGTATGCAAGGTTTAAAGCTTTTAAAAGTACGTAAGATTGTATTATATTTGTATGTTGTTTGTGGTCCAACAATATGAAAATATGTTTTAACAGTACTTTAAAAAAATAGCTACTTTCTAATTAGCAAAATTATGGGAAGTATAATGTTCATTTCTCATTTGCAGGAAATCTCTTTATCTAACTTTCTAAAATGTCGAATGGATAATTAGATAAGGGCACACGTGTGGGAGGGTTTGTTCTTGTTAACTAGCCGTCTCCATCGATATCTCCAGTTAATCTCTCCACCTCCAACTTTCCATTTCCCTCTTAAATGTCTGTTTCTCTGCAGTCAATCAGCGAGACACTAAAAAGCTTCTGCATCGCTCAGCATCCCTGCACTCAGCACACATCCTCCATCACCGTACAAACAGATTGTACTCTGTGTTCCATTAATAAAACCCAAGAGACCTTAACTTCTTACTGACAACAACAAACATATTGTTTCCACTTTATTTCCCTAAACATGTGTTGAAACTGTTCATGTGTAACTTCTCAAACCTCTGATTAATTTAACACAATAGATATAAACGACCCATTCTTTTGCATTCTGGTTGAAATCAATCATGTCGTGATTTTTAGCACGGCTGCCCATAAGTCACAGCGGAGGATGGCAGCCAACAAATATGTCCCTATAACAGGATGATTTTACCCCAGCGGCAAATCTAATTATGACTGAGAGCAAGTACAGTAGAGCTCCATTTCAGAGTCAGTGGTCGCGTTCTTTCAACACTCAGACCCATCAAAGGCGCCATTATCTACAGTAACCAGCTTGGATTCAAGGCATGTATGATACTGGACAATGTTTGGTATCAAAGCACGCAATTTAGTTTTAATGTATGCTTCTCTGTAGAAAGTGTAATGTGATACAGCATATTATATTTGTCCCCATCTTACATGCTATAATGCCCAGTGAGAATCTAAACGCAACATGCTACAGTTTTCTAATCTCCTACGTTTCCACCCCCCAATCACATCAGTAATCTGGGGCCAGACTGTCCTTGCTTTCTTGATCGTCTTTTTTTCTGTGTCTGGTTATGTACACCAGAAGGGGACTCAGCTGTAACCAGGGCTCTCTCGCTCATCTCTCTTTCTCTCAGGGAAGATAAGAGATGACAGCAGTAGTTGGCCCCGATTCCTGGCTGAGTCTCAGAAGCAACACAGAGGGAAAGAGAGCGAGAGAGAGCGAGAGAGAGAGAGAGAGAGAGAGAGAGAGAGCACATAAGGGAACAGCACTGACCTTTCCCGGGCATTGCAGAACCAGCTGAAATGCCATAGAGCGAGTGTTTGGCTACATAGATCTGAAACCAGTGGATCTGAACTGGTTTTGGAATTTAAATTTAACATTGGACAAGTGGCATCACATCACAGATCATTAAAGATCTAAAAATGAAACATTTTGTCATCATTTATTCACCCTTTTGTTGTTTCAAACCAATTTGAATTTCATGAATTTTACATTGATGTTGTATGAGGAACAATAGAAGGGTCAACGATTATCTTGCGTTACAATGGTGAAGAAAAAGAAATGGAAAAATTGAAAGACCATAATGTGAATAAAACGATAACAAAATCTCTTTAACTACATAAACACGTGCAAAAAATAGCATTCATTTTGACCCCTGTTAGTAAAGTTTCCGTTTAAAGGATTACACACATTCTTCTCTTCAAAAACAAGAGGAATGGAATAGATCAACATTCATTACTTATTAAACAATTATTTTAATTACAATTTATAATCTATTTGCATGAAGGCATTCAACGTCAGGTTGGCATGCTGTATACCGAGTTTTCGAAGTCTGACAAAATTCGTGAGTTTGACTGGCTGGACAACGGCAGCAACAAAACATGTCATTAGCGTGTTTGAAAGATTTTGCTATTCAAACTACGCACAATTACATGGTTAGTTACCCTCCACTATTTGCATTTACCAATATTTCTCCCTGCTGTCTGCGGGCCTTTTTAGAGCCACTGACATACACGGATAAATCTCACACAAACGATGGAACAGATGGAAGAAAGAAAGAGCCAGAAAACAACTATCATCTCTCTAATTTAATTAAGATTTCATGATGGTCCATAATCCATTCTGTTCGAGATGCCTCATTCAGGATTGGTCAGCATATTCGACCCAGAGTCAACCTTTCTTCTTCAAAACGAGGTTAGCCAACTTCCACATCCAAGCAATGAGAGACATTATCAATCGAATTAGAGATGATCGAGTTACGGGCATCACGGTTTAAATGACAAGCGATCGGACAGATCCCTTCGGCTCCACCGGTGGAGAGATTGCAGTGGGAAGCCTTCCACGATGCTTAACAGAGCGTGCGAGATGCATCCGTAGCAACGGCAGCTTACATGTCACAGGAATTTACACTTCATTGTAGTTTCTGGTGCACAAGAGGGGCATTGAAATGCATGTCTAATCCTCATAAAAATAAACCAGACAGGTGGTTCAACAGTCGCATCTCTGCAGGAGGAGGAAACCAACCGAGTCCAAGACTAAATATTGGAAGGTTGAGCGTGAGAAGGAAACAGGGAGTGTTTGACAACAGACGCGGCGGATAGCCTTTAGGAGAGGGAAGTTAGACTACATTGAGTAAATATTTTGCATTTTGCCATGCATCATTTTTTTCAATCAGCTAAAGGACATTTTCTAATTAGCGTCAGAAGCTGATGAGATAAGCAGGAGGTTATTTTCTGCAGGGAGTGTGTGTGGTGTGT
This sequence comes from Triplophysa tibetana, assembly GCA_008369825.1. Taxonomy (NCBI): domain Eukaryota; kingdom Metazoa; phylum Chordata; class Actinopteri; order Cypriniformes; family Nemacheilidae; genus Triplophysa; species Triplophysa tibetana. The sequence goes on along the minus strand of CM017912.1, from coordinate 18,118,043 downwards.
GGATGCGTACGTTATCGTGTGTGTATGTGTCTATGCAGTTTGTCATAGTTTATCACCGTCAGCTTTGACATTTTAATGGCGACAGGCATCATCTCTCTCTCTCTCAATTCAGTTTTTCCCACACATTAACATTCATTTAGCATCAACTCTTTACGTATTCCCTGTCAACCCCCTCAAAGTTCTGTTCCCCTTGTTCTCCTCAAACAGCTCATTTCCTGTCCCATCATGACACTCTCTCATTCTTAATGCGTGTCTTCATCCCGAGCGCCACTCAACCCCTCCCCCCTGAGGTCATTCGATTGTCCAACTGCATAATTACCGCTGTAAGCTTGTTAGCATGCTTTACGACCCTTTATCTGATCTCTCCTATTGCTTTGCATCTCTCTTTCCCCTCGTCCCAAAATAGGCATTTTTTCAGCATACCCCAATTCGCCACCATTAGCTCCTCGATAAAACATAACTCGCTTCTTGCAGATGCCCTTTCATCTGCTGTTTCTCATTCCATACGCGTTCATGCGGAAGAACATCTTAAGTTTGTTGTTGTTTATCAGCTTTCCTTTTCCCTGAAGTGTGCGCAGAGATAGCGCAGTTCATTTTGCAGTGGTGCAGTGCAGTCACACGGACTTCTCCACTGCAGGAGCAAATTGACATCATAGAAATTCAGACCCGGTTATCTGCTGCCTCCAAGAATATGATATTTAAGAAAATTGAAATACATGTGGAAGAGACACAGCACACACTGCTCGAACAAGCTAGCGTGTGATAATGTTTCTAGTAAAAAACATTTATATTGGAGCGATGGAGAAGCTAGAAATAAGATATTAGAGAGCATATAAATGCATAACCCTTGATGTGCTTTACAGTACGTAGGACTTGTTTCTGTACTAAAGGGATAGTTCATCCAGAAATGAAAATTTCTTATTGTTTACTCACCCTATGGTCAACCTACTGTACATTAGAAGAAATACATAACAAGATATCTTAAAGAATGTTGGTAACCAAACAACGGCGCTACTCGTTCCCCCAGTTGTCATCATTTATTTCTTGTGATCTACAGTAGAAACAAAGTCAAAGGTTTGAAATGACAAGGCGAATAAATGATGACAGACTTTTCATTTTTGGGCGAACTATCCCTTTAACATCTTTCTTGACAACCTTTCAAAGCACAGTCAATGATTACATTTGCATAACGCAATTTGCATTGTGTAAGTGTTGTTGGTGTGAAAATCAAAACAAGGAGGTGAAACAGTACATACACAACACATGTCACAATCCAGCATGTAGTAAAATGAATTTCTAGTCGATTTTTGTCTTGTGTCTGTTTTAAAATCAACTCTCTGTGATCAACACTGTAGACAAACGGCACTATCTGTAGAAGTTTTGCTTGTGTTGAGATGGGTAGGGCTCCAAATACCGTACGCTGCAGTGTATACATCACAGTGCTTGTCTTTTATACATCTGTGGGCAGGATCGCTGACTACAGTCTAGCCACAAAAGTGGGCGGATTGAGTCGAACAGAACGTGACACTTGTGCAGGAAGTCACAACTGCTGCATTGATACTACAATTAATGTCTGATGCATTCAAACAATAAAGGCACCAAAAGTGCGATTCAATTTTCCTCTCCTCCATTAATAATCATCAACCATCAGAGACCTATTCTCTGCGAAAAGGCTTTTTTGTGTCTTTCATTGGTCCAGACTCGCCCCACCATGCATCGTCTTTCATGTGTGTTTCTGGATGGTTGGCGTGTGCGGTGTGAAATAGAAAGACACGGTAGGTGAGATTAAATTAGCGGAGTGCGTGCGGATCACACTTTCTAGAGCACTGATCCAGCAGTAATGAATATATCATGCCTGACATAATGCTTTCGCTCCACAAGAACAAACACTAAAAGCCCCAGGCTTGTCACAAAACCACACACAGCGGCTCACGGATTCAAACTGAGTCTTAGCAAATGGACTGAAAAAAAGAGTTTAAGAAAATGATAGCAAGAAAGGGAAAACAACACCCAGAACCAGTCCATCAGTAGGCCCACCGAGACCAAAACTGAACCTTTAAGGCCCGGTCCAAATACATCAGGTCCTATGTTCAAATGAATATAATAAGATGGTAAGATAGTAAGATAATTCGACAATTCTTATTTGTTAGTTATGATGAGGAAGGAGGCACAGATCTATAGTCCCTGGTTTAAAAATATCCCTCCAGTCATTAATCTAGCAGACTGTCAGCCCACGGGCACAATATGGTCAACCACTCCAGTGTGGGTCATCTTGTGAAAAATCTTCTCATCACAGTGATGCATACATATGAAGAAATACAACAAATATGAGTAACTGCAGCTGTAGGCATCACATGAAGGTTTCTCTTCTGTTTTGTTAAAATTCAAATTAGTTTGGAAAACACAGAAATATTGCTGTTTCGGGAAACTACTCACAACATCTCAATAGACCACACATCTCCTGACGTTACGAGACGACAAAGACCCCTCACAAAGGACAGATTCATGTTGAGTTCACACATTCATTTGGTCCATAATGCGTCTTTCATTTAAAGGAGATAATAAGTGGAACTGAGGAGGTGTTTGTCAGACAAAGACATGGCTTTAAAACGCCCAACTGTGGGAGGAAACGCGGGTTCAGTTTGACTTGTTTTAGCACAGCTGTATTCTCTTTTTACAGTTCTTTTGCTGTGTTGACGGTCTCATCCTAATGAATTGAATAGAGGACCCTGTTAACTTCTGCTGTCAAAATCTACAAGCCAGGGCCATGATATAAAAATCAGCTCTATTATGTTGGTTTATTTTGGATTTATTATCAAACGTCTGGCTTTTGGTGATTAAATCTCACAGATTTACAGTGACCTCTGTCAGCGTGGTTGATTCCGGCAGCATATTCTCCATTCACGGACGGCTCAATTGCATGATTGGTTTCATTTTGTGAAGCTTTGTATGCGGAGTTAAAAAAATGAAATTCATTCTGTAGAAACCATTATGTGATTAGACTTCAGAGAAGTGTTTTCTGCCTGGAAATGCGTGAATAAAAAACGGCCTTGGAGAGCCAAAAAAATCATGTCCAAATGCAGGTAAAGTTATTAAGAGGACCATTCAAAGCTAGACATGGCTTTGTTCTGTAACTAACACTTTCACATTAAATATTCTTAGTTAGTTACATATGAAATTCTCACATTTATAACTTCAAGTGTGTTTGTTGGGCTTCATCATTAACCTCAACTCAGAATACCAAGATTACAAATATCTGGCTTGTTGGGCAACACTTGTATGAAGGTCATTCTGTTAACTAATGCCAATGCATTGGATAAAAGAATATCAAAGTAACATCTGCTACATCTACCCAAGCTTAAAAGCACAGTTCACCCCAAAATGAAAACTCACCCTCTTTTCAAACCTGTATGACTCTCTTTCTTCTGCAGAACACAAAAGAAGATATTTTGAAGAATGTTCAACAGTGGTAACCATTGATTTGTGATTATACAATGGAAGTTGTAGTTCATTGTTTTGCTTGAACTATCTCTTAAATTTTCCTGAGCTCATTATGCTACTGATCATCAACTCGTCTTGAGGTCATTTTAACATTTATGCAGGAGCTAGATTTCCAGACACAGCTCCATCTATTAGCACATTCGACTCTATCATCGAAATCCCCCTATACATCTTGTGCCGACTGCCACAGTCACTTCACTTTTATCTGCACTCCAGTCACTCCAACCACAACCTTCCCAGACATTGCAAATGTCTTCAACTAATTTGTCTGTTTTTCAGTGTAAGTGGAAGCAAAGTGTCAGCAGAGGATCTTTCCCGGCCACACGTGTTGCGGGCACAGGATGCACTAGCGACACCGAGGCCCTCGGGCGATAACAGGTGGCTGCGGAGACTAACGGGCTGTACTGTTTATCCCCAGAGCTCCTCATCCACAACAGATGCTCTGCATTAACCAAAAGCAGTATTTCCAAACCACTGTTATTTCATCGCATGCAACGAACGATGCCGTAAAATGCAGGCTATTAAAGAGACGGATGCTGAGACTGAGAGTGATGGTTTCTTCCATGGCCATTCTTTTAATAGGCCCCTCCTTGTTTCTGTAGCCCGTTCCCTTCTTGACCTTGCACCCATTCTCTCTCTCGGTTGATCCTCACCTCTTCTCACACGGCAGAAGTGCACATATATTATCGGCCTAGCCTGTCAAACGTGACCCCACCCTCTCCTTTCTTCTTTCATCTCTCTTAAATCTCTCCAGATCGTCCATCCATCTGTGCACACAGCTCAATTAAAACCCGGGCCTCTATGGAGAAGATTTCGCGCCGGCAGATCATAATTTTCTTCGTAGACAGAGTTTATGAGGTTCTGTGAAAGCAAAAGACTGTGAGATGAATGTGTTTTCCGAGGAGAGAATGGTTAACAGTGCTGTATTTATTTCAATAAGTCCGCAGTTATGGATCCAAGCACCTCTGTGAAGTCTACAGACACCTCGTCGATAATCAATTCCGAGTGATTTATCTTGGAAAGTCAATGTTGGTGATAGCGACAGGCAAATCCTCGAAATTCCTTTGGAGGGTGATAAACTGCGGATATGTGCCATGGTGATGCTATGGTATCACGTGAGACAGAATAATAGATGGATGAGACCTCCTGCTTGTCATTCTGCTCTGCTTGAGATTCAGAAAAGATCTAAACAATGTCAAATTGTGCATATATCTGCCAACACTAAAAGATACTAAAGATAATTAAAATACAATGATTTCCACAAAAAGTCAAACATTACTTATCCATCCACCACATAATCTCCTACTCTATATCAATATTCGTATCAAGAGAATCATCTACGACAGTATCAATCCTTAAAAAATGACAAGGAATGCAATTTAGTCCTGAGCTTTGAAAGAGAAGTAAATAAAATGTTTCTTTTGTAAAAGCTATAACGCATAAAGCACATTATGGCACAAACTTTCCTAACAGAATGAATGATTTTCAACCTGAACTAGACCCGCCCTAAATAAACCATGGTGGCGTACTGCCAGGTGAGTGTGTGTCTGCATTAAAGAGCCGGAAAAATAAATGAAGGCCCCACCCAAATCAACCGCCCTTATACATTTCCTATTGCCGTCCGCCCCGTCAAAGCATCCTTATATGTTTTATATAAAGCACGTACCCCCGACGCAACCAATGCACTGCAGACCACCGAACACTCAACACCGTTATAGTCTCATGAGTGATTAACACAATTACACAGCCCAGAAAAATGATGGGGGAGGATGGGCCAACAGCATAGTGTTAATACATTCATTATTAATACGACAATGACTCGATCAAAACATGGACTTTAATTAATAAAGACAACCTGTGTAGCACAGTTTTCTGGATAGTTATTTATAAAAAAATAAGCTGGACCAAACAAACAGTGGATCTATGATCTCAGCGTTATTAAATGTAATCAAACACAGATCATGTTTGGATAACGTCAAGGTCAATATTAAGACTGGAATGACGGTAATATGCAACCTGCCCATCACATGCAGCTAGACGTGCACTTACATGAACAGTCTTGCATTTAAGATGAAAACAGAGGAGCCTGTTGCTGTTATCACATGGGACGTGTACAAACCACAAGAGAACTGTATCTGTTTACGAGACACTGCAAGTAGGGATGGAGGCAGCATTTTTAAAAGGCATATGCAAATACACCCACAAAGAAATCATCGTCAGTTATCATAACACCTCTGGGTTTTGCCTTGTCCTCATTTAACACGCTGAAGTTCAGAAAAATAAAATTTGCCTGCTGTTAAGACCTTAATGGAATGCACATAAACACCAATTCCTGCAGTTATTTAAATGGAAAAGATTCAGATTCAAAGATCACAGACCAACCCACTGCACCTCAAGTCCCAAAGGTGTGAGCATTTACCAACACCACTGATCTGCAAAAACAAACCAGTTCTTTTGACATCCATCAGACATACTAAACGCTTTTGACATTTCACACAGACAAACTTCTCTTCTTACCTCTGCAGGTGCAAAACGGCTTCAGGTTTCTGTCCTCCTCTGGACCTTCTGAACGTCTGGCGTTTTCTTGCGTCACTGAAGGTTCTTGTGTCTCTTGCTCTGTGTCAGATTGATTGTGGCCTCCCTTCACTGCTGATGCTGCAGTGCGAGGAAAACACACCCTCTCCGGCTCTCTCTCCGGCTCTCCCCGCCTCCGATTGGCTGCCGTGTGGAGGCAGTGACATCACCCTTTTTCTCCTCCTGCTCCGTGCCTTCATTCTCTGACCATTTCTTTATTGTCTCTATCCTATTTTCCGCTCTGCATTCCCTTGGTGCCAAACGAAAAATGACGGTGATTTCATTTGTGATTGGCAGGATCTGTTTGAAGCAGAGGGGGAGTCAGTCATGCAGAGGAGTGATGACATGTTAAATGCACAGAGCTCTTCCACAGAACCATTAAAGCTTTTTTGCGGGTGGTTTGGTGGGCGTAAGTAATGAGGATGGGAAATATATGTTATGCTAATTAGTACATTGTTATGCAGCATTTGTAAGGTGGTACGGGAAAGCTTTCTGTCTGTCCTTCTCTCTCCTCCTGACAGTAAGATCAAATCCTGCAACGGACGAGACAGGAATGTGAGGATGGAGACTGAAAAAAAACAGGTTTATCCTGTTTTTGTCTTGTATTTTAAAATATCTAAGCATTTCTTAAAACAAGGTACATTCACTTAGCAAAACTGCTTATATTGCTTTTTTCCTGAGTTTTAAGCATTCATCTACATAATTTAATTAAAGGAATAGATCACCTTCAAATTGAAAATTCTGTCTTTTTTTGAAAAAAGCCAAACTGTTTCTTTATTCTGAAGAACACAACAAAATATATCTTAAAACAGAAAACCTTTGGTCCCCATTGACTTGCATTGGTTTTGTGTCCATACAAGATAAGTGGGCACAAACAATTTTTGGTTTACGACATTTTTCAAAATATCTTCTTTTGGGTTTTGCAAAGGAGAGAAAATCACAGAGTTTTAAAATAACAACTGGGTAAGTAAATGATGAAAGGTGAACTATCCCTTTAATCTACTTAACTTTAATAAAAAATGAAGGAAAATGCAAAATGCGATTTTTTTTTTTTAAAACTCCCATCATATTTTTTCAATGGAAAATATTTTTTTTTAAAGAGAAATGATTTTTGGGGCATTTTTACATTTCACGTTTTAGAAAAATAAAGTGATTCATCTGGGAAACGCAATGAGTGCTACACACATTTTCAATTTTTTTTAAACAATACCTGTTGGGAAGGAAAAAGAGAAGAGGAGGTTTTTAGGCAGGGTACTGTAGATAAAAGGTAACGAATGAGTGAGGCAGAGAGAGCAAGAGAGAGAGAAAACCTTTATTTTATATTCCTCTGAAATACTTTTAAACAATCTTGTTTGATTTGACCGGGCACTTATGTTAGATTAGAAAGAAAATCTCTTCAGCCACTTCAGCACTGATATATAGTGACTGAAAGAGGCTTCCTCAAACCAGTGAATGGTTGAATAGCAAATGAATCACGCACAATTTGATCCGAGAGGAAAGGGAACACGAAGCAACATGGCAGATTTTTCCACAGATTCTCATGCATGGTGGAAAAAACCAACTATCATTTTCTCCAGATTAAACCACTGGTTTTATTGTTATCAAAAAGTCTCGGACGTGCTCCTATCTTCTCATCTAAACAAACACTATTCACAGTATGCAAGCACACAGCAGAAATGACAGTCCGGTAAAGGTCAGCGTTTTAGAATAAATTTACAATGAGACGATCTCTTTGTTACATGACATTACCTGTCTGTGTATTCAATGGCACACGTAAATACCCACAGGAAGAGGCATTCCTGCAGTGTCTCTTGATACACACCTAGTGAAAAACACCAGTCGCTGCCCTTTAACCGAAAAATATTGCCCAGCCTTCTGTTAAAGGACCCCGATTTGTGACAGGTCCACGAGCACATCCTGTAAACAGGGAATCAGGCAGGACAAATGAAGCTTGAAGGTTCATTTTGAAAAGCTTGTGCAGGGAGTTGCCAGTTTGCATTAATACCATCAAATAACAAAAGCACATGCAAAACGACTGCTTTGTTTAAGAACGATTTGCAAGCTCCACAAATAGACTGTCAACCACCAAATTACAGCGTTATGATCAAAGAAGGATAATATGGGAATTTTAGGAAGAATAAGCCGAGTCTTAATCTGAAAGAGTGCCACTGTAGATCTGAGATCTGATGTAAATGAAACTATTGCATGCATGATCATAAATGACTTAAAATGACTGTTTAAGAGTAAATGAGTAATGTTTTGGTAATGAAAGGGAATGAAGATAAAATCTGGGAAATGGACTTAAAGGTGCTGTGTGTGATTTTTGAGGATCTATTGACACAAATGCAATACAATATAAATATGTCTTCCGAGGTGTATAAAGACCATAATGAAGTGGTATGTTTTTATTTAGGTACCTTAGAATTAGCTATTTCTACATCGAGGGTGTGTCCCCTTGCCATGTCATTCCTACAGTATCCCAAAACAGACAAACAGAGCGCGAAGACGTGATGACACAAATGTGATTTGCAACCTCACCACTAGATGCAGCTAAATTTCATACATTGGACCTTTAAAACATGCCACGTATAAACCATGTTTTGTAAGCACAGGCACAACCCAACTTCCCATGTGATTGTCAGACGCTCATTTTACGACCTCCTTTTATTTAAAATGGGTAAAAACTACACTCGATTACATTTACATTTAGTCATTTAGCAGACGCTTTTATCCAAAGCGACTTACAAAGAGTTAGGGAGCAACAAGCGATATGTCATACAGGAGTCATAATACATTAGGTGCCAATACAAAGTTACTAGTTTCAACAAAAGTGATGCGTGTTCATTATTTCACATAATATGTAATTACATTGAAAAGGTCACGGTTGACGAATGCGGAGGTTAACGTTATAACGTATCACCTGAAGTCATGTACGTGCAACGGAGAACTAAGCAAGGCAAGCATTTGTGTTTATAAAGCATATACATTTTTATTTTATTTTTAGAAAATGACCGATCGTTTCACTAGATAATACCCTTATTCATCGTCTGGTATCCTTTACAGCCCCTTAAAGCTGCATTGAAACTGTAATTTTGACCTTCAACCGATTGGAGTCCATTGAAGTCCACTATATGCTGAAAATGCTTGAATGATTTCATCAGAAACCTTCATTTCTTTTCAAATAAAGAAACAAATAGATAAACATCTTAGATGACATGGAGATGAGTAAATTATCATAAACTTTTATTTTGAAAGTGAACTACTCCTTTAACACTGATAATGCGTTTGAAACATTTTTTGCGCAACAACACAACTGTTTTCAGTTGACTGCATAATTCTTGTAACATTTTAACATAAATGCCTTATTTATTGCAATTAAGTGTGAGTTTTGATAAAACAATACCTCAATAAGCTTGAGAAGCCACAGGCCTCTGTCATTACCCTTCAATTACTAAATGATAAATATCAGGTCAAACCATTAGAATGACCTCACATTCATTTAATTAATTCAATTAGCTGCATGCAAATAACACAACTACAGCAGTGACTTCAAAATCATTCCTATGTTGCACTATAAGGCCATTTATATATTTAACTGTGAAAAGTCAGGGAGACTTTGCAGACTGCATTACTGGTTGGTGTTCAGGTCTGCCGGCTGTTTTGTAATAGACTGATCTTGGTTAATCGAGTCTTGAGGTCACTAATGCACACGGAAACAACATGGACGGGGTTGTTCCATTCTATTTCGTAGGACGCTGTTTCCTCTGGATGTAAAGTGGGGCAAGCTATGACGTCTGTGGTTCTTGTGCAGCAGCAGTAGAAACAGGCGCTGAGCAAAAGGAGCAAGGGAGATGAGAGAACAGCGCTGTAGACAGGAAGTCAGACACCAGTGTTTGATTTATAGTGGTATACTGGTAGAATGCAGAGTCTGTTCAGAAGTTAATTTGACTATGAGGTCATGCGAGGCTTGTGTCTGTTCTTGTGGAAAAATGTTCTGTAAATCTCTGATTTGAGGAAAGACAGAGAGACTCGCAGACTGCTGAAATGACCCTTAATCCAAACAGGGAAAACGTTTTAAAGGCGGCGCTTTGATTCGTGCTGAGCTCGAGTCGTGGGAGCTGTGATGACATTAACATTGCAATCGAACAATTTCATTGAATTAACATTCGGTTTCAAAGGACCCTTCGTATTTTATTTTTATACCTTCAATGTCATTTTATATTGAATAAGGTTTTAATTTCTCTGTGTAATTCTATTACAGAATTGTCTGTGACAAAGGCTGTTTGGTTGATGGAGACAAACACAGAGATCAACATAATACACGATTTTGAATTTGTTACCTGGGCCATTTCAAAATATGATCACAAAGCTGTCCCTACACGTTAGAGACGTGTAAAAAGTTTTTAAAAAATAATATTAAAATATTCATAAATAAACATTAATACGCAACGCAGCACCTTTTTATTCTTATGGTTGTTATTTACCTTTTTCTCTTGATTAGAATTTGATTTATACTTGAAAAAACATGTCCCCCTCCTTATGTTTGACTAATAAACTTTTATATGGTGTGTAAACATTTTCTTTTCATTTTTTATTAAGTCAACCAATTGAACACAAGTAAAGGGCCAAAAAAATGCATATAAATGAACCCAGAATAATTATTTATCAAAACAAATAATTGAAAATAATATCAAAGTACTTACAAGGTCAAAGGTCAACAAAGAAGACGCTCCATTCAAGCACACACATTGTGTGTGTCCATTTTGTTGATACATGTTAGACATTTTATTTAAAATATAGTTTTTTGGTGTGGTTCTTTAAAAGCGTCATCTGTGTTGCTTTGTTTTGTGTCAGTATGAAGGATTTCTATTGTAAACATTTTTTTATAATGTATGAATTTTAGTGTGCCTCAAATCATGCTAGATTTTAGGTGACTCAGCCATTTTGGAAAATTAGCCCAGCACAGGAATTTGTTTTTCGTGTTTCACCAATGACAGAAAATTAAATGCAAATAAATGAAATTTCCCACTTGTGTTACATCAACAATGACTGAAAACCATGCAAATAATATGTAAAATAATTAAATAAGGAACACGATTCAAGTTGCCCAATATTATTAGTAACAATACGAATCACGTGAAGTCATGAAAGCGCATCGCAGAACTGTGCGAGGCAAGCATTTGTGTTTATAAAGCATATACATTTAAAATATTTTTAGATGATCAATCATTTCATAGATAAGAGCCTTATTCATCGTCTAGTGTCCTTTAAAGCTGCACTGAAACTGTATTTTGGACCATCAGTCGATTGGAGTCCATTGAAGTGTTCTAGCCTATATGGAGAAAATGCTGGAATGATTACATCAAAAACCTTCATTTCTTTTCGACTAAAGAAACAAATACATAAACATCTTTGATGACATAGGGGTGAGTAAATTATCATGAACATTTATTTTGAAAGTGAACTACTCCTTTAACACCGCCAAATAATGCTTTTGCGAAAATGTTGTCGCAACAACACAAATGTTTACAGTTGACAGCATAATTCTTGTAACATTTTAACATAATTGCCCTTAATTGTTGGAGTTTGATCCAACAATACCTCATGAGCTGAGAAACTACAGGCAAAGCTCCGCCTCTTATTACCATTCAATTACTAAATGATTAATATCAGGCCAAACCATCAATGACCACATTTAACTCTTTTATATGGTGCGTTAACCCTGATAGCAAGCATACATCTGGCTTAAGTCTATTTGACGTCTGCATTTACGTCTTACAGACCTCTACAATACATAGCTTGCTCATCTGCAATACGTCTTGGAGATGTCTGCTGTCAGACGTTATATAGACCTCTTGAAGACGTCTGTAAGATGTTTATGATTTAGAATGGATGTAAATCTGCTCTTTCTAAGATGTTTAGCAGATCTTTTTACGCAGCAAATCTCAAGATCTTTGGCAGACGTATTACAGACATTCAAACGCCCCCGAGACGTATTGCAGATGAGCAAACTACGTATTGCTGGTGTCTGTAAGATGTAAATGCAGACGTCAAATAGACGTAAGCCAGATGGATTGTGCTATCTGGGAACATTTTCTTCATTTTTTTAAGATAACCAATATATGCATATAAACGCTCCCCAAAATAATTATTTATCAATACAAATAATTAAAAATATATTTCTGTCCTCTGATATTATTTTGAAATAAAAAATGCAAGTACTTACAAGGTCAAAGGTTAACGAAGACTCTTTATTCAAGCACACAAATAGTGAATGTCCCGTTCCTCGATACATGTTAGAAATGTTTATTTAAAATATTGTTTTTTGGATTGGTTCTTTGAAAGCGTCATCTGTGTTGCTTTGTTTTGTATAAGTATGCAGGATTTCTATTGTAGTTTTTTAAAATAATGTATGAATTTTAGTGTGCCTCATATTATGGTAGTTTTGAGGTGACTTCGTATTTCACCATTGACAGAAAGTTCAATGCAAATAATAGGAATTTGTCGATTGTGTTACACCAACAATGACAGAAAACTATGCAAATAATATGTAAAATAATTAAATGGAAACACGATTCAAGATGCCCATTAGTATTGGTAACAATGTAATCATCCCAGTGAATACTAATCATCAAATTTTAGGCCTTATGCCTTTCTCTAACCTTTTTTACCAAATCGGGATCGGTCCATTTAGTTTACAAATTGTTAAGACAAGGGAAAATGTATGATTCATCCACAATGCACATATTTACATTGATTCAATGGTTAGATTTTGTTTTGCACTTTACTCATTGATCAATAATCGTCAATAATGCAAGTGGAACAAGGAATCTACATTATTTAAATGAGACAAGATCTGAGATTATCTTAACTTGTGCACTGGGGTCGCATAACAGATTCATTTTTAACAGGAGAAGAAATGTTTGATGTTGTTACAATAAACGAAAGTTACTGCTGAATTATGAAAGTATAACAACTAAAAGCATGTTACTCCCCCTACTGGACAACCATTGAGAGATTCACAATATATTATAGCAGTAAAGCTTAACTGGTTTATAAAATTTTCAAGATCTTCAGCTCTTTTGAACATACACTAATCAAACTTTGATGTGAAACTTAAGGCATGATTTTTTGTCTTAATTGCCCACGATGATCTCAAACATATCTCTTCAATACTTGCATATGCAGCAAACACTTTTAATAAAAAATGCATGTAAGTGATGCCAAACCGGCTGTAATTTACTTTAAGATGGATGCATCCAATCACATCTAATTTCCATCTGGATTCATGTGATGGTGGAAACCACAGCACTTTAACATGGGAAAAACAACTTTCATCATTTTGAGATGCAAAGCAAATATTAAGCACGTTCTGAAAAATGGTGAACCTCCGAAAAAAAATTCTGAAATTAAAAACAAAAAGGGAAATTTAACGCACACCTATTTGGCTCAGACATCACGGCTCACCTTTGCTTCTGCATTTAGTCGAGACCTCGGTCTAGGCAAGTGGAGTCCTGCTGTCTGGAGTAAAGGGAGATGATAGTGGCTGATGAACCATATCCAGACAGTGTACATTCCTAGCATCGGAATTCAAGAAGGTCCAGATGGTCTGAGACACTGCACACTTATTACAAATTACACCAATTCCCATTTAAAAACGGTGGAAGGGGGCAAAAACAAAGGTCTTAAAAATGCCAATGAATAGCCTTGAATCCGATTCATACAGGTGTTCAATAACTAGACAAGATTTCCTCAAACATCTCAGAATGAAGAACAGAGCTTTTAATACTTGAAGCACCTGGGCACATGTGAAGTTAGTTTCGATGGACATTTATTTTATATATTTTTTAACCGATAAATGATGTTTGCTCCTGCATGTTAGTGCAAATGGTGTAAGGCATATATCATAAACACCACTAGAGGACACAGTGGGCTCATTTTATGCATTTATTTATGTAGCAATTTACTTTCGGATTAACTGCTGAGAGGCTGCGTCAGCAGTTGGGCAATAACCGCACAAGTCTGAGCCCCTGCGGTTTAACATCTCAGTCCTTCACTTCTTAAATCTGTGTGATCCTCTCCAAAAATACCACAAAAGTTGCCTAAAAATGACCCCCTTCTGAAAATCCATGCACGTCTGCAGGTTCACCGAAACCTCATTTCATGTTCTCTCCCTCCCTCATCCACCCCCTCCCCAAAATTACAGTTCCCATTTGCAAAGCTAGTGAGGTCACACATTAGCATCATAGGACAATCAACTTTTTTCTTTCCAGAGAGATGCAACCACCCTCTTATACACACACAAAGCCATCTCTCCTTTTAAACAGCCAGAGAAGAACAAAAAAAGATTAAACATAATAAACTCCCAAACCTTTTGTACAGAGAAACCAAACTAAATGGAGAAAATCTTTATATTAGTCCGCAGATATCCTCTGTAATCCTCTCTCAGGGCTCTGTAATGTAAGAAGGAATTGAGACACACATACCAAATACAGTTCGGTGTGTCCATGAGAGGCTCTGTGTGTAGTAGGCAAAATCTGTCACTCGTCTAGCCGTCCAACTGTTTGTTTTATGTGGATTAGAAGTAGATCTTGGCCTTGTGTTTGATAGTGTGAATATGCATGTGTGTGTCATAAGTTAACAACATGTAAGTCTACATCCGTGTTTGTGTGTGGGGGGATTAGGAGAATCTCTAGGCCAGTCCAAAGCCTTCAGAACATTCCTGAATGGCCATCAGCAGCATGTGTCTTAACTTCTCATAGCTCTCATACGCTGGGAGGTCCAACTGGTTAAAGCTAGGAAAAACAGGAAAAATACAGCCAAGTTAGCCACGGAGACACGTCTTACACTAATAAATATTTATTAATGTGAACGCAATATTAAATATATATTAAGGATGTGGCATATCCAATCAGATTTAAGAGATGGGAATGCATGCTTCTCTATAACAAACATTTTTGATAACTAAGGTGCTGGGTGTTCATTTACCATGTGTGTGCGGAGGGCAGACGGTCAGTGGAACGATCATCCCGGTGAATCTGGAACTTCTGAATACCGTTCATTCCCTCCAGAGCAGCGAAGCCCTGCAGAGGTACTTTGGATGTGCCTGTAACAAACTGCAGGAATTTGGCCCGGTCAGCCTGGTCAAAGGATCGTAACGCGCGCCAGAACCACTGAATCTGCACATAGAGAGAAGACAGAAAAACAATACGGAGTCAAACAACACTTGCAATTATATATTTGAACTTGTTAGTAATATAACTTGGAAATTGAGGAAACTAAATGGTAAATCATACGTATATCAAATATAGTCTGTATCTGCATTGTCATGTTTACGAAAGTGAAACTTTTTGTAAATAGAGAATTTTTTGATAGCCATTATGAAAGACTTTAAGAATTGATGTGCAGAAATGTCTCTGGCACCACACCCTAATGTATGCTATATGAATGGATATACCTGGATAGAGCTGGACTGATATTTGTGGTATTCTGTATTGGCCTTGAGGTCGTCGATGTCAATAGTAGGCAGGCCGGAGATGAGCAGCTCCAGCTCCTGCTCTGTAAAGATGGAGATCAATCTCTTGGGGATGATCTCATAAAAGCCCTCCAGGAAGGCGGCCAGCTGCTTCCGAATTGCACCTGAAAAGCAAAAAGATACATCAGTCTCGTGAAACAGGTTCTTTAACACCCCCAAGTTCCTTACCAGAAGTGACGTTTATTAAAGTGTACACTCACCTGTCATTTTCATCTGGCAGACCAGATGCACATATTCCTTCTTGTTCTCCTCAGTGACGACGATGTTGGCACCATTGGGCTTTAGATCCCTCACTTCACATACGCCAAACTCCTGGACCTGCGAGCGTAAAAGATGTAATAATGTAATAATAGTAATAACCATGTCTGTTAATTACAAATTCAAATCAAGGCAAATCTTCATATTTGATTCAAATAGTCTCTACCTCTGTGCTGAATGTCAGCTCATAGCCCAGAGTCGACACATCATTCTCCAACAAGTAAACAAGACCTTGAAAGAAGGGATAGTCCTCACTTTCCATGTCTGTATACCTGTGTGACGCATTCAAAAATACAGTTTAGATTAACTGACCACCAGTAACAATACTAAAACTGCAGGTTCATTTTAAAAAGCATCTTGTTCTTCAAAAAAAGAAATACTCCATTGTAATAATATAAGCAGCAATCCAAACAAACAGGTGCCGATGAAGATAACTTGCACTTGTACCTGACGCTCTTGCCCAAAATGTGCTTGTAGAAGCTGCGTGTGAAGTAGCACTCTAAAAGCCTGTTGTCATAGACAGCCTTGGCCACCACACGGCCCACAAACTTAAAGTAGCTGAGGTGGTTTGGGTTGCAGTGAGAGGAAGGGTTGATGGTGTAGGTGACCCGGTCACCAGGAGATGTGCGGAACAGGGCGTACATGGGGTTGAACATCTCCCTGGAGATGATCATGTACCACTCCCTCAACAGACCGCCTGCATCTTGACCCTCTTCCCCTTCAAATACTATATACCTTTAGACAAAGAGAATGAAAAAATAGAACGAATAATGAATACCACTGCTTTGAGAATGAAGGATAAAATAAAGTCCAGGGTAATGGCAGGCCGCACTAGTTGTCTGCATTTCTTAACACAATTGAATTTCACAGCAAACTCCCTGTGGCTCACACCTTCATGGTTATGTTGTCAACGTTGGGCATGACAGTGTGCGCGTGAGATAATATACATACATAAATATATAAAAAGAAGAAAGACATGCTTGTAGCCAGCTATGAAGGAAAGTGTCTGTTTGAGTAAAGAATGAGAAGGAGTGGGAGATTTACAGTCTATTCTTCATGTCCTCTGGGCTCTTGCGGTGCAGCTCTCTGTAAGAATCTTCAAACACGTGGTCTCTTCTTACATGAACTGCCATATCCTCTTTCCTCAGCCCCTCATCCAAACGCTCCAACTCCTGGCGGAAATACCTGAGAGAGAAACTTATTAGATCAATAAAGCCTTAACCAAGAAAAACAATGTTGCGGCCTAAAAAACATTAACCAAGTAGGGTTACAACGATTGCTCGAGTATCTTTCTTTGCCTCGAAGCATTGTTTAATCCATTTAAATCACACCGAGCACCGCGTTTCCCCACGGACCATGATTAACGTAACCTAGGCACAGCTCGCCAAACTCTGTATATGTTGTGTAAACACAGAAGATGCTGCAGAATAAACTACGCGAGACTGCCAAAAAACAGCGTGTGTGCGGTAGAATGGTGAGAAAACATTGTGCTTGGTACGATCATTATCTTTAAACCGAACTCTAAGAACTTCGGCCAGCAAAGTTGATCATGTCTGACAAGCATGTGATACAGTACGTATTATGCCCGAAGCCTGAAAGCGGTCTGCATTGAGTCCATTTAACTAGATGCCATCTGGCTGTTCTGCGTGTCTGAGTGAATGAACTCTTTTACGTGCCACATGCGTGATTCTCATGGATTTGCCAACATGTGCACTGTATGAGGACGTGAACACAGAGGTGCTCTGAGGGTTTATTTCAGATCAATTTACTGAGTGAAGCTAACACACTAAAAAATAAGCGTCTTTTGACAACATTACAAAATTAAAGTCTGGTTAACTACAGTCATTTTATGTGGACAAATATATTACTATTTAATAGTAAAAACAAAAACCGAACAAAACTAATTTAGGTAAACTAAATGCGTCATGCATTAGCTGAAGCCATGAATGAAGCTATGTTTCTCATTTATAAATTTGTATTATATTGCATTTTGAATGTAATAATTGAGTTTAGTTTACACAGATATGAATGTATGCAATTTCAGCAATAAATATGTTAATTTTTCTAAAAAGGAACAGATTAGTTGTTCATTTTAAGAGACCGGTCTTGTTTTCTCTTGTATATTCAGTATTGCTCTTTAATTAAGAAAAAGTTGTTGTTATCCAAATACTCGATTAATCGATGGAAAATTTGGTAGAATACTGGATTACTAAAATAATCGATAGCTACAGCCCTAAAACCAAGTAAAGCAAAATCTCATATGATAAAATGAGATTATATTTTATATAAATAAAAAGAAGTCTAATTTTGTACAATTTTTTGAAGTAGCAGTTAATAAAAAAACAAAAAAAACAAAGAGACAAAAAGAACATCTCGGAAATCAAGAGTCTTACTTGCGTTTCACATCAAAGTCTAAGATGCGGATGTAGTCGACCAGAACAGCGAATGGCCCATCTGCCAGGTGAGTGGTAGACTGACGCAGGATCTGATTCAGCACTGTGCGGTGGGTCTCTGTTAAAGAGAAAGAGAGAGTTCATACTGAGGACAGACTTCATCAGTATTCAACAACCGCTCTCCTCCATCCTCCATACGGGAGCAAGCGACAGCTTGTGTCTGACTGGCTCACCAGCAAAACGCAAGAACTTCTGTGTGTCTGGAGGCAGGTTGGAGGAGATGTGCATGGAGGAGGGCTCTCTCGAGAAGAAGGGGTCCAGGGAGGAAGGCGTGGCGGGAGTGAGAGGGGCTGGGGACAGCGGAGGAGGCTCGTCCTTGATGTGTGACAGCTGACTCTCCCGTGTGTCTCGAACTGGTGGTTTGCTTTCGCGCTCGGTTGCGTGAACCAGGAAAAAGGCTTCCACAGCTGGTTGAAGCACTACAGGAGAAAACAGAGGTTTGTCAGTGTCAAATAAATTACCTTTAGTCAAGCTATTGAGATGTTATATTTCGTACCCAAGACTGCATGCTGATCGTGAGACTCCTCAAGTTCCTTCAAGCATTCTCCCTGCATGTCCCAGAGCTCATCCAATAAGAGCTGCTCGCTCAACAGTGGCAGGTCAGGCAAACGTTCCTCCTGTTCCGTTTGAGTGCTGCTCTCATCACCTACACACACAAAACACCCGCTCTATAACATCTGCTGTTTAATGTTTTTAATGATGCACATGAAACCGTAAAATTGACGTTATATACAGTTAAAAACACGGCTTTACTTAAAATGTGGTTAAATGAATAAAATGTAGATTCATTCTGTACAGGCCTTGTGCATATACTAGATTTATATATAATTGTATAATTGCACTGCTGCATATACTACAAATTTCCAATATTAAAAACAATAGAGGAAAGAAGCTGTCCTCCAATTCAGATTATATGTAATGAAATCAACTTTAGATGTTCCAGTTACTCGTAGAAACAAATTTAAATATCGTATTTTAAGGCCTTACCTAGCGCTGCCTGGTCCTGTGCTAAGGGTGAGGGCTGGTCCACATCCATGGGCGAATCATCCCTTTGGGCCGCTGAGGGCTCGGCAACAGAGTGCACCTCCGACTGGACCGGGGGAACCAAGGAACAAGGTGAGGTTCATGACAGATCATTCAGACGAAAAGAGAAATGTGTGTAATGTGGCGGGGGGGTGTGATGGGGTAGCCCCAGACTGAAACCAAAAGCAGGGTTGGACACGTGGCAGCATGCATCAAAACATTCAGATTTGCAGCAAGGGATGGGGGCTGAAATGAGGTTCATGCACAGAAGCATTGACGTCCAAAAAAAAATCAATAACACAAAACCAGACATGCCAGAGAGGAGAACAACTGGATGCAACACAACTGGCTGCAACACCATGCAAAAAATAACACGCTGCCATCACTCGTGCTAAAAACAGGCTTTCTGCATTAAATGCAGCATAATGCAGTGAGGCAGAGCAGTGGAGAAGCATAAAGAGAACTGGGCTGAGAAAAGAGTTACTGGTAGGTTTTATGACAAAGACTTCGAAAAGCTGCCAACGGCTGTGCTCCAGTGACAAACGGTGGTCAGATGTCTGATCACTTGGAGCACTGAGGTAGAAATATTAGATTCTATGTAGTTTTGAATTGCAAGCAAATGGGAGATCATACGAGACTTACTTGTATCATGATATTAAATGTGTATTTAGGGCTTGTAGATGTATTTAAAATGACTAGTATGCAATACTGTCAATAGCGCAGTGATTTGAATGCCTTTTGGCCAATGTGCCTTTTTAGATCTTGGCTGCGTATTAGATGTGTGCCCTTTATCTCCCTTTTGTGTTTATTGCCATTTGTTACATTTAAATAAATGAAACATTCAAAAATATTTTTGTAACTTTATGGCAAATATTAACTATGAATGTCTTTAAAAGACAAAAAGACAATCTAAAATAAACGCTTATTGCCCAGCCTTATTAACAAATGTGAATATATTGACTTTAGAGGCTCTGGATGTGATAAACACACATTTCTGGTCATTACGATCACTGGTATCTGAATGTGTGTGTGGGTGGGTGGGTGAGTAAGTAAGTAGCAGTCTGCCTGCTGTCAGTGCGGCCCATGCTAACCGTGGCTGCGCTGGCCGTGCCAGCGGGGGGGTTGTTGGTTGCAGAGGTACTGGGGGCGGACGATCCAGCCACAGCCACAGCCACAGCAGCGGATGCAGCGGCAGATACAGCAGCAGAAGAAGAGGATGCAGATGAAGAGGGTGGGGGGGCCTGCTGTAGACGGCGTGCCCTCTGCCCCTCTCTCACCATCTGAATGATGGCGTCTGCTTCAGCCTCCAGCTGACGGACCGCAGCCTGGATACTGCTGGCTGAGCCCAGACTGGTCGAACCTGCGCAAAGGAGAAGAGACACCAGAGACATAAAGAACTCGCAAAAAGATTTAATCCTGAGAAAGACCTGGAAACATAACATGAGCTGACAACAGGGCTCATTGAGAACAGCGACAAAGCTTCAACGTGAAGCGTGGAAATGTTCTTAAAAGCTTTGAGTAGGCCTGTGCTGAAGAGTGTTTTTCACTTACTCAGTCTTCCTCCTGTCTGCTTGGCTTTCTTGTTAGCGCGCCGTGTGTCCTCCCTAAGCTGGATGATGACCTGCAGCACACGCAGGAAGAACTTCTGCGTGGAGGTCTTGGACGTGAGCGAGCTCATGCAGGGTAGCTGCAGCTCGCGGCCGCCTAGCGTGCGCTTCTGAGCAGCCACAATCACTACACTCTCAGAGCCATCAAACCTGTGACCCCAACATGACCCAATGCAAAAGACTGTTATTGTAATAATCACCTTTGTGAACAATACAGGTCCTGCAGGGGCTTTAAACACTTCTTTTAACGTGGCAAAAATATTTTTCATGAGAAACTATTTTCTAAAAAACGATCAATATAAAATCAAAAACTTTTTATTGCATCACAAAAGGACACAGAAAGGACTGTAGAAAGTCCAGCACAACTGAAACTCTCTCCTCACCTGCTGGTCATCTTGTCCCTGAGCCGTGTGGTGAGGGATGGGTCCTCATGAGACGCTTCAGGAGACTGAGCATCAGCACGTGCTCTTCTTTGTTGCGCCAGGTTATACTCCCTCAATTCTGCCAGTAAAGTGCCTACAGAGAGGGAGAAAGATACAAAGAGAGGGCATGACCACAAGCAAATAAAGAATGAGTATTTTCTCTAAACCATCTTAAATTCTAACTTGGACAACACAATGTCCACCAAACTCACATATCCATAACTAGCAATTTGACCAACAATCAAAAAGCTAATTTACATAGAGCTTTACAAGTACAGAAGAAAACATTCCTAAGCATCGGTGACGGTGAAAAAAGAGGGTCATACTTCATGAAAAATCATTAGCAATGTGATACTGACCAATTTGTTTGCAAAGTGTGTATCCGAGGTGACGTGCCCCGCTGAGAAGCAGTTTAAGGACTGTATCCCGAGTCTGACCGTCCCCTCTTGACAGCTGCAGCAAGATGTTGGCCGCGTCCTCCAGACCTTCCTCTGAACACGAGTGGGATGTCAGCACCTGGGCAAAAACCATGAGGAGATGCAAATCAGACTGCTGAGAGGGGCCAAAGGAGCCCAGGATTAACATCTCATGTGCATATCAAATACCTCCACAGAGAGCTGCAGCTGTTTCTCGGTTAGTCCAGTAGAGGCCAGTTTGGTGTCGTTGTCCGTGCTGCTTACCACAGGTTTCTGTTTCCCTGCTGAAATAGCGATAAACTACTGTGAAGTACTGTATTACCAAAACATTGGGCTGAAGATTATCAAGAGTTACAGAACACTCCAGAATACTGAATGACATGACTTCCCCTTTCTTGTGAATGCATTAGATTTTATCTCAGTGGAAATAGTCACTTTAGAATGTCGATGTAATTATAAAAGAAAACAAAACAACAATTGGGGAAAAGCTCACCAGCAATACTGCTTGATGCGGTGGCACTCCCTGCAACAGCAGCTACTGTAGTGGCTGGTTGAGAGGGCACCAATAGCATGGAGCTCTGTGTAACAGGTGTCGCTGAGGTGGCGGTTGACCCTGCTGCGGCTTGGGTGGCAGGGGCAGCGGGGGTGGCAGTTGGGGCCTGAGGCACTGGGTGGCTGGCTGGAACCTCTGTGGCCTTGTTGTCAGGCAGAGCGATGGAGATAAGAGAAAGTAATCGGAGAAGTTTCTCAGTGAGGAGCGAGCTACGACGGATCACAGGGTGGGACAGCATGTTCATCAGTTGCCCCAAGGGAGACACCTCAAGGCTAAACAGTGCCCCTTCTGTCTCACCAGCACCTCCTAGAGGGACAGTCTTCATGGAGGCCTTGCCCTTACGGCTCACATTCATGTTGTCCAGCTTGACCAGGAGATCCCAGAAGTCAGTGGAGATGCCCAGGGACTGTGGGGATCCTGAGCAGGAGCTAAGGGAATTGTGGGTAGAAGAGGGATTGCTTAGGTTGGCTAAGGAATTGCTCTGGCTGGTGCTGCCAGATCGAAGGCTTCCGCTGGCAATCTGCGTCAAACTGCCACAGAGACGTGGATCCAATTCGGATGACAAAGAAGATAGCAGGTCCTTACAGCGCTGCTGAGTGAAGTGACTAGGGAACACCTAAAATAAATAAGAGAGACACTTTAAAAACAATAAATTGGCAAGTGCCTTTGTTCATTTTGGATGCTGCCTAAAAGAGGCATATTTTGCTGGGTAAGAAATTAGATATTGACACTTTGCTTGTAGCCTAAATGATGCTCTTGTACCTTGGCTAGTTGTATAAGGGTGTCCAGTACATGTCGACAGACAACAGGAGCTGCCTGTGGGTGGATGTGAACCGTTGATCCGCCTCCTGCCCCAGAACAGGCCACTCCTGCTCCAGAAACTCCACTTCCGAGCCCTCCTGAGCTCATGCCTCCTCCCGTTGAATGTCTCTCCGAATGCTTCCTGCCCGACGCTCGTTGGATCTGAAAGATGTTGGTCCTGCATCCCAGAGCTGCATCCATGGATACAGACAGCCAGGAGAGCTGACTGGAACTGCGCGATTCCACTCTGTTCAAAAGCTCTAGAGAGGAAGATGAGGATGATGCTACACTTGCCTGCGGGGACGAGGAGGAGCCTTTTCCACCACCAGAAGAGCCCTGGGCTAGTGAACGTTTGCCACGGGACTCTTCTATGCGTGTGGTCTCCAAGCAGAGCTCGCTCTCACTGCTGCGCTGCAGGATGGACAAGAGACTGCGAATAACCCAACCACGTGTCTGTGAGTGGTAGCACAAGTTACGCAGCACTCTGTGGAGACGGCTGGTGTTCAGCTTGGGCTCGTCCACAAACAGCAGCACTAGTAGGCAAGACAATGCCTCGTGGTCTAGTAGGAGACGTCCCCGGAGGCGCAGGAGCGAATCGACATTAGAACTAGAAGGGCTAAATTTCACAACAAACAAAAGGTTTATGAGTAACACACTGCGCATGATCCATTCAATAATACTTCCAGGCTGTATTTCAAATGGTGTTCGATTCATCTTCACTAAACTCACCGGCTGTGATTAGCGCTTCCTCCCACTTGAAACGTCCCTCCTCTTTGCACGGCCAATCGAGTGTACTGTACCCCACGGTTGCCACCCAGTCGGCTGGTGAAGGCAGGGGAGCGTAGAATGGCGGACAGGGCTGAAGAGGAACTGTGTCCGAACAACCTTTCGTGCATCAGCTGTCTCTGCCTGGCTTCCTGTTCTCTGCGCAGTGCTGCAGCCTCTGCTGCGATGTCAGGGGGCATGACCGCCAACACACTGTCTTCCATGTCCTCCAACACCGACCGACGCAGCTCAGAGGGCAGGGTCTGGATGAACGTAACGGGGTCCAGAGGTTGATCGCCCTGAGTGGGTTGCTGGGATAACTCACGCCTCTGCTGCTCCGCACGCTGCTGGGCCAACACCTGGAGACAGAAAAACCATAGGCACGTTTTTATTAAGGTATTTTAACATATTTATAACACGCATTTAAAAACAATGGGACAATCATTTTCATAATTCTACAGATATTTATATTTTTAATCCCCATAAAATCACAGCAGGGGCAAGTGATAGATGCTGTCATTCTCTCATACCTCCTCCTGAATTGCAGGTGGTAAAGCAGCCAGGAACTCTGGGCTGACCTCCGTCACACCCAGCCCAGCACCCAGCAGAGCAGCAGCTGCAGATGGGAGTGAGGAGACCAGAGGAGGGCGAGAAGGGGGTCTAATCCCAAGCTGGTTCTGCAGAACCTCCCGGCGGATGTCCTCGGGCAGTGCAGCCAGGAAAGAAGGGTCCACACCTTCTGGTAGGTTAATGCCTGTAGGGCGGTGACCAAGAACAACGTCAAAGTCTGGTACTATTACATACATAGAATGGCTCTATATATCAATCACTGACCTGCCAGAGGATCTTCATCCTCATTGCTGGTGGATGGGAGGGGCTCCTCTTGGATGGCTTGTGATTGGCTATCTGCACTGTCACTTCGAGGCATGGTCTCACCAGGAGAAGAAACGGACGTTGAGCTAGAAAGACCACCACAAAAGTTGAAACTAAAAGATTTCTTCCAAAAGTCAAAAGTTTTTAATTTCTTCTCCAACCCCTTTATTTTTCCTGTGCAATTACTGTGAATTAACTGCTTACCCTGTTTCTGCATCTGTCTGCCTGTCTGTGAGCCCGCTGTCACCACTTACTGACAGTTCCTGAGACATGTGATTGGGTGGGGCTGAGCTGGCAGCTGGCTCTTCCTGCGTCCCTGAGGCGGGACTGCTCGTATCCATTGGCGAACCCTCAAGCTGAGATACACCCACTGGCACAGGCTCGGAGCTCTCAGCAATATCTGGACTGAGAGAAGCTGAGACAGAGACAGCCAGGACGCTTCTGTCAGTATAAATTCAACTTGAACGGACATTTCAAAAGTAGCGCAAAATGAGGAATATACATGCAGTAGTTGCATGTAGAATGCAGTGGGATAAAACTAGTATTTTGACATTTTAGAAACAGTTTTTTGGTATATTGACGTGCAACATGGGATCCACCTGGACGTGAATTGTACTCCACATAACCACAGTGTGTGAATTCAGACTTTACAGGATTCAAAGTTAATCTACCTTCCCTGACTGCATCCAATGCTCCTCCTCCTGCTCTCTCACCAATAGTGGGAGCAGGTGACATCTCCATCTGAGATGCTTCTGCCTCACAATTCGGCCTATCGGGTGCAGAGAGCTGAGGAAGCCCAGCCCCTGCCAAGGCCCCCTGAGAATCAGGACTGGAGTCAGCCAGCAGCAGCTCTGCGATTGGCTGGTGCACCTGCTGACTGATAGCTGTCTCCAGAGACACAAGGGCCTGTTCATTGAGTGCAGGGGTGGTTGGGGTGACTTCTCCTGAAGGGGGCGCTGTGAGGTAACCCTCAGAGGTGCGAAGAGGGTCAAGACAGGAGGATACCCCACCCTGGGCCTGTTCGCCTTCTGACCAGACAGAAAGTAAGAAATTAATGCCATTAACATTACATCAATACAATAAAGGTTATTAATGTGAAAACTATGAAAGACAGGCTGTACGTGTAAGGTCTGCAGTGAGGAAGGCAGTAAATTGTATAGTTATCTCCTTCGAGGGCCACACGATACTGATCCCCAACAACAACACAACTTACTACCTCACCACAACACAGCCACTGTGGGTTCACTCAGTCAGAAAATTACTTTTCATACACAAATTACAAACCCTGGCAAAATAACAACCTGATGTAATGTAAACTCATTTACATTAAACCCTTTTGCACACACATAACCGAGCAGTTGCCTAGCAACAATTGATTGATTAAGCAATTGATTGTTGCCTAGCAGCAGTTGCCGCAGGGATGGAGGAAGGCGAGATGATCATCCAGTTGTCGAGCGGTTACCGTGGGAAAGACAGTAGACTGCATAGTTATCTCCCAGATCTGGTGTGATCCTAAAACTATACAAACTACTACCTCACCCCACAGCCCGCAGAAGAACTCATCCAGAACTTAAATTCTTCATCTAATACACAACAGATGTTTTCCAATATCTCATTCCAGCAGTTTAAGATTTGACCTCTAAATAAAACATTCAAAAAACATTCCTCAATATTACCACCAACTTCACTAACAAAAGCACAAAAGATGCAACGGTATACCTGCTGTGTTTTGGCCCACGCCATTGACCGTTCCAATCGCTGAGCCCTGTGGGAAATAAAAGCAACTTATCAACACTTGCTGTGAAATGCACATTAAATTTGGCATGTGACCCGTATCCTGACTCATATCTCTGTCCCTGCCCTAATTCAATACAGACGGAATCCAATTCACGCTGCAAATATGTCCTTTCATTCTCTCCTCCAACTCTCGATATCTCTTACCTGCAGACTCTGTTCCTGGGTCTCCTCGCCTGTTGAAGAAGTCTCATTCTGTTTGGCTGTCTCCTCTTCTTCAGCCAACTGTCTCCTCCTCTTCTCCCTGCGTTCTTCTAGCTCCTCATCGCGCAAACTCTCCAAGTGTTGCAGGATGGGCACTTTTACCACTGTGAGACAAGAACACCACACATGCATGAGTGTTTGGCAAACAACAAGTGTCGTACTATATTCATTCGGAGATGGTCTCACCCGCCACACAGTCATGCATGCTCTCAGCATCCAGAACTTTACACTCATCAGTCCATCTAGTTAAGGCCGTTGGTATACTGGAAAGGGTGCCTGCAGAACAGAAGGGTTTAGTATATGCATCTGTAACAGTTTACTGAAAGCAGAGTGTCTGTGGGGGACTCACCCGCTTGTCCTCCAGTGCTGCTCTGCTCATGAAAGAAGTCATCCAGCAGTTCGTCGTCTGAACGGGCGATAATGTGCACGTCCTCATTTCCCACCAGAAGACGGGCACGTCCTCTGGACTGCAGGGGCAGAGAGCTAGATAGCTGTAGGATATCAGCTGCAGCACTAGGACCCAATAATCTGAGACACAAACACGTAACAAAATCTGTTTACAAAGTAGGTTGCAGTTTTTGTGCCAACAAGCAGAAGTTCAGGTTCCCACTGAAATTCCAGTTCATTTGGGACACCTCACCTCTGCAGAATGAGCGGAGGGTTGGGTTGGCGGTTTCCAGGGTAATGTACGTGGATGGTGTGTCCTGTGTTGGCTGTGAGCTGGCGGAGAGAGCGTTGGCTGCGGCCCATGCCCTGAGCCAATCTGCTGCTGGTGCTTGATCCTCCTAGAGTCAGAGAGCCGTGGTCAGCGTGACGCACCATCAGAGGATGAGAACTGGGTATATTTCCTGGTGACGGAGGGATGTCAGCTGAAATGTACAAAAGACAAAAAGAAAAACATTAAATCAAACAAAAATTCTTTGAGGTATACTTTTGCATTCTTAGCCAATTTGACAACCAAAGAATACCTTAATCTTATTAGTGGGTAAAAAACAAATAACCCTTAATGACTGACCTGATGTTGAGAACATGTTATCGAACTCTATGATGAGGTCATCGTCGCGGTCAAATCTTTCAAAACGAATGTGTGGGGCCGCATTGATATCAGGAAAATCTTCGTCCAACTCCATTTCTGAGCCCTCGTCATCATCATCCTCATCGCCCTCTTCGTCATCCTATAGATAAAGAGTAGATGATACCATTTCTACCCTATCACATGACTGAGAACTTGTTGCCTTTCTATTTAAACCAGCCGTTACCTGATCCTCCTCCTCCTCTTCCTCCTCCTCCTCCTCTTCATCCTGACTGTCCTCATCCTCGTTACTGCCGCTGGAGTCTTCCTCTTGTGTGTGCTCTTCATCCTCTGGCTCCAGAATGTTCATAGAGTCTAGATCATCAAAGAGAGACAATAATTGAAGAACACCTCCTACAAGACAGATTTGAGGAGTAAGAAGAAAAGGTAAAAAAAGGTTCTCAGCATGGACCAGAGACTGGCCACAACAAATAGCTTGGACACACAACATGACAATTTCCCAAAAACTTTATACAGGGACAGGTTCTAAAAACAGGCGATTTGCTAATAAAATTTGGGTGGGGAACAGGGATGCAAACTCATCGGGGTGAAAAAAGGTGACAATAAAGCGAGACTGTTGTTTAAAATGTTAAAATCAATTGTTTAAATGATAATACTTGGAAATATATATTTATTTTGCAAATAAACCTCACATTTTACTCAACAGCTTACAGTCACAGCTCTAAACATGAATGAACAACTGTCAAACTGTAAAGGCAAACAAACCACCGCACTTTTACCAATTTCTAGGTGACGGTTGTGTTGAAATAAGTCAGAAATGCGCAGGTGCTGCGCAATTCGACTTCATCTAATATTGATTCATGAGTTGAGTATGTGCACTCAAAAACATAACCAGAAGAATGGCTGGTGATTTGACATCATTACCACAACATCTGCACATGATTCTCATTTCATAATTCACCGCGACCCCTTCTAAAGACTCGCATTCCCCCCACCCGTCATTTTCAAAAGCTCATCGGATCTACACGAATCACAATGACGACCCATTTTGGATCCAAAACGGCAAATTTCACCGAAAGTTGGCAAGTTGGCATCCCTGTGTGAAGGCCAGCTGTAGCATATAAAATGCACATACTCAAGACATAAAGCATCTACTACTGTTTTACAATATGAGAGCAAATCTCATTATGGATTAAATTTGTAGTTTCTTCCCCTAGGCCATTTACAAAGTCACATCATTCAGTTTTAGTTCATAATGAAAGATTCACATCCTACCTTCTCTGTTGGCCTGCAGAGTGGAGGCTTGACTCATATTGGAAGGAGCTTCATCCATCAGCACGTCCTCTTGAGATTCGTCCTCTCCAGAACGTCCCACTGATTTACAGACAAACCGTTTAGAAACAGATATCCAATATACATAGTTCGCTTTGCTTGTATCTCTGCCCATGAATCAAACCACTCACCAATGATGGTGCTATTGACAGTGCCTGCATCCCTCTCCAAAAGTTCATCTATCAAATCCACCAACTCATTCTCCACCTACAAGCATATATGAATAACAAACACTTGTAAGAAAGGGAGGGTTTTGAAATGTTGAGAAAACAGTATTACAATCTGCTGCACATCTAACCTGCATGGCCTGAGTGCTCAACACCTCGGGCTGCCCAGCGATCACCACAGTGTCTCCTTCGGCTTCACCATCCATCAGGTCCACATCTGTGGCTTGACCACGGTCACGGTTACCTACTGGCTCTGCCTCACCAGCCTCTCCTGTGGACAATATCAATCGATACATGCATTAGTACATGAGCTGTACTCCTATCGAGTTCAAATGCGTAATGATATGAGTGTCACCTTGATCCTGGGTGTTGCTGTTACTGTCCCTGACTGTGCCAACAGTGTCATGCTCGGTCTTGTTCTTGCTGGATGCCCCTTTGCCTCCAAACAGGCTGCTCGGCTGGTTCACGATTCGAGACAGAGTCTCCAAAGGCTTAAGAGCAGCATTAACGGTATTTGCCATGTTGGGACTATGGGAAACCAAAAGCACCAATTAGATCCCTTATTGTAAAAGCTAACAATAGATTTGAGGCCTTTTGTATGCTGGTGAACTTAGAGGACATTGAAAAGACAAAACTATAAATAAAATGAGACCGGGAGAGGGTGCTACCTAGATAGATCCAGACTGTGAGGCACACGGGCAAGGTCATTGACAAGGCCTTTCTTGAGGAAGAGGCGGATGATGTTGTTCATGCCGTTGTGCTGGGTCTTAGCTGTGGCTGTGCTGTAGAAGCTAGAGGTTGAAGGACACGACTCCATAATGGTGCTGATGATGCACATGACTGCTTGCAAGCTGCGAAGAGAGATAAACTTCAGGTTCACTTCAGTTTTCGTTTTTAATTATACAGAGCAAAGAGCTACACCCACCGAGCGTGTTTCTCTGTGCCCTCTGCCATGCCCAGTGCCCTACTCAGAGCAGCTTTGACCTCATTGACCAGAGCGGCCTGGGCCTCAGTGCCTGTGCCAGCAGCAGCAAGGCTGGCCAAAAACAGACGTGCGAGTGCAGGTGTGTCCTTATCCTCAGAGTTCTGGGTGTGTGGGAGCAAGTGATCCAAAACGAACGCAAGCACGCTGCAATCCTACAAACACAGAGTGGAAAATGATAGAATACATGATAAAGTAAAAACTAGTTTTCAGAGAGTTTATGTTTCAAATGTTTTACATAAAAAGAAGGCATAGCTCTCGAAATAGTTTAATGGAATACATCCATTGACATACATAATGGAAATGTAAAGTCAAGCAGCTTTGATGAAGACTCAACCCTGAAATGACCCACCTCCTTTATGAGTTCAGACTGGCCAGCCGTATAGTTGTAGGAAGTGATGAGCGTTGCGATTCCCACATAGGATCGTACCAGCTCTGCAAGCAGTCTCAAGATGGTAGATGTTGGCATCAGGGGCTTGCTGGCCTTTGCTTTAGCAGCACGGCTCTCCTCTGAAGAAGCTCCCTTATCTCCTTCCTGCTCCTTTTTCTCTTCACGCATTTCCTCAGGCGTGGAGGCTATAGAGACGGAGAAAGAAATACAAATACAACGGGAAGGTTAAGCAGAGATATTGCAAAAAGCATAGCTTATTCACCTTATTGTTTCACTGTGACCAAGTTTGTGTGTGTGGGGCTCTCACCTTCTCCTTGAGGAGTTCCGGACTGGGAGGATTCTGCCACAGCACCATCTGCGGCAAACACCTGAGTCTGATGATGTATAATTAACACTCACAGTTAAAGGGAGTCCCACATTTCAGAGCACATTATAACATGAATACACATGGGGTTAACTACGTGAGTCTCAAAGCAGCCATAGATTTCTACAATATCATGGCCATATGTTTATGTGTGTGCAGCCGCTTCATAATGTAATAGTATTTGTTAGGGCTTTTTGTCCACCAAGTTTTTCCAGCACTGGTTTATTTATCTGCTTATAATAGGGAGCCGGAGAGATGACATATTTTTGTCCCGGAAGTTGGCGCTGCAGTGGTTCCCTCGACCAAAAGCCATAGACTCTTGGAAGATCGCAAAAAAATAAGCACTGTAATTAACAGAGCTTATGATGTTAACACTATTTGTTTATCAAGATAATATTTACAAGTTAACACAACATTTGTTACTTTTGAAGCTGAAACGCACTCTGCAGAAGTAAAAAGCTAAAATGATGCTATAAACCGACTGCACTATGGTCGCTCGATATCAATGTCGCCACCACAGGCCTCTGACAACTTTTTCAAACTTTATTAATAACGTGTTCCCTGTAAGTAATTACTCCGTGAATGGATCTGCATTGAGATTTGTGCCCATGTTGCATTATTTGTACGATTTTTATGCACGATGACATATAACGTCCCCGCCAAAGGAAGTCCTAAAATGCTAACTCGCTTCCTTGGTTTGCATACAAAAAAACATCCTCTCTGCGGCTCCCTATAACAGAAACAGCAGACACCGCTTAAGCAACATAACGTAGAGAATCTTTTATGTCGATTGCACAAAAGGTGGGATTAAGTTACAGTAACATTTTGGTAGAAGAAAAATATAAAAAAGAACATATTTGATAAAACCGAGTATACATGCTGACTCTTACATTTATGTGAAAGGCAGACTGTGAGTCAAAGTCACTGCCCTGTCTTGTGAGTCTGTACTGCTGGTAGACATCATCACCAACATCCTGCAGGATCTGACACAGGTCTTGACCCCCTGGTACTGTTGCCGCACGCTCCTCTCCTTTTTCTGCTAAACATATAAATGAAAGAAGACACAGAGCATTGAGTCAAATAGAATTCGATGACAGATGATAGCTAGATAACAACAGAAAGTATAGAATATTGGTTCTGTTCTGAGCCTGACTGTTAGATCTCTTACCTTCTTCGGGAGCATGATATGCTGCTAGAGCATTAAGCATATCATAGATGACTTCTTTAATGGTCTCTGGAATGGAGGGCAGCGGGGACAGTTTCAGGGGTGTGGTCTTCACTAACTGGACAGCGTTTGGACCCTTAATTCTGAAGTTCTCAAACTCATCATCTGAGGCTGAGAAACAAAGGAAAGCAACAGATTAATTGTCTTTTAAACTTCATGTGGAAGACACATAGCTTTAAGGATTTCAAATCATACCGGTCCCAGCACCTCTTGGGGCTGGTAGAGCTATACGGATGCAGCTCTTGGCAGTTTCTGTAAAGCACTCTGGGTTGCGGCACGCAGCTGGACCGAGGACACGCAGGATGTAGTTGATCTCCCTTGAACCCAAACTGCCTGACACCACACCTGAAGTGGTACTTCCTGCCCCACTGGTGACAGCAGACCGCACCACCTGAGAGTTTAGAGGAACAAGTTTAATTAAAAGGATAACATATTGGAAAACACACATTTAAAGGCTTATAAATTCTGATTTAATACAAAAGTAAACTAAAACTAAGCACCTTCTCCATGGTGTGTCGCAGAGTTGCTGGGTCTTCTATGATGTGGCGGAAGAGCAGCGTGACCAACGGCGTGAATCCATTGAACCCAGAGCTCTGTGTGAGGTTCAGAATCATGCGTGTGCTCTTAAGCTCAGCAAACATCATAGCGTAATGGTGCGTGCGCGTAAGACGCAGACAAAGCCGCAAGGTGGCGTGGAGAGTGTCCGGGTCCACGGGAACACTGATCATGCTGACACAGGCACGGATCAGGATGGTGACCATCTCCTCCGTCAGCCCCTGCACCACAATACCACTGGAGACAGTGGGGTCCTGAACAGCGGCAGGAGCTGCCGTGCCTGAATCTTTCTGCTCCAGATCTTCTTTAGGGGGAGCCATCTCCACAGCCACCGATGTGGTGTCTTAAAAATCAATGAAGAAAAACATAATTTGAATGCATTACATAACAGATAATGCACCTAATATATTTATATTACCTTTTCTAAATTAATCAAAGTATTTTTTTCAATATTTTTTAAGTTGATATACCCCCACAAGAAATGAGGTCTTATTTAAAAATGGCAGATCACACATTAAGGGGGCTGATATTATGAGCAAAATAGTCATAGACGATTGTTCTATCAGCCAGAAGAAAAAAACATTGTGTCCTTACCAGTGTCTGTCTGAGTCTCCTCAGTCTTGGCTTTCTGTTCTCCTTCCTCTCTCTCTGTATCAGTCGCACTTCCGGCTTTAGAGGGTTTTGGCATCCGTGGCACCCTTTGCACGGTTAACATTACTGGCCTTCTGTTTCCAGTCTCCTCATTCACCTGAAGCAAACAAACATGGAGTGAGATCTTTTACTCTGGATTCATAGTCACTGGCAAAGTTCCTTCCAAGAGCTATGTCAACAGCCACACACTTCTAACGTTGCTCTGGTACAGACAATGAAAATAACTAACTAGAAAGTCCATTGGCAGGTTTGTGTATTCTATTAAAGTACAAAGGGAAACTGTAAGAAGTCTTTGCTAATTCTGTTGGTTTATGCTTGATGCATTCTTTCATGGGAAGATAAAAGCAGTGTAAAAGCCCACAACAGTTATACATCATTCATCATTTTTCTGTCTTGTTTTCTAGAGATCTTGTTTTGTGTGCAGGTCTTATATAATGTACAAACAATAAAGTAACTTGAAAGTTCTCAGTGCTGGGTAGAGCTCCAGGATGCATCTCCTACCTGCACCATGGTGTTAAACTGGACTGTGTATCTCCTACGTCCTGCAGTGAAACGGACGCTCGTCTCTCCTGCCCTCCAGGCGGAGTCTATAGTGCTGTTGTTACTGGCGCTATAGCTGCACCAGCGGCCCGAGCGGTCATCAAACCACCGCCAGTTATTCCCATTGGGCTGCAGGTACTGCAATGACAAAATGTTTCAGTAATTCTCATTTCTGAACAAGAATACATAATCACCCATCTTTACATAATCACCCATCACAAACCTTGTTCATCTGGGCTCTACGTTTGGAAGACACAGCCATCTTTTCGTAGAAGTCAATAAGCAGAAGCACAGGGGTGATCCATCTACAGATAAAATCCAACATGGTTCCATTACAATGAACATAACATGGGAAACAGACTAACAGTCACATGATAAGGCACCACACAGTAGGGCTGTGCGTTTTTGGGGGAAATATCTAATTGCGATTTTTTTTGACAGACATTGCGATTTGATATGTAATGTTTTTAAATCAAGCTTCAACTCAATAATGTCAATAGTGTGCCGCACAGTATGGGTATAGTTACCCTGCTGAAAAAAAACAACCAAAACCATTACAAAATTAATTTTTGCAGTTTTGGTTAAAATTGATATAGGAATTACGGTTGTTCTTGCTAACTACACAATTATAGTTTTCATTAAAACAAATACAACGCCCATTATAATCCTTAAATCCATAAAATGTTATATTGTATTTGTGAAATATTAAAATTGTAAATAGGTTACAAAGTTTGATTTATTCATTTTTAAATCGGCATATTTGGGATTTTAAAAACAAGTAGAAAATGTTATTTAGTTTTCCTATTTTTTTGACATTGCGTCAACATCGCAGCTTCTTGCGATTAGCTAATCGCAATGTCTCACATCGCGATTCGATTTAAATTAATCGTACAGCCCAACCACACAGGCCTTTGGAAACTGCATAGCAACATAAATCAGCATGATTATGTGCATATTAACATCTGAACCGTGATTGTCATGCTGCTACACAAAGGCAAGTCAATCAATCACACAGTTAAGAGTCGGCTAATGATGCTCCGCCTTTAAAACGTGTTATAAACAGTCATGGGGAAACTAAATTCTAACTATTTCTGGCACAAGAAACCTTGAATAACAACTCAAGTAGTCTCATGTGAGAAAATAAAATGCTTTAAGTGTGTATTATATAGCCCCAAGTACCCCATTATTCCATTCTTAACTACTGCAGTCTTCTTCTAGCTTGGGTCAGCAGGGCTGGGCTTTCTAGGAATGCTGACGTCTGAGAGAGAACTCAACTACTGATCAGTCATGCAGACAGGGAAGGACAGACACTCACTTGGGCGTCTGGATGTCCTTCTGCTCTTTGGCAGCCTGCAGACATGGCTGTACCACCTCCAACAGCTTAATCAGCACAGTCAAGACGCCGCTATTCTCCACCACACGTGCACACGACAGTTTCAGCTCCTGCGGCACAGAATGTCACAAACGTCCATCAGTGTGTTTACTTATGCATCCAGAACCAGGGTAAGATCTTCCAGTACTTACCGAACAGTATTATTAAGGGTGGTCATGTGTGCGGAATAAAGCATACCTCAAAGAGCAGCGTGAGCAAGAGGATGCGGGTGGCTAGGTTGGAGGCCTGAGGGAGGGTTGCCATCTGCTTCGTCCACTCAGACACTGTTTTTGTGTCACTGGTGGTGAGCGGCACAGCAGCCTTTATCAACACATCGGCAGCCTCCCATACCTTTGCAAATATATTCACAAAGACAATTGAGGATAGGGTTTAAAGCATACCTATGATGCCAAAAAAATGCTTTGCTGATACAATTAAAAACCCAAAATTCACAAGTTTATGGCTTACCCGTCATTATGTGTAATTTTTTGATAAAAAATAAGCACTTTTTGTGCACTGACCTGATTGACCACCTGTCTGAGGATGAGGTCTCTGTATTCAGGGCCATTTCTTTTAATGGCGGTCATGAGAAGGTCACAGAGCCGGTAGACGGTGTCCGGCAGCTCATCCAGCAAGTGGAAGCAGCCAGGTAGCATAGAGTCAGTAAACGAATGGAGCTCTGTGGTGTCCAGAGGCTCCGCTTCCAGAAAGCGTTCAAGACAACGTGCCTCTTCCTCTTCCACCCGTTCCCTTGCTCTCCTCTCCTCCTCTTCACGTCGACGAGCTGCTTCCTGATGACACAAAGTTACAGTGGTTTGACTTGTGGCTCTGCTCACGTGCCAAAAAAGCTTCACTAAGTCAATGTGAAGTACACATGTGAGACCTAAACTGTGCTGCTCAGTACTTCCTGCTTCACTGATGCAAGTAACAGAATGAGTGTGTATGCCAACCTCAGGTGAGTCTGAGCGCTGCTCCATGCTAACTTCTTGACCTAGAGACATGGCAATGGCCCGCATCATCTGGTCTTCTTCAGACATGGTGAACTCCTACAGAAACAAAGCTCACAGTAACTACTAGGGATGGGAATCGTTTAGTCCCTCACGATTCAATTCAAAATCGATTTTTAGGGTGACGATTCGATTCAGAATCAATTCTTGATGTGCTAATTAGCATAATTAAGATGTTATGTCATCGCGTCACGCTGGCGCTCCGATTCAGAGTAGTGTTGGTACTTTGGCTTCTTCTCTTAGAACTGTCATATATTGTATTTTAAAACAACTGATTGCCCTGTAAAGCAATTCTCATTGACGTATTCTGCTGACAAATTAGTGCTGTATATTAAACGACAGTCATTTCCACGCATTGCCACATAGTATGAAAAAATCATCATACACATTCATTAAAGAGCGGTTATTTTACCAATATCAGTGAATTATTAAGGGCTGGGCGGTATGATCCAACATTTATATAACAGTTGCATGGCAGTATTTTTTAACCACAATTTCTACTGATTGAGAGAGGAAACAGTGCTGTTGATTGACTAAAATGCCCTTTTATTCTGTAATGGTGACAGTCTCCCCTATTATAGCTGCAAAGTTTACACTTCTTTAACAACTGAATAGCACGCGGAGGTAACTTGCATACATAATATTTAAGAGAATAAATAGAGAACAGGGCTCGAAAATAACTTTTTTCCTTGGAAGCACTGGTGCCCCATCTTAAAGACCCAAAAATGAATAGTTGAATAGTTGAAAAACAAAACAGTAACAATTATACCATTAAAACATTCATTTGATGTCTGTTGTGTTTAACATAGTCACAGAGGCTTCATGTATTTCTGAAATGATATGTTTTAATCAT
Source organism: Triplophysa tibetana (assembly GCA_008369825.1). NCBI lineage: Eukaryota > Metazoa > Chordata > Actinopteri > Cypriniformes > Nemacheilidae > Triplophysa > Triplophysa tibetana. Next base: position 18,080,792 of record CM017912.1, on the reverse strand, counting down.
AAAACAAAGGCTTAAATTAGATATGTGAAAGGAAAGCAATTGCATCAAGCTGTCAATCCTCCTTACTGACCCTTACTTCTCCTCATAGCATATAGACGAACAGTTTAAAGTAAAAACGCATCATATTTTTATCGAGAAGATATGAGGGGAACATGATCGTTTTTTGACAATGTTGTTAGTGAGTATACTTATTATAACGTAATGCAAACTTGCAATTGCTACACTTGTGCTGCCGTTTAGCCGCGAGGTGCCTGCTCCCATTGCGACGGGAAAGAAATATGTAACGTTACCGCTCATGCGTGAGACGCACGCAAACATCCAAACGCCTCCCTTAAGGGCATTTATACAGAGGAATTATGATAAAATAGTGCCGCGGCATAGAAAGACGCATTCTGCGTAAATAGCCAGTCACAGTGCGACAGTGTAAAGGGACACTACGGAAACAGTGTCGCGCTGCGGCGTGTTCCGTACATTGTTTAAGCGACATACAACGGTAATGTGGTACATTAAAAACTCATATTATAACAAAAACACACCGGTATGCACCTGTATATTGCCCAGCACTAGTATTAGTCCCGTGCAGAGAACCCAGCGCGTCCATCTGGCTAACAAACTGTGCATATTTACAGTCTGTTTGTGTTCTTAAGTATAAACAGCGAAAGGTTTTGGGAAACTCTATTTTGCACATACTGACAAGTCAGCTACAGTATGTAAATTGAACGCGGCGTTTCTCCCTGTCGCTCACTCAATGCACAGAGCAGATGCAGAGAAAGAACATTCTAAAAATGTATTTAGCTTATCTTGCAGTTTAGCTCTACTGGGCTGAATGTATATGCATTTCTACCTTTAACTAATGCTCTTATATGCTCCGCTGTGTTGTCCCGTGAGGTTTGCAAGGCTCTTGCAGTTGACTTCCGCCTTACTTATTGGCATATTATTTGTGAATCGATTCGAATCGCTTGCAGATTAAATCAATATTAATTGTGAATCAAATTTTTCTCCCACCCCTAGTAACTACACCAGCTTATTCTTACTATGTGCAACCTGTCTCTATGCCCATGGTTGTGTGTGTCGGTGCAAGAGAAAAACAGGGGTGTTAGGGTCTTACTCTGACAGCTGCGCTGAGCAGTGGCGGAGGGTGTGTAAGCAAGTACTCAGTGGCCTGCTCCATAGTGCTGGTGTTCAGAAGAGATTCCGTAGCATGTTCTCTGGAGAAGCCCATGTCAGTTAGCTGCATAGAAAGCAAAGATAATAAGTGTACTGTAATGGTTCATTTGACAAGTAGGCCTGTAATTAGATTCATATTAAATCAAGTTTAATTTGACCATTTTTAACATAACTAATGTGATTAAATCTACCTTTGCTTAAAACATATAAAGCACTTCAGTTTTAATGCATTTAGTTTCTCCATTTAAGAAAATACATTATATAACATGTTTCCGACGCTGTCTATTAGTGATTTGACTGTGTGGCACAATTGTATTTTTGATGAGACTATATGACTTGCGTTAAAGGCCCAAGTGGTACCTGAGTGAGCTGAGTCGGGTTGACTTGTGGCTCTCTGCGGGTGGCAGAATTGGTCGCCTCCTCTGCAGAGCTACCAGCAGCGTTCCCATTAGCACTTGCAGCCACTCCCTCAGCAACGACTGCCCCTGATCCCGGAGGCCCAGTAGGTCCTGCAGTGGTTGACGAGGAGCTGTTCTCCTCTTCAGGTCGAGCCGTCCCCTCTCTTTCTTTGGACAGCCGTTCCTGAATGATAGGTTCTCCTCGCAGAATGTGGCACAAAATGGCCAGCATGGACTCAGCCATGCGCCCACCATAGACCTTCAAGGGCTTACGGTTCCACAGATTACGGATACAACTGAAAGCAGCCTAAACAAAGATTGGAGAAATTAAAACCTTTTTCTATTTATATCTAATCTACAGAGATTAACAAAATGAATACCTTTTGGGTGACAATTAGGAAACGTAAGGCGCTAAACTGGGGCGCGTTGAGGGTCGCTCCAGGCACTTTAGCAGGTAAAGAATGTGGCGAGTCCAGCACAGTGCTGGGGTTCACCATCTTCTCTACCAGCATCAACCAGGCATCTAAGAATTCCCCTGTTCCGTCAGGCAACTCTGTGTGTTCCAGGCCCTCTGACACAGAAAACTTTCCTCCCATGGACAGGGCCCATTTAAATGTCCTGAAAAACAGAACGCTGTACTTGTAAACAACTCAAATATAATAAATATATATAGTAATAAGGGGTGGGAATCGTTTGGTCCCTCACGATTCAATTCAGAATCGATTCTTGATGTACTAATTAGCATATTTAAGATGACATCGCGTCACATTTGCACTCAGAGTCAAAATATATAGAGCAGGTGGCACAGTTCCACACCTTTGGAAAAAATACAGAATCTCTGAACCTAGAATGTATGTATTTTATCTGTTTTTAATGATTGTTGTGAGAGTAATCTGGGTGGAGTCTTTGACCAAATTGTTTTAATTATCTCAGCTGTTAAATCATAGTGATGCATTTTAGAAGAAACCTACCCACATCTAAGGGGTGATAAAACGATTAAATGAATATTGCAGCGTTGGCAGGTAACTTTTTTTTTAAAGGCTGGCAGGGAAAGAGTTAAAAGTCGAAGAATCAATGTTAAAATGTGAATAGATTTTTTTCTTTCGCCCCTTAAAAAGCCTTCTAGATCAACAACGATAGTGGGGACACACTGGCCTTTCTTGATGCACTGGTCTACTAAACAATGAAGAGGATCTTGTCCACTCACTCAAACAAAGCATCATGGCCCCCAGAACAGAAGAATTTCTGCAGCATCAGATGGTAAGGATACTTCCTCTCATCAAACAACATAGGGGAGGTGAAGCCCACAGAGCAGATAAAGAACGTCAACCTGAATCATGACACAGAAGCACATTTAGAATCCATTCACATACCATCATTAAAGATACTTTCACTATAGCATTAGCATTATACAAAGCTCTTTACAAAGCGGAATCTTTAAGCACCTGAAGCGTGGGGTTGGGGTGTATGGAGGTGGTTGCCAGCTCAAGCCCTTGGTTAGGAGTTTAGTAAGAGAGGAAGCAGTGGACCGGGCTGCTGGTGTTGGGGCGGTGCCTGTGCTGGTGGTGTGGTGAGAACGTCTTTGGCGGACAGGTGAGCCCACGCAAAGCTTCACCAGCAACCCAAACAGCTCTGCCAGAGCCCTACCCAAACGAGAGGAGGCTGGGGAAGGAAAACAAACCAGTTCAAAATGGGACATTGCAAAGTAAAACGAGATTAAGATCTCAAGACTAAAAAGCCAGGTTCTGACCTGAGAGTAAAGGTTTGATTTGCTTGATACGTGTTGCCATCGCAGGTGTGAGTTTGGACTTGGCCTTCGGGTCAGCGACTGTGGGTTCATCCGTTTCCATGGGAGCAAGAGAGTCTCCATCGAGCCCAATTCCTTCCAGCAAACCCTGAGCAGAGGGATCCACTCCGACAGAGAGGGTCTCTGTATCAGCTGGCAGAGAGAAAGGGGCTTTAGAAAATAAAAACCAAATGCAAAACAGTAAAAAAGACAGTTTAGTAAGGGGAACTGAGGTGCAAAAGGAGAGGTAAGAGAAAAGGAGATACTTCTGGCTAAAATAAAATCAACCCATTAAAAAGGCATAGACAAGTAGAGCATCACGCAGAACTAATAAAACACAGCTGTTGTGTTACCAGGTCTTCTACCGGCAGCTGCGGTTGCGCTGCTTGAGGGTTTTTCTTCCTTAGGCACAAGCTTCTGCATGTCAGCCTGACCAAACTCACAGCCAGGAGGCAAACTGCAAAACATAAACCAATCCGATCACGAACAAAGAAACAAATGTAGTTAGCTAGACAAAAAACTGATGAGACACTTCCTATAATACGATTCAATTCTTCACTATACATTATTTTTGAAAGTTATTCAATCTCAGATAATTTAAGCACAAGACTCAGCAAAGTTTAAATGTGGACTGGACTTATAAATGCCAGTGCAACGGATGTGAGCAAAACTGACCTGTTTGGTGTACAGAGGGACAGCAGCACTGTGCTCTCCCACACTAGAGAGCAGTAGAGTTGACTGAGTTTGTTAAGAACGCTAAGACCCAGCTGAGAACCCCACTGGTTCACAGAGATAGCACGGATCTCGCTCTGAAAGACACACCACAAGAGGTATCACATACCGACAGTTTATACCTCCAAGATGTTTCTATTACATTTATATATACAGTTATTCTATATTATGGAACAGTTTTCCTTAACACCCAACAATAAGGACACAATACAGTGGGAAATATAATGAAGCTGGGGAAGAGGAGAAGAGCATAAAACATGAGTTATAAAAGCCAAAGCTGAAACACACCTGTCCGACTCTGCAGGTATGGACAAACATTAGGATGTACGCGTGTGCCGCCGTCAAGGCGTGCAGCAGTGGGGTGGCACGTGCCGACAGTGTGGCATCGGTGACATGGCCTGCATTGGCCAGCTCTCTCAGCAGTACAGAGCCACCAGGAAACTCGATGGGCCGATGTAGAGGCTCCAGAGCAGACAGTATACTGTCCAACTGACGCAAACCCTCTTGCAGAACCTTAGGCTCATGAGACAAAGTCTAAACCACAGTGAGAAAGAGAATGTATTTTGAATAAATGCTGAAATATATCAATAATGAAATCACTGCCACAGTAACAGAATTGTGGATTTGCCCTAAGGTGCATTTTGTTAGTAAGTTTCAATCTCACCAGTATAGATTTGCAGACTCCTGCAACAGCTTGGCAGGCAGCAGAGGTGGGGAAGTCTATGGGCAGGTTGGGAAGCCCAAGGATTGACACTAGCGGTAGGAGGCCCTTCTGATTTACGAACTCCTGACAGTGGTCATCTGTGGTGTTATTACTTAGTATGGACTCCACAAATTTCATCTACAAAAAGATATATAAATATTTTACATGTATCTCTACTGAATTCAGGCTTCTTAGACAGTCAGAAGAAGAAGAATGAGATAAAGCAGGATGCAGAGGATCCAAGTAAGCACATACCACATTGAGGATGTAATCCATAAGAGGGATGGGAATTCGCTCCTCTGTGCCCACCACTCTGTAAAACAGTATTCATTTAATACCGACATGGTTTATTCAATATCCTCTGATTCACACTTTTATACGAAAGCAGCTTAGATTCAATGACAGCAAGAATTATTGTTTCCTTGCAGCTCTTGCAGATCTAAAAGGTTGATATTGTTATAATACTAACTGTCTGTTGCTTTCTGGCTCCCCCTGCTGTTGGCTAAAGGTATGTAGAGCCTCTTCCTCCTCCTCATCCTCGCTGGATGCCTCCTCTGCAGCATGGTTTGAGCGAGCTGGAGGCACAGTAACGGTCCCATCTGCCTTCTGAATAGATGGTTTCTGGCAGATGTACTCTGGTGACCTACCCAAGTTGCAAATCTCCTCCAGCAACTATAAAATAAATTAATAAAAATGTACTTAAATATGAAGTATCATTGCATTGGAATGGCATTTATATAGATGGCATGGAAAAATGTTTCAGCACTAGCCACTTTACCTTGATGATGGCTGTCGTCGCGTCCGTTTTTAATGTGGGCTGGTGCCGCATTAGCTCATCAACAGCACTTCCCAAATTGGAGGCAGTGTCGCCTGTTACATAGAAACACATGGTTACAAACTAATTTCCATTATCCCTTATCACAACTGCCGGAATCTATAAAGGGTGCTCACCGAGAGGGTCAGAGCTGCGTCTGCGGCGCATGGCTGGCAGGTAGTCTGGCGAGAGAAGAACCTTGAACAGACGCTCGAAGGGCTGACACTGCACAAAGGAGTGCAGACCCCGAGCATTCAGACACAGGGCACTGAAGACATTGGGTAGAGAACCCAGCACCTCCCTGGTGGCAGGGACCTGCACAAACATAAGAGTGGAAACAAAACAAATTAGTTTGATTCTAAGCCACCTTTTCACGTAACCTTATTCACACCCCAATCAGCCATATCAAAATTGTAACTATTATTATATCTGGGCCCCTGGATTAACGCGTTATAGAAACCTAATAAATGAGAGGTAACGAAAGAGACAACATGAGTGAATGGAATACACTGAATGGAATGCGTGGGCACTGGAGAAAACAAGAACCAAATAAATAAGAAGTGAAAGAAAACTAGAGCGTGAGAACGAAAACAAAAAAACAGCATACTCACATCTTTGATGAGCAATGCGTGTAGCATGACATCAGTGAGACCATTGTCCTGCAAAGAAGAAAGTAAAGAGGGCTCCTGGAACACAAACACGGTCACCACTTCCGTCGCTGAATACAGAAAGAGAAAGAGAGAATGAGTACGGAAACCAGACTAATAAAGAATACAAAAAAGATTGAAACTAATGAAAGTGACTCTTTTTATGTGATTTTATGTCTGATACACACAAACTTGTCCGGAAGGAATTCCTTTTACATAAGCAAGACTGAAGGTGCTATCCTCGGTGTGCTTACCTAGGAGAAACAGTGAGGGTCCATAATACTCTGCATTACTGATAATGTGTTTCAGAGAGGTAGGCAGGGAACCATCCATTACTATAACGAGAACGAAAAAGCAATGAACATCACTTTGAGCAAATTACGCCCTAGTAACCAAAATTACAACAATTACAGTAATATGTTTTATAACAATTACAACAACGGATTAAGTACCATGACGAATGCCGTCAGAGAACGCAGGGTCCTGAATGGCTTTTTTCAAGAAGTTCAACATTGATTTCAACAGAGCGGCCCTCTGAGGAATGCACTGCACACCTGTTAGGAAACAATAATATTATCCAACAGTCCAGAGTTCATTCTATACCACTACAACTTTTAAGAAACTGTAAATGTTGTACCTGCTCTGGGGGCGCTGGGTGTATTGCTCTGTGCTCGGGAGTCTGTCTCTGTTCTGGAACCAGAGGAAGTGGAAGGGCCAGGACTGCTCTCCATGGCAACCTCTGACACTAAAGAGACAACTGCATTATGAGCAAATTGGGCAAGAAATAGCCATGCTTTTGTTATAACAAAACACCAACACATAGTACACATGAAAGAGGTGCTACTAACTGTCCATATCAGTGTCCATATCCTCTGCCTCAGAAGTTGTGCTGGGCCTATGGATCTTTGGTTTGATTACAAAAGGGCACTCTTTCCTGGAGAGGTCAACTTCATGCTGCACAAAGAAACAATGGGGTCACATTCAGTCAACAGAAGAACAGAGGGCAAAAAGATGCAAAGTCAATGCAGGAACATGGGGATGAACGAGCCATTTTGGGGGCTTTCAGTACCTCCAGCCTGCTGATAAAGATTACGAGGCCGCCATGGGATTGAAAAGCAGCCATGTCCAGATTGGTGATGAGATCCACAACTCTCACTGCCCGTGTCACAAAGGTAATCTGGTCCTGCTCGTCCCCGAGGAACTTGATCACCTAAAGAGGAGACGCAGTTCATGATACGTCCCGACAGAACAGCAACTCAAACAATTAAAGATCCAGATGCATAAATGAGAGAAAGAAAGTGGTAAGGATATGGCAAACCACCAACCTTAAGCAAAGCTTCCATCATGCCACAAGATACTAAGGCCTCACCGCCTGCATCATAACTGGCCAGGTGATAGAGAAATGAGAAAAGGGCAGTGGCAAATTGATGTGGGTACGGCTCCATCAGTGGGTCTGAAACAACAGGGGAAGAAGATCAGAATATCACCAAAGTAGAAATGCAAGATGAGCTGAAGCAGAGTACAATTAGTCAATATCCTCACCAATCATAGCTTGTATGCAGTTGCGGACGAGCACAGGTAGAAATCCATGGTAAGAGGCTGTTCCTGTGCAATCGATTATGTTGGAGAGTTTGGGGGTCCGTTCCAGGTGGACTATGGAGGTCAAAGTGCGCAAAGAGGCAGCTTTGATGTCCTGCAAAATCAACAAATAATTTCATTGTAAAGAATCCCTAGAAAGATAAATCTTAAGCAATCTCACCATGTTACAACTAACAAATTTTTAAGGACTGCACAGAATTTTCGGCCGAAGAGAGAGAGAGAGACCCGGAGTAAATCTCTGAATCAAAGCATCTTTAACGGTTGGTAACTTGTGTACTTCAGAGACTGGAGTGTGCGGTCTGACAGCAGCCCTGCCTCTCACGATATCCTTTGACATTATGAAGTGGCCTCGTGCACACAGTTCCCTGTACTAAACAACTTGTCAAATTATGTCTTGTGCATACCGGCCACTAGTGCACCTTAACAGTCAGCTTTTGTGGGCGGAGTTTGGAGAGGCGAGACGTGAACTGAAATGGTTGTCTGTCAGAGTTGCTTGCATGGATGTTTGCATATGGCACTGTTATGTGTTTTTCTGTGTCTTTGGAGTGTTTAAGTTGCCCATGCATGTGTTACAGACGTAAAATTGCTAAAATTTAAGTGTTGGAACAAAAGATGCATTCTATCTTAAAGCGAATGTGCACCCAGACCCATCTGTAATTTCTGACAGACCACCATTTCAGTTCACATCTCCCCTCTCCAAACTACGCCCACAAAAGCTGACTGTTAAGATGCACTCGTGGCTGGGATGCACAGGACATACTTTGACAAGTTGTTTCGTACAGGGAACTGTGTGCACGCGACCACTGTATGATCTCAAAGGATGGCACGAGCGGCGAAGCTACTGTCAGACGGCCCGCTCCAGTCTGAAGTAGGGATTGAACCGAAAATAGATTTTGTTGGTACGATTATAGTCGGAGGAATAATCACGGTTGCACGACTATGACGATTATTATGCATTCATTAATTTCTACATTTTTAATGGCCCTGACAAAATTTCAAATATGTTCCAGATATGGTAAGAGTTACAGTTCCTTGCTTTTCAGAGTGATGAGATTTGTAAAAAAATCTGCATCTTTCAGAGAGGCGGAGCAAAGAGGAGATCTAAAATTTCACCGTATTTGGAAAATACAGCGCTCATGAACCTTCAATCGTGTATAGACATTACAGCTAAAACAAACCATAATATTCGTTTTAACCGAATCAACCAGTCATATGACACTCTTGAAATCATTTTGCAGTGTTGCCTATAATAATCCAACAGTTTTCGTTTAATCATATTTTTAGCTTATAATGTTGAATGACACTTTTTAATAAAGTGTTTTCTTGTAGGGGTACAGAGTACAGTATAGTCTTGCAGAAGTCATTAATAGGCCATTCAAGAAGGGTAGGGCTAATTTTTTTTTAGCATACTTTGTTTGCTAATTTATATTACGTTATATTTATTATAAAGTATTATACTGGAAAAAAGATATAATATAAAAAGCCCATTTTGACCATTCAGTTTATGCAATAGAGAAAAAATTGGCTAAATAAACGAAATGCGAAAAGCCATGTTCAGTTTTCGGCCAAGTGTTTCATTTTTATTCCGCTTCAGCAAAGAATTTTCATTTAGGTGAATCCTTAAAAGTTTTTTAGATATGGTTTGTTTAGGTTTATGGAAAAGGCAAAACTGCCACTACTTCCAAATCCTCGTAACTCTTAATACAACAATTACAATGAGGTTAAGCTATCACCCACCACTAGCTGTTTGTCTGTGATCTGAAGCACATCTACTAGCTCTTCTATAAGCCCATTGTACAGTATGCTGTTAGCCGACTCCTGGAGGGCATTGGAGTACACTGCAAAAAAAAATACAAATATATATAATATCATACAAAATATCAAACTCTCCAGACAGAAAGCAAAAACCTAGTGCTGTTTTGTGAAAATAAGTACCTGTTCTTATTTTGGTTATTACCAAAAGATTTACTTACCGAGTATGGAGATGGCATGTAGCCTGGCTTGTACAGCCTGCAGCCTCCTCTTGTGGTTGGAGAAGCCATGAGCCAGGCGAATGTGTGTGAAAAGCAATATTTGTTTGTCTTTAGGGATGTTGTACATGGCCGTCAGAGACTCCATGATCTCTGATGGGCTCTCTGAAATCTTAAGGTGCATCAGGGAAAAGCAGAAATTAGCTTAAAGTGTAATCAATAACTATTAAAAGCCTATGCTTGTAATTGTTCCACAATGGACGGCACTGAAAACAACCAGTGGAACTCACCTTATCGAGTTGTTCGATATGAATGTAGTGTAGCGTATTGCTGCTCGACTGTTGAAAAGGCAATTACAAGAACAAAAAGGTTGAATGTTAAGGTTGTACAGAAAGACGAATCAGGATAAAAGAAACATAAATGGTTTAAAAAAAAAAAACACAACAAGAGTAAAACAACAGAGACTTCAATTGTACCTTCTTTTCCACTTTGACCTCTGAGCCGGGTTCTGCGTAGAACTCAAAGTGCAGTGTTGTGGCACTTGGTGGATATTTCTGCAAAGCACAAATAGATGCATCAGAATGGATTGAAAAGCAACTCATTGCTGTGCTCAAGCAATGTTCAAAAAATATCAGAAATTAAGATGTTTAAGTGCATTTGGAATAAAGAATCACGCAATTCACCAGTGACAACACAGAACTGGCTAATGACTCAACTGGTCCAAAACTGTTTTGACACTAGCCCTGATACAATAACTCACCACAACTAGATTCAATTACATATTATGTATTGCATGACAAAATAATACAACAAAAACTCCATACCGACAACGGCAGATCTCTGCAGCACTCAGCGAGACCAAAGCCATTCTCCTTTCCACCCCAGCTCTATGACAGAGAAAACAAACTCAGGAAACGTGTAGGATGAAAGACAACAACCATCAGCCTTGAAATGTCAGTGAACTGAAACCATGGCAGCACCTGTCTGAACAGAACCAGGTCATCGTGCTGCTTTGGTTAAAAGTGGTACAACAAGTGAACCAATTTCAACATAAACTGAAACGTTCATACTAGAATTAAGGATGCAATTTATTATTATTTTATAAATCAGGACATGAGTTTTTGTCTAATACTGCACACTGGTGCAGCAGTACATGTTTATAAAGCATCTACTTTTGCAGATGCTTTCTATACTGGCATATCAATCACTGTACAGTAGCTTTACATAATGTCTGTGATGACAAAAAATGATTAAATGTTTATCATACCTCAGCCAGATGTTGAAGACGGGCAAGCAATGGGCTTCTCTTATCGGAGCCCAGTCTGGTAATGTAGTTGGAACGTTTGCTGAATACATACAGAAGATTCAACACAGACAGAACCACCTGCATGTCACATGATGCTAGAAGGGTGGTCAAGTGCTACAGACACAAAGAAATAAATAACCAAGTCAATTCATGATTAAAACCAATTAGGAATAACAGAGCTTCTTGTGTTGGACAACCCTACTAAACAGGGGTGTTGTTCGTACCTCTATAGAGCTGTACAGGTGCCTTGAAAAGCTGTATTCAATTAACAGCGCGGTGAAGTTGAGCACCGCCAGCAATAAGGCTTTAAGTTGCCCATTCTCTGGCCGGTCACAAACCAACAACCACGACATGTTCTCCACTGTCTGTCCCGCATCACAGAGGATGCCATCAAAGCGGTCCAGCAGGTCCACCCAATGATACAGTTCACACTGTGAAAGGGAAGTAGGCAGCCATAAGAGATCTGAGTGTCTATTGTAAGAACACTAAAACCAAAATTACCAAAAAACTACAGCTGAAGGCGTTACAACGGCTAGTGTATAGCCTATTTCCCACCTTTCCGATGTTCCAGGTCTTGATTTGCTGGAGTTCCAGTAACAGTTGTTCATCGCTGCATCCCTTCAACTTCTCTATGAGAGTCCTGCAGTCGGCAGGCTAAGGGAGGAACACATGAATATGTCAACGTTAGGAATTCCATCAGAACACACACATACTTTTGAGTACATGAGTAATAAAGTATACTGACCGCTTCAGTTGGGGTCTTCTTCAATTTGCTTCGGTCAACCTTCATGGTTACTAATTTCTACACTCGGTTCCTATAATGAAAGCACTCAATCATAAATGTAAATAATAAAAAACTTAACTCAATTTAACAGTGAATGCCTGCAACGTTTGGAAAAACATAGCTATGCTACAGTAAAATGAAAAAAGTCTATGAGGTGGTTTTATTTTTGAAGTAGGAGAAATAATTGCACTTTCATGAACACCCCAGAATCCAAATTTAGACAAAAGCAAACACTTTAAACCATTAAGCTCTTTGTTTAGACAGGTAAACTCAAAAACAGAGAAAGCAATGTTAAGAACTTACGGTATACGATTTGGCAATTCCAACTTAACGGCATTTTTCATGTGCAAAACCTAAAAGGAGACATATGAAAATGAAACACTCCCACGGAGTAAAGATAGCTGTGGCCTTACTTAAAAATGCAACACAGCTTGAGATTTTATCAACTGTATATATCATAAATACATTTGTAGTAAATTCTCAAAAATGAATTCCTATGCTATCAAAGTTGGCAAGGAAACAAGAGGTCTGCACCAAATGAAAAGGACAGTTTGGGAAGCATCAACCCACATTAGTTTAGATTTGGGGTACCGCACAATATCTGGGAACAAGCAGTCTGGTGTACCCAACAAGCATGCTCACACTTAATCCAATCAATTCATTTGAATTAAGTTAATATTTAAGTTTAAGATTTGTAGAATCGTATCCATTCCTTCAGAGAAATCAAACTGATTTAAGACCTTGAACCCGGTCAAAGAGGGGCACTGGCTTGTAGTCAAAGAATCTGACGTAGGAAATAAGCCAACAGCGTTGCCATTACAATTCTGACATAAAAAAAACTTTATTTAACTCTATTACTATAACGTTAGAGCAATGTTTAAAACCCGAATATTGTTTGTTGACCGATAACCAAACTATGCGGTGCTCGAGGAAGCGACACAATGGTTATTACAGCAGCTAGTTAACGAATACCTAAAATTACAATGACATTAGCAAACCAGAGCGTCCCTCACAAACGAAAGTAGACCATACAGAATACAAACAAGGCCCACAAGTATCGGTTAAATAACAGCGAGGGGTGAAAACAAGAACATTGCCAAACATATACAATCAAATATTTCTAATGAAAAGAAGACAGAAAACAGAAGGAAGTTGGAATAATAAGAATAGCTAACATGCTAGCTAGTTTTCTCTTGCTAATGGGCTACCCCGGCAAGCTAACCTGTGCAGATAAACATCATCTTGCCGCTTTAACCTTTTCTTAATAACACAAATAAAACACAACGGTCACCGGTAGTCTTCAAATGTGTGGAAATAACCCAAATGAGACCGTGAGTAAAATGACCGATAGCCGCTCGTGCGACATCTTTGAGCTCGCGAGGCTACACGGCTCTAAGCAGCGCGAGACAGTCGCGAATAATTCCGCTCAACATGTCAACACAACCCATGAATCTTTCAACTCAAGCTTACAATATTTACCAAAGCACAAATTCAAACAAACATGAGAAAGATCCTTAGTACAGACGTCGACTGTTACGGAATACGTCAGGAACTACCCCATACGGGTCCTTATTTTTTCTGAAGGCAGCACACATGCTCCTGTCTAATCTACAGCCTGGCTCGACTTGGCCTGCTCCGGAAAACCAGCTCGCTCCTCTCAGATCTCAAGCTCACAAAAACAGTGTCTGTCAGAGCGCTTACACGCCGACACAGCCGTACCATAGCGTGTATTATTCACATGTTTTCAGAAATCGCTTCGTCTCTTTAGAATGTGGCAGGTGGAGCTCACCGCGGCGGGTGACTTGATGCTCGTGCATGCGTTGGTTTAGTGGGTTAGCTGAGAAACGCAGAATATCTCGCTGAATCATTCCCCACTCGGGCCTTCCATAACACTGACTAGTGGACGCACTATTTCTCACTTTCTACTGCTGCACTTAATGTGCGCAGCTACATAGAACGTGGCGGGTCAAACATGATGCTGAAGAATAGTTTAAGTTAAAAATACATGTATAGAAAATATCACTTGTGTACTGGTTGAATAAATGAATTTCAAGTAGATTTATTACGGAATTCAATTTTAATCATTACTTTTTGCATTTTCCGATATATTCTTCCATATATGTTAATTATTCTTTATATGATAAAGTTCACGATAAACACTGTGCATATAACAGGAGGACACACAAGATCTTATTTGTAAAAGATAAATACATTTTTTACTTGAATGTTATATTCCTGTAAAACATGCTATAAATTACTTTAAAATATAAACCTGTACAATATTCTGACATCAGAAACTAATGTCATACATTAGATCATTTTTCTTATTAATTGAACACAAAAGTTGCACCATTCTGTATAGTGTAGTTTTGCATTAACACATGACCTTTTTAGAACCGTTTTGATCAATAAAACAAATAGTGTGAAATGTCAGCAAATATATTTTGTTTTGTAGCCATAACTATTAATTGGGGGGCATAAACAGTGGTGGCATTTTTCAACAGATAATAAACCTGTCGAAGTGCACTAGAAAATATATATCCTAATTCTAAACCGCATATTCTCCGTTAGAAAGCATTATATTTCATTATATTTAAAGCACAGACAGATTAAAATGCTCCCACAACATCATATTTTCTTCTTAAACTATTTCCTAAAGGCCAGATTAGAGGAATTTAGGTGTCAAAACTGTTTTGGTATGCCATACTTGGGGACATGATCGTTTATAGTTAACACATTCTCGCCCAGTGTTTTAAAGCCTACTTTTGAACAATCTGAGGTTTAAAAATTGACGCTGTAACATGGTGCGACAAAAAATATAGATCATACATGTAATGTATCACATGGGCACATGCTATCACACATAGCATCTTCCGTAGTCATACCATGACAGATTCCGTTCTGGTCAGTGTTGAGTAACATTTCCTTTCATTTACACAAATATAGAGTAAATTGTAGACATTGTGCATACAGAATGTAAACAGATTTGACTGCATATAAATATGCGCGCGCACAATCGCCCATGCATCCAACACACCACAATGCTCTTCAGTCTGACCACAAATTAAAAATGGCGGTATATATTAGTAAAGTGTCCGGTCTTTGCCAGCAAAACACTCATTTAACTGACAGAAGACACGTAAAAAACACAAGTTATTTGGTCTGTAGGTGTTAAGGGTACCACTGACTAAGCCATTTGCGTCTCCATCTAACATACAAATATTAATTTAAGCTCTTACCTCGGTTGCGCTTCAACATAACTTCTCCATTTTACAGCAGCGAGTGGGGATGTAAATCTCGCGATATTTCACTCGGGGTTATCTGCTCCAATAGTAACCTGCTAGAGACGTATAGACCGGCCGTTTCTAGACAGACTATCCTGCAAAATATATCAGTATTATACATTAATCGTCGGAAATAAGTACTTTAATGGATCTGGGAATAATCCATAATGACAAGTTTCTCTTGACAAGATGTGTATCTTGAAAATGGATTTGGGTAATAGTATTCTTATGTCTAGTTAGATAATTATAAAATATATAAAGGTGGTTTCCCGGAAAGGGAACAGGACTAGGCTTTAGTTGAAATTGTTTTTAAATCATAACGTTACTTTACAAAAAAAACATTATTGTGTGCATCTTGAGACAAAACAATCGCACTGGTATATGTTAACATATGTCAGTATAAATTGTTTTCGACCAAGACACCTCCAACATTTAAATAAGACTGAGACTAGGTTTAAACCCTGTCCGGGAAACCGCCCCATAAAGTAGAACATGTGTTTGTCACAGAATATGAATGAATAAACGAAATTTTATTTCCAAGTATTGTACAAAGAATTTGTTTTAGTTGCAAAAGCCCTACAGAACAGACTTAGTAAAACAGATAACAAGATTGAAAACAATTACAATTATAATAAACTACAATTATAGAAAATATCATGTATATATAAAATAAAACACAATATTCGGTACTTACGTAAGAATACAATTATTTATGCAATAAACAAAATATTTGTACAAGCACAGATACAAATATGCAAAAGTTGTGTTAATAATGTTGTACGTAGCAAGGGGGTCGATTTGGGTTACGTTAGGGATTGTGGGGACGTGTGCTACATCCACGGCACAACAAATTGTCCCTGCACCAAAACATTTTATCAAATAATGAATATACATTTAACGTTATATATAACCTCTGCTCTCCGTCAGTGTCTTGTGGTTGATACTTATTACTTATTTTATTCAACATTAATTTATCCTGAAATCATTTAATTGAACATATTTTACAACCGCATTCTGTAAAAATTGCGCAATTTGTTGAATACATATGGAAAGTCTCGTTCTCTGCAATCCGCAATCCCGCCTCCGTAACTCGCGTCGCTAATAGGATTGGCTTTGCTATTACTGAGTCCCGCCTCTCTAACCAACGTCGCTTTATGATTGGCTTTGCCCTCTTTAGATTACTTGTGTCGTAGGCTGCAGCTGATTTGGTTGTCAAGCGGCAAAACTTTCTTTCCAACAGTTTATTGACAAAAATACGGAACAAGTTGCGTCACATGCTGGTTCAGGGACAGTGTTTTTCTCATAACACATCAATCCCCAATCTACTGTATAGTGTATCAGTGTGTGTGTAAAATGTCAGTATAGGGTGAAACCTGATGTTTATGGTGTTTTAAAGTGATAACTGATGATCATATGGACTGAGAAAAAGATACATGGAAGGCTGCACAATTTCATTTTTGAGAGTTCTTAAAGGTCTGCCCAGTAGATGGAGCTGTAGGTTTTCTAAAGTGAGGGCTGGTAACGAGATTTAAAAAGGCGAATCGGCCATAAATTCAGATTGATCTTTAAAGAGTGCCACCTAACAGTAATATTTCCACAAACAGCATACGGTTATAAACTCTTTGTCACCGTTATAACGCAATAACCTTTTCAAAACGGACATTTTCGAGTTAGAGGCCAACTCCCGCCAGTAGGTGGCGGCATAAAGCTGTTTAATTGTCAACCAATGGACTGAGTAGAAGAAGAGTGTTGTCGTAGCAACCTGATGCGAGGAAAACTTCCAAATAAACGCACAAAGTCGAGTTTGTTTTGTTGTTTGTACTTTCGTCATTGGTGATTTTAAGACAAATCTTCCTTTTACCTCGATAAACGAACAAATTAAACAAAGTTTAACTCATTACAGAGCGGTAAGTAAATTCAACATTAGACCATTAACGTTAGCAATACAGTACGTTTTTCATGGCTTGTTTGAACTAGTAACGTTTACATGAGTTTTTAATTCTCTCTAGTTTCAATGCCGATGGAAATTACTCTGGTGCCCGCCCGTTTTTTAACTCTCATCGCGCACCTTGTAATTGTCATCATCATCTTTTGGTCTAGGGTAAGAATGCAGTGCATTTATATGATAATGTATACGCTAGTGAGCCTTTTGTAAGCTAACAAACCATTCTACAGGAGAACAGTGTCAGAGCTTGTCTACCCCTAGACTACACTGATGAAGAATACAGATCGGAGGACACGCGGTAAAGAAAACACAACACTTGCATTCCTTGTTATCGATATTCTTTACCCAGTGGTGGTATACTCAGTCAATTTTGCTTGTGGATCTCTCATAATCATTTTATTTGTGAGCAGGCTTGTGGTGGGATTATCTGTGACTCTTGGCCTGTTTGCTATAGAACTGCTGGGGTTCTTCTCCGGAGTCTCTTTGTTTAACAACAACCAAGCTCTTCTGTGTATCCTTCCATGTAGCGCTGTAGCATAGATTCAAGTAGATGTTGTCGAACGAAAAACTTGATTGTTTGACTATGAAACAATGTTTACTTTTAAAATATGAGAACAAATACAAGTTTTTCCTTAACTGGGACTTTTTAGCCATAGGATGTCATGCCAGTGGTTGTGTTGCTCTGCTCTTCTTTTTGTTTGAGCAATGGACTTGCAGCATCTATTGGTGGATCTTAGCATTTTGTAGGTCAGTCAAGTTGCAATCTTTATTCAGTATGATTTGAGCTTTATTTTTGTGAAAGATGTTAACTGATAAATGATAAATATATACGATAAGATAAATGATAAATCTGAAAAATGCATATGAAGTCATTTGTGAGATTCGGATCTCTGTACACCAGGCATTTTTACAATTGCATATGAATTGTCGTAAATAGTCGTAAATGAAATACTATTGATCTCTGAATTGAGATCATAATAATGTTTTCTCTTTTGCTTTCTCCACTTTCCAGTGTGATGCCTGCACTATATGAAATTATCCTTTTCATTGTAGTATGTGGATTTAAAAGAAAGCCTCTGTGAGTGTTTCTGTCCTCTTCTTCTCTGGATTTTGTGTGGGGAAGGTGAATATTGTCCTTTCAAGGGTAAATTATAGAACCTAAAGCAATGGCCCGGTGTTTTGTGCTTTAATTCAACTGGTATCATGCAGTCATATTTAAAACTCAGAAACACAGTAAAAACTAGGCAACTTTCAAGTGGGATAACAAGATAAGCATTAACTTTTTTTACTTTTACCTATTTAACCAGGACACTGTTAAGGTTTAAAATAACTGTTTATATTATACAAAAAGAACAGGACCCATGTGAATCCAAATACTTACATGATAAAGTCCTTCCTCTTGAAAAGGTATATTTATGTTATGATCAAATAACACTAGATCTGGATGTTCACTGACATGTTGTAGAACTGCTAGGAGAAGTTAATGTGTGATGAGTCTGTGAGCCGACACGGTACATTGTTAACAAAGCATAGATTAAGATGGACTGGATACATAAAGAGAAATGGAAATAAACAAATGTGTGAAAATAAAGCATGACGGTGTCTAAAATTATTCACTGTTCGAAATAACTGCAAAAGTCATCTGTCATCAGCGTTCTCTTAATGGTAGTTCACTTGAGAAAATGAATTGCAAGTTCCTGTTCCAATATGCAAGATGTCACCCTGGATCACGAAACCAGTCTTAGGTAGCACAGGAAAATTTTTAGTTAAAGTCAAAAATACATTGTATGGGTCAAAATGATCGATTTTTCTTTTACGCCAAAAATCATTAGGATATTGAGTAAAGAGCATGTTCCATGAATATATTTAGTAAATTCAATATGCTAAATATATCAAAACTTTATTTTTGTGAGTGGATGGCCAGTAACAGGGCCTCTTATTAACAACTTCAAAGGCAATTTTCTCAATATTTTGATTATTTTGCACTCCCAGATTCCAGAATATTAAACGGCTATATCTCCGCCAGATATGATCATATCATGACAACTTATACATCAACAGAAAGCTTAATTTTTCAGCTTTCAAATTATGTAAAAATCTAAATTGTCGAAAAATTGACCCATAACACTGCTTTTTTTGTCCAGGGTCACATATGTGTTTTTGTTTCAATTATCAAATGACAGACTAAGTTTTGTATGTCCCTTGGTATTCAAAGCCAAATACAGTTTAATTTAATCGCCAGGACATGTACTTTAAATTAAAAGACTTGTTGTTATACCCAATTCAGAGAATCGATCTTGTGCATTACATCTGTAAGAGAATCACAAGGTCTGCCTTTCTGCAGAGGTGGCACCTATGCATGTATCCTGATTTTCTCAGACAAAATCAATTCCTCTATTTCCAAGAAACTTCCCTCATATCCTCTAAATAATCCAACCACTCGTGCCAACTTAAATAAACCATACCAATCGATAAGGCAACTTTAGACAAGATGCTGCATTGGCCCATCTCTAATGAGCTCCACTCTCTGTGTGTACACAGTCCTATTTCTTCTGCATCTCATGCAACTGTCTCCACACATAATATCGGCATGCTTTCCACCTCGTAGTTATTTTCGCCCTTGTCTCTGTTTGACCCGCCTCATTCTCTGACCCCTCCACTTTCTGTCGCATAGTGAAAGCTCTTTTCACCTTAGGCCAATTAGTGTCAACTAGACAGCAACAGCATCAGTGACCTCTGGCAAGATAATTAAGTCTAAATGGAAGGTGCACCTTGATAAAAAGGCTCTTCCAGTGAATTTCTGGGACCTTTTGCCTTCTCCTTCAGGAGCTATTAATACTCTGCACCCCACTGACCTAATCTTTGAACTGATGTCAAGCAGCATTTCCACATATTGTGAAAATACGGGTGAGGTATAGTGAAACACAAATTTGCATTTGGGTTTGTACTATGTGCTCACAGACAACAAAGACAAAATAGTGTAGTTGTGTTGCAGATATTTTGAAGCATTCCATAGCAAGTTTTTCTGCATTTTGTTATGCTAAAATGTCCCATCGTAATCAACACATTATAAAGAGTATGTTTTTTGAGTTGTATTTGTGCAAGTTCTTGCTAGGGTTAGGTTAGGCGACTCAATACAAAAGTTCTGCATAAACAAAATTGTTGATCATTTACTTGTGCTATTAAATGTTTCTCACAAAACTTCATCCACTGTCAGAGCATGAACAGCAGAGGGCATCAGTATATGGACAAAGAATTCTTCCAATGAACAGGTCAGACTACTTAAGTCATTTTTATGAGCACATATCTTAATGCTACAGCATATAATGCTATTCTACAGAGTTGAAACAGCTGTGGCATTCCTGCATGACAATGCACAAAGCAAGTTTAAAAAGGAAAGATTGATTCAGTCTAGTGTGGAAGAACTTGACTGGTGTGCATAAAGGGTAGACTTCAACCCAGCTGAACGCCTTTGAGCCAAACACATTGATGACACAGGGGTGCAGTCATCTCGGAACAGAAAAGGCAACAAAATTCTTTAATATTGGCACATATATTTACACACACACATATCCATGCATGTATAGGTAGAAGAAATATACACTCACCTAAAGGATTAGGCTATTAGGAACACCTGTTCAATTTCTCAATAATGCAATTATGGTAGTGGTGTAATGGTGTGGAGGATGTTTTCTTGGCACACTTTAGGCCCCTTAGTGCCAATTGGGCATCGTTTAAATGCCACGGCCTACCTGAGCATTGTTTCTGACCATGTCCGTCACTTTATGACCACCATGTACCCATCCTCTGATGGGTTTCTTGAACATGCCAATTAGTTCACTGTACTAAAATGGCCCCCAGAGTCACCAGATGTCAACCCAATAGAGCATCTTTGTGATGTGGTGGGACAGGAGCTTCGTGCATCCCACAAATCTCCATCAACTGCAAGATGCTATCCTATCAATATGGGCCAACATTTCGAAAGAATGCTTTCAGCACCTTGTTGAATCAATGCCACGTAGAATTAAGGCAGTTC
This sequence comes from Triplophysa tibetana, assembly GCA_008369825.1. Classification (NCBI taxonomy): domain Eukaryota; kingdom Metazoa; phylum Chordata; class Actinopteri; order Cypriniformes; family Nemacheilidae; genus Triplophysa; species Triplophysa tibetana. The sequence continues at coordinate 18,059,621 of CM017912.1, read as the reverse complement.
TGAAGGCGAAAGGGGGTCAAACACGCTATTAGTATGGTGTTCCTAATAATCCTTTAGGTGAGTGTATATACTTATATAAATAATAATCAGTTAATTCAGCTAAATGGAGCACTGCAAAACGATAGTGTTTTGGTCTTGTTTTGTTGTAAAAAATATCTAAACATTCTTAAATCAAGATGCTCTTTCTTGACAAGAAAAATGACTTAAGATATCTAGTCTTTTTTTAAGAAAAAAAGTTTGTTTTCCACACCCCATTGGCAGATTTTCTTGCTTGTTTTAACCATAAACTTACTTTAATTCTTATATCTTTATTCATAAAACAAGACTAAATTGTAGAAAAAAGTGTCCCAATTAATCTTAATTCACCATATGTATAGTGCAGCAATTCAACTGTAATACAAGCTGTACACTAAGATATTTTGCATTATATGTAAATGTAAATATAGTTTTCCACTCATTTGAATTTTGCATGGCCTTTAACTCCAATGTTGCTTTCATATACATTTTGTTAAGTGTTACTGTGTGATAAAACCCCCAACCTCGGCATTCTTGGCTATAAAACTTTGACTTTGACATCTTCTACTTTTTGTAGCAACCTTTAGTTAGGCGTCCGAAATTCAGCGTAGCTGGCCAGCGTGCATATGAAGAGCACACAGAGAAGAGCTAGATCCTGTCTCACTCCCCTCAGGGTCGATGATGTATTATAGGTGGTGTGACTATTCTAATAAACACGGTTGGGATAATTAAGGCATGGAGACGCAGCAGACAGTGGTGGTCTAGAGACAACACGAAACGATAAATCACAACTCCTGGTTCCGCCTTCTCGAGCGTGGCCGATCACAGTCGCCGAGAAAGCAATTCTGCCAACCTGGGTTTGCACATTTGTCTTCATCAGCCTCTGGTTGTTTAGGGGTCGGTCCGAATTTGCTGGTTCCCATGGTAATCAAACAAGCTTGAGATATCAAATGTGTATAATTTTAATGTCAGCAATAGCATTACATTTAGCACAAGTCTTCAAGCTGACTTTTTATATTGGAGCATGGAGTGTACTGTATTAAGTGTTATATTTAAGGATGTTAGGCTGGATGTGGGAGCGGTTTGAGGGCGGTCGGGGTCTGTTGCAAGTGGACCACCACTAAAAAGCAAGTGTTTGTAGAAGTTATCATAAGGGTGTTTCAGACTTCATAAAATAGTATTTCAATTGTGGGGTTATTTTTGGAAGTCAGTTTATAGATATATATGCGTTTGAACCGTTTTTGTTCAGAGTTATAGAGGTACATTGTATATACATTGTTTTTGTTTTTATTTGTGACATCTCATCCATAAAAACATCATTTCATTCGAAAAAGTAAACAAGAGTTAAGGGCTCCTCGGGTCAGGTGTCTGCATCTTGTCCGAACACCTTAGGACATCTTTGACCCAGACATCACTCAACCACACCTGAGCACCAGAGAGAGCATGAGTGGAGACAACAATACAGAGGTGTGTTAGATGTCAGGAGAAAGTAGGTCTGACCACAACTGGATTGAGACTGAGAGAGAAGGCTATGGAGCATTTTACCTTTGAGGGACAGAGAAGCAACAGCAATTGGTGGAGCAAGAGATTCAGTCAGACAGAACATGAAACCCAGAAGCAGCCATGACACATGATGGACACTAAGAGGCAGAGAGAGCTTGTTTTTTTACTCCAACCAAATGCATTATCTATTCTGATCCTGCGCTGTAGGATCTTGAAGCAAAAGACAGAAGCAGTTCCATAAGCCCCTGCGATGGTGTAAAATAAAAGCTAGTCCTGCTTGATACGCTGCTTTTTAAGAGAACAGAGCTCAGGTTCAGGAAACAGAGAAAATTTCATTTTTTTTATAGAAAGATTTCTTCAGTAACAAAATGAAATATTGGATATTAGATATTAAAACAGGCAAAAATATTTGCCAGAAGGTTCAGATTTTGTAAACCATATTTTACTTGTTCTAAGCATAAACTTACTTAATTTTGATATTGATATTTCCCTGTCAAGTAAATGATTTGAGTGTTTTTTTACATTTGTATGGAAAACAAGACAAAATACTGATAGTAAGAAATTCAATATTCCTACTAAATCCACCAATCAAAGAAGTTGTAAAAAATACAATATAAAAAGAGGTGATGTGGCTGATACATTGTGAAGGTTGAAGTCATCTCGCTCTACACTCTTAAATAATTTTTTTGTGTTTGTTTATCTAAACATTTTGGCAATTAGCTTAATATGTTCCTCCTCTAATCAATAACTTAGTTTATTCTTAATAGTTTTATGCTATATTTATCTTTTATGTATTACATTTCATCATTTATAGATCTTAATGAAATAATAGTTTAATGAGAAATATGAATGGGAAAAAACTTGCACAGCCAAGACTTCTGCAAAGGTGGGCGGTGACCGTTACGCTCAAATAATAAATCTCAATATAAATATAAATGGCAATAATAGAGTCACAGCATTTTTAAATAATAAGACTTCACACGTGAACCCCAGGAATGAGGCGGAAGTACATTGATGTGTGCGGAGAGCTGAATACACCGCCCGAGGGCCTGAAAACTTCATTGTAGAAATAAAGGGCTGATCTTCCAGTCGTGCGATCCAGATTCCTGTCAGATATTTTTTTCGCTATGGGATGAGGAATATGCCAAAAGGTCTTCTTCAAATAATTCCCTTTAATCTGTCACTGCTTTTGTATGACATGATTGTAGAGTCCCTATTAATTATGAATACTGGAAAGTGGGACTATGAAACAATTCATGCAAAATGAAAAGATTAACATCTTCAATCAGTGTATTGTTTTTTACAACACGGTGCCGGTGCACCACAAGACTGGTGCGAACAACTCACTCAAGCCAACACCGTTCAGTTTGAATTAGATCTGATCTGGTGGCTGGCTGATTGATAAAGGCAGAGGGGGAAGCTACATTGTCACTTCTAATCTTTAACAACAGGGCCTGCTGATGTCTCTGTGCTGTGGTACTTCAACAATAGGGTGTGTGTTTGTGATGGGGTACGGGGGGGGGGTTGTATAGTGAATGTAAGCGTGGCACGCTTGAGGCTGGATCGTGCTGAGCCCCCCACCCTGTAGCCGCTGATCCACCTGCTACAGTTGGGGGACGCCTAGAAGCTTCCTCCAGGGTCCCTCTAGACACACCTCGTTCGCTAAAATAGCCCTGCCGCTCACTATCGTTGTAGACATACGCGCCGTTTCCCATCTGCTGGCACGCAAACAACACAAGCCCCACATACTCCCCCCCCCCCATCACAAATGTGCAAATAACCATGATTCAAGACGCAGAGGTATTCTCACGGGTGCCATGCAGAACCGACCACAATTAGAGGCAAAATAACAAATTCGAAACATACAGTAATATTCTTAAACCTCCAGGAGCTGATTTTAAATGAGAAAACACGCTCATGCCTGGAAGCCAAAGCAAATACTCCAACATGTACAAACGCTCACAACAAACAATTTGTCTGAAATTGCTCAAAGTGAGAAGGCTTGCTGCGAATGCAGGCAGAGCTGATACCTGACTTGTCATATAACAGCTCGAGAAATCGATCCGGGGCTCTAATCCCCCCACACACATGCGTGGAGCGAGGGGTGGGCGGCTGGACGGAGCCTGGAGCCTCTGAGAGCGTGGAGGAAAAAGCGAGAGAGCCTGATGTATGGGAGGGGTCGGAGGAAAGGAGTGGAAGCAAGGTGGAGGTTGGCATGAGGTGCCTGGGGTTTCAGCATACCTGTCAGATAGATGCTGAGGCTGATGTGGGGAGAGGGACCACAGGAGCAGATTTGAATATATAAACCTTTGGAACGCAAAGCTTGTGAGGATAATCAAAGTCCGCTCGTTCTTAAAAGCAGTGAGGAGTGAAGGCTTTGAATCTTTCTCATCGGTTTCAGCCGTCGCTTGCTTCAAGCTCCCACTCCGTCGATGTCACAGGTCCCGAACAATCCAAACCGTCAATATTACGTGTTGAAGGAGCTGAAGCTAGATGAGTTATATCCAAATGATTATTGATTGATCTCAGTGGTGAGCAGATTTGCCGGAGGAAAAACCAGAAGATACTTCTGACCTGAAGGAGCAGGGTCAAGTAAGCTGGTGCCGTGGTTTATCAAAGCATGACAGAATACCGATGGCCAATTTTGAAATTCATGTCTAGTATCGAAGGAAATACTTTAATATAAGTTCACATTATCAGATGCATTAGGTATCATGGCTTTACAGCATTTGATAATATAGTGTTTATTTAGATGTTGTCCGTTGTTAATTGTTCATGATATATTGGGGATCAATTCTAGTTTATACAACAGCAAATGCATTACCATATGTAGAAATAAACATTGACTTAATGTTACCAGTTTATAATTGTTTACTTTTTCTTCGTGTTATCTAATTTGTTAACTGTTAAAGAGTTAATCCTTTCAGTGTAACGATAAAAGAATACAATTTTGATTTCCTTATGAATTTCCTTTGTGTACACTATTGTATTTAACTGTAAGTACACTGTAAAACTTGTTTTCCAGTAACTTATTGTAATTTACAATTTTGTTTTAAGCATAAACTTACATAGTTTGTATATTTGGTGTCACATTAGTATAGTGACCAATTCTCACTATTAACTAGTTTCTTAATAGATGCCTATTTTTAGCATATTGGCTGTTTATTAGTACTTATTAAGCATATATTCAATGTGACCATATTCTACTTCCCTAATTCTACCTAATACCTCAACCTTACAACTACCTTACTAACTATTTATAGGCAACAAATTAGTAGTTTACTGAGGCAAAAGTCATAGTTAATGGTTCATTAAAACCGAGAATTGGACCTTAAAATAAAGTCTGACCGTATATTTTCTTTCATAAAACAAGAATAAATATAAGTTGACTTTTCTTATGCAAATGTAACTAATTTAAGTGTTGCTGTGCTAATGCTAGTCTCCCCTTGCTCATTTGAATTTAAAAGTCAAAGTGTTTAATTTTGTTAAAGTATTTGAAAGCAGTACCAATAGCAAGGTAGTATTATGCAGTAATAAAATCTACAGTAAGCTACTGTTAAACCTGCTTGAAAACTACAGCAACGTTTTATAATGTAGTTCTTTATTGACTGCTGTAAATTATAGGTAATTTTTGTTCTTTTGCTTTACTTCCAGGGATGTAACCGGCAGTTAACCTGAAAGAGCAATCCATCTTAGAAAGAGACAATGTCTGCTAAATGCCCTATTGAAAAAACACTAAAAGTGCAACCTCTGTTTGGGTTATGGTACAAACTAGACACCTTTTAGACTAGAACGAGCTCAGGTATCTCATGCAGTTTAATTCACGTGTAACATGTGTTTTTGGTATAAGCATCTGTAACATCACTCATGTATCCGCCTGGTTTCGACTGCGATGAATGTTGGATGAACGCTCCAACTTTTTAATAGGAAGAGTTAACATTTACCTTTATACACAAGGTAGTAAATCTTAAAACTTCAGAATGCTCAAAACAAACCAGAAGGCTTGATACTCAGTATGTATAACATTGATTAGAGATAAATGAGGAGTGGCATTGAGGCATTACTTCAGATTCTTAGAGCCGTGCGGATCCATAATTCACTACGCATGTGTGTGTATCGATGCATTGGTATTCACATTTACTCTCGGGGGAAGATTAGGGATTAGAGAGGTGCTACAGGTACCCATTACTTGATCCATGAAGAAGAAATTCACACCCACTGTGAAATTTTTCATATTTTCTATATTTTTTATAACATGTTCTTATTTTGAATCAGTTTATATTTGCTTTATTTCCTTTCCTTGGCCGACATCGCCAAGACCTCTTAAATTTCAAATCATCCCCTTCGACCACCTGATTCAACTGTGGTGTGTGCCGCCCACTTTTCACAAAACCTATCAATCATCTGATGGATTAAATCCCATCCTGCAGTTTTTTCTTATTGTAGAATTTTACATGGAAATACGGCACATAACCGAAGTACATTGTACTGGTTTAATGTTGACATGCTCTTTTTTTGTAATCCTCTAATGTACCCCAGCATAGCTGGCGTATCTATTATCCGCCATATCACGGCCCTCCTATTTATTTTCTCCTCCCTTGCTCATTTCTAACGCGCTCTCTATCACCATCCTCATTGGAATTCTGCGCACTCTTTGTCTGTCTTATTAGGAACATCTCTTTGGTGCAATTAGTTTTGCCCGTTTCTGTTTCCACTATACACAGCAAAGAAGTAAAGCTGCCCAGTCTGTTAAGGAGCCTTTAGCTTCCATCACGTCTCTCAAAGCAGCTCCTATCACTCCCTCTCCTTTACTGTTTTATCAACAGGCTGTTTCCTCTAATAACCGTAACAAGAGTGAAGGCAGATTAAAGCTGAGATACAGAGAGAAAGAGAAAGAAGGAAAGAGAAGAGGGGGTTAAGGGGAGACGCTCGACTGGTTGGCTGACAAACAGAGGGTCCCTCTAGAGCGCAGGCGGAGGAAGAAGGAGAGCAAAAAGAAGAGGAGAGTTTGATGTGGGTAGCCAAGCTCAATCTCCCCTCATACCAACCCCCCTCATTTCTGCAGAAAATCTATGCTCGCTCTTTTAGTATTCTCGCCGTCCTCCTGTGAAGCCTCTATGGGCTCGGTCAGACAACTGGCCTGCTGTTGAGGTCTGGGCCAAGCAGGAGAGCCGCGGGGTGGTGGGATTTACGAAGGGGATAACGGGAAGGGAGGGGGTGTTTGCTTGAGGCTGTCAAAAGTGACAGCAGGCCAAGCGACTTAAACCCTCATTGGGGACTTCAGCTGGACAAGCCGTCTCCTTTCCTGCAGCTCGCTTGCTTTTGTATCTTCGTCTGTTCTCACTTTTACATGTGAACCCGTTTCTTGTTCATGATTGAAAATACACTCTTCCACCCGATTGTCCTCATGAAAGCAATAAATGTGCGCTTTTAAGGTGTTAACGGATAGATTACATTGGTTTGGTGTTTTCTGTCATCTTTTCATCCAAGACTAAGAAAATAGGAAGCAGCGGTCTTCCCTGGTTCCTGCACGGTAAATAAAGTTCAACTTAAAAACTAGTTCAGACGTTTGTAAGTAAATTATAAGTTATAGTTTAAGGTACAGAGGTAATTTTAACTTAATTTATATCCAGTTGTAACTCACATAACTTGAAGTTATTCGACATATAACTCGAATTTTTTAAAAAAGTTTATTATATTTTGGGTACAAATGACTTGTAAAGCTTAACAATGTAAGTCAAAGTTTAAATGGGTGAATTTAAATAGATTTTTATAAAGCTTTTTTACACAAAGCGAAGGAATGTAAACACAAGCACTATTTATATGTCTACACAAATTATTGAATAGCTGAAAATGATGAGTGTGTGTAAAATACATCAACTCATCTGCTGTTTTCTTTTTCAGTTTCATCTTGTTGCATTACAATCGGGGGATTGAGTTTGCAAACGAGAGTCATAATTATGCTGCCTACTGTCTAGACAGTTCACTAGATTCGGGATCTGAGCTAATGTTTCCACACTGTCAAAAACAAAATTATCCATAACTCCACCGGCAACCACGCCCCGACATCCCACAATGCACCTCCACACACCAGCCGATCGCTCCCACAGCTCGTCCCCAAACTTCTGGCCACCCCGAATTCCCTCCTCTTCCTGTCACCTTCAGCTTCGCCGTCATGCTTCTGTGATCGCTCTAAAGGTCAGTGCGTGTAGCCACTGTCATTACCTGTCACTCTCACTGCCTCCCTCGTTCTCTCGCTCCTCCACCGCCTCTCTGTCATGCATTTCATTCCTAAGCTCCAGAAGACAGATCAAAGTGCCATCCTTAGTTGGGCTTTGAAGGTTACAAGCGGATAGGGGTGATCTCACAGCAGAGTCCAATGAGAGACAGTGAAACATTGGGAGGAACAGGGGGTGGCTAAATGTTCCCGTGTAAGTGACAGTTATTCTGTGGCTACGAATTAACGCGGTTATCCATCAACGTGTCACTTAGCGTTAGGCTCCTATTTGCATCCAGACCACTTTTTTAGGGTGAGCTGACAGGTTAGTGACAGTGGGAGAACCAGCTGGAGTTAACCAGCGGGAACGACGTACCTGTCTTATTCGATTTGTATACCAAGTAGCAGTGATAAAAATCATACGGTCCTTAGTTGAAAACTCATTTGGGATCTGTAACCATACCTGCTAAATAATAACAATAGAAACATCCCCAAAACACAATAGAAAATATAATGGATTTAAATGTGATCATGGGTATTGTGTTGGTGTTAAAGGGATAGTTCACCCAAAATGTGGGGTGTTATCTGCCAGATTAATCTCATTGGAATAATGCCCAAAACACACTACAAAATGGAATTTTATAATGATTTTGATTGAAAAACCAATTGTTCATAATAGTATTTTAATGGAAACCATTACATTTTCTGTGATGGTTTACTTCATTTTAGGTTTTGTTTAAAGGTGATGTTTGTCGTTTTTATGTAAGATCTTTATGTTAGATACAAATTATTCAGAGGTTGAATGAAAAATATTCATGTTCATAATCCAAGTGGTACGAAAATGATACACTTTACCTTAAACATTTTACCATCGGGTCAAAAAGTTAAAAGAGGGTTATGTTGCAGAAGCTTTTTGTGTGCTTTCACAAAGTCCTTAACAATCTCTGCAATTTGCTGGAGAATCAAGCAATTTTATTAAAGCAGAAAATGTCATCCTTTGCCATAATCAAAACTGACGAAATTGAAAATACTCTGCTTTAAATAAAAATATGCTTCTTCGTATTTCCAGAGGTGAAAGAAAGACGAGGAGGACTGCGCTAAAGCAAACGCAAAGCAAACACAGGTGTGTCTTTTTATCAACTCTGAGGTAAGGACTAATCAATGGCAAACTTTAATCAGATATGATCAATTATTCATGGCCTGAGGCCTTAGCCATCCCATCTCTCAACCATTCTCATACTGACGGCACGGGATGAATAATTCAGACACCATTTACACAAAACCAAGCACCATCCTGATGCCAGATTACTGAATTAGAAATATTATGCAACAAAGAATGTTAATTAAACCGGAGCGATCCACCTTCCCTAAACCATTTTTTAAGACTAATGAACTAATCCATTATGTGTATCCTTCCGCAAATGTTTTACATCTGCTGCGCTAATCATTTTGCCATAAAAAAAATATTGTCGGGCTATGTCATATTGCACAAAAATGTGCACGCTTTGTCAAATGCACAACCGTTCAAAATATTTCTTCCTAAAGTAAATAGGATTGTTATATGATAATAATGATGTTTGATTTTCTTCACCTAAATCTCTGAAAATAAGAGGTCAGTACAGACAAGCAAACTCAAACAAATCAACAGATAAATACACATAGATATTCATGCCGCTGCGATCGGGTCGTGAATTAAAAGTGAATCACAAGCTAGTGAATCAAATAACTTTGCAAGAGCAGAGAAGGAGGGGATGCTGTAGATGGATGATGGGTAAGGGAGAAAGTGTAATTCTTGTTTGCCTCAATTTATCCTGAAATCCCTGACAGCAAGCAACCATAAGTCACCAAATAATCGCTCTCCGTAATTTAAAAAGATCACTCATGTCTCCTTCACCTTCCTTTGCCTTCTTCTCTTTATCCAGCACGGATATCAGCGTGAAGAGGTCAAAACTCAGCTCATTCATAAACTCCAGCACTTAGTCTATTTTCTCCCTTACGCTAGCACAACACGATAAAGCAGCAAGCAACACAAACTAAGTTAAATGTTTTAGTTTTAAAGGTTTTGTCCAACACTCGGTTTCTTTACAGTATTTCTGTGGCATAACCCTTGGTAGCTCTAGCTGTGCCTCCTATTAAATCTAATTGGTCTAGAATTCTCCTACACATACATGCACATTAAACTTAAATTATACTTCTGATTGGCTGAAATGATGTGGCATTTACAACATTTGTGTGTTGAACTAGGAGGGACAAATTTTTTGACATTTATCTTTGGAGAAAATCTCTGCAGTTCAATGTTTATGTTGTCTACTTTAAAAGGCTATGTTGTGTGTGCCGTGTTTATTTTAATGTTTAGCAATGCAATATTTTTTTCAATGGAAATTCACACACAAACCAGGTGTAAAAACTGCAGGGGGACCGATAAGCTGAAGTCTTGAGGTTATTGGTGTGAAACAGAGGAAAGGATTTTTCTGCCTGATACGATGCTCATGCATTTACAGGAAAGAGTTCTAATGAGGCTGCGCAGTATTGACATCTCCATGGGAACACCCCAGAGCACAGCTAGCAAAACATACTCCAGTGTATTTGTTTGAATACACAAATAACAAACATTCACTCAGACCCACAAACCATTCCGGTGGACGCCGTGGATGTAATGTGTACAATTATGCTCAAAAACTGATAAGCAAACAGACATTTCAAGCGTGTGGAGGTAAATAACTAGCACACATTTCCCCACATAGATTAACAGTGTACAGCCCAAAATAACTGATTTAGAGTTAGGCTATTTAGTTTAAGTGATTATGGTCATTGATAATATGCATTTATTCAAATTAAAAGTCTTATTTTAGATAACAAAACGTGTGAAAAAAAAAAGTCAACGGAAAATATCAGATATGCACAAAGTGCCAGAATGATGTGAATTCTCACTGTGATGTTCAGTTGTGATTTATTTTATACATATAGTTTAATTTTCTCACTCTTAAAAATAAGGTTCTTCGAAAGGTGTATATAAGGTTCCAAAAAAGAACCTTTAACATCTTCAGATGATAGAAAAGTGAGAAAGAGATGGTTCTTTAAAGAACCTTTTGACTGAATGGTTCTTCGATGGCATCTCTGAAGAACCTTTTAAGCACCTTCATTTTTAAGAGTAATTGTAATTAATTGCAATATTGTAACGGTCCATCTTGGCTTGCAACGATTACAAAAAACAAATGATCAAGGTAAAACCATTATTGTGTGACATTTCATTTAATTTTTTATTTCGTTTTTATTTTTGCTTTTTTAGTTGAATTCAAGTTATTTGACCATTTATATTGTTGATGATCTCAACATTTTCTGTCATAATCAATATAATATATTGAAGGTTTGTCAGGTCTTAGGATCGTACAGGAAGAACATTGACTGTGTGTATGTGTATGTGTGCGTGTGTGCATGTGTGTATGTGCGCGTGTGTGTGTGTGCATGTGTGTGTCACCCACAGACCAGGCCTTGTCATGTTCATGTCACATCTGGAGCTGAGAAGAAAGATGAGTCCTCACGCAGAATGACACAATGTCTCATTGTGACTGATAGAAAGGTAGAATGTGTCTGCCATACTAAAGAAATCAATCCTTCCATTCGTCTGCTCTCTCTCTCTCTCTCTCTCTCTCTCACTTTCTCTATACACATTCTGTGCTTCCTCTCAAACCATGCAGCTTAACCCACCCCGCAACAAATGTTTGTTTTTATCTGCTCCTCTGCAATGAAAGCAAAGTTCATTTTCACTGTCAAAAACTCTCATTTTATTCTTTAAACGGGTGAACCTGTGTCTCTGTCCAACTATAGTTTGTTTATATGTGTGTGCGGGTGAACTAGCCAAACAGACATGCGTTGGCCTCCAGGGAGACTCTTTGTGAAAACGTTGTTGTGTATTTATTTTTATATGTGTTATGACACTGTTTGGAGTGTGCGGATGATTTCCATCCCCCATGAGGCTTTGGGTTTGTCTGTCTGGAATCAGAAACGGTAAAAAGTGGTAATGGAAGTGAATGGGTGGGACTTGGGGAGCGCTCTCTGTCATCACTTTAGAAGGTTGTGACCCCTGAGCGCAGTGACACCGGGCTGCTAAATTATTCAGCCGTCGTCTCGCGCGGGGCCTCGGGAGGAGTCGAGGCTGTGATTGCTGGGAGCTGAGTGACTGACATTTGCACATGAAAATCGGCTTGGTTTTCCCCCCGAACACTTGCGCTGCTTAAGAAAAACATTGAAGGGCCTCTATGGAGAGATAGAGGGCGTGGCATTGTAATGACAGCCCCCCCGTCTGACTAACGCGCCGCGCGGGGCCTGCCAATGAGAACGGCCTCCTGAGATCAGCGCCAAAAATCATTTAAAGCCATATTTCATACGGATCTGACACAACGTGGGCTGTAACGTGAATAGCTAATAAACATGCAAATAACCGCCTTTAATAATGATCGTTCTGGTAGAACATGTTCATCTGCATATATCAATTTGCAAGTAATTTGTTGGTCCTGCCACACAGGGTAAATGTTGTTTTAATAGGGTGCATATATGTTTATGTCAGGTTTATATGTACTGTAGATAAAGCTGATATTTAACTGCTTCCTCACTGTTGGCTCTATGCAGCCTGACAGATATTTGCCCATGTATGGATTGATTACCTTTGAGACGAGTGTTCGTATCCAGAGTGTCAGGATAATGAGACCAAGTCCAATTGGTTAATCCTCTAAACCAATAAAACCGATAGTCAAGTCATACAGGGTGAAAAATAAGTAAGATGCTTGTTATGTGTAGTTCAGGTGCTGGAGTGTGTTTTAGGGTAAGATAAGAAGGCTGAGGGTGAGGTAGCACTTGTTACAAATTTAATCTTTATTTTTTCTCAAAGAGTACATACCGAGAGATGTTTAAGGTCCTACTTTGGTTTGTGAAGAGCTCTACAACAAGTTTATCTTCATAGAAGGTGTAAAAAAACTATAATTTCGTAACAATCGGTAGTTATTCTTACCTTACTTCTTGACTGACTCTCAAATTATTTGTTCTGCAATTCATCTGTCTAATCCCCTCCTTTCCGCTAGCCTAGTGTGATGTGGTTGGTCAGATGTTCTTGTCTGCTGTGATTGGTGTAGAAGAGTGACGTTTTCAAGTGCAGTCTTAGCTAAACGTAGGTGGGGACTATATGTAGTGACGTAAATCGGACTAGGAACGTCTCGTTTGCGTGAATCAGAGTCGACTCCCTTTTTTCCAATCCAATAACTTTATTCATTTATCTTCGGATTTACAACTTGGCAGACTGCATGAAAAGTCTTTTTTCATGATCTCAGGTTATGTACTCTTTAAATTGAACTGTACCAAAGGTACACAACAGGTTCATACATTAAAATGCTGTCATGAATTACCCAAGTTGTTCCAAACCTGTTTAAATGCCTTTGTTCTGTAAGCAAAAAGATGTTAGGAACTGAGATTTCTGGACCCATTGATTAGCATGAATGGTTGTGCTCAAGAACTGTTTGTTTTGCTAATCAGTTCTCTTCTAATATATTTTTTCTGTGTGTTTAACCAAACAAAGCAATTCATAGCCTACAGGTTTGTAGCAACCTGAGAGTGAGTAACTCATGACAGAATTTATGGGTGAACTATCCCTTTAAGAGTACCACCCTAGTGACAGCAAAAGTGTTTGTTCCTTTTTGTGCAAATCTTCACTTTTGCCATGTTTTTTGGAGTAAAATGTCTAAACAATGTGCATTTTGTGAAGCACAAATGTGTAAGAAAATGTCTGGAATTCTGATTTGTTTTTTGACCCAATAGACAAATACTCCTATTTAGTGATATAACAGTAATTAAAAAAAAAAAAGTTTCCTTTAGATGTATTTAGATCAATATCATTTACCTTTAGACTAGAGATTGAAATGATGACTTTTGCAAATAAATAACAAGCGTCGCTAACATTTAAGCGAAAGGCTTTGGATTAATCTCAGAGTCCTCTAAGAAGATGAATGTGGACTTAACGAGGGAGCAAGTCGTGCCGCTGCGGACTTTCAGCATGCTTGACCATGTCCCTCTGTTTGAGAGAGCGAAAGCAAGGGATAAGTGGACAGAGAGAGAGAGGGGGGGAGAGAGGGGGGTAAGCAAGACAGAATAGGGGTGGAGTGCGAGGCAGATGACAAATTGTGATTAATAAATGTGGTCCGGGACGGCAGTGTGGAACGATGCTTATTAATGGAGAGAATTAGAGTTGCTGTGCAACTCAATCTGCACACTGTCACTCTGCATCAGGCACCATGATCAGAGTCTAATGAAACAACACAACAGAAACACACACATACCTATACAGGCTCACCTCCCTATACAACATTTCCCCTTCGCTCACATAAACATACACACCTAACCTTTCCTTACTTTTCCCTCTTGCCCTCACACAAAACACTCAATTCTGCATGCACCCTCCGTGTTTCAGAGCACTTAATAATCTGAAATAGCATTTCACTATGAGCATTTTATTTTATTTAGGTTCCTTTTATTGATTTGGACACGAACACATGCACCTCTGTCCTTTAAAAATGTAGATCTTTATAGATAGCATCTTCTTCACAAAACTCTCTTGCTTTTCATGAAAATGAAAATGAATTTTGATTTAAAACCGATTATGTTTTTGCACCATCTACTAACTTTGCATGTGAACAATGGACAAAAATCATTTTCACCCCCTCCCACCTAAAATGTATCTGTCACATGCTCTCTCTGTGTGTTTTTTCACTTGCATACAAAGCAAACTCTTCGTGACATAAACAAGCATGTGTTAATTACATTCACATAGAGTGTTCTGTATAAATGGCAAAGCAAATCCATTTCCACACCTATTCAACCTTATTTCTTAGCAAAAGTCTTAAGGACCTTTGTTTCAGCACTTGCCAATGCATTATTCATTTTTTTCCAACACCATACCCTTCCAGGTCGGTTGTTATATTTTAGAACTGGATCTATTATTTCCTCTAGGGCAGAGGTCAGGTCACCTCTCTTTTGAGCAATTCTGAGACTGTCAATATTTCCTGTTTAACCGAGTGTTAATTCATGTCCTAATTTCTTTTTACCGCACAGCGGTTATCTCATTATCCAAAATTTACCATAAATAATGGCTTATAAATCATCCCTCGGACCTATTCGGTGACAAAAGCAGATCTATGACCACGATCCATGTTTCAATAAGTGTCGCACTGGCTCTCACGGGATCTGCTGTCTGGTAATGATTAGTGAGCGTGTGGTTTTGTTTTTATGTCATTTTCCATGAATGAAGCATAAACTGAAAACACACATTATGGCTTTTGTTTGGAAAAGAATGTTAACATAGTACTACTGTGCACAGTACGCATTTTTTAATGCAAACTATTTGTACTTTTTGAAATATGATTTAATTGGGTAACAAAATGTATGACCTTTTCTACAAAACCTACTTATTAAAGTAACTGTATTACAATTATTTAAGAGGATAACCAGATGCCATGTTCTAAGGTGATGTGACAAAATAATATGAATAGTTTATTATTGCATTATTCTTTATTTCACTATAATGTATATTGCACAGTATATTCAGTAAGAAGAAAGCAAGTACTCCATTCTGAGCATACATTTTAATTCTTTCTAAATATATCTGAACAAAGCCAAGACATGGAAGACTGGTGACTATTCCGTACTCAGTCCAAGACTTGTTAGGAGGACCTTAAGGAGAACTCAATGCCCCTGCCCCCTCCGTGATAGGGATATTTCCCTACCACCTGTATTTTGTGACACATGCACAATACTTTCATTTCCCACATTTTGTTTAAAATCAAACATGCATTTTGTCCAGCAACAGTCGCTGAGAGGCGAACATAGTTCTATAGACACAAAATATGAAACAGTTTCATCAACAGTTTGCTTGAGTCATCGCAGAAGAAGATGTGCATGAGTCAGGTACAACATCACTTATCCCATTTGTTTACACCAGAAAGCTCTATAAACTTAATATAGACTGAAATGTCAGACATTGTCTGCTATTGTTAATTTAAAATAAGTAAAAAGCAGTAACTAAAATAGGGTACAAGACCGAATATGAGACAGAGATGGACGGAATTGTTTAAGCCAGATTTAAAAGATAGATGGAAAAAGGGCCAGACAGCTCAGAGACATGTGCAGTTTTCAATATTAATCATCTCAGTAATATTTAAACAGCCGCTAAAAATCCAATTCTCAGTATATTGCCTATGACTCTTGGCGATGATTATACACCCATTGTGAGAAAAGCCGTACATTGTGTGTGTGTGTGTTTGCAATGTAGTGGACATACAAAGATGAAGTGACAATGTTTAAGTCAACCCTTCAACACACACCTCAGTTCAATTTTAAAGGAGCATCTTTCCTCTTTTGTTCTTCTCGTATTTCACTGGTCAGAGGAGACGTGGAGAGCGACGGCTGATGAAAAAATCTGTCAATATCTATTCCCCCCGCAACCACCTCTACCATTAAACTTTAAAAATGCAGATGTGTGATTAAGCCTGACAGGGAGAAAGACGGGATGAGTTACACTGAATTCGAAATGGATCCGCTTGCAGACCCAATATTTAAACTACAGCATTAGCCTTCAAACTGAGTGCAAGATGTTTGGCAAAACGAAGTGTGAAACTTCCTTTCTATGATGTACACCACAGAATCACGACACAAGCCAGTTTTGGATATTTCGTGACGTTTTAATCATACTTTTCTATTAGCAGCCTATTTGTTATTGGCTAGTTCTGTATGCTGATCATCGCTGTCAGTATTTAAACATTTCTGGGTGAGAATAATTCTCAGGATCAAATGTGGAGGGAGAGTGTCAAGATAGATAAAGAGAGATAAAGAGGGAGTGAGAAAGAGAGAGATGGCATGTACAATAGTCTCAGTGTCCTTCACTAATGATGTCTGAAAGCCAGACAAACCGAGCCACACACACACGCACACACACACACACACACACACAATGGCCTCAAAAGTCAGTTAACCCAAACAGATAATTATTCTTCACATACTCATTTTTCTTTGCCGTCCACAACATTTTTATTTAATAAAATGGATTATGGTTAACATCATTAATCCACGGGCTGCTGATATGATAAATGATTAACATTTACACCAATTTGCAGAGCAATATGATGATTAAAGTTGTTAAAACAATGAGGCTGTGTTTCTAAACCAAGTACGTTGGCGAGGAAGACAGCATTTTGGGGCACCATAGACGCTTTCTAGGAAGGCAGCGCTGAGGGTTTGAGACAGAGCCAGTGAGGATGAGAGGGGATGGAGAGGGAGGGAGGAGTCGACCGGATGCAAGAATGAGGAGATGATGCTTGTGTAGTGAGAAAATCTCACAGGTGCCAGAGTCACAAGTCAGCGTGCCTGTCTAGGTATTATCACATCTCTCGACAAAACTGAGCACGAAAAAGCGGAAAAGTTTCTTATTCACGCACAGTTGCACGCGCAGTCTGGTAGCCTACATCACGGTCTTTGGAAAGAACGAGAGAAGAAGTGGTAACGCAACTTGATGAAGTTAACTTAGGCTATTGCTTAAAACGTTAAAAAGCGATATTTGCGCAATTCACTTGCATGTGTTGGAGGGAGAAAGGAGTTTCACTTGATGCTCGTGAAAAACACCCACCTTTAAATTGTCCGTAAATGTGATGATAGACGTCAGAGGAAGATTTTATTTCCAGTCAAACGCTTTCCTGTGAAGTGAGGGTGAGTGTTTCTTTCGCTTTTTTGTGAACTTAAAGTTGCGTTCTAATGTCACTTTCACACGTGTAATTACAGGGACGTGTTTAAAATGAACTAAGTTGTGTGTTTTTTTGTGTTGTATTTGTAAAAACATTTAATATAAATCATTTTCAAACAACATTGTGTCAATTTCATAGTGAATTTGGGGGTCTTTAGGTTGGCTGCTGCTGGAAGCTGTGTTAAAATGACAATTTTTGGATGCAAAACTATGTTTTTATATGTTCTTATATTGTGGTTTAACTATGTAGCGAGACAATGGTACATTTGTGATTAGTGTGATTTTACTGTAGGTACATAGATGAAGTGGATGTAATAAAACCATGATGTTTGTCAAGTTGTTAATAACGAGTACAATTTCTTTATAGTAATATTTGGCCTATATGGCTGTGCAAAAAAATATGTCTGAACGGCATATTCAGATTTTCAGGAAGACCAGTAAATGTATTCATTTTATTACACACAACTCTGAGTATATCTATTAAATTGCATGGTGCAGTCTCTATATTTTTCTAATTTTCCTTTTATTTAAATCTTTTTCTGCAGTTCTTTGTGTGGAATTTACCTAGGCCCACCAGAGCACCGACAGAACTGGATCTTTCCTGGGTGTTCCGTGCATCCCCACAAATAAATAATATAAATGATATACTGAGGGATCAATACATTGTGACACATCACGTTTTGGGGGCAGGGCACTGGACAAACCCATATGGCCAGATTTCACATCAAAAAAATTCAGAGCGGGAACATTGGATGAAAGACACGTTAAAGTGAACTTTTGGCATAACTATCAGGTGTTTCATTGGCTTTGTGTGACGTTGTTGGACCATTTTGTTGTGCAAGTATAACCCTTTATAAACCGGATTTTGTAATTGTCTATTTGCCGGCTTGCATTGGCTGAGAAAGAAAAAAGGGTTTGGATTTATCTATACATTAAATGATAGCAATTGCCCTTACAGACAAAGTAATGAAAGAAAAAAACCTGGATTGTTATTAGCCAAGATTTTGCAACTTTTGAGCTCCCACCTTTTGTTCTCGCATCTAATGTCCCTGTAACCATTTTTTACTGTTTGCGTGCCGCATCTTTCTGTTGCAGTCTCCACGTTCCTTTTCATTCTGTACCAATTCTTTCTGTCTGCACTCCACCCTGTCCTACCACTAGTCCCTTCGCACCCACTCCTTTCTGTATGCCCCACACTCTTCTTGGTGTCTTTGTCTCATCCATAAATTCATCTATTACCCTTCTCCCTACTGGCCCTATCCTTCTATAGACGTCTTCGGTGTGTCTTTTCTTTGTGTACCGAAACGCACACTCCCGAACCCGATTTCACATTTTAGCAAGTTTTCTCGCCAACTCCACTTTTCACGCTGGCGGGCACTATTCCACCTAAAGGAGAGGAGGACTTTTTAACGCTTGCTGCCTCCCGGCTCAGCCGTCGCAAGCGTGTCATAGGAGCGGCCGTGGGTGTGGCCATGGTTCTGATTCTCCTGGTCGCCATCCCTTTACTGGTCCACAGCACGAAGGGAGGAGGAGCTGGCAACGCAGGAAGCCATTATGAAATGCTAGGAAGTTGTCGGATGGTTTGTGACCCCTACACCACGTCTCAGGGCCAGGAGCTAACTGCGGTTTCCCCAGTACCTCCTGACTTTCCAAACAGGAGGGGAAAATCTGGTTATCGTGGACCCCCAGGGATCCCAGGACCACCTGGTCCACGAGGACAACCTGGAGAGCCAGGAAAGCCAGGTCCGCAAGGGCCTCCCGGTCCCGGCCCTGGTGGTTATCAGCCATCATTCTACAGCCCCAAGATTGCTTTTTACGCAGGCCTACGCAAGCAACACGATGGCCATGATGTGCTCAAGTTTGATGACGTGGTAACCAATGTGGGCAACTATTATGAGCCCAGCACTGGAAAATTCACATGCCCTCTACCTGGCATCTACTTCTTCACATACCATGTTCTGATGAAAGGAGGGGATGGGACCAGCATGTGGGCAGACCTCAAGAAGAACGGACAGGTAAGAATGTATTATGTTTTTGTTTGTATTGAATTGTGTGGCTCCATTGCTCAGTTTATCAAATGATGTGGCCCGTAAATATATAGGGAGAAAATGGGGAGCAAGTGCTATATATCAGTGCAGTGGGAAGTAGTTTTTTAATCTTTCTTTCCTACATACCTCTAAAGTCCAACGAAGCCCTACCAGTACATTGTGTGGGATTTCATTGCACAAAATTATTAAATTGACTTAAAGTCATACACACAGATGTGTCTATGTATGATATGTATATCCTGTATGATAGCTGTAGTATGTGTATCCCTTGGGAATCACTGAAATAAATTGAGTAATCTCTATAATCTTCTACCTGCCTGAGTTCACCTTATAAAGTATTCTGGTTATGACCCCGCTAGTCTCGGATTACTATTAATATTGAATACAACAGCATCATACTACATAACTTCTTGAGTAAACAATTTTAATTATTCTTGTGAAAACAAATCACATGCTGCTCTATTGTTAAAAAATGGCAAGGGGTGACTACAAGGACAACCATGACATTCATTTTTTTTCATGTGTAAACTGTCCACGCTGATTTATTGTGATGCGTTGACAATTTAATAACTAAAATAAACACCTTGTTTACATCTCACTCATCACCTAAACATGTGTCACACGATTCAGCGGACAGATCTGCCGTGGTGTGTTCTAGTGCCAGTTTGCACATCAAAATAAATAAGGAATGCATGAAAAATTGACAGTTTCCACATTCAGTTCTTCGTTCCCTTGACATTAATTAAATACCGAAGGCAGGAAATGGACGAGACGTGAAAAATGTATCTTTAGTGATTTAAATGTACTGCCTGACCTTTGTGGATCAAGAGGCTCTATTGGACCTTTTTATTTGACAGCCAATCGTATCCTTTTATGAACAGTTTTACCCGAACACACTATAAAACGTTTATTTGTATTACACCGTGCTACAAAAGCCTAGTTTTTATGTAGTGGTTGAAAGAAGAAAACCACAGGCTTGAGGACCACCTGTAAAGGTGATTAGAGTGAAAGCAGATTAAATCCGTCCTGTGTCTGTCATGTACAGTTTTGTATTGTCATGCAAGTCTGCTTCCTCTGTTAAATCATTCATAACTTTTAGATTGAATCCCCTGCACGCCGTACGTGGCGGCCTGTATTGCACGTCCATTGATTGCTCATTAATTATCTTTTCGGTCCACTCAATTACGTCCATTTCGAGCCCATCAGGTGGCTCCACTTCACTGTTCAGCGGGGCCTTTAATGTAATGGAGAAGTGTGTGTTAACCGCTTACCGTACTAGAGTGATGTATCGAGAAAGATGGAGAGGGAAGGAATTGAAGTACAATAGATTACAAAACACACAACGACCCACTTGCGATTCTGTTCTGGTTTGTAAATTGCTCTTTGGGATCCTACACTAGGGTACAGATGTCTAAGAACATTCAAATCTGGGATACGAAATCTAATTTAAATTTGCAAAATGAGATATTAATTATGAGGATATTATTTTGTTGATAGGTCACCAAACAAGCAACTTGTTCAAGTGATATATTTCATTATCAAATACAAAGTATATCAAATTTTCACTGACGTTGTCAGACTTTCTGACCCACTGTTAGATTTTTAATAGCCCATCGAATGCAGATACATGCAGCAACATACTGAGACGTGCAAAGCATTCAAAAGTGAAAAGGATGCTAGATTTATTTGACAGATGCTGTGAGACTGGAATTCTCAGAAGTGTCATTGAAAAGCAGACAATGGTCCGTTGGGATTAGGGGGTTTATGTTAATTTGTAAAAGGTTATTTTTTGAATTCCTGACAAAAGCGATGCCCCTACAACTATATTTATTGAATAAAACAGATTCCCACATCCAAAGTTTCCTATTAATCTTAATTTAACCTATAACAAGATCTGTCTCTGTCTAACTTTACTAGGGTTGGAAATCAGCAAGACTTGACGATTCAATATTATATTGCTATCTAGGTCCTTATAATGATATATTGCATTTTTTAAGTTTCATATATATTTAATTGAAACTACACTTTTAAAAATAAAGGCGCAAAAAAGGGTCTTCACAGCGATGCCAAAGAAGAACCATCTTTGATTCCACAAAGAACCATTTAGTCAATCTTTTTCTTACCTTTTTTTAATCTGAAGAACCTTTTTTCGCCACAAAGAACCTTTCGTGAAACAGAACGGTTCTTTGGATGTTAAAGCATCTTTATGGAACCATTTAGACAAAAAGGTTCTTGTATGGCATCGTGAAGTACCTTTAATTACAAATATATTTGAGTCTTTTGTTCAGTTACACTCCTGTTCTAATAGAAATAGAAAGACTCGCGCTAACAGGCATTAATTTTTTTTATATATATGTAAAAATGTTATTCATAAATTCATTAATTGCTAGTGTAAGATATTGTCAAATATAAAAAAACTTACACATTATGGAGTACATAACTAGTTATTTTTAAGGTCCAACTTTGGTTCAACAACAAGTTTATGTACAAAGAAGTTGTAAAAACACTGTAATTTCGTAATAATAAGCAGTTATTCTTACCTTATTTCTTGAGTGACTCACTAATGATTCGTTCAGCGATTCATCTGTCTAATCCCCTCCTGTCCGCTAGTCTATTCTGATGTGGTTGTTCAGATAGTTTAGTCTGCTGTGATTGGTCTACCACGAATGAGGCTCATGAGCTACAGTGTTTTCGTGGGCAGTCCTAGCAAAACGCAGACGGGGATTATATGTAGTGACGTAAATCTGCGGCGGTCACGACTCGGAATAGGGACGACTCGTTTGATGATTCAGAGTCGACTCCAAGCCAATAACTTTGTTATTCATTCCCCTTCAGATTTACAACTTGGCAGACTGCTTACTTTCAAACACGGCAACATTACAAACTGCATGAAATGTCATTTTCATGATCTCATGTTGTGTACTCTATAATTATAATATTGATTTTTGATAATATACATAAGTAATCCCACACGTTTACGCTTAACCTAAAGTTATTTTACAAAGAAACTTCACAAAGCAAGGGCTCAAACACATCATAAATTCCATTTTATGTTCTTCTGCTTCTTGAAAATAAGCGTTGACGCTATCATCCTGTATCTTCATTTTGGAGGCCATGTTCAATATGGCACCCCAGTGGGCGGGCGGTCCACAGCTGAAGTGAATTGCGAGATAGACTGAGAGAAGGACACAGGGGTAGCCATGACAGTTAAGAGCACGGCAGAATCACCCATGCTGCTTGACAGAACGATCAGGGGAGGGAAGCAAGATAGATAGCTTAATAGAAAGATGCAGACAGTGGGCAGAGAGACGATACTTCTGGGAGGCTTAAGGATGAATGCAGAGCTTTAGGCAGATGGAGAGCCACCAAACATGTCAAGGCTTGACAGGTTAACAAGATGGCTTGAAGACTGATACCAAGACTAGCATTTGTTTACTAATTTTGACTGTCTGTGAATGTTGGGGTGCTAATTAAGAGAAAGAGGTATCTTGGGTATCCTCCAGAGTGTACCTGGTTTTAGGCATGTGTGACCATCTGCTAGATCATTGTGCTGTGGTTTTGACAGCTCGTGAAAGCTGGTCTCTTGGTACTGGCTGGTGCTGTTGTGATGGTCTGCTCATTGCTGGACCACAAGCATGTGTGGCTAAAGAGTCCCAGGAGGGTGGTGAGATTGTCACTTTTGTACAGTCTGTGAGTCAGTGCCCTTTTGAAGTGCTTATGAAACCCAAACTGTTGTGCCCCATCAGTAGAGATTACCGGATAATGTACCTTTTAATCATTAAAGGGATAGTTCACCCAAAAATAAAAACATTCTGTCATCATTTACTCACCCTCTTGTCATTTCAAACCTGTGTGACTTTCTTTCTTCTGCAAAACACAAAAGAAGATATTATGAAGAATGTTGGTAGCCGAGCAACGGTGGTACCCATTCACTTCTATTGTATATATGGACACAAAACCAATGCACGTCAATGCCGCCGTTGTTCAGCATCCTTTATAAGATCTACTTTGGTTTGAAATGCTTTTAAAAAAGAGAAATGGCACGGATTTCAATTTGTTCAGTATGTGATGGAAAGGATAAGTCATGTGATCGTAATGTGCTGTCCAATATTGAATATCTCTTTAAATTTATTTGGTATATTGACAGCTTAGAAAGTCTAACTTTGAAATTAATAAACAAGAAAAACGGGAGACTGGTAATTCAATAAAACACCAGTGTCACTTTTTACCCATCCAGTCCTTCTATCACAAAAATCCGCTGCAGAAATCGGCTAACCTCTTCTGCCTGATAACAGCGTAAACATCCATAAACACATGAACACATTTGTTTAAATGATATGATTATACTCACATTACTGGTGGCATTTTTAGCGTTTCTATGCCTCTTGAGTAATGGCTTGTTTATCTTAATGCTAATGTGGCCCGGAGTCAAAATATAACACCGGGGTTGTATGTCATCCCTGATTTAAAATCTACATGTCTTCCCTCTTGTCATTAACTCGTGCAGTTATTCTTTTAATTTACAGTCCCTGTGTTCCACCTTAGGTTTAGCCGAAACCTCTGTTCAAAGTAAACTAATCTGGAGCACATCCTCTCTGTTGGTTAATCGTTGCACCGTTTCTTTTCCCCTTTTTCACCTGCCACACGCTCTTTTAATAGACTAACTAAAGGTCGAGCTCTTTCACACGGCAGTGTTAAAAATGCCATTGCCTGTCTGTTAATGACCAGCACCTGTTATAATAAAATGTCTCCTGGAGCTGTGATCTCCATAGTCCGTTAAAAATATAATGAGTGTCTTTGGTAGACTCTAATTGTATTAATCCTTAATTGTAGATAACTCCAAATAGTTTGGAAAAACCCTGGTTCACTCGTAAACGTGGAGATTATTTTCATGCAAGGATTGAAACGATAATCATCAACCCAGATGTTCAACGCCAAACACAAAGCGTGTAACAGATGTCCTAATGTACTCTCGTGCCTTAGTATAATCGCCACGCAAGTACAGTACGCCAATTATGCAGAACTCTCTGAAGAAGCCCAACAAATTTTATTCTCCCTTCGAGGACCTATTCAATAAATGTTCAATTTTTGTTTAGTCTTCTCCTTCCCCGTCTATCAGCTCGGTCCCTCTGGTATGTTTAAGAGCTAGTTTTCCATTGTCTCGACTCTAAGAGGTCTGTATATCACTGGGAATGAATCCTGTCAGTTTTATTACCTCTGGAGCACAGCACCACTGATAAAAACAAGACTTCACACACCCTCACATCTCCACGCGCTCACAAAATAGACTTGTTTGATCCGCCTGTTATCCAAACCACCCCTCCTATTCCCCCTTTCTTTTTTCTCCTCTACCCTTGTCTTTCTCTTAGCGCTGTGTACAAAATGCCTCTGCACCCGTGCCCCTCTCTCCCCCACGGCCCACCGCTCCATTTAGAACGAGCCTCACGGCAGGCCCGAGGGTCCTTGCTCGAAGCGTGCGCTGAGATCAAGTGTGCGTAGCGTCTCACAAGAAGTCCGCTCCCGTGTCAATATTCATCTTCACTGCAGTCAACAGTAATCCTACAACGGCTCTTTTTTCTCTCAAAGAGCAGCTTATGGGATACATCTAAGAAGCGCACTTTGCGGGGGTTCAGATCCAATATAACCGATCCCAAAAATCCAAGACAGGAATCGATGGGAGGGTGGAGAGGTCTTTAATGCTTGACGCTGGATGTCCGGTAATTGAAGTGACCGCTCACATTTTGGTATCGAACGTCGGAGCATGCCTGAGGGAAAGACTGCCCCCTTTGCCCAGTAAGCCAAAATAATGAGGAGAATGATATACGCTCTGCGTCGATGCGGAGACGAGGCCAGGCCGTCACTGTCAAACACAGGGATGATGCGCGCGGCGTATTGACTGATGCTATGATGGCTCGTTCTCGGTTTATTTTATGGGCTCAATAAGATCTTGATTAGAAGTCTTTAATTTCTCATATGTCAGAAGAATTTAGAGCTGATATGTCTTGGTCTGTATCGTCCGTAAGGCATTATAATAACAACACAGATCGGTTTTCAATGATGCATAACAAATGGTAGCGTTCACCCACTCGATATACAAATTATTGACCGGGCCATTCTGTAGATGACTGTATCATGAGTAATAGCATGTGGCTATTAGATCAGGATGTGAAAGAGTTTCTACGGTGTTTTTTATGTGAGATGTAGTCTAGGAAAGGGGGTTCTCAAGGGACTGGCAACCTAGCGCAATTTTGTACTGTTTTGGCTGCACAGAGACACGTTGAAATGTATCTCACATCGCACTTCAACACAACAAATACCTTCAGGTGATACAGTACAGTATCACAGTATCTCTAGCTTTGGTTCATATTTTTGACATATGCAGCTGACATATGTAACACTGTTATGCAAAATCAATGTTGGAAAGATATAGTTTTCAGTCAGTGCCACTACTTTGGAAACCTCTTTAGGATGCTTCTACACATCAGTTATCTGTAATGCATATGATGGTAAATTATCATAGTAATTTGATAATAACTGGGTTAGGATGTTGACAATATTGTAATGGTAATGGAGTGGATATTAGATTATGGATGTTGGAGGGAGTTTATCTTTGTCTGGGGTCAGTATTTTATGTGGGTTGCGGTTGGCCGAGATGTTTCTCAGGGGAATAACACGCCTAATAAAACAAGCAGCATTTGAGGAGGGGATGGCGTGTTGTGTAAGAATGTTTACTATGCATGTCATTTTTATTCCTAGAATAGACTCCGGTAGAATGGCTCCGTAAGACAGAGATTGATTGGCTATAACATGGCCGAACGAAATGCCAGACCATCAATGTCTGTCACCTGACACCTGACTGGCAGGAGTTTACATTTGTTTTTATTATTTGTTTTTTTAGAATACTTAAGCTAGATTGTAAAATGCCGACAGCAAAATGAGTACAAAATATGTGTAGAAGTAAGCCTTATTTTATGAGAGATATGTGAGAGTGAAGTGCGCAATGTATTTTTATCAAAAATGTCTTTCTTAATTGCATTTCCTTGCAGAAATGTAGGTATGTGTAAGCCCAATTTAAAATGTTAACAAACATGTTTCTGATCCACTGCTGGGAGTCAATACAGCTGAACTCTCAAGCAGAATTTAAATGAGTCCATGGCTCTTATAAACAGTCTCATCGCGGATTGCATGATACGTGCACTTGAGATTAAATTCAACAGGTCAATACGGTAAAAAATATAGTTTGCTGCGTATATATACCTCATATCAACATTTATTTAACAGGTTTGAGCAATGTGCTGCATTTAGCTATTATGAATTGATGTAGAGGCCACCCATTTTTTGAAGCTCTTTCTGTTTACCCTAATGCCCAGAGTATAATTTAATAGTGAAAAGGCCTATCTGATGTCTCGTCATTAAACCAAATGCATCCAAATTTTTGGATCAATCCATAAAGTATAGGGATGTAACAATATCAAAATCTCACTGTATGATAATATCTCGGTATAAAGCCCAATGTATGGAATTTATTGCAAAATTTAATATAGCGAATGATGACTTGGAAACGTGCCGGAAGCATCCTCTTTTCTTTTCCCTCTAATCAGAACTGTTGCTTAGAGGTGTGAGTTATAGTATGAGATGGGTCAAATGACCTAAAAATCCCTTTTATAAAATAAAACAATTGCACTAGAAGGTAAAATCTATTCTTTTTTCTAACATTCACCATGTTAGGCCCCTTAAGACCTATCGTTTCCTACAGTCATGTGACCACGATAATGTTGAGACAATTTTGCTATTGCGATAACACGATATCGATAATATTGTTACATCCCTAATAAAGACATATTCCTTTGTTCCTATATTGCATTAAAGTCTTTGGTAACATTTTTGACATGATAATATTCACAAGAATTTCACATGATTTTTTTATGTTTAAGTAACTATATTTAAGATTGTCAAGGGCACTATGGCATAGGGAGGGTCGCATGTGCCTTTGAGATGTTTCACAATGATTTCAGTCTGCGTCGTGTTAAGGAGTCCAAGCAGGGTCGACATCATAATTAATTTAACACGTATGACCATGAGGCTGAGAGGGATAGACAGGTATAAATGTCGCGTTATGTTTTTTGATGTAGTCACATTTTGCAATTTGGTGTAATTATAATTATTAAATTATTAGCAATACATCAAGTGATTCTGCTGCGTTCAGGGTGGGGGAAATAAGAATGCAGTATTTCGTGCTATGATATCGTTTCAATGTTTTCACACCAGTAAACACAAATTTACACACGATTATTTATAAAACCACTTAAACTGTTCACTGTTATGTGTATATGAATCATTTGTTCAAGTATACAGTAATATCGGGCATACATACTGTTTTTCCCAATACACCGTTGACCCTTGTGAGGGACATTAGAGTCGAGCAGCTCTGCGTCCTTCCTCTAACCGTGGCTTCATTTTTCCCGTGTGTGACAGGTGAGGGCCAGCGCTATCGCCCAGGATGCCGATCAGAATTATGACTATGCCTCCAACAGCGTGATCCTGCATTTAGACGTGGGAGACGAGGTGTGTGTGCAGCTGGACGGAGGGAAAGTCCACGGCGGAAACACCAACAGATACAGCACGTTCTCCGGCTTCCTCATTTACCCCGACTGACCTGCTCGGTTTCTCCGTGACGCTGCTCTGCACACATACACACTGGAGAAGTACTGTGCATAAACACACACATTTCCATACACACTCAACAGGCCTGAGAGATACGGACAAGGTTTGATATGAAGTACAAGGGCTTCACAGATGGGAACAAGCAAACTATTACCTTCATGGATCAAGCGAATTTCTGACACGCAGTTTGTATGTGTGTAAATTATAATTATCTTCAACCTAATACCAAGATTTCCAAACTTCCCAAAATTGAAATGCATATATATATATATAAATGTCTATATCTATCCTGGACTGTGACACTGGTATATTTTCATCCGTTATGTTTGTTTGTTAGTGTAATTGTTAAATGAGTGTGTCCTCGTTCACTTTGATTCACTTCAAAAAGATTTCCTAGTCTTCTGAAATTCTGTGCACTCTTCAAGTCAAAAAAAACTTAACGTGCTTTATGATGTTTGGAAAACAGCTGCATTTACACACAGCTTGAGACAAAATCGGTTCCTAAATATACTTTTCACCTACTGGACAGCCAGTCAAATAGTGTAGCACAGACGTAGCATAATAGAAACGTCAACCCCATACTATATGCACGTTCATACTGCGCAGTCCTCTTGTTCAATTCATTTGAGTTAAAGTTACTTTTTGGCTGCCTGCGTGGAATCGGAAATATGGCTGATGTGCGTGAACACACAGGAGCGATACTAAACACCCAACGGCTCACCGGAGCCAAATGGATAGATTTCCGATAAGTGTTAAAGAATGTGGCCCAGACCAAAACATTAATATATTGAGCCGGACTGAGATGACCCTTCAATTCAAACCAGTAAGTTTCTTAAATAATATGATACTTTGCTTTTCGTGAGCAAAATGTTTTCAGCACATAAAGATGATGTTTCATTACTTTTAAGGGGAAGATGTTGTACCCCGGTGGAGAGCTTATGCTGTAATATAGCAAAAGATAAATTGCTGCTGCTTACCATTAAACTTCAAGTGAACTTGATTACAGTGTAAACAGTCTCATCTGTTTTGCAATCAAATGATGTGGAATATCACTCTCGACATGAAACATCAATATTACAGTTGCAAAATAAGTATTTTAAGTTTAAATCAAATTACCTCGAAATGTTAAAGGTTAAAGAAAATCTATTTTTGCATTGTTTCTCATTTTAGCATAATGCATTATTTGGTTTGTTAATTTTGGGAGATTTATGTCAATATAAATAGATTTTTGTTGTTATAAACATATATATAAATGTGACATAAAACATTAGAATAAAAAAGGTAAACATGAACATCATACCAGGCTTTTTCATTTTCTAATGATAAATAACAACACACAACCTGTAATACTTTCACATGTTTACAATGAATTTATAGATGTTAAAAATGTAAAATACAAAATATATAATTCTTCTTACTGTATTGGCCTACCTATATATTTTTTGTTTTATCATGCGGGAAAGTGTGTCTGAGTGTGTTCGGCTGCTATTTGAACCTTTTTCAAACAATCAAATGTTAAAACGTATTGATAGATAAAAACATAAATGATAAAGTCAGCAAAACAATTTGGCTGTAATTTAAATTCTAAGGGATCAGATATAAAGGTGAACACATTTTAAACAGAAAACATTGCTGACAAGTCAAGCCAT
This sequence comes from Triplophysa tibetana, assembly GCA_008369825.1. Classification (NCBI taxonomy): domain Eukaryota; kingdom Metazoa; phylum Chordata; class Actinopteri; order Cypriniformes; family Nemacheilidae; genus Triplophysa; species Triplophysa tibetana. The sequence continues at coordinate 18,029,747 of CM017912.1, read as the reverse complement.
GTGAAAAAACACTGGTAACAAATCAAAACATTCCCGATTCATGAACAATTAAATAACACAAAATATTAAAATAGCCTATCTATGATTCATTTTTTGCGCAGCTGATACTTAAATAAAATACTAAATTAATATATAGGCCTATAAATACACAGAAATGTGGAAAACGTTGCTGTCCCTGACATATTTCTAAACAATGTTCTCTACACTAAACGCATTTCTGAAACAGCAACATGTTATGTTTACCGAGCATCACCATTGTGAATGAAAAGCATGCAGGCAAAGCAAGAACAACAACATAAACGATTCCCTGGCACTACCTGTACATATCAGTGTTAAAACGAGCTGGAAAAACCTTTAATTAAAACCAAGAGGTAATAACATTCTGGCCTTAAAGCTTTGGTGAAACTCTAGCCTGTGGGAATATGTGGGGGATCGCTGCGTGTCCGTGGCCAGCCTCCTCTCGCTCTCTGCCAGATTCCAGTTGAAAGTTAATTGGACGGGGAGAAGTCTGAGACGGCCTGCGCCGAGGCCCATTAGAGATTCCCCTGTCGAATGCACAGCCACGAGGATCACAGACTCACAAATAGGCAGATTAAAATAATCAATACACTTCACTCGCCTCCGACGCATTCACACAAGCTCACGCAGAAACCAACCAGCACGCGAATATACACACACATCCGCACAAAATGAATTCAGTAATTAGTGGAGGACCTATTCACTATTGGTGTATGAGACGTGGCTCTCTGGCACTCGCCCGGTGTGTGTGTGCTGTCTAATGAGGGGGGAATAGTTCTGACTGCTGGTGAGCGGGAAGAGAGAAAAGGTCAGTGAGCTGTTGATGGGCTCTTCTTGCCATCCAATGCATCATGGGGGATGTTTCAGCACGGCCACACAGAGAATCAAACCTTAAGAATGGCTTCATTGTACCTTTATCTGCTATGAAATATTTATTTGGATAAGTGCACTGGCTGAGAAAGGACTCTTGCTATCTGTCACTATACAAATTAATGTGCTTATTACAATGTGACAATATGCTATGTTCTAATATCGTCTTGTTTTAGGAGAAAATGTGTATTTTAACTTGTCCAATGTTCTCTTCATCAAATATAATGGATTTTCTGTTGTTATTTAAAAGTTATTAAAAACCCAGAATAGCTTTGAATTAACCTTTGATAAGCCCGGCTGCACCAAATGGCACATTTGCAGTAATGAGGAGGTTTTTTAAAAAGCGCTATGCTTGTGTCACTGAGATTTGCCCTTCTAAGTAATTGAGACAAATTAGTCCGAAGACACCGAGCATCCTAGTGCCAATAATGTTTACTTTTAATTTAAGTTACTGACCTAAAACCAAATAGCAATCATTTGAATTGCATTAGTCTAACTGCAAGAGGACCTTAGCAATTTGCTGTAATTTCACTTCAGACAGCCTGGGTGTACAATTAAACCCAATCAATTAAGGAGCAGGAGTTTACAACCAGCTCTCATCAAGTGTAAGAATGGTGCCATCTATCTGCAAAGAAGTGTCCTGCGTATGGCAGAGAAGATAAAGTTCCCTGTTAGAAAACGAAGATTCATAGGGACTATGATACAGTTGTAATAAGATAGTTTGACAGTTAATGCAAAATAAGTAAATAACAGGTGGAGTGTATTCCCTTTTCTATTTAAAAGCAATTCTTTATAATAACTGTAAAAAATGTTAGATTCCCCTATGATGCAAGTTTAGCAAAAGCCACCTTTTCTGAATACATTACCAGACTTGAGGAATGAGATCCAAACAGCATCTGTTTAAAATGTACTTTATTGGACAAGCTGAACATTCCAAGATAATTAAAACAGGAAAATATTATTGCATTTGCGATTCATAATTTCTCAGTTTGGACTTGTTCTGAAAAGGCCAAAAATAACAAATCTGGCCAGATGCGACATTTTAACTACAGCATTGTCTACCGGAAATGCCTGAGGATACACTGGATATTGCATACACACTGCAAATGTGCTGCATCAAGAGGTTTTATTGCAGACAGTGTCAGCCCACGAGACATTTGTCATATCACTATATGATTTGAATGTACCCGGGCAGAATGTGCGTCTAATGGGGAGTTATGAGAACCTACAGAAGATAAAGGCACTTCTAATCATAAAACCCAAATGAGCGCAAATATAAGGTGACTGGAACAAATGAAGATAATGGAATGAATAGGAAGAAAATATACATATATGAAATGACACAAAAAAAAATAAGACAGACAAATGGGCTGGGTTCGGCATCTTCAACCGCTCATGACCATACGGACGAGTTCTGTAAAAAGAAAAAAAAAGTTAGACTCTTATTCGCATGAAAAAGGGAAAGTCGACCCCAACTACAGCATGTAGACTAATATAAACAGCAATGTAGGCTTAAAGGAGTAGTTCACTATAATATGTCATTTTCCAAGGAAAAAACATTTTACTATAAAAACATTTTATTTTTGATCAATATATATACTGCCTCAGCGATGCACATCCGCGACTTCCATGTAACTCAATCACATTGTAAAGGTTACGTGTTATGTAGATTTTAACTATTTAAACATCCCCGATATGCACACAAACTAGGGCTGGGTATCGATTCTGATGTTACGATTCTATTCGATTACGATTCGCAAGCTCTCGATTCGAGTCAATGATTATAGATTTAATACAAATCCTAAAGATATTTTTAAAGAAGAGCAGTAAATATCACATTACAATTGTGAATTAAAAAATGAAATGAATAGCCACGAACCTGTATATTAAACACACTTGGATTTGTTGAAACAGTATAACGAACACAGTTGCACAGAATTAGCTATAAAAAGGAGCTGTATTCAGAAATGTATACAGATTTGGAACAACTCGAAGGCGAGTCATTTTTTTTGTTTGATATCTTTTTAACCAACATCTCCCTGTTGAAGTCCCTTATATGTATAAGAACCCTTGTAAGCTTTCCTTGTAAGCCTCAATTTGTTTACGACAGAATAAATAAACACACGGACGGCTTGTGTGACATGTGGGTGACTGAATTATGATGAAATTTTAATTTGAAAGTGAACTACTCCTTTGACAAAGCAAAGCACACTGCTGTTTTATGTATTTTCCAAAAGTCACTAAATATAAAAATTACATTGGAACCACAATCTGATAACCAAAATTAACAAAATGTCCTCGACAAAAGGACCACATGATCCGAGACACTTGCTGTAGTTGAAGGCCGTTCCCCATTTGTGCTCATCCATAAGAGAATGTTAAAAAAGCTCCATCTGGTTTTCCTCTACTGGGCAAGAGTGGAAATGGTTTATAGCACAGCTAAAATAATGAGAAATCTCAGAAATGTGCTATGAATCAGCCTCCATTAGAAAGGGAGAGAAAGGTCAGCAAAAACAGCCAATCACTGCAATTTGACCGGTTAGTTCAAAATAAAGACAACTGCAATGCTCAGTGCACAGGGAGGGTGTGTGCGCCTATAGTCAGATTTCTTATCAGAAACAAAATTAAACATCATTAAATGTGACACACCCTTAACACAATTTATTCATATTGGAGCACAGCAGTGCAATTACAACCCTTGACCTGTGCTAATATCTGAAGCAGTGCGGTCGCCTTTTCTGCGTCTAAACCAGTGGCCTCTGAGAACCGTTGCAAAGATGGCCATATGCAGAGAGCATGCTGCAGCCAGGGGCCAGAGAAACGGCTGCTGCAGAGAAAGGGAAGAATCCAGCAATATATCAAAACCTCCAAACTAATCCCAACCAGGCTCTCTAAATCCAGCCATCACATGATGCACAGCAATCCCACTGTTCAAATGTTCTCCTCTGAATTTAACAAAGACAGGGTGTAAACTGTGCAATCATGTGTGCCTCTCAGAGAGCATTAAAGAAAAGGCCTGGATGGGATGTTGCATCACGTGTTATAAACGTTGAGGGCGGGAGGTGGACGTACACCCTTGACGTCTTTCAGCCAGACATGATGTGACGTACGAAGGCTGTGGAAGATCAGTTACAGTTACAGCATGCTTTCTCACCATCAGATTCTCAGCAGGTGTACTTTTCTTCTTTTTGTGTAATCACCATAATAATATAACATAGTGTCTGCCATTGATGTCCATTACTTGCTTACTTGCATAACTGTTATTACCTTGCACACAATTTGCTTTTGTACACTGGGTTTGAAGGACACAGAATGGTTTTGCACTTTATATACCTACAAGGTCATACACTTGGTTTGACTTGTTTACCTTCATAATTGATGCAACCGTTAGCATCTTCGTGTCCAGCTAGAAGCGTTTCTACCTCCTCTTCGGACATCTTTTCTCCTAAAATGAAACATATAGAGAGTCAAATGTCTTGTTACAATATGACAGTGCACCAACACAACAAAAATCATCATACCCCACGAAATTGTATTAAAATTAACCATGTATACATAAAGTGGCCTAGAAGTGAGAGAACAGGGTATAAATATCTCCTCTGGAGACCAGGCCAGCTTACCCAGAGTGGTGAGAACATGGCGAAGCTCAGCCCCCATGACCGTGCCATTGCCCTCTTTGTCAAATACTCTAAGCCCCTCCACAAAGTCCTCAAACGTGCCCTGGTCTTTGTTCTTAGCGATGGCCTGGAGCATGGGCAGGAACTGTTCGAAGTCCAGCAATTTGTGGTTCATCTCTTTAGAACAAAAGATCGTAATCAGACAAGAGCTCATTTTCACATAATCCAGCATGAGGAAGGAGTATAATTAGCATAGTTGATAAAAGTAATAATTATACTAACACTGAAACTACGAGCGTCTCGTTGGACATTAAAAAAACAGGTAAGCCATTATCTACAGCATTATAAGAGACCGTTCACAATTTTACCCGCCATGAATTCTAAACATTTTTGAAAGAGGTTACAGCAGACAATCTTGGCATAAAATGTGAACAGTAAACAAACTCATTAAATTATTGGATAAAGTCAACTTCGCACTGAACTGCAAGTGCATAATTGCAATGTTTCATATCTTTGCAATTGTAAAGAATTATTTCCCTTGTTGGAGCAGAGAATTAAATCACTTTGAAAAATCTATTAATAGATTTTTCAAAGTTTTTCCAAACAAAGGCAACATTTTTCAGCAGTCTGGCCCCGTGCTATTCAAAACATTATAATAAATGAGAGTCACTGATTATTACCCTCTGCCTTTGGGTTTCCCAGGACCTTGAGCACCTCCGCATTGACCGGATTCTGGCCCAGAGCACGCATCACATCTCCGCACTGACTGTAGGTGATCTTTCCATCTCCCGTCCGGTCAAAGAGCAGGAAGGCTTCTTTGAATTCTGCAAAGATCATTAAAGACTTTTATGCTGATAAGCGAATAGACGAGCAAACAAAACAAGATACATGCTTGACAAGAGAAAGACTGAAATGAAGAGGAATTTGACAATGCATGGAAAAAAAGATAAGAAACAATATCCCTTGTATTGTAAAGATAGAACAGTAGGTCATTCTTTTAAAGAAACCAACTAAATTTAATGAGCCCAACGGATCAGCACACAAAGAAACACTGCACCGGCCATCAATATTAATGTAATGCAATGGCTATTTTTTCAAGTCTATTCAGGCTGTGGCAGACTAAATGACCACAGAAATCTTATCCATCCACCTTAAGTCAATAGAATATTCAGCAGAGACCTTTTACTCATGTTAAAAAGCCTTGTGAAATATTTAGACACATTAAGTAGCTGTTTAACACGAGTTGAGACTAACTTTATGGGACCAAGAGACCACCATTTAACTAGATTTAACTTTTGGTACAAAGTGCTTAAACTGTGGGTATAAATAAACGTGTTCACTGTCTCTGATCCAAAAAGAACTCGCTAGAACTGCGTGTAATCCGTCGGGACAGGCCTTTCCAAAATACTCCCGCTCAGTAATGGTTTTCCTGCTTAATGGAATGTTGCTGTTCCCTCGCATGGCTGGAATTGCGTCTTTGACCATATATGGTATGAGAGGAAAGCGGCCAGTATTTTGTCAACTTCCTTTGCTTAAACATACCAAAAAAAAAAAACTAAAACGTACGTGCCCTTAAAAATGTCACCAAACAGATTTCAAAAAACATTTCATAACTCTACATTTTCTAGTTTATAGGTCTTATTTAGGTTCAAATGTTTTAAGCTGCACACTCTTTTGTTTGCACACGTTCAACACTTCCTGACTGGGACACACCCTCTACAGATATGACGGTCAATTTGCTCTAGAGACAAAACACAAAAGTAGGCCTATAAATGCTCAAAATGTTTATAAACTCATGTTAATTCCTTAACACACACTTCAAATGAAGGAGGCAGGTGAGGTTTGACCGGACACAAACAGATTAGTTTGCGGTCCTAAACGTCATGCAAACCCAATAACATGAGAACGGAAAGGATTCGAGAGCACTCACCGTGTATTTGCTCCAAGTTAAACTCAATCTGGAGACGACATACAACAATCGCAAAGGGAAAACAACACAAAGGTAAGGAAAGAACGCAGGGATAGAGTAACATAAGAAAGAATAACTGGACGGGGTGAAGCAAGCAGGCTTTATAGCAAGAAATGGGGGGAAATAATAGATGAGGAAGGTGAAGATCACTTTTGAGACAAAATCGCATGCATTCGGACGAGGCTGTACACTTACCAAGAATCTGGTCCTCGTTGAATTCAGACTGTTTGAGGACAGAACGACACTCAATGAATGTGAAATGATGCACGCTAACAAACAGCAATGAAACAAATGGGATTTCTAACACATGTGGGTCTCTAAACATAAATTTGGTTGGCCCGGGAACTGTCAAGCAAGTTTTGCTAGCTACAACTTACTACTGTTAGCTAAATCGGCTAACTCACAGCTGTGCTAACGAGTGACAGTTAAACCAAGTCGCAATTCTTAAATATGTTTAAAACTGTCTTGGATTTCTGTTTAATAGATCCATGATCAATTTCATCATCCTCGAAAAACTCTCCAGCGCGCTAGTTAGCATTTAACGTAGAAACGTATTCGTTAGCTAGCAACAAACAGGCTAGCGTTACAGACTTTGGTTGTCGACTGACTCTTTTTTAGTTTTAAAACCTTGCATCAACTTACATCTATCTACAGATATTCATCTAAAACGATTTAAAATAAAATATCCATCTGTATGCATACCATGTTCGCCTCTGTGACTTGTTTTCCGGAGCTGGAGGAATGAGTGAGATGGCTCGCGGTAGCGCTGTTGAGTTATGAGGAATGGGGGAGAGTCCTTTCAATGCACAAAAAGTGACACATATGCACAGAGACACGCCCAGCGCAGATCTCTATCGCATAATGATTCAAGTCAAGCGTGTGTAATGTCAACGCTGATGGTTTGTATATTTGCGAAGCCTTGCAGTTGCGCTTAGTTAGCGGTTGAATGTGCACTTCAATGCTATACATGCCCACGCGCATGGAGGTGTAAAAGAAGTAATTGTAGGATGTATTTAAATAGGCAATCGTTTGGCATATTGTGTGCAAAAACTGTCAAAAATCCACTGTGTTCATGCTTCGTCTGTTCGTTCTAACATTGATACATAGTCTCGTGTATTACGAAGACAATAAATTATTTAGTAAATTTCAACTCAAGGTCACAGCAATGCAGTTTACGAGGACCTTACTGTGGGTAAGCTACAACACTGCCCCATTTCTCAATCCTGATATAGCTCCAGTATTCTCTTTGGATTTGGGGGTTGGGTTGACACAGATTTTTGTTTGCCATACTGAGGTATTCAGAAGATGATTAGAAAGAGATTACTTTGATGTTTTATTCAGAGCTCATACCACATTCACTTCCTCAATGATATACAGAGCCATACAGAATATATCAATGGGTGCATTTTTAAATCCATGTCTACATCTTGGTTTATTGAACGCTTGATTATAGTGAATGGTGGTAAATTTACAAATTCAGAGCAAAGCTTACTGACATAAATGGTTGTAGTAAAAACATTAGTTAGTTGCAGTACTGTCACTTACCTCTAATGTGCTGGGGTCAAAGGGTGAATCAGAGGGGCGCAGCATCCGCGGTTTTAACTCTGGAGCTGGTTTTGGAGATGTTGGTGTTGTGGTGGTAGGGCAGGGAAATGGTGGTCCATGTCTCGGTAATGTTCCTCCTGATGGAGACTTCTTGATTGAGGGTTCTCTTTTTGGTGCCATCTCTATACCTATGCTTCCTTCTTCCCAGTCTACTGCTTTGCAGAAAATCAAGAGAAAGACTCGGTCAGGTGACTGGCATTTGTCTCCTAGTAGATAGATAAGAATGGAAATGAGAAAAGATGGAAAACGAGAGTTCTCGCAGGTAGGAGGAAGTATCAGGAATACGTGTGAGATGTGATCGTGTGCAGTGGAAGAGTGTGCGTAGGAGTGCTGTCTCAGTGAGCCTGTCTTTTTGCTTGTACTGATATGTAGGTCAGAATCGTGCACATACATTGGTGTTTCAGTCATCCTAGAGAAGACCCTCAATATGAAATAAAATTATTTTACATCTGCATCAAAATCACTTAAAGCTTGCTGTGTGTGTGTCATTGGAAGAGAAATAACTGTTGTGAGCCAACGATATTTATAGATATTATAAATATCTTGCCCACATCTTTGATATCTTGGTTTTTCGTCCTCAATGATTTTTACATAAACCACTAAGAATTATGTTTATACTTTGCTAGTCCTTTATTTATTTTTGTTGTTGATAATTTATTTATTTGTTTCGGCATGACTAACGTCCTTTTTAGTCGCTGTGTATTATTAGATATTATAAATAAAGCGTTAAAATCATAGTGTGTTATACGTGAAATTGTAGGAAATCGAAAAATAACTGCTCATCGATGCATTTTAATCGCCCGTGTATTAACCAATCAGGAAACGATATGGGCGTGACTCCACAAAGGCAAAGGTTTGCTTAACTAAAACCACTAGATGTCAGTATTGTCCAAAATACGGGCTTTAATAGACCAACCCAATTTAATGTACAAATACCATTAACAAAACTGCTATCACTTTTCCTTCTACAATTTACTAAAGCCTTGCGGGGAAACAACTGAACACTCTTGGTATTTTTGTGGATGTTGAATAATTCAAGATAAATATCATTGCATATTTTTTTAACAACTTCTGTTGTTGGTTATTCTAATCTGCAAAATGGGCTGTTTGCACTTCCCATCAAATATAAATAATATACGAGGACTTCAAATCATGCTTACAAAGTCAAATAATTTTACGTCAATTTTTTTTAAATTAGATTAAGTTTGAAATTAAGTCAAAATATTTAGTATATCTATTTTGGTCGTCTGTCTGCACAGTACCTCTTACACGTCAGAAAAGTCCAAACATATTTAGTGCACTTTGTATTTTGATAGAAGCCGTCTAAGAATCAATGTTCTCCGCCCCTTAATGGATTTTACGTGCAATCCATCGCGCGCTCAATGGGCCTTGAAATCACCGTTTATGTGTCTCGAGCGCCAGAACAATGGTGACACGGGACCCCCGGTGCGCTACCAACGGCACACTGCATTAATTAATTAATGTACATTTTGCCTATTACAAATGATCGTCAGATATGTTTCATTATTAGCTAAGAAATGGACAGATTATCATGGGTTTAAAAAATGTTTTTTGACCTCACGTGCTTACTCAGAGAGACAGAAATGCTTTTAAAGAGCAAGTCGCCCGAGCAAACACCCAATCTTTGAACCGATTAAAGAGATTAAGTTCTCGGACTCATTCATTCTGTCTGCACAATAACACAGGCAGCAACCAATAACGGGTGTAAAAGATCCTTTTTTTAAAGTATGAAACGACTTTAGGTGAAAGGTCTTGAAACATCTGCTTTTTCTCCACAAACCAGGAATGGACCTTTATGCTCTCCAATTGGAAAAGTAAACTTCTTCTCATTTTGTCTTTCTTTTTCAGGCCTTTGGTGAAAATAAATTGAATTATGCTGAACTAGAATGGGAATCAATTGTTCCTCAGAGGTTCCCCCAGAATGTGTAATAGAATTATAGCAACTGCCCCACCGAATGTCCCTCAAAATCCCCGGACCATGCCAAATCATCGAACCACCTGATTTATTTTTAATAGTATTACACCCCTCACTCCGTAGTGTCATGGTAATAACTGTGGCTCCTCCAGCTGCCTCTATATCACATTAGCCAAGCTTAATATTGACTGTGTAGGGCTCACAAAACAATAAGCCTCGAAGACAGCCAGCTTAGAGGCAGCCAACCAATCGGAAAGCTCTGCAGTTTGCTGGAGGGGTGTTAACTAAAGCACCGAAGTTGCTTTTGGCCTGGAGGAGCAGTTCGATCAATGAGATGCTTAGCGCCGGCCGCCGGGGTACCCACATGCACCCGCATCTTTCAGATTCAGGCATCCCTCAACAAGTCCAAGCTGACGAGAAACCATGAAACCTGATGCAACTTGATTCCTTTTATTTTTCATCCAGTCTTTCACGCAACAAACAAACAATCACTTTTCGTCTCATTTAATCACAAGCCACAGTGTTTCCAGCTGGCATCTGTTTTTGCATCAAATCATCTGTATAAAAGTGAAAAAAAAACTTAAAAGAAGAACATTTAAATGTGAAATTGGCATTAAACAAATGTTAACCGCAGTTTCTCTTGGAGGTGTGAGAAAGTGGGGTTAAGCTGTGTTTTGAATGCAAACCATTTGAATATTGAATTTAATAAGGAAGTGGTTTTTAAACAGTGGTGTTTGTTTAATTACAATATCGAATTGAAGTAAAATAATTGAATGCTAAACCAAATTTACTGGAAATGAAATAAAACCACTTAACACCTTATGCGTCATATTGCTGCAAACCACAGTGGGAATCAAACCATACCACTTGTGGGCTACGTGCACCTGATCACACACAATATATGGCCTCCTGCCAGACACAAAAATGTTTTCATTTGTTTAAATAAAACCCTCCAAACCGGCTCACTCATGTCATTAATTACAAAATTCAAATTTCACTGGTTTTGGGATACCTATATGAATCTTCTAATGATTGTGTTTGTTGGATGGTATAAGAAACGTGGAAAATCTGCCCATTGTGTTTGAGCATACTGATTATGGCCTTTTATTAGTGCATGGGTGCAATCTATTCAACTTCTCTCTCTCTCCCTCCCATCCACCCTCCCTCCATCTTTCCCAGCTACTGCCCCTTGGGGTATGCCCGTGTCCCAAAGGACAGCCAGCAAAGCAGATGGAACCCCTCCCCCAAACAGGGTTGGGGTTCAGAAAGAACACGGGCTATGATTGGCTGAACACTTCAATTTGTAAAATGTGGTTTGAGAGAAATTCTCTGACCATCTTAATTAGAACTATAAGTGATTGTATTGGCCTACTTTAAATTGTTCAATTAATGGCTTTAATAGCAACGTGCCCTTCAAATTCCCAGACAGGATACATGTGTTGTGAATTCGTTGTACTTTGGAGCGATTGTTTTGAATATTGCGATAGATATTGCATGGACACTCTCATATCGATAGCAGCGCAGTTAAACAGTCTAGAGAGGGGTTGCAGGTGGCATATTGTGTAAATGGGCAATTTTACGCTTTCAATTATGCAGTGGGCACTTGATATATTATGGAATTGATTTACACAAACTGGCATTCATCCGCAGACCCTATAGTTGTGGTTGCTGATGTTTACCCTCATTCTTCGTCATTGGTCCTGATATAATAAAAGTAATAATCTTTCGTATGTAACTGTGTTGATAAAGAGAGTAAACCTGAGGTTAAAAGTGCATACCCATGTAGGCCTAATTCTGTCCCTTTTCTCCCCAGTGCCAGAAAGCATGAGTCCGACTGTTCATCTGTCCCACAGGATACTACACCGAAGAGTACTCCTGTATTCAGCTCCAGTAAGCAGCAGATAAAGCCGGAGCTCTGGGATTACCTTTACAACACATATCTTTTAAAACACATGCACACACTCTCCCTCTCTTTTTTATTCAATTGGAGCAAAGAAAAACATTTTTTTGCAGGCTTGGAATGCAAATTTAAGAGGGTGGAAACAAACACAGACTATGCAAAAGTAAGTTTAAGCGTTAGATTAATTGGTAGATTGATTGGTACTTGTTTGTTTGCAGCTTTTTCGCACCAGGGAAGTTTGTTTGTAACGGACAAAAAAGCCATTAAGTCCAAATTTTCATCAAAGTTTTTCACAACAGCCCAGCCCCCATCACCCAAACACACCCCTGCTTTTATAATTATTACAAGGGGCTCAGCTTTCAGGAGACATAGAGGGAGCATGTGTGCATGGCTTTAATTCCTATTGTATTCGTTCAATCTAAGTCTAAGCGAGTGTGTCTGTGTCTGAGCTCAGGAGAGAGAGGGAGTGAGGGAGAGAAAGACAGAAACAAGGACCCATCTGTCAGAGAGGCGAACGAATCCCCCCTACCCACTCCAAACAGGTCCCTTGGGACTGCAGAAAAGGATAACTCACTTGTGGCAATAGTTGTGGGTGTCTTTTTTTTAGAAGGACTCTTAACGGAAGGAAATACAACAGCATCACAACATGCTAAAGTAAACAACTATAAAGATATTGTTGATGTGTTGTGGGGCGAAGAGGATGCATTCTGTCAGCTTGTGACAGGGGGTGGATGTGCCTGATTAGAGTTTTTTAAAGTCCTGTCACACCACTAAATGGACAAATATTATTGCGTGAATAAACCAGACAGTCCAGAATTAAAGTCGTTCACATGTTACATATTTTAGATCTTGTATTTTATAGTTACAAAATAGTAGGCTGTCTTTTTCCTTGGGACTGCAGAGAAGAGTGGAGGAGTGCCGTTTCCTTTCCGAATCACAAAAGTGTGCTTTTTCAATGAATATACGTTGAACAAACTGTCTCCACAGGAAGATGTCTATTAAACATAACATTGGTTTCCTGCTATGCATTCATAGATGCTGCACGACAACCTTTAAGACTTGCTGCATGAAGACCTGAAGTACTCAACCGTCAGCATTAAGGTCAGATGGCAAAAAAGAGGAAACTGTCTCATGTGGTTGTAGCGTTCACTTCTGGTCGAGATGGACTAGAAAATGCATCAGGCTTTACTTCCAATGTAGCTGTCCATCACTAGGGCACAAGGGAGGAGAGTTTGGGCTCAGCACAGGAATTCCCAATACAGGTTGCAGGTGTGACACAGCATTGTGGAGCACTCCAGGGATGTAAGGTTGTGGAGACATATGATCACTTTGGGGAAGCAAGGCGCAATAGGTGCATGTTCAGTATAGACACACATGTGATCACTGGATCGTATGGAACAGCACCACTCTTAATATCCCTGACCACACTTAAGTATGATATCCTGTCTATGACCTAAACGCTCACACCATGTCTGAAGGCCAGTTTCTCAGAAACAGATAAAGTTACAATATAAAGTTATTTGGAGTCATTATGAGAGCGTTAAGAAGATTTTTATTTATTTGTAAACATGCGATAAATTAAGATTTGTCAAGTTAGTCTTGATTAATTGTAAATTGATTGTTGACTGTTACTATGGCAAATGATTTCTATCAAAATCTCACTTATGTTGCATGTTGCCAAGTGGAAGCTTCTTTGTGTGAAAGTAAAGAAGCGTCACCCGAGCGAACTCGCGCTATGAATATTGTCCTATTATACCGATTGTGTTGTCGCGTGAGAGATTATGTTGGGCAGGCGACTGGCGCGTGAGTGCTGCGTGCAGCAGTCGCATCATTTAAGCCCATCTGTTCATTCATCAATTAGTGTCCGACTTGGTTTAAAAGTTTAATCTAACTTAAAAAGGTAAATCTCTAGTGAAGGAATAATAAACAAATAACGCTTTTGTATACGTAACGCATACAAATAAGTCATAAGAACAACGTAATTTTCAATATTTGACTATTTTAATAATAGCTACTTTTCTTCAAAAAGCAGAAAAATGTTTTAATGACATGTACACATTTATTGTATAGGTTAATAAATACATTTTAAGAAGTTTTATCATATTCCCATTATTTGAAACGTGAAGCATTGATTTATCTGTTTAGTATAAGGCCTAAATAATTATACCACTCTTGTTAAAATTTAATAAAGTTATAAAGCGTTACCAAAAACTTGCGTTTAAGCGCACTGACTAGGGCACAGATGTGCGCACTTGGCGTGTACAATAGGATCAGTGTGAGGACACGTGTGACCTGAAGCCCTGCAGTCAATAGCGCACTACTACAATAGAACCCCTACTGTGCCACGAACACATCATATGTAGCCCATTCCAACAAATATTCAATATAAAAATAGTCAAACTATTACTCGATATACAATGCAAAACTTTCAGATTTTTTTACATTGAATTTTAAATATTTCCAACATACTTTGATTTTATTAGTTTAACTTATAAATTCAGCACTTAACTTAATTAAACACAAAGAAATAAATCATTAATGACCGATTGCTGTTTTGATCGAATTTGCTTAACGTCATTCCTGTTCATTTGTAAATCAAATCTTTATCATATCTACTAGGCCTATCTGATGCAAAAAAAGGGATGGGCAACAACAACCAAAAAAGTGATGGGGACGGTATGCATGGTCGGGTGGTTTATCTTGCTGAAACAAAACCGTTTCAGCTTAATTAATCCAGCAGTTTTTGAGCGTTATGTTTTGGAGGGCTGAAGGGCGCTAATGAGCGGACGGAGCGAATGAATGAAACGGGTGAACAACACACACACCTGCTCGCACTGCACCAAGCTGTCACAATCATTTACAGCGACGCGCGCGCGTCTTTGTAGACTAGACTACTGTAATTAGAGTTAAGACCAACGTTTGACCTCGCCATAAACCAAAGAGGACTCAGGGGTATTAATCCAGCACTGAGCAGGGCTTTATTGGATCAGAAAATGACGTTAGTGGCACGAAAAAGGGGCGAAATTTGTACTTCTTCACTAGTTTTGAACCTGGAACACTAAACAACAAAAACTGCTGAATTGAGTTGCTTAAATAAATGAACGTCATTGAAATAATCATCATATCTAAATATTAATTTGGATTAAAGATTCAATTAGAAACAGAGTAGAGAAAGAAAGAGAAGACAAGGGGTTAATGTAAACCAAAATTATAACAGGTGCACAGATTTTGTCTTTACTCTTGCTTTAACACAAATAACATCGTTCCTTCCGTTTAAATGCGAAGGCCCTCACACAAAGCCTCAAGGATGAATGGATGCACACAGAAGTCGTGAAACTTTGGCCACGAGCGAGCCACGCGCGTTCGGATAATCTGGAGAGGTGGGGTGTTTGTGGGCGGGGTTTGTCAGACTAGCTAGAAAGGCGAAGCCGGGAGTCCGTGCGCGTCAGTGAGACTTGATGCAGTCTGATGCATCAATGATGGAGAGCTGGAGGAACTGAATGAGTGCAGACGTATTTACGGGAAAACCTTAAAACTTTTAAAGCATTTTTCAGAGTTTTCATTTTTACATTGCGTTTAGAAATTCTCACCGCTGTTTGCATTTTCTTGAAGTGACGAAGTGTGCAACGTTAAAAGGTATGACTGTTTATATTTACTTTTCAGTGTTCAGTATACATTTTATGGTTCAGTTTTATGTTGATTTGTTTTTTGGAAACTTTGTGATATGGCTTTGCAAATTGTTTTTTTATTCTGAGGATACTTATCATCAAATTAGTTTTAATGCACCATGATCACGAAAAGTACGATCTGTTAATTTTAAGATTAGTCAATTTGATTAAAAACAAAATAAAAATGGTAAACAAATTTATAAACGTCCGAAATATCAAGAATTTTTGAAAAGAAAATGCATTTAGCAGTGTCATCTATGATCTAAAGTGTAGAAAGTAGAAATTCGTTTTGTTTAAATTGCATAGGCCTGCATTATTAGTTCTACACACTTTTGTGTTTTGCATCTAAATTAGAAATGTTTAAGATTTATAGGAACGCAAATGGAGTTAACCAGTTCTATTTGGTAAAACACGTTTTGGGAACAATGCTGTTTTCAATCAAATCAAATTCAAAACGGTTCAAGTTGTATTAGCGTGGCTTGCGTCTGTGTTTGTTGATTTACAGTCTCCTCTCAAATTTAATCCGAGCTCTTTATCTGTGGACTAAATCCACTCGTGTCCCAGATTGACAGCGTCTCCACAACGACTGCGCAGTGGTCGGAAATCAAAGCGTTTGGATAAAAAGTCTTTGCCATTAGATCGCGCATTAAACTTAGGGAAGAAATTGAATTCTAGAGCTGTAAGCCATATAATAATCATCATTATAATCGTATACTCTCAGTTGACTCTTTCTGTGAGCCTCTCAGTGACCTTCTTTACGATTTACATGTTTGCTATTGCTTTCCGTTCCAAACGAATGCAAAGCACTATTTCAGAAGTCTAAAGTTAAAACACTTGTACATTAATGTTAGAGGAGAATGAAATTTTCATACCAATAACAAAAGGCAAATATTTATATGGATTTATATTCATATGTTTATTTCTTGTGTGCGTTTTAATGTGAGTTAAAACTTAATTGTTCTGCCCACAGATTACAATGATGACCAAACCTTATGGCAAGCCAGGGGATGTGACTGAGCTGGTCAGCTCTCTTGGATGGATGGAGGAGGACCTCAGCTCACAGGATGGTGACCGGACACCTGAAATAGAAGGTCGCTATATGCTAAATAGTAGGGGACAGATGGAACTTGGCAGTGAGGATATGGAGGAAGAGGAGGGGGATGAAGATGAAGAAATGGGTCTTGATGGAGAGAACGCACCCAAGCGGAGAGGTCCTAAAAAGAAGAAAATGACCAAAGCCAGGCAGGAACGCTTCGTTGTTCGCCGCGTCAAAGCCAACGCCAGGGAACGTTCACGCATGCATGGGCTGAATGATGCATTGGACAGCTTGCGGCGCGTCATGCCTTGTTACTCGAAGACCCAGAAGCTCTCCAAAATTGAGACTCTGCGGCTTGCCCGCAACTACATCTGGGCACTGTCTGAGGTTCTGGAGAGCGACCAGTCACCTGAGAGCCACGGTTTTGTGGAGATGCTATGCAAGGGGCTTTCACAACCTACCAGCAACTTAGTGGCTGGGTGCCTCCAACTGGGACCTTCAACCATGATGCTTAATAAACTGGATGAAAAGTGCGGCATACCAGGAGCAGGTGGTCAGCAGGGCCACCCCATTAGCTATCCCTCACCAGGACTGCCCAGCCCACCCTATGGCTCATTGGAGGCCTCACACTTACTACATCTTAAGGGTTTCAAGGGGGTTGCCTATGAGAACTCCTCACCCAACGAATGCAGCAGTGGCACACCACCTTATGACGGGCCTCTCACGCCACCTCTTAGCATCAGTGGCAACTTCGCAGTAAAGCAGGAGACCTCACCACGCGAGACCGAGAGGAACTTTACACACCACGCCGCTCACTATCTTTCCTCCCACCCTTACCCACCGTCTTCCTTGGTAGGTCTTCCAGCTCCTCAGGTTCACACACTCTTCCAAGGTTCCCGGTACGATCTTCCTTTAGACATGGGTTTCGAACCGTTTGCCCCATCACACATGGTGACATCACAGATAAGCACCATTTACAGTGAATGAACAAATGACCACCAGAGACATTCAGCAAATCTGCCTCCTGCTCCTCAGCGTGCCTCCAGGGGCCCAGCACATTTAAGGAGATACTTTGCATGTTTCCTGTCTGATCCATTAACAGACCATATAGTGATCACCGAGAGAAACATACAGTTTCTGAATTTTAACCTACCTGTGGCAATTGAAGTACTGAGAAAGAGATGCATATTTTCGTTAATTTATTCTTGTTTTGTCATGATTAAGTTTGTTACTATTTTAATTGTAATTTGTTTTCTGTACGTGATGATCTCCCCAAATAGAAAGGTTTTTGTGAGCATGTCATAAAAACGCAGCAAATAGACATAGATAAACGGTACCTTTAGCAAGATATTGGAAGGTTTGTAAAGAAGCGCATGAAGAGTTGTTTTTAGAACCCTGTTCAAGGATATTCTGGTTTTGAAATGTTTTCCCGACACAAACAACAGAATGAAAGAAATAGAAAATAAATATAGCACAATACTACTGCCGTGACATTTATTTATGACTGTATTTAATATTTATTTTGATGACAATTGTACATGTTTTAAAGCAATTTGTCAGCACTATTTTTTTGTTTTGGTACACTGCCAGTCATTGCTACCAATATCAAGATATCTTATTTATTTATTGGTTTTCTTTCTGTTTAATGTATTTTTGCCAGTATCCACAAGATTTGTAATTTTGCTCAAGCAATTGTAAATATTTACCTGTTTCGCACTTAATAAAATGAATATTCTTATACAATATGGCACCCTTTTGTTTCATATTTATTGGTTCAGATATTCATAATTGAAATCAAAAACGTAGCTTAACCTTAAAGCTATTTTGCAAGTTATAGGTTTAAAAGTACAATCAAATGTTACACTGCTTTGTCCAATATGTAATTAGCAAGGAAATCAGTCATTAAATCTTTTTCCATTATATGAAACCAAATATTTTATCCCAGGATTACAGGCCATGAATGAGAAACGTTTTTTGGTCATTAATATTAGTGTTATGATGGGAGTCAGTGGAGCATGTGGAGCCATGGGAACACATAGCTGCAGAACAGGTGACTGTGTCATGGGATCCCCATTCACTCTCACTTGTGTTTTCCCAGCCTTTTCATTGCCAAATTTCCCAAGGAAACAAAACAAGCACACAAAAGAGGCCTACCAAAAACTGTGTAAAAATAAAATTGTGAAAAAATTATTTTCAATGCTGGTTCCCAAACGTCTAGCCTGTCGAATGGCCTAACAGAAATCCCGTAAGTGCCTATTGATGTTGTCAGCCTGTTTTTCCTCAAACCTTTATATCTGTGGAGTATAGGCCATCGTTGACTTTAGCTCTCTGCATATTGGACAATGCGATGCCTCTCCAAATGGACTAACAGAGAGATGATGTGAGGCAATGCCATGGGACGAGTGTGTGTGAAAGTGTGTTTATTGTTAAAAGCGGCACTAAAATGAGAATGGGTGCCTCAGAGGTTGTTGTGCCTGAAGTGGACCCCGCCTCATCCACAGCTCCAAAGGTTTGTCTTTTCCAGCCCTGGACAAACCAAGAGAAGGAGAAAAAGGGAGCGATTGTATTAGCGGGCGCCACTGGTCTATTGTAAGTGCAGTGTGTTCTTTCTCTCGACCTCTGACCTGCATTGTTGTGAGGCTGCTCGTTCGGAGAGCCGAGACAGCTGGGAGAACTGCGGGGGGCTGACGGACAGCTGGGGCCAAACTAGAGAGAGAGATGGCAAGGGGGAAAAGAGAAAGTGGAGAAACCAAAACAGACGAGGTGAACATGGTTCTGTGTACCCCCATTCTTAAGTGACCTCTTTCCCTCTCCTCTTGTTGGTCAGCTGGGCATTGGAATGACACATAGCTCCACACAGAGAGTCACTGAGGATGGGTAACGACAGAATGAAAGGTGTCAACTGCATGGTAGGACTGCAAGCTTTACTCTGTATAATAATGGAGTTGGATTATGGCAAGTCATACGGTCAAATCCCAGAAATCTTTAATTTTATACATATCCATGTAAAAAAAATAAAAAGCAATAAGTTCGTCTAAATTTGAAGCCAGCAGTCTGTTTAACAATATCTATTGTTTTTACATTCAAACGTAAAAAACAACTTCACTTTTTGAAAGAGCATACTTATATTCTGATATATTCCTTAAAAAAACTTACTTCAGTATTTTGTGCAAGGAAAACAGCAAACTGAGCATGTTGATAGAAACAAAACAAATTGATACCCACAGAATAAACAACACGAATGCTTTTAGTGGCAATTTAACATTGTTCATGGCCAATATGTCAGCCGTCTGGACCCAGCAGGGTTGAAATAAGGGAAAATTTCCGAAGTTGTCAGCTGCTGTCGACACAATCATTCGAAAACGCAAAAGAATGAAGAGAAAGGGGTGCAAAGACTGCGTAATGTGGCGCTTTCCCATAGGGCAGATGGTCATTGCTTTGACCTCAGTGCCACAGCAAATACCCATGCAAACGTTATATAATGAAAATAGAAGTCAACAATCTAGTGTGCTGTTTTCAAGATCCAAAATATTTTTTTGTAATCGAAGCAATTCTATTATTCTGTTTCATTTTATTAAATACATACATGACAGCCTAAAACGGAGCGTTTGGACACTTACTCTAAAAATGTTTGACCTTAATTCCAAATATTTTCATCATGAAACAAGATATTCATCAACATTTTATTGCACTAAAAATAGACCATTTTGAATTCAAAACAATCATAAATAATATATATTTATACATCTGTTTTTTTCTTTTCAAATTATTCATAACCTTTTGAACCTCTCTGATGAACCAAGGTAACCAATGAAATCAGAAATTATTGAGACTTTCTTGTTGACAAACGTGAGCAGTTATTGTGATAAATCGCCCTTGTGGGTTGCTCTGCTTGGGCATCGGTGTGAACTTGAGGGCAACAAACATCATATATCCATTAGAATAACTTTATGACAAGCTTGGCAAGGGAAAATGGAAAAAGACAATGTGTAACAGGAAAAAGTAATACCTGTTTTTAGACACGTTTCACTTGCTTTAATATTTTGCTATCTGAAATTAAATTCCTTTATTTACAATAAGTATCCTGGGATAAACACAAAATTAATTTCATCTGTGGCATACTGTCGAAAACACAGAAGAAAACAGTTAAAGCCATACTTAGAAACAAACATTTCAAAAATTATAAGTGTGAGATAATAGCAATCCACTACAGTACGTCATAAGGTGTGTTGTGTATTCAAACACTTTTGGGGCCACTGAAAAAGTATAATGAGTTACTACAAGAATTCTTTAGATATGGACCACCAGGCCTCTGTTTGTGGAGTTGTGATTTTATAAAAGTGAGCCTGAGAAGGGGGTTGGATGATGGGACATTAAAGTGCAGTCTGAAACCTCTTTCACTCCTCCCCAGTTTTTTTGTCTCACTGGCACTAATCCACTGGCCAAACAACACAGGCTCCCGCTAAATGAAAGGTCCTGATCCATGGGGGGAGATGGGGGATAAAGCATTGTGATTAAGATTGTATTAATGGGGCCATAGGAGGCTGGAAGGCTTTAATCAGTGTCTGTGCTGCCGTAATCCTCTGCCTTTAAGCTTCGAATAACACCGTGATCCTCCTCCTCATGAGTCACATCACACACGCTCTCACAAACACACTGGATGGACTGGGGAAGAAGCATGAGGTCAAGGTACAGAGTTGAAGCACAATGAAACTGATAGGTGGTGCAGCTTTTTGAAAGCAGCTGGATGAGGAAACATGAGGAGAATGTGACAAAATATACCTGTCCGCAAGTCAAAGTAGAAAAAGTGGAAACGTATAGTTAAAAGTAAAAAATAGACATATATAACACATTTTGGATTCAAAGTTACCAACAAAACCACAATCCAATGCTAAATTTGCATGTTGATGTTGACCACAAAGAGATACGGGTACATAAATAGGGAGAAAAATAGCTAATCTAGTTACTGCAGAGAGTCACAAGCAATTTTTTACAAAAATGTATTTTCTAAGTAAATGTTTTATACGTTGCTTTCAAACTTATCATTCAACAGTTAGTTGTCTTTAATGTTATTTTTTCCATCAAACTGAAATCTCAATATTTTCATATTTTTATAACAGCATTAATAAGGCAAAGGTCAACTATATAATTGAGTACATTATAATCATGGTTGATATTGAACTGTTAAGAAGTGATGTAAAAATATTTTTGTATTATACATTATGTTTTCTCATTTATCATTGATTTATCCGAAGCAACTTGAGATTTTCCAATTATAGAGTTAATTTGCAAAAACAGACATGAAAGTGTTTTTTATTATGTTACCATGTTTTTTTTGTGTTATTTAGCTGTATTTTTTGTAGTTATTATTACTCAATTGAAACAGCTCAGGTACAGTTTGCTTGATATTATTAGAATGCACAAAAAACATGATTTTTTTAACATCAATTTTATACAAAAACTTATTTTTTAAGCAAATGTTTTTATATTGCTTTCAAACGTATCATTCAACAGTTAGTTGTCTTTAATGTAATTTTTTTCCTTTAAAAAAATTGAAATCTCAATATTTTCGTATTTCCATTACAGCATTAATAAGGCAAAGCTCAACTATATTAT
Organism: Triplophysa tibetana; assembly: GCA_008369825.1. Taxonomy (NCBI): domain Eukaryota; kingdom Metazoa; phylum Chordata; class Actinopteri; order Cypriniformes; family Nemacheilidae; genus Triplophysa; species Triplophysa tibetana. The sequence continues at coordinate 18,007,512 of CM017912.1, read as the reverse complement.
TAAGTAGGCCTACATTAAAATTATGGTTGATTTTTAACTGTATAAAGTGATGTTAAAATATTTTAATAAAGTACATTATATTTTTTCATTTTTCATTTATCATTAATTTATCCACAGCAACTTGAGCAATTTTCTAATTAAATAGTTTATTTGCAAAAACAAATATGGCAAGTATTTTTTATTATGCTACCATGTTTTTATTTAGCTGTATTTTTTTTGTTATTATTACTCAATCAAAACAGCCCAGCTGTCTAATATTAATAAGATTGCACAAAAAACATGATTTTTTAAACATTTAAAAAAAAACGTTATCTGTTTTTGATCACTTTTCAATGGTTTTACTAATTGTTGTGAGCACCGTGTCAAATAAATCCAAAAGGTTTTACACGAATGTCTTCATGTTCGATTTGGTGCGGTCTGCAAGAACCGACAAACGGATGACATCATATTACCGCGAGAGAGAGTCGAGAGCCGACTGCTCCACACGCTTTTGACTCACTCTCGCTGAAATGTGATGTCATCAGCTTGTCGGTTGTTGCGGCTTTTAAAGCCACTAGAATGGATGGCCTGCAACCTTTAGCCGAAAAGAGCAACAGCTATTGCTTACGACTTGGCTTCAGCAGACGTAGGAAAGGAGACCAGAGGCTAGTTTTTTAATGGATGTCAATGGATGTTCTTGGCACTTCCGAAAAACATATCTTGATAAGCATCTATTGCCAAGACACGCGCAGAGACGCCGTTGTGCGCAGAGTGGAAGCAGGAGAGTCATACTTGAGAAACATGAAATAAACTGTGAGCTCAACTTTAAACTGACGTTGACAAAAAGTGGTAACATAACAAGCTGTCCCACAGACTGACGTTCTCGACTTTTAAAGTTGGTGGAGTGTGACAGCGCAAATTCTTAGAATCGATCGCCTCAAAGTGTAATCATTGGCCAAACGTTGGTATTTTGTGTGATATTTTAGGTCACATATTTCTGTCAGGTAAATGGGATGTTTTCTATTTATGTACATCTATGAATTTGTCAATTTTTGTTTTTGTGCATTTCATCTTTTATAAGTTTGTATGTTTCCGGGTCGAACCACAAGCCTTTAACCTTTGTGCCTCTATGGCAGTGCTCTTTTCAGTTTGTCCTACATATTTTTGCTACTTAGTTAGAAATGTTCACGTCACATATATAGAAATATCCTGCATATATTGTACATATAGACACACACAACAGACAAAAACATTAAGCCTCTTTAGATTTTCCAAAAATATTGTTCTACGCTTTTTTGTCCGTGGGGACCTCAATTTTGGTCCCCACAGTGACACGAGTCCCCGTGAGTTTGTGTGCATTCAGTTTTAGTCTCCACTGGGATATAAAAACAAGGCCACATTCACATTTCTGTTATATCAGACAGGAGCCGTCCAAAGCATTGCACCTGCCCTGTGAGCTCAAATCTGGCTGAAGAATGACAGGGAGAGAGAAATTCAAAGACGGTCCACCGCAGAGGAAAGGTACAGGGAGGTTAAAGTTCACAGAAGGGTGGAACAAGCCATTAAAATGACATTGTGAAGCGAGACTTGTCTACTCGGAGCTTTGTGAGTGTGCTAGGTTGTCAAAGTTAAAGAGCTTCTAATAGGATGGGGATGCTGTCGTGTTTATCCTGCCTACCCCCTCTGCACGCCCACTGCATTGTGGAGGTGGCCCGGCTTTGAGGCCCCACAATGGCTGGAGAGGAGGGACAGATGGGGGTCCCTATGGAAGGAGGCACAAAAAGAAAGCAAGGTAGGAGGGCCCGACCGTGTGAGAGAGAGCCTGCAGTTAGCTCACACTGATTGCCATGCAAAGTAATGGAGAGTAAAAGAGAAACGGATGGGAAAAGTGAGAAAGACATGGAAAAGGGGAGTGGAGAAACGTCAAAAAACAAAGAGATTTGGAGAGTTGTATAATAATCCGTAAAAGATTTGGAATACAGTGCAAGTCTGAATGTAGCTGGGCCCTTTATGGGTTTAAAATAGGGCAAACTCAGGGGTGGATGACTGATGGATAAAGGTTAATGTATGGACGAAGCTTAAAAGCACTAAGCTAGGCTGTAGTAGGCAGTTTAAAACCTGGGTAAATACTATATTTGAACGTAAATTGAATCAATATTATAGATTCTGAGTAAAAAAAATGTTGGCATGATGGCCAGTCCCTGTTTTCTGTCAATAAAGGTCCCATAAACTGCCATTTTCTCCACAGATTTTTTTTGTACAAATAGTTTTGCTCATGGTTTTTGAAGTTGAGGGCCCATCATGCAACCGGTCCATAGTGGTATTTCAACACCTTGTACCAATTTCCAAAATACAGTTGCAGGTTACACATACAATAACATCAACAACTAAGGATATGAAAACGTCTTTAGGCCCATACATAATTTTTCAATTGTTCATGAGAACAGAAAATAAGAGCTGACCTGCGATGCAGTTTTAAAGATAGTTTACTTCAAAATAAAAATTCTGTCATTCATTCACACGCATGTTGTTCAAACCCATATGAATCTGTGGTACACAAAAGGTATTTTGAGAAATATCTCAGTGTTCTTGGGCCCAGTGTTGTTTGGTTACCAACCTTCTTCAAAATATTACATTTCTCAGTTATGCAGGAGAAAAAGTCATGCCGGTTTGAAAATGATGATTTTTTATTTTTAGGTGAATAATCCCTTTGAAATCCACTTTATGTCCCTGATATTTGGCTGGTGGCGCTTGTGTTATTTAGAAAACAATCTAATATTTTTTAAACAAGTGGGTCTATTGGCAGGAATAGGTCTTTGTTTAGTCTCTATTGGCCCCTGCATCGGAGTTAATCTGTGCTTTTCCAGGTGAGTCCCTTAGCATTAATTTTGGCTCAGTGTGTCATAAAGGCTGAATGGAGTGGGAGTTGAATTATGTGTGAAAGGAGGGGATGCTGAGCGTAGGTGAGGCAGGGGTGTGTGGCGGAGCCTCTTCTGGTGTAAGATGAGGAGAGCCGAGGGGGAGGACCCGCGCACAGCAACAGATGGGCCCCAATGGCGCTCTCAGGTTGTAAACTTTCTGTTGGGAACATCTGTCAGTTTGTCCATATGCCACAATCAGAGAGGAGAAACCCCAGTCTCAAACAGTGTGTGTGGAGTGTGGACACCTGTCACACCCTGTGATGAGACTGGAAATTATGGGCCGTGTTCTAGTATTTGATTTCTCATTGATGTGGGCATGTCAAATATTATACTAGCAAAACAAATGATTCATTATTGTGAAACATTATTAAACGTATATTTACCCCAGAAAAAAAATATTTTCATTAAAATTGTTCTCACGTCCTTCAAATCCCACATATGTTTTTTGAGTGTGCATCCTGTAGAATAATTGTGTCCCTTATTTGGAGTTTGATATTAAAAGCAATGTTTTTTATTATGAATTTGATTTATGAGTGCATAAAGATGGGTGCTTTTTCGGGGTGAACTATTCCTTTAACAGAAAAATGCCCAGCATCTGAGCACTTCTGGACAGTGCAACATTTATAACTTGTGTAAAAGAAACTTCTACAAAATGATGCAACTCCACGAAACGAAAAATGTAAAACCGGTTCAACACTGTTATTTTGAGGACGCAAGAAGTCTTCTCTGAACTTCTCCTCTAGCAGACTGTTACATCACTTTTTTTGTAAAAATGTCTTATTTTTCTATTTGCTTCGTAGCGAGCGGATAAAGGAGAATTAAGCAGTTGATCGGGGCTCAGTGTCCAGAGTGTTGCATTAGACAGTAATCCAGGGCATAGGAAGGGGGAGATGGGATAGCATCCTTAATCCCTCTCCTGGTCCATCCGAAACAAGCATTTTATGTAGTTTTCATTATAGAAGCCTTATACATTGCATCTATCTTAAAGCTTCTTCAACAGGATCTCTATCTGAGAACCGTATACTCCTGCACCATATTATAAATGCCACTAAAAACAATTTAATTTCCTTTAAATTCAACATTGGATGCGCCTCAAAGTAGATACCAAACGATCCAAGTACCAAAACCAACTGAGCCCTCCAGTGGCAGATTTTGTTTTTACCCACGGTTCACCCCAACACGGTCTAAAGTGACAGATGTTACAAAGACAACAGTTGGTATGGAGAGGGAGGGGGGTTTGGGACCATCTGCCCAGGGTCAAGGTTTGGACGGAAGGTCTTGCGAAGAAAAAATGGCTACATAGCTGAAATAGTGTTGAACATTAAGTGGTTTAACCGAATACTCGTACATTAAACTCATGTGTCCATATGGTTCAAACGGAGTCATCAAAGCCTTCAGGGTGTCATGGTGTACATGCACAAATGACAAACACAGTTTAACAAATGCCATTAGCAATTTAAGCACAACCAATTCCATCAGGGTGCATAAAACTTGTCGACACTACAAAATTAACTTCAATTTTATTTAGAACAGTAACATACAAAAAGTGCACCATTAAAAAAATAAGAATCAGTGAGTATCAAATCAGAGCTCTCAGATTGCTGCTGATGGTATCCACTTTATCTCGCAAGTTGGCAATTTTCATGTGAGCCATCTTCTTCTGAGAGAAGAGAAAAACGCATTCAAACAGTGAATTTGAAATTAAATCTGAGGACCGAATGCAAACTTATAATGTTCACATTACACTTACAACGAAGACACGGAGTCTCTCCTGTTCCAGTTGAAAGAACTCAATGGCAGTGACCTCTTCAAATGCCTTTTTCAGGTGAAGAAAAGCGCAGTTAGGAGAGCGTTTGGCATGCTCGGTCCTTGAAACAGACATTCAAATGGAAAGAACTTTAAAACAGTAGATTTGTAGTTCATTTATAAACAAAGAAAGCATCAATATTGTAAAATGTATTCCGACTAACAAAGCTAGATTATAAAAAGGTGTGCTTTTTATAATCACCAGGGGTTATCATCAGGTTCCCAGCCCTCCAGCTCTTTGAGACAGTAGAAACAGCAGGCCACGTCGGGCTCGTTCTCACTCGGACAATGTACAAAACCTGCCTTGGCCATCTGAATGAGGAAAAAGGTTTTAAATATTACTCTGATTTTCTGATACAAATTTGTCAAAGGTTGAATATTTCTTTTAATTTCGAATGACATCACATGACCAAACATGAAAAGAAAGTGTGAATGGCATTTTGAAAAAATTATATTTACAGATTTTTAAGGAAATCAAACAGAGTGTTTTTCAATTGTGACCCTGGATCACAAAACCAGGCGCACGAAAACGTTTTTAGTAAAAGAAAAATACATTGTATGGGTCAAAGATATTGATATTTCTTTAATGCCAAAAAGCATAAGGATATTAAATAACGATCATGGTTTATGAAAATATTTTGTAATTTCCTACGTTAAATATATAAAAACTTTATTTTTGTGAGTGGATGGACTGCAGCAGTGCCTCTGATTAACAACTTCAAAGGCAATTTTCTCAATATTTTGATATTTTTGCGCTCTCAGATTCTTGAGTTTTAAACAGTTGTACTTTAGCCAGATATTGTCCTATTTGAACAACTCATAAATCAATAGAAAGCTTATTTATTCAGCTTTCAGATCGTCTAACGATCTCAATTTCGAAAAATTGACCCATTAGACTGGTTTTGTTGTCCAGGGTCACAATTGTGACTTTTTTAGTCTATTGCCATGTTTGAATGTCAGAAAGAAAAATAAATAACTTGTGTATCAGGGTGTGTTGCTTGTGGACATCGATTAAGTTAACCTTTAGTGTGAAGAGTTTGGTTCCAAAATGAGGAAATTAAAAATATTTTTTTATCATGTTATTATTTTTTTTATTCATTGTGTAAGCTGTATTTGTTTAGTTATTATGGCATATATCAAAAGAAACCAACTGCAGTTTGACGATAATAATTATAATGCACAATTTAAAACGGTCACGAGCTCATTCAGCGCGAGCGTGTGCGATGAGAGACCTAGTTATCCGGTTCCTGCACGTGACGTTCGACAAAGTCTTATTCTTTGGTTCAAAGTAAGTAATCTGTTACGTTTAAGTCCATTTCCCACTCCACACTCACCAGTTCTGGTGTACACAGGCAATCCTCTCGAAAAGGCCACTCGGAAAAAGACTGTAGTCGCTTTTCATAACTGTACATTTGATCAAATGACATGAGACGCGCAGCGATCAACTCAGGGTTAGACATATCTGAGGACTCGCGACCTGTTCCTCTCCTCCACACTATAAACCTGTCTGGTTGTGGCTGTTTAATTGGTAGGCTGCTCTGTATTAATTGACAGCTGACAGCTCCGTAATTAACAGGTTATGAGTTTTCTCGAAGCGCTACTCAGGCTGCTCAGACATCAAAATACCGCGAGACCGATTCGACAATTTAAATATATCCTAAAGAATAATAAACTGAAAACGTGTATAAAAATAAACTTATTTTACGATAAGTATGAGTAAATGGGCATTGTGCTGTAAATCCGCGAACGATATTGCGTGTACATTTTAACTGTTTTTGACATTTACAATAGCAGGTGTACGACTCCCTCTGCTGGACGAATTAAAAACAGATATGCTTTTCAAGCCACTGAATTACCAATCGATTCAAAAATACTTAATGTATTCCTGTGATATGTAATAATCACTTCGACGGTATTACTAATAAATGAAGATTAACTTTATGTGATATGTATGTGCAATACTGATGAATTACATATTCAGTCAGTCTAAGGTATATTTTAAGTGTTCAATGGAAGTTATTTTTAGGAGCATTTTCAGATATGGTTTACTAGTATTTATCAGCATTATATACAGGCCTATATTGCATTAATTGAGATTCAAATATGATGTTCATCATGCAGAGTTATGTGGCCTTCAGAAAACGATTCATGTCCTATATTCGTTCACCCCCTAACAAGTGCAAGAAAGATTATGTAGACAACTACATGTTGTACTAGCTGTTTCGGATCCCCGTGGCTAAACATCACCAGCTATTTACCGCTTGAAAATCTTGGAGCAAGGTTGTCCCTTCTTGGGGCCAATTTCTTTAAGCCAACATAAACCATAAAGTGAGATCATAGTGAGTGGCGGACCACTGTAATGCTTTGCGGTGGGATCGTTTGGAAGCTGTTTATGACTGTGGTGGGTAAAAGAAGGGGTCCTCTTGCTGTCAACGTGTCCTGTAACTGTATCTCATTCTGCCTGGCGCTTGAAATGTGCTTACCGCTTCAAAAAATGGCTTCGCCGCCCCTCTTTGCCCTTCTGAAACTTCCCAGTGAGGGTCATTTATGTAAATCTATATGAGAGTGAAGTATCAGTCAACTAGGGTGGTTATATAAAAATTTAAGAGGATGGTGGCTCGAAGGTTTCCAAGAATTACAGCTGCTTGTTCTCTGTTTTGTGGTGATAGTTTGTCATGTTATAGTCAGTGTAAGGTTTCAAATCATACGGGACATTTGGCGTATTTACTTCACACTAGAGCTGTCACTCATTCAGGACTCATCATAGATGTTAAGTGGGAATACATCACCATCAGCTGTTGCAGCTAGATGAGATACTGTTGTGTTGCTTGTCTTCTTAATTATACACTTATTGACATAGTCAGGCTCAATAATTTAAATTCGTTTTGAAAAACATCATAATGACAATTGCTATTTTGCCTTCTTTTTTTTAAACAAAAAGTATTGACCTTCGTACAAAAATAAAGTCTGTATATTATGCATTGTGGTGCAAGAATATAGCCTATGGTTGAAGCGTTAGTAGCTCTTTTGTTAATATTTTAAATGTACAAGACAGATTTAAACCCCAGGTGCACATGAGCTCCACTATGACCAGAGTTTTTCATGATGTTCTTCTTCAATTGCAGGCTCCTGAAACATCCCTGGACCCATCCACAGAAAAGAAAACTCTGTGGCTCCATTTATCGCCTAATCTGAAAATCGCTGCTATACACGCATCGACAAACTTGTCCATATTGTGAAACCAGGTCTTGATGTTCCTGCTTGATTTCATCACACCACCGCAGGGGAAAGATTAAAGCCTCTAGCTAATACGTCCCACTCCACCTTCCCTGCTGTCAGGTATGTATCTCGCACTCAGTCCATACTGTATCTCTCAATCCCAAGCTTTCGTTGACACTTGATTCTCCGCTCTCCGTTTCTTCTCCCACCCTCCCTGCTTCGTTCTTCTCCTCTCCCCCTACTCACTTATTAGGATCCTGGTGTGATAAGCGGCTGGAATCTCTTGCACTTGTCCTGTATTCTCAGTGTGGTGAGATTGAAAGGGGGAAAGTGGGATGGGCCAGCAGATGGAAACGCACGTCTGGCTGACCATGTGCAGGAGAAACCTTCTCTGTGACGCTCGCAATTGAACCGAAGTTCTCCAGGACTATTTTGGCTCCTCGTTCAAATATCTCGGCTCAAGGAACAAGGCTGCCCGGGCGCTCCGTTGTCCATGCCAGCGAAGGTTTCCACAGGGAATTTGAGGTGTCGGGGTGCAAACGGAAAGATCCTCGGAGACGGAAAGGGGAGAAGGGAAGACAGGAAGTGATAGAGGAAGAGGATTTAATGTGGGGCACAGGTAAGACCATCCATCTATATCCAATTCTGCTGGCAGTCTCCTGTGAACACATCTGAGATAAAACTGTTTTCCACGGAGATGCTGCATGTGCGGAAATGTACGGCTGCACTGTAAGAACGTCCTTGGAAAAGCAACACTAATGCACCATATTCAATATTTTCAGGGTTGAAATTGTAAATATATTTATACAGCATAAACGTAGGACATAGATAGATCGCTTCTGGAGATGTGATACATCTGAGCCTGTGGTCAACGTCTTGTCCTCCTATGTCAGTCTTGTCATTGACAAGATTGTATTTCATGTAAAGAATTTGAACACACTTTGCTTTAATCAGCAATTGGACAGCTGCCTTGTTGTCGTGTTTGATCTGAGATTTTGCGTATATTTCAGTATGTCAGGCCCACACACACTACAGAACCCAGCGGGTCACTCAGCACAGCCTAGGAATGAACTGCTTGTCTTATTGTGTATGTCTGTGCACATTCCTGCAGGCTTTTTGCCAACACGTGTGTGATTGAGTGCGCTAACATTTTTAGACGTTATTTTGCCCACGGCCAATAATAACCTATAGACGGGGAAAAGCACGGCTGGACTGACCTTTCAAATGTATCTTTGGCCCTATAATTTATTTCAATGTGAAGGACATCAGCTATGAAAAAGAAAGGAGCAAACTCAGCAAGGATGCTTTTCGTGACTTTTTAATATCAGCACTTGGAAATAAAACGAAGTTTTAAAGTTCAATCTTTTTTTTTAAGACTAGAGGTTTATTCAGCAATACTCGTACCTGTTGGAGTGTGTGCCTTTCCAAAATGTTTTCAGCCAGTTTCTTGCTTTAACCAGCAGTTTTGGAGTTGGAACAAGAGCGGTCTGTTTCTTTTTGTTGTCGTGAATTGATCAATTATTATACTGACCAGCTTTAATGAATCGCTTTGCCACGCATCTTCACGCAGGCTTTTCTAACATGCACGTTTGACGCGATTACTGAAGTTCTTTGAATGTTTTTGGGTATGTGCAAGCATGTGCATACTAGAAAGTGTCTTTATGTTCAAGGCTGGATGTTTGCTGAGATGGATGGGTGTAGACATAGCATTGGGAGGGTCTCTGTCGTCTGCCAAAGGTGTGAAATTAGCATCCCTGTGAGAGAGAGAGTGACAGTCAACTTCAACATTCCCCTCACAGAGCTGTCCATTTGGAAACCTCTCATCCCTCGAAAATGTTTCCAGAAATCTTTTCTTGATGCAGTGGCACCTAACTGATATGGATCCACTCTTGATCAATATTCTTATTTTAGTCTGATCATCCCCTGTCATGCAAACAGATACTCATAGACCCACTGCTGGCTCTGTGCTTTTCAAGGGCATTGGCGTAGAAAACTGAAGAGCTCAGGCATATTTAATGAACATTAAAATCAAACCCTTTTAAACTTACACTTTACATGCTCTATTTGTCAAACGATTAGATTATATATATAATGTAGTGGTGGGCATAGATACATTTTTTTAATCTAGAGTAATCTAGATTAATCTTGGAATTAATCTAGATTAATCTAGATTAAAATGGCTCGTTTGAATTCTGCCGAAGGCATTCAGAATATGTATGGTACCCAAATAATGAATAAAAGTAAGTCTGAGAATGGGTTTCTCAAGCCAGGTGGCGCATCAGACCAGGGGCTCATCTCCTGTTACCAAAATGCATCACAAACTGCTTGAGAAAGCTGTTCTACTATGATAATTGGTGATGAAAATTAAATTATGTTCAATAAGATGTACTTGTGTTTACTTCCTCATTAGCTAAGGGATGCTTTGCATTTAGTTGGTATTTGAGACTGGAAGAGCTCATACAGTACATTCACATTTAGTCATTTAGCAGATGCTTTTATCCAAAGCGACTTACAAAGAGTTAGGGAGCAACAAGCGATATGTCATACAGGAGCCATAATACATTAGGTGCCAAAACAAAGTTACTGGTTTCAACTAAAGCTAGACCACTACCTGCTGAGAGAAAGTTTTTTTTTTTAAACCAACTGTATGTAAACCAATTCCGAACAGTAAACCAAATTTTGCACAAGGTGCAAACAAACTTAGTCTTGTCGAGGTTTCCATTGGGAAGCTCCTTAAAAATAAATTTTCCCTGAAGCAAAACGCGGTTCATACCTGCATCCATGTTAGCACGTCACGTTCGATGTGGTAATTTCACAGTAACGTTATGTTGTGTTCAGACCAAACGCGAATGGCTGATGAGTATGAGATGATGAGGCGGAGCGAATGACGCGAATGAAGCGCGAATGACGCGAATGAAGCCCTGGTTATTAGATGGTGAGGCGGCGCGAATGACGCGGATCACGCGAGTTGAAAAATCTCTTTCTAGCCCCCTACAGTGCAATTAAGCTATGTATACATCCGCGCTAAAATATCAAGGTGAAAGTCATCATAGCTTGCGTAGTATAGACCCAGCTCCCAACCCAACTTTTTTTATCGCGCGATAAGAGTCTCACCTGCGTTAACGCCGTTAACGGCCCACCACTAATATAATGCTGATTATATGCAGCCAAAAGTAATGCGAGAAACTTAATGCGTAATAAATGATATCTTTAAACGTCACATTTCAGACTTCTCAAATGAACAGTGTTATTGCTAGACATTGATTTGAAATCTCCGATGATCGATAACTGCTAATTTTCCCTTTGCACTGGTTACTCAGGGTTATTATGGTAATATGGTATGAGTCCTTGCCATCTTTTGACCTTTCAGTGCAGTCTCTAAATTCGCCACCCCTCCGCCAGCACACACACATTGCTGATATATATTGTACAAGAGCACATGGTATGTATGCTTTCTCAACGGATAAAAGCCACTTTACGTTTGTTTAGGGAACTTGGAGTTGGATTGTGAAATATACCTCCTCTATTCATGCATACCAAAGGGTCAAGTAGACCATATAGAACAGGTCGTGTGAGATGACTGGAAAGAGAAATGACCTTGACTTTTTGGTATCATTTTATGCTCTAAATGGTAATTACTTTATTGATTTTATTCATCACTGGCACTTTAAATATTCGTAGCAAATTCACAAAAATAGTCTTAAAGGGATAGTGCACCCAAAAACAAACATTCTGTCATGAATTACTCACTCTTTAGTTGTTCAAACCTGTATTTCTTTGTTTGATTGAACACAGAGAAAGATATTTTGATGCATGATGGTAACCAAACAGTTTTTGGACCCCATTGACTGCCATAGTAGGAAAATTGCAATGGTAGTCAAAAGTATGCCAGAACGGTTTGCTGGTTTATTCTCCGAAATATCCTCTTTTGTGTTCAACAAAACAAAAAAATCTAAAGTAATTTTCCAACCATGCTAGTCAATGGGGTCCAAGAACTGTTTGGTTACAAGCATTCTTCCAAATATCTTTCTCTGTGTTCATCAGAACAGATTTATAAAAATTTGGAACAACTCAAAGGTGAGCAAATGATGACAGAAGTTTAATTTTGGAGTGAAATGTGCCTTTAAAGTCACACGAAATAAAAAAAAATTCATGTTATATTGCAGAGTTTATTCTAAATGCTTTATTTACTGTGTGTGGATCAATATTTTTATTAATTCATGTGGCCTCATCATTTTTAATTAAAATCTGAAACATCCTCTCCAAGCTTTCAAATAAAATCTCTTCTGAGCGTGATTTGTGTCTCGGCCTGAGGGCGGTAAAGAATTTTCAATTCACCAGGCTTCCAATTTCAAACAATCATTTTCAACAAATATGATGTATTCCATTAAAAAAGCTTTTTTGATTTTTGATTTCACAGTGACTTTAAAGGTTTTATGTTAAAAGACAATGGCACTCACCATTGTCTGATGGAAAACGTACAGGAAACCTGATGGAATAGGTTCTCTTTATTTTAGAAGTGGTCGGACTCACTCCATTGGTTGGACAAACTTTAACATGTCAGACTACTAAACAATGTATATGTTTTAAAAGTACCTTGTTATAAGAGACAGTTTTTACTACACTTTTACAAAAGTCTAATGTACTTACAATGTATAGTCTCTGTACATTACATTGCATAATACATGATTTGAATAGGCCAAGTACATCATTTATTATGAAGAATAATTAAACCGTAAATTGTACACTAGAATTATCTTATTAACTGCTGGCTAACTAGTTTTGTGTATAGTTTTTCCATTAGTTCTGCTTCATGATCAACTTTGTTATAGATTGTTTCATTGGATGCACACACGTGGCCTGAAGTTCACTTACGGTCTGTGTTTGTTTATAATATAACAAATGATTTTATGTTCATATTTTAATGTATATTTATTGTATTATATTAAATGAAATGAAAACTACTCAACAGTTATTTATTCTTTGCCGAGATCTACTAGAAGTTAAGTTTGGGCCACATAAACTATGTTGTTGCCGCTTAAGCGGTCTATAATGTGCTATGACCTCAAAATGCATGTTCACTGCAGTTTTACATTTGATCTGTTAATTTTACGAGTATAAGAGGAGAATGTGATAACTGATGATGAGGAGGATGATGAAAGATGTGTTAATACACAGATTTTACAACTATCCCTGGATATACAGTATCTGTGTCCACTCAACCGGCCAACTTAGAGTTCGTATTTAATCTCCGATGTTCTGATCTCTAGTTAACCACATTAAAAATAGAACCTCAAAATTGTAATATACCCACGGGCCCTAGGCCAGACTGGGAAGCCTTCATCGAGGCCCCAACAGGTTTTTGGCCCTGTCCCCTAGCACTCGGAGCATTTTTCTTGCAGCTGCGTCGTATCTCAACATAGAAGCTCTCTCTCTCTCTCTCTCTCTCTCACTTTCTAGCTCAGTGTAGCTTCATCTTTGATTCGGCCTTGGATACAGTGTTTAATTTTGCATTCTAGTTCCAGGTTTGGTTTGTTTGTGTCTCTGGTTTGCCACGCAGGAGGTGGCTCTGTGTTCGCATTGAAAGGCTTAGCTTGCAGAGGTTGGTTTGCGTTCAGGAAACGATCCAGGCTGCTATGCTACAGAAGTGTATACAGATTGTCTGGAGAAGTAGCTCCCAAAGGCTCTTTTCAAAAAATAGCTCTCTAAATAAACCATAATTCTCAGTGAAATTGTCACTTTTACACAGAGATTTTTAAATCCTGTATGAGAACTAAGATCATTTCCTATACGGACTCAAATAGTCACAGGAAGCATTCTGTTAACAAGCAAAATTGGCTAAATGAGTCAAACTAGATCTATTTTTTAATTTCATGCAGAATAAAGATAGTTTTGCAACGATAGAGTATACATTATTTAAATAATGGGTTTTATTTTGGAATCATTATTTTGATGAATTACGATGTTAATTGTAGATACTCCTGTGTGAATTTATCTGTGAACCTGCAGAGGGCAGCAGAGTGCTTTTCCCATCGCTGAAGCATTTCCCAAGATGCATAACATCACGAACGAATGTAAACAAGATATGAGGTTCATGCGTCTAAATCTGAGTGTGACGCAGTGCAGGTTGGTTCTTCAACAGTGTTTTTGAGTTGAATGGTGGCGGGCGTCTTCTAGTTCTCTCTTCTCTATCAAGTTGCAGGGATATAGTTGGATTATAGGGCTCACAGAGCAGCACCTGACTCTTGGCCGAGCATGACCCTGTGTGTCATTATAAGAAATCGAATGGTTTCTCAAATCAAACCTGACAGGATTCAGAAAAGTACCGGATTTCGCGGACAAAGAAAAATATGTGAACAGTCAGCGCATTGCATTGTGGATACAATATTCCCTGCAGTTTGCTTTGGTTGTATATTATACATTTCTGCAGATGTACTGGTAGACAGCTTTTATTGAGCTACTTGCATCCCCTGTAGATGGGCTTAATGCTGTATGTTTTGCCCTTCAATGACCTCTAGTCCCTTTATGCAAACCCACATGTTCTATCATTTCTAACATCGTGGTCAGAAATACTCATATTGCCTGTTATATTATTACTCCAGACAACCTTGAGACAAGAATCTAAGTAGATTACGTGTTGGCGAGCACTGCTCTTTCTTTGTGTCATTTTGTTAAAATATAGTTGTTGGCATAATAGCTGTAAGGCTGACACTTCCTAAAATGCTTGGTAGTCTTTGCATTGTCTTGGCATTTAATTACTGTTGTAATTTAGCCTACACTTTTGTTAAAATACCAGGGAGTGTTAAAGAAAACAATTTTGAGTTTATACTAAATTTATAAAGATGAACATATTGTGTTCAGCATGAATGTGTGAAACGAATTACAGTTTTTAAATCTAGCTACTTGTTCAAATAATTATTAATATAATTATTCACATCTGCACTCCACAGTGTCATTTTTTTGTTTAAGTTTTATTAAAAATAATATGATATGAACATAAGCATTGCTGTGTAGACACAGTAATTTCCGGCTCTATGGACCTCGATTTGTGTGAACAACATTTTTTATTTAAGAAATAGATATACAGTTTGTTCAATGTGTTGTAATATTTTCTATCTTTTATATTCTATTTTGTTTTTTGCTGCTCAGCTGAAGACTTTCCAATCAAAATTCCATTAACATGTTTTCCAAGTTTATGTGACATATAGATAGAACAGACAGACTATCATAGCCCTATCACCGGACCCTCACAGTCTTAGTTTCATTGCGATAAATTTATAAATAATGCTGTGAAGGATATGAGAAGCACTACATCAACTAACACGGAACTAAGATGTCACGTTTTTCGACTCTTTGCTGAAGGAGATGATGAGCAGTTTGTCCGTTCAGGGCTACTGTAGAAACAACATGGCGAATTCCATGCAAGGGGACCCACTGTGTATGTAGATAGAAATAGCTCATTAGCTCATCAATAAAAACGTAACGCCAAGGTCTTTATATACCTCAGAAGAAATAGCTAAGTATATTTTACTGCTGTCAATAGATCCTCCAAAAAATTACGCATTGGACCTTTAAGGGTTTAAAGAAAAAACTATAACTCTCTTTTATCACCATCCATCCATCTTCACACCTGTTCTTTGATAGCCACTGTCCTCATCCTGTGACCATACCCATCCCAGACTTCTCACAGCACACACACCCGCGCTGAGCCAGGGGTGCAAGTGGATCCCCGTTCTTGGATTTCACCCTCTCATCATGACATCCATTAAAGTCATGCTGGGTCCCAGTCCCTAGCGGGTAGACAGCACATTAGCGCTTGGACCATTGAGCTCAACAAGGCCCTGCTCTAAATTATTGATCCCAACACAACTAATGAGGAAACCCTATCCCGCCGTTTGATGAGGCACACACACGATCACCCTATACCTTCTACATTGACACATTGTTCACCCAGCCTGGATTGGATCGCCCTTCTTAATCAACCTGTTTATCAGTGCTTTGGTATTCACAGGCTCAGACGTTCAACAAATATCCATATAATTATTCTATCATACACTCTCCAGCTTATAGATCCAGGCTGTATATATAGATACAATAAACTGCTGTTTTCAACTAGGCAGTGTGCACGACCTTCCTTTTGACCCTCGCAAAGTGAATGATTAAACTAAACAACAGTAATGAGGAGTTAATCAGTAAAGATCTAAATGAAGAGCTTCACCTGTATCAATGTGTTTACCCACACAGACATTAGGAACTGTTTGCTCAGGTGCTTGTCTATTAGCGTGTACAAGTGCCCTCTGGGATCAAATGTCAGTCAGCATGTGTGTGTTTGCTCATGAAATGTACTGTAGACTACTAGTTTTATGATGATGAAGCATATATATCCCGTTGTCCCCAACCTCCTTTATTTCTATCCTTCATCTATGTCCCTGTGCAGTCACAGTGTACTATTGAGAGTGTCATCCAGTCTCCTTAGTATTCACCTCCCCGCTCACTGACTTACCGCACGAGCATGAGACAACGGAGGAGAGGGAATGCAAAACAGGAAGACAAAATGACTGCGATTTTTTGTTTTTGTTTTTTCTATCCCCTGGCTCATGTGTGTTTCTGTGTGCTGCCGCAAGGCTTCATAAGAGAATTCATTTTTGGCACCTTTCTTTTTAAATAGAATCAACCCTGAAACATGGCTTTCTTCCATCGGCTGCCATAAGCTGTCTCTCTCTCTCTTGGCATTGCCAGTGCAGTGGCTTGCGTGAGCAGAATTGTTTACGTACCAAAGATGTTCTCTTTTAAATTCATTACGATGTACATTTTAAGAACACGTTTCGATATTGACCCCCTTGTGTTGGTTTTATCAGTGGTTAACTCTTTTTCTTCCTTTGTTTGTTGATCGCATTCTTTCATCTCAGTCTTTCCTCAATGTCCCCTCATCGTTCTGTCAGTTTCAGTTTGGTGAAGTCTCTCCCCCTCCCTCTCTTTCCTCCGCACCGTCGCTTTCGCTTGCATCTCATCCGAACGCTCTCACCCATTTCGTCTCTTTCCCAAAACTCACATTTTGACGTAGCAGAGTGTGCACTTCTGCATCAGAAACGGTAGAAAGAGAGGAGAACCGAGACTGACGGAGAGGAGGCTAATCCCCTTACAAGTTCACTGTCACGTGGCGTCAAGAAAGACAGAGAGAGCCGGGCGAGAGGAGGAATGACAAGCGATTCCAACCACCATAAACACAGCGATTATGATCCCAGACATAAAGAGATGTATGGAAAAATTGCGAGTGAGAGAGAAAGTGCCACTGCTTCCATGCTTTCCACTCTGCAGGATGACAAGCGGCTGCCGCCTCTCCAATTGGTTGGGAATGCCACCAATCAGAGCGCAGGCAGAGAAGGTGCCTTTAGGTTATACCCAACCCCAAAAACAAGAAGCAGGGAGAGAGAGGGATAGAGAAACAGAGAGAGAGAGAGAGAGAGAGAGAGGGAGCGTGCAGCGCAGACACCGGCTTGACTGTGCTACTAAGGCATTTCTTTATGGTATCTGAGAAATTTCTGAACAGAAGAGAAACTGTTCGTCTGCTTTAGAGAAGCACTGTGCATCCCGGTGTTCCTGCAGGGAATTTGGCTCATTCACTGACTGGGACCCCCTCTCCGGACCCCATTCAATTGTCCTCCCCCCACGCTGCCCTCTGACTCACCTGAGAGAAGATAACAGAGGACCCGCAGATCCCTCCCCACTAAAATCTGCTCGTTCACCTGGAGAGAGAGGACATATGAGACAGGATGGACAAGAGCTATGCTCCCTCTCACACAGTGCTGGCCGATTAATTCACTCCTGTTTCGGGAAGAGAGAATAAGGAGCGCAGAGAAGAACTTGTGCTCTTCAGGATTGGAATTTAAAGAGAGCCGGTCCTGACCGCAGGAGAGAGTCGTGCAGGATGATCATAGGTGAGTTCTCGCTTGGTACTTCACTGAAAGCTTTGGTAGGGAGCTGCAAGCATGCAGGTGTAGTCTGATCTGAATATACGTTTTAGCCTGTAATTTGAACTTCAAGCGCGTAACGAAGTCAAAGAAATCTCAAAAGTGGCTCCGGCTGAAGCAGAAAGCTTGACGTGAGTGATCATAACAGGTTCTTCAAGATAAATTTGGGTTGAGGGTGAAGGTCACAGTTCATGCGGTGGGTGTTCGGCTATACATACTGTTTTAGCCTCGTTGATCTCGCTGTCGTTTCTTGGAGGCGATTTTAAAATGCAAAAAAGTACTCCATCGTGGCACTTTATTGCAAAATGTCATTTCCAGGTATATTCATTGGAGTGATCTCTTATTTCATTCGATTTATCCTCATCAGCAATTTATGACGTATCATGAGCTTGAGATTTTCTTTACTAGATTTGCTTTCTACCTATAAACACAATATACAGCGTATTAGTGTGGCACATCAAATGTTTCTCTGCAGCTCCAAAATGTGTTTGGGGCGCTTCTGGAGAGTTCTTGCATTGCTGCGAGGCTAAAGATGTGTGTGTGGTGACTGGAGGCTGCAGCATCTGAGCCCACTCAGACATCTGCAGGGCTTGTGTTCATGTAGCCTCTGCACTCTACAGGAACACAACTGTGTTAAAGTGTGTCTGCGAGTTGTTGTCGTAGTGTGACTCAGCTTGGCTGTTTAAGATCATGGACAGTACGTATGCACAGATCTCTTTTAGTGTTCTGTACTGCACCTGGTGTCAGTGTGTGTGTTTGTTTGTGTTATGCTCTGTGAGGGAGCACCAGTTGAGGCCGCATTGTTTAACGCATGCCTGGGCTGATTTAACAGTCGGGCTGCTACACTTCTCGCCGGCATTTTCCGGAGGGCATGTTTTCCAGGGAGCTAAGCATAATGATTATAGTGCTTGTGATGTGTTATCTGTTAGCTCTGTGTGTATGTGTGCGTGTATGCGTTGGTCATGAATACAACACAGAAAGGATTTAGAGTTGGATTGTACAGTTCGGTAATTGCTCAATAAGAATCTTTAATTTGTGTAAGCCTGCACTCTTAGATACTTTCATATACAGCATGTTCTTTCAAAGTCTAGTCTAGTTTACTCATAAAACACACATTGTGTGATTTTGAAAATGAGCTCTTCCTTAAACTTGTCTGCATTCCACCTTAAAAGTGTGCGCTTGAGTTTGTGTGCCAGAGGTCGGGAATTGTGATGAAGTACTTGAATTTGGCCTCATTGAACAAACAGACGAGCACGGGCGCGTCATTATGTTCCATCTGAAGAGACTGGAATGATGTTTGTGACCGGCGAGATGGGCTTCATTAACCCACGTGATTACAGATGGGTCGCTCCAATCTCATAAATCACATTTGACGACGATGGCATGGGATTCTCCAGCTGATGAAGGAGTTTTTCCAAGTATTCGGTCGGCGCTTGTGAATTTAACCAAATTCCCATGTGTGTTGCATTTTTAATGTCGATTTGAGTATCAATGAACGAATACTTGCTTAATGCATGTTTTGGCAACGCAGATGCGCTCGGTGCTGCTTTGACCTCATGCTCGTGTGATGTGACATTATTGGAAATGATGTTGATTTGTAGACAATAAATTAATTGTTATAATGAAGTCCTGTTACTTATTTAGTCTCGGGCTTTATTTTTAAGCTGCCGTGATTGTTGTTGTGATGTCTGAGATCTTTTGTCATTGTGGTGACCTTTATAGAGCAGATGTAGTCGAATTGTCATGTCTCGGCTCTTTCTGCCAGTCCACTAAACAAAAGCCTTCTTACACAACACACAACATGTTAGAATTTATTAGACACAGTTAAATACCGCTGTGGTGTGATGATGTAACTGCTCATTTATAGTCCAGATCTGAATGTTCTCTAAATGACCTTGAGCCTTCTTTTTTTCTGAATCCTGCATTACTTTCTATTTATTTTTTATCTCTCTTACACATTCTCTTATTCTCTTTGAATGTGTGTGTGTGTTTGGTGTTTTTGAAAAGTAAGCAGTTTGGCCGTGAAGGTGTAGTCCCCCAACCCTCCTCCAACATACTTTTTTATAACCAAGTAGTGAATGGACATCTTTGCGTTCACATCGAAGACTTGCTACAGAGGTTTTGAAATCTGCTTAACCTGGTTTCTAGCCACTGTTAAGTGCTGTGTTAAAACTGACAAGCTTTGTGGGTGACCATCCCATTTAATTACGGGTGTGACTTTCCTCAGTTAAGGTTCCTGTCAGGGTTCCCATCCAGAATACAATTATTGTGCGAATGATGATATAGACAAACAGACAGACTTGTATTCATAGAGTCGTTTCTCTCGATCTCAGTGCCGGATAAACACACACACACACACACACACACAGTGGCTCTCTGGATCCATGGCACGCCGCCTGGCTCCCAGTGTTTTCATCACCAAGACTGAGACAAAGAGCGGGTTGGCTACTGAAGAAGAGGTGAGTAACCGGAGCAGTAGAACTGCGACATGCATTCACTGCCGCCTGCCCAGGGTGGAGTTTCCATTGTGGCCGGGCAGTCAGAACGTCCCCCCTTTTCCTTCATACTCACCTGCGCACCTGTCTGTACACAGTGAGATTAGTACAGCTCATAGAAATTGATCGTTTAGGAACAGTTTACCCAAACATAAAAATAATTTCTGTTAGCTTCACGATTTCATTTTCCAAGCTTTCAGATTTTTCATTTTTGGACCTAGCTGAACAGTCACTTCAGCATTGGTTTGGTACTGATGCTTAGAAGGAAGGAGTGAGAGAGAATATTTCTTACAAGTAGCATCCTTTATTTGTGTCGCAAAGAGGGATCCGTTACGTTTTGTGACATTTATGCACAGTTCCCATGGTCATCTGATGTGTTAGCCGTCTCGCTGTCTGTCGGTCCCTGTGATTTTATGTTCGTTGCGAGCACATCTGTCTTTATTATATGGCGGACTTTCTTACTTCCTGTCTACCTGGTTATCTGTCATAGATTCCCTCATCTTCTGCCTTCCTGCTATCTCTCTTGTTGCTCTGTTTTGCTCTCTCTCTCTCTCTCTCTCTTTTGCTGCGTTCAACACTCACTTGTCTCTTGAGGTTGAGAAACAAAAATGTGTTTGTTTGGGCAGCTCAGCATTTTTATTTTTTTTCACCTCCTGTGCACGGCTGGAAGACAATGACACAGCAATTATAAAATCTGTCCTCTAGAAACAAAATTTAAACACTGCTATTTACAGACTAACTTAAAGGCGAAGTGTGTCATTTCTGCAGCGTATGCATAACTAAATGAAATTTTTAAAACATTTTTAAACACAAAGTTTTTGGAGGATCTATTGAAAGAAATGCAATGTAATATACACAACCCTGTAATATATTGAAAGGTTGTAGTATGTCCAGAAAATGTAAGCAACTGACATTTCTGGCCTGTGACACCGTTGAAAGAACAGTTTGGAACAACTTGGGGTGATTTTTTGGTGAACTTTAACTAAAACCTAACAACTATGAACTTTTCTGAATTTTTTTTATTTTAAATCCGATTTTGCTCTCCTAGCTAATACCCTATTTTTTGGCTTATTTATAATACATCACTTTCACAGCCTGTTGTGACTTTTCATAAACTGTATTGTGCCATCTATCTTTAAGCTCTTATGCTTTGACTTTGTGTGATTAAAGACGCAAACGTCTGTTTTTTCAATTCCGTATAGATTCACTTTGTAGGTTTTATGTGTGGTTTAGCACCCATTAAGGCTGAGCACCTGCTAGTGGTTTGGCAAAGCAATCAGCGTCATTCCCCATTTTATAACCCAATGAAACACTATGTTCACACTTCCCACAAACAGCTTTGGTTTTCCTGGCTTGATTTCTGTTGCACAAAAACATTTATCCATCCAAATGTTAGACAGAAATGTTCAGAAAAAGGTTTGAAGAAATGCAGAACAATTATATATTATATCAAACTGGTGAGGAGAAATCAGGACTCGCTAAAACAGCATGTATGTGAGTTTTGTTTCTCAGGGCTGTTGTGTTCCTGCAGGTGGTCAGTTTATTCTTTCTCCACATGTCAGGTTAACTGCGCGTGATCTTCACACTGTTTGAGCTCTGAAGAATGTTTACATCTTGTTTTACCCCCCCTCTCCCCTTCAAACCCTGCCATTACTCTTGACCGCACGGACAGACTGGCTGGGTGCTAGCAGACCGTCAATAGTGGATGTAACAGACACTAATGAATTGGCTTTAACAGGAGCTCTGGGAGGCAGAAATGCATTACGGACTGTGTGAGGGCCAGCAGACTGCGGGACTGTAAGATGAAAAGGTCTCAGCTTTACCTTTACACACACTGGTTTGTTTTACCATGTTAGTGAGGACATCTCGGCGTTGTTTCATAATATTTTCTCTTTTAGAGCTAATCCACACCAAACTGTTCACAAACTGTTAACCATACCCTTATACACAAATAACCCTTTCTAAAAAATGTCCCTTTTTTGGTTCAGAGTCATTTTTTCCAAATGATTAGTTTTGGATGATTTATGAGCCTATTTTTTTACCTTTTTATGCAGTCACGCACCAAACATACACACGTGCATATACACAAGCGGACTCATTTTGCATTGTAATTAAATACAGTTTATTGTAATCACTACAAACTATGCCTTACATACCTCCTAAAAGATGTATTGTTTAATTTTTAGAATAAAAATGAATTATGTCGTTGTAGATTATTTGTGCTAATACAGACATTTGCATTGTATTGCATTGTAGTTCTATAGGCGAATTTGTCCCTAAAGTACCCATATGCATGTCCACACACTACCTAATTTTTTGGCTGCATATATCCTCTAACGGTTTAAGCATAATGTGTATGTTGGTGCCAGGTGTCCAAAAGCGCTGCTCTTTAAAGCTCACGGCCCACCCTCTGCGGGATCACGTGACATGCATTTCCAAGCAAAATGCTCTGTTTGCTCAAATGTTGAGATGCACATGGCTGGTTGGGTCCTGGCTTTGTTGCAGAGCCTGCTTGTTTGCCTTACGGTTTATTTTGTTATATAGACAAGACTCATGGAGCAAACAAATCATAAAAGCCTCTTTATACAAAGGAAGCAATGGGTTCACCCTTTGAATGAGACAGTTTATGAAATACGCCAAACCCGAGTGGAAGATGAACGCACACATCTATCCACAAACAGCCCACATTTATCAATAGTTTGAGCTCAAATCCTTGACAAATTGGAAGGCTGGATGAATCATGAAGCAAGTGGAGGGGACCTGGTGTGAGACAAAGAGAAGCGCGCGTGTATTTGTGTGTATAGAGAGATAATTCAGTGTTTGTCATTAAAGGAAAGAAGGTGAGTGGAAGTTTATGGCCGGTATTAGATTGTTTCCTATTGTTGTTAAGGTTATAAAAAAGAGGATTAAAATCAATTCTCCTTGAAATTCTGGAAGGTCGATGCACTGGAGTGAGGGAGGGGGTGGTGATGTGATAGCTTGCAGGAAGGAGCGAGAAATCTTTTCCTCCTGACAAGGCCTATTGAGTTCAGTAATACCCTTTCTGAATGTATTCACACATGAGAACCAAAGCACTTTTTGTAAGTCACTCTTGATGAACGTGTCTGCTTAATGTTTTTAAAGAGATAATTCATCCCCCCAAAAAATGTATGGCATCATTTAATCACTCTCAGTGATTCAATAGCATGACTTTTTGTGGAGGACAAAGGAAGATCTTTTTCAAATGATGTTAATGTTGCCTTTTTCTCTCCAGCAAAAAAAAATATATATATAGTGACAAGAGTCAAATATATATAAGACTTAAAATTGGCAACTGTCATTGGTTATCGCATATCTATTAAACCAATTGTGAAATGTCAAATTTGAAAATGTTAAATGCAGGCTGAGCTCAGACCTGCCTGAATGTTTAATGTGTGAAAGAGAGATAATAGATGAGCACGCGTCCTTGTTTAAATGTGGATCTTGACAGCCTGCATACCACTGGATCTGTGCCATAGAGTCATTGGGTAGCTGGTAGCGTTGTTTGTATAAAGAAAAGTGAAGCGCCGGGTTAGTGGTATGCACACCTGCACCTCCTCTACATCCCCCACCGCCCTCATTTTGCTCTGGCATAGGGTAGAGTATATGGGGGAACTGCGCTCAGACCTGCCCCTGCCCAGGAGGTAAATGCCTCTGTGTCTGCGCATACATGCCTGCGTGTAGATTCGTCTAGGTGCACCAGGCCGACGTGGGTAACCGGGTACAGTAAAAAGTGAAGAAACTCTTTCAAGGTCGGTGTGCATTTTTTGGTGATGGACGTGTCTGAGCGCATTGGCTGATATTTCAGCTTCTGCTCTGAGGTGTGTTCATGAATTATAAACACTGCATGTCTCTGTGTCGGACCATTTACATTCTAAAGCTTAAAATGATCAAATACTTTTTCTTGAGGTTAACTGTACAGAAATGCCCTCACAAAAAGTTTTGTATTTTCTCCAAGTGGAAAATTGTTTGCTCTGCAGTTGTACTTGAAATGCTAAGTTTACTATATGGAGATATAAGATGTTTCGTTAAAACCAAAGATACGTTTCTCCACCTCCTTATGACGATGCTTCTTA
This sequence comes from Triplophysa tibetana, assembly GCA_008369825.1. Taxonomy (NCBI): domain Eukaryota; kingdom Metazoa; phylum Chordata; class Actinopteri; order Cypriniformes; family Nemacheilidae; genus Triplophysa; species Triplophysa tibetana. The sequence goes on along the minus strand of CM017912.1, from coordinate 17,983,027 downwards.
ACCAGATTTCTTAAAATGATTTACCATAAATGTTTAAAAGGTTAAAAAATGTAGTAAAAGAGTCAAAATTTTGAGTGGAGGGGGCTCCAACTATTGAAGTGTAAAATAGCTTAACTTCACTACATATACATCCCCGGAAAAATAAGAGACCAAAATGATTTTCTGAATTTACAATTATACGTGGGTATGTGTTTAGGTAAATTATCGTTTTTGTTTTATTCTGTGAACTACTAAGAATAATTATTCCGTATTTCAAAGAAAATATTTGCATTTTTGCAGAAAAGGAAAACTGGAGAAAAAGGTAAAAATGCTCTGTATTTTACAGACCCTATATACTGCAATGAAAACACCTTTAAGCAATACAGTACAATAATAATATTTGTCCGTGTATTAAGGGAAAAAAGTGATAACCTTAATTTTTCATCTCAGTTTTCATGTGTCACATAATGCTGTCAGTATTTCACATTGCTATTGGAGGACTTTATGTCACTCCTGAGGTTTGTTGGAATGGCCACAATAATTGCTGAATGAAATAACAATGACACGAATTAAATCTTTTTGACTGTGAAGTGTGTAGAATATATTGAGTCTATATTCAGATATTTGTGTAATTTGAATCAAACATATAATTTAGTAAATTTGTACACAGTTTGTGACTTTGAAAGTAGAGGAGACACGTGTAAGATCACAGTTTTTTAGAGAAATATAAGAAAACAATATTCTACATTCAGGGCTGGACTGCGAAGGAAAATTGGCCCTGGTCATATTTTTGTGGTTCTGCGGGGGGGGGATTACGCATGGTACAATGTGTTTTGCATTCACCGTGCATGCATTCGCCATTTGCTTTTAGAATACGTCCATCAGAGCGGCCAAACCATCCGTTCTGGCGCCACACATTAGCGGCCCACCGGGAATACACCTGATGGCCAGTCCGCCCCTGTCTACATTACATTTCCAGTTTATTTAATTTTTTAGACACATTTCAATTTTAGATCTTGTTTGTAACTTTTCCCTTTTGGCTTTTACTAGATCTACAGTAGTCTCAGTCTACTTACCCATGAGTGTATCCCTTTCAGAACCACCTGCAGTAGAACATCTCTCATATAGCAATGTACTTTCTTAAACGCTCATACTGATGCAACCAGTGGCTTAAGGATGTTGTGAAGAATTTGTGATGAGCGGCAAAGCGGCTTGTGGAAAAAGACGTGGGCCATTTCTATAAAGTTAGCTTAGCAAATGTAATGAAGCAGCAGCCCCTGCAGAGCATAGACAATCCTCACTCTAAACAACGCTATGTGCTCATCTAATATATGCAACTTTTCATGGCCTAAAGCAAAATTATCTTTACAGTAAGACCGCAATTGCATTAAAAGGATATAATACCGCGCTAGATTCATAAGGCATGAATAAGGCTTCAGCTCTACGGGTATGTTTTTCTGTGTTTTTTTGTTGTCTCCACATAAGTGTTTCTATTTCGGGCGATGGGAGTGATTTGGCTTTGCAGCGCCCCAATAATCACAGTACAGACACCGCTACATATCTTCATTAGCGGATTTGCTGTGGGAAATGAATCCCGCTCTTTTCTTCCCCCCGCCCCAACCTCATTTCGTGTTTTTCTTACTCTGTCATTTCTACTTATGCTTCCCCTCTCACTTTGGGTGCGCACACACACGTCATCCTGCTAGCATGCAAGCTTCTGTTAAGCTGTCCTTTTGTCCCCCGAAGGTGCTTCGGCGGCCCAGTGGGCGTACAGACTCGAGACAGAACAAATTAAGGTCACAGCAGGCAGCGGACAGCGCAGGAAACCTGCGGTAGACCAACCTTCCCTGTCCACCTTCAACACTTCAGAGCACAGTTGATGCCTGTCGCCGGCTTACTCTGGGGAGTCATAATCATTTAATCAAGACCCATCACAGCCCCCCGTGTCCTCCTTCGCTCCCGGGGGCCCCAGTCGCCTATTGTTCGTATGAAGTAATGATGAAAGGTGATGGGTTTCTTTGAACTCGAGAAAATAAATCTGTGAAGTACATCCGAGATGTGTTACTGCGGCTCTGAGGGCGGTTTTTGATACGGAGCGGAACTGTGTGTGAGAAAGAGAGAAAGCGTATTACTCGTGAATGGGGTAAGCATGACTCATGCCGCTCTGTGGTGCTTGATGCTGGAGCTCTCCCACAATGCATGTGTGTACTTCCAACAGTAAGTTCAGAACACTTACATAAGGGCTGAAAAACAAAATTCATTCACATCTCCCCAAAACAGGGCACCTGTAAAATTAGAAGCATATTTACGTACTAGTACTTGGGTAAATCCCAGTGGCTCGCCAACCATTAACACCTTGGTTTAGACGGACGGCGTTCGGTAGACCTCCTCTCAAGGACGATATCCAATTCTGCCTGTGTGTGCCCGGCTGTGTAATCCATAGCTGCAGGGATGATGACCTTCACAGCGTGGAGCCTCAGAGGCTAATGCGACAGTGAGTGAGACGAAGGAGAGAAAAAGTGGGTTAGCAAACAACATTTAGGCATTTTATTGCTTAGCTCTTTACTCATGTCACTGTAGCAAAGTAGACATTTAAAATGTTTTATTGAAATGTGTTTTTACTCTATGCAGTCTTTGATAGAACATCACATGACTTGGTGAAGGCCTTGCGGCTCTCGTGGTGCCATTGGCCAGTCATATCATGATGTAATTTTCAAGCACATTCAGATCAAAAAGTCAGGTGACATTACAGTTTACGTAATTGGCTTAAAAAGTTATGTGGTCCCATGAGCAAAGATTTAAAAAGATCTTAGAGCGCATACTTTCGGGATGGTTAAAAGAGTACTGGCTTATCAAATATTAATTGTTCTTTGATGGAGGAAATAAGAGAAGCGGAAGTTGAGTTTTTGATGCTGAATCGGCGTTCGCCCTTGATGTGGTTTCATCTGATCTCATCAGGCGCACACGTACAGGTGACCCCCCCACCCCCATGCCACTGTCTTCATCTCACAAAACCAATGACCTCTAAAACTGCCTCTTTTCAAATGGTCCCTCTCGTATGTGGTACCCATTCTTGTCTTTCTCCGTCCCATTTCTCTTTTTAATTCCTTTTACTATCTATTTGTTCTCTTTCACCCCTCTATTTTTGTCAGAATCAATCAGTGGATTTTCCACTTGGCTGCTCTGCATTGCCGCAGTCACAGGCGAGGGGAGGAGAAGAGAAACAGAGGAGAAAAGGGGGTAAAATGTGAGATGCGGATACAAAAGCGGAGGCTGCCGGCTGTTTTGATTTGAAATCCCTGTTGTAGAAGCATCATATCTGTCCCTTCTGATGGCCTAACTGAATGCTGACAAAATTGCACAGCTGCATTCCATCAAAGCGCAAGGACACATGCAGTCATCCTCCCCCCACTCCAAGACTGCTCTGTGGACTCCGCCACCATTTCTCCCCTCCTTACCCGACTCTTCGCTCGCACTCCGGAGGAGAATGCGCATCTCACATTCTGACACCATGCACCACGGTCCATGCGGCCAGTTCTCCAAGGTGCATTCAATTTTATGTGTGTGTCCTTTGCTATATAAAGAGAGGTTATAGTCTTAAAAATAGCAACAAGAAGAGAGCAAAAGAGTGATAAGGACACATAGGAAAGATTTTTTTTCCAAACTCATTTTAATTGCAGACCTACTTTTCTGACGGTAAACAGTCAAACTCCAACAGCACTTAAGGGAAAGTTCACCACAAAATTTAAATTCTGTCACCGTTTACCCTCTTGTCATTTCAAACATGTGTTTCAAAAAGTGTTGATTTGCCTATTGGTTTTGCTGTGGTATTGAATATTGGTTTTGAGAATTGTATAATTTAAATGTTGTTGGTTAAGACTACTGGAATTTGAACTTATTTTAAAAATGTTTCATGCCAATACTAATTTAGATAAGAGAAAATAGAGGAGGTAAATAGAGAAAAGCAGACAGAAAGAAAAAGGAAAAATAAACCGAAGTAGAGACTGCACCTTCCTTTCCACTTTTATCCATGCCGTTTGCTCCATGGATGCATCCTGATATTATTCTGGATCAGTGGCCATGTTGCCCACATATGTTAGTAGTGGCCAGAGGTACACATCAATATTCATTGAATCAGAAACCCTGACTTCTCCAATTTGTTCCACCCAGGCTGAGAAGGGAATTACTCAAAGGATAATCGTAGCAGATAAACTGGCCTCTCAGACCGGCTTGATTGGAACGGAGGCGATTCCTAAGCGACCGTAGCAGTGATAGATCTAAACGCCTTATACAAACATGTTGGCATTTAAATAAGAGGACTGATCTTTTTATTTGTGCGGGGAGGTCGTTATGGTGAGAATTACAGGGAGCATGATGGACTCCGTTGACTGTTGTGTCTGTCCCACGCAAGACCGATCACACATACAGATCAATTTAATGGTGCGCGTGATAGAATCGACAGCACTGTGCGACAGGCATATAACTACCGGAGCGCAGGGTAGAGATTTCACAGAATGATTTTACCCTCGATGACCTTCATGGTGCTAATGTAAAGGTTAAACGTAAATCGGATACATACTTTATTTAGGAGCTTTGAGGGCTATCAGCAGCTAATGTTTTTTAAACAATCCAGTGTGAAGTTTAGTGGCATCTACTGGTGAGGTGGCGAATTGCAACTAATGGCTCGCTCCAAGCCTTCCCTTTTCTCTCGAAGCACCACGGTGGCTGACACAGGACTAAGATGTCGTCATGATTTAAAATATAAAAGATAAAATATTTATGAAACGTGCTTTTCTAGAGCCGTTGGTCGGTTTCAGGCTTCTGTTCGAAACAACATGGTAAATTACATGCAAGGGGACCTGCGGTGTATGTTGATATACTCATTCTAAGGTATAAACATAACACTTTATAATGTGAGGTCTAAAGACAGTTATTATATTGCATTTCAACAGATTGTCTGATATATTATAGACCTTTAAGGCATCATTTGTGATTCTGGTTTACTTGGTGCTCTGGGAAAGATAATGGGACATAAACAATAAACATTGAAAGATTTTTTTGTCTATTGTTATGATTATTTGTTTAATTTGCGATTTTTAATGCAGGTTCAAATCCCATCGTATTTATTAAAACTAAGCAAATATCCAACTGAACCAATTGAATTGCAGCTGATCATCATGCATTTTTATTGTATAGAAAATAACAGCTTTGAAATGTTTTCTTTTGTGTTGTGGGAAAAATGTAAAATATGTCATGACATGAGTTAATGATGAATTTTGTTGTGTGACTTGATAAGAGGTTGAAATTTCTGCCAAGCATTTTGGACAAACACATCTTATCCTACAATATTCGTCAAAAATGAAAAGATAAATATATGTATGACACCTCTGATTGGAGGCCATCAAACTGTCACATATGTACACGTTTGCCCTTCATTATCACCTATCATTCACACTTTAAGGAAAAAGCGATGACTTAATGAAAGAGTGGCAGTGGAGAAAATCCAACAAACACAAACAAGAGATCAGAGCGACTGTGACTATGACGGCATGAATTATGCATCGGCAGCAGTAAATGAACGTCTCTTAGAATTGCAGGCTTATAACGCATAATGTCAATGCATGATGAGCAATGCCGAACCTTTCATCTCTAAACAGATGTTTCCAATGAAATTAGAAAAACAACAAATAACGTGTTTAGGTGTGATGATTTAAAAGCTCAGATAACACTATGATCCAAGCATTCACTGTTTTCATGTCCCATGAGCAGAAACATCAAGGTAACAGAAGCATTGTTGATGTACCTATAGTACAGGTGCACGCAGGGGCCCATCATTGGACATTTTCTGCGCAGCTTTCTCTCTCTCAACTCTATTTTCTCTTCATCTCTCTTCTTTCCTCTTCTCTCCAGGGTAAGCTGGGTATTGGGGTTAATGTATATCCATTGTCACATGCTACATGCTGCCACAGTTTGACAGTTTATCTCCAAAGCCACAGAGGAAAAGAAACCGGGGTGGGGGTTATACTTGAGGTAGAAAAGAGGGAAAAAGAGAGAAGAAAAACGAAAAAGAGGAGAGAGGTGGCTGATTTAAAATGCGTGGCACGTGGAGGCCGGATAACCATCTTTTCTGCAGCCCTCCTCCAGTGCACTGTTTGCTCAATCATCATTTACTGCAGAGACAGAGAGAGAGGGGGAGAGAGAGGAGGGGTGTGCAGTGATCCAGGAAGGAGGAAGTAAAAGAGTTTGAAAGAGAAGATTGAAGAGGAAAGAACTGCTGGAGATATACAAAGGCAGACGGTGAATAATGGTGCAGAGATGATGCACCAAGATGTCCGTCAAGACGGGATCAGCTTACACCAGGATGAATTTCCATGCTGGTTCACGCTGGTTCAGTGGTTCTGGTTTAGATGGTTTACCAGCATAGGTTCACCAGTCATTGTTAAAAAGTGCAGGTTGACGTGCATGAAACTGGCCAGAGGATTTGCAGGACATTTAGTCATTAAGCAGATGCTTTAACCAAAGCGACTTACAGAGAGTAAGCATGCTATACGTGGGACTGCATTAGTATTATTTTTAATTGTGCATGCCTTTTCAGTAAAGAGAAAAATTTATGCAGTTTAGTTTATCTTGGAGATTTAGAAGCGTTGTTGAATTCTTGTTTTGTGGTTTCTATTGTTCGGAAACGTTGAGCTTGTACTGTGGAAGTTTACACTTATTACTGTCATTTTATGTAAGTTCTGTTAACTTAAAATGATAGTTCGACAAAAAATGAAATTTCTGTCATAATTTACTCACCCTCTTTTCATTTCAAACCTGTATGATTTTCTTTCTTCTGCACAACACAAAAGAATATATTTTAAAGAATGTCGGTAACCGTACAACGGCAGACCTATTGACGACTATTGGTTTGGTTTCTTCACAAAAAATAGGAAAAATTACAATGGAAGGCAAAAGTGCTCAGAATTGTTTGATTTCTACAGTACATTCTTCAAAATATTTTCTTTTGTCTTCGACAGAACGAAGACATTTTCGAAATGAATTTTTCTTACTGTGGTAGTCAATGGTGGCCAGGAAGTGTTTGGTTACAAGCATTCTTTCAAATATCTTTCTCTTTGTTCATCAGAACAAAAACATTCATGCAGGTTTTGAACTACTTGAGGGTGAGTAAATGATGACAGAATTTGTATTTATTTTAGTTCCTTTAACTAAAAATACTGGAGTTAAGAAATGTCTTACAGTTCTACATAAAACGGTCGTGTAACAAACACACAGTAAATTTGGCAACTTGAACAAATAAAGATGAGTAAACATAACTTATAACTGCAACCGATGTACATTTTCTACACATTTTATGCGTTTTTTTGCTAATCCAACAAATTGGTTTTAATGTGCATGATTCATCGAGATTCATTAGGAAACCCATCTTCTTGAATGTCTTTGTTACGCTCAGTTAGTTCCAGCTTCATGCAGCTACTGTTTTCCTCTCCCGATTCAGACCAGATGTAACCTTTCTGCTGTCCACTTACCCTCTCGGTTCTACCGCCCACCTCTGCGTGTGCAGAGGATTCTTGCGCAGTGTTGTCTAGTAGTTCAAAGCACACTAACAGTACACAAACACATCTCTTATCCCAGAAGGTTCACCACCTCCTCCACGCACACAAAGAAGCTCCCTAACATTCCAAATCTCTGATCCCCGATTCCCTTCGTGAACTCCTCTGAACTGTGAGCGAGTGTGAGCCTCCGGTGCAATTACTCAGATGATATCAGCTATCAATCAGCAGCTCACAGATGAACCCCGACTCTTTTGCATGATAATGGAATGCCAAATTCAATCAGGCCTTTGTATTGAAGAGAGGGGGAGTTGACTCATTAAAAAATACATCACAACAACATTGAAGGAATCTACATTAGCAACCCTCTGGTTTTATACCAAGGTCTCTCCCCTCGTATCCACCTTCCGGTTTCTGTAAGACGGTGTAGCTAGAGGAGACGAGACTTTGATAAAACACAGAAGAGTTGACAAGATAATAGAAAAACAAAGGAGGAGGCGGACATGAAAAGGTAGCCACGTCAGCAGTCCGCCACCGTACATTCTCTCACCTTCATGATGAGGACAATCTCTTGCTCTCTCTCTCTCTCTCTCTCTCTCTCTCTCTCTCTTTCAGCTAGGATGCAAGGTCATTGTGCTAGTGAACATTGTGCTAGTGATTTGCATATGTGTGTAATTGTCATCTGTGCGATCTCACGTTTATGCGTAAGACCGTACGGAGGAGTGGACGAAAAACAATATAGGCAGTACACACACAAGGTTAAATGGGGATTAGACCCTCCTGGGGCTGTGGAGGTATTTTTTAGAGCTTGACAAGAAGCCTGAGGAGATTTATTTATAGCTGGTCCTTTACCCACTGTTGAGCGTGTGGGTAAATCAACTGCACATGAGCATTAAGTAAATGCTTTTCATTAAGAGACACTAACAATTCTCCAGTCATTTATATTATGTGACAGCTTTCAGGGAGCACTGAAAGATTCAGAGAAGCGGGTCAGGATTCCCTTCTTCCTGCTTCTTCTGCTGTTTCATTCACACGCCACCTTTGGGACTTTGACTCTCAAAGGGAATATGTTTGCAGACTAACCCACTTCCCTGCTTGTTTACTCTCTGTTTCTGTCCTTTCTGTTTATGTTCTCCTTGTTTTGTCAGTGTCTGCTTCTCTCAGTTTTAATAATAAAATTACAGTGACAAACATTCTTGCCACATTTGTGGTGAACAGTAAAACATGTTTGAGCACATTGATGATTTGTTATTATTGACGGTTGCCGAAATTGAGGTGCACCTGAAAGATCACACCTCATCTCATTTCTTTGTAATTGGTGGTGCGGTTTCTATTATTACTGCTTATTATTTTACTAAAAACATAGATGAAACAAGTTTATGCTTTGGCGTGAATGATGCTTTATGATGCAGCTTTGTTATGGGTTTTGAGTTTTTCGTTTTATAGGCAGTCGTGTGTAAAACCTATTTTACAATACAATTGAAGGGTGTTGTGTAAATTTTTGGAGGATCTAATGACAGAAATACTATATAATATACCATAATAACCATGTCTTCAGAGGTGTATAAATACCTTGCATAATGAAGCATTATGTTTGTAATTCCTTTGAATGAGCTGTTTCTATCCAGATACACCGCAGGTCCCCGTAAATAGAATTTGTCATGTTCTTTCAGTATCCCTAAATGGACGAGCTGCTCTACAGAGCATGTTTCATAAATACATTTTCTCATTTGGCAAAAAAGGAAACATGATGACACCGTATACTTGGAAATTAAGAGTTGGTGTAAGCCATTGGTTGCAATTCGCAACCTCACTGCTGGATGCCGCTAAATTTCATTGACTGGACATTTAAATGTATGCATTTGGCAGACGCTTTTATCCAAAGCGGCTTATAATGTATTATCCTATACATTTGTTTCTAAGTATGTGCAATCCCCTGGGATCGAACCCACGACCTGTTAGCGCCACGCTCATACCACTGAGCATCAGGAGAGCTTAATTTTAAGATTAATTTTAATTCAAACATGAACTAACAATTAATAATACTTTTAAAATATTTAATAACCTAGGCCACTTTGGAATTGTGCATTATTTAAGTCTAGTAGCACCCTCGCAAGGGTCTATGGTGTTCGTACACTTTAGTGGATTAACAAATGGTCGGCAAGTAGTCAAGACAACACTGTAGCTAAGACAAATTGTCCTCAGAAAATGTACAAATCTAATCATACATATAAATATCGTGCGGTTGCGCTGAGGACAATTAGACTGTTGTGGACATAGACCAATGACAAGATTTTCAAAGAGCTCAGAGCACTTAAATAAATTGGATTTCTGACGCTAATAGCACATGGCTAGAGTCTCTCCTGAATGATAAAAAATACACTCATTCATCATGCTAGCCTCATAAAAACACTCCACAGATATGAACATTTCTTTCCTGCGCAAGCCCTCTTCAATTAGGTATAATATGTGTTGTGCCTTTTACCAGGACTTTGTGCAACTGCAGCTTTTTCTTTTTAAGGAAAGGGTGGCGTACATGGAGGTTTCCAGAAACAGGTAGAGGTGGATCATCTTACACATGTTCCTCTCTTGTTATCTGCGCTGGAATCTCGCAGCCTTTTTCATTCCCTCGTCAGATGAATTTGGCCTAATCCAGCTATTTGTGCTGAGTGATAGGATTTCATACCTGAGGGCAGGTGGCTTCGAGAGAGCGGGAAAGAAAGACAGGACGACCATTGTTTTTCCTAGGCGTGCACCCCAGACTTTAACCATTTAATGAGGGGTGGGAGGTTAGAGGTGGATTGAGAGAGGATAGCTTGAAAAGGCTGTGGGGGTGGTTCAGACAGGTGGATAAGAGAGAGAAAGAGGGAGCGGCAACATTCCACAGCAGTAGTCGCAGTAGTCACAGGTTGCTATGATTCTTTTGTGGTGGGAGTATATAGAACATAGTGTTGTGCTCGCTGGGCACAAGGGTATAAAGATAACCGCAACAAAGAGCTACAGTGATCGCTCACTTGTTCAATTTCTTTTTTCTATGGAGACTTCAGATAATTCTTCAGTAAGATGTTGTAAGAACTGAAACAACCAAACCAACTTGAATATCTCTATGCATCTTGTCAAGCATTGTAAATGAAAAAATCGAAATGAATACAAAACTATTAACCAATAGTTTTAACTAAAATTTAAAAATGTAGAGGCACTTTTGACTACCATAGGAACAGATTCCTACATTCTTCAAAATATCTTCTTTTCTGTTCAAGAGAACAAAAAAATGTTAAGACCTGTTTGGTTATAAGCATTCTTCCAAATATCTTTCTATGTGTTCATCAGAACAAAGAAATTTGGAACACGTGGAGGGTGAGAAAATTATGACAAAATTGTGTTTTACAGGACTGAAGTGTGGTTCCTACTAAAGCTTCTACCATCACGTAATAATCTCAGAGCTCATGATATGTCTGTACTGTCTTGGAAGGTTCATACATTATTTTTAAAAATCAATTGCTCTTTGGAGAAAACAAATTGGATTTTTACTCTGGGAAACCCAGCTATTTCACCATTCACCGGTCATTGCGTCGAACTCTGAGAACAGGGCAGCGTCATTCACTCCTTGAAGTGTATTTTTGTAATTGCCAGTGAAGCTTCAGAACATAAGATCATTAACACCCCAGCTTCCTCGCTTTGTAGCGTTTATACCTTTTCAGATTTACCCTCAGACTTTCTTGACATCTTACTATACATCCAAGACTTCCGTGTGCCCTACATCCAGGACCATTCACAAAGATTTACAGATGAAAAAGAAGGGATCATCTCACCAGTCAAACTGGCCTTCAGCCAAACATGTGAGATTTATGACGGTGGCAGGAAAATGATAGGAACTTGAGGAAGGAATAACTCGGGGCATATAAAAGGAAGAGGAGAGGGATGGCGAGAAAGATTAATGAACGGTAATGTAAAGGGAATCACCAGCGTCCTTATAGGAGATCTATCAGTTTGTCGGCTATTTTACAGTTTGTGGGGATCACTGGCCAACTGTAGTGCATGCGTGTCGATTTTGGCACATGAAGAATGCACCTCAGCACAGTAGATTTATTTTTCACACACACAGATATATTTGTAGTTTCAAAATAGGAATAAATTAAAAACAATAACATCCACATTTTGACAGGAAAATGTTTAATCATATTTTCCTTCAGTACACATTTCAGGTCATTAGGTAACTCATAAAATAAAACAACGGGTGGCATTTGTGTACAAAAGGCCAGATTTTCTTAGTTCCGAACAAGTGTTCTTGGAGTCCTTTGATTTTTGGACCTCATTGTACTTGCATGAGTGATAGTCTGAATCATACTTTTTGTGAGCTGTGTTTGATGATTTCATATCATACGCTTGTCTTGCTGGTCTCTGCTCTGTTTGTTGGTTCTTCCATAGTAATACGTTTTATTCATTGCTACTGACCTCAATATATCTATTTGCTTCTTTACGTAAAGCTAAGAAAACATGCGCTGGTTAAAAACATCTTGTAACCAACAGTTTTTGATTGCCAACATTTTCAAAATATCTTCTTCTGCGTTTTGCAGAAGAGAGAAAATCACACAGGTTTAAAATGACAACAAGGAGTAAATGATTACTGTGAAGGTAAAGTATTCCTTAAAGGCAGTAGTTCTCAAAAGGGGGTCCCCAGCTGACTTCAAAGGGGGTCTCAGGGTGACTAATACTGTAAAATGAACAAAAAACAAGATACATTTATTATTATTTGTCTATTTTTATATTGCATTAATACTTTGCTATTAAATGTCAAGCTCTGAAATATTTTTTGGGGTAGAAATTTTGAGGTTTTGCGAGCGCTTTAAATATTGTTGAAGACAGTGGGGCCCCTTGAACTCAAAATGGTTGAGAACCCCTGCTTTAAGGGATATTTTAACCCCTAGTGCCAAATATGTGATTGGCATGAATATCAAATAAGAATCATTTGACTTTTGATATCAGTGCTGTCCTTCTGAAACCTCTATCTCCATATTTCGTGATTTTATTTCATAATCATAAATAACGAGCTGTATAATATAAATAGTCACCCTTTATTTTTTGCCACTGGGCTTTGCAAATATCTAACCAATAAGTATTTAAAGATGCGTGTCTTCTTTGACAATACAATATTTAATCATTTTAAAATTACAGCGTGTTTTTCCATTTATACACAAAATTGCGCCATTTTTTATTTGTCATAGTGTCATGTCTGTATTTATCAGCCAAATGAGCAACCAAATTTTTGTTTCAATATGGTTGGTGGCCAACATTCTAACCCAAGAACTCAAGTCATGTGTGGACTCGAAGAGGAAACCTTTCTAGATCCTATCTCCTACAGCCATCCTACCTCTCAGACATTCTCGCTGTAGGCCCCGCGTTAAAGCCAAGACCAGATTTATCCCCAGGATTAGGGTGTGCATCTGCTTCCACGCCCAGAACATGTGCACGGGGGCCAGGGGCCGTGAGAAAGGGGATACTTCTAGAAAGTACCTGTACATTTTTCTACTTCAATCAGTTTCAGAGCAAAGCAGTCTCGTGGTGGTTGTGCTCTTGTCTGTAACTCTTCAATCACACTCAGCACTTTTCCTTTAGAGACAGGTTGATAATTAAAGCAACCTTGATTCACCTGCTTATAAAATCAAGCCACAGTCTTTCTGGGGCTTTCTTGCACAGCCATCTATTATCCAACCAGGGTGTCATTACACCCATTCTCTGTCATTATTTCACCCGTATTTAGCCACTAAGCCTTCCTGCCTGAAAATAGTGTTTGTGTGTCTATATCTGTATCTGTTTGTTTGTGAAGATTAGCCACTGGTAATGAATACAGCCAATGTTTTTCTGTGACGTTCTTACATGCAAGCAAGACTCCGGATTTGGGGGAGTGAGGCGGTACATGGCTTGGTTTGCAAGGCAAGTTCATCCATTTGCAGAAATGCTTGTGGTGGAGCTTATTTCTTCAATACTTCAATGGCAGATATGTTTTTTTATGTTTAAACATTAATTATTTTTGCCACGTTTTGGTTACAAAACAGTGCTGTACATCAGTTTTAATGCATTTCGATCTATCCTGGACTTGAACCAATGTGGTGACCTTCTGAGTATGTGTGCATAAACTATAGCCAATGTATAATTCAGACTGGAGTAAATCAAAATCTGTTAAAGGATGGTGTCTGCACATAACATTTAGGTCATTATGATGGTGCATCTATCACAGGCATGTAATTTGTGATGACATTTTAAATCACAGGTCTGTCGGTACACACATTCTTTATCTCTGCACTGTGTGTGTCTCTCTCTCTACTTCACACACACGCAAATCATTTTACAGCTTCACGCTTATTCTCTCTCTCTCTCTCTCTCTCTCTCTCTCTCTCTTTCTCTCTCTTTGGGTCTGTCTCATTCACGTGCCGTGCAGTGGAAGTGTGCTATCGCGTGTGTTTATGTACAATATATTTGTGTAGGTATGATGAGAGAGATTAATATCAGACATGCCGGGACTCAGCCTCCAGCACACCTCTGTGCTGTAGCGTCTCGGATGCTTATCACAGTCAATCATATGTTCACCTCACTCGCGGTACACACAGACGAACCGCAGACGTGGCGTTGTGGCTCACCTCACCTGCGTCATCCGCCTCATATAGCAAGGAATGATGGCCAGGGTTTGAAACTTCAAAGCAATATGAGTTAGTTGATGAGAAGATTTTATCTCTCTGGCAATCTTTGTATTTAACATGCAAAGCCCTTGGGTAGGGGCTGGGGACTTCAGGGGCCTAACAATTCAGGGGGGAGACTAATTGATTAAGGGCTGTGAAACAAGGATAAAAGGGATTTATATTCTGTTTGATATCAGTGGAAGGGTCAGTAAGGAAGGTCACAGCAGCACCTCCTTGTGGCCAAATATAGGTTCGCTTTTGTGTATGGAGCATGTAATGCAGTCAAAATCAGATCTGCTTTTAACATTTACACATTACATTTACTGATGTACATGTATTTATTTGGCAGACGCATTTATCAAAAGAAACTCACACATGAAAGAGCATTTAACATTTTGTCAAAACGCTGAACAATAATTGTAGTTTACCAAGCTCTTCATTAAAAGATACAAAACAGTCCCCATGTATAATTGATCTTTCTCAACTGCCAAAAGTTATGATTTGTTTTATTCAAAATTATTAGTAGGTTGCAAAAATGTAGCTTTATTATTATTATTTGTTTTCTTGCTTATACAGTACCTACATTGTGCTGTTGATTTTCAGTAGTCTGTGGCTGGTAACCGGAGATTTATTCTTGACAGATATACGGCTTGTTGTTTCTCTTTTTATTTTCTAAAGCGCTTGAAGGAAGTCTGCCGAAGTGCAGAAGAGTTAAGAAGTGTGTTCATATTAATTACATGAGAATGTTAATGAGCTACTTTTATGTGCTCTTTTTGAGTGAAGATATGGAGTCGGAGGGTTAGAGAGACGACTGCCTACCCAGACGCTCTCAGACAGGCAGCCACTCCAGATGTAGGGGCAGGGATGTGCCATTAGGGCAAGTTCATGTTTATGAAATTAATACTTCATATCTAAATGATGAGTCACTTGTTACAAACTTTTAAAATAGCTGACATGCACACCTGTGACCAACTGAAAGACAAACATAGGTACGCTTTGGATAAAAGCGTCTACCAAATGACTAAATGCACAGTATTATATATATATATGCAAATCGTTTTCCATTCTTTTTTGTAGATAGAACATAATTTTTTCGTCAAAACAGTCCCATGATGTACACAACATAAAGAAAATGTTGTCACAGAGTAAGAATATGCGATAAACTCAATTTCGACAATAATGTAAGATAGAACCTTATAATTCCAAGGTGAAGAAATAATTAGCTTTTGGCCGTTTGACACATATCACTGTGATGATTTTGGGATATTTTGATAATTAATAATTCTATCATTGTTTACTAAACATTTCTTTCTTATCTACATCTCTTGATAAAGAGAAGCTTCTTTTGACCATTCATTGGAGTAGTTCAGCTTACAGCTTTAGTATTACTGCATTCATGTGTGCGTCTATATGGGTGCTGTCTCTATATTATGTGGTTGGTTTTGGAGGTGGATTGCGTTGGCGGTAAGGTGAGGGGCATTCTGTCTCTTCCTGCTGTTCTGAGACGGGACCAGAATAGTGAGCAGCGCGGTGCTGCCGTCACAGTAATTGGACCCAAATTGGTTAAATGAATGAGCCATTTCTGGTGCCTTGGTCACAGCTGAGGACAGGTCACACAGACACACTCTCAAGCCCTCAGCATGCAAAGGAATAAAATGAAAATATTAATTCACTCCGTGTAGATGTTTCTGGAGACAATGTGTGCATTTCCATCAACAAATGAGTTTTGATCAATTTCGGTTTGAGAGCTGATGTGATTGTTTTCCCTGTAATTTATAACTGTATTGAAAAAAGCTTGACCTTATCACCGGATTGTCTTGTGTGGACTTCTTAGATTTCAGCTAATTAAATCTCTCCTGGTACAAAAACACATAGATGTGGTCCGAAAATAGTCACTGGGAATATTAAATACACAACAAAAAATTGATATTCTTCTACCTAACCGATGCTTACTTTCTCTCTAGCAAATTTGTTAAAGAGGCATCCGCTTTAAGCAAATTTAAATAAATGTAGTAAAGTTGGATGTAAACACTCTTGAGAATTCATTGTGTATTGTATCAGGCTGTCCCTGCATGATTTAATGATTAAAACATCAAAGAAAAGAAAATATTGAATTTGTTGTCCCTTGCTGTGTAACTCTGTTATTATAAACAAACTATTCCCTCTTAGGTATATTTGATATTTGAGGGAGATGGCACCTGCCTACCATATTATATGCCGTCATTATTGTGGAATACGCAGTGCAGGTGGCTCTGAGAGGTACAATTGATGCTCTGTGACTCCATTATTTGCCAAGTGACTGATAAGTTAATAAAACTGTCTTTCATGCTGTAAAAAGTCCTCCAAATATTGTCTAGCCACGAAACATGTATTATTATTTTGTCCGATTACATGGCTAGTTTTGATTTGCCTTCAGGGGAGAAATGTTTTCTCACAAAAATCATAGCAAGTGTGTCAAGGTTGTGTTATGTTCCTGTCCCTTAATTTGTTGCTTATGGAGATAGAAAGGTCAGTGCTTTGATCCTGATGCAGGGACACTAATAGGATGTTTATCCTAAACGCACTGCAAGTCACCTGAAGGACCAACAAAAAAAACTAAGATACAATGATATAAGATATAATGAGAGAGATTAAAACACAAGCACACAGATAGGGCCGGATTCAGAGGGGACTAAACATCTATCTGCATCTCTCCTCTCATTAATCTGCATTTGCACCAGTCTCACTCTGAACGACAGGTGCTCAGTGAGGGGCTCTGTGGGACCCCTAGCTCTCAATCTTCCTTTCTTCCTCTCTCTCTGTCTGTCTGTCTGTCTGTCTTTCTCTCTCTCGTTCCCTCTCTCCTTGCAATTTGTTCAGGGCCACTGCTGCTTGCCAGGGGACATCTGTGTTCATCCAAAGCCTGGCATGCTGTTTTTCCTTTTTCCCCTCTCTTCTTTCATTGATCTCATTTCTTCTGCAATCTTCGCTCATATATTGCTTGTTTTTTACTGTATTACTGAAAAGCAACAATTCAGACGGCTAACAAAAGGGATACGGTATTCCATCACATATCCCATAAGAAAGAAAATCATAAATCAGATCTTGGATATTGTTTCTGGACTGTAATAAGATTGAAAAAATAGCATGTGAAGGGGATGTCTCTTCCTAAGAAATCTCGGTTGCCTCAACCAAGACAGTTGAAAGAACAATGACCTGCAATACAAAACATCTGAACTCAAACCTTTCTGATCTCAAATGCTCCAAAGACTAAATGGTCTGAGCTATTTACATTCATTTTATGTCAACAATTGACTTAATTCTACTTCAAATTTCTTTCCAAGAGTTTTTGGAGAAACATTTGAGACGGGATGGTTACATTTTTTTTTATCAATTCATCAATTATTCATCTCATTTTTAAACTCTTTCGTCTGTGGAACACAAAAGAAGATATTTTGAGAACTGTCTCTGTGGTTTTGTGTCCCAGCAATAGAAGTCAAAGCTCCCAGTGTTGTTCCAACATTTTTTTTTGTTCTGCAGAAATTGAATGAAATAAAGGGTGAACATTTTCATTTCTGGGTGAACTGACCCTTTAAGAGAAACATGAAGATGTCCATTATGTCTCTGGACCAGCCTCTGAGCAATTTGTTTTTATGTTATGTTGTTTATTTGTTACATTTACAAGACCAATTATACGAGCAATTCAAGGATAGTTAATGGAAACATTAAGGCATTGAATCATTAAGTGTGATCAAAATCATTAAATCCCTCACAATTCCATTCCCTAATAGTCACACTGATAGCGTGGATATAACAGCAACCTGCACGCCTCACTGGAAAGAATTGTACTGAATGCACTCATTTCTGCTCTAATGTTGCCCAGTGGAGAAAAGTGATCCTACAAATGGTGTTCTGTTCCCTTGGGTGCCTCTTTGCACCTGAAGAAATGAAGTAGCAGATTTTTTATCCTAATACAACCAATTAAACCCCCTACCTCCCGGTCTGGAGGTGATCGGACAAATAAGACCAACTCTTTTATGCATGTTTTGAATGCTAACATTAGTTTTTTCAGGCACTGCAGAAATCTTCTGTTTACTCCGGCAGCGTTGACCTCACGATTATCATTCCTTATCTCCAAACCATTTCATTCTTATCTCTCCGCTCGCACTACCCAATTACACCAGCCGTCTGAAAACAGCAAACGCACAGCCTAAGAAATAGGATTGCTAAACTTTGGTATTAGAGAGAGACGGGCACGCCTGAGATTCCATTTATCAGGCCCAAACAGGCTCGGAATTATTCGAGTTTGTTGAGTGGCTTTCCTGCCTTTGATCTTCCAGTGCCCTTCTCTCTATTTATAAACCCCTCCCCACTCTATTTCTCCTGCGCTTCTAACCGTATTCACACACGGCTGTGGATCATTTTCTTCCAAATCCTCTTTCAAACCTTCACTGAAGATTCCCTTCACACCGGCTCCCATATTGCCCGCATGTATTTGTCCTCGGTCCCTGGTCTGTGCCGCACGGCTAAACCCACATCCCCCGCCCCCTGCACCGCAGGCTCTTTAAATGTGGTGATTATGACCTCGGCGTGTGTTGCTGGATTCCTGGCGTGTCTCAGCGCTATCCCCCACCCCCCGAAACGCAGCCCCTGCTCTGGTCTGATCAGGTTACTGTAGCTTGTTAGGAGAATCAGATTCATACAGTGGCATTACAACATCTCCCCGCGTGCCCCATGCGTTTGATGAGGCCGTTAATACTGCCGTATTATCATCGAGGCACTTTGTCCATCGTCAGAGGATCTTGTGGTGTTGTGGTGTCTAATCAACGCTCTTGTTTGAGTTAATGCTTAAGCCTGTGATCTTTTGCTGCTGTGCTTTTTAGTGCTTTGCTATTAATTAAAAACCCAATGAGACCAAAGTTATACTTTTCTTCATAGAGGACACACCAAGTACTTATGCACCACTAAACCCTTATTCATACGCACAAGTGATGCCCAGGGGAGTGTATTAGTACAATATTTGCTTTTAAGGTTAGATGAAACCATCAAAATATGAGGTGTAGGGTACAACATGGACATAAAGGCATAGTTTACCTAAAAACTGTGCCATTTTTTACTCACTCTCTATTATTTCAAACCTGCATGATTTTGAATACAAAGGAAAACATTTTGAAGAAAGTTGGTGAACGAACGATTGACTTGCAACTCATGAAATGGCAAGAGTAAATGATTACAGAATTTTTTGGTAAACTATCCCTTTTATTTGTTTATTGGACAAAATGATTTGCCAAAAAGGCAAACCGCATTCCTGGGAATATGAGAAGTGATGCCGTCTGGCATTTTTCTTCAAAAATGATTATTTTGATCAGGCTCCGGTGTTTACATTAAAGGTTTTTCGTTGAATATGTTTATAAATATGTCCTCTTTGCCATTAAAGTGAAATCACAGAACCTAAAAGCAAACCTATATTGGATTTTCACTAATGAAAATATTGTTGAGGGGATGCGTCTATGGTGGTTATGACTGTGCATACGTATGCATTTTTATCACTCTATTTATTCTGCGTATACCACACACATACACACATGCCCTTAACCTGTCATAGTGATTTACAGTACGAACCGAACCCCGAAAGTGTTGTTTAGTTTAAAGAGGTAATAATACACTGGGGGCAGCAAGCAGCCTGGACCTGATTTACGCATGCTGGCCGTGGTGTTTCGTCACACACACTTTTGACTCTGCTCAAGGACAACTGTCCTCTTCAGACACATGCTCACACTCTTCCCCGGGCAGTCTGCTGCACTTGCGCTTGTGTTTCTCTCTTTACTCGACTCTCATTGGCTGTCAAAGAAACTGTGTCGTTTCTCAGTTGGCATGTGAACAGACTAAATGTGAACAGGTTTTGGTGCCCTCACCCTCTCAGTCATGTTTTGAGTTATGTCAGGGCTGTATTGCAGGGACAGGAGCACGCGGGCCACAGGAGTGAGAGTGACTGCTGAGAGAGAGAGAGAGAGAGAGAGAGAGAGGGAGAGAGAGAGAGATTAGGGTAACAGTGCAATTTCGATTTTAGAGGTAAAAAAATAGAAGAAATAATCTTTATTTTCTTACAGTTTTGAATTTGTAAACATAAAAGTTGAAGTTGTCATCTGTTATTTTACTAGGATGTCAATGGTTTCAGACGTATCAAATAGACTGTTTTTTTAGAGGGACATTTTACAATAAATCTGTCATCATTCATTCACCCTTGAATCGTATAGGACTATTTCCAATGTGGGATACAAAAGAAGAAATTTTATAGAAATGTCTCCGTGGTTTTGTCCATAAATTGGAAATCAATTTGTTTGATTACCAACGTTCCTCAAAATGTCTTCTGTTGTGTTCTACTGAAGAGATGTCATACAGGTTTGGAATGACATAAGCGTGACTAGATGATGATGTACTTTTGGGTGAACTATCCCTTTAAGATTCTTGTATTTTGGAGCATAAAATCCCTGATTAGTTTTGATTTGCAATTTGATCTGCAGTTGTGTTCCTATAAAAATACAAACAATTCAAGTTTTTCTCTATTTTTTGTCTGTACTATTCCTTTAAGACACACTGCGGCACTTTAAAAGAGATCTGTTTGCACCAAAAGAGAGTATTTAGAGGAAAAGTCATGTGACTTCGTTGAGCATTGCATCAGGCACCAGCAGTGCCCACAAGCGACCACTGGCACTCATTTTTCTCTCTTTCTCTCACCAGCAGCCTTGCAACCAATCTGCCTTCTTATTCTTTCTCTTTTCCTCCCTCTCTCTTTATCCGCCTGTGCGCTGTGGAGTCATTGAGGAGTCTTGCATGCCTAATTTAAGTTAATGATGCCAGGGCTCGTTCAGACCTGAGGCCCCAGCAGGCGGAACATCTGGGGCCAGGCTGAGACAGCATATCTCTCCAATTTTCTCACTCTTTTTCTCTATTTCATTTTTTCTCTCCTCACATCCTTACACATATGTCCACAGCAGCCCTGACTATGGCACAGCCTAATGACGTCCTGTACGTTAGGGATGCACAGGAAAAATAAGGAGAGAGTAGAAGCTTGACATGCAGTCTCGAAATAGAAACAGAAAGGGCAAAAAACCTAAGATTAAGAAAGAGACAGGCAGAGGGGGAGAGAGGAACAGATTTAAGACTGGAGGGAATTTGAAGCAAGGAAAATCAAGCAGCAAAATTAAGCAGCTTAAAGTAACTGCTCGCTAAATCATCATTTTGGAAAGAGGGTCCTCACGCTGTCTTAGGCAGGAGGTTGCGGCGGGTTGTAAAGGATAAGAAAAGACAGCCTGACAGGGAGCCGAGACTCAATGACGTGGATAGAGAGAGAGAAAGAGCTAGTGGGTGTTGTTTCGTAAGCCTGAGTTCTCCCTGATGAGTTTCCTGCTGATAAAAAGTGTTTTAACACAGCCACTTCTAAGCCTGTGTGTTTCACCTCTGTATGTCATTTTGTCAATATTTGAGCGTGAGACGTTTAGTCAGGCTTGGCATCAGAGAATTCTAAGCTTATCTCGAAAGATTATTGGAAGAATTGCCTTCGTTTGCTCGTTCTTCATGTCATTTTGTTACTCTCGTCCCAACAGGAAGCATCAACCGAACGGGGGCCATCCCTACATTTCTGCGGACCCCTACAATGATCCAGCCTCATCTGGATATGAAGCCCTTCCTACAGTTTCCAATGGAGACCGCACCCCCACACAGCGTTGGCCTTTTCCACAACTTCAACGCGGTGAGATTGTCACGCTTCCATTCAAAATAAACATTAACATTTCAAATGAGTAAAAAATTAGTGACTGTTTTTTAGTTATTCGTTTCTTAAAAAAATGGACTACATACGGAAACTTGTACCATTCCCCCAATATCTTTATTATATATGATAGTTATAAAATTAGATAATTAGGTTAAATTAGTTTTAAAATAGTGTTGTCAAATGGCTCTGTTTGAATTTGTCTCACTGCTTACCATAGAAAGCCGTGTAATACTAAAAACATTTCTTGTGTCATTCTGACTTATAGCTAATCATCTAGATTAGCATGCTGCCCATTTCACTCTCTCAGCACTTTTACCCTGATCCTCTTCTGCACATTTCCCAGATTGCATTCTGTTATGGTAATGAAGATGTTGGTCAGCAAATTGAAAGACATATAAACCGGTGCAGAGCATTCTGGTTTACATTTTCTCCCCTCTTTAAACATTTTAGATGTTATAATATTAATACACGGTGAATATTAAGACCAACATTTTTTTGTGTGAAGATTGATGGAAGAACTTTATTTGAAATATGTTTCCCTATTTCTGTTTGAAATCATTTAGCCATTTTATAATATCTCGTGTATTTTTTTTACTCCTTGTGCATAATTTTGTATATATACATTTATAGATGTAATTTAGAAATTTGACGCTGAATACCATTGAAAGTCTATGTTACAAAACCTAGTTCCAAAATAAATGTGTTGAATGTGTCTAATGCACATTTTTAAAATGAAGAGTTAAATTCATCCAGTTGTTTGGATACGCAACACACTTACAGTTTTAAAGATGCTTTACCCCCTGTTGCTTGATTCTTACACAGAAAACGAAAAACCCTTTCCCCATGCCAGCACATTATGCGTCAAACATTGAAATCCAATTCTGCCACATTTATTATCTTTTTAGTTATAGCCAAGAGAAGTTTATATATATATAGTTCATGGGAGAGTCAGCATCTAAGAGCTTAACTAGTGTCTCTTTTACTTATGGCATTAATACTAAGTCTCTAAGCTGGGCTATAAACTTTAAACTGTGTGGTCGCAGCATTGCAGCAGGTTATAAATCAGAATGGGGTAAAGCTTTGTATGTGAGTGACCAAGTGTCCAACAGGAAATTTTGATAATGGCCAATAGGGGGTGATATTGGAGAGGCTGGAAGGACAGGCTGACCTCCCTGTAGGACACTGCTGAAGACACACTGCAGTGTTTACGCCATTGCCTAATGGAATACTGACATTTACAAGTTTCCTCGGTCAGGTAGTAAAAAATAGACCTTTTACTTAAGTATTAAAATAGCTGCGTTAAGACATGTTATTTGATGAAATACGTGTATAGACATTAGATTATGATATTTAGCATATCTTTATAAAACTGCATTTTGTGGTCTTGATATGTGCTCAAAGATGAATATATTATACAGCATTTACACATGTCATTCTCTATTTTAAAAACAAATGCGCATAATTGAATATGTAAAATATGCACTAATTTAACATATGCATTCATTTAATATGCATTAATTTAACATTAAAGTTACATTAATTTGACTGTAAAGTTTACTGAATATGGTCTCTAGGAAGCCAAGCTTAAAAGTTTAGTTCACCCAAAAATGAAAATTCTGTCATCTCTTGTTATTTTTAATTTACAGAACACAAAATGAGTTATTCTGAACATCGGTAACCAGACCCATTCACTGTATGGACACAATGAAAAAAGGGTACCGCCCTTGTGGTGTGTTACAAACATTCTTTAAAATATCTTATTTTGTGTTCTAAAGAAGAAATAAAAACATACAGGTTTGGAATCACAAAAGGATGAGTAAATAATGACAGAATTTTTAAAGAAGAAAATAAATGATTTTGTTCTCAAGAATTCTGTTGGTATAAATCTTGGAAACTCAAGTAGACAAATTTAAGCTGGTACCTTAGTGTTTCACTGCGTTGCGGCTCAGTGAACTACAGAACACTATAAACATATGATTCGTCAGCTCTTCCCATCTGGGATCACATTCACATTGGAATGGAATTCCGACGAAGTGCAGCGCAGCCTGATCAAACAGAAATGAAAGTGTTGTTCTCCCAATTTGTGGATTTGGCAAATACAACCACTTTGCTGTGTTTACAGTACATTTTAACTCAAATCAGATGCATTTAATCAGCTGTGTATAGAGCCGGGGCGGCTCACGGCTCTATCTTTCATTCATCTGTTCAGCTGTACGGTCCAGCTGTAATTTGACTTTAATGTGCTTTGGCCTCTACCTGCCTGTCTGAGTCAATGTGCCTGCAGGCGGTGAGGCACCTGAATAATTTATACGAAGCAGCTGCTTGTGACGTGGAAAAAGACCTCGCTTATTCTGCAGAATCAGTCATTTTTGAAGCGTTAAATCGGACGGCTTGTGTGCCAACCTGTTGCCTTTCACCTGCTGCATCCTTCAACTCGAGCCGTCCTCCCATTCACTCGCTGGAAAGTTTATTCACAAAGCTTCCCAAGTTCGATGCCAGTTTTCCTCACTGAATAATGCAAGTCCACACGCACTTCTTGAAATTCCTTTAGCTGCACACACTTCACCTCTGATGGCCCTTCGTAATAACTCCTTTAACCCTCTTTAATAGCTGCAAAACATACATTTTGAGGCTGTTTAATCTCAGATATTTTTGGAAGTCTTATTAACTGAGACCATGTCACACTTCGATTGGTTCCACATGAGTTGTAGAGGTATGTGGCGGAGGATCGTTACAACGGGGTGGGGGCGGAAAGCAGGCAGCTTGTGCCTCGGTGCTTTTGATAGAATCAGGGAGTGGAGGAGAGATTTGGACAGTGAGACGGAAGAAAGAAGAAAAGGGAGGGAGTGCATGACATTCTTAGTGCATCTGGACAAAATAACAGCGCGAGAGTGAGAGGCAAAGAGGAAGGAGATCGGAATACAGGAAGGAACGACAGTATTTATAATTGGAGTGGAGAGAAAGAGTACGAAAAAGAAAGTTAAGACTCAGGGGAAAATGAAGAGGGAACATCCAACCAGAAACCAAGTCTTGGCGTGTTGTGAAGTGTCAGTTCTGATGGAAGGAGTAATGGAAGAACGGTCGATGACATTATCCAGCGGAGAATGAGAACTGACTCTGGAAAAATTTTGACTTCACTTAAACATATCCGGAACCTGAATTCTACATCCTAGTTTGGAGTCGCTGTCGACCTCAGAGGAGTTTGTGTGTGAACACCAGAGCGTGGGAGAATCAGGTGTTGTGTTAGGACTTTGGGGATCACTTCTGGATGAGTGACACTCTCGCACCCTCCCACACACAAACACCAGCTCCCTCACGAGGAAACCAATGCAGCTGACAGATCCGAGCAGCGCTGAGGATAAGGGTGAGTGCCTTCAGCTATCACGAGATCAGGCATGTAACAAAGCAAGGTGCTTTTCTCCAACAGCGGCTTACATGTGCTTCAATGTTTTTTTTAACTGGCATGCAACTTTGCTTGGGTCGTACTGTGTGTGGACGCAGTGCATTTTGGGCTCGCGACTTAGAGAGTGTGTACTGTAAGGGAAGCCACTGTGTATTCCTTTTTGTAAACTACATTGCAAAATGTTTTTGTTCAAGGGTCTGTTTCAGGCTTTTTTTGACGAGCTCCTGAGTTATGAATGTGTGGGATGTAGTTAATTTCTCTAGAGGAGCAACGGGAGGTCCTGTGACAGACACTGCGCTTCGCTTGCCAAGATGAATGTAACATCACTTCTAATTGTTCACTTTAATAATAAGCAGACGTGGCGTCTGCCAGCATATAAAGATATAACAGCCTTCAGTTAAACATCAGCTCTATATTTTACAGACTAGCCTTTGGGGGCTCTGTCAGCTTTGGTTTGGTATTTTAGCGGATGCATTAGACATTATCACAAATCTGCATCATAGCATCATTCCAGCTTGATGATTGTTGGGGTAGTCTTGCGCCAAGATGTCTTTTTTTGTCAAAGAACGTCAAAAGAATAAATCTGAAGCACCAACATCAGAACACCACTTTACACTATTTTAACTTCATTGCATGCGTGATATGCCACTTGATTGACTTTAAACTTCTGTTTGCTAAATCCTCATTGGATAAGCGTTGGGAGGCACAAGGCCCTAAAATACAGTCTGTAGACTTAAAAAAAGACAACAACTAATCTTTATTGTATGAGAGGCCTTCAGAAAGCTTTGATTTTCATGTGCAGCCCACCAGAGACTCATTTCCTGGCTGATGATGTTAATACTGACAGTTGTGTCTATTGATGTGATCTAGCTGGAAGTCTCCTTATTACCCAGATAACTGCCAGCTTCACTTAATCCCCTGGAGATTCATGAAGAACAACATCATTGTGGTTAATCCAGTGCCTGTCTGATTGATGCAATGTGAACCTGCCCAGTCGTATAAGGGCCCTCGGCGGTTACGACAGAGATCGAATGAGTTTTCAGACACGTGACAAATAAGTTAAGGACGTCCGGTGCGAGGCCTGTTAACTCACAGATCTTAACTCTGTCTGTTTCGAACCTACGCTTTGTGTGTATTTAACTTGGAAGTGTTGCCTGGATAAGATTTGTGTGCTGATTTTCCAAAACAAATTGTTGGACTAAGTGAATGTTCATTTTACCCTATCACATCTTTTCCCAGCCAAGAAAGGATGTTTCAAACTGGCTGGTTCTAGTTTGTTGTTCCTACACGTTGAATAAAACACATAGCAGTAATCTTCGGTATATTGTTTTTGAATGGTTAAGTCTTTTTTGTGTTAAAAGGATAGTTCAACTCAAAAATAATTCACTCACTCTCATATTATTGTAAGCCTGGATGGCTTTGTTCTTCTGCAGAACCCAAAAGTAGATATTTTAAAAAAGTGATGGTAACAGGAACCCCCATTGGTTTTGTGTCCATACAATAGAAGTGAATGGGGACCAACGGTTTTTGTACCAACATTCATCCAAATATCTTCTTTTGTGTTTTTCATTTAAATTGTTGAACTGTCCTTTAAGTACCTTGCTGCATTGCAATATCACCTGCCTTTGTTATTCCTATAAAGTAAGCGAAAACTATTCAATTTTATTGTCAAGTATATGTTAAACATGCAAATTGGAGATTCCATTGTATCGTATGAAGGTTGCGTACAAAACACTCGAATATTATACAGTTATATTAGCCGTATAATGAAGCGATGCAAAAATAATTATTGGGAATTACGTCAAGCCGACCAGTGCAAAAGGTTTTTGAAAAGCAACCCACCGGGCTTTGTGCTTTAAGCCAGTTATAAACAGAGGCTTAACCATCTGCGCTTTGGCTGTACTTGAACCACCCAGTTACATTTTTCTAAAGCCTGGCCTCCCACATGAGAGATACAAAAAAAGAAACAATTTTAAAGCTATATGAGGAGGGAATTTTCAACAGAAAAGTTAACTTTGAATGACAATATAAATATTTTCTTGTTGCCAAATCAAAATATCAGATGTGTTGATGTACTGATCAGTCATGATCATAACAGAACTAGTAAATTTGCACCGCAACATATTTATCTTGTCCAATTGCTTACCTAGTCATGGTGACATGGAGCCATACCTTAAAATTGAGTAAATTGTGTTTGTTTATTAGCATATTTGGTAACTGTATGTAATGCCAAGCATTCGTTCTATAGATGAGCTGCTCAGACGTGATTTCACAGGTGTCTTTTACACCACATGGTTGATCTTAGGCAAGTTCTGCCACCACTTTCCTGCCACCTAGACCTTTCCCTCAACATGATTGATGACCTGTCTAATGGGAGATGGGAAATGCGCCGTAGAGTTGAGTTTCACTTGTCCTTCTCTTTCTCCTTTCCCTCTTTTCTGTGACCAGATGGATCCTGTTCAGAAGGCAGTGATCAACCACACCTTTGGAGTACCACTGATCAAGACCAAACGACCAGTCATTTCCTGTAATGTTTGCCAGATCAGATTCAACTCAGAGGTATGATTTTGACGCTAGACTGTTTGACTTCGTGCATGGTTTGTTTGGTGTCTTAAATAAATGGCTTGTGTCTGTTATACGTTTGAAGGTCTAAATTGTAAATGGCGTTCCTCAAGTGAGTTTTCCTTTATGCGTAAAGGATGGGATGCTGTGTTTTGGCAGCAGAGATTCATTGCACACGATGCTTTCTAGTCTGGAAATAGCCAATAGCTGATTTCTTTTGAAGTACTGTATCCACAAAGCACGTCGGAGTGTTTTTTTTTTCGTTTCGCGATTATAAAAAATTCTCTTTAGGAGAGTGTAAGGAGCGTTTTTGGAGCAGGCATATGGGCAATTTCCGGCAGGAATGAAAATTGAGTTAAAAAAATCCTTCCTACGGAAACAACTCTCAACTTTTCCTAGTACTACAGTCTCTTATTGAAAAATCCATATCAAGCGTTCCAATATTCCTTACACATCAATGAAAGCAATTATATTAGTTGTTTATGCGCCGAATAGCTGCTACGCTTGTTAAGAAAAACTTAAGCCTGAATTATTCTGGGCTGAATCCAGTTGCAGCTGTGGCAGACATAGTGACATGTATGAGATTAGTAACAGAGCAGGACCTGGGAGTGTCTCACTATCCGGGGCTATTTTTACTGACAAGAGCTGTAATCATGGGCAGAAAATGGCTTTCTTGGTGTGAGCATGTAATCTCAAGCCTAGAGTCAAGCAGATGTATGGTCCACTTTAAACCACAGTCATATAGACAATGAAAGACAAGGAAAAGAGAGAGACCCTCCCTGCCTGTGGAGACCTGCAAAATAAGATGTTAGTCCAGCTCGCCTTTAATGATTTATGGGGGAAGAATTTGAGGCAACACAGCAATTCTAAGAAACAACTGGACTTAGTTCTAGTGCAATGTTGGGAGGTAATATTTCATGGTGACGAAAGTTCCCGCAGGAATTGTTTAATGCTCAGAGATTGCTCGGGAGATTTCGGTTATGTTTCAGTGAAGTGTCTTTGTAACTTTGCCTCTAGGCAGCTGTTGGCATTCAGATAAATAGTTTCAAAGCGGAAAACATTACTGCACAATGTTTGAAGTTCTTTTAAGAATGTCCTTTTTGGGCATTTAATTTAAAGGCATAGATCACAAAAAACGAAAATTCTCCTTTATTCTCTCATGTCATTCCAAACCTGTATGTCTTTATTCTGCGGAACAGAAAAGAATATATTTTAAGGAGAATGTTGGTAACCAAAGACATTTCTCAAAATATTATCTTTTGTGTTTGTCAGATGAAAGTGTCACGCGGACTGTCTTGAACGACATGAGGGTGAATACATGATGACGAATACATGATGACAGAATGTTTTTATTTTTTTGGTGTACTATCTTTTTACGCAAGAACAATTATAATACCAACAGTAATTATATTTGTGGTGACGATTGTTATAATCTCAAGGCGAACCAGTTCTAGTTTGTCTGTAGTTTGAACTTGGATATATTTGTAATCATTTTTGCTACGGTTTATACAGATGTGACACCATTCTTGACTCAACATCTAAGGTTGTTTTGTTTTGGTTCCCAGACATCTGATATTTAAGCTGTAAATTCTGTATCCCAAAGTGGCTTCCAAAGAAATTCTTAGTTTACAACCCAGTTCATGACCTTCAAATCAAACATGCTTGACACATGTATGAGCGTGCTTGTGAATACTGATTCATGTTGACCAATAAAACCTTAAGCACCACTGATTGGGCATCTCTGACATCAGCACCTGCCCTGGTTTGTTAAAGTCATACATCATTTCAACACCTCTTTTTTTACTATGTCCCCCTGTCAGCCGTCACTATATTCTTCTACAGCCAATAAACCCACTGTTACGGCATGTCTTAACACGAGGCCATTCAATACGTTTTTGTCTGACTTGGTCGAGATAACTTGATTTCTGTGATGTAATCCCGAGTAGCCACACCCACTGTGTCTCAGTTGCCCAAAAACACATACATGTGCAGAATTTTCAGATTGACTGTTTAAAATACTGTGTGTAATTTTTTTGAGGATCTCTTGACAGAATATAATATACATAACTATGTCTTCAGAGGTGTATAAAGACCTTACATAATGAAGCGTTACGTTTTTATTGTCTTTAGAATGAGCTATTTCTATTCACATACCGCGGGTCCCCTAACATGCAATTCGCCATGTTGTTTCTACATTAGCCCTAAACAGACAAACTTCACTACCGCGCGAGTTAGAAGCAAAACGTGTCAGCAACTGTAGTGCTGTGAAAAGGAGGGGTGGAGTGAGCCATTGACTGCAATTTGCAACCTCACCACTAGATGCCACACAATGTCATACACTGGACCTGTAAGTCATACAAGCACTGTTGCAATTTTCAACTACAAAAGAAGATTAAATCACATTTCATGACATTGCTGTGTAACCATATAATGGGATCTTACAATGACCGTGCCTTCTCTTTTTCTAATGAAACAACACATCTGTACCTTGAAAATATCTATTCTTTGTCTCCTTGCCATCCTCCTTTCACGCTTCATTATGGATTCATAGATTCCTAACCCCGGTGTCGATAACCGAGTGCATTTATTGTGGACTAAAGCAGACTATTGGCTGCCAGCGTGTACAATCTAAAGCATTTTTCAGTATATTGGCTTGGAGCCCTGTCGCGAGCAGCGCGCATGCCTTTTACTCTATCGTGCAAAATGGAGGTATAACCTTGCCGCGTTGCAGAAATGATGTCACCACATTGTGTCACCGTTGCTGCAGGACAGGGTTGAATGAGTCTTCCTCCTGCCAGAACTGCAGTGGCCTTTCACAGTTTTTATCATTTACTGGTTTACCATCACATTAACCTTCCATCTGTTGTGTTTGCCACAGCTGTCAGTTCTCTTCGTGTAAGCTTTCCCTTTTTGTTGTCATAATGTATGCGCATGTTACATTACATGGTGTTCACATGTGATTCATTAAGATGAGGACAGTCTGGGTTTCCTCATCTGTCCATGGAAATGTTTTGTGCGCATGCTCTTTTTTTCCATATTTCATTTCACAACCCTAGGACCAGGTCATCTTGTTATACAAAAGTTTGGGCAATCATTTTTAGTATTGCTTTCTATAGGTAACACTGCACTCAGTAGTGCTTTGGTTTGTGCTTAATTTGTGTTCATATCTATGTGTAATAGTTGAAGGGAGAGCAGTTGTCAATCTTGTATGGAGCACAAAATACAGACAACATTTTATTATGAGATTATTTTTTGAATACTCATTTAATGCACTGTATTTCCACCAGTGGTGAGAACAGAAAATCATATACCATGTTTTTAAAACAGACAGTCAATCGTAACTATGTAGAAACTATGTTGAGACATGCTAAGACCATATTTACAGCAATTACGGTATATAGAGCCTTTAAATACTTTGTACATAAGTAAACATTGCTTCAAATTTTTCAGTTCATACAACGGTTGGTTCGAAAAATTCTGTAACTATGAAATGACTCCTAAACTGAATTTTGAGGGCGAGTTTGGTTGGAATGCATTCATGAGAGTGCATTGAGGGATTCTTTTCTGTCAATGAATTCTGTCATTCTTTTTTTAGGTTATGAACGATGGAAGAAAGAGAAAATAGGGGCATTGTGTGCTCATAGAGCAAGACAAAACTTTAGTGTCTGAGCAGAGGAGAAAACACTGAAGGAATCATATCGTTTTTTGGCTGCGTATAAGAGGATGAACGAGCCGGATGTTGCCCCAAAATAGTTCAGAACAAAAAAACTAAATCCTTAGAGATTAAATGTAGTTTTCGTAAAAATAGTGTCAACAAACACCAAACAGAGTCCAGTGTATAAAATCTAGTGGCATCTAGTGGTGAGGTTGCAAATTGCAACTAATGGATCACTCCACAGCTCATCCCTCCCTTTTGAAGCACTACGGTGGCTGACACTGGGCTAAGAAGTCGTCACATTTTCGCTTCTTTCTCGAAGAACTAACGCATTTACGAAACACGCTCTGTAGAGCAGTTTGTCTATTAAGGGGCTACTCTAAAAACAACATGGCGAATTCCTTGTAATGGGTCCCAGGGTGTATCTAGAAATAGCTCATTTTAAGGTAATAAAAACATACTGCTTCATTATGTAGGTTCTTTATGTATATTATATCGCATTTGTCAATAGATCCTCCCAAAAATTATAAAATATTTATTTTATTATTATTGTTCTGTTTGATCCCCCAGTCGTGCAAATTTTGAAAAGCATGATAAAGAATAAAATGTCATTATCAAGAAAATATATGACTCATTTTTAGCGATCTATTTGTTTAGACATTATTCAAACCCTTCTGTCTGCTTTTGAATATACTGTATAGAACAATGAGTCACACCTGTCAGTAAATATGGTTGTCAATCCCAAACACTGACAGTGTGAATGCATCCCTTATGTTGTGATTGTCTAAGTCCTAGATGACACTCTGGCACGGGTCTCTTGGTCCAGCTCCCAGTGTCTGAACACCAACTGTTGTCAACTCATTCTCAGTTTCACGTGGTACATAATCCAGCCACTTAACGATCATCATGTCTGTCATGATGGGATGCATTCTGAAGCCGGCGCTGTTTTGAGCAAAAGGGAATCTGGTGGTTGGTGTTCTGTTTGAAGTGTTCTGCAGGGACGCGTGGTAGACACATGTTCTGCTGCGTGGGAACCCGCTCCCCCCTTACGACGGCACGGGCTATAAGCGACAGCTCCTCTACAGTATGTGTGTTTCTAGAAATATATACACGTTTCCATCTACACGTTTTCCTATTAGATGTCAATGTGATGGATGACTGGCCTAGATTGTGACACATCAAAGAAGTGGAATTGTTTATGTAGATTAGAGCTTCACAATAGTCAGCTGTTTTGTGTTTTTCCAGGTTTGACTTGTGCATTTGCTACCGAGGCAGCCAAATATATACAGTTCTCTTCAATAACTGTTTATCTTTCAGATAAATCCCTATCTCTGATGAGAAGAAGAAATAAAACACGTTGTGTCATAGAACTACGCTTTAACGCTTTCTGCATGCATTTCTTTGATGTATATTTTATTTCAATGAGATGTTCAAAAAAGATGTTATGCAAAAGCAGCCCCACTTAAAGCACGAGAGACAGAAAAGCATATACCCATACTGCTTTGCAACAAACAAAGACAACCAATCAGAGCTATTTACAAAGTTTTGCTGACGCTGATGCTAGTCTGTTACAAAATCAGATTTTCCCTACATGCTTTTTGTGGCCGGAAGGAAGTATTCACAATAACAATATTATTGCAATATCTATTTAAAGGTCCAGTGTGTCATTTTTTGGAGGATCTATTGACAGCAATGCAATATTATATTCATAACCTTACAAAATCAAGCGGGTCACCTTACATGCAATTGCCCTGTTGTTTCCACAGTAGCCCTAAACGGACAAATTGCTGTACAGAGCGC
The DNA here is from genome assembly GCA_008369825.1 of Triplophysa tibetana. Classification (NCBI taxonomy): domain Eukaryota; kingdom Metazoa; phylum Chordata; class Actinopteri; order Cypriniformes; family Nemacheilidae; genus Triplophysa; species Triplophysa tibetana. Next base: position 17,949,648 of record CM017912.1, on the reverse strand, counting down.
ATTTCGTAAATATAACCTTATACTAATATAAGGTTAATATATAACCTTCAACTAAATATACATACAGTAAACTGTTTCTATTAATCATTGCTTCATTTTTTTAAGTAAATATTGAAGTAAACGTGATATAATTATCTACTGATATATTTTTAAGAAGTGAATGGTTTATCTGTAGTACTGTTATTTGTTTAAAAATAAATATACAATACAGCAGAAAGTGTATTAGACACATTAGAGTATAGGTTTATACACTCCCAGTGGTTAAAAGTTTGTTTTTCTCCAGCATTGAAAATGTACAGCATCATTACTCTTTCTTCCTCTCTGTTCAGAGTCAGGCAGAGGCCCACTATAAGGGAAACCGGCATGCTAGGAGAGTCAAAGGCATCGAGACCTCCAAAAGCCGCCCACAAGAGAGTGACAAACCACCTCCCGGTCCCGTCTCTTCTCCCTCACCTACAGGGTCCCAGCCGGCCGTCTCCTCTGACATTGACCCAGGTACGATATAGACACATGATCACAAAATTATATTTCATGTATTAAAGAAAATGTGGGTCGCACAAATGAAACACCCCCTCCATTATATAATTTACACATTTTGAATTGCACTTTTGTTCCGAAAGGTGTACTAATTTAAAGAATATGAAGCACTCCATCATGTAACTTAAGCATTTTTACTCGTGCTAGAATCATCATAACAATGTAAATTCAACCCATGAGTCAAGCCATCAAAACTAGGACACAAAGCACCACAAAAATTCTTCTCCTGCATGTGTGGTCTGATCTCACGCTTAAGACGCAGCCAATAATACATTCCTGTAGCTGAAGGCCTGACGTCTGTCACAAGCAATTACTGCCCTGATACAATAACAAAGACAACATCCATCAGTTCCAGCGGAGGATTTAAATTAGCCAGACTATTAAGTACAGGACAAACCATCCCTCAATCTCAAACATTAGCTGTCCCATTCAGAGCCTAATTTTATCGTAACAGCGTGACTGTCTCCATTGCAATTCGCATGTTTTGCAGCTTTATTAGGACGGCCTGGCTGATGTGTTTACAGAGCTGTTCATAGTGTCATGAGAGATTTGAGGCCCATTTGTCTCTGAATCAGAATAAACGTTGGGATTAAGACCCGGGTCAGAGCAAAGGGTAAGCAGCGGAGCTGCAGGGCAGGATGGAAACATCACAGATAATCTTTCTGTAATGAGAAGCGATTAAACTCTGGCAGCATCATAATAGTGGTGAAGCGAAAGGGAGGCATCAGGTTTATAATGTGGCAGAGCGACTCTCTCTTGTGCCTGTTCTTCATCACTCATGCCATGGAGGGTCTGTTTGAGTCTGTTTTATGTCCTCCTATCATTGACGATTGATGAAAACCACCGGGAAGCCGCAGAACTATGCTTTTCATGAGCATTTTATAAACAAATGTTTGAATTCCCTTTTCAAACCACCATCCGTGAATGCCAAAATAAATCCATATTAAAAGCCTCAGAAGGATCATAGATTTAATTGCTCTTGCAACATTTAGTTATATTCATTTGCACATTCCCCAGCTGCCATTCAAATGTCTGTAAGCTGTTCTTTGGGTCTGCCTTTTTAGGGGTATCAATCGATTAATACATTACATCCAATTAATTAAGAAAGATTTTTATTAATTAATAAATTTAATCACAAATGTAGCCGAAACAAACCAATTTATGAATCTAATTTAAAGATTTGAAAGATATTACACCATGGTGGCATTACAGCATATTGTTGTGTCTTCTTATTCTGTGCTGTTGTTTTGTCATGTGTGGTCAAGGGGCACTAAAGGGATAGTTCACCCAAAAATAAAATTCTGTCAACATTTACTCACCCGCAAGTTGTTCCAAACTTGAATTAGGTTTGTTGTTTTGCAGAACACAAAGAAAGATATTTGGTAGAATATTTGTAACCAAACAGTTCTGGGGCACTATTGACTAGTAGGGAAAAGACTATATGGTTTTCATACCTTTTGGTTACAAACATTCTTCCAAATATCTTCTTTTGTGTTGAATAGAACCAAGAAAGGAATACAGGTTTGGAACTACTTTAGGGTGTGTAAATGATGACAGAATTTTAATTTTTGGCTGAACTGTTCTTTCAAATATTTTTGCTTATTTTAAATTAAATGCAATTTTAGTTTATTGCTCATACTGTAGTAACATAATACATTGACAGCCCCAGTCAATAGACATGCTCCGCCTCTTCTTAAAATTTACAAAATAGCTGCTTTATTCTCTTCCACCCTCCATCGTTTTCGTCACAGAGCACTCTCACTGAGGGATCGGTCGGCACACAGAAGACTACAGTCCAAAGCATAGGAAGAGTTTCGGCCGGATAGTGCCAAAACAAACCGGCCGGGATCTAAATGTGAAACCAGATCTGTTTGAAAGAATGCTGTTTTCAATCCAAAGCTAGCCGACGTGACCCCGACCCTTGCTTGTATATCCCAGAAATCACTTTGTTTTGATTCTTTCCCATAAACTTGTTTCACAACAAAATCTTCATTAAGCTACCAGCGCTTGAGTCCTGACAGCTGCAGTCCCATCTGGACTTTAACATCACTCTGTGTGGATAGCAAGAATTGTGTGTGTGCTTGTACAATGTGAAGTCATCTTGCACAAGCTCACCGGCTTGTTTTCTACAGTCTTTTGTTACTGCTGATATCTCTGTGAGTTCGAATGCTCATGACTAGATGTTGGAGATGCAGCAAGGCCCTAACCTCTTTAACTCACTTGCTTACAAGTGTTACTTTCATGTGTGTGATAGCACAAGAGCAGAATTCCCACGCTTCATGAGAAACACAAGGCTGTGTTGAACCTCGGCTGTCGTAGACGTAATTTATTGATGACTTTTCTTCACACATCAGCAGATTCAGCTTCTATGAGTGAGAAAGACAATACTCAGACGGTTGGCGTCACCTGTTAAGAGGAAATTGAGTTTCAGTTACCGCGATCCCTTAACAGCTCCTGCACTGAAACTTTAAACTGACATTGAAGCTGAACATTATATAGTTTGTTCTAACTTTTAGTAAGGATTTCAGAAGGGATCAGTCAGTTTGCATGTTTTCTATATTTTTAGCTTTTTGCATTTCCTGTTATGGGCGATACTGTATGTCAGGGGTTTTCAACCGGTAGTCCGCGGCCCCCTGGTGGTCCGCGGCGGCATTGCATGTGGTCCGTGACATGCATTCCAGCCTAACTAATTTCACTATTAAAATCACTTTTTTTCCATAATTTATTTTTCCAAACATTTCCAGAATATTTGCGCATTGGTGTGATTACTAAATTTAATGAAAATATTTAAAATAATTTGAGTTTGAGTTGAGATTCAAACTGACACAGGATAGGCTTGCTTTACACCTATCAGGTCTATCTTATGCTTTGCTAACGTTGTTTTTTGCTTCCCCAACGTCATATGTGTACATATACGTACGTACCAGTGTTGCTAGGTCGCGGTTTTTCTGCACAATTGGGCTATTTTGAGAATTGAGTTGCCGGAAAAATTATGGACCCGTGGGTTGCGAGTTTTTGGGCTACTTTCATATTGTACTGCGCCCGCCAAAATGTTTATTTATATTCTAAGGATGAATGATAATTGATGAGTTTCTTATTGTGTATTCAGACTTCGAAACAATACCTGGCAACTCCAGGACCAGCCGGTTCTCAAAAGTGTGGAGAACGAGTCTGACAGACAGGCTACAGTACAGGGAGGAACGCGGGAGCTCAGCTCAACAACAGAGGAGAAATTAGCGGTGGTATTAGACACAGTGCATCCGAATGATATTTTTATCAATGTTTCATCAGGTGAATGTCTCGTTGCACAATGAAAGAAATCACTCATGAATGTACAACACTTGATTCTCCCGGATGCCTAATATCACGTTTCAGCAGCGCTATACGCAGTCTAGAGCAACTAAAACATTGACGTGATTGTACACATTATACATTATGCAATAAATGTAACCAGCCGTATTTCTTAAGCAAGTTTCTGAATGTCTTACGAAGAGAAAACATGTTTCTCGTCCATTTGCGTGCGTGGCAGATGTGGGATATTTTTAAAGGGACACTCCACCCAAAAATTAAAATTCTGTTATGAATTACTTTAGTTGTTCCAAACCTGTATACAATTATTTGTTCGGTTGAACACAAAGATATTTGGTAGAATGTTAGCTGCTGAAAATTCTTTGGCATCATTGACTACCATAGCAGAAAAAAAATTATGGTAGTCAAACATGAAAACCCCTGCTGTATGTCATTAAGAATTTGTTTTAAGGTTTGCATGTGACTAACAAGTCCTGTATTGCACGGGAACTCTTGGCAGAAGGTGTAGGAGGTTTGGCATCCAACTGTGTGTCACCGAGATCCAGACCTGCTGAAACTGAGAGCCATATATTACCAACACCACGTGTGGAGGCCGAGACAGCAGGCTCTCCGTATTTTACAACATAATCGCCATAAAATTTTCAGCTAAATCTTTTCCTTTGTCACTGTCACAGCTCTGATATTGAACTACAATTGCAGAAGCACCACACTTACAGCCAAACTCTATAAAAACGACAAGGAGAGTTTGGGAAACGGCCCTGTGATAAGCGTACCGCATGGAGGATGCATCTGAAAAACAGCGATCTGATCTTAGTAAATGTATGCACCCGACTGCATAATGAATAAGACCCCGAGCTCATTTGGGCATCCTGTTTCAGGGCTCATCCATTATTGATGATGGGAAGGGTGGGAGCTTTTTTCTGACCCTCCGAACAGCTGATCCACCTGCACGGGTCACGTTCAGACCATCGCCTTCATTGCACACCAACTTCTGTGGTGGCATCGCAGGTTTACTTTACTGCCTAGAAGACTGAGCTCCAGAACCTTGAAGTTCTGTGTGCTAAGTTTGTGCTATAATTCTGCATAAATTACATTCCATATGCACTTTTGGAATGCATCCCTAATATAATTCATTAGGATCTTTTGTCCTTCTGAACCATCTTTAAAATATTTATATCATTACTTTCCAGGGTTTACAGTGTCTGACTCCCTCAGCAGCTAAATGAAGTTGAAATGTGTGATGTGAGGAGAGAGAGTGCAAGTTGTGGACACACGCTTTCAAATATGCAGAGCAAAGCATAAAAGGAGGGCAGGTGGGTGCACGATGCGGTGTGCATGAAGAGCATGTAAATGATGGTGGTTGGTATGGCGACCATCCAGAACATCGAGGATTCTGAAATCCCCATTACACACACCCCACCCTACCGAACCACAAGCCTCTAACAAAAACCACATGCCTGGAGCCAAAGCCACATATTTCAGTGTATGGTCATAGTGTGTTTAAGCGTGTGTTTGTTTGAGGGTGGGGGCCTGTTAAGGAATGGGGGGCGGTGGAAAAGGAGTACTGGGAATATTAAATCAGAGTTCATATTCAGGGTATTCAGAACCACACCTGCACCGAGTACAAGTCACGGGTTCCAGATCGTTTATTCTTATTCTGTAATACGCCACGAGGGTGCATGTAGAGATCGTTGATCTAAATTTGGTGTTTTTTAGGGTCGTCGGGTTTTGTGTTACATCCTGTATCTTCCAAAAGAGCAATGTGTCATCACCTCAAGCTTTGATCCCGATGATCTTTACGAGCCTTTGAAAGAAAGAAATACAGCACACGCTCTCATCTGCTCCACAAACAGAGCGAGAGAGAGAAAGACGGAGAGCAGAAAGAGAAACAATCTGCCTGGAAACTTTCAATGTAGAGAGAGGACTGTTTCCTGTTAAATCACAAATCTGATTGGCTCTAATCCACCTGCCATTCAGGATTTGCCACCATAGCGGAGGGCATTGAACCAAACATGCCTGAAATCTGATTATGACAGCTGGCATGTGTCTGTGTTTGGATCATGTGAAATCATTCTCGTAGTCAGTGTAAAACTTTGGCTGGATTGTCGTCCTTGTGTTTATAGCCGATCTTCTATTATGGGGAAAGATACCCCACTGTTTTAACTGAAGGGGACAGCCAGAACTGCAGATGCTTTCCTGCCAAATTTAGGAGGTCTTTAGTATGTTCCCAATGTAGTGTAAATTCCAGAGCTGTTGCGTGGAGATGAAATCGCCTCCTCGAAGTCACAAATGAGCATCCGGCATGTGTATGTGTACTTCATGTATACTATAATAGCAGGAATCACTTTTCATGCATCTCTTACTACTTTTCTCTTTATAGCAACAATTTTCAATAAGCAGTTTTGCGTTTCACTCTAGAAGTTTGTACCAATATAGCAAGCGTTCTGAAGAAAAAAAACAGACATGTGCAAATAATTATATTTTATGAAGTATCTTTTGCGAATGTGTTTTCATGTGGTCTATAAAAGCTGGGGTTGTGCACTTCGAGAGAAATTATTTTGAGGTACACTTGGTTTGAAGTTTACGGGAAAAACACATTTCTGTGGCATGAACCCAGTGACTTACAGAGCGTTCCAGACAATTCCGCTTTGTTATCTTCAAAGTTGAAAAGGTAGAGCCCATTAACTGCCATAAATACTGTACATTTAAATGTCATTTTGTTCTCTGCTTTGTTTCGTAGACGAGACACGGTCAGCACCACAGTTAGACGGACCCGCCGCTGCCCCAGGGGCCGTGACCGTTTCTGCTCCCCCATCCCCGGATTCTCCTGGTCCTGTGGCCTGTCCGCTTCTGCTCATACCTACTACACCACAACCACCCCCAGCCAGTTCCTCTTCCCCTGGTTGTGTCTCCTCTAACCCGGAGCAAACAGTGACTGGGGCCCCTGGAGCGACATCAGTCACTCCCAGCAATCCTGAGACTGAAGAGGACAAAGCCAAGAAGCTGCTTTACTGCTCACTGTGCAAAGTGGCCGTCAATTCGCTCTCCCAGTTGGAGGCCCACAATAAAGGTGAAGATTCATTCAATGACATCTAATCTCAACAGATTATCGTTCTAAAGTACGCTAAGCATCCATCATTGGAATAAAATGTCTCCGATGGGCAGTTAAAGGTGGATAGCTCGTATATAACCTCAAATGCTTCCTGAATAGAGAGAGAGTGGCATTATTGTATGCCTCTGATTATTTTTACTGCTACAGTGTGATTGATATATCAAAGTTATTTCGGGTAAGATTCCACCGTGTCATGTGCAACACAGATGTTTAATGTTTGCAACAAACCCAGCACTTTCCATTTCAGATGTGTACAGGATAAAGCGGATCCAAGAGGTGATTTATCCACATCTCTGATGTCCAGAAATGATTTCTCGCTCTGTTAATGTTCCTACGTGTCTAGATGGCCCACAATTCAATGCTGATAAACTCCTATCCAATATCTCCAAATCGGTCGCATCATAGTTAAAACCAGCTCAGCTTTGGAAAAAGGATTTAAAATTATTCTAATAACTTCACAAAATGCATTCAAATTTAGGCAATATTCTCAATTTTGTTTAAAGGGATAGTTCACCCAAAGATGAAAATGTATCATTTTTGTATCATTTATCATTATCGTTTATCATTTACTAACCATCGTGTCATATTAGATCTGTATGACTTTTTTTCTTCTGCAGAACACAAGAGAAGATATTTTGAAGAATATCGGTAGCCGAACAATAGTAGTTCCCTTTCACTTTTAATGTGTGGAAATAAAAACAACAAAAATACATTCTTGTGTCTTCTGCAGAAGAAAGAAAGTCATACAGATTTTAAATGGCACGAGGCTGAGTAAAAAATTTTTTTTGAACTGTGCTATGCCTTTAATTCTTTATCTTCAGCAGAATAACCCCCCCCGTAAATAATTGATATGCACTCAGCCTTAACGCCAATTATTGCTAAGACGTAATTATTTTAAGAAATCGCTTTACTAAAAATGCAAGATTTATCTTGTTTTGTGAGCAGTAGAAATATGCTTCGCACAGCTCAAGGCATTGCCACCGGGGGAAACCAGCAATTACATCCATCACTGAGCAACCTCTTTAAACGTCTAAAATCAGAGCGTGTTACATCTGTATTTAGAGGCTTTCACTCTCTCATGATTTATACACAACCTCACCAACCAAGTCTCACGGCAGTTCGTGGTATAGACACGAAATTTGAAATCTAAAAAATCGTTTTCACGGACACAAATTTTTCCGTGTCAGTGAGCACGACCTTTTTTTAATGTCACTCAGCACGACTCTCAATACACAGATTGCGTGTGTATTTTACTTTTATATATTTATAACTTGACATCAAAAGAAGTCGAACATCGTACATATTTTAGGATGTGTTTAACCAACACCTTACTTCAACCCAAACCCTTAAAATCACAGCCGCAAAGGCTAATTTTGCTAAAAGCGAGAGTTTCACGAGGTGGCAAAACAATGATAAAGGGCTCCCCTAACCCCGCCCCTGAACCTAACGTCACAGGGGAAAGGTCAAATCATAACAAAACATACCAATGAGGCACCTTGTAAAATACGATGAATTCCCATCAGATTGTGTTGATATATATTTATACTGTACATATGAAAGATACCGCACATTAAAATAAATTAGATTGAAAGTCGTGCTGACTGACACGAGAAAAGGGGGAAATTCATGTCAGTAAACACCAATTAATAGATCACAGTTCGTGACAATATCACAAATTCCCGTAAGACTGTGTTGACCTTACAGTACTGACTGGCCTCTTGATTTGCCCCAGAATTGTGCAAAAAAACAATCAGATCAGTTTTTGCACTGCAGACATGCTCGTAGTATTTTTGGTAGTGTTTGATTTCTTTATGTATATCGAATGCCTGTGCAGCTCTCTGTCGTTCTGCTGTATTATTCAGTTTGTGTCAACATAAAAAGCCCTGTTTGAGGAGGCACATGTCTGTATTTGTTTATTTATTATCGATCTTGTCTTTTATTTATTAGGGAAAACAATAGTCACTCTTTTTTAGTAGACAGATCATACTGTGTGATATGTACATAAATAAATAATGTTGAGCTTGGTTTAAAAGACCAAATGAGACTTTAAAATACACTAGACATTTGCTCCAATTTTGCCCAGATTTTCAGTCTGCAGATTTGATCAGTTTCTATCTGAAATTTTCAAAAAGTCTCCAAGTGTATGATGTCTAGTTAAAAAAAATGAGTTCAGTTCTTCAAAGTCTTGTAGTGTATTACAGCCATTAAATGGGGTATTTCGCAATTTAGTATGTTGTCTGCACTTTGACGCCACATGGAAGTCATTCTATTTGGAAACCATGCTTTTATGTAAACGTTACAAGGTACGAGTGATATTGAAGCATTGTTGTTGTGGAAAAAGGGAATTTATTATCACAACCTGGAATCAATACAGACCATTACCTAAATTACACAGTGAAACCAAGGCCAAAAAATCTAATCCGTGCAGACAAGTACAGACGCTTTGGGAGTTGAAGAGGGAGGTTCTGGAATGAGAAGTTAGAGGCGTCGGTTGTTTGTCAAATTTTATCCCATATGTACAGCGTCAATTTTTCAATTATTGTATTATTCTTTTTTTATTTTACACATGCTGTTTATTCATGATAGTTAGACAGGGAGATGATTAACAACCATTGTTTTCCTCTACTGGAACAAATTTAGCTGGAAATTTTGGATTCATGCTGTGTTAATATTATATTCACTCTTCAAGTATTATCCAAACTTAAGGGCACAAGGCTGTCAAAAGGGATAAAATAAATTTTGCTTTTCGCAAAACAGTCCTCACTGTTCCACAAACCATTTATGTAGGTGTCTCATGTTTTGGTGTATATCTTATCCGTGTTTTTATCACATGATGGTGACATTTTTAAGCCGAATCTTGTGTTACAAGTCTCCATTTATAGGAAATGGGAAATTGATGAGCATTGTTGTAATGTAGGCAGACCAAAGCTCGATAAAATAATTCATTTTTTAATGAACGTTTTTGAAATGTACACATCTCAGCCAGGTCTAAAGGGCTGTGTACTTATTGATTTATGAAAAGCATGGTCCAATATTTTAACCTGCGTACCAATGTTTGGCATTCGAATAGGATTTGTTTCCAAGATGATTTAAACACGACATCCTATAGGATGTGGATTAGAATAGAGATAAAATATGAAACGTGCCGACAGAAAAATAATCTTCTCTGACTCTGACAAGCATGAGCAGACACAATCAAGGGTAATTCAAAGTGAAAGATTCAAGATCCCTCCAGTGGTTGAGACTGGATATTACAATGCTGCTTGATATCTGTCTGTTTGTGTTTTACGTTATATTCTAAACGTACATTCCAAATATGCTGCTATTTTCCACTCAGCATTGGGTCAAAAATGGACAAACCAAATGAATTACCCTATATTATAAAATATGTTATTCTTATTTATAAAACCACTTGTATTTCTCTGTGTTGCTCAGGCACTAAACACAAAACCATTCTGGAAGCCCGCAGCGGACTGGGCCCCATAAAGGCATACCCGCGTTTGGGTCCGAAGCCCATCGGCGAGCAGGGAGGTGGGGCCACAGACCCCAACACTCAGGAACGCACCTTCCACTGTGAGATCTGCAATGTGCGGGTCAACTCTGAACTGCAGCTTAAACAGGTGTGTGTTCTAACTTTTAAATGTACATTGTGTTTTTGTAGGCCTGCTTAATGCTGTGACATAGTAAAATGACAATTATTTCACTGGTTTGTTTGCTCCAGCACATATCAAGTCGAAGGCATCGAGATGGAGTTGCCGGAAAGCCCAATCCTCTCTTAAGCCGACACAAGAAGCACAGGGGACCTGACCTCGCGGTAAGTGTTTACCAAATCCCATTCAATACCATAAAAGTTACATTTATTGATGTCGTAACTATAAATCAAATCTCCTTATGATTTCTCTTAGGATCTCACCAAAGCGTTAGGCGCAGGCCTCCTGCCTAGTCCTCTAGCTGTTGCCGCCGCAATGGCCGCCGCCGCTTCCTCCAACCATCTTGCTCTCCGCGCCGCAGGTTCCACCCACCATCCACATCATCACCTCCTGCAAGGTCCACCCCTTAGCCACGCCATCTTGAGACCAGCTCCCGGGCCCATACGCACCTCACACGGGCAGATCCTCTTCTCTCCTTACTGACTCCACCCCTGACCCCCTTAGCCAATCACAGCCAGTCCGGAGCCTCACCTCCAAAAGCACACTGTGAAGAATTCAAGAAAAAAATAGTGCAACACCACAGCAATGACAAGAATCAACTCATCAATAATAAAACCAATCATCAAGATGAGCAGAAGGGTGATGGGTGCGAAAAGACCCGTTCCTACCCAATTTCCATCACCTCCAACTGCCTCTGTTTTTCCGGAGTGATTTATTCAGTGGTGGACAATAAATGAACAAACGCAGGGATTGTTGGAATAGAGCAATATATCGAAATAAGCTTGATGCATTTGACATCTTCGTTCATTATCTTCTATTCTGTCCTCTATTTATACACATAACTGTGAGGCAGCAGCAGTCACATTGTAGCCAGACATGCTGGAAATGGGTTAGGTAACTTTATAGAGACCCCAGAACACACACACGCACCCAAAGACTACAGTTAAAACTGTTTCTTTGTGTCAGTCTGAATCAATGCACCCCTTGACCTTATGCACCTTGAAAAAAAAACATCTGTATGGTAGTTGCTTCTAGTAGTCTTTGATGTATTCAGCTCACGCCCTGCTCTGGCTTTGGTTAAGAGATGAACACACAACCATTTCTGATTCACCTCAAAAGTTCCTGGGTCAAGAAGAGCAGGGGATTGTGGGTAACCGTGGGGAGAAAAGTGTAAGAGTGCCCAACTCTTTTCTAATGCTGGTAGTGTGGCCAAATATAGACATACCTCAGTTGCTAAAAAGGTTTATTTTAAAAAGCTATATCAGTCACATAACCTTAAGGAAATAAAGAGATCAGCAATTACATCTACATCAGACTACATCATTTTGCCCTCTTAGACTTTAGAAAACCAGTAGATGTCTATTTATTCTATTGTGTAGTATAGTGTAGTTCAGAACATCCGAGCTGGTTGACACAGCAAATATCCAAAATGACATACGTACGTAGAGGATGATGTGATCCGGATGCTGAATAAAGATGAACAAGTACTTTGATTCTCAGAGAAAGGCAGCAAACCTAAGCACACACTTGGACTTGTACTGTACAATGAAGGCTCCTCGGTTCACTCTGTCTCTGTGTTACTATGGAGAATGGACATTATGCAACCCCAGTGAAAAGTCTGACAAGCTTCTAAAAAGCAATACGGCCTCCGTCTCATTCCCCGCTCATCTTCTGCGTTCAGTCTCACGAGGCGGCAAGGACTGACGCCTGTTCTGAAGCTCCACAAAAATGAGTTTAGTAAAGAAACAAAGTGAGGACGGAGTGAGAAGATCACATCAAAAGTGGGCTGACACAGAAGTGGAAGCGAGGATGCGAGGTCACGGCGGACGCGACTGTGCAATTTTCCTTTTTTGGTATGAACGCTGTCGTGAATCTAAAGCCATGCAATGCATATGATTTCTGTTCTTTTGTTATGATGGATTACTGCTATTGTTTTATTGTTCTTTCGGTTCATTTTCATAGCGCACTGTTACATTGAACAAATATTGCTGTGGAAAATCTAAAAACGGAAAAAAACTGAACAAAAACAGGAATATTTTTCTATGGTAAGATTGAAAACCTGCACTCGGGTGGGATCAGTATGTGGTAGGGTGTGGCCTACCCCGTTGTAGATAATGTATTTAGAACTCCAAAAAATGGTAAATGAGAAAGGGTCTTGTGTGTTGGACACAATCTCACATCAAGTACTGTTGAAGATACACAGTGCCCTTCCTTTAACAAGTGCAACAATGTCTTACTGTTGTTTCGTTGTTTGGATATTGCAATGCAATAAGCAATTATGTTGTCGTAGATCAGCGTATACCTACTGTACCGGGTCTCATGGTTACGTACGCCTGCAAACAGGCCTTCATGTTCTTCCACAGAGATGTTAGCCTTTTTAAAACAATAAAGAGTGGGAGTATAAAGCAAGAAAAGGGCCACCCGCAGGGACGGACCCTTCATATTAAAGGGTCTCATCGATCTCTGAATGGGTGACAGGGTATAAATCTGAACGCAATTAATGTGTTGTCAGCCATAGCCTTTGCATTGTGAGTTAGTTTGACTTTTTTCGTTTTTTGTTTGCATTGTGTGGGAGACAGATTTCCTACGTCATGCCATTACTCCACGCTAACTGTGGTTAGCATCCACCATTGTGCTTTGATGGAAGTTGACCTCTGTTAGGAGATGTGTTTTGGTTTTCATTAGTTATCGAGGCACTAACGGTGCTGTAGTTCACGTCAGTGTGTATCGTGTAGTGTTGTGTGCGTACAGACAGAATCCGGTCGGGGAAAAGAAATGTTTGAAAGCCTACGGGGCTCATTGCTGTAAACCGAATCCGCATTCATGTGCAAACCTCAGATCAGCCGATTTTAAATTTACTGCATATATTTACATTTAGTCAATTAGCAGACGCTTTTTGGGGGATAAAAGCATCTGCTAAATGTAAATTTATCTAAACAATCAGAGGGAAATATTTTCAGCTGATATGAGATGTGCAGCTTGGGGTGGATTGCTTTTTAAAAAAAAGTGATAGTGGGCTCAAAATGTTTTAAAAATTGTCCTTTTAAAAACTGTCCTGAGTTAATAATGACAGATATTTCATTTTTGAGCGCACTGTCACTTTAAGGCTACGCGCACTTGACACTAGTTTGACTATAGCCGCGTTCAAAGTAACAACGTAAACAAACGTTACCGCGCACGCGCGCGCTCTTGGGCTGCAGTACACATTCACAAACAAAAGAGTGCCTGTAGATTATTTTTGATAACCGAGCAAAAGAAACCGATAAAAACCGTAACTTGACTAAACTTGTATCTCCGAAAATTAAATTTAGACTGCTATTCCAAGCTCAACCGCTAGATGTCAACGCACCATACGGTTTCTTCAAATGCGACCAAACTACGGGATCCATTTGTTTATTTAATAAAATGAACACACAACAAAATTCAACGAATCGTTTATTTAATACAAATATTATACAATAAAACATAATACAAATTAAGATGATCATAAATTAAATATAAATAGTTATTATATAAGATATAATAGTTATAGAAATATTAATTGACATTAGCCGAACACAGACCGGAAGTTACCTGCAGTCCCGGAGCGCGTCGTCCGATGAAACGGTCTATAGCGCCCCCCATAGACTGTGTAAAACTGGCGTCGTCAACACTGTAAAGACCATGTTCATCCTGTAGTCACCCCTGAAGATAAGTGTCATCGTTGTACACAATTGTCTAGAGCTCTGTAATAGATTTGTTCAACCTTTCAGGTCAGGTGTAATGTTAGTGGTGAAGTCTAGCCGTAGCCTTATTTCACCCCAGCCTCACCAGAAGCCGCTAGATGGAGAAGCTTTGGTCCAACCTCGTTTTGCCAATAAAGTTATTTTTTAATTGTGAGATGGGAAAACGGTACATGTGATGGGACGTAGCAATATTTAGCTCGTACTGGCCACTCTTGTTTATTGCAATAAGGAAATCAACCAATAGATGCATATGTGAGATAAATATTATAGATGTAAATTAAATAAAACGCAGAATATCATGGAAATACTTTGTATCAGAGATACTTGGATTTGCCACGGGGGGGATAAAGATCAATGTCAATAAAGAATATTAAAATCCATGTGTACTGATTCTTTTTTATGTACTTGTTCATGCAGTTGATTATTTATTGAGGTATTACGTGGGAAAGGGATGTCAAGACACTGAAATTGGGAAAAGTGATTGATATTTTTTATTTTTGTTATTTCAGCTTTGTGTGTTAGAAACTACACTTTGATGGACTGTTTAAAGGGATACTTGACCCAAAGATGAAAATTCTGTCATTTACTAACCTTCTCACTACCATAGTAAGAAAAAAATACGGTGGTAGTCAAAGGTGGCCCAGAACTGTTGTGCCGTCCAACATTCTTCAAAATGACTTCTTTTGTGTTCAACAGAACAAAAATATTTTAAAGTAAGTTTTCCTTTTGTGGGAGTCAATGGGGACATTCTTCCAAATATCTTTCTCTGTGTTCATCAGAACAAAGAAATTTATACAGATTTGGAACAACTCCAAGGTGATCAAATTATGACAGGATTCTCATTCTTGGGTGAGGTATGTATACCGTTTCTTCCTTATGTGCAGTTTCTATTGTACATCACTAGATGGCGCGCCAAGACTAAACCTCAAACTGCCGCAGCAGACGAGAAACAACAAAATATTCTGTCAATAGAGTAACTGCTTAAACTATTACCTTCTGTGTCAGTACAGACTTTTATGTTTAAACTTTCTTGACAAAACAAAGGTTGTTAGCAGATCTCGGATTAGCGTGTTCGTGTTTTAGTAAAAGTGTGCTTACAACTTTTATGGCCACTCTTCATAAATGTTTAAAATATTATGTTTTGTATATATTTAAATATTTTTAACCACACAAATGTAGTGTCTTTATCTACATTTTATGTTCCCCTTATGTGAAAACACTATTGCTTATGAGGTCAGGAGCCATTAAAAGATGTCATGCTCATATGCTCACACACATGCTTCGGCCTTTAATAAAATCCTCAAGATCGCTGGTAAAATGTATTTCTCTAGACACATTATTCCATGAAAATGCTATTTGGAAACGATTCTCCCAGAAATGTATTTATTTCCCTATCCTATATTGAGATGGGTGTAAAAATAGTGTATGTGATTAACAATCACAATGCACTTGTTAAAATATTTACTTTACTTTGGGGTTTATCTCCATTTGTTGTTATTTTATGTTGCTTGTGTTATAATGTGTACCAGTCAAAGTGAGACACTACAGAGACACTATAAAAGGGAGGTTTTTACATCAACAGTGCAATACTGATATCTTTATGAACGTGCATAAAAACATTGTCCGCAAACATACTCGTACATGAAGGAATCAGTCGCATGACATTAACTGCATAAGCGATTGGTTTAAAAAAGTAAAACTGTCCTACGATGGGTATGCCATTCTGTACAGTATCTCATTGATGATCCTCAGAGTGTAATTTTTTAATCTTTAAAAACAGAAATGCAAATTATCAGAAAGAACTTTATAATGTTTGTAATAGTTGTTTTAAATGACCCTATTAATTGTATTGGTAGCCCTTTTTGTAATAATAAAAATGTAGGATATTAAAGCACATCTATTTCAAATTCTGAGCCCATTTAGCCCTCTAGTCCACTTTGTAATACTTGAGAGGACAGAAGAGCACAGTTGAAGTTCTTGATGGAGGTAGGAAGGGTGGTTGATGAGTGGTGAGGGAGGGAGAGCTATAGCAGAGACACAGATCATGAGAACAACGTGTCAGAGTTTGAAAGGTTTGAAATGCAGAACTCCATTAGCTGAAAAATGTGCTTGTGCTTTTATGAAAGATTTTAGGTCTAACCTTTAAGGTCTGTGTAAGGAATGCACAACATGCAACAAATACATTATATAACACCAATGTATTGAAAGGTGAAAGGCACTCAGAGAAAAAAAGACACGGGTGCAAGAACAAGAGGAGTAGATTGGAGGTGGAAGTTTAATGCACTATTATACATTTGACACTCTTACACTTGACATTAAGTAACCTACCAATACTTAAATACTGACAACTGATCAAAACACATCAGTGACGGCATTTAATTTGGAATGGAGTCCATTTTTATAGTAGACTTTTTCCTCTAATTATAAAGTTGTTTCATGTTAGCTCTGCTCAAATTTATAGGGTACTTGGAATTTCTCACAAGGCTTTCCAACTCCACTCTTTTTGGGCTTATTTTAAACTACTGCCAGGGGTTGTTATTATTCTGTGGTTTAAAAGTGAAAGGATTTTGTTCATCAACAGGCATATTTAAGGTACTGATTTCTGAAAATGACTCTATAACCACAACAGTGATTTAAGACAATATTGTGTATATTGCATACTTGTAAAATCTTTATTTTATATATATACAGTATATAGCTTTTGAGTTTTGTTATTAAGGAGGGGGTTGTTAGACTAGTTTGTCACGCAGATCTGGCGACCCGGATGGGCTTCATTATTACTTTTCTATAATCATACATTTCTGTATACGATTCTCTTTAAATTAATTCATGTCAAATAGTGAATGCATTACGGTGGTTCAATTGTGGATTGATATTGTTGTAAAGCTGTGTGAGATAACGTTAACCTGAAAACAACAACATTCATTTAACTTAAAGTGAAACCCCTTTAATGTTCAAATGAAATCCCTCCCTTTTAATAACTTCAAAAGAAAGGGATTTATTTATACTTCTCATGTTCTCAAATCATTGCACATTTAATAACAACGCGGAAATTGAGGCCTTATAGTGTGCCATTGTAAGTGGCATTATTTTCATTTTAATAAAACAAATTGATTTTAATGTCTTAATGTGGTCTACTTTGAAGACTGTCACATGGGACTCTCTATTAACACGTAAAACCCCAAATCTATTTTTTATCCGAAAGCATCAGTTAATAAAGTAAGAGGTGAATATCTTCATGGCGTATAAACCAACAAACACAAATTTTCCCCACATCATCTGCACAGTTAATTGAAAGTATGTTCTCTCTACCCGTTCTCAACAATCTCGTAAAAATAACACGCTGTTGCAATATTGTGTAATACATACGGCAAAGTTCAATTGTGCGTGCGTATGATACGCCAATGTTTGCGTGCAGATCGGTGGACAGCAGCCATTTTGAAACGTACATGAAGAGGAGACACTAAAAGATTAAAAATAATACCGTTAGGTTTGGGTTAGAGGTTATAATGTGCACGTACACTAAGATTAGGTTTAGGTTAGGGTACTGTTTAATGTGACAAATTGCTGTTTAATGTGCACGCACGCTAAAATCGGCGTGTTATATGCACATAAAAACAGTCGTATTGTATGCACGCACAATTAAACTTTGACGTACCTATTACACAATATTGCAAAAGTGTGTGTTGTTTATATGAAATTTATGAGAATGGTTTGTTCTCCAACGGTCTTAACACTAAGATATTGATTTTCCCTCCCCCTTTAGTAGTCAGTTTTTCTCATTTCCACAGAGATGCTGTGTTCTCCTATGCCATGTTGCAATCATATGTGTTGGAGAACATGGCTTCATGTAGCCCATCTACATCCCAGCAGTGACATCAAATATGTCGAGTGAATGCCGGAGGCTATACACTCCTCCTTATAGCTTTCAATTTCACAGTGTGACACCCACCTCAGAGAGAGAGCAACAATGCTTAGATAACTCACACCCCTGGGGTGTCGGGGGTGTCCTGATGACTGTTGGAAAGGACATTTGACAGGATTTTTTTTTTATATTTTTATTTGGAGCGACCCTGCCTCCGTGATCAATTAGAATTGTGCGTGTATCTTGCAATAGGACTTCAAAGGAAAGCATCGTGATAATTGAAGAGGGTGTAATTTGTTATATAATGAAAAGCAAAAGGTCCATTATGATGTTTTTCATGATCGAATTGAATTCATTTCCCAGACTGAAACTTGCTTCAAGTGGCCTCGGCAAAAGGGACACATACAAATGAAAAGAAAAATGCATCCTCTTGATTAAATAGAAGCTTGTAGTGTTTCTCTGATGATGTAAACGGATATGTTTTGTTTTGTAGTGAGCAGGAACAGTTCTGGCAATAAAAAATGGTCATGAACATAAAATCATCAAAAGAATCATTGCAATGTGATGACAGGTTTATATTCTAAGACGAAGCACTAAATCGTCACTGCAAGTGTGAAAACAAAGCAAAGTAATGTAGCTTTTATGAAAGGTTAGCTGGTGTTGTTTATACAAATACACATACACATACACAAAGACCATTTTCAGTTTTTATGAATTTACTTTAGTTTATTTAAAATGATCATTTTTGCTTTGTTATTTTTAATAAAAAGATAGTTTCCATGAAATTGGATAAACCTTTAAGCAATACAACAGTAATATTTCTACATGCTTAAAAGTTCAAGAATATTTTTTTATGCCATAACCTCAGTTTTATCACAGCTTTTGTGTCTTCTCATGTTGTCAGACTTTCACATTGCTGTTGGATGACTATGTCACTCTTGAGGTTTGATTTCGTTAAAAGTCAACAGACAATGGATTAGACAGGCGACGATATATGTAGAATTGCTGATTTAATGAAAATCTGGAGTGGTCTCTAATTTTTTTCTGCGGCTTTACGTCTGATCATACTGTGATTTTTCAAAGCTCATCTTTTACTTGTAAGTTGCGCGTATTGGGTTAAATATTACAAAATGCAACAGGACTCCTTGAATTTCTGTGACACTTGAAAATAAGATTTAAGTTTGTAAAGAATTCCCAGTTCAAAAATTATGATTAAGGAGAAATCTGTCTTCTTATGTGTGTTTGTTTGCATCCAGATGTTTCCAATAATAACGACATTGTAATCTTTCTCAGTTTCCCCAGGTTGCTCCGGCTAAACAATAAAAGCTGGCAGGTTCAGGTGTGAGCTCATCAAAGCGATAATTACATCAATTTTCCTATACACATCCTGTCATAAGAGATGCTATAGACTGGCACAAACAATGGTAGTCCTTTTCCCCAAAGCCGCAAAGAAATCAACTTGTAGTAGATTCATGTCCAGGCCAAAATTGTCCATTTGGTGCAGCAAGACATTTACAGCAACTAGCGGAGACAATAGCTACAATCCAACTGGGGCTTAGATTGAAAAATGTGTGGATATGGACGGGCAGACAGATTTAATCGCACACTGTTTTGTTTGCTTTGCAACAGTGTAGCTTGCCACAATGATCTTGTTGAAGACTTAAAGAGCTTGATTCTTTTACATATATAACAGTATATTAAAGTGCTTTGGCATCACAGAACTTACTGTAAAACCAATGACTGAAGTCAAATGGAGTTTCTGAGAAAAGAGAAGACTTGATTTGGTTCGAGACCTTATACGCTCTGTTCAATATAATCTTTTGGTTTTAGTCCATTAAGATCTCAAGGACGGACAGCTTTGTAGAAGAAACCACAACAGCACACAGGAAACCAGGCCTAGAATACATCTGTGTTGTGAGGCAAATATGTCAAAAATAACATCAGACTAAAATTCTGTATGACTACTGTACACCTGACATAAACATTATTATTGATTTAATAAGAACAGTTACAAAGTTTGGGTAAGAGAAGACTTCATAATACTAAACATTTTGTAGACTCAATTTTAACACAATAACAGGAACAAGTAAATATTTGATTCTTTTTTCAAACAATACAGTAGTTGCTTGCTATTGCATGAGATATTTTCATTATTAGATATCCTTCCCGTAATGCTCTTTTGATGATTTTATGGTCCAAATTTGAAAATCTTTCAGTCCGATCAGTTAAAAATCCAATAGCACACCTCTTTTTAACAAGCCGCATGATGCTCCGAGGTTTATAGAGGATCATGTCTTACAGGGACAGTTCAGTTCCACCAAAAATAAAAATGGCTTACTGCCCCTCGAGTTGTTCCAAATCTGCATAAATTTCTATCTTACATTTACATTGACATTTCTTCATTTGGTAGACGCTTTTATCCAAAGCGACCTACAAGTAGGAGAGCAAATAAACATTATGTCAACACGCTAAACAATAGGCTCCGTTAGTTTACAAGGCCATGCTACTAGGAGGATCAAGTGAGCAATGGAGAGAATGAACACCAAGATTTTTTTGTTTTAGACACATGACATAGATAGTTTCAAATAAATGAGGAACAGGTATGTTTTGACTAGTTTTATTAAAGTTGTTAAAGATGCTGCAGTTAGGCTGGCAGCCATTCCACCACAGGGGAACCGAATGAGCAAGGTTTTTGCAAGCGATTTGGTGCCTCGCTGTGATGGAACAACCAGGTGTCGCTCAGACCGAAGATGACAGAAGGGGATGTAGACCTGGAGGAGTTAGATAAGGTGAAAGGACAAATTTGCTGAACTGTTCTGAAGGCCAGTGTCAGAGATTTAAACTTGATGCGTGCGGCAACTGGCAGCCAGTGAAGTGAGATCAGGAGGGGTGTCAAATGGATTCTGGATCATTTGCAAGGGCTGGGTCTCGATTCTGATGTAACGATTTCGATTCCTATTCACAAGCATTTGATTCGATTCAATTCTCTATTCAAGTCATTTATTAAAGATTTAACACAAATCCTATAGATTTTTCTAAAAAAAATCTGTACAAAATTTTGCAGGGGTTGCAGTCATATGAACTGCTGCCTTTTATGCGATGTTAAATTGACGACACACCCACATCCGCCATGTTAATTAAAGAGTATATAACAAGTGATTTTTAAGGTCCAACTTTGGTTCAACAACAAGTTTATGTATATAGAAGGTATAAAAACACCCTTATTTCATAACAATAGGCAGTTATTCTTACCTTACTTCTTGACTGACTCTCAAATGATTCGTTCTGCGATTCATCCGTCTAATCCCCTCCTTTCCGCTAGCCTAGTCTGAAGTGATTAGTCAGATGGTCTAGTCTGCAGTGATTGGTCTACCACGAATGAAGCTCACGAGCTACAGTGTTTGGGGGAGAAGAGTGACGTTTTCGCGGCCAGTCCTAGCAAAACGTAGGCTGGGACTATATGTAGTGACATAAAAAAACAGCTTCTAGTCCGGTTCAAGCAAGCTCACTATGGCTGCAGCGAGGTAGGCAGACAAAATGCTTCTCCACACTGGTTTGTGCTGAGGAACACAGAGATAGGTATTTGAAAGAATGCTCGGAACCAAACAGCTCTTGGCCACCATTGACTAATTTGTACAATGGTAGTCAAGAGTGGGCCAGAACGGTTTGCTTTCCTACATTCTTCAAAATATCTTATTTTGTGTTCGTGAGAACAAAGAATATATTCCTACTATGGTAGTCAATGGTGGTCAATAACTATTTAGTTACAAGCATATTTATTTCGAACAAGTTGAGGCTGAGAGAATGAAGACAGAAATTTAATTTATGGTTGAGCTGTGCCTTTAAAACACAACTGGCGACAGATGTTTAGAAAAGATTCTGTTTACGTTGCATGTTATGACAATAATCAAATCACCCCGCACTGGACTGATGGTTATCAATGACATTCGTCTGTAAGTTACAGAGACACGATCATTCTGGGTGCCCGCGGTCATTAATCTTTTCCTTGTGTGCGTGTGTAAGTGCGTGCAGAGAGGAGCCATTGGGAAATGATGGCATGATAAAATCAACAACCTGTCAGTCTTTCTCTGGAACATGCTACAGCATGAAGAACGAAATAAGACTCCGCGAATATAAAGATTCAAAGTATTTATTACACGGCTCTTTGGAATGCTTGATTCTCATTGGCCGGTTGCAATATTTGCAGGTTCGTTATTCCCAGATAACGAGCTCTCAAAAATATATTTGACAGGTTTTTTGACCAATTAAATGTACATAACATATATTGCATTATGTTAGTAAATGATTCAACCAAATAACCTGTTTGTGTCATTTGAACATAGTTTCTTACCTTAAAACCGAAAGTAGACTGCGGAAGGTCTGCATCCCAGTTTTTTTCTCATGTGGCAAGTAACTCTGCAATAAGCAGCATAATGCTTATTTCTGCGATAACAACCGGCTGCCTGTACATTATCCCTTCCATAATGTATTGATGAAGATCCAGAGGAACAAGCATGATTAAGAATGGCATAGTCAATATATTAACACTGTACATTGAATAGAGCACACGCGTATGACTAACATTATAGTTAGTCAGGATCCTTTAATACACGGTATGATAAAGTGACATTGAACGCATCATCATCTACATCTCTGTAATTGAAAATTTAACCCAGCTAGTGAGACAGAGGACAATCAGATACATAGTGCATCTGTTTCTCCAGACAGCTTATTGAAACATTTCCACTATGCTTACAAACAGAACGGCCTGTACAATATTACAGAGACTTTACTGTAAAACATTTAATGGAGTCTACACTAAATCCAATAATTGGACTGTAACCCTTCAATCATTCAGTTTTTTAATGTCAAGGCTGTTGACAAACGCTATTCATCCATTTTCTTCATCCACCCCGACCACGATGACCCCGCAAGTGAAAGACGTCAATTAAGTGTGCATTTGGCCGAAAGCACCAATCACAAAGGCAACTATTCTTTATACCAACTGACAGGCAGCAAAGCAATGACTCAACAACAAAGTTGTTGCCCAGAAAAATCACATTTTCTTAAGTCTGTAAAATGACAGGCACAGTGCCTTGTTTAGAAAACTTTAGAAAAGAAAAAACAATTCTGCTTCCTAACTGCTGTATAAATATACAGCGAGTCCTGTGTTAGCTTATGAATGTGATCAACAGACACATATCGGAGAGAACGCAAGATCCCTTAAGAGCTAATTTATGGAAAACCTTTTTGTGCCAGCTCTCCTGGTGGTCAATACCTAACTTTCCATCCGAGGCCAGTATGACCTCTGCTTCACTGGAAAACATTAATGGGAGACTTCAAGGGCAGTGTTTCAGATGGAGTTATCCCTTGTGTTCTGTCAGAAATCATTAAGCACCGTCTCCAAACGTTTCCAAAGCAATAATCATACCTATGTGTATGTAATGGATCTGGATTCCAGAGACCTGCATGAATAATGTCTTTAATAGACTCTCAATTCCTATGTCCTTCTCCAAAAAAGAAACAAAAGAGAAAAACGTCAAAAGTAATGAGTAGGTGAGAGCAGCATTATTGCTTTGGAAATTACTTTTACACCCATGGCCTTTACCCCTAGAGAAGCCGTGTGTTGCTATAGCAATAAATCACCTTTCGGAAAGCCTGAGGGCCTGGTTATTCACGACGCTGACCATGTTGTTTATTAGTGCATTCATCCTTCAGTCTTACAGACACGTTCAATTCTACGGTTTACAAAGCCGTATTCAAAACAAGGCTTTGGGCCACTTTTAGCGGTTTGCTCCAATTTTGACAGAAGCAGACGTAATCGGTCTTGTATAATTGCTGGATTGAAAGGCACCTCAATATTTAATGCATGTCGTCGGGTGCCACCAAAAGAATTGTGGCCCAAAGGTGTCAAGCGATGAGCAACGTCGGTGCGGGACAAATTGAGCATGACGAAAAGAAATAAGATGAAGAAATCTGGTAAAGATTGATCCCCTTTTGCAATCAGGGAATGCATAATGGCAGTCAGACAACTTTAATCCTCTTCAATCTGACTTTCTGTTATTGCTTGGCCTATCCTGATCTCTGCTGCATTGCAATTTCCCTTAAACATTTTTGATGAGTGCCGAAGAAATAGGAGAAATGCAAGCGTCGTGAGCATCGAGGCCCTCATCTGAAGGCTGGTTTGGGAAGTGATTGGTCAGTCACGAATGCTACTATATCACTAGAAATCAGAAACACGGTTATTTTGGCATCATAAGAGCAGATGTATTCTTCACATTCTATGCCGGACTGATTGAGTTCCTGTCTGATGTGCTAAAAAAGCAGTGCAGCGCCTGTTTTCGTAGAAAATAGGACAGTCTTTGCGAAGGTAGAGAATATGAAGAACAAACCTTTTTGATCATCAGGTGAATGAAACTCATCAGTGATGTAATAAACTGACTGAATAAGAATGGTGGTCTCAAAGGGCATTACTTTTATTATGACTTTGAGACCTAATTAAAACGATTCTACAGTATGTACAATGGTCTGAATGTATGGATGGTAAAACATGGGTTCGTACTCATTAAAGTCTTCATTCCAGCAAGAGTAACAAAACGATTTAATTAGATGAAAGTGTATGAGAGGAAGATAGTGATCTCCAGAGAAAATAACACCAATCTGAAATACAAATCTACATGATGTTAAAGGGATAGATCACCCAAAATGAAAATTCTGTCATCATTTACAGGCCTTCTTGGCATTTCCTGTATGACTTTCTTTCTTCTACAGAACATAAGAGAAGATACCATTTTTCGGTAAACAACATTCTTCAAAATATACTTTTTTGTATTCTGTTGCACTTTACTAAGAAAGGCTGAGTCTTTAACATTATACAATTTCTTGCTACAGTCCTTAAGCATTATCACGTTTAAAAAAATTCTGTTTATTATTTTAAATTAGCAGCACAGAAACCTCTTTAACATCCCCAATGTTTTATATTTAGAGGTTTGGTTTGGCCTTTTAACTTAACTTAACCACTTTCCATCCGCATCACAAACTTCTATATTTATGAACCTTGTGTACATTAAGAATCAGGAAACTGCTCACAACTCTTGAGATCCATGTCTGCTGTATTTATAGTACAGTGGTCATGCTGTTAGTGTCTGTGAAATGGAGTCTTGCTCAATACACAGGACTTGTTTACTGTGACAAGCTTGTCTACTGAGACAAACACATTAAAATGCATTGCTATCAATAGCAGGTATGGACTTGTATGCAGAGTAAAGTGTCTAATGTCTCGGTTTTAGTAATGTGATTTCATCTGCTCCCCTTAATAAATTACAGGAAGACCAGCTTTTATTGTGAGTAATGTATAAACCAGTTCAATATAAACTTTATCCTTAGCTAAAACACGTTAATACAGAGTAAATCTTTTTTTTCAAATTATGTACACATAAGATTTATCTTCATGTATTACAGTGAACCTAATAATTTTATAAAAAAATACAGGTTTGTATATATTTGAAACTTTACTATATTCATTTCAAAGGGCTTATAGACGACTTCATTGTACGCACGCACCCGGATCGAAGTTAACTTCTGGTCCGTGTTTTTTTGATCGATCTTGCTAGTGGCTAATAATATATATTTCATTTTATTTCATTATATAATATTAAACAAACAATTTGTTCAATTTTATTGTATATTCATTTTATTGTTGTGTAACTTTGTCGCATTTAAGTTTAGCCAAGTAACGGTTCTTCTACTGGTAACCCAAAATAATACTGGCTAGACATACTTTCAATTTGCTTGCTAATGTAATTTGCTTTAATGTAATTTTCCTTTCCTTTGCACAACTAATTTTTGTACATTGCCATTTGTTCACTTCGCAAAAAAGAAAACCATCCAGCTGGTCATTTTATGTGACATGGTACAGCAGTTAATTGTAGTTTAGCCAAAAATGGCTTCAGTTGGTTTCATGTAGGCTACTCATAATTTTTTTGAAATATCAGCTCATTTATAGCAAGCAGATCCAACCACAGATAATCTTTTTAATTCTACTTAATGCATTTATATTTTCTGTTCAATAGCTTTAGTCAGGCAGCAATGATTTCTTTTATGCAAAATATTGTAAATTGATTTGGTCAATATTCCAGTGTTTTCCCTCATTGGGGTAATCTTTTGACAAGCAAAAATGTTTAAAGTGAATGATTATATTTGCACACTCACTGCTAAAAAGCCAAATGAGCATAAACACATTTTCATATCACGACACGGTTCTAACCATTAGTATGAGAGACAATGAATAAATAATATAGCAAAGACTCTATATCCAAGTCTCCAAATAGCATTTTGATGGCTCAAATGGTTTTCCACTTACACTGGAAAATCTACTCATTTCTTGTATAATTTTGTGGAATATCGCTGATGGGGATGTGTTTTAACAACACGAGGACAGACTGGTATGCTGCCTAACAACCCTAAATGTCTGTGTAGTGCAGAACGTTCAACTCTTCCGATAAGAGGACACAATCAGACTCGAATTAACATTTAGATGACCATAAAACCTTGCAAGCCAGTGGGAGGCGAACTCATGAGGAGTGTGAGGTCGCAGTCTACCCCAGAAGACCCGTGGGTAGCAGACACTCAAAAGGAGGTACGACTCTGTCTCACAAGCTATTTCAGCTAATTAATCAAATTAGTGTAATGAATGTGTGTGAGATGACATATACAGTGGAAAAAACTGGACATTCTCCTGTCTGTTTTATTTCTGGCTCCGTTGTGTCGCCTCTGGGTGACACGAGCAGCAGGGGTCTCTGGACTACATTGAACTCACCCCACTGTTAGACACGTCCCGACACACGCAGCCACCCCTGACGTTTCATTGGCTATCAACCCTTGGATGTCCTGCTGGATCCTGTCTTCACATGTAGCTCCCTTAAGCCTTACAGCTTCAGTGACCCCCCCCCCCCCGCCCTGGCTTTTAATAACTCTCTAGTTTTATCGGCTTTTGCAACAAAGATTCACTCTGCTGCATCTGCAACCCTTACTTTCTGAAATTCGTTCCTTGTAGCTCTGCTCTTCTCTTCCATCCATAAAAGCCGACACAAACTGGCGAGGGGAATGTGAGGTAGATTTACTGTAAGATTGTCTTTCTGTCCTTGACCTGGCAACCATTGTAATGTTTCAATAGAGACAAGCCTTTGAACTTTAATGTGAACAGTCCAATACAAGTTGCGGAAATAGGGGTCTCGTGGCTCTAGCTGACACAGCAGAGACTACACCGTTCCGTCTCCGTATTTTCCTAAGCTACAGATGTGATCTTCACCCAAATGTTACCTTTTATTTACAGCTGCCTTTTCATAGATGTTTACTTACGAAGTAGCTGTTGATTCACATTGGTTATGTAAGTGTGAATCAAATGCTTTCCTGTGGCTCAGTGGTTAGAGCATGGCACTAACAACGTCAAGGTCATGGGTTCGATCCCAGGGATTGCACATAGTCGGAAGCAAATGCATAGAACAGTGCAACGTAAATCACTTTGGATTAAAGTGTCTGCCAAATGCATAAATCTAAATGTAAGCTTTGTAAAACAGGACAGAATTCTGTATTTTTTTACTCTATTGTGAGTATAGCATTTAGCAAATTGCATTGTGGGTCTAATCTAAAGAGAGTTTAAATATGAAATAAACATTTTTGCAAACATCATTTTTAAAAGATTCATGTTACAGATGCAGATAAAAAAGGATAAATAATCTCTACTTTGCACATAGTGATTTGTTTGTAATACACTGAAAAGCATCACGTAGTTGTAGTTAAATTTTTAATGCATCCAAAGCTCAGATCGGATCAAGTATCAAAGGTAATTGTTTAAAGGGGTCATATGGCTCGAACACGTGTTTTTCTGTGTCTTTGGTGTGTTATAAATTTCCCATGCATGTATTAGCAATGTAAATGTGCAAAAATGTAAGCGTCGGAACAAAAGATGGATTCTATCGAAAAGTGAATTGTCACCCAGACCTGCCTGAAACACCTCATGTAACCACACCCCTACAAATCTACGTCAGTTCGTCAGATATGATTTGACTAAGACAGCTTCAGTGACACTCCTCCGCCCTGGCTTTTAATAACTCTCTAGTTTTAATCGGCTTTTGCAACAAAGATTCACTCTGCTGCATCTGCAACCCTTACTTTCTGAAATTCGTTCCTTGTAGCTCTGCTCTTCTCTTCCATCCATAAAAGCCGACACAAACTGGCGAGGGGAATGTGAGGTAGATTTACTGTAAGATTGTCTTTCTGTCCTTGAGCTGGCAACCATTGTAATGTTTCAATAGAGACAAGCCTTTGAACTTTAATGTGAACAGTCCAATACAAGTTGCGGAAATAGGGGTCTCGTGGCTCTAGCTGACACAGCAGAGACTACACCGTTCCAAATGTATACGCAAGTAAGGTGGGTGTACCTGTCAGTACAATAACTTTGGAACTGATGTTCCAAATACGGTAAGAGGCGTTACATTTCGGTCACACGCTTGCAGTATTCGACCAATCACTACACACATGTTAAGTGGCCAATCATAGCACACCTCACTTTTCAGAGCGATGAACTTGTAAAAAATCTAGTCGTTCCAGAGATGCGGGCAAAGAGGAGATACAAACATGCACAGTATGTGGAAAATACTGCCTTTTTTAACCTTAAATCATATATACACATTGCATTACATCTAAAACAAATGATAATATTCGTCATATGATCCCTTTAAGAAATTATCCAGTGCATTAAATGCAATAAAATAATAAATAATTCCTCTAAGCCTAATTATCAAAATCAGATGATATTTGAGGATCTTCCAATAGAAGCTCACAATCCAATAAAACTTATGATCTTGTATATCCAGTTATATATACAGTATATAACCTTGTTAGCTTATTAAAACAGCAATAAGTTATTACTTGTTCTCATTTGTCACTGGTTTCCAGTTACAACATCATCTTTCTAGTTGTGTTTCTCCCAGTCTAACATACGTACTGCCGTGCCTGGGTATGACTTCAACCGATAATCTGATATGTCATTCACTAGTCCATCATGTGTCAAATCTCATTTACATTTCTCTCCTTGCATTGAATAACAAACATCATAGCACATATTCAATCCTTGAAGATATTTAAAACCAATACGGTGACCATGTCTACATAAAAAACAGGTTTACTGTACATCCAAAGAACATCTAGATGCACATTTTTTAAATTACATAAAAAGCACATCATTTTTTTATATGTAACTGCTGGGAATTCTTATTATTTAAATGTTATGAACCTCTGAAATGAACCCACTATTCCCTTTGATAACATTACACAAATACACAAGTAAGGTTCTTTCACTCATTTTATGTTTATTAGGGAAAAGCCTTAAGAAAACACATCAGTTCTCTTTTGTCCCTCAAAATCATGTACCAACAAACTTAACGTTTCTTTAACCTTCAAACTTTTCTGGTATATTTCTTATTTTATAAAAAAAGTTTAGATGTTCCTCCAAAGCAAACAGAAAAACAAGAAGTGAAAGTGACCTTTAAGTCAGATATGGTGAGCCATACCCGAAATGTGACATCTGCATTTAACCCATCCAGTGAATATTGAATAGACGCACAGCAAGTCCTGAACTCACGTACACCTGAAGCAGTGGGCAGCTATCACTGCAGCGCCTGAGGAGCAAGCAGGGGCAATGTGCCTTGCTCAAGGGCACCTCAGTCCCATTAGGCCACGACTGCCCAACATGTGCTTATATAGACCAAAAGATTGCCTTAACACAGTTTAAAGTGCCACATAAAGAAAATAGGAGTATTCTAATCTGAATATTTGTCTCAGAAACTTTTAATAAAAATTGTTTCTTGATGCTGTACATACTTCTGTGTCTTTGCAGACACCTGATGTCATTAAAACCCAGACTTATGTAAACCTAACTCTCCACGAGCGCTTACAAGAAGTTTATCGAGTCTAAACAAACAATTTATACAAAAAGTGAGAAGGTTTATGAGATTAGACAGCACAGGTGAGAACATGATTTCGGAACACCAGCTGCCACAAATAAAGTGAATGCTTCATTTCACATTAAATCGAATAAAAAATGTGCTGTATGGTCTTGAGAGAGCTTGACTGATTCCTGTTTTCTCATGAGCATCCTTCAGTAAACATACACTTTAGATGACGATCCGCAATAATTGCCATAATTTTTTCCTTGCCAGCACTATATGGCTCCCTCTTCGTTTTGAGTGATCTAAATGATGTCTAATGCTGATAGCGTAATGGCGTGAGTTTGCCATTCATGGCAACCACTTCCTGTAGTCCCCCTCTCAGCTGCAGGTGCACTCCACCCTAGCATGCTCTAAATAAACAGTCCTGCGGTGTTCTCCTTTGGGTTCTCATTGATACTCCCAGGATGTGGCTGTGAGATTAAGGGAAAGAAAACTCATTAATTATGAAAGAATGCAATTAATTGCATTTTCTAACCCTACTGCTGTTAGATCCGTCTCCCATCCTTTCCCATCTCCCTAATCTAACCCATTGCGTGATCCATGCGGCGCAGGAAGAGACATATATGGGTTGGGGCTTATTACTAAAACATCAGAATTGTAATTCGTTAACCTTTGGTAAAACCATTTGGTACTCTGACCTGTCCTTTGTTGTTGGGGACACGATGTAACCATAGCCAGAGCTCAGTTTGATTCCTGTGGCTCAACACAGCCAGCAATGAAATCCAAACATCTGCATCAAAAGCATTTTGAAACGCACATGGTTTGCATAGTACAGCTACAGCATATTCACCAACAGGTCTAGCAGTGAAAAATAATTGGTATGGAGGTAGTGAAGTATCTTTGTTGATTGTTACGTGGTAGAATATCATAGTGTCTTAAAAGGATTATAAAGCTAACAGAACGTATAAAGGGAATTTAAAGGTATAGGTTTTAAGATATTTAACATGTGTCAACATTGTTAGGTTAATGCTAAATTATGCGAACACGTGCTGCTTTTTTGTCTTTAAAATAGGAATAGACAATAAACAATAGTACCATGACATCATTTATAAAATGGCAAGTAATTTGCATTCAGATAATTTATTCTGCATTTTATTTTTTATTTAATACACTGTTAATTAAACACCAGAAAGCAAAAATAACAGATTTAACGGTGAGTGTAACAACGTTAAATGAGTTATTCTAAACATTGATTCAACATTAAATCCATTATTATTGGTATCTGAGATGTGCAAGCGGCCAGTGTCTAAAGAAAAATGGTTAAATTGGGATAAACAATCTAACAGGAACTCGTGACTATTTTATGAGGTGGCTAATTTCCGTATGAATTGGTACGATCTTATTGGTGCGGTTTAGTTTTGTGCGTTTTGTTTTCGCACCAGTGAAGTTCGATTATGTTTGGTGGAGGGTCTTCAGTGTTGCTTTTTTCTAATAATCATATGCAGTTGTATGATTTACATTGTATGAATAGGTTCAAATTACCCACGGCGTAAAATAGTTACAGATTCACATGGGAACAGGTTGGATTATTCTTAATCTGCCCAAATATATTTCTCTGAATATATTCTGGACAGAAAATAAATGACTAGACCTTTGACTTCATTTTATAAAGACTTTAATAGGGCATTTCTATGGCCCAATGACAGCAGATGAGGATTTCAAATTTACGGTATTTTACAAATATACTACAAAATCCTGGAACCTGGATGAAGAAAGATATTTGGGAAAATGTTAGCAACTGACATTTCTGGGACATCATTGACTACCATAGTAAGGAATATTAAAATGGTAGTAAAAGGTGCCCAAAACTGTTTGCTTTCCTAAACTAATCAAAATATCCCATTTTGTATTCAACAGCACATAAAAAATGATACAATCATTTTTCCTACTATGGAAGTCAATGGAGGCCAAGAACTGTTTGGTTACAAGCATTCTTTCAAATATCTTCCTCTGTGTTCATCAGAAAAAAGAAATATACTGGTTTAGAACAACTTGAGGGTGAGTAAATGCTGACAGGATTAAACAGTATCCCTTTAAGATCTCATTTTCTTAAAATAATAATTTATATTATTCCCAGCCCAAAAACCTACCCTACAATTTTAAGGCAATGATTGAATATTGGAATGTTGTTGGACAAAAACAAAAATTGGGATTAAAACTGATTCAGGAACGCATCCTACCTTCAACTGGAAATTTTGCCTTATAGGCATGAGAATATAAAATACAGGCGCCTAAATCTAGACAATATCAGACATGAGCGATGAAAACGTAAAATCATCATAATAATCATGAAGGGTTCGTATCGATTTTATTTCTTTCATGAGCAATCGTCTTGGTGCTGCTGTTGATGAACAGATCAGATCTGTTCTCCAACAGGAGCTTCAAAGCACATCTGCCCTTTTGCATGCTGCATACTGAGTGTGGGCAGCAACTAACGGATGTTCCCGTTAATCAACCCTGCACGTCGCCAGGCCAGTTAGATGCCCCTTCAAGAAGTCCATCGAGTCTGAGAGACACCGTGCTCAACGTTCACTGTTCCATCTGTGTAATTGCTTCCTTGAGAGATTACATTCACGTCAGTGACACCAACAATTAGGCAGTCAGGAGGAAAATACAACAATAAGGTACTTAGCAGAGAAAATAAGCATTCAGATAAGATATCGGCATACTCGTAATGAGTCAACAAACATGACATTTGGATGAGCATATGTGGATCTCACGCAAAGGTTTGACCAACGCGTCCAGACAGATCTCTTCCAAAGCCTTGTCCTCAGTAACCCTGTGCAAAAAATGGACAGAGTTACAGAAACAAAAGTTTCAAGAATTCAAATTAGGAATAACAGATGATGGGGGTTGACAAAGGGGGCTACGGTTATGTCCTTTTAAGGAATGCCTGATGTCAGGATCTCGATTGCATGGTCATCGCTGATGCAGACTACAAACCTAAACCACACCTACACTGCGACATCTGATTGGACTTACGCACATGTTGCTATCATTTAACAATCAGACAGAGATTCCCCGTCTCTGTGTCTCTTGTCTGATAGTCCATTACAAAAGGATTGTACTCCTCAACCATAAACTGCAACTCAGCTGTGCTTTTAACCCGTTTCCAACGAGCAGTAGCCTCAGCTCAGGTAAGTGCCATATACTTTCATGTATTGTTATTGATAAGTTGCCATCGTACATTTTGGTGTGATCTCTAGTCAAAAGGTAGAATCTAGGAGGGTTACGTTTTCGAAATATTTTGAAACGGAAAAATATTTTGTACCCCACAAACACTTTTAAAGGTTGAAAATTGCTTCAGTGCATTTATCGTAAATCAGTATCCTGACAAAGTGTGTTAAAATGTCAATTCTATAGCAAGTTATTAATTGGTTAGAAATCTCTGTATATTGTATGGGTAACAGTGCATTAAATGAAGATTCATTCATGAAGTAGCCAACTGTTAACCACACATTTATTTCTCCTCAGATTGAGTGGTAAAGATGTGCCGTGGATTAGTGTTACTGTTCTTGGTTTTGGTGCTTGAAACCCGACGGAGTGAACCCAGCTGTCAGCAGCCAGAGTCGCAAAGACCAGCTTCAAACGTAAGCCTAATAACTTTACGTCTTCATACAACCAAACAGCTTAAGTAAAACCTTATCATTTCATGCACAGGAGGGTCCAAGTCTTCGGGTGTCAGCTCATAACTTGCTTAAGAGATACAATGACATTGACTATGACAGTTTTGTCGGATTAATGGGACGCCGCAACGCCGGTAAGTGCATTAAACTTGTTTTTCTTTTCTTTTTCAACTTACTTCCTGAAAAAAGTGCTGAAAGTAGTTGTAATTTTTTTTACATTTGCAGATGATAGTATACCATCCCAGCGTAAAAGTAAGACATCCTTAATGGGATTTCAAATGCATATTTCTTTTTTTTTATTAAAACTTTATGAAACTAAAAATGTTATGATGATTTGTCATTTTAGGGGAAATGAATGACATCTTTGTTGGGCTCATGGGTCGACGAAGCTCCGACTCTGGTAACAGCGCGTTTAGTTCATTACGTTAAGTAGCGATTCTTAGCACCTAACCCACAATATTCAAGTTTTTTGATAGGACACCGCCTTGAGCTCTTTCATTTAAATACATTAAAGCATCTCAAACTTACTGTTAAATTAGCAGATGCTGTGCGTCCGTGGAGAAAAGAGTATCCAGACGCGAATGGAGGAGGCATCTTCTTCAACAAGTGCAAACTGAGGTGAGAGATTTGAGGAGCCTGTACTGCCACCTGCAGGCTCTCTAAATATATTACAACGCCATTTACCTGCAGTACTGTTTGTGCATCTATTTTTTGTTTTTCAAATATTTGAGTTTATAAATTTGTGCATTTACGATATACATTTTCCTGCAGGTTTCGTCGTGGATTATAGGCATTTCATACCCAGTGAATCGTCTGTTCGACTCTGTCAAGACAGCTTCTTTTCAAAGCATTTCTTTGAAGTGACAACAGAAAGTAATAATTTATTTTACGAACGTGATAGAGAAAAAGTACATTTATATAAAATGAATCAAATAAACATGATTTCCTATAGTGTGTCCGTTTCATTGTACTGCAAATTATACGTTTACATAGATTGTAGATAGCCACATCTACATAACATATGTCCGCATTTCAATATCTTTATCGAAGTCATTCAAAGTTATTTTTGCCTCCTAATGTATAAAACATGATATTTGTAAATAAAAACATGACTGATCAGATCTCACAATGTTTCCATTAAAATTTAAAACAGCAGAATGTTAACAGACTATAGCCTATATTTGTTCATTAATGATCATGTAAAAGTGTATTCCAAACCTGTGTTGTGCAGACTTCTGTGGAAAGATCATATAAACATTTTAATGTCCTTTGTCACTTTCATTCTCACAATATTATAGGACTCTCTGGGGGGGAGGGTCTCCGATATTCAGTTTGTTAGAAAAACTTAAAAGTATATGTATAATTGGATTGCTGAATGAACTATTGACAGTACTAATGATAAGAAATAGGACTTAAAGGCCCGGTTTCACAGACGAGGTTTAAGGCTAACCCCAGACTAAAATGAATGTGTGACCCCTTTTAACTGAAAACAGCTTGCCCAGAAATAACTTAAAATATATCAGTGCCATTTTTTTGTCTTAAGATACACACCAGATATATACCAAAATATAAAAGCGACATTAATATCTTAATTCAACGAAGACATAGTCCTGGTTTAAGCTAAACTGTGTCTGTGAAACCGGGCAAAAGTGTCTTTACTACATTGATAAGGTATCTGAAACTCTGATTCCAGGAAGATCTTTACAAGTTTCATCCAATGTGGCAGCTAAAAAATCCTTAAATAATGAGAACTTTGTCTGAAAATAAACGTATGTTTTTCCTTTAACGAACTTCTGAAGACTTAGTAAAACACTGTTTTTAAAAAATCCTATCCCATTAGATGATAAGAAAAACGATAAAATGCTACCCTTTATAAATTCACTTAAGGCTATGAGCTGATCTGGTGTCAAAAGTCCAAAGATGGACCCAATCAGACAAAATTCTTCCAACCAAAGATCATTTAGTTTATCCTGAGGCTAAAATGTATGATTATGCAATGTGAACTTACATTTTTACTGTTCTCACACCGAAAAACAACGCAGCAACGCAATTTATTAAACAGACCAAAAAATAAATACACTGCACCAAGGACCTTATCAACAAATGTGCAGAGTTCATACTGTAGTGAGGTAACTAGTAGTTTACCAAATAATCAAACCGGTTTAGAGGTATAAATAATTTTGTTCAGTACAGTCTTAAAAATAAAAATGCTACACAAGTTCAACATTCATTTCCTTTAGTGCCATATTTGACAGTTGTTCTACTGCACATAATAATGCCACATTAAATTTAATTTTCATACAAATCAAAAGAGGATCGCATTAAAGACCCCAGCTATTCTTGACTCGGATGTGTTGATGTTAAGCTACTGTCCATTGAGTTTCCTTTCTGTGTTTCATTTGTAAGTTTCTCAGTCTGAAAAGTCTTTCTTGCTTCAGTTCTGAGCTTCACTGCGTTGGATGATTTTTTGTAAACATGCTCCTCAGTTGTCCGTGGTACTTTGGTGGGCTTCACAGTTTGGGGGGGTGGGTTTAGCACAGCAGGCTCCGGAGGCTGATAGCGATGCTGATAACCGTATGCTCTCAAACGATATGTGTAGTACTCAAGTGTATACATTAGCAAAGGGTCAACGTAGTGATAAGACACTGCTAGATCGGAGCAGCACTGTGGACCCTGTTGGAAAATATGAACCAGACATCAGGTAACAAATAGAAGGCATTTAAATAGAATCGAATCAATTTGCGTTTTATAATAAGATATTAAAAATGTATTTAAAACAGTTTTAGACATATGCTGTATATCCAATTATAATGACAACAGCAACGTAAATCACAAATGTTTGACAAAAAGGTATTAGAGGTGTTGGTTTCTAGATTTTTAAATGATCCCACAATGCCATTCACAATCAAAACTTAAAAATGTGAATCAAAAGTAAAAGTCTGTATTTTATCAGAATAATCTTGTTGAATGTTTACACACTATGAATTCAAAATGGATTTTATAAGAATAGCACTTGTCTCCTTTTCTTTACCCTGACAAGATGAAATCACTTGTTTACGTCTTGTTTTCTTGTGGCTATTAGCCAGGGAGTCAGAATAACATCATCAAGTTTATAAAAGAAAAGCTATCGACAAATGCTGTCTTCAATCTGTATCCATTGTTAAAAACATGAGAAGGCGAAAATTATCAGATGCAATTTCATTCCCAAAATACACATCTCAAACAATTTTGCCGATTTCTTATAAATACCCCAAATATCTTGAATAGAAAATTACTTTTGATAGTTTTATAGATTAGTTCTTAAAGCTTTTGAGAAACAAAGTTTTACTTCTGTAAGAAACCATTAACAAAGGATAACTAATTCACTTGCTGTGTGTAGGTGCGAGAAGCTATGAAATGAACAAAAATGACAAGTCCACATTCATCAAACTGTTCATAAAACAAAAATAGTTTGAGTGCGTGACTTACCTCTACAATAGGATAGAAGCAGTAGTTCCAGTACCAGAAGGTCTTCGAGAACTTGCCCGTAAGATGATGTTCTGGAATGAAGGGATGGAAGGTTTCTCGCAGTAGCGTGTCTCTGGAGTCACCTGCTACCACGCCCATCTTCTCCAAACACTGACCCATAGCAAGGTCCTCCACTGAGGTGGTATGAGTGCAGACTTTGGTGTTAAAACCCTCCACGAATCTTCTCAGGGCCTCCTTACTGAGCACGTAACCCGCTCCCCCGCTCATGTAGCCCTGCTTGGCGTACGGCTTGAATCTCTTGCCGAAGTAGATGGGCTGATCCGCCGTGTAGTTGGACAAGATCCAGCGCAAGTTGTCCACAACAACAAAAGTGTCATCGTCGGCTTTAAGGAACCAGTCCGCATCATTACCGTGGTTCTTCAGTACGTAGTGGAAGGCTCGAATAGTCTTCCAGTACAGCTGGTCACGGCCTTCTCCGGTGCCGAGGCCCACCGTGGGAAAGCTTCGGTCTTCTTCGGAGCTCATGAACAACACTTCATTACAGTGTCGAGTCCATGTGGCCTTTACGTGGCGAGCCTTTGACTGTAGATTACTGGGCCCTGTCATCACCCAGCACAAGATACGCACATTCCTAAATAGCTCATCCGCAACATGACCATCCTCTCCTGTATAAACAAATGACATGTATGTCACATTTGTCCATTGCATATTTCTGTACAATAAAGAGAATTTTCTATAGCAATACAGTCCTGAATAAAATAAGTGGTGTGTGCGAGATCACATATTATTATTACTATAAAACACACTTTCTCCCATAAAAAAAACTTTCCTGACACAAATGCTGTTAAAGTGAAAGTTCTGCATCAACCGTCTTACCTTTCAATGCCTAATATCATGTAACGGTAGGTAATGAATATGATAAATTATGCACTAGAGGGCAGTGTAACTCTGTACCTGAATGGTGGGGCAGCTTAAGGTTTATCAGGGCAGATCCATCCAGTCTCCGGGTAAGATTGTTGTTTATTGGCTCTGGCCCCGGTGGAGTAAGGTTCTTACCATCACGCTGCCAGCTGAAGCTCTCCTCAAACCACACCTGCCTCAAGAAGACGTACAAGGTACAGGTGCCCACCAGAAAGCCCAGGGAGAATGCACACCTTGAATTCCCCCCTTTCATGGTGTCCAATCCGTAGACTGTATACAACATGGATGTAGTGTCCTTGACGTCACCTGTAGGTTTGAGAGAGAGACCGGAAGGTTGCCTCTCGGTCCAATCAGAAATCTTTGACAAATTGGTCACTGCATGGCTGTAAAAACATTGGTGACATTAGTTTTGTTTTCCACCTTTGTGGGGTGCTTTCTTCCAGTTCCACAGATTGGTCACAAGATGGTGTAAATTACTTAGTTTATTATTATATCTTATTTGATAAAATACAGCCAGAGAATATACCATTTCAGAGAACGTTTTTTTGATCTTAATATGTAGTATTTATTGGTATGTGTTTAGGTAAAATAATCAATTTTGTTTCATACTGTGACCTACTAACAATATTTCTCCCAAATTTCTAATAAAATATTTAGGGATGTGGCCATCAACATCTCCCTGTACGATAATACCTCGGTATAAACTTTGCGGTAAGATGTTTATTGCAATATTTTAAATGTGATGACATGCCATAAGAATCCTCTTTCCTTAATCCTCTAATTATAGCTGTTGTTTAGAGGTGTGAGGTATAGTATGAGATATCTTAAATGACATAAGATCCCTTTTATAAAATAATTTCGTCAGGTGGACCTTGCCAAAGGTAACATCTATTATGCTGGTTACACTTTCCTTGAAGCACGTATGTATAATGCATTATAAAAGTAGTTTTAGCAATTCATTGTTACACTACACATTTTAAATTGGTTATACTTCTATACAACTACATATGATCCATTACAACACAGATTATGAATAATAATAAGGCATTTTACACTTTAATAATGTATTATACATGATTCAATGAAAGTGTTAACATTATTTTTTCTAACATTCTCTATGTTAGGCCCGGAAGACCTATCGTTTCATACATTCATGTGACCACGATAATATTGAGACAATATTGCCATTGCGGTAAAACGATATTGATATGTGTCTTGTCATGCTGTCGGTCTTTTACCTGCTGTTGGATCACTTTGTCACTCCTGAGTTTTGACTTTATTGAAATTTAACAGACACTAATCTGGAATGACCTCAATACATATAGAAATGCTGATTTGCAAGTACAATTTCTTACTTTTGTCCACAGCTGTGTGTACTACGACTGTTTAAAATGTGTTTTCTTTATGGTGCTACAATGGCAAATGGAAGTCAAAGCCTGCATTTTAAACTTGTTACCTTGGATGGCTGATAAATCTTTGTTCTTGTCCCTACTTTCTTAGAATTAGACACCTGCTCCTCCTTATCCTTCAGTCTTTAAGTAATACGACTACTTTGACTGCATTTGCAAAATGCCTAATATGCATTTATTTAACATTTAGTTAAATATACACTAGAACACTTTCCCAAAAACAAATAGCATACAATAACACATAGATTTTTAGAGCTTTACTTAATTGTTCATAATGTAGCATATTCTGGTTTGGTATGTTTTGATGCTGGTTTGTGCACATTCCGCATATATTCCGTTATCATATGATTGTATTGAATGAATACACATACCGATATGATGCGTGCGCTTTGGTTGACTTGTGATGTGTACCAGAGATCAAGGACAAAGGCGCATACCTTGTAATCTTTTGTCACCAGTCCGCATGCACCTCACCGACCGTCATATGTGTCTGAAGAATGTTGAGAGGCATGTTTTAGGATTCATGTCTTCAAGCTTTACCCCTTGATTTTAACCACTTGACCAGAGAGTCGCGCGTCAGATTGCGTTTACTGCGTGTTATTACGTCAATGCGTAAGGAGACGTTGAGGATTTCTGATGGATTCCAATCTTCCGATTTATTTTGTCAAAGCACAAGTTTTCAACAATTTGTTTTTTGTATACAGATTGTGTTAATTCGGCGCTAAGGGCCCTCTGTGTGTGCTCTTGCTGGACACTAGAGCGTCTATCATTATCGATAAGCAAAGGCTGCCTTTATAAGCATCACCGGTAGTTTACTATATCGACGTGTTTGATTGGAGGAATCAATGGAGGCCCCGCCCACTTGGGGGGCGTTCTCTTTTAATCCAGTAGATGTCGCCATTCGCTCGTATAAAACGAGTCTAAGACCCAGGATGTCATAAACGCGTACCTATTATTGAACATTTTATTGATTACAAAAAAAATGTTTAGTTACGCTCCAGTGCATTCATAAATTATTTAACTGATGCTTTATGAAATTAACAAATGTAAGTAAACATCACATATGAAATAATGAATGAATAAATACCTAAATGGAAAGAAGAGCTGTATTTTAATGTTTGTGACAGCTATTGGCAGTGGTGTTAAGTATTTGAATAAATATATTTGTAACTGTATTTAATTATCATTTTGGCTACTTTTTTGTTGTACTGAGTATTGAAGATATTAGCAACTTTTACTCTCTACTTGACTACAAATTTGAACAAGTATTTTACTCCACCACATTTGTAAAGAGCAATTACACGTTACATCTTTTTTTGCAGCAGTTTATTTTTGCTAAACAGTAATTAATGAATGCCACTTACAGGACAGTGAAGATACTATACTCTTGTGGATTTTGTCCTAGCCTACTAAAACATGTCTTCTGTATGTGAATATGAGTACAGTATCAGGTAGATGTCAATCGCTGGCGGTTTATATGTAAAATGAGGGCATGACTGCAGCTGGCGGTGAGGCCAAACCAGCATGTCCAGTGCAAAATGGCTTTGACTTTTTTATTTAACTTAACATTATTTTATTTATCCGTTATATTGAAGAGACCTTTTTGAAGTACTTTGTTTTATTTAAGAGCACTTGAGCTTAAATAATCCTTGGGTGTTTGTTATAGACGTAGGTTATGGTGTCGACCATGATTTGTTGCAAATTTTAGGTCTTCGGTCTAATTGTGATTTAAGAAAATAAATGCGATTGCTCTCCTCACGAATCAACTGTTCCTAGTTTTTCACTGACATGTCTCCTTGTGTTGAGGACCAGTGCTTCTCCTACATTCAGTATGCGTACAATACTCAAGTACTGTTTAAATCAGATACTCTAAGACTTTTGTGAATTTGGTGACATGTAACTTGTAACGGGGTAATTTTCGCTGCAAGGTATCTGTACTTTTACTTAAGTATGGTTTTCATGTACTCTGTTAACCTCTGGTTATTGGCAACAGTGTTGTCTAGGTAACAACTGCCACATCCGCTTCCTCTTAATATGTCACATTGTCTTACATGATGCCTGATACAGGTCGTTACCAAGTATATCGCTTACAAAACGCCTGATAAAAACATTGTCTCCAGTAAGCTACGTACTGTATATTTTCAGTGTGGAGTAGCATGATCCTTTTAACAACAGAAAACGAATACAAGACAGACATCAATCAAAATGTGAATACTGAATGTGAATCAAGTTGCATTTATTTAAAGTTGTACAATTATATGGATAGCAAAGTTAAGGTAGCTTGTGAGAGTTGCTAACTATAAAGGCACAAACAACAGTCATGTTTGAGATTCAAACAAACTGCTAGTGTTTTTGTGTGTTATCATTGAATGTGTTGTAAACTGTACTGTAATTGTGAAATATCTGGATTTCCTCAAGGCAGTGTTGCATAGTACACAACACAATTGCTGAGTTTCTGTGCTATGTTTTTTCCCTAGTTAATTCCTGGGTTTCCTTAGTCCGGCCAGTGATCTTCTCTGATTCATCGGAGCCCATGCAGCTCGGCAGGCTGCGACTCTCGGCTTAGGAGAAGCCCTGCGGGTTCGGGACATCAGACTTCCTCATGCCCGCTAAAAGGCAACGCTAGTGAAGGGTTTTAAAGTTCTGTTTTGTATTACAATGTTCATTTAAGTATAATCTACGTTTTTATTACATTTATTTTCTTTCTATGGATCACGTATAATCAATAAGTAAAACTGTGTGCATTAAGTGGATATCAGTATGAATAATGTGTGTATGTTTAAAAGGGTGAAAACTAAGCTTGAATATTAGGGTGCAAGATGATGTTCTCAACAGGATGTGGGGGTTGGAAGTATGTGTGTGTGTTGCATTCCATGCAGAAGAGCATCCTGCATATACAACGCACATACCCATATAGCGAGGGTTTTAAGAAACAAACCATATGTGAAGACTGTGTGGGGGATGTGTATGCTATGTCTTATGTTATGTCTTATGCTATGTCTTATGTTATGTCTTATGATATGTCTTATGTTATGTCTTATGATATGTCTTCTGTTATGTCTCATGATATGTTGCAGAAAACGAGGAGAATAGAGTGTGTGTGTGCGGCTATGGTTGCCCAACATTCCATAGCCATTGGGGCCTCAGGTCAGGGGTTATCAGATGTGATGTAGTTGGAGAAGTGTGTTGTTTTTCAGATGAGACATCACTCCATTGGACACAAGAAAGCAGCAAATGTGGAGGCGCTCAGGGGTTGGCCACGGTCCGGAGCAAGCTGGAAGATACACCCACAAATACAAATATAAATATGTTGTACACTGTTTAGGCGGGGCTGATCTCTGGTAATACTCTGTGCGTAGAGTGAGTGTGTGAGACAGCCCAGCGCTGAGTTCAAATTAATAAACTTCAACTTTTGTTCATCCGAAGTCCAGTAAGTCCAATTTTTGAACACGCAGGACAGCAGATGTCCAACAATTTCCACCATCGGCATTCCCCTACATCCTATATTGCAACAGGAGGTGCTTCTGGGGGAGGTGGTACTGTCAGGACTCGAGACTAATCTTTCTCTCTCTCATGTGCTCATCCACAGAAGCTCTCGATCACCGGTCATTTCCCTCTCACACCTGTGTTCAATCTCATAGCTTTCTCTCCCCTTTATATCCGACACGGTCTTGTCTCTCATTGGCATTGTGTTTTGTTTAACTGCCTGTAAGTCTCGCCTTCAGATCTTCTTGAGTCTTGTTCGTTTTTGCTGGATTACCTTTTTGTGCCCAGAAAGAGTGCCGCCTGCCAAACTCTCATCTCGACTTTGCTCTGCCAGGATTCCTGTCTTGCCCCACCCTTCAGGTGTTGTCTACCACTCGGTGACCCTTGCCCGTCTGACTTCGAATCTGCCCGCCTGGATAACCTACGCATCTCTGAACCCTTGGCCTGCCTGACTTCGTCTCTGCCTTTCCCCAATAACTGTTTTTGCCCTGTCACAGGTTTTAGTGTTTAATAAATACATTTTTTGAGCAAGCATCTGCTCTTGGGTCCTTCCTTAGTGATTCTGACAAAATTGTTTAACTATGGAAATGGAAAACAAGTCCGTGAATGTGTGGTCCTTCCCATTTTGCTGTTTAAAGTGTTTTTATCTGTCGTTTTTAGGATGTTTGTGAGGAAGTGTCAGTCATGTGTTAGGAAGAGAGTGAAAAGAAAGGAAGACAGAGAGGGAGATGAGGGAAACAGTGAGGAAGCGTGTAAGAAAGTGAAGAAAGAAGTGACTTGATGAACAGG
Source organism: Triplophysa tibetana (assembly GCA_008369825.1). Classification (NCBI taxonomy): domain Eukaryota; kingdom Metazoa; phylum Chordata; class Actinopteri; order Cypriniformes; family Nemacheilidae; genus Triplophysa; species Triplophysa tibetana. Next base: position 17,905,740 of record CM017912.1, on the reverse strand, counting down.
GAAGAATCCGCAGACTCTGATCAGCATTTCTCAACAACAGAACCGAACCACACTGATCCCAAATTTACTATAAATTTTTGCCTTTTCTGAAAGACGCTTTTTCGTCCAAATGTTAAAAATTAAGATAAAAGTTGTTCAAGTGAGGTGCAACAGAAATAATTACATGTTTAAATAAAATATCTTTATTTCTCAAATATAAAGTATACAGTAGATGTCCACAGGGGTCTCAAAGTCCTAAGCCCTGCAGTTATTTTTCAAATTTAAGTATATTCATTTCAATTTTCACAATGTGCATTGTTCCAAAGCAGCTCTACAGGAGCAAATACAAAAACAGAAAAACACAGAGAGGTAAAACACAGCACAGTGCATGGTGTTTAAAGAACAAGCAAGATCATTCTAATAAATAATATTTAATAGATAAATGATTAAATAAATAAAAAATGCAGTCTCCCGGTGAGCAAGCCAACACTTCCTTACTGTTGCGAGTATATCGCATCATAAACATGTTCCTGTAAACTATAATTGTATTTCCCTATTTGCCAGTTTGGGGTTCTCTATATAAGTATATAAGCCAATAGGTATTCTATTTAGCATTGATTATATGATCATGAACGCGCTTACTTTGTAGATGATGTGCATAATATGTTAATATGGCTTTGAGGGTCACCTGACAGCCCCCTTTGAAATGGCTGCAACGCCCCTGCGTTTAGGCATCTTTAAGCCATCGGAAAGACTTGTGGTCAAGTGCACGTTCTCTCAAGGGGCCAACACCCCAAGATCTTTACACCGAAAACAGTGAAATAAGTGTAAATTACAACACAATGATAAACGTGACATAGGCCTAATTATTTTGTTATAAATTACCATATTCATCAACTCTGTTAATTCTTACCTTTACATGTGCATTGTGCTTGTTTAGAGCACATCCCTATTGTGTTTAAAAGAGAATATATGTGAAATAAACAAAAATGCAGTAACATAACGTCAAATTTAATTGTATTTTTACATAAGGTGTATAAATAATTACTGAGAGTAGCTGGTGTTTTAAGTATCTGGGAACCTTTGCCGAGGCGAACCCAGTAAACAACCACAGTGAAGCGCAATCACCCGTGTGGAAATAAATGTGACACTCCCTAAGGTGACACGCTTTTTATCTAACGTTGCAATCTTTTATATTGTTTGGATTAAAGGAAACTGAAAAAAAAGTATTTCAGGTTATACATATGTCATACTATCTATGACAGTACAAACCTTTGCTTGTTTGATTTTGCCTATTTAAATTGTGCTAACTTTTCAGAATTATTCATGCGCAGTTTCTCACTCGGCACACAGAAGGAGTTTCACCGTCGCAGCACAAGTCTTAATTTTAAGATGGAATCTGGGCTTCCTCAACATTAGGTAAGCAAGATTTTATTTTATGAACATTTGGTCATCTAATATTAGTCAGTAAAAATATACATTTTAAATCTGTTTGTTTTAGTCACGTAAAATATTTCCGGAGGTTAAAGCCAAGTGCATAGACAAGCGGCTATATCTATATTCCGTTGAGAAGATAATATCGCTACATATTTTACCACATAAAGAAAAATATATATTTAATAGACACAAAAATAGACTCGACGATTGATTCGATGAGTGTGATGAGATGTGTTTGTGTGACTTGTGGCACAACTTCAAAACGTTTGACTGCTTTTTGAGGAACCGATGCAAGATGTTTATTGTACTGCCTGTACTTGCTAATGTCTTCGTTTTACTGTTTTAAATAGGCGATTTTTATAAAAGTTCTTGCATGGCTTTATGGAGAAGAAAACATAGTTTGGTTATATATTCCACCAGTGTATATTAAATTCAACACTTGTTAAATATTGAATATTTGACGGAGAAATATTATTTGTGCGTGTTGCCTAAAAGCTTTTCATAAAACATTTGACTGACGAATGCAAACATCTTTTCATTTATTTGGAATGTAAACCAGCAACAAAATAATGTGAAACAATACTGAAATGGTGCTGGTTGTGTTTCTTTCTTTCGCTCTTCTGTTATTAAATACTAGAGAACTTAACTTCTAACTTCAAACTTTAGGCTACTGTTTTGCATTAACATAGTAAATCCAGGTTCCTTTCAGCTCTTATGGACCTTTTTGCCCGGTTTCACAAACAAGGTTTAGGACTGTAGTCCCATAATAAAAGTTTGAGCTGTCTTGCCTGTTAATAAATTGTCCTGACAAATCTTTAAATATGTAATTGCCATTGTTTTGTTTCAAGATGCACACCATTAATGTTTTCATCAAAGGGTTTTTAATAAAATCGATTTAAATACCCTGATTTTATCACAGTCCTGGCTTAGTCTAAGTGTACGTTCACACCGCCGGCGTCGAGAGCGTCAAAATCGCCAAAAACGCTGTAGAAAAGGTCTGGGGGGCGCTGATGCTCTGATGTAGATGAAAATCGTATCTTGCATTTAAAGGAGCCGCAAAGATTGTTGATCTTGTGCAGACTGAGCACAAGAAAATGATCGGTGGAAAGAACTTAATTGTAGTTACGCGTTTGCTAAGGAAATAATATTCTGGAGCAGTAACACTGTTGTCCAGGCTCTGAGGGTAAAGTTGGCATGGAATTCCCGCTTATTTACAGAAAGTGTATAATGTTAATGCACATCATCAGCGACTCACCAGGAACACAAACAATTTCAGACATCTTTGTCCACACATTTGTTTATTATTTATGTCCTTGTACGCAAACAGGGACACGTCGTATATTAATGGGAAACCTGTAACCAATAATCAACCTCTCCTCCATTTTGCTTGGGAACAAATATGGTCGGAACCACAGTTTACAGGGCAGCTTTCTCTGAATTCCTCTCAAGCGGTAGACTTCTATGTTCCGATTGGTTGCCGCCGAACCTCGTCATAACCTGATTTCAACTCTCCTTGACGCCCTTAACGGCCAAGACGCGCCGCGCTGCTCCTCGCCGCTGCTCACATTGAAAATGAATGACTTCCAGACACTTTGGTACTCTCGGCGGCGGCGGTCTGAACGCACAGTAAGCCTTGTCTATGAAACCGGGCCCTTATCTTCCAATTAGACTTGTTTCACAAAGCCTGTTTATGAACTCCGCTCTATTTATATTGTGCACAGACAGAATGAGTATTCCACTGGCTAACTTGCTTATACTTCACATCAGAAAAAATGCAGATTTTCACTGAGACAGAACAACTATTTTGCCCTTGCAAAATGGATGATATGTTTTCTTTATAAGAAGATAAAGATAAGGTACATTTTCGACTGATGTTAAAGAGTGCTTCTCCAGTTGCCCATGATGTTTTGCCTATATTTTGACAGCTGTCATAGCAAATTTGTGGGAGCCTCACAAATCAGCATTGATCTTCTTATAAACTTCGTGCTCCAAAGTCTTCTAAAGTGCTATTTTTGAGAAGCAGTATGTATTATTTGGAAACAGTACGGCAGCATTTTAAGAGGGAAGTTTGACTAGATTTGTTTGAAAGAAAAAAAAACTACTCAAATTTAAGGATATGAGCCTTGTGTGCATATAACTCGCACAGCTTTCGGTTTCTGCTAGTAAGCTTAGGTACAGAATTCTGTAACATAATATAGATTAATGCAAATAAAGAATTAGAGCGATGAATTCATTAACCGACACTATCATTATATCCATTTTTATACAACTTTTTCTGTAAATTATATTTCATTCACTATGTTGTATATAGCACATACCTTGTAATGCAATAGACTATTTTTATTTTTTCCTTGTACATATTTAGATACACACGTAGGTTTACTCTCTATATCTTTATCTTATGTTTATTATATTCTTTTAATTATTTTTTTATACCAATAGGCTTTTTTCAATCATCTGTGTACTGCATTCTATTGTGTTATGGTCTCTGTGTAGTATTGTTGCTGTTTCTGTGTACTGAATGCTCCTGTCACCTAAACAAATTCCTTGTATGCGCAAACAAATAATGCTATTTCTGATTCTGATATGTGTGCTGATGATTTTAAAGATTATATCTGTTTTCTGATGATGATTGAAAGTGGACTGTTGCTTTGAATAACTTAAAATCCTAAATGAAAGTCTTAATATTATCTGAATTGTTTTCCATTATTTTTCTGCACAGGTGATTATGCGTGTTATGAATAAGAAAGCGCTGGCAGTTTTGCTGGTGGTATTACCGCTCACAGTCATACTGACTTACCACTGGAACTCGGGGTCCATCGCTTCAATTGACATACGGGACCGAGACACTTTAAAGAATTTACTGGATGAGAGGATACGACAGATGAAATATGAAAATGACAATATTCCTTATCGCATCAAAGAAAACATCTTAAGGTGTGTACAGATTTGTTGTTGACACACAAACTTTTGTCCAGCGTAGTTTTATTTGCTGCATGAGTCATGAATGACTGGTAATCTTATATAAAACATCCACAGAGCACCTACCAAAATTTTCCTACAAACCAAATATTCTAATTCAAGCACTCGAAATGATGCAGTTGTTTGTGTTATGTGAACATGAAATACAGCTAGAGGCTCCCACTTAATTTCATAGTCAAATAGAAAAAGCCACGAGCTTCCAACCTCAGGCCACAGGCCTCTTTAACTGACTTTTCATTTCCGCGCTGCACTCTTTTAAATGTTAATGAATGACATGATCTTTGATCATGACATGATTCTTTGCGGTGGTTTCCTGGACGATAAGTTTGGGCCATATTATTTTTTTTATATTGTTGCAGTAATGACGCTGAAACCATTTATAATCTGAACAATTAACATCATATTCATATTCTTGCAATCTCAAAGGACCAGTGTGTAATGTTGGAGGATCTAATTGCAATAAAACATACATAACTATGTGTTCAGAGGCGTATACAAATATTATGTTTATATTACCTAAGAATAAGCTATTTCTATCTACATACACCATGGTTCCCCTTGCATGGAATTCACCATGTTGCTTTTACAGTAGCCCTAAAGAGATGAGCTGCTCTACTGAGCGCATTTCGTAAATACTTTATCTCAATCGGGAAGAAGCAAAAATGTGACATCATCATAATCTTGTGTCAGCCACCGTAGTGCTTCAAAAGGGAGGAGTCGAGTGAATGGTGGGTTGCAATTGAGTACCTCAGAGATGACGTATTTTTGCATGCAAACCCCGGAAGATGTAGCTTTTTAGGACTTCCGGTCCCTTCGCCCCAAAAGCCCATGGTTGTTTTAATGGGACTTTGCTAAATTACCTGAAAAAATATCTGTGGTTAACAAAACCTCTAAAGATTTTTTTATTCTATGACATAAAACACACCAATTATAACCCACTTGTGATTTTTTAAAAGCTTTATTGTGTCTTAAAAACGGCGGTTAATAACAAATTGCGCATATTGACTAGTCCCTTAGGTGGGGACGTCATCACGCATATAATGCAACGTGGGCACATATCTAAAGCGTAGATGCGGATTCATTCACGGAGTGATTACTTACCAGGGAATACATTTTTAATCAAGTTTGAAAGAGTAGTCGGAGGCTTGGTGGTAGGGGTGGGCGATCTGACTATCTTAAATCACGAACAATCTTGAAGGCATCCAATCCACTTGTCAAAAACAGGAGGTGTGTTCGCACGTCAGTGCTGCACAGTGCACAGACCCATTAGCGTATGACATTGAAGAACCGCGAGAGCAGAGAGCTCTGTAAGCTTTCTGATTAACTTCTATCATGACTTGACTTTGAACTCTGGTGTGTGATGCCTGTGAGTTGAATAACTCACCCTGATGTGCACCTGACCTGACGAATTCCTTATAACCGATCTGACATGAAACCACTCCGAAAGAGGCCAATCGGTCTGGTGTTCAGGTGTCGGAAAAAGATGAATGATCTAATAAAGATTGTTGTTTGAACATGCACACTTTCTCACAATAGAAGGCCTCCGTTACACTTCTGAGGTCTGATCATGTTGAACTGATGAGGTGAAACTGATGCCATACTGTTTATTGCGAAGAGCTTAAGCTCATGAATATGGTTATGCGTGGTGCTTTAATGAAAATAGGATCGTTCGACCTTATGCAGAGGTGGTAGAACCACCCGGCATATGACATCAAAGTAGGCCTACTACAAGTGCATTTCAAAAGCAAACATCGCCGTCGACTCTCTCGTGTAAACATCATAAACCTTTATTAGTAACAGAACTTATTTATGCGATCTTCCAAAAGTCTATGGGAAGAAACGTCTTGGGGTCGACGGAACCAGCGCTGCGCTTACTTCCGGATTAGCCTAAAAAAATACGTAATCTCTGAGCTACTGGATTCACAACCTCACCGCTAAAAATGACACAATTTTCCTTTAAGCTTATTTCAATTGTACTAATGTACTAAATTTGATGTATTTGAAAGTGTGTTTTTTTGTATTGATTTAAGTAGTTCTATATACTGTAATTAATCCTCATTCTCTTTCAAACAGAACCCTTGCCATCAATGGATGTGTTTGTGAAAGCGACAAATCCCTCATTAATATCCCTTTTGCTCAGAAATTGTTTCCTCAAGTATCAGCTACCCAGCTAAATGCAATGTTTCAAGGCGCAGAGCTTCAAAGAGCAAAACAATACAGGAATAAGGAGTTCCAGAGTTTCCGTAAGAGGTATGTCCAAAAAGCTGCTAAATACCCTTAAAAATGGCCATTGCTCCGAATTATCACTTATTTTGTCTTTGACTACAGTTCATTATTTGTATGGATAGTTCACCCAAAAATGAATGCTCTGCCAATTTACTATCCCCTTATGTAGTCCATCATTGACTGTCCCGTCAAACTAATATAACCTGGCTATTCACACTTCAGAAAAGACACCAAGCTTCAGTTGCCACCTGATATCAAGAGTGCTCCTCCTGTTTCTATTTTTAAGTCCAGACCACATTTTTTTATCTGGCCTTTCTTGACTATTTAGTTTGTTTAATAATTGTTATTGTTAAGGTTTTATTCTCTCTCTTTCTGTTCATGGATTTAAGAAGTTGTTGTATTTATTTAGGGTTGGCAGTGAGTTTTCTGTGCAAACATAGCAATACTGAGAAATAAAGCCATACAGGTTTAAAACCCCTGAGGGAGAGTTATGAGTCTCTAAATACTGACTTTTCTGTGTTCGTTTAAGGACCTTCACTGCTGCAGACTCACTTATCATAGCTGATGCCAACAACCCTCTCCAGTACCCTACCCAGGGTGTGGAAGTCAGACCAACCAGGACCATTCTAATTCCCGGTAAATTACTGTTTATAGAGGTACTCCACTGGTCATTAAGCAACCATTAAAGGATTATTTGTGGTCCAATGGCACTAAAGAAGAAAATATTTGCAAAACAAATAGCCTATTTGCAATCGTGTTATCTCTGGATATTCACAGATGTGAAATAGATATCATTATATTTTTAATAGGGAAACATTTCTGGGATCACATGCTGCAACCATTAAAACCAATAGGTGCCATATTTAGTCATATAGTTATCTAACCAACAGCTTTATATATACAACAGCTGTGCACCTGCTTGTTGATCATGTGTGCACTGAACTGGATTAGGTGGAATCTCACCTGTTTGGGGAATAGTTGTATAAGGACCTCATTATCAGCATCTTGTTGCTTAGCAAGTCCAAGTTTTATTAACTCGTATGATTTATATTTGTCATTAACATGTCACCTGTATCTGGATGTTGGCCACGACAAGTGTGTCCCTTGATCACAAAACCTTATGAAGCACAGGAACATTTTTAGTAAAAGACAAAAATACATTGTATGGGTCAGAATTATCCATTTTTTTATGCCAAAACCCATTAAGATATTAAGTAGAGATATTGTTCCATTAAGATATTTTGTAAATATCCTAGCTTAAATATATCAACACTCAATTTTTGGGAGTGGATGGCCTGACCCAGATTATGACCCATGTGACTGGTTTTGTTGGCCATGGTCAAAAGTGTAAACCCGTTCAGTATGTTGTCCTACCAGCGTGTCGTGATCCAGAGGTAAGCAAGGACGCATTGTGATTGGTTAAAAGCAGTCCCACCAGTTTATCTACATTTTACGTTTATCTACAGTTTATCTACTAGTCAGAATTGCGAGTTAAAAATGTACAATTGTGAGAAAAGTCTGAGTCGGTGTGACAAAAAGTCGCAATAACCTTAAAAATCACTTAAACAAGACACAAACAACTATCACAAAACATGAAACGGTTGTCAAGCATTCAGGCAACGACAGACAATAAACAATGAACATAAAGGTATGTAAATTCTATCAGTATAAATTACTATAAATTCAGACTGTTTGTCTCCTGGAGTCGGCTATATGTACACTTTTGTCAGGACAGAAATAAATCAAACTAACATGCAATTTCTTTTGAAAAGATGTCGGCAAGCTGTATGAAACTCATGGTCATAACTGTAGTTCAGGATGCTTTTGCATATTGTTAGAGAACCACAGATTGCTATTTCCATTAATTGCCTGTTACAGTTGATATAAATGTTTAAGTGAAAAAATTACATAACAATTCCAAGTAATCACTTTGGTAATCTTGAACAGAGCTCCGAATACACCGTGTACAGAAAAAAAGCTTGTGTCGCCTTGCCATAGGCTTAGCTTGAAACACTCTGTTTAGGGCGGAAACCAAAGAAACGATGCGCTGTCACCTGCAGGCGAACCAACCCAAATAGATGAGAACAAGGCGTGTGATCGTACTTGTGTTAGACATAGTTATTCATGTCATTATTTTATGTCTCTGTGACATGAATAAACAAATATTGTGTTTACAAACACTGTTTGAGTTTGTGCGAGTGAGACCCGCCGTAGCTTCAATATATGATGGTACGGCTGAAGCGGTCAAGTTAAAGATTGTGTAATTTGACAAACATTCTCTGCTTATAGAAATAAGATCATTTATCCTTTTAATAGCTCCTGCTTGGTTGTCCAAACAAGCCTGTATCTGTTTCTGAACGTGGTTTACTCCCCACCGCTGCCTCGATTTCAGCATGGCTACAGCGGATGTCATTTCCAGTGTACACATTGTCTATAATCAAAGCCATCCTCCCTGTTATACGTGTTCTGTGAAATCTCTCCCGACTTGTAGCAATGTTTATAGATAAATATCTTGAGCACAGCAAAAATAATACTTTTTTCACAGAGCTGTAATTGCAAATGTGATGTCAAACTTGAGTGCTAAACTGTGAAAACAGCCGGCATAAATCTCTGTGCTAAGAATGACACATGACTAAAGCCACACAATAAGCCCGTGTTTTTGTGTTTATCTACAAGGTTTGAGTCTAAATGTAAAATACAAAAAGGGACAACATTTGGTAAGTTTACAATTTTTGTGTTTTATGTGGTTATGTATAAGTATTATAACTTGGCTGTCTGGAATAGTGAATTGGTGGGTAATTGGTCTCATTTGTATGGGTTTTTTGTTTGTTCTTCTTTCATACCATGGTTTCACATGTATAATTTTCAAAGGGTTGGTGGAATTTCATGCTTGCTTTCTCATCATTTGTTTTTGTACAATTTAGATCATAAGAACTAATTGAAATTAGATCATCCAGTGGTCAAATATATTTTTTTAAAAAATGACAGGGATCATATGCTGTATAACTAACAGTTTATAATATTCTTGTCCAACATGTGCTCTCTACACTTGCTGGTTAAATAATTTTTTGATCAAATCTATGTTTTTAAAATATGAATAAAATATAATTAAATGTCTCTGTCTGGCCAAGCAAACTGTATTTTTCAAAAAGTGCCAATTTCAGGTACATCTAACAGCTACAATGGGAACATTCGATACAGCAGTGCTGGTGGATGGATTGCAGATCAGTGGAGAAGGAGAGATGCACATTAGTTTTGTGAGCGATTCACTGGCCTTGCTTAACAGACAGCTGCAGTTTGTTACCTACACAAACACACAGTTCCACCCCAACACGGCAGATGTAGGTAAGAGATTTCGAACAAATTGAAAGACAAAGCTGTCTTAGGCAAACATTACAACTACAATGGAACTTGGGTTTCTACAAAAACATGATCTCTACACTGCAACCCGGCGCTAAACAAATTGGTTTAAAATTTCCAGAGAATTATTTATTTGACAAGTCAAATTTATTTTTGGCAGCATGCTTTTGTAGGTAGGGCCGCCTCTAGGTATGGGCAGGTTGGGGCTGAGCCCTCCTAAACGTCTGTCTTGCCGAGACAACGAGATTAAAAAAATCACCAAAATTGGCTTAAAGCAAATTCACACTTCCCTCACACTGCGGCTTTAGTTTGTAACATTGAAGCATGCTACATACTACAGGTGGAAGAAAAATAAAAAGTAATGGAATTTTAAGCGTGCTTGCTTTGAGTCTATTATAAACATCATGTCAAATTAATTGTGACTTAAAATATGATTATAAAGGGAGTTTTTGCGGTCTTATGTTGCTGAGAAGCATTTTCCACACGCATCATGCGAGCAGTAACATTAACAAACAGCTATTGCTTGCAACATTTAAGCTCCCGTCTCAGAAATAAAGTGTTTGAGGGAGAGAGATTTATGCTGACGGTAGTATTGAAACACTGTGCAATAGAGTTTAGTTAAGGCACTCTACGCGCTCACGGTCCTCGTAAACAACAGGAGATATGATGTAAAGTTTATTGTGCAGTGTAATCAGATTCATTCATTAAAATGGGAGTTTTTAGGGAAAATAAACAGAATTCACTGATCGTTCAGTGATGGGGATTGTTCTTATCCAGTTTACTTAACTGCTTTATTAATGTGGAAAACATCAATATAACCAGACACAGACAATTACTATACAAGGCCTTACAAAAGTATTGATCCCCCTTCATTTTATTCACATTTTGTTATGTTGCTGCCTTATCTTACTTTACATTTAAAGTCATTTTCATTAATCTACACTCCATGCACAATAATGACAAAACCAAAAAATAGGTCTGTGACAAAAAATGAAATATGTACATTCAATAAGTATTCATACCCTTTTCTGGGACACTTGAAATTTAGCTCAGAAGCATTTGTTTTGCTTGTTGATGTTTCTACACTTCGAGTGGAGTTGACCTGTGGCAAATTCAATTGAATAAGTATGATTTGGTGTGGCAAATACCTCTTAATAAAAGGTGCAAAAGCTGAAAATGCACATCGTAGCAAAACCAAGAGATGAGGTCAAAAGAACTGCCAGTAGAGCTCTTAGACAGGATTGAATAAAGACACAGATCTGGGGAAGACTTCTGAAAAAATATGCTGTATTGAAGGTTCACCGAAGCATTTAGCCCCCATTTATCCTTAATGAAATAGGTTTGGAACCACCAGATTTCTTACTTGAGCTAACCTCCCGTCCAAACTGAGCCATCTATGGAGAAGGTTCTTGGTTAGAGCAGTGACCATGAAGCTGATGATCACTTTGGTTGAGCTCCATGATCACATAAGAGATTGGAGAAACTTACAGAAGGACTAACATCACTGCAACACTCCACCAAACTTGGCTTTATGACCGAGTAGCCAGATTCAAGCCTTTGCTCAGTGAAGACACAGGAAACTTGAAATATGCAAAAACCTACTTAAACGCATCATTTAAACTGTCAGAAACAAGATTTTCTGGTCTGTTGAATCTCAGCATCGTTATGTGGGGGTGTTTCAACAAAATGTGAATAAAATAAAGGGTGATGAATACTTTTACAAGGCACTGTAAATAGCAGTCTTCGGTAATAAAAACCTGATTTTTAAAGGCCTATTTATGACATCAAAAATCATTTAAATCCTGCATGTTTGCAGTCATTGAAGTGATTGTTGAATTCCAACAGAAGAAAACAAAGTGACAAAGTCACCGCAAGCAATATGACAGACTGAGAGTATCATTAAAAATTCAGAATTCCAAGAGTCCCGCCCGCTTTCACTTTGAGAGCCACCTCACTTTTCCAGGTAACCCAGAACCCCTATCAAAACGTTGCACACAGGTTTGAGCTTGATCATGCTCCTCTTGTGTGTCACGGAACAGGTATGACGTGTCGCCATGGAAAGAACCTTAGGGATAGTTCACAAAAAAATGTAATTCTGTTATCATTTACTTACTCAAAAACTGTATAAAATATTTGCTCTGTTGAACACAAAGAAAGATATAAGAAGAATGTGGGAAAATAAACTGTTCTGAGGCACCTTTGAAAACCATAGTAGTTTTTTGCCTACTGCGAAAGTGTCACATTTATTTCTGTTTCCCTGTTAAGTTTTCTCCATTTTTACTGGAAAAGTCTGTTTACTGGAACTTTGGGGTTTCAACTCCTGTTTTTGACAAGAAGTGTGACAGAATACTCAACCAACAATTTGACCACACCTCAGAGTTCGAGACGGACTAACATGGATTACCTGCAGCTAAACATTTTTTTTCAGATGATAATCTGAGATACCATCTCAGCCAGGAAGGCCGTCCTCTGGAGAGATATGTGGAGGAATTCATTGCATTGGGCCGTGAGGCGAGTATGAATGACCAGTTTCTCAACGCGTGTTTTATTATGGGGTTGTATGAGGACTCCCTTCTGTGGGACAGACCGGTAAGGGAGTTTATCGATCTTATCCAGTGGATAAAGGGCTCTCGCCTATGTGTGAGGGAGAAGATCCTGGATAGGATAGAGCCTCATCTGATTCCATTGAACCACACGCTGAGGGACCCAGCTCACCTCACCATCAACCTGAAGTTCTTCACCAATGTTGATGCCTGCAGTAATCCAGGATTTGCTTAACCCGCTACCCAGCATGCTAAACCTCTCCGCTGTAGAAAACGGCCTAGGTTCCGCAACAAGCCGGTCCCAGTCTGGCCTTCCAGAGGCCTTCAAGCTGGTCCTGTCCGGCCTTTTAGAGATCTTCAAACCGATTCCATCAGGTCTTCCAGACGCCTTCGAGGCGGCCCCGTCCGGCCTCCAAGTGCTTTTCAAAACCCCTGGACCCCGCCCCGACCCAGAGGCCATCCCCAACCGAGAGCCCAGGCCCACCGCAACGACGAAGCCAGCATGCGACCTTTTGACTGAGCCCGAGTTCGTCCTGGAGCATGAGCCCTGAGATGCGTCTGACCAGATGTGTGAGCCGGCTACACCATACATCGCAGTGGGAGTTCCGGTGGACTACGCGGACTGCGAGGGAAGCCCCATTCATGCATCCGCTGCTGAGGGTGAGCTACAAGGCGCCTCTGAACTGCTGGACAGGGCGATTCACTTTGACTTTTGACTGCTCTCTTCCCAGTGCATACCCAGCAGGTCCCGCCCAACTAGTACATGACCCCGCTGTTCCCCGCCTGCCTGCCCTCGACAGCCAACTCTCACTCGCAATTTCTCAAGCTCCCGCCCTCCCTCCCTCTGCCTACTCTGCCTTCGTAGGCCTGAGAGTCAGCCCTGGACCAGTTGACCCCTGAACTGGTCTCCTCCATGTCTTCACCCACAGACTTCGAGGCCCAGACTCCACCTCTGCCCTTCGACCCACCGGCTACACCTCAGCTCACAGCTCCCTCGTCTCCACCGTGTCCCGCCATCATACCGGCTTCACCAGGCTCCCTCGTCCCTCCGGCTCTGCCTTGGTCAGTCATCGACCATCCGCCGCCTCAGGGCTCTACTCCTCTGGCTAAGCCTAGTCTCTACCTCCCTTTTGCATTGTCAGGCTCCTCCTTCTCCTCGGCTCCTCCTCAGTCACACAGTCTGCCTTGGCCACACCTTCGCCTTATTCGCTGTGCTGTTGGCCTTGCCTCTGACCATCAGGCCTTCGGTGTAACATGTGCTCTCCATCTGCATGGCTACACCCTGGACATCTCCGGTGTCTTCTCTGTCACTCGTCACCAAGGTCTCGTCAGCCTGCTCCCTTCCATGGCTCCTCCCGCCCTCGACCCCCCCCCCGGGACCTTCTCCTGGCGACCTTTTGGATCATACTCCTGTCCCTGCTCTGGACATCTCCCAAGTCCACCGCATGAGATCCCACCCCCCCTCCTCTGTTATGTCAAAGGAGAGGGGGTGTAATGTTTCCCTGGAGGAATGATTCCATGTTTAGTTTTCTCCCTTTTTACCCTTGGACTATATTTTGCCACGATCCCTTACCTCCACCTGGTTGATCTGATGACATGATGATCATTCCCTGGACACTATTTACTGTAAATCCTGTGTTTTGTCTCTTTCTTTGTTGAGTATTGATGTAAATTATGTTATTTTACATGTGTCTGATTTCTGTTCTAGATAATACCTGCTTTTGTGGATACCTGTTTTTCCTGCTTTGTTTTCCCAGACACTTTATTAAAGTCTGTTTACTGGAACTTTGAGGTATGCTCTCCTGTTTTTGACACGAAGTGTGACAGAAAGTCAGTAGTGCCCCAGAACTGTTTGGTTCTTTGTGTTGAACAGAACAACAGAATTACAACATTTAGGGACAACTTGAGGTTGGGTAAATATGACAGAATTTTCATTTTGGGGTGAACTAAAAAAACAGTTTATTTAAAATGTACATGTGAAACGTCCATCCATGGATGTGATGTGACAGTGTGACCGTACTGTTCTTGTTAAGATATAATATGTCTTGGGCAGAACGAAGTTAAGTGTATTGGTCTGGCCCTCTACAATCATGCCAGTTTCTCATGTGGGCCCTTGGGAATAATTAATTGCTCACCCCTGATCCAGACAGTATAATCATTAACATTAAAGTCTTATTTTTGCCAGCGTTTACACGTGAGTGTCCTCCGGTTCAGAGACATGATAGCACAGAGTTGATCATTTGAACGGTCACACATAAAAAAAATTGCTAAGAAAACTAAAACGTATCTGAACCATTTTCAAGTCTTCACAGAATGCTGTATGTTAAAGCTCCATGTAAGAGATCAGACATAGCAGCCTTGGTGAGTAAAGGAGAAGACGAAAGCCAGTGTCACTCACTAAAGGAAATAACAAGCTTCAAATGTCACATCATTGGTATCACTGATCATCCTATTCTTTTCAATATACTTTTACACCACAGTGGCTATTACTCTGTTAAATGCAGCTTTGCCAGTCTGACTGACTGTGTAAACAAAATGCTATTGGTTAGTTTAAAAGGGGGTGAGGTCACTCGATGTGTCTTTCTGCATTTATTATATCAACATTTCAAATAATGCTGGAAGTTAAAAGGCATTGCAGTGGGGCTTTAAATGTGAAACTGAACGAGGCAAGTGTCATGATGGATGACTCACTAAATCATTATCGCGCCCGAGCTGTTCAAAACATGGATTCATGTAGGAAAGACACTTCTCAAAAAAACAGATGTAAGGCTGTGTCAAAAAACCCCATTTGCTGTCTTTGCACTTGACGTCTTTCATGACCTATTTCCTGTTTTTGGCCAGGGTGTTCTAGTAGGTTTGAAGAGCTATTTTTAATAATATACAACTATTTTTATGTTCAAACAGTTCAATTTAAAACAACTGGATTCCAAGCAGTTTTCACTATTAAGATCCGACATCCACCGATGCCAACATTCTACAACCCTGGACCCAAAAGAGGTATAATAATAAATAATCACTTGACAAAAAGTGTTTTTAATCACTGTTTTACGGATTTTACAATCTTCGACTCATGTTCTTACAGACTACAATGTCAGCACTCTCGTCACCATTGCCACAAAAACATTTCTACGCTATGATAAACTTCAAGACTTGATCGACAGTATTCGAAAGTTTTACCCCACTGTGACTATAGTGATAGCTGATGACACAAAGGATCCAAAACCAGTAAAAGGCCCTTACATTGAACATTATCTCATGCCTTTTGGGAAGGTATATTTATACTGCATTGCTTTTATTCTTCCTGCATCTGCTTGATTTAACATCTTAATTCAGTTCTAAATTCTGATTAATGTAATTTGTTGTAACATTTGTCTAGCATTAAAAAACTGAAAGAGGGGGCGCTTCTGGACCGGTTTTATTTACATCTTGATCTCTTTGTTAATTTTATAATTTTTGTGATAAGGATTTTTGTGCCGTCTGCTCCTCATTACAGGGCTGGTTTCCTGGCCGCAACCTGGCAGTCTCTCAAGTGACGACCAAATACGTGCTTTGGGTGGATGATGACTTTATTTTCACCTCGAATACCAAACTTGAAAAGATGGTGGATATTTTGGAAAGAACCACTTTGGACCTGGTGAGTGAGTCAGATTGGCTTCACCTGCTTGTTGGTAGTTGACCCATTACTATGCATGTCTTGACCTTTTCTTTATCTGTAACATTTTATTCGTAAATAAATTTAATTCTATTTAGATAGAGTTAGTTATACTAAAAGTATCCACTCTGGAACCAATCACTTCGCTTCTAATCTTTGTTGTTCTGATGTGGGTTTTGGTCTTACATTTACATTAAGTCATTTAGCAGACGCTTTTATCCAAAGCGACTTACAGGTGAGGGAAACAATGAAAGCATTTGGAACAACATAAGGACAACAAAAAGCATAAGAGATAACTGATCTCCTATAGCCTACCACCGTATACAGAGCTATGTTTTTTTTTTTAGTAGAAAAGAGATCAGAACTGATCGTCAGATGTTCACACAAAAATATTTGTTTTCAGACGATTCCTAAAGATGGCTACAGAAACTGTCTTGTTCTATTGTGGGTTGCACGTGGTTTTATTTGAAGGGGAAGTGACTTTATTTTGTGAAGTGAGTGGTGTGTAGTAAGGGCTCAGCATTTGAGCTCGGCTTTTAACCCAATGGTACTGAGGCTTAAACCGGCAACGTTTGGGTTACAAGTCCGAGTCTCAACCATTAGCCCATGACAGCCCCCTTTTTATATGAATGCATTCATTTCATTTGCCTTCGCATTTTACTCGGACACTGTCAGCTACAGCACTTTTGATTCAAAGGCTGCGCGTTAACACAGGCAAAATTGCAAGTGTATTATCCTGATGTTTTAATGTTTGTTTCTAAATCATGATATGACCGATGATAAATATTGTGTTCCTTGACAATAGTACACACTTAAAACTAGGGATGTAACGATATTATCGATTTTGTGTTATAGCAATAGCAAAATGGTCTCAATATTATTGTGGTCACATGATTGTCTGAAACGATAGGTCTTCCTGGCCTTACATGGTGAATGTTAGAAAAAAAATAGATGTTGTTAGCTTTTGCGAGGTTTATCTGCTGCAATTATTTTATTTTATAAAAGGGATTTTTATGTCATTTGACCCATCTAAGCAACAGTTGTGATTAGAGGATATAAGGAAAAGAGGAAGATGCTTATGGCATGTTTCTTAGTCATCATTTCTCATTTAAAATATTGCAAACGTCATAGCTGGAATACACAACAAGACTTTTAAAATCTGAACAGATTTATTTTTAAACTAGACCTCATACCGTTGCAGACTTTAGAAAGTTTCAGATAGAAACACACTAAGTGATTAAATCTGCAGACTCGCACAGGCATCATGCAACAAGTCCAGACTGAAAATCTGTGCAATATCTGAGCAAAAGTCTTGTAGTGTATTTCAGCCTTCAGCTGTTGATGATTCCACCAACAGCCCGGAACACTACAGAGGATGGATTATGCAATAACAAATTATCCTGAGCTAGGTTTTAAATAGAAAAAAGCACTATTAAGCAGCTGTATTTCAGAAATTGTTAGATCTAACTTAATGGAGAAATAAGCGCATGCTGAGAAATGCACCCCTGCCAGATAATGAACCCCCTTTAATAACACGCCGTCCAATTGGCCTTCAACCACATGAGCGTCTACACCACAAACACAATCCGGTCCAATGCGTCTTCTTCTGGTAGTGGTAGAAAGTTGACAAGCTCAAAATGTTTCACACCCCATTCACACCTTTATTTAAAGCCGTCCACTTGTGATGCGATGGACCAAAACGCATATCAGTAGTAGGGAACAGAGGCCCTGAGAGGACAGGTGCACTTGGTCAATAGGATTTCAGCTGGCCCGACCCCTAGATCGGCCATTGGAAACCAGCGCAAACATTTTAATCAGTCTGTAGTGTTAACACAGGGTGTGGAACCTATGGAAAGGTATGTATGTGTGTATTTGCATTGTGAGGTGTGGTCATTGAGATTTTGATATTGCTATATCCCTACTTAAAACATTTGCTTATGTGTACAAAGGGCATAATAAGGATTTTAAGATGCACTTCATAATATTTTTAATAAGACAGGAAAATAAATTATACTGTAATACATGTGTTTCTCATAACAGAAGGCTTCCAAGGCTTTTGTGGCATTTGGTTTGATATGTCAAACAAATAAGACTCAAATAAATAAGGTTTTTCTAAGAGTAAAATGTTAAAAGTAACAAGCATGTGTGCACACTGTTAAAATGTAAAGTAACAAGCACGCGTACACACATTTTTCAAGGAGGCGTGAACGCCCAAAACACCAAATACCATATCTTTTTTTAAACCAGAGGCCACATTGGGCCCAGAATTTACAGAGGGGGGCCAGGTGTAGTGTGCCATTCTTTTTCATTTTTCAATTGCTGATGGCATGACTGAATTTCTGATCAAAACACTGGAGTTGTGTTAGATAATGATGTGGGTTATTGATAATAAAATGAGATTAAGAGTGCTTTGCACCAACAATGATAAGGTTTAAATCTAGATTAAATCAAGGTTTTTAATAAAGCTTGAACATGTCTCTGCGCAAACATTGTAATCAGTCTGTGTTGTTAACACCAGTGTTGGGAGTAACGCATTAGAAAAGAAACGACATGCAGTAATGCAGGGTTCCTCAAATCTTACCCTGGAGGGCTGGAGCACTGCAGAGTTTAGCTCCAACCCTGATCAAACTTGCACAACTGTGATTCTCTAGCGATACTGAACAGCTTGATTAGCTTGCTCAGGTGTGTTTGATCAGGGCTGGAGCTAAACTCTGCAGTGCTCCGGCCCTCCAGGGTAAGATTTGAGGAACCCTGCAGTAATGTATTCGTTTTTGCTGTAACGCAGTGATATAACGCATAAGTAATAAAATGTGGGTAATAATATACCCGTTACAATCTCAGTAATGCGCGTTACAACAACGTATTATCCACCTGAAATTCTTTTTTTATAATATACCAACACATTCCATTCCCCAAAAAACCCCCAAATCTTAATAAAATAATATGATTGTAATACTATTTCTTGTTGCAATACTATTTCCTGTAGCAATGGATGCAACGGATAAAAGAATGGTAACAAAACGAAAGTAAGTAGAAATAGGTTCTTCGTTTACCCTGTCATTTGGCTATATCTTTCATCATAATGGGCTCTACCTTTACCATGATTCTTCAGATGGCCCTTGTCTACTTTTTCGATTCTGACAGCGATTGTTAGTTAAATTTGCCTTGAGCCTTCTCTGTGACTCTCATATTTGGAAGCCACATATTTCACATGAGAATTTAAACTCGTCTGAAAACGCCGACTGTGGGTGCTCGACAACTCCTTTGTATGGAATGTCCGCATTTGTATTGTAAAACCAGTATGAGTTTCGCATATAGTTTGTTTAATTAACATTTTTTAATATTGTGGTGGTCCAGGGATATTACCTCAGGGTTTTTCCTCCATAGAGAAATTGGAGGCGGCTGCCTCCGTCAAATGTCGTGCCACCTCAGGCTCTCGCCCAAATTATGTAACTTGGGGAGTCTTCACAAGACATACTGTCACTTGTAACTGTAGTTGCGACATTAAGCCATGATGGAGGCGCTGTTTCGTTATCAGCACACTGTGGAGCTAAAAAGAGTTGGAGAACAAGAGCCAGCCTGCGAGCCACGGTCGTTTGTTTTGCATCGAAGTACGTTTAATTTCTTAATTTTCTTAAATCAACATGACGTACAAAATTCTAATGTCTTTAGATGTGCAGTTGGATCGTTGAATTGGAGTATACTGTACACAGCGAGACTCGTTTGAACCGATTCATTTAAACTATTGATTTTTTCCGTCACTAGCGAATACAAGTATTTGTATTTGTATTTAGGCATTTGGCAGACGCTTTTATCCAAAGCGACTTACATTGTTTTATCCTATACATTTTACATATGTATTTGCAATCCCCTGGGATCGAACCCATAACCTTGCGTTGTTAACGCAATGCTCTTACCACTGAGCTACAGGAAAGCGATCATTGAGTCATGAATCATGAGCTTTGCTCATTTAGAAAGACTGGTTAATTCAGTTGGGCCAGGAAAAAACATGTACCTGAGACAGATATTGTCCCTCGAATCCTAAAGTATTCATTCCTGCTTTGTTTTTAGGCATTGTAGACGGACAGACGGTTGTTGCCTACATGTATTTACCATTTGGTTGATGGGGTATTTGTCCCGCCCCTCCGGCGCTGTGATTGGATAGCCTAGTAAAAAGTGACATTGATTAGCACAACCATTATGCATTAACACATCGCCCTCCACTGGATGTACAATGAACAGGAATAAAATCTATTTGAGTATTTTAAAATGCATATGCTGCTGAAAAGCCATAGAGACCATCACTTAAATTCTACTAATGATGGGAATGTAATCAATTTTGTGATTTAATGGAAACAAAAGTCTCTACTGGTAGGGTATGTGGTGGGTTCTGTTGACAAGACCATTAATTCATACTCAAATATTGTCCAAAACACATTACAAAAAAAGGTATTTAATAAAACCTAATGGTTTCCAGTGGTGTTTTTTTAAAATAGGGTATTCATACTTTTGTGGTTATTTTGATCAAAGTAACTCAAAAGTACCGCAAAGTAGTGTAAGGCATTACAATTCAAAGACAGTAATATTGTAATACAACAAATTACTTTTAAATGACAGTAACTAATAATATAGAATTTATTACATTCTGGAGGTAACTTGCCCACACTGGGTAACACAGTGTGTAGAACTCATGTAAAGGTTTAGTGAATCAATGTATTAGTATTAAAAAGCGATTGTTTGTGTCAGAGGTCCTAACTAATTCAGCAATTGACTGTACATGTATGTGTGTGTTTGCATTGTGAGGTGGGAGGTGGGGTCAGGGAAGTGACAGGATACACTGCCAACTATCGACACATCATAACGACGGATGCGGGTGATGAGGAGGGAGATTGCTTACACATAAGAAAAGGATACCATCATGTTATCGAGGGATTTCCAAACTGTGTGGTTGCAGATGCTGTCATAAATTTCTTCATGGCTCGTACAGAGAAGATACGAAAAGTGACCTTTGACCCACGTCTAGCTCGGGTTGGTCATTTAGGTGAGATGACAAATATATATTTTAAAAGATAAATGAATGACTTTGTGAGTTTTATTATAACTTTCATTGAGAGTTTTATGATTACTTATATTAGCAAGTTAGTGTATAATAATTTGTCATATTTTGGTTTCAGCATTTTTTATTGATGGGCTTGGCACTCTTCACGTGGGTTCATGTGACGATGTCATCATCAATCACGCATCGAAGATCAAGGGAATGCTACCATGGGGACAGTCCGAGACTGACAAAGCCTACTCTGCATTCCGCTATCCCTCCGAAAAAGAGGAAAAAGTCAATGAATATGATCTTTACTACCTGAAGAACCATTTTAAATGCATCACTAGCGACTAGACAACATCTGCAAGCATGGCAGCCACTCAGGGAGATATTCTGCCAAAACAATGTTATGGCAGAGAACAAGTCTACATGTCCTGTCAAATAATATTTGTAGAAATATATATTTAAAAAAGCTTGATTCTAACAAAGACAAACAAAGGGAAATATCAAATAATGCCAATTCAACAGATCTGTTTCACTCCACAAGATGGCAGCAGCTAACTAGTGAACCATTTCTAATTTGTTACAGAAAATACTTGATTTGTTTTGTTTGTTTGTTTTTCTAATTGATTTGTACTTATTTAGGGTAATTGATTGATTTGTGTGTTTCGTTTTCGAAAAACACTATTAAGTTTTATTTTTGGGGGGGTGGTAATGGTAGGCTGTCAAAGCAAAACTTAGATACCTCTTCTACAAATGTCATAATAGTAAAGTATGTCAGTGTTTGTTGATAGATAATCAGTTTATATATATTTTTAAATATTTAGAACTGTTTGCACATATGATGCGTACCTTGCTGTTATAATTTAATTGAAGTGTGATGCTTGACGATGTGTTTGGAAAATAACCTTCTTCGTTTGTTGTTTCTTGTTTTTTTATAATGTTGTATATCATAACGTATTCCAGCCATATGCAGTGTGTTTCAGAATTGTATAACTTGAAATGAGAGAATACAAACGTATTTTGATATCGTGTGTATATTAGTTTTTGCACTCTTTTTCAGTTTTCATGTGTTCCGCCAGATTTGGAAGAAATGTGCCAACCACCCCACTCTTCCCTGCACTGTTCAAACTTTTCAATAAAGTCTGTTTGTTGTAGTTGGTGAAGCTATTTCTTTTTCATTTTTTGCAAGTCAGTTTTAAAATTATTATATCGTTCAGGTCGATCATTATTAAACATTGTTTAGCTAATACCGTATTCTAATTTTTCATCAAGTAAAGACAAACCAGATGGCTGATGGAAAATGCCAGTAATGATAACTGGGAAGTCATATGTGCCAGTAAAGTGGGCTTACTTCCATCTAACCAATTAGTGATATCTAAAGCTTTAAAAAAGAAACCAGTGTTCCCCTGAGAGTGTTCTTTGAAATACCCAAGAAAAATGCAGGCATCAAAAAGAACAATCCAAGAAAATCCTTTGGAATTTTACACTGTATAACATTTGTTGGTCAATGCGTTATGAGGTATTCAGTCAGGGCTGATGGCAATGAAGGTAGATCCCCAACCCACATGTTAACATACACATATTGTAAGTTGTAACAAACTTTATTTAAAAATAATCAGAGACAAAAATAATAACCTTTACACATGACACTGTAGTGATTAACACACTAATCCTACAACGTGAATATTGCATAAATATTATAAATAGCTAATGGACCTTATTTCAATAGCATGTACAGCATTTATGTATTTTTTATTTATTTAAGAATTAAAAACATTATAGGCCTATCTGTACATAATCCATTTTCATTACAATAGCTTTTCATGTCAGTTTTTCAAAGAGAAAAAATGGTTGTAAACTAATCAATTACTTTTAAGACTTGCCAAGATTTTCAACCCCTCGATCCAACGTGTTTCTTTTGGTTTATTTTCTGTTTATATGAAGATTGCAGGAACGCTATTAACACTGTTGTTAAAAAGTATGGGTTCCACTGGATACCATGTACAGTGTAAACAACAGAATACCAAACCTAAAACAGGCAGTGTGCTGAGAAAATCGCCAAAGAAAAGCCGAGAAGTCTTTTCAATCTTCCTATATTTCACAGACCAAGAATTTAAATGCCTTTGGTTGTGTAAGATAACTACACCCACACCGTAGCATTGTTCTCTTGTGGTTTTTCCTGTCGAGAAGAAATTATGAAAAGTCAGTGCAACATTGCGACATAATGCCACATTTAAGCAGAATGTTTTTGCCAAAAAATGAGTAATGTGATGAAGAAGCCCTTGCATCATACTCGCTGCTGTTGGATGTAGACCACAGCATCATGGACTGTAACAAAAATATGTTGAGGATTTATGTAGTTCATAAGCCCACTGGATGTCAAAATCTTCAGTACACTCTCTAAAGAACAGAGAACGTATTATTTGATTGAAAGACAGTAAACGCTTTCGTTCATTGGTTATGTTATTGGAGGCGAATGTAAAACTTTACCATTGCAGTTAGAAAGGTATATCCGTACCCCAATCTTTTGACACTCCATACACATCTGTCACAGTATACAGTATGTAATTATTGAGAGCATATGACATGATTTATTACAAAAACAAGACTAACAGGCCCAGCCTACCTGTATGAACAACCGAGCTCCAGCGACATCCATGAAAATGACACTGCTGCAGTCAATCAACACAGCCTGAACTTCACCTTCAGGCACTTCTGCAGTAATGTCTGCAATTAAAATAAAAAATGTAATAGCGAAATTTTTGTTAAACCTTTTAATTGTTTAAACACCTCTAAAATTTGGTGCCAGAAATGACTGAGAACTTACCTGATTGGAATAAGTCATTCTTTGAAGAAAATGAACTGTCTGCAACTCCTTGTTCCTTTAAAAACAATACAGTTATCCCTTTAATCTGTTTAAATAAAACATCTCCAAAATATGAAACAAAGCTTTTTGATAAACATTTGAAATGCACTACTGTTACAAACAGAAGATTCGATTTTTATTGAATTGAAAGCCTTAATAAAATTAGGAGCCTGTTGATGGACAAATAAATAAAAACTAAACGCCGGTATCGATATAGAATTAAGAAGAAAGATAAAGTGAATTGATGTAGTTTTTTCTTTTATTGCATAATGTAGAAGTTTATACTACATTTTTTAACTAAATTTGATTGTATTTCTTAATAACGATAAAACATTAGGTAAAATGACAAACAAATAAAAGTAAAAAAGCTCCAATGATAGCTTATGAACGGTATACAAATTGTATATGAATGGACTGTCTAATCATCTTACTACAGTACTGATGGCCTCCCTCTCTCTCTTCTCTATTGCTTTAATAGCTTTCTCTCGTCTCCGTATCTTCTCAGGGGTGAGGCCCAAAAGCTCAGTCATTTCTGCTTTGAAAAAACTACGATTCCCATAGTAGATGGGCCCATTGTAGGTCAAGATCTTCACACCAGGGACTTCATAGCACTATGATGGAGAAGGCAACAGTAAATCATATCAACTAAAATCTTTTAACAATAGGCTATTAAGAAAATATGATAAACTTTATAAACACAAGCACCTGAATTGTACAATTACATAAAGTGCACGTGATAACTTTTGCTAAAAAACATGATAAAAAACTAAATAGTGCATTAAAAGAGACTCCTGGCTCACTTTATTGTGGTTGTTAATAGATCTGTAGATCTCCGTGTTGGCAGCCCTCCCCAGTACAGAGCAGCTGGCCCTGAAAACATGAAGTTTATTACGAGTTAAGGGATTCTTTAAGTCTCTACTTTATCTCCCCTTACATCAAATGTGAATTAAATATCCGCCAAGAGAGGAAGATTGTTTTGGAGAATGAGGGTCTGTAAGGGATACTGCTTTATACAGCCCATGAGCATTAGAATGCTTAATTAAAGGATGTGGTAAACATAATTATTAAAGCAGATTGATACACAAAACTAATTAAATTTCAATATCAACTCAATATCTTGTTTCACTGGGGCTGCTCTATTTGGATTGCAAGGTAGCTCCAACCCTAGTCAAAATGATAGACTAGGTCCACATTCATTCAGATAAATTCAAAACTAGGTTTTCCCCATAAGTGGCTAAAACCGTCTGTCAAGCCATATGAAATAGGACGTGTTTATGAATCATGCGGACAGGATCAAAGAACATTAAAATGATACCTCTGTGTACGACAGATAACTGACATCATTGAGAAAATGACTCCGATGGCCAAGCCCAAGTCTACATTTAGCACAACCACTGACAGCCAGGTCACAAGCCACACCATCTGCTCAAATATACACAAATTATTATACGTGGTAACTTATGAACACCAAAACCAAGTGGAAAACTTTGAGAAAAATGGGAAAATACGTACAAAATCAATTCTACTAATTCTCCAAAGATCTGGGAGGTCCTGAAACAGCAGGAACATCTGTCTCAAACTGGTCACATTTATACAAGCAAGCACCGCCTGGGTTGGAAGTAGAAAAGATGTTACTGCCATACTGATACGTTCAGAATATCAGCATGAGTAAACCAAAATGTACAGTATTTTCTCAAAGAATGCAAGATGCAGATTTTCTTAAAAGCGGGGTGACCGATTTCAAGTCCTGCCGAGTACCAAAACAACCTTGTAGCCAATCAGCAGTGAGGTGCACAGTGCACAGGATGGACATTAGTCGAGCCGAGCGGGGAGCGCTTACGAAAGCAAAAGATGGGAGTAGGGGTGTCTGTCTTAGTATTTGAACATCAACAAGGCTTTGAGAAATTGGACATTAAGCCTTTAATGCTTCTTGTAAAAAATCCTGTAAAAATATATACGTTTTCTGGCTGTTGGGGGCGCCAGAAACAAACCGCAAAATGTATATATTTTTTTATTTAAACATGCCTTTTTCTCTTATTTTACGGTTTTGATCGAATGAACTGTAACCAAATAAATCCTGTAAAATGATAATAATGATGATTCGGTCAAAAATTCTGAACAAATCTGTTTTTTTGCAGTGCACGTGTTACTGTTACAGGAACTCTTACCTTTGGTAAGAAATAGAACAGAGGACCAATCAACAGCAGTACTATTAGAACAACCAGACTGGTGAACAGTCCGGCAAGCTGTTGACATTCAAAACAAACAACTTATAGAAATAAACACAACTCCACAGTGTCACCTCAGCATACAATTTCTACATTTTTAAACATAAAATAAGTGTTGCAATAGCAATGAATGTGATCTCAGACAAGTACCTGTGTGTACCCTCCAGCACTCTCCAGAATGTTAGTGGTGGCCAGTGTAGCTGAACTGGGAAAGCAGGTGAAGAGAGATGACACAGTGTTGGAGATCCCATGAGCTAGAAGCTCCTAAGACAAAACAAACGCTTGATTGGTACGTTTTCGATGGTAACAGTTTTCATTACAGTCACTACCATAAATACCTGATTTGGATCAATGGAGTATCCATGTTTGTCGGCATAAATCATGGCTAAAGATACAGACACGGCGTAACCGACAAGGGTGATAGCAACTGTGTCGGCAGCTATGTCTGGAACCGTCTCCAACGCTGGCAGCCGTGGCTTAGGGAAGCTGAAACAGAACACTCAGCCTTAATTTATTGGCATGATAAACACTGATAAAAAATTATCCTGTTTTATATTTTGTCTTTCAGCCGTTGTAGGAGAAAATATATCTGAACGAACAATAAAACAACTAGGTCACCATTGAGTAAGGGATAATGTACAGGTAGCCGGTTGTTATCGCAAAAATAAGTGTGATCAGGACCGGACGTGTAAGTAGAGGGTCTTGTATCACTAAAAGGGGCTTATTTCACAATAACAGCAGACTGCCTGAACATTATCCCACATATTTCATGGCTACTTGCTACATGAGAAAAAAAAGATTTTAGTAAGACATTTTAACTGAATGCAGAATGAAAGCCGTTTAGTTTCGGTTTTAAGGTAAGAAACAACGTCCAAATGCCACAAACAGACAATTTAGTTAAATCATTTTTAAATATCATGTCATTTATGTTATTAAACTACATATTTATATTGAAGTTGTCAAAAAAATCTTTCAAAATGATTTGCTGCATCCAGTTTACCATTTGTTATTCGTTTTGAGTGGTTGTTATCTGGGAATGACGCACCTGGAAATGTCACGAATGGCTAATCAGAATCAAGCATTCCAACGAGCCGTGTAATAAGTGGTAATATCCCATGTCTAGTACTACCAGCATTATTAATATTAACTACTCATTAATATTCATGAGCTAAGCTAATACGATTTATAATGTCCCTCCCCCATTCCGATCTGTTCAAATGCCTCTTATTATATGAGTAGATTACCCTGCTGGAATATGTCCTACTATTTGTATGTTGTATCTGGAATCCAAAGAGAAGGCGTATGTCACTCCTGTTGCTATTATAACCTGCAGGAGCAACAAGAGGAACAGAAGAAAATTTAACAGAGCTGATGGAGAACAAAAGTTCATTAGGATATTCATCTGAACATTTATAAACCTAAACGTTCTCAAATATCCTTAAACAATAATACTCACAGTGATGATCTCCACTGGGATTGGAGTGCGAAGGCGTTCACGAAACCGTGAGTTCACCTCTTTTACTGGGACCAGGACGGCCAAACAGACCAGTGAGATCACCAGCTCGGCCACATTAGTGTGAGGCAGGTTCTCCATCACTGAACCCAGAGTCTGTGGATTTAAACACTTCTGACATAACTGGGCCTCATTTATCAACAGTGAGTAGAAAAGGTTTATATTTTGTCCTACGGATGAAAAATTTGTTGTATTTATCAAACGTGTGCACACCAGCACACCAGTGAGTAATCATTGTTGATAAATCCCACATGTTCTTAAGCACCGTGCTTTTTCACGTTCATGGTCATCTGCATTTGGAAATGCCCCCAATGAACCATATATGGTGACGAAACTTTTTATATCACATGAATATACTCTGTGCTCTCACTAAACAGATCACAGCGGTCTTTGAAAATGCATTCTATGCGGAATGCATGGTTTCCTCAATTTGGTTTTTGATGTTAATTATTTATAGGAGATTTATTTGGCATAAATTAAAATGTTCAGAAAAAGGAAAATGCAATTTTATTATGATTTGGTAAAGCGAGATAGTAAAAGAGAAGGAATAAGATATTAAGAAAATGTATTTTATATAATTTGTAATAATGATTAATATGCAAACCTCTTTTCTTTCTTTTTCAGTTTGAATTTTTTCTTTTAATTATTTTGTCATATATTGTTCTGTTAAGTGTGTCTGAAACATGCTGCTTTCAATAAAAGGTTTGCCAAATCATCCAGGAAAGTGAGATCATCCATGACACTTTAACTACATTTCTGATGATTTCTCATCTGTCTTTTGCCTCACACCAATAATACAAATTTCTAGCTTGAACTAGGAATTTACTAATTGAGTATTCGCAAATAAGGACACTGGCACTGCATAAGCAAGTCAAAGTTTTGCTCATATTTACACACAATTCTATGTATAAGTACAAGTTGGTAGATCCCACACTTAGCGTTAAACTGTACTTACACACTCACTAAGCGCACATTTGTGCGTGTGTACTGTTGATAAATGAGGCCCCTTGTTCTTTGTAATTAAGTTTTATTTCTGGCATGAATTCAGTTAAACTATCATTTTGTTGGAATAGGGTTCTTCCTAAAGGAAATGAAAAACACTACAGTCTATCTGAATTATGCAATTTCTGACCTTAAAGAGAGAGAAGGCACCGGTGTATCGAGGGAGCCGTAGTCCCAGCATGCTCTGCAGCTGTGAGATCGTCACGTGGAAGGCGGCTGCACTTGTAAAAGCTTTTACAATAGGTTCTGAGAGGTATGTTGAAAGGAAACCTAACTGGAACCCACACATGCAGAGCTGCAAACGGAAGATATAAAAACAATAAGCACTCTTACAATAATGTATGGAAGCCATTTTTGCCAGGATTGCGGATATTTTTATTTGATTAATTATGACTTAATTTTGACTTAATCTCGTCTCATCTTTGTAACTCAAAATAACTTTCTCAAAAAATTACTTGGCAGAAACAGGCTTCCATAATTGTCCAATAGGTCTAATGTTTTATCAGAGAAATCACATTTGTTTAAAATCAAGGGTTTAAAGCCAAGGATGCCCACTGGATGATCCCTTATCACCATAATAAACACAGTGCTGTATATATTGTATGTAGACCAATAAAAACAAGCATAAAATATAAAGACAACTTGTTTTATATTAAGTGTTTACGTGCTAATCACTTTATTTTATTATTTAGTGGGGGCAAATTAAGAAAAGTTTTCTACAAATTTTAGACTAAAACATCATCCCAAAATGGATTTACGTAAAATAAACCAGCGATCTTAAAGAGACCATGTTGATAAACCTCTAAAAGAGATATATAGGACGTCAACAAATTATTTTGAAACCTTGTGATAAAGCTTAAAAATCTGTAAATCTCTTAGCGCCCCCTTGTGGCATCAGTTTGCAAACCATTGGCTAAACTAAAAAGAGCTTCTTGCCATCTCATTGTACCCTTTAATACCCCTTACCATCATTATTCCTGAGAGGAATGCGACAGCTGATGCCACTCCAATCCTCTGGGCCTCAAACTCTGCCGCCTCTGGGCTACTGGAGTTCAGAGCAAGCGGGGTGGGGACCAGCTGCTCCACCACAGTGCCAGTCATCAAACTCAAAACAGCAAAGGTACCTGCAAAAGTCAAATACATTTTGGCAGTAAAGGAATTTAAACACTTGATCTTGTTGTGGTAAGTGCCTTGTTTTAGAGATGGAGTTCCTGTTAAGCCCATATGACAGATTCTTTGTGTAAATAGACAGGCAAAGCAATATGCTAAAGGATCAATTCAATTTGATCTTATGAAAGTAAAGACAGTACAAATTAATAAATGTATGTAGGTTAATTAAATAGTCAAAGTGCACTGTAAGTGTTTTCATTATACCTACTAGGCTAAATGTGGTTTACCTGTAGAAACGTGGTGACCAGTGCCGAAGATCATATAAAGAACTACAGGAAAAAAGGATGTGTAAAGGCCGTAGACAGGAGCCACTGATGTCAACAGAGCAAAGGCCATTCCTAACAAACACAAATCAGAATACAGTGAATTAAATGAATAGAATTATACTTTGATAAGTTAAAATAAATCAAATAAACACCAAAATACAATCGACGTGCAAAACCTATTTTTTCTTGATTTGATTATGTTGCATGCTTATATTTAAGAATAATCGTTGTATATTTCAAGTCGTTAAAAAAAGTGCACCAAATACAAACGTAGATATGCGCATGTTATACGCACACGTTTTTTACGCACAAGGTTGTTGTACCGTCTACGTGTTCATCGTTACGCAAACATCTTAAAACTTGAAGTGATATTTTACCTTGGGGAATGTGCACTATTCCAACAGTCAGTCCCGCCACGATATCTCCTAAAATCCATTTTCTGAGCTTGTATTTTGGGAGCCAGTTGCAAACGGGAACTCTTTTCTTGAGCAGGTGAGCGCAGTCCACCTGAGAGCAGCTGCATCTTTGCGCAAGTCTGTGGTGGAGCCGCTCACTGACTCTCTGCTCTTCTGTGCCATACGCCTGTCTGAAGCGATCCTCTGTGTAGATATTTCTGCACACCGCCACCGACGCGCTCATTTCTATAGTTCAAAACTCTAAACGCTGTTCGTCGGAGAGAAAAGTTAGTAAACTTCAGAGTTGGACCCGTTCAAGTGCAGTGCGCAGCCTCTCATTTATAGTAGGAGTCGCTGGAATTTGACATCAGGAACAATTGTATTTTCCTGTCAAGTGCCAGGAGCCAATTGAGCAGCAGTTTTTTTCTTTGCAAAGTCAAATGTCAGCATCTAAAAACATCCTACTTTTAAATATGCCTCACTCTCAGTTTATTAATCTGGCAAGTCCTCTGGGTGCAAACAAACACGGTCATGAACATCCAAACCTGGTCTAACACATAGCACTCAGACACTCCTCCTCTTCAAAGACTCTTTCTTCGTGGCCATATGACATGAAGAGTCTGAGTATGGGAAGTGTACAATGTATAGCTCTGTGTGATATCTGCGTGAGGATCAGAGTGCTTTTGTTTACAGGTTGCAGGTGAAACTCAAACCGTGACTATTACCGATTATTGGAGGATGTCATTTCCGAGAGGGGGTGGATGTCTGCCGGCCTTTGGTGTCTTCGTGTGCTTTGTGGAACCAAACCTGCCTTGTGAAGTGTAATGATAGATGTTGTCTTTGCTCTGCTGATCAAACTTCAGATTTTCTCTAGTGAGTGTGTATTGTCTGGCCACTAACAGATGCACTATTAAAGACAAGTTTCATTAAAAAAAACATTATTCCTTCACTCTCATATTGTTCCTAAACACATTCTTTATTTTAGCTCCTTGTAACATATATATTTTTTCAAATTTCATATGCTCTCTTTTCTATAGATCACTTAAACAATGGTCCAGAAGCACTTCCGATGTTAGAATTTTAAATCTTACATACGTAGCCTCCTTTAGGATATTTGTTAATCATTATAAACCAGTACTGTATTTTGTTTCTCTTAGTTCTTCTGTACCAGCTTTGTGTCATCCGGAGTGGTCTATATAACAAAAGTAAAAATGATTATTAAAAAATATTATAAACGTGGAACACATAACTGACTATATTTTGTGAGCTATATGATAAGCTTTCTAAAAAAGCATGCAACCACTCTGTTAGAGGAACGCAATATTCATGCTTGTAAGCATGTCTTCATTCAGTGTTAAGAAATGGTTTTCATTGTTCGAAATGTAATTTACGTAGATGAAATTCATTGAAAGATATGTGTGCATTGGTTTTAGTGTAAACGTGATGGAGATCACCTCATCGCCTCCTTAGCCAACAAAACTATTGGCGTGTAGACCTCTAGACAATGTCACAGGGCCTGAGATTACAATCTACAAGTCCATCCGTTGGAACAAAGAGTAATACAATATAAATGAATGATTTGTTTTGGTAATAGAACCGTGTTAGTTCATGAATGAACTTCTTCCTGACTATGATATTTGTTTGTTCGTGCAAATCACCACGCACCTGTGCCGGGTCATACTGGCCAGATCACTGTCACGTTTCAACCATTTCAACATCACTTCAAACCGAGATTCAGACAGAAAAAGGAGATATAATAGAAAAAGTTATTTTTTCTGATGTAGCAAATTTGCAGTTGTTTATGAATTCAGCATTAGCTCATCACTTCAAAAAGGCGCCTTCTCTGGTTGAGGGTGACATGACTAAAGTTCATGAACTTTATTAGCAATTATCTTTTTTTTCTTTCACAAACTTTTCCAACTTTTTTCTGTGTGGCTGCATTGCTAAAAACAAAGAAATAGCCAATGGAGCTTCACAATGTCTTCACCGCTGGATACATTCCAAAATGTTAAGTTTATCCATTTTTTTATTGTGACACAAACAGTGACTAAATACATCGATGTTGTTTTGATCCCACTTTCCAAGAATCTCCGGGTCTCTGTAGATACACTCTGAAATGTTGAAGGTTTTGCCCAAGAATGCGGCTATTGTGTTCATTAGCTCAGGAGAATTTATGGACGTGCTGATGGCGTGTTGCGTCTGATGGCTGTTTAAACAAGATGTTAATCAGCGGTTAAAGGAACAATGCACCGAACGGCAGAGGATATGGAATGTTAACCCCTCCAAAACAAGATGAAGCGCAAGCAGTACAAGAACGGGACAGATTACAATAAACTCAACAAAGACAATATAACAAAGACGATATAAACACAGTGTGAGACTCTGAATCACTTTGGCTGGAGCGTTTATACAGTCTAATCTGAATATCAGTCTGCGATGGACTGACAAGCTGTGATTATCTCATATAGCACATATCCCCACTGTCTTACTATAATAATGTTTTCTTAAAGAATAGTTCGCCCCAAATTAAAAACTGTCAATGACTCTTTTGTCTGTTGAACACAAAATATATTTTGAGGAATGTCTCAGCGGTGTCCATACAATGGAAGTCAATAGAGTTCAGTGTTGTTTGGTTATCAGCATTCTTCAAAATATCTTCTCATTTTGAGTACCACGTTTCTATCAAATCCCCCTATGCTGGTTTGTGTCGCATATAAAATACATTTTGTGTCATGTGATAGCCCTTGCATAAAAAAGTTTATGTTGTTTGGCTCCAAATCGCTCAGTGATGTAATTTCCCCAGTTGTATAAATTATAATTGCATTAAAACAATATCTTCTTAATCTCCCACATGCTGAGAGTGTTGTGGTTCGTAGATACTGTCTGCTTCATACTGTTATTGTTTTTGACTGCCAAGATATTTTTTTAATTCTATAGTTCCTCTTATTGTTCCTTATCATTTTAATGGGCCTCTTCAGTCGACCCACGCTGGTATGTCCCGCGTACTGACCTCGACAACGAGACGCATGCTGAATCTCTCTTTCTGTCTCCATCCGACCACCTCTCCCTTCCTGACCCATCATGAGTGCTTATTCTAAACGAAACTGCGGACTAACAAAGCTATTCGTTTAGCAACTATCTTTCTTTTTTGTGATTTTCATTACACATGTGACTGCTATTTTTTGTGATCGGTTGTTTTTCACAATCATCATAAATATTGTGAAGAACATTCTGTGAACTTTTTAATATACCTTTGATATTGAATGAGTAAGGCCGTGTCAAAGATTTAAATCATAGTGAAATAATGGTTGGAATCAAAATTTGATGCTCATTGTCTCAGAATTAGACTTTGAGACTTTATCCTGGTTTTCGCAGAATGGGTCACATATTCCAGGATTTCTAAGGGGTGATATGACATGGCTTAAACAAATATTAGCGTTTGTTTAATTGCAATGTGTTTACACAATTTAAGGTTAAAATATGCTATATTTTCCACACACCGTGCATGTTTGTATCTCCTGTTTAACCCGGCTCTCTGAAACGCGTTGATATTTTACAAAGCTCATCGCTCTGAAATGCGAGGTGTGCTATGATTGGCCAGTTAACCAGTGGGTAGTGATTGGTTGAAAACTGCAATCATGTGACAGGAATGTAACGCCTCTTACCGTATTTGAAACATCCGGTTCCAAGGCAATTGTACTGACAGGTACGCCCACCTTTCTTGCATAAATATTTGGGCGGTCTTAGTCAAATCATACCACGAACTGACGTAGATTTGTGGGGGTGTGGCTACACGAGGGGTTTCAGGCAGGTCTGGCCATTCACTTTTAGATAGAATGCATCTTTTGTTGCGACACTTACATTTTTGTAATTTTACATGCCTAATACAAGCCTGGTCAACTTATAACACACCAAAGACACAGAAAAACACGTATTCGTGCCATATGACCCCTTTAAGAATGTTTAGATTTTTACAATTATAATGAAAACAGTTATATAAAAAAACAGAATCGGAAAAAAAAATTTTTTGCACATCCGTACGACAGCGGCAAGATATTTTTAAAAGAATGAGCGTGATAGCAATAACAGATGCTGGGGTTATTGAGTGCTGAGTAAGAAAAAGCAGCACAATAAAATGCTTACAGTATAATTGCTTTGAACCGCGGTAACTTGTCTTGTCACTTGGAAAAACAAGAGTGCGACCGGCGTCTGAAATACAGCAGGGAGAGGAAGGGGAGTGGAGGGGCATACACTAACCTTTTGTTCCATAAGGACGATAAACCCTCAAACACCACACCTTGACCTCTAATCACACACTTATTAATATATATTTGATGTTATACATAACAGAAATGTTAAAAGATCCTGCAATTCCTGTCCTTAAAGTCTATTAATGATGTGTTTGAGTCGAGCGATCTATTGAGCTACGTTTGTATTCTTGGCGATAGCATTGTACCGCTCGAATGC
The DNA here is from genome assembly GCA_008369825.1 of Triplophysa tibetana. Taxonomy (NCBI): domain Eukaryota; kingdom Metazoa; phylum Chordata; class Actinopteri; order Cypriniformes; family Nemacheilidae; genus Triplophysa; species Triplophysa tibetana. The sequence goes on along the minus strand of CM017912.1, from coordinate 17,870,613 downwards.
TCTGTTAGAGCACAGCCTTGAACTACATTGTGAAGTTTTCTTTGCATTGTCTGAATCTCCTTCACAGTGTTCTCCACCCATGTGGCCCTCAGATTCTCTTTATATGACCCCCGAGAGTCTCAGCAAAGACTGATAACATATTTGAAGTCTGGTGCCAGAGAGTGGTCTTGGGTGGACCCAGGTCAGCTGTCTTTCTCCCACACACACTTAACTCGAGTACAGGGATCTTTAAGGGCCCTTGGTGTTCAAGGATAGCTGACACTAGTGATTTCTAGACCCATGTGCTTTCATTTGTTTATGATCAAAGTAGTAAAAATGTCAAAACATCATGTTTTAGAGACGTCCGGTGATTCAGTGGTTTATGCATCGTTTAAGGCTAATAGAACGGTAAGATAGAGAATTGCTCAGTTGAACAATTTTAATAAAAACACCAGATCAGAGTGGACTACTCATGTGGTTAATGTCAAAAAAGAGGCTGTCATGGAGATACTTGAGGTACTCGACTTGTTCAGACTCATACATGGAGTCATTTGGGGTCATCTGTCTCCATCCGAATTAAAGTTAAGGTGGAAGAGAAGAGATGACCTGAGAAAGGTTTGCCAAACTGTGCTATCTAGAAACTAACATATGATTTCATCTCAGGTCAGAAAACAGAAAATTTTACAATCGTTTGAGCTAGCAGTTAAAAAATATATAGACAAAATCTGAAGCATCAAAGATGAGTTACATTAATTCCCAGGTGTCACAATGCTTGTATTGCACAACTATGAAAGTGATGAACTCTGTCTTCTGAGAAAAGGCCTCGCACGTTATTCAACAGGGCTCAATCACTGGCTAGGGGGCCTTGGTAGTCTCTCACCTTTCACCTTCATCCCTCTGTTTTCAGCATCAAAAGACAATCCTGGCTCCATCTGGGTGGCCACCAGCCTTATTTCCCCCCACGTGTTCTCCTGCCATTCAGCCGGGTTCAGGCCCCGTCAGGGCTGAGTGGACCCATGGGATCCGACCAACAGGACCGCTCATGGCCACTTCCTGGTCATTTAAGACCCGTGCTGCAGAATGGAGAGCCATTGTCCAGACTCTTATCTGATGGCCTGCGCCAAAACACAGACAAAGCCAAGTGTCTGGAGACTCACCCCTTCCTCTTTCATGAGGTTACGGTGCTTTTTTAAGCATGGAACGGAATAGGTAAAATAAGGTGAATGAAATATGTTCAATGAAAACAGAGCAGTGACAGTTGTAATTGAACAATAGAATCTTTTTTTTTAAATAAAATGTTTATAATGATCAAGTGTATCTGTAGAAGTGAAATGTTGATCATGACAAATTAAAAAAGTGTACTATACTATTCCCTTTTCATTTTTTATTGTTATTTAATATGATGTATTATTATTATTATTAATTTCATAATAATTTTATATAATTCTATAAATACAATTTGTATAAAGTTTTCCACCTTTTGTAGTGCCTCATTATTCCCTGCCTGTTTTTTGTCATTACATTTTTTGTTAATCTAGTCTTTAACCCTTTTATTGATAAATATTAATAATTCAAACTTAATTGTTGATATTTTAAGTTTACCGTTAAATTGCATTTCCCAAATAAACATTCTGTACTTGACAAACATCGCCACATGTACTGTATTTACAGACAGGACTTTTTAATGTTGTATCCTACAACCATTATTTAGAAAAATATGTTAAAAAAACAAAATCTGTTGAAGACAAAAGAAGATATTTTGAAGAATGTAGGACAGCAAACAGTTCTGGGACACTTTTGACTTTCATTGTTATTTTTTCTACTATTGTAAAAAAATCCTGGACGGAAATTCAGAATAATCCTAAACAAATTATTTTGAGCAGACTTTTAACTCGTTTCATTGAACCACCAAACCAAAATGTTGCATCATAATCATAATGCGCTTGCAATAATGCACTAGTAAACATTTTGTTTGATAATCTAAGAAAGCTGCCTGTCCTACTTGAAATTTAATTTTATTACATATCTTTGAATGAATTACGACAGCCATCTTTTCTCCGGTCAATTTACTATCCCAAATTCAACGCAAATAAATCACTTCTTGTTTAGAAGTAGCAATTAAATCTCCAAACTTAGAACGTTTTCTCAATTTAGCCACAGAACCAAATAACATAGCTTCAGTTTCCTCCAAATGTAAACAGTTTATTATGAGCAACCATTTGGATGCTTCCATCATCTCTCTACTTAACTCAACTTTTATTTTATCTTTTCAGTAACAATTTTTGCTAAATCATCCGCATATAACATAAGGTGATCAGAGCAGGCCATTTTTAAATCATTATTTTTACCTTTAAAAAAACTAAGGGTCCCAATACACCTCCTTGTGGCACTCCAATTGAAATCGGCAAGCAATCTGAAAACACCCCGATTAAATACACAATTTGACACATATGTGAAAGATGGGACTTAATCCATTGACATGCCTTAAAATCGAATAGCATAGCTTAAACTTTTAAAAGCAAAATATTGTGGACAACTGTCAAAAGCCTTTTGCAGATCTGACAACACCATCCCACTTAACTTGCCTTTATCCAGTTCTTTCCTTAATCCGTCAAATACATGAATGGTGTGTCAGTGGAGTGCATTTCCTAAAACCAGACTGAAATTAATACCAAATATTACATTTAGAAATGTAGTCTTCAATCTGATCAAATTTATTCTTTACAAAAACTTTAGATTAGGCAGACAAAATTGACACAGGCCAATAATTGTTACACTCCAACCTACTTCCATTTTAAAACATAGGGATAATTTTTACTTTTTTTAATTCGTCAGTAACCTTCGCTTGGCTAATAGAAAGATTTAAAGTATGAGTGACCACAGGGGTTATACAATTAGTTGAATCCTTAATAACTGGCTGTTATTATTTTAGCAATCATAACCCACTGTCTGTCTGCATGATCGCTGTATTGCACTGCTGTTTGGGTCTCATGCATTCTGTGCTTCCCTCAGGTAGACATATGATAACTGGCATACAGAGCTGGCATTGTGTGGGTTTCATCAAAGAGTGAGCTGTTGAAGAAGCTTTGCTGTTTGGACTATCATAGCTATCAGTGCAGGTGTACCAAGGGGGATGGGATGTAGACTGCTCACATTTCAACTATGCTATATCAACTGTGTGAAACTCTCTGGGATATTGTAAAATGTTCAGAGTTTTGGTCATTTCTCATGAATTACGTGCAGAGCAAACCTAGTCTCTTAAGTTTGTGAATATAGCAACAGGCACAGTGAGCCAAATACTGTCGACTCCATGTGTGTTTTTTTTTGTTCAGCATTGACTCTGCACTGGCCTCTGCTGGAGAATAACCTGCAATACCATTAGTTGAAATGTAGGAAATAAAAGATTTTCTTAAGATTCCTCTTGGGATTTTGTCTATGTGTTTTACAATGACAAAGACAAAAGCTTTGATGATAAGTTGATTTATGTTATTCTTGAGATTGAGAGTTAGAAATGTTTAATTAATATTACTGTTTATGTGAAACCTGCACAGACTTGGATTTATATTCTAAAGATAGGAAAGATTACAATGGTAGTCAAAAGGGCTCCAGAATGGCTTGCTTTCCTACATTCTTCAAAATATCTTCTTTTGCTATCACCAGAACAAAGAATTGCACTGGGCAATTTTTCCTACTATGCAGTCAATGGTGCAAATAAATGTTTGGATATAAACATTCTTCCAAATATCTTTCTCTGTGTTCATCTCAGAACAAAGAAATGTATACAGATTTGGAAAAACTTGGGGGTGAGGGTTACATTCTTGATGTAATACAAATGACACAGACCTTCCTCACAGACTACAGACTCTTCACAAGATTGCAAGAATTTGATGTGAAAATATTGTCTGCTTGGTCACATAAGTACTTTCAAATAAAAAGCACATTGAAGAACAAAAAGTAAAAGCAGTAAATAAGCAGATGTGCCCAGCCTAGACCGATCTATCCATCTCTACGCTTTCCCTTCTGTATTTTTGAAGATCAAGCAATAGCAAAAACTTGAATAAATATGTGTCTTTGATCTGCTCACGCAAGCACGACTTCATTTCCATTTTTAATTTTTTTCATCCTCTCTGTGAAAGTGCCAGCATCAAGATTTACCTTGGTGTGCAAATGTGCTGGAATAGGTTAAAAGGAAATCTCCTCGCTCTCTCAAAGCTGAAGTGCAGATGTTATTGAGTTAATTAAAAATTTAGCAATTTGTTTCTTCAGCGCTAATTTAGGTTGCATCAAATGGAGAAAGGCGAAGGAAAATATTTTTCAGAGATGCACGAACCTGTCACACACACTACTTGAATGGAAAATGTAATTAAGTTTACAGTGACAATCTATTTCTATATATTTACTTATATATATGACAAAAAAGAATAAAGAAACATTACTATATTTATAGGTTCTACACTATATACACTAATAAACCATATTGTACAAAAGTCAAGATCCTTTTTGGAACATTCGCAAAGCACAAAAGGGATCATCATGTTTCACACAAATGTTTTGAATATAATACAGTTCAAGTGTTGTTTTTGCAAAATGTGTATTTGCCCCAAGAAAAAAAATGTACACATTAAAATCACTTTTGGTGATATTTTCCCTAAAGAGCGGGGCTGAGTGCACAAAGCCTGTATTTCCATCTCTGTCAAAACCTGTTGGCAAGCATCTTGCCCTGTCAATGCTCATTACTAACAAGCTGACAAATCCAGAGGACAAGTGCACAGAGCATATTCCACAACCCTTTTAACAGGTATAGTAGTACAGTCAGCCACCGCTTCATAAATAATTATCAATGTTTACCGAAATTGCATCAGATTGTTGACACAGGCCGTGTGTTTCTTTCCGTTCGCACCTATATAACGACGCGGTGAAAAACAGAGTTTCAAATCTCCAGGGCTGCCCCCCTCTTTCGCAACACAGATTGGCTGATCATGCCCCTGACATGAGTGGGGTTTTGATTCTTAGCACAGGTGTTGCACCAACGTTGGCACAGAATTCCCATGCCTGTGTACACAGCCCAGTGCTAACCACTATCTGCTGGCTCTTCCCAGCGGACCTGTACTTCTATTGAGGGATATTACAAGCGGCAGGCGCTCTCCTCTGATCTGCGTGCGCTAGGCACTCTTACAGTCCTGGGTGAATAGTGCTTGACTTGTTCAATTTGTTTTAAAGCCTCATTCGGCTCTTTGAAGCCACGCATCTTAGCATAAATCATAACCTGTCTCCTTGCTCACAAGTGCTTTGAAATGCAGCATCTGCTTTTGAGTCCCTGCTTTACAATTAGTTAGGCAACATCAATAGATTGACTAAATATCATCTTTCTTGATAATGAAGTGTTTGGGGTATACAGTGTGAAAGGGAGCGCGGCCTTATTTTCAATTCAGCCGTACCTGGATTTAGTGGACAGCGCATGCGGATGTACAGCAGACGGTGCCAAAACAGACGCAACAATCAAATTGGGTTACTAGCAGGATAACCTACTTAAGAGTCTATTATGGTTGTGGGGCATAGAGCTTGTGTTGTTTACTCTTTCATCACTCCATTCCTGTTTTCAGTTTGTTCATTTGTTTTGCCAACTAGAGCCGTCTGTTCAGTTATGAGGAAAGGAAGGAAAGATCTTAGAAGACGAGACAAAACTGGCAGTGACATGCCTGCGTGTCGTCAGCAAGTGAAGGAGGTAAGTCAGTAGACTGTATACAATACAGTGAGAAAGACCTTGACAGCCTCGAAATGACTAACTTGTCAACCAAATGATGACAAGTACAAGTTTTTTTTTTCAAGTACATTTTCAAGTTTGCGTTTTCACTTTGGAAATGTTACCTTACTACATTGTAAAGCATATTACATTAAACACTTTTTTTCAACTATATTTCATAAAGACATGTCTTAATACACAAAGACTATTATAAGTAGTCTAAGTTAATAATCTAGTAGGTTTACTTTCTTACTTTTACTGAAGGAGTAAAAGTAAAAAGTACTAGATTTAAGTATTATGAAAAACACATAAAAAGTATTTATAAAATGCATTGGAGTTAAATTATAATATATGCTTTATAATGTACTGAAGTTAAATTTTTCCAAAGAAAACATTCTGATAAAGTAAACATACTTGAAAATAGTTCTTGAACATTTCCTCAGCTTTGCTTAAAGCACTATTGTGTATTTTAGAAGCATCTAGCGGTGAGTCTAGTTCCGGTTACACTATCGTGTCTTGTTTTGGCTTATCATTGTAAAGAGGATCTATCATATCGCTGATATATTACCGTCTTCCCTTTTATCTAAAAAAAGGCCCATATTTGCCAGACAAAAATCCTCCTTTTTCCCACACAGTGTTATACATCCGGAAATTACTCTGCTGACTTTGGCGTCCCAAAAGCTCACCAGCGCCATCTTGTCCAACTAGCGAATTGCAACCAACGGCTCACTGCACACCTCACTTTCAAAGCACTACGGAGGCTTAGAGAGAAATAAGATGCGGTAATTTGTCAATTATTTTTCGAAGGAGATATTTAAGAAAGCAGTTTGTCTGTTTAGGGCTCCTGTGGAAACACAACATCGCGACAACATTCCATGCAAGCAGACCCGGGGTGTATGTAGACAGAAATAGCTCTTTCTAAGGTAACAACAACATAACGCTTCATTATGTAAGGTCTTTATTCACTTTGGATGACCTAAATAACAGGTCCAACACTGGTCTCCTGTTTCAGTTTTTTAACATTTCACAAACGTATGAAAAACTATATTAAAAATGATGTCTTAGTCCTTACTAAGTAACCACTGACAGTCATAGAAAATGATTGCTGAAAAGGATTCCGGGAACAGGGGTGGGCTCACTAAGGGGCTGTTCCAAAAAAGGTTCTCTACAGACCAACCCAGTTATCAGGCCTGCAGTGCAAGTCCAAGATAAACTTGAATTCATTCGTCATTAATCCATCAGAATAGGTTTGGTTTTATTACCTGCACACTCCATTAATCCCAAGATCAAAGTAAAATTGATCCAATGTTCTTCCTCATCATAATATGCCACAACTTCAATCTGTAACATTAGGAATTCTTTTTACACCAAGAAAAGAGAAAGAAAAGGAAAAACAGAGAAAATCTCCCCTTAAGTTTTTCATTTTCCAAAGGCAACTATTTGATCAGTAGTCATAAATTAAAGGTACGGAAGTGCAAATTACGGTATGAGGATTAGATAAAAGCGCGTCTCTGTCAAAAGGTGGCATCTTCAAAGCTCCCCTGCTTAAGCAGCACACAACAGCTCCGTGCTGATCCCTGGCATGGCTCGCTGCCGGTGACATCTCTACGTGCATTATGGGGGCTGTGCCATAACCGAGGGGGCCAAACAGCTGCTGACGGAGGCGTACAAACACAAATAAATCTACATCTGTGAGTAGAGCGGTACTCACGTCAGGGACGCTGCTACTGGCTCATCACTAATGCATCAGGCGAGCAGGATGCACATGGCCCGGGATATACAGTAGAGTCGAGGAGGGGCGAAACGAGGGTCTTGGGTCAGAGTATGAAGACTTGAGAAGAATTGAAGACTCATTTTAAAGATATTGTAGACATTTATCTCAGATACTACCACTTTAAAAGAGCAGTTTCATGATACATACTGTGAGAGAGAGAGAGAGAGAGAGGGAGAGAGAGAGAGAGAGAGAGAGAGAGAGAGAGAGAGAGAGAGAGAGAGAGAGAGAGAGAGAGAGAAAGAAAGAAAGAAAGAAAGAAAGAGAGAAAGAAGAGTTTGGTTCCAAAATGAGATTATCGTGCATTCGATTTGATATCAATCAAACTGCAGTTGGTTTGTTTTTATTTAATCCATAGTAACTGAAAAAGTACAGTTTATAAAAACATGATAACATAATAAAACATTTATTTAAAGTTATTTAGTCTCATTTTGGAACCAAACTCTTCATATATACAGTATATATGTGACCCTGGACAACAAAACCAGTCTTATGGGTCCTTTTTTCGAAATTGAGATTTTTTACATAATTTGAAAGCTGAATAAATAAACTTTCTATTGATGTATGAGTTGTTCGAATAGGACAATATCTGGCAGGGATACAACCATTTAAACTCACGAATCTGAGGCTGCAAAAAATCTAAATATTGAGAAAATTGCCTTTGAAGTTATTAATCAGAGGCACTGTGGCAGGCCATCCACTCACAAAAATAAAGCTTTTATATATTTAGGGTAGGAAATTTACGAAATATCTTCACAGAACATGATCATTACTTAATATCCTAATGAATTTGTGGATAAAAGAAAAATCTATGATTTTGACCCATACCATGTTTTTTTGTCTTTTCCTAAAAATGTTCCCTTGCTACTTAAGACTGGTTTTGTGTACATATATATTTAATATACATAAATATAATTTACATTATATATAAATCTATACATAAATATTACACATATTTCTTAATTATTTACATATACGTGGTTGCACTCATATATACATATAAATATACACAATACTCATATTTATTATATGATCACAAACCTTTATTTTGGAATCGATTCCTTGCAATCAATCTGTTTATCAGCACTATTTTTTACTATAAATACTTAGAAAACTACAAATATGTTTAGTGGTTTACTTATTTACAACTTTATTTAACTCTTCAAACCTTATTCTAGCTAACCAAATAAACACAGCAGAAATAAAATGCATTTGTAAATCAAACAAACATCATGCTTTGCTCGAGTATGTTGATCTCTGCCGAGGTTTCTGCTATGTTATCAAATGGAGGTACAGGAATCATGTGTGTAATTAGAGCCCAGCCATCAAAACTTGACATATTACATGTCTCACTGTAATTCTGAGCTTCTGTGGAAATTGGCAGGGGTCCATGAGCCGCACAATACCCACATTAACTCGACATTGTCAGGTGTTCTGACTATTTATTTTCCTTTGTTTCAGTATGTGTTTGTGTGTATTTGATAATCAGCCTGTTCTTTCCTGTTGTCTTCAGACTGGCTTTTATATTATTAATATTACGTTGCCTTAGTCTGACAGCTATTGTGGGGAATCACTGTTTAGTGTTTTAGGGGTTTAAAGAACATGAACCATGAATTAACAATGTCCCCTTGCAGTTTAAATAAGTCATCATTTATTTTAAACTTTTGATACAATGAATGAAGTGAAATTTACTGACTTAGATATAAATTGGCTGCAAGTGGGATCTTCAATATGTAGAAAAAAAGTATTTATAAATAAAAATGTAAAAATATACTATATTACAATGATTTCTGTCTGTTAAACTAGATTTTATATGCATTTACATCCTTGATTTCAAATTTAATATGTCAGACCAAAGCAACACAGCAAATTTGAGATTTTACTTGAAAATTGAAAAATGAAGTGCCAACAGACGTATTTATAATAACATTCTCAGACTTTTGGGCCACATATTTAATTTTCCTGTGTGTCTTTCATCTAACTATAGGAATCTTAAACTATCGTCATCAAACAAACTTCATCACTTCTATCAAGCCGTCTGTCCTGCAGTGAGTTCTTCAGGTTGAATGGCTGGTCTTCAAAAAGGATGTCTTTTCAATATGGGTGAGTTCAAAGTGATGAAGTAGTCTTCAAAGCTCAACCCCAAGCAAATTTCTTTCAGATGGGAACTTTCAGAGCTTGTCACATGACTTTTTGGGTCAAAGACCTGAATTGCTCTGGTTTACCATCTATTGTTGCTCTGGGATTAAGCAGTCAGCGTATATTTAAATAACAGACAGGCCGGATCAGTATTAAGGGAGAGAGGTGCTCATTGCTGTGAAATCTTCACTTTCGTTTAACAGCTTCCGTTTCTTTTCGACTTTTCGTCTTTGGCAGTGCAGGCGCATGTCAAGCGATTGTTGAATTGAAATATTGATGTAGAATATCAAAGCATGGGGTATAGCTCCTGTGTTTCCTGAACTTACCAAAAGCTGCTTTGATCACAGGCTCCTGTGATCTGACTTCTGAAGTTGTTAAGAGTACTGGAAAACAAAATGCAAACAAACTTCAAGTGCCCCTAGTAATGATAAAAGTTTTCTCTGACAAGACGATTTTTAGGCTTTTTCATTTCAATACATAAATGACGGCTCTCCATCTTGCATAAATGCGAGTGGACAAGCACTAAGAATAGTAAACACACAAAAAACGCCAAGGATTTTGCTTATTTGTAAAGACTGTTTTCTGAATTTCTTTAATATTCCACCACTGACTTACAAACATATTATACAACTCACAGTAAATAATTTCTTTGCTGATTTTTTATCTTTCATTTGACATAGGCTGCAATCTCTTAACCTTAAAGTGACAGTTCACCAAAAAAAAAGTCTGTCATAATTTTCACACACTCGAGTTGTTCCAAATCTGTATAAATTTCTTTGTTCTGATGACCAATGAGAAATATATTTGTAAGAAGCTTGTAACCAAACCACCATTGATAACCAGAGTAAATTGACCCAGAACTGTTTGCTGTCCTACATTCTTCAAAATATCTTCAATACCTTCTAAATGTAGTACCTGAGACGGATCAGACATGCATAACTACTTAAATTTCTTAAATATTACAACAACACCCCTCACCCCACCAGCACGCTAGTCGCTTGGGGGTCAACCCCCAATCTGCAACTTACACCAAGGGCAGGACAAGATCTCTGGTGACCATAGCAACTCACACCAATTCATCAAGATAAGAGTATTTTACGACCCATTGGAATGTAAGGAGCTGAACTCTCTTTACTCACTTTGGGGATAGACCTACAATTATAGCTGCATTTATATGGAAATGTACACATTCATTTATAACATTTCCATGTATTAATGTTCATGTTGTTATGTCTGTTTTAACATTAATCCAACGTATCCATGAATGTGTGTTTAACTACTGGAATTATTAGATTTGTAGTAACTCATTTAACCAAGATTATATTTAGATCATGTTTGGTGTCTATGAGCTACATTTGTGATGTCCTTCGCGTTGATGTTTGTTGTGTTTTGGTAACTCTTTTCTTATTAGTTTTATCAAACTCTTAGTAGTCTTCTAGTGAACATCCAATCAGCTTTCACATGCAAAACACCATCTGAAAGACAAAAACAGTTAACTTTCCCTCCAAAGTTGCCATCTCCTGATTGGAACAGTCACGTCTGTAGGATGTGACATCCTCACAGTTTAAAAGAGACCACGAGAAGATTCTTTCTCTCTCTTCCTCGCGCTTCCTCTCTCTCTCTTCCTCGCGCTTCCTTTTCTCTTGGTTTTTGCTCTTCTTTCTCTCGATGCGTTCTGCATCTCCAAAGGATGGACTAGAAGAAGACTTCACCTTTAACCCATAAGTTTGTGCCAGGCTGCGGCCTCGTCTTTCCAGATACAGATCCTCTGCATAAAACTGGTTCTCTCTGATCACTTTCAGCCAAGATCAACTGGAGCCTTAACAACCTGCATCAGGACTCTTTCTTTCTTTGATGGGCAAGACGTGCAAGTATCAAACTTAGTCTTATTAATGGATGCATAGGGCATCATTAATCCTTTTAACAAAGGTCCTTTACAAGAAGAAACTGATGTTTAGTTCAGGCTATTGATCTTCTGAATATCATATACTGCCATAATCCATGCTCTGTTCTTCTCTCTGCTTCAACTTCAACCATCTTCTAATGCTTAACTGTATGTGTGTGTATGTTAGATTAGTATGTGTCTTGTCTAGATAATAAAGTCCTGTTTTATTTCACACGTGATGTTGTTTGTAGTTCATGCTCATAATCCGGAGTCCCTAAACATGCCGATTCTTGCTACCTGCTCGTAATGCTAAGTGATTTCCCCAAATCATGAATTTGATCCAGATAATAATAATTGATCATTATTAATTAAATTCATCCCAATTTGGATTGATATTTGTTTCCCTTACAAAGGGTGGTGGAGAAAATATTACTTATAATTGGGATCAAAGCTCATGATAATTCTTACATATTTGATGAAGAATAGTGTTTAAATAATTCTGTTCCTCATTGAATTCACTACATAATTGGTGGAGAATGAGGGCATGATTAAACAAAAGTTATGAGCTTAAACTACTGTCAGCCTAAGTGTGTTTTAAATCAAGACGTTATGATGCAACATGCTATACACATGTATGTTGCTATTTGCGGCTTGTTTAATGTAGATAGTGATAGATTGATATGGTAGTTCTGCTATGAATTAGAAAAGTCTTAACATAGATTAAATGGTATCAGTGTAAGGTAAATCTGATTTGGCGAAGAAATCCCAATTTCAGTATTTAATCAATGCATAAGTCTATTCTGACGAAGGAATCTCAGATAAGCTGCATGTGAAACTGTTCCAGAATCAATATGCTTTGGCGAAGAAATCCCAATTGCAATATTGTTTAACCTGTTTTCTGACGAAGGAATCTCAGTACAGTGTTATGTAAAGGTAGATTTGAGTGATGCTCCTCTTTCTGCGTTGTAAGGACCTTTAAATTATAGTCAGAACTATGCCAGTCATCTAAACTTTGACTCTGCATATAAAAGTTTAGCTAAATGGTGATCAGTACTGTGTTACAATTGCCGAATGAAAATAGTGTGTTTCTCAATTCTTCAGTATTTGTGTGTAAGCCACAAACAGCTGTCTGTATGTAAATGAGTGTAAACCTACAGTGAATGTGTAAGTACTCCTTAAAGAAGGACAGGAAACCTGTTTAAAGTACTTGTTTACAGAGAAGCGAAAGCATACATAATAAGAATTAGTGAATGCATCTATATTTGCATTTAGGCTTGCTAAAGAAAAGCGTTGAATTGATTTAATTGTAAGGGCCATGTTGTAACCAACTGTGTACCGCTTTTATTATTTGAGATTGTTTGAACGGTGCAGGCACTCTTTGAGAACTAAAGTGCCCTGGGGTGCACTGGTTCCCATGACAACGACTTGTCAACCAGTTTGACTCCACCTACCATAGGTGTCATTGGCTGGTGCCATTTTGTTAACAATCGATATTTGTTCGCTAAGCTAAGCTAACATGACCTAGCGGCCTTAGACGAGCTTACTAATACCTAACTTCAATAGTTAGTGGTTAGCATAGCATATGTAATTGAAGTCATTAAGCAGGGCTTGCGTGTATTGCAGTGTAAAGTGATTTAAACTATTCCCTCTTAACAAAATCTCTATTTTCTGATTTCCACTCTCTTTCCTTAATTCTTCTCAGACTCACTTTAACTAACTTCAGGTGCATTCCTTCCTGAACATTGTTGCTCAGTTACTCATTTAATTGAACTTAATTAAATTTTAACTGCCTACTCAGAGAATAATTCTTATAGGTATTGGGGATTTTGAATAGAACATTGACCCTAAAGTGCACACACATGTAATGGCATAGGCATGGGAGCTGAACACGCAGCAGCCTTAGCCAACAATGGAGTGATGCCCAACACTGACCTATATGGTTAAATGTCAGTACTATTAATTATTCCCAGTACTAGATCACTTCCCTTCTATTTTATTTTTTACTGGTTAATTTTACTATTAGCAGTCATCTATTTTTTTTATTTTATTTATCTATGTCCAATCTCTTTTTCTTGATTTTGCTTATTTTAAATATGTGCTCCAGAAATATGACTCCTATTGCTACACAATCTAGATGATTAATAAGGCATAAGTATAATTCTGAGCACCACTAATTGACATAATCAGAATCGGCAAGGCTCTCTTCTCTCTCTCTCTACTTCCTGTTCTTCAATATTCAGAGATCAAACCTGTTAAGAACCATCAGTATGTTTTGAGTTTTAATTAAATGATTTAGACTAGTCTTACATCATTGTTAAATCTCTGGTTGCATACAAATCTTGGCTTCCTGCCATAGGCAGTTAAGATAATAATAGTGTACACACTTCACTAGCTACCTAAAGCAGTTAACCACACGTGGTAAAACCTAGCTGCACAATATACACCTAGCTTTATTTCTAAATCTTTTATATGGTCTTGCATTAGTCTCTTGCCCTAACTCTCAGAACAAGTTTGCCCCAATGTCTCAGATGGAAGATCTAATGGCCTGGCAAGGCATGGTGATGGACGCCCTACCACCTAGAACTGCTGATGACCTTCCTCACCAGAGACAGGTGCAACTGGACAAAGAGGGAAGAAGACAAATGACACATGGTCCAAGCCAGAGTTATGACCACAAGGAGCTGACCAGCATCATCCTCTCCTTAGCCCACAACCTCACAGACCTGAGAAATGAGGTGAACGACCTAAAGCTGCATGCAACAGAGTCCCAAGAGGAACTTAAGCATGCTCAAAGTCGCATAGCCCAACTGGAAGGTGAGACCCAGACCACACGAAATAAGTCTGGTAAGATGGAAGAACAGGAGGAGGTTAACAGACTTCAGATAGCTCTCTCAGCTGCTGAGCAAAGAAAACTACTGGAAAAAGCAGCCAAAGAAGAGCTGGAAAAAGAACTGTTTGATGCAAAGTCATTATTAGTAACAGCCCATTTTGAACTATCAGATAGAGATGCCAAAATTGAATCTCTGACACAGCAGCTGGACAACACAAGAGACAAGCTTGACAGGGTCCAAAGAGAACTCGAACACTCATACAAGCTGCAATGGGAACCACAGTGGAAGACACATCCCCCACTGTCACAGCAGGTAAGCAGAGCAAACTCCCTCAGCCCAGTTCAAAGATACAAAGGGGGGGGGGGGGCTGACCTCTCTGCTTAACACCTCACCAGCCAGCATCCTAAAAACATCTGAAGCCATAGAAGGGAAGGGACTTCTCCAGATAATCCCTGTAACGGTACATGGAGCGACCCTTAAAGACCTCAACAAACTGGCTAGAGTCATCAAGTGCTTCATTCCAAATTCTGCAGGAGACCTCGATGTCCATGCCTACCTGCGGGATATAGACTTTCACCTGCATATTATGCCGAATGTGACCACACGGGAGAGACTCCACCTGCTTTGGATAACTTCTGGTACAGAGGTAAAGAGCTTTCTAGAACGGCAGCCTGACGCTGTCAAATCCGACTACCACCGGCTGAAACAAGCTCTTATACAAGAATTCTCAGACCCAGAAACAGAATATGGACTGGTCGCTGCCCTGGACCTCAAACAGGGAAGACAGGAAACTCCCCGAGTTTACCTTAACAGACTCAGACAAGCTTATTTTGGAGCTCGCAATGAATCCGAGATGGAGGAGGATATCAGCTTCAAGAGCCTGTTCCTCAGAAATCTACATCCAATTGTTAGCCACCATTTAGGCATCATGGTCTGCCCTCATACGATGACCATTCATCATTTGCGGGACCTGGCACAGAAGGCCTTTAATAAACATAAGGCCACATCTGAAAGAAAGGCCTCTACGGCACCATTGAGTCTGAACTGTAACATTCAAAAGTTTGCACCAGAAGGCAGACATTGTCACTACAACACAATGTCCTTCAACGATATGCCAGGAAAGCTTCCAGCCAGAAGACAAAACCGTCACCATCGTAATAGGCCCAGATACCAGACCAACCACTGGAAGAAACCATGGAGACGGCAAAATTCTTCTTTGGAAACACCACTGGCTGTCCAACAGCCACTGACAGCATCATCCAATGCAACACACAGGTGCCGATCTGAGTCCTCACAAAGAGAGCCGGACTTACCTACGCCTGAGTCACAGGAGCTGCTGAAACTAGTAAGAGAGCTCTTCACACAGCTCTCACCCAACATCTGATGATGTCTTGACACCTGCTGTCCCACCTCTCCAGGAAGCACCGATGGCCAAGGAGTCCACCCGAGCTACCTGCAGTGCGTGCGGGACACGTCTGATCATCATGTACATCTTAATTGTCGCTCGTTGTTGTCTATTAGGTCAGACAAAAACGTGCGAAAGGGGGGATATGTAGTACCTGAGACGGATCAGACATGCATAACTACTTAAATTTCTTAAATATTACAACAACACCCCTCACCCCACCAGCACGCTAGTCGCTTGGGGGTCAACCCCCAATCTGCAACTTACACCAAGGGCAGGACAAGATCTCTGGTGACCATAGCAACTCACACCAATTCATCAAGATAAGAGTATTTTACGACCCATTGGAATGTAAGGAGCTGAACTCTCTTTACTCACTTTGGGGATAGACCTACAATTATAGCTGCATTTATATGGAAATGTACACATTCATTTATAACATTTCCATGTATTAATGTTCATGTTGTTATGTCTGTTTTAACATTAATCCAACGTATCCATGAATGTGTGTTTAACTACTGGAATTATTAGATTTGTAGTAACTCATTTAACCAAGATTATATTTAGATCATGTTTGGTGTCTATGAGCTACATTTGTGATGTCCTTCGCGTTGATGTTTGTTGTGTTTTGGTAACTCTTTTCTTATTAGTTTTATCAAACTCTTAGTAGTCTTCTAGTGAACATCCAATCAGCTTTCACATGCAAAACACCATCTGAAAGACAAAAACAGTTAACTTTCCCTCCAAAGTTGCCATCTCCTGATTGGAACAGTCACGTCTGTAGGATGTGACATCCTCACAGTTTAAAAGAGACCACGAGAAGATTCTTTCTCTCTCTTCCTCGCGCTTCCTCTCTCTCTCTTCCTCGCGCTTCCTTTTCTCTTGGTTTTTGCTCTTCTTTCTCTCGATGCGTTCTGCATCTCCAAAGGATGGACTAGAAGAAGACTTCACCTTTAACCCATAAGTTTGTGCCAGGCTGCGGCCTCGTCTTTCCAGATACAGATCCTCTGCATAAAACTGGTTCTCTCTGATCACTTTCAGCCAAGATCAACTGGAGCCTTAACAACCTGCATCAGGACTCTTTCTTTCTTTGATGGGCAAGACGTGCAAGTATCAAACTTAGTCTTATTAATGGATGCATAGGGCATCATTAATCCTTTTAACAAAGGTCCTTTACAAGAAGAAACTGATGTTTAGTTCAGGCTATTGATCTTCTGAATATCATATACTGCCATAATCCATGCTCTGTTCTTCTCTCTGCTTCAACTTCAACCATCTTCTAATGCTTAACTGTATGTGTGTGTATGTTAGATTAGTATGTGTCTTGTCTAGATAATAAAGTCCTGTTTTATTTCACACGTGATGTTGTTTGTAGTTCATGCTCATAATCCGGAGTCCCTAAACATGCCGATTCTTGCTACCTGCTCGTAATGCTAAGTGATTTCCCCAAATCATGAATTTGATCCAGATAATAATAATTGATCATTATTAATTAAATTCATCCCAATTTGGATTGATATTTGTTTCCCTTACAAAGGGTGGTGGAGAAAATATTACTTATAATTGGGATCAAAGCTCATGATAATTCTTACATATTTGATGAAGAATAGTGTTTAAATAATTCTGTTCCTCATTGAATTCACTACATAAAGAAATTCACAAAGAAATGTTTCTGCTATGGTAGTCGGTGGTGCCCAAGAACTGTTTGGTACCAATATAAGCGAACCTGCATAATCATATAACATAATATATTATATGAACATTATATGAGCCTTTACTATAAGAGCATAAATATCAACATTACAACATTGTTTAGTAAAAAAGCTTTGCATTATCATGTCCTATACATTCCCCAAGTCTGTCATGGTCAATTTAAACAGCTCGCTTCCTGATTGCATCGATTAGTGTTTTAAGGTGGACGGATGCAGGGGGCAGCAGGTTTTACTATGACTTCTGTCTCATCCATTATACCACATTTGTCAAGCTGGGGGTTTTAAGACTCATTTAGTCCATGTGGGGCTGTAAACTGGCTTTTGGAGATGGTCAACAGTACCAAAGCGTGTGGCTCGCTGTTTGGAGTGCAGATGGTCAAGACAGCTGGGACAATTTAGTGATCTGAGGCTCTTAAACTGCCCTCCAGACATGCTAAAACAGCTTGACAACATGCATGCCATTGTTTTGGTTATTTTATGAGGACATTGATCTTTGAATGAATGCATTTTGCAATGGGGATGAAGAACGAGAGGCATCTGAACGTGCACCTTAGATCAAGATTAAATTAGCAGAAAATGATAATAAACAGTTTTATATAATCAAATCTCAGATGAATATAATTATGATGCATAATGACTGTAAATAATCTGATCATATATTAAACAACCTTTTATGCTGTTTCTATTCCAAATTCAAACCATTAAGTCAAAGGAGCTTTATTAACACTCGAACGTATGCAGATAAATAAATCCTGCAACAGGATACAATGTACAGCTACCTAACACAAGAGTGAATCCTCTATGTTCAAGGCAGTTCTCCCGATTGCCTGCCATCAGCTACAGCTGCCTAATGAAGGCTGGGATCTCTGCTTGCTTTGGAAATGAGTTTTCCCTTGAAAACAGCGTAAGCCGTATCCAGGTCTATTTAAATGAGGTAACATGGGGAAGGTAAGCACAACCACTGGAGCATTGTTTGCACAGTTCAAAGTAAGGAGAGCATACTTTGCACTTCAAAGACACTCATCTGGGAGGCTGTGAGAGGAGGGGGGTGGGGGGGAGGGGGATTTAGGGGACAGGAAATAAGAATCTGGGTAATTAACAACTTCTGCTCTGTAATAAAGCGCAAGAAAGGAGACAGAAGCGGCCTCCCCTACGTTAAGAGACCAAATATTTGATGCATTATACTCGCGTCCTTTCCTCCGTTTCCTGACTGTTATTGTGTTTTATTAGTATTAGGCATCTTAATTGCCCCCAAAACACTGTAAGGAAGTGCTGCTTATTATATTGTGTAAGATCTAACAGTAGAACTAACATGATTTTTACACAATTTTGCACCAGAATAATTTTAGAACAAGTATGTTGTGTGATTTTTCGGATAAATGCTACTTACACTGTCAGCAGACACTTTAATGAAAGTGATTGAGATTGGAAGCACAAAACACATTAGTTTATTTTGTGTTATAGAAGTATATTTACTAATGCACCCTTTCATAATTTAACATTACATTTCTTGTTGATTTTCTGTTGTCTAGCATGTAAGAGTATGACGCAGGTCTGCATTTGCAGGTCTAGAGTATTGTTTATTTTCTGAGTGTTGTATTTGATGTTACAGATAAGAATAACACATCTAAACAAAATAGGTAAATTTTATTTAATGTGACTTTTTGAAGAGAGGGAGAGAGATAAAACATGCATTGTATGTGTGGGTATGTTTTTTTAATTCATATGCAGAATGTCAAATTATGCTAATCCAATGTTACAAGTGTTCACTCCTTTTTTTCAGGGTTTTATGGAATGGTTTTTGTAGAAAAAAATACAATAAATTTGCTACAAATCTTGCTACATTCCCTCATAGAGGATGCATTGTGGTTGTTTAACCAATATAAGCATGTTTTATATTGGATAAGCAACACAATGCATATCAGATGTCAAAAAGAAATGCTTACATCATGTGTATGTGCATGTGAAGCAATACCATTTCAATACCTTTTTTAATTAATTTGCAGTTTTTTAAGAGAAATAAAACCCTCAGACTGCAGACATTTATACGATTTCATCCCTTCAAATTTGCAGATTAAAAAACGTATTAGAAATTGACATCCACTAAAATTTTATTTTTTCCCCCTCAAATTCTTGCCAGCGGGTTACTTTAAAGGACATTATGTTGATTATCACTTTTTTGTTAGTTCGTTTCAAAGACACTCGTCAACCGCTCCCAAACTTTAAAAATGTTAAATAAAGATGTAAAAGCAACACGAGCCCGCATTGAAAATCGATTTATAAGATACATGGCCACTGCACGTATAAATTTAGCTCGTTTCCTCCGTGTCATTTCATTTCTCCATCACTGTGGTATATTTAGCAGAGACTAAAGCAATGCATATGTTGGGACAAAGGTCAATTGTTATGCGACAAGAGGTGAGAAGCGACACAAAGCGATGAGGATTTTGCATGTATTAAGATGTTAAACGGCTTTCCGACTTCGATGTAAATTCTCTGAAAGGCTCAAAGTGTTGGATGAACTTTACGTGGCTTCGCATTTAATCCCTTTAAATGTGCTGACGCCCTTAACTTGAACCCGATGTGTGAAAATGTCACGCAGAGCTCTTTATTTATAATATCACTTACGAGTGCGAACAACTGAGTTTTCTTTGAGTTTTATTTAATTTCTTTTGTTGGACGGTAACTCGAATAAATAATGTCTGAATGAAAATAGCGCTACTTTAAATTGCCTTGTTCCTTTTCTCAAACGTTTTTTTTTGCTCTTCAACATTCCTGACATCATTCAGGTATATCAATTAACACATCATCATCTTCAATTTACAAACAACAAGCTAATATCTAAAACCAGATTAACAGTTTTGCTAAAAAGACAATTAGTGTAAATTGAACTAAATGACTATTTTGATCTTGAAATAGATTAATACGCCTAATTCTTATTCGTAACGTATAACAGACATCAGCTACTGTTCGTAAAAATATGTATATACATTTTAATGTATGCTACATCAACTTGCTGACCTATTATAAAGTTTAAGTAAGGATGTTTTCTTTTTTCTTTCTCATTTTGACACATCAAACATTTAAAAAAAATTCATTAAACATGTAAATATAAATTACATGTGAACAAACTTTTACGTATTTGACACTTCACACAAGACAACCGGTCAAAGGAAAGGGGCTCGTACAGGTTAACATTTGGCAACATTAAATTATAATAAAATGAAGCTATAATACACACCCCTTTTGCTAATCTCTCAAAGATTGCCCTCCCCAATATTACCCCACCGCATCTCTCCTCCATTCAGTGGCCCTACTGATACATACATAAGAGTCCCCGTCGAGAGGATCTTTTCCCTATAAAGAGAAGATGCAATCTGAGCGCCTTTGAAATGATCCTCTGGATTTATTGCGATAGGCCCATCATTCGCACTTCAAAAGGAGGAGTCCTGGATTGAAAGCCGCTGGTTTTGAAAAAGGGACTCAGAAAACCAAACGAGCAAGAGCGCACAGTTGTCAACGACTCCACAGCTGAAAGGACAGTCTAGCTTGTGTGAGGAGACAGCATCTAAGGATTATTGCTTACAAATAAATCACGATAACGAGTTTTGCGGACAAGGCGGGCGTGCATCATTGCGCGACTTCTACTTTACATCTCACTTTGGCACGGCGCGCGCTTTACGCAGGTGTGGATTTCTTGAGCAACCGGTGTACAGATGGCTGCTTTAACCTTATCGAGAGCGGACAATTTTCTTCACAATTTCTTACAGGTACTGTGCTTAGCAGTTTTCTTGCCACTGTTACTTTGTATTAGTGCTGATAAAGAACTGTAAAGAGCGCGCACCACATGAACAACTTTACAAATTTTCTTTATAAAAGTCCCCTGGAGGCTCATTGTGAATGTCCTATTTTGTTTTTTGTGTTAGTGAGTTTTTTTTTTCAATTGACTTAATTATACTATCAGTATTTTCTTTCTGTATATCTACCTATGTAAATCTGATTTCATTTTTTGTTTGTACTGTTTATATATTTATATTGTATAGGCATACACAAATATTTCTGTGGACTTTTTAGTAATAGTTGTTTATGTTTTTCTTCCAGGATCGCACCCCCAGCTCTTCTCCAGAGAGTGGCCCTAGCGCCCTATCCTTTTTGGCCACCACATGCAGTCAAGCCTGGCAAGAGGGGTCACAGCTCCCCTACGAGGGGCCAGTGGCATCCGCATCCAGCATGTTTCAGCTCTGGAGCAACGACATGGCACCTAACTCTAGCCTGAGTGCCCACCAGATGACCTTCACAGTACCTAAGGTGCAGTTCCCTGGACACATGCAACCCAGCCTGGGCTCCCATTCCCATCATCATCACCACCACCACCATCACCACCACGAGTTACCTCTCACTCCCCCGGCCGAGCCTCCGTCTGCATACTCCTTTGAGCTATCTCCAGTAAAGATGCTCTCCTCCCAGGCACAGGGTAATGCACCATACTATGCACAGCACAATGCTGTGACTCAGAACTTTCCCACCTTCCTCCAGAACACTTCAGCCAGACCTCACCTTCCCGGCGGGCACGTTGAGGACGGCCAGCAGTGGTGGAGTCTCCCTCAAGGTAACGGCACAGCCTCGGGTCACCCTTTCTCTCTGGGTAGGCAGCTGGTTTTGGGCCACCAGCCCCAAATTGCAGCGCTGCTGCAGGGCACATCAAAGGGTCTGTTGAGCTCCACGCGCCGGTGTCGCCGGTGCAAGTGCCCGAATTGCCAATCCACAGGAAGCGGCAGTGCTGCGCTGGAGTTTGGAAAGAAAAGACTGCACATTTGCCACATTCCAGATTGTGGGAAGGTCTACAAAAAGACCTCACACCTGAAGGCACACCTGCGTTGGCACGCCGGAGAGCGACCCTTCATCTGCAACTGGCTCTTCTGCGGAAAAAGCTTTACGCGCTCGGATGAGCTGCAGCGGCACCTGCGCACGCACACCGGGGAGAAGCGCTTCGGATGTCAGCAGTGTGGAAAAAGGTTCATGCGTAGTGACCACCTCTCCAAGCATGTGAAGACCCACCAGAGCAGGAAGAGCCGGTCCAGTCAGCCTCCTCACAGTGGAAGTGATGCACTGCTAAGCAACATTAAGAGAGAATAAAAATAATAGAACAAAGACTGCACAATGCAAAAGAACTCACTGTAGAGTCTTTGGACTATCAGGGAGGAGACTACACATGAAGCAGCTAAAGTGGTTTAGCATAAATGGCATAAAAATGTGTGTCTATGTTTTTTAAACAGATATTCCAAAAAGCAATAGAAAGAAAACACTGGAGGAGTGTTCGCACACCATGCTGCACTGAAGAAAATATGCTGCTTATTGGGGACTTTAGAGACTTAAAACTACATTCAAGGTTTTATTTTGCCTGTGATTTGTGAGCTGATAAAAGCAACATATTTTCATGCCACTGTATGCAGAGATGTCTCATGACCAAACTTTTCCCTTGCACATTTATTTAATTTTAATTCAAATAATTTTGAAAAAAAATTCTAAACTCAGCTAAAATGTTTTTTTACTGTATGGTTATAAGGTTGCTGTTTGTTTACATGTTGTTGTCGCTTTGGTTTTGAACGCTACTTTCTTGTTTAGGGAATTGTTGCCTTAGAAAATAATTCTGGTTGCAGCCAGCCAAATTTGCCAACACCATTCCTTTTCCGAATCTATTTCCCTTCAAATGTAAATTCCAAATAAATAATAGCTATAGTTTTCAAAGTGAAATCAAATGTATATAATGTTTATATAGTGCACAGTTCTGCGAACATCAAGATAGCATGTGAAATATAAATAAACATAGCTGTGCAACTGCAAATCTTGTGTTTTGCATTTCTTTGTTCCTTCACTGCAACATTTATTTTAAACACAGAGGATATTTTGAAGAATGTTGTTATCTGCACCCCTTCACTTGCATTAGTTTTGTGTCGAAAAATAGAAGGAATTGCGTGCCAGTGCTGTTTTGTTAACAACTTTCTTTAAAATATCTTTTGAGTTCTGCAGAATAAAGAAAATCATAGGGGTTTGAAATGACAAGATGGTGAGCAAATGATGACCAAATTTTCATTTTAAGGTGAACTAACACTTAAAAACCTCGTTTAACAGACGTGTTAACCTAAGCAAAAGGGTAACATTAAATCTAGAATTTAGCGTTTAACATTTATTCATGTGTTAATAGAACAGTATTCAGGATGCAAATTTAAAGTGGTCATTGTTTCGAAGGTGTCGAGGAAGCACTTTGAAAGAACAAATGACTGAAAAGCCTTCAGACTTTTTACAGTTGTCAGTAAATAGTGAGCCCATTCATGAGAACAGTGGGCTAACTTTCTTCCATCAAGTTCACAGTCATGTTGTCTTGTATTGGCCAGTGTAAATAAAAGTTAACAGTCATTGAGGACAGAACTCAACTGGAGCTCGCATTCAATGGACCCCCCGCTGTTTATATCCCACCAGTGGTGACAGAAGTCGCTTTGATTTGGCACCCTTGTGATAGAGGATCCTCAGAACCCTCTTTCCCATTTGTGTGTGTAAATGAAGTCTTTACTGCTCAAGAATGCCCAGAATGTGATTTAAACCTGAGACAAATGAACCAGATGTCTGTAAGTGTTGGGTGTTAAAGAACAGTTAACCCAAACATAAAAATTCTGTCATCTTCGAGTTCAAAACCTGTATATGACGTTTTCTTCTGTGTAACACACATAAGATATATTGTGAAATGTCTCCATAAAATGGAAGTCAATGGGGTCTAATGTTGCACGGTGACCAATGTTTTTTAAAATATCTTATTGTTTGTTCTGCAGATGAAAGAAAGTCATACAGGTTTGAAATGACATAAGTGAGAATAAATTAGGAAAGAATTTCATTTTTGGGTGAACTGTTCCTTTATGACCTTTGGCCTTTTATATATACAGTATTTTCTTTTTAACAAAATACAAGCAAATATATCAATAGACATTTTATCTATCAGTATCCGATAGTTTCACACATCCTTAAAAATATCCCAAAATACAAAGTAAATAAAGAAGACAATAAAATATGTTGTGTTCCAAAAACACCCATGTGTTCAAAAAGAACACAGTTTAATTTGATATAATACAATGATAAGTTCAGTCACAGACATACTGTAGGCTAGACGTATATCATGTCCAATTCCTTCTCCATTTCCTTCATTTTCTAGAAGTGATCTTCAAAAAGCATGCAAGGTTGTAAGATCTGAATCCACGAATGTGGAAAGGCAGTACAGGAAAGCTTTCAGTTTATGCAGGGCTATGTCAAATCATTCAAACTTTGAATATTACATCAAGGCAAGAGAAGGTTGTTACAATCATTTTAAGGATACTTATGCATTTTAAACATGTCAACAGTAAAGCATTTCAGCTTTGGTGCCGAGTTGAAGTTGGTTTTCAAGTTATCTGTGGTTTGTTGTTTAGGTTGGGCTTGAAGGCCTCTTGCGCCCTCTCTGGGAAAGAATGTGCTATGAACTAAACGAAGTAAAAGTGCTTTTGGTGATGCTGAACATCATAGCGACCACATACAATCCCTTCTTTGGTGTCTAACCTTGTATGACGAAATGCTTGAATTCAGTTAAGGATGTCATCTTAAAAAGCAAAAATGTTATTCTCATAAACAAACATTAAAGCAAACTTGCTTAAAAAAAATTAAAGTGATTTATCTCTGTGGACTACACATTAGACCAAACATTTTGTTAATTTCCGTGGAACCTGCATTTTGGCACGTAATGACATTTTACCTTTGGCCTTTATTAACTTGTGAGCTATGAAACAACACTGTTTTTAGAAAACCTGCACAGTGAACCCACGTGCATTACATTTGCGGGGGGCATTAGAGGCGGAAAAGGGTCATAAACCACAGATAAAGTCCTAAAATGTTTTTTTCTCTGCCATAACAGCTGCTGTTCATAACAACGGTCCTTCTGCTCAACAAGGCAGATGTTTATTGTAAATCACACCTTTTGAACTCAATTGAAATGATTTCATATGTCCACCAGCAGATGCTGCGAGGTGCGAACAGGAAGCGCCAGGAGGGGTTTTCTCACTCTCTGCTACAATGGAGCGGATGACAGAAAATGTACAGACACGGCGCTGGTTGCTTCCCTTTTCAAAAACCCAACGAGGGAGGACAAAGCCAAGCCTCTGTGTGCACAGATCATACATACGGTATATACAAATTAGCTGCATTTATAGTCTCTTTGCCCTTTGGCTCCTTCGCAAGAGTTTTTACGCAGCCCACGTGATCATTTGACATGGGATATAGAAAGACAGCATCTGTAGAGAGGCAACTACAAATCCAGCGTGAGCCACCAAGGACCCTGTTATGTTCATGTACAGCAAGTTCTCCGAGCTTCAAAACACATCAGGGATGAAAACGTTCAGCTTGCTCTGGATCAAGCCATCAGAATGTAGCATACAAAGACGCATTCAAAAACGAACATTCATACGTGTGCTCTGGCCTGAACGCAAACTCACAACCTCAAAAACAGATTAAGTCTGGTTTCTGATCCAGTGACCTCCCAATATAGGAATGGTTGATTCTCCTTTGAACAAAATACAACCTTGTTAAAAATACAACAAAACAAAAACAATGCAAAAAATACAAATTCACTAAGTAATTCATGTCACAGGTTTAAGAAGAATACCACAAGATAAAAAGATGCAAAGTCCACCAGCGTTGTAGTCCAGACTGTGGCATGCTCTGGTGCACACGACAGAATGCCGTTCACTTTCATTCATGCTGCGGTTTCACAGGTCGTCCTCATCAAGCTGGGCCAAGTTACTAGAACACTGAAGATTGGATGAGGGATTTGGGGCAGACATACGTCCATCTCTTGGCGAAGACCTGCGACCCCCTTCACCTGAGCTCTGAGAAACCAAAGAACACAGATGAGATAAGGGTGTGCATATAAGAATGGAGTCACGCTTAGTTAATTGAGATCATTCGTTATACATCTTCATTTGAAAGAATCTGTGATGCATGACAGATGTCAGAAATCGTCACCTGTTCTGGTAGAAGAGAATGATGAGCTGTCACAAGCCAATCTTTTTACTAAAAATGTCTTTTGAGTCTTAATTAATGGGAGCAGACCAGCAAGATATATGTGATTGGGTTTATGGTCTGACTGAAATAGGACGTCAAGGGAATGTCATAACAAGAGAGCTGTGCTGCCTTAAAGGAATGCTTCAAAAATGTAGCCGCATATGTGGTCTAGAGCAAAAGTATGGCAAACGAAATCAAATTATAAAATATAAAAAACAAAACCCCTGTAAAATCCTTGTTAGATTCTTGCTGAAAACCTTCAAAACTTTGAGCCAGCAGAAAAATAAATATACAAAAATAGAAACTATTCTTTATAGCCCTGCAAAGGCAGTGCTGTAAATTAGTTTTTGGTCGAAAGTGAGTTTATCATGGAGATTAGAATCTCGAGTCAATTTCGTTGTTTTTCACAGAAAATAAAGGGTTGTAACCCACGAGGAAAGAAATAAAAACAATCTTTTTCTCTATTCCACACTCTAGCGAGTTAAGGTCTTTTGCCTTTGAAGGGCAGAATACTTCTATGCATTTTATCTTAAACCATAAATTTAATACTAATACATTTTTTCATCAAAAGTTAACATCAGTTAATGCACTGTGTACCTGAATAAATGAATTGACAATAACCAACATTAACAAGGATTAAAACGTCTAAGCTGTATTAGATGATACATTTACTAATGTTAACAACAATGCTATAAAGTGTTACTAAATATGCAAAATATGCTTTGCACTTCAGGCCTGATTCTACTCAAAATATTGTTAGACATGACAAAGGCCTCTTTCTGTTTCTGTTTCTGTTTCTCTGCAGAAGCCTGGACAGATTTTCACACTTATTAAAAACTTGAAAGATCTTATTTATTCTATGTGTCCCTTGATATCACCTGTCTTCCTTACATTTCTCACCTTCAAATAAAGAACAATCAAAATCGCTTATTTCCCCAAAGCCCATGGAGATTGTGTTTTAAAGACCTACATATTTTACAATTTACATTTTTTCATTTGGCAAATGCTTTTATCCAAAGCGACTTACATTGCATTACCCTATACATTTATACTTAGGTATGTGCAATCCCTTGGGATTGAACCCACAACCTTGTGTTCTTAACGCAATGCGCTTACCACTGAGCTACAGGAAAGCGTATAAAATAGATTTGTTGTCTCTTGAATTTATAGGCTTACAGCTTCAAGTTCAAAACTCACACAATTTACGTAGTGAATTTTACAGTATTTCACCAATTTAATACTGGGACAAAACAGGGTTGAAACTTAATGAAGTTGACAAAACAACAAAGCAGCACTAAGTTTTAGCACCATTCTGCTTCAGGAGCCAGCAACAACAATCAGGCTTTTGATACAGATCTGCTACTTCCTTCTGTCAACCTGTCTCGTTCCTGTTTGCAAATGTCATTACTCTCATGCCTGAGTAAAGAAGATAAACAGCTATTTCACACACAACTATTGTTGAGCTGTCATCAAAGCTCATTCAGGACTAGACTTTATCACTAACACAAGGGAAAATCTCAAAGGGACACTGCATCAGAATAAAAAAGACCCTTCATAGTAGTCATGTGGCAGATCTGGTAACATGAACATTTCAATGATAATACCATCTGATATCATGGTTTTAGCAGATATTTCCATAACACGCCAGCAGGGGGAGCAGTATAGCTTTTAATGCAAAATGAGACCCATCTTTAAACTCATTAAGAGCACACGTGAGTGTTGGAGCATGCACGGTACCTGTGTGCCTTGCGTGCTAGAAGCGCACAGCCCGTTGGAGACCGCCTGAGAGTTAAGAGGAGCCTGGGAGAAAGACTGATCTTCAGAGAAGGCTAAATGCACATGAGCTGGAGAAGCTGTCTGGGAATTCAGTCTGGAGTCCACTAGAGAGCGTTGGACTTGGGTTGACTGTTAACATCACACAGACAGAGGGGTTACAAAATCTTTAAGGTTATTTATGTCTGTACCACATAACACTATGAAGTTGATTATGACTTTAAAGTATCAGATTTAAGAAACATCTTACTTCTGGCTGTGAATGGGAATCAGTGGGGACCTGGCTGGGCAGGTAGATCGATGGTAAAGAGGTGTTACAGGAGTGAAGGCAGGGCAGTTTGTGTCGGTCAATGGATGCTGAAGAGTGTGGTCTCAAACCAGCTAATGCTGACAGAGGAGGCTTCATGCTCCGGCCCAAACTGTTGCTCTTACTCTCTCTTCTCTGGTACTCTATGGGAGACTGCAGGGCTGCACCACATAACATATCAAATAAGAACATTTCTGGCTGTCTGAAACAACCAATACAAAGCCACTTAAAGGTCCAGTGTATGAAATTTAGCGTGATCTAGCAGTGAGGTTGTGAATCGCAACCAACGGCTCACTCCCCCCCCTCCAACCACTACGGTGGCTGACACAGGACTAAGATGTCGTCAAATTTTCGCTTCTTTGCTAAAGGAGCGTGCAAATGGACCCGCAGTGTATTTAGCTACAAACAGCTCATTCTAAGGTAATAAAAACATTATGCTTTATTACGTAAATACAGCTGAAGACATAAATATTATTGCATTTCTGTCAATGGATACTCCAAAAATTACACACTGGAACTGCAAATATATGCAAGGAACACGCGTGTGTAGTTCATGTGTTCCTTGGGAATCTATACAATTTCTGAAAATATTAGTTTTTTGTACCATGATTAAAGGAGTTTTGAACGCTCACCGTTGAGGAAATTGCGTTGGGTCTCCAGTATTTGGCTCACGTCACTGACCCAAGCCTTACAGATGTCCGGTGATGAAGATTGCAGGACAAATCGTACTGTGTTGCCATCAGCCCCCCGAGACATGAGGGCGAAGCTAGTGGGATCATCGTCTGCAGACCCCTCCACACCCAAACAACTTATCTAAAGGAAGCAGTTACGTAGAAAACATATTAACTTATTTAACAACCCATATTAACTAAATGACCATTCAACGTTTGCACAAACAAAATGTGAAAGCTCATTTGTCCCTAAGCAACTCGTTTTTATTGAGGAACACAGAGTTTATAAAAATTAGGAAAACATAAAGTTAATCATGCTTGGTAAATCTAATCTGTAAGATTTAAGCGATTTTCTCTTAAATTGAGCAGAGAAAATGATGATGGGGGGATGAAGTCTTGTACAACAGAAGGTTTTGAAAATATGAGTCAACTCACCTTAATACTGTTCTTAAAAATATATCCAGGTAAAGAAAATCCTTTTTTCCTGTCTATCGGTTCGCTGAAGATAACAAGCTGTTCGAAAAGGAAGACCCGCCTCTCTTTAACCCGGGACAGGAAACTGCTGTCCTGCTCTGTTACTGAGAATGTGTCCTGCTGGAGAAGTTTTCCCTGTGCCGTGATCTTCCCCTGATAAAGACGGAGAAAGAATGTGGCCTTAAGAAATCAGATTCGCTCGCAGAATTTCCACAAAGCGACAGCTTTAAACCACAGCCTGAGTCTGGCGCCGTACCTCAAAGCCTTGCAGCCGACCCACGTTCATCATGTCATTACAGCGCTTCGGAACAAAACACATCACCTCCACTGCTTTCTGTTCCAGAGAGAAAGAAGGAGAGAGAGATATGCAGACATTTAAAAAGCGAGAGAGTGAGCGAGAGAAGGAAATGTGTGGAACAAACCTGAATTCTTGGTAAGGCCTATGAGTAATATTTATTAGGGATTTCTGGCTCATACTGACACAAATGGAGGAGAAAACACATGTTGGCACCGCGGGGAAAATACACCATGTTCCTTGGTGCGTTTCTGGTCTTGACAAATAAAACTTTTGGATAATTGCAGCATCTGAGTAACATGATTTATACCTCCAGCTCTTCGGTATCCATCCCAGCCTTCGTGTAGTACTTCAGGAAATCCTGTCGCGAGACACAGAGAATGAGCTTTAGAATGGTCTATTTTTGCATCGGTATGTATTAATGAGTGTTTGCCTGCAGAGTCGTTGTTTTCAACAAGTTGTTGGACACTTTACATTAGGAGAAAAGTATGTGGGTGATACTTTGCTAATTGTTATAAATTGAATGGTAATACATTTGGCAGCACTTCCTATTATTCTATCATAAACTTCAGAAACGAATGTGTTACGACAACAGTAACGGTTTCCTGTGACAAGTGGTCATAAATGTTAGCATATAAAAAGTAGAATTGCTTCTGCAAGATGACTTAAAATAAGGAGGCAGGAACAACAACAAAAATGATTCATTTTAGAACATCTAACTTGTTTTGCCAAGCTGTAAAATATCTTATTGGGTAGAAATTGTGAGTGGGGGGCCTTCAATTATTGTAGTGAACAACGGGGGGCTTGGAGACAAACAGGCTGAGATGCACTCTATTAATATTTAATATGACAATATGATACAAAATATGATCATTTTTTAATTGGTAAATTCTGCATTGTCAAGCACTTTTTATTGGTTAGATATTTGCAAAACCCAGTGACTAACAAAAAGGGTGACTAAGAATAATGAAATGGCAAAAAAATGATATGAGCATATAAGCTTTCAGAAGGACAGCAGTAATATATAGTAATTACAAATTAACAAAATAATGAGTGAGCAGATGCTTGCTCTCTCTGTTTTTTCACCAAAAGATATTTTAAATTAAAATGTATTTATTTTTAATGGATGTGGTTGAATAGTCAATATTTCCAAGGGTCGCTTTGAACATGCATTAGCTGATGATTAAACGCTGATTCAAATCTTTAGTAAATTATCATATCCTCCAATCAACATTCTGATGGTGGTTTGCAAAATTGACTTGTGTGTGCCCGTGAATGTGTGTGTTGCCTTGTGATTCACCTTCAGCAGCAGCTGGTATTTCATGATCCTCTGAACAGGTTTGATGAGCAGGTCATTAAGCTGGAGCCTGTGACCCAGCTGCTGTTTCAGCTCCTGCGTTCACACACGGACAAACACTATAAGACATGCATGGCTTCCTTCTTCAATAGATTTTCCTTATGCACAGAATAACAAGATGACCTATCACATTTGCTCAATTGTGCACGGAATGCAATGCATTCAACCTTCCATTTCTACTGTGACAAATAAAGCAGAAATATCACAATTTCATAATAAGCTTTTGGCTGACAATGTATGCATTCTACTGTGTAAATTATTGCATGTTGCATACGGTTTCACACTTTTTTTTTAAAACATAGCAGGCAGTATATAGGATATACTGTGCAGAAGCCAGTAAGCAACATGGTAATATTCCTCAGCCAAACATTTGCTTTGATCCGTCATCCCATAATGCCCAGCAATATCCATCCATAACCTCTTAATGTTTTGGCATAGCACTAAGAAGAATCCATTAAGTGTCAAGCTTTTCGATCGGGCATCGCCCCGTTATGTCTGTTCCAAGAATTGATGGGACTTCAACAAATGAAAAATGGAAAAAAGGGGAGAGAGGAAAAGTCGGCTTTGAGATATTTACACAGATGGTCCGGTTGATTCAGTTCGGTCAAATCAGCATGGTATGGCTGACCTGCGCCTCTCTGAGGACTGAGATTGAATGAGTGTGTGTGCGCCTAAACTTGACATGACCTTACCTCAAAGTAAGTCTCGATGTAATCTGACACAATGTGCTCGGACTTTGGTTTGTTCTGGCAATACACCACATACATGTGAAGACGTCTTTCCTGCGGTTTGTGCAAACAGAGGACTGAATTAGCCTAGTTGAATGATTACATACTGTATAGTCATTACAGTACAAACAGTTCTATTCACAAATCATTTTAGTTAGCTTAAAGTCATTGTTAATAAAAAATGAAAACAGGAGGAATATTGAAGTTACATTTTTCCACCCAAAAGAAAAAAAATAGAAAATTAAGCATATGAAGAAATAATTTTGCATTGTAACATTTTTAGGGGCCAAGTCCCGAAGGTGTTTGGGTTTGTGAATCCCTTTTAGCACATGTGTTGTGCTATATATAAAGCCTAAATTAGAAGTTCATTTTCACCTATTCTTTGTTTTTAACATGTTTTATTTCTTCAGTTTTTGCTCTGCGCTGTGCTTGTGACACCTTCAGGGGCTTGGCCCTGTTATCGTTGCTTGCAGCTATATTTCTCATCGTAGTTCTGGTATATATCCCCCTTATTATTATAACCATAATACAACTTAAATTTTACCTTGTACTTTTTTGAAATCCCCAATATTCTAAAGAGTGATTCTCATTAGATTCAATGGATTCTTATTTCTGTACAAAATACTATATGCATTGACAAAGGAAGTACAAAAAACACAAATTCAATATTGGAACACTATTTTCTTTTGTATTAAATTAAATAAAATTTATTTGCATTAAAATGTGCTTAAAATTATGCAATAATCTTAAAAAAGTTTAGATTTTCTTTACATGGGTCATCTGACACGGCTAAAATGCATATTATCGATTATTTTAGATGTAATGCAATGTGTATACACGATTTAAGGTTAAAAAATTATGTATTTTCCACATACCGTGGATGTCTGTATCTCGTCTTTGCCCCACCTCTCTGAAACCCGCATTATTTTTTCAAAGCTCATCGCTCTGAAATGCGAGGTGTGCTATGACTGTCCAGTTAACCAGTGCGTAGTGTTTAGTTGAAACTTTGAATACAGCAAGCTTGTGACGGAAATGTAATGCCCTTTTACAATATTTGGACCATCAGGTTCCAAAGCAATTGTACGGACAAGTATGCCCACCTTACTTGCGTATATATTTTTGCGGTCTTCAGCAAA
Organism: Triplophysa tibetana; assembly: GCA_008369825.1. Taxonomy (NCBI): domain Eukaryota; kingdom Metazoa; phylum Chordata; class Actinopteri; order Cypriniformes; family Nemacheilidae; genus Triplophysa; species Triplophysa tibetana. The sequence goes on along the minus strand of CM017912.1, from coordinate 17,837,326 downwards.
TCACACCACGAATTGATGTAGTTTTGTGGGGGTGTGGTTACAAGAGGTGTTTCAGCGAGGTCTGGGTGAGCATTCGGTTTTATATAAAATTTTTATATAGAATGTTTCATTCTGACACTTTAAATTTTGCAATTTTACATGTCTAATACATGCATGGGCAACTTATAACACACCGAAGACACAGAAAATCACATATTCGCGCCATATGACCTCTTAAAGAATTTTTTTTTTTATTATTTTGCGGTAAAATCTGATTTGTTCATAACAGATGTTGATATGACCCAAAGTGATCTTTTTGGAGAACATTTACAGTTATTTCTCCAGGCTTAACACCATCCATAAAATGACTAACGTGACTCACTCCATCTCATTATTTCCACATCTAAAATGAGGGACAGTAAGAGATGGGCAGCACCAGACATGCATTACGACACAAATGTGATTCAATGGAAACTTTGAAGCTGCTGTATATAAGTCTGTAACAGATTATTTCTGCAGTATGAAAGCATTGTACTGTGACAGCACATAGAGGGAAAAAGAGAGGATGAACAACAATGATGTGAGCAGAAGGTCATGTATAATTCAACCCTATTATCCTGAATGTAATCAGAACCCCATTCTCTCAGACTGCATTCGGGTATCAGGAGTATACACCTGCACGTGCACAAACAAACACACACTTATTCACAAACAAGCACAGATATACACAAGTGTTGCCTAGAGACTGCACTACAGTATATAGTTGACATCAAACCATAAATAGGTATGACATCAGAACAGAAAAGGATCAGAACAGAAGAGGCTTTTTAAAGGTCCAGTTTGTAATTTCTTTAGAGGATCTATTGACAGAATATACAATAAAATATAATATACTTAACTATGTGTTCAGAGCTGTATAAAGACCTTACATAATGACGTGTTATGTTTTTATTACATTAGAATGCGCTATTTCTATCTATATACACCTTGAATCGAATTCGCTATGTTGTTTCCTGCTCAAAAGAGCATGTTTCGTAAATACGCTGTCTCCTTTGGCAAAGTAGCGAAAACTTGATGACATATTAGTTCTGAGAGAGGGACGGAGTGGCCGTTGGTTGCGATTCGCAACCTCACCACTAGATGCTGCTAAATTTCATACACTGGACATTAAATCAAATGTTTTTGTCCCTTTTTCCAGTTTAAAATATTTTAACATCGCTAAACATAGAAAATTAGATGTAACACGTAATATTGCAGTAATACAGGTTTCAAACAACAAGGACCAAACATTTGACATTTTTTGGTGAAATATCTTCAAGACTTCTAGAGAATATATACTGTATGTATACTGTATGTAATTAATATATACATTAATTTCTTTTACTCCTCTAGCAAACAGTTTTTCTTTGTTTTAAGCATGAACCTCACTTTAATGTATTTGGTTGTAACTATGCACCAAACAAAAAAAAGGTTTAGATTTATACCAGAACACAATACAAAAATACTGATTAGGAAAACTATTTTTTGCACTGCAATAACATCTCCTTATAAGCGTGTCTGTTACAAACCAGAGGAAGAGTTTGCAACACATCGTCTTTATATATCCAAAGTTATGCATCAATGACCGGAGAGGCCTAACATAACTTCAGTGGCTCAGGACTTTGTTATGTATGAGTTAAGAGAGAGTCTGAGAGCAGAGACCAAAGAAAGTTAAGAGGGGGAAGGTGCTTTTTTGGTTGAAGGGAATAAGATACAGAGGAGGGCAAATAAGTGTGACCGACCCTGACTCCCTCTGTATTACTGTTTCCCATTAGGCTTGTTTTCACAGTTTGATACAACCTTCTGTTATATGTTTCTTTATTCCCCTGAAGTCTTTTCAAGTCATTACCCACAGGACACAGACTTATTAAATGGTAAAAAAGGCAAACGATGGCAGACGTCTTCTCTTACTGTAACTCTTTGCTTTTAATTCGATTCTTTGATTCACCACCAAAACTCGTATCGCAGCATGTGGCAGCTTTTAACAAATTGCTGCGACCATGAACTACTTCCACGACTGTAAATCTGCACATTTTATTCTCTCACATGTACATCTGAGACTGCAAAGATTGTGTTTTTTGTTCTGGGAGAGTTGTTTATGTGTACGCCTATAGCGCAGTGTTGATCTCCAGAAATAGACTCGGTGTGTAAAGCAGCAGTGTTATCAAAGGATGCGGACGTGCTTGTTATTTCTCTTACTTCTCGCCTATTTTTCTAACATGCTTCCATCCTGACCCCGCCAAGCCTTGTGGAGGTGGGCCAATGGACACACAGATAAACACACAGCCAGAATCAGTAACAGGGGGTCCAAATGGGGGCCCAAAATAGAGTGAGACGCTGTGAGGATAAATGGGGTGTTAAAACGGTGAGTGTTAAAAGTCCCTCTGTGTTTTCTCAGCTCTGTTTGTTAAAGGAAGTTCTGCTCAATCTTCTCTGCTGAAAAAACAGATTAGATCCAGCAAGATGGTCCACGCGGCTTTGATGCTGGTCTTACTGCTGTCCCAGCATAGCCAAGGCAAAATCTTTCGGTAAAATTGGTTCAACTGTCAGACGACACAGGGTCGGGACAGACAGACACAAGAGAAAGAATAACAGACAGACTTACGTGTTTGATAAAAAGTTGGGCCAGTCGTTCAGGCTCGGCTACACATTTCTCCAGCTCACCCAGGAAATAACTACTCAGAACAGAAGAGAGATCAGAAGTTCTCCATCATACACCAAACACTCTCTTTGCTCATGCTATAAGCATTTCTCATGGATAGATATAGCCTAAGATCATTTGTTTATAAGGTCAGAATTTCACATCTAAACAAAGCGCTGGGGAAAGTTTAGTCTAAACGGTCTTTAAAGTTTTAAGAATATGTTTAAAGACTCAAATTCTTTCTCACTCTCACACACACATTTGCAAACACAGATAACCCACTCTTTATGCCAGTCGAAGATCTGATGAATATTCCCGAACACTATTTTGTCTTTCCCCTTCATATCTTCCGGTACTCCTTTAGTGTTCATGGTGCCCATGTAGCCCTGAAAAAGACATGACATTGTAACTTCACTTAGCACATGACCACAAAGCACTCAACTGTAATGAAACTACACCATTTCATCTGTGACAATAAAGCATCAATCTGGCATTACTTTAATTTATTATACTTACAGCTGACAAAAATTCAGGTCATGTGATGCATCAAATCTAATTCTACGGTGATTAAATGCTCTGAAATGTATTCTGGTTGTTCCAAGATTTCAGGAAATTGATACCATTCGATAACGCCATTCATTAAATCCTCTTGTGATTTGCTAATAGATATTTTCAAAGCCACTGCAGAGCCATTTATTTTTCATAATGTTGTGAACGAGAATGTGGCTCACCTCCACAATAAGTCCTAGATCATCTACATACATCTTTTCGGTCTCTATTAATTCCTTCAGAACGTACCTACAGGAGAAAAAGGGGGCTACTTTAGATCTTATTGGCTTCATGAAGTCATTTGATTCCCAAACAATACAGACAGTGCAAAACACGTGGCGAGCGTCTAAATATAGCATCGTAATATCAGCAGAGGTTTGAGCTTGAGCGGCATATTAATGAAATGAAAGCTGTAGGGGATTTTTTCTAGAAATGTGCAAATATGATATGACCACTGGTGAACATCTAATATCCGTTAACATTTGCAATTAAAAAAGCGAAAGATGGGCATTTCTTTCGTGTTATATAAGAGGCCAGAAACGAGCGTTTCTAAATGTCTATTGACATCATGGTTTCACACACACATGCTTTTTTCTAAGGCACTCCTCCGGTCCTCTTCGCTGTCTGCGGGGGTTGATGATTGGCTGGAAGTGTCGTCCATAAACATCGAACTATTGTCGTCCGCCAGTAGGCTGGTGCAATGGTTGATCTGGAGACAAAGAGGGAATAACTGTGAATAAGAGATGAGACATAACGCTAAAAACGTTCCTCAAGAGAGAGAGAGCGAGAGAGAGAAGATAAGAGGTATTGTAATAGCTCAGGTTGCCTAGGTGACGAGAAAGGAGCACGCTTGGTCTTCTTGTGACAGTGACTGAATGATAACAAGAATTCAGCGCTCTCCCATAATCACGACACCATCGCTGAGAAAGATTTGATGGGGCACGCCAAGGGGTGAATTTGCTAAACTGCTGCGGCACATTTGCACATAACTTTTCATTTAATAAACTAACCACTTCAATTCAATTCAAGTCAGTTTAGTTTTAATTCAGTCTATTTAGATGAAATAATAAGCCGCAAAATGCCTGTCTTATTTGTAATTTAAGTTGATTATAAAATGTGTCTTTCAAAAGTAAGTTAATAAGCAGACACATCTTTAATCGAGATGTTTCTTCCGTCCCAGATTTGCAAAATTTCTCAACTGACCGGCCCTAAAGCAACAAACGATTTTGTTCTCAGCAAATTTACTTCTGCACCATAAAGCCACTGACCTCAGTCACCATGTTCTCACTAAAACTACCAAATTGCTCCAGTTGACATGGACCATTGTTTTACTTGACGACAGATGAGCACACCGCCGGCCACTCTTGAGATGGAAAAAGGAAGTTCAAAGACGTCCTGTCTTTGTTAAGGTGTTTGTTAACCACATCACAGGAAAAACTAGCACATAAACTATGCTGTAAATCAAGCTCTATCGCATCTCTTACGGTTGTTAATAGTGGCGCTTGTGGTTGGGAGCTTGAACAAACAACCACCGTTGCATAATAAGGACTGTTTGTGCTACATAAATGATAGCAGACTTACGGTTTTACCTGAATGATGTCTGATGGGTGGAAAAACGTACAGATACATTTAAGAACAGTTTTCTTCTAGTGATCTGCTCTAGTGATGCCCATGTAACCACCCATAAACATCAATGGGTAACACCCTAGCAACTGCATATCAATGCATTAAAAAGACCCAGAATACCTTAGCAACCTTAAAACATCACCCTGGCAACCATCACAATACTGTTCAGATGACCACACACAAACATAATAAACGCTTGTCAACTGACATAGACTGCTCCCATAACGTACAACATTATGCGTCATAGGTGCTGAATGGATCAAATCAGCTGATTTAAAGAGACAGCGCACAGGTAATGAAGAAAAGAGATATCAGTGGCTGCAGAACTCCCGAACAAATTATCAGCAACGAACAACTTGTTTTCTCTTAAAATACTGCAATGTGTTGGCGTAAGTGAGCAGCAATGGACACGTGTTTGACAAAACAAATAAAACAACATTCGTGGGTGACTAGATGTCTTATAACCTGTCGAACTCCCACTTTCATCACATAGCATCTTCAAACACAGCTCAAACAAAAGATCAAAATTCTTAGGCTGAGACATTGTGGTGGACAGCAGGTCTCCTACATCTTTTAGGTTGTTTGTAGGAGCACTTCCTTTGCTTATGTGTGTAGTTTCTTAGTGTATTGTAATGGATGTGTGTGAGAGAATGATGTGAGACATTTCATTAATACGATCGTACCATAAACGAAAATTCCATGGTCAAACATGCGACTATAATTTATGATGTTAATGTAATTTGCAGATAAGTATGTTGACATAGATCCATCACTGTGAGCCTGTTTTGTGTTTTGTAAAATATCTTTAAGGGACAGTTCACACATAAATAAATCACTGTCATTTATTTACCCTCACGTCATTCTAAACCTGTATATGACACTTTCTTCTGTGAAACACAAGAGAAGATATTTTGAGAAATGTATCCTTGGTTTTGTTGTGTCCATACAATGGAAATAAATGGGGTATGGGGGTAGATGATAATTGTCATTTTGGTTGAACTCTCTCTTTAAGAATAAAACGACACAAACAAAATATAACACTGTTATCGGAGAATATATCTTGAATTGAGTTTTGTCTTCACCCCATTAGCAAATACTTTTCTATTTTTAAACATGAATGTAAATATATCCAGTTTCAAGGGTGTTTACATTTTTCCCCTGGAAAAATCAAACATTTACAAGTGAACAAGAATGATCTGATGAAGAAACAGTGAGTTTTGTAGTGTAGTGTAACGTTAAGCTCTGCACTGTACTTATGTGCGCATTACGCCTTGTCTGTCTGCGTGAAATATTACACTGTTTTGTTGTTTTCTCATACATGATTGTGTGTTTGTATATTGTAGAGCCGTATGAGCACTCCTGACTGGCTCCCAGGTTTACTCAGATCATTTCCAGATGTGCTTTGACACAGGCCGCAGGAGAGCCCCCTCAATTTTAATTTTCCCTTTTTTTCATCTGCACAGCTTATTTATTTTTTACTCAGAAGTCAGGGGTCTTTGCTTGTCCCTTTAATAAAAAGCTGAGATAATACTGGTTGTTTTTTCCTACAGGAAATTATTTTTAAAGTTAGCTAGAGTGGACGGAGGTAACTCAACACCCCTCTCCCCCTTCATTGTATCAGGGATGACGGGACTCACGCTAATGTTATATCATGGCCAGCTCCACGCTCAAACTGCTGTGTCAGACCTCTTTGTGTGCGGGTAATATAACAAAACAGTCAGTTTGATAAACATGTGCTATGCTCCTCCGTCCGTGAGACAGGCTGCTCCGGAGGAGTGCTTACATATTCATTCAGGAATTTTCCATTATCCAACAAATAATAAACTCACGCCGAATTCCTACAGCAAAATCCCTCTGTGTCAGGTACAAAGCGATGTGTCAGTGTGCACTGAGTAAGAGAGAGAGAAAGGCATGTCCAGAATGAACTGTGATTTGAACTACAGCTCGTCCTCTCCTTTGAGAGAGACAGGACGTTGCAATGAAATATTATTTTATTAGTCAACAATAGAGATATAATCTATTTTCAATGAATGATTACGTATTTTATTATGTTCCTTATACAAGAAAAAATAGAGATATAATCTAGAGATGCACCAATACAAAATTTCTCATCAAATGCCAATAGCCGATTATTCAGAAGGATATCTGCCAATACCTACTGTATACCGATTCTGAAGATTAAATTAATATTTCTTAATTTGCAGAATGGTATAATTTCATATAATGACTACTGATATAAAACATCAAACGGGTGATGTTTCTTAATATTTTTTATATGCAGAGCACAACTTCATTGTCCTCTTTTGATTGACAGGATGTATAGGCTCTGATGACAGGCTGTTTTTAAAAATTGCTTTTATAGACCGATACAGATTATCGCCAATATATAGGTGCATCTCTTATATAATCGAATCTTTTTAAAGTCCGGGTAAAGAGAATTCTGAAAATTGTTTCTAAACACATTATAGATGTTAGAAATCTATTGCTGAAACACTTTACAAAAACCCAGAAGGATGTAGCACTGAATTGTGGAGTTAAACAGTTTTTCACCAATTCGCTGTTCAGGATTTTTTAGGCGGGGCTTAAATGGGGGATCGATGACACAATCCGAGCATGCGTGGCCCCTCCCCTATCACTAGAACACCTAGCATCAGGTGTCTGCTCAATATGACACATACGCAAATGGATGGAGGAGAATAACGCGAACAGAAGGAGGATCACTGCTTCTCCCATAAAACATTTTCACAGAATTCGCATGTAGCCTATTGGACTGGGTACTCAACGTCGGTTGAGCGACACAAGTGGGCATGGCTTCAGCGTCAACAACTGACACGCCCCCAGTGATTGAGAGCAGAGAATCCTGCTTTTTACCCAAAGTTTTGTTAACTTCTTTTATTTACTTGGATGTATTTATCTCTATTTAAATTTGGCTGGGTGATTAATAACACGCTTTTCTGTTTTGTGATAAACTCAGAACACATATTTTAATGTCAGTTTACTCTGACTTTAAAGTAGTAGACTATTCTAACTTTTCGGTTAAAAAAAACAAAATTTTGTACATTGAGCAAATACACAAAATGTTCAAAATTGTCTACATACTTTTCCTTCAATTTCTAGCAGTAAGCTTGCAATAATGATAATTATTACAAAAAATGTTATGTTAATGTTAATATTATATGTCAAAAATAAAAAGAGATTTCACAGATGTAATGGTAAGTAATGTAATGGTAAAGTATGATGCAGATGGCAATATAGAGCAAAAGTTATGAAGGAATGAAACTTAAAAAAGAAAATCCCAGAAAAGTAAAAAGCTTAATGTGACCTTTTCTCTCTTTTACCTCCATATTTTCAATTATTATTTTCTGATCATGGTGTATATACAGACGGACTCTATCATCACATTTACTTGCATATCAAAAGTAAGCCTTCCTGTTCATCATGTTGTTTCCGTACTAAACGTTTCCTTAAAGAGCAATTAATTCGCCATTACAATCACAGCCCTTGAGATTTCTATCTCCTCTTTCTTTTTGTACTTTATTATTGTACCTTTGCCCATGATTACCATTCATTAGTCGTTTTGTGATCAAATGGATGAGAAATCTGCTGCGAGATTCACGAGTTCACCTTAGCAAATAATTAAAGGGGGGGCAGCGTGGTTACGCTGAGAATTTAGTATGCGTATTTGGCGTGCTGTCCGGGGAGAGGGCTCCGGGGTCGGCATTTCTCTCCCGACCCCGGAGCGCTCCCCCTTGTTCGGGGCGAGGGCTCTGGTCTCTGTGTTTGCCCGTGCCCCGAGCGCTTTCCCCCCCTTTTTGGGTAGAAAATAGTTTTTTATTATGAGGAGTCGGGGTGGAGGTGGGATGCTGCGAAAATCTATGAGTGGAGGAGGTAAGGCGGTTTCACAATTTATAGAGCTCGTTCTGGTTTGGAAGGATAGGTGATGTGATTGCTAATGTCGGGCAGCTGCGTGATTTCTAATGCCGTGCAGCTGCTTAATTATTTGCACGTGCTCCTCCCGAACTTTGTTAATAAAACATCATTTGGTGCTTTGTGTAAGATATCGCATCTAACCACCCATTTCTATTTATTCACCCTCCTCCAGCTTTATATATGTACATTTTGTGTGTGTGTGTTTTTCACAGCGTTGTGAATTAGTTTTGGCTCATATAGTGTACACACAAACGCTAAACAAAATACTAATTCTGACTTTCACTTGTTGGTTTAACTTTTTACATTTTCCACACACGGCAGTCCTGCACCAACTCTGATCCTGGACATCTGATTGGTTGGACTGACCTGTGTTTGTCCTAGCGTGGTGAATCCCTGTGGAGAGTCTGACTCGTAGCTGTGGGATTGCAGGATACCTGGATCGTAGTTGCTCGGAGCAGCCAAGCCATCTCTCCAGTCCTGCGCACAAAACATAAAGCTTTAAAACAGCCACGAACTGCAGGCTTTGCTCTCAAGGTTTTCAATACGAAGGTCAAAATAAAACCGAGCCATAATTCCTCTCTCTATGTGAGTGTGACGAGTGGGTGTGACTGAGGGTCGTGGCGAGTAAAGGTCACGACAGATGGCCAGAAAACCATTCATTTGAACTGTGGTTTGAAAGTTCGAGTGAGCAGTTGGTCAAGCAGTGTGGTGCAATTCACACAAACAGAATGAGCGGGAGACACCTGTAGTGTGGTGATTTCGGATGTGGTGATTTTCGGTGATTTCGGATGTTCGGACGCGACTTTCTTCTGTGGAACACAAAAGAAGATATTTTGAGAAATGTCTGTGTGGTTTTGTGTTCACACAATGGAAATCCATGAGGGCAAATGTTGTTTGGTTATCGACGTTCTTTAAATATCTTCTTTTGTGTTTTGCAGAAGAAAGAAAATCATGGTTTGGAATGACGTGTGGGTAAATGTTGACAGAATTTTCAATTTTGGGTGAGCAGTTCCTTTAAGTTTCCAAATGTTTTTTTGATTAAATAATACACTAAAAGCATCAAATACAACAATATACTAATTTAACCATCTTAACCACACCTGCTCTCTGTCTATAATTGGCAGGATGGTAAATTCGTCCTCTGTTGTTTGTGGATTGCCGAGTTCTTGGCTGCTCCTGGTGGGTGGAGGTGGGGGTTTGCCATCCAGTCTGCGGACCTGCCGCTCCCCCTTGGCTGGTCCGGCCGCCCCGATGCTGAGCTTACGCACCGGATTAGTCAGCCACTTCTTTAGGGTGCTGACGGAGCGACGGGAGCCGGGGGAGTTTGGGGCGGAACTACCCGAAGTTTGGGGGGGCAGAGAGGCCACAGAGGTGGAGATGCTGCCCTCGCTGCCGGCGGCTGAGTAGGAGTCTGAGAGAGAGAAAGAGAGGCCAAATTAAAGATCATTTTCCCGTCTCAAATTTCATGCTTCATTCTGAGTGTATATGTCTGTGCGTAAATGTATATGACTCGTGTTGACAGGCCTCATGCCGCACACCCCAGTTTGTGTTAATCACATGAGATTCCGTTAGACTGGTTCACGGCAGACATAAAGAGCTACACTGGTTATCCAAGTTGTTGTATGACCCTGGGGAACTAAATATAGTCCCCGCCCCAAAGTCGAGGCTCAGGCTTACACTGCGGTGCTGGTGTCAGAGGGACCCTGGGAAATGAACAGAGGGGGATGTCCACAGGAAACACACTTTAAGCCTTATTCACAGGAAGGTCACCGATTTTTTTTGTTCCCACTCGGCGTTGTACCCCCCGACTCTTTTCCTGACCCAGAACAGTGGCTGTGTGAGGTTATCAGCAGCAGCAAGGAAGAGTCTTGCCTGTTGGAGTCTCTCACCCTACTAATGCAGCCTCTGCTTGAACTCCTGATTCAGCTCAACACGGTCTGACAGAACGGAATCACACACACATAAAACGCTCTCTGCCCAGAGACACAAAATCCTTTGCCCAGATGTCAAACTGTGTCAGAATCGACAATGTAAACTAACTAAAAGTGCTTTATGTTCCTCTTTTATACCTCGGTAGAGATCTTGCATGCATTTAATAATGTTGTCACTTAAAACTGATCTTTAAGCATTTTCCTGTGATAATTTCTCCAGGCCTTAAAAAGACTTCAATGTAACTGTACTACACCCTTGCTGCATTTATATACGTGGATTAATGTATATGCAAATATGTCCCCGCCTCCAATCAATCGCAAGCTTGGACCGTTGATTATGGGTACAGAGGTGCCTCATTCGACGTGTAAGCAGTGCATGCTCTTTTTTCGGGGGGTTATGACATTATTAACGGAGGCAGCAGATCCTTCCTTTACGCAGACTATGCAGGTTGCGTAGGGCCTCTGCACCACCGAGGGGCCCCCTTGAGTATCGAATCAAAACACTATAATGTGAACAAAACGCTATTTTTATAACTTAAGGATTCAACTTAACAGGAATCATTTGGAAATGTTATTTTTATTACTTTATGTATTTAATTACTTTACTCGGACATCATGTAGTGCGCCGCTGGTGATGACATGCGCGCGATGTGATGATGCGTCTTTACATGTGGCCATGGGTTTAAAACAGAGCTATCCGTCTGTAGAGGAAAAAACGCCAACCACGTGAAGCAAAAGAACGAGAAGGCATGTGTTTTTGTACTTTTGTCAAAGTCTTATTTAGTGTTGCCTAATTTTGCAAGTACAGATTTACAATTTTAGTAAATATCCAGTGGCATAAAGTTGGACGTTGAATGATCAATGGTCTGAATTTAGGGACAGTCTCCAAAGTTACATAGGCTACACATAAATATACACGTTTCTAAATTCAAAACCATTTAAAGGGAATGACTCACAGTTACAAAATCAACTGTACAGTGTTTATGTGAGTCTCAGCTAAAAATGCATCAGTGCAATCCATGATAATATGTAATTTTTGTATCATCACATTTAGAGAATTATTGATGTGCTTTCGTATGCATGGCTTTCTTGAGTAAACTATATTTATCATGTTTTTTTGTCCGTGTTGATTCATTATTATTTTATATTTCTTATAGTTTACAGTTATGTTTATCTAAATTGAACTATGACACAGGTTTGCTTAGGGGCCCCAGACGTCTAGGATCGGCACTGGGAGGCAATTTCTAACTGCATTTTGAAACAGTCATTGGTTAACTGCAATTTTATGGACAAAGTACTCCGCAATGGACTAAGCATATTAAAAACACCACATAGATATAAACAACATTAAAAACTTGATTTTCACTAGAGGGGGATTATGAGCACACATTTTTCTTCTGAAATTGCCAAGAAAGATAAATAGAAAGAAAATAAATGGCATTTAGTTAAGAGTATGAAACTATAAAATAAATGTGTATAGCACAGCTTAGATTGTGTGTAATAATTTGAAAATACATTTTTTAATTCATATTGAAAATAATACTGACTGCAGTATCTTGGCAAAATTGAGCACTGTTGTTTCAGTTCAGCCCAAAAATTAATTTCTCCAACCATTGATTTATCCTCATGTCTTTCCAAACCTGTATGACTTTCTTTCTTCAGCAGAACATAAAAGAAGATATTTTGAAGATTGTTTGTAACCATTGGCCATATTGGCTCCATTGACTTCCATTGTATAGACACAAAACCACAGAGATATTTCTCAAAATATCTTCTTATTTGCTTTACAGAAACAAGAAAGTAATACTAATTTTGAACAACATATGGACGAATAAATGATGACATCATTTTTTTTAACTATTCCTTTAAGACAGTGTTGACATCTCTTCAAGAACTCCAGCAGACTTAAACCTCTCCATCTATTCTAATTGCTTTCTAGGAACAACAACTGAGACATAAAAGAGTTGTGATTTTTCTTTCCTATTGGGTAAAAGGTTGGAGCAAGCGACAGTGGGGAGGCCAAGCTTCTCTTCCTCCCAACCTTAACTGCCTTCAACAAATAATAGCAAGAGGAAAAACAGAAGACAAGTTCCTGGCTAGAGATTAACACAGAATGCCAACTAATTTATTAAATTAATATTTTGTGTACTGTAGCAGAACTGACCAAGAATTTGTGCTAATGCACAGAGAAACAACCCCTGTTGAGATCTAATCCGCAAAGTTTCCACTTTCATTGGAGAATAATCAGGGAAATAACAGAGTTGACCTCAACCCAGATGGAATTCTGCAGAACCTAAAGTGGAGGGATTAGAACTCTTATTGCTGGCTAAACAGCAGGCAAAAGCTGCTTTCCTGATACGTGCCGCTGTGTGCTCATGGGGGAATCGTTCTCTGTGTGAAAAACATGCTCGACTGTCTACGCATGAGGCATAAGAGTGAGGAATGGTTTCATTCAGCACTCAGCACGTATCCAAAGGATTTAGAGAGTGGCATTTATGAAAAACCCAAATCCAATTCATTACCCCCGTATGTTTTTTTGAGCAAGAAACAGAATGTTATCAGGACCCAAAGGCTGCTTGGAACCGGCAGCCATCGCTAACCATATCCTCCACAAATCAGCAGTGACACCCACATAAAACAATGTGTTATCAATCATGCAACACATACAGAGAGAAAAAAAACAAATCTGAAACTTTGATACAGTCGCGCATAGCAGGAAAAGTTTTCGGAACAAAATCAAAACTGTAATGGACATTTAACACAGAGAGCCTGAAATTGCAGGAAGTCGAGAATTGCGAGCTTGTGTGTGAAAAAGGCATGTCCTGCTCCATTTTGATTGCTGGTAAAAAGAGAGGATGAATTGATTTAAAAGCTTTGCTAAGTGCTGGTGATGTGCAGAGAGAGAGAGAGCTTCTCTCAATATGGCTGTGACGGAGTGTCAATGCTAAAGTCTTTATAAAGGATTTTTCCTAAAATCCTAATAGCCAAGACAGCTGCAACGAGGGGAGAGAGAAATAAAATTTGTGTAATAAGATGCTGTTACATAGTATTCTGTAAATAATATCCTGCAGATCAATTTGTGTATACATAGTAATTTTAAGGTTTATTCTAAGTAAAAAAACGAAAATGACCATTTAAAATATTAGTTGTCTTTCTTACACCAATTAGAATAAATGTAAGTAAATATGTAAGATAGTTAATACTGTATATACATCCGAGGAAAGATTTTTTTTTTTTAGTTTTTCTGATTTACTGTTTATAGGTGGGTTTAGTTAAGATTGAGTAGTTTCATTCATTGAACTACAATATTTCTACCGAATTTGAAATAAAAATATTGTTTCTATTTGCAGAAAATTAAAGAGGCTCTGTATTTTTCAGACGAAAAATACGACAAAGAAAACAAGTACATATTCACTTTTAAATAATACAACAGCAATATTTGTACATTCCATTCCATTCTCTACCGCTTATCCGAACTACCTCGGGTCACGGGGAGCCTGCGCCTGTCTCAGGAGTCATCGGGCATCAAGGCAGGATACACCCTGGATGGAGTGCCAACCCATCGCAGGGCACACACACTCACTCATTCACTCACGCACTCACACCCTACGGACAATTTTTCCAGAGATGATATTTGTACATGTATTTAGGAAAAGTTCAAAAGATTATTTTTCTATGTGATAACTTTGATTTTTATCCCAGTTCTATGTGTCCTGTCAGTTTTTCTCACTGTTGGATGTCTTATGTCACTCCTGAGGTTAGATTTTGTTGAAATTCAACAGATAGTGCACTGGAATAGCCACAATACAACTAGAAAAGGCTTTTTAAATGAAAATTCACAGCTAAGTTGCAGGTCCCTGAAATGCCAGACCCCAAAACATGTGAGACGGATGAGAGGGACTGCGATAAAAAGAACTCTGCGTGAAGACTGAATGGCTATCTGAGGTTGGCTCTCTCTCACACAGTTGGACGGAAGAAAACACAGAATTCCCCACAGCCCCCCGCTAGCAGGCCAGCCTGTAATTTCAGGAGAGCATGTGTTTCAGCTCAGAGCGGCCAGTGGGCTGTTTCATCGGCCCTCTGCAAGAAAGTCAACATGAAAGCACAAGCGGGGAGGAGTGTAAAGAGATCTGTGATGGTGAGATGAATGGACGCATGAGACCAGGGGCTCTCGAATAGGAGAGAAGGAATAGAGTGATGGAGGAAAAAATAAAATGGCTTTGTTGTATCTGATAGAAACAGGTCGTAAACAAGACAACAAAAATCATCTAGGGCTTGTGTCTGAGAGAATTCCGACTTGTACCTTTTTGTCTAAACACACGTTGTTCTATCACAAGACTTTGTAATACAGAAATCAAACACCTGTTCACACCTAACCTTGAGGGACTTTTCGATTCATCTGTGTATATCCACCACGGCTTATCACATCATTTACTCCCTGCATCCCTCACCATGGCAACCAATACATCATCACTGCATGATGACAGCTCAGCATTCCACCAACTGGGTTTTCCGTCGAATAACATAATACACAGCAAAGGCATTTAGATGTGTTAAGGTTTCTGCCTGGATTAAATGTGTAACTCTCCATCACTCATCTGACGGGAGGGTGGTAATATTGTAATGAAAAGCAGCTCTCGTGTTAGTCTGAAGTATATATGTAAACTCATTCCTGTAATGGTGTGGCTGAAAGCCAAGAGAGATGACAAAGCCACACTTACATAATGCAGGAACTGCACTGTCCAACAACATCGATAATTTAAAGACGAATTAAATAAAAGGCTAAATATTACGAGGGTGCTCACTATGTCCTCAGTGATCAGTGAATTCAGTTTCTGTCATCTCCATCTCTCTCTCCCCCAGCCTCTCCTTATAAATATCTCTTCTGAGCCTCGTCTTTATAATGAATCCGCGTGCAACAGAAGGGATTCTTCCTCTCTAAATTATGGGATTATACAGATTCACAGTTTCTGGCTAAAATTGTGGTTTTTACTTCCCATGCTTTGTTTTATGCAGAAGTTCCGTTAAAGTACTTTGTAATGATGATACACATAATAACAATCATCATTAAAAAAGATCATGGGGAATTCAGAAAGAATGAATTGCAACTGATTATTTACATAAATGGATTATGCAAATTCAGTAATCAGGTTCCCGAAATGTAACCTTGAATGCAATTTGCTTGCCGCAATTTTCCATGCAGCAGACTACGATCAGTCATGCTTTACTGGGACTGCACAACATCTCTCCATCACTACAGCCAAGCACCTGAACAGTCTCTTTAAAATGCTTAAAGTGCACAGCAGGTTTGGTTATATTCCCGGTTATACTGCTATTCTCAATAATGTGATCATCATTTGATGAATTACTGCTGTCACTACCAATAAAATGTACACAAATATCCCTTTTAAACAAAATCCTGCTTTCTCTATATAGTAACTGGATCAGGCAGGCACTGAGATCTGCAAAAAAGAAATGAGCTTGAGGGGCAACATGGCATAAGATATAAAGACTATATATATAGGAGATATGGGAGACTGTAATCATGTAATTTGACAAATAACTCAATCATTGTAATTGACCCTACACGTGGTGTTTGATTGACAGGCGACCGGACCAATCAAAAACGCTGATATTATTTAGAATTTAGAAAAGAATTTGATCATAGGTCAAATTTGATCTTTGTGGTTGTAATCACAGTTTCATTCATTGCCTAAACGTGTCAGAAACCAATGGCGCTATCTAGACGTTATTTCGTCAGGCACATTACGTTAGACTAGAGCTTCGATCTTTATTTTGTTTACTTTATTCCAAGTCACTTTTACGTCCTATATTAACTGCATTTTGCAGAGTTTCTATTTGCTTTCGGCTGAAAGTACATGTCCTTTTTTCAAAAAAATATGATTTCACAAAAAATATTCTTTAGTGCAGTCGGAGCGCTTTGGCTGATGTCGGATTTAGCAAAAGGCTTTGCAAAGGGCCAATTGGCTAGATGTCTAATCATATCAAATCATAAACTATATAAATCCAGAAGCCCTGGATATAAGAGGTATGTCTGATGGCCGTCTTTTTCTGGAAGATGTTTGATTCGTAATTGAATTATAATTTTTTTGACATAGAAAATTACTAAAATGTTAGAACCAACTTTTACGGTTGGTCTTACAAATGTAAATTCTATCAAAACTTTGATTCACACAGTGCTTGTGAATAGTACTTATGAATAGGACAGTCCAAATACAAACTTAAACAATCAAAGGTATGTTTCGGTAATGTACACCTTATTGAGGAAATTGCAATAATATGTATCATAGCTGAAAAGCTGTCCTTCCGAAATGTCAGATGTCCAAATTCACAGTTTTTCAGGAAATTTAACATTTTTTAAATGATTAAATATCTTTTTGTCACAGTTGACAAGCACTTTTTATACTTTTGGTTATTTATTAGATGGATATTAGCAAAAACAAGTGACAAACAAATGTGACTAATAACAATGATTTATGTCAAACAATAACACCACAAAGTATGGAGATACAAGATTTCAGAAGAACACCAGCGGTAGTCTAATTTCACATATTTAATTCTGTTTTCTATATGTTTCATCAATGCATTTCCTCTTTTACTTCTACTATCCATTCGAATGTAAAGCTGCTTTCTAACAGTTCAAAATGACGAAAAGCACTACATAAATCCATTGGAATTGAATTACATGCATTTTGTCTTGTTTGATTGGCAGATCTATTTTCCTGTTTGTTTAAAGCACAAGTCATATTTATCACTCCCGAAACTAACTGGATTACATGCATGACACTGCAAACAAAACAAAATACACTTACTAACATTTGGCTGTTTTTCAATGCACTAGTTATTGGTCACACAAGTATGGCTCAAGAATTGACAAAGAGTCCCTTAATCCATTAAACCAGCACCTGCCTGCTAACATGTAAACATTTGCGATAATGTGTGCTGAAGGCCATGTGTTATGAAGTCCACCTTTCCAGGAATTTGGGCTCCATTTCCATCTATCGATCGGCCGGCGGTAGAGTGCTGAGGCAGCTGCTCTGCAAGAGAGAGGTGTGTTGGCTCTAATGGGCAGCAATTTCAGAGAGACTCAGGCCCCTGGAGACCTGCAGCGCTGTAGTCAGCTTTTGTTTGGCAAGGCCTCAGTCAATGAGTTTGTGAAGCGAGCCACAGCACCTGCTTCTCTGTCTGGATGTTTAATGTAAGACACTGCTTTTGTGGATGAAGACAAGGTAGAACGCATCATCTGAACACAACAGACTTATGACCAGAAGACCAGCTAAAATGTCCAAATTAAACAAAAGTCGATTCACAAAATGGGGGGCAACAAACGGGAAGTTAAAGTACAGGATTTGTTACATTTCCATATATGTACACGTGCACCATTTTAAACCCATATTGGCACAGGATGCTTGAGTCGAGTATCGATCTATGACAAGAGCGTCATCCTGCCAAAACAGATTGGACTGTGAGTGTAGCGAAAAATGCAGAATCATTTAGAGTGTCTCTCATTTTCCTCTGCTGTTGTGAAGTATGTAGTTCCTGCTCTTTATCTCTCTCGTACACTAAAGCACTTGTTCTCAAACACAGGACTGGCCTTTAGATTGCATTTCACTTACGCAGGGGAAACAGAGCTGTTTGCACCTCACATGCGTCTGTGTGTGTACATCTACTGAAGGACAGGAGCATCTCGGTGTGTGGACACAATCGCCCTTGTTAGAATGTATTGCACTGCACTGCACCCCTAACATCAGATTCTCCAAGCCCACGGCTGCACACGACCACCACCTCCTGATCTGATTTTTCTTAAAATGTATCCATACTTTTTATGTAACCTGTTGTTTACGGCCGCAGCTTGATTTGAAATATAAACCTTTTTTCCTCCATTTGTGCACTTAGTTGTACTTTGACCTCTAACCCCTGTGTATCTCCTAAGCCGAGGCTGGGCCCTATTGCTCTCGATTTTATTTCCTCTTCCACCGCTCACCCAACCCCAGAGACTCTTAACTAAACCCATAGGCAAGCCCTGCCCCTAAATGCTGAGCATTAAAATCTTGTTCTCCGCTTGGGTGAAGAACAGCTGTATTTAGTCACTCCGCCTCAGAGGACATCTGGAAGGCAGTTTTTTGTACCAACAGCCAATGCGGCAAAATGAACCCCTTTAGTTATAATGTAATTTGTGTTTACATTTCAACAAATAGCAGGTTTAATCACAGCTATGACGAGAGGAAAGAAATAGGAGAGAAAGGAAGATAGACATGAGGACTCGGGACAGCCTCAGAGCCAAGATGACGTTGCGATGACATTTATTTAACAGCTGACCAGCTAATGAAAGCAAAAGTCAGCTTCCGTATCTATAAAGGCACATGTTGAGTAAGTACGGATCTTATATACTCCAAGTGTTGGATGATGTTAGGCTAGAACTATAAGTTGTGAGTGACATAGCATTAGAGTCTTCTTGGAAGAACTTGCGCTAAAACTTTCTTTTTGTGAAAGACACAGACAGCGATTAGAAGTTGCAAGAAAGCTTTCAGGTTACAAGAGTGACGGAGAAAGAAGACTTCAGAATACAAAGAGAGATGGAAGACAGTTCTAGGTTTAGTCATTTGCACATTCACAAAAACACTAGCTTTCCTCTGACGGGAGGAGACAGGGATATTTTTAAGCACATGATTAGATTTTGAGAGATGAGAAAGACCCACAATTCCGTTAAAATGCCAAAAGAGTTTGTTAATTGACGTCACGCCGTGTTGAATGTCGCGCCATCTTGGGAGGAACGCTGCTAGTGCGTTCAATGCAGTGTTTTGTTTTCTTGATTCATTAGGAAATATAACTATGGTGGGTCGGTCTTGCTGCGTTAAAAACTGCAATAGTATTACGCAGAGTCGTTCAGGTAAAGCCCATATGGTTCTTCCACGTTCTATTTCACCATATATCAAACAAAACAAGTAGCGGTACAAATCATAACAATAAAAACAGTGGAGTATTATCCTACCAAGATGGCGGCGCAAGTGCAACATAGGGCGTGTCGTCAGCTTCACATTCTCTATTGCCTTTCAAAATAAAACTTTTTTCCTTTTAGCTGGACCAGCCTGAAAAAGTCATTCCTATGTGATGTGCATTAATATCATATAGGAATAACATAGGGATAAACCATCAAATAAAAAACACGTTGCACAGTTTTATACCTGACAAACACCGAAAAGATTTTAATAACATAGAATAAAAACACAAAGTCTAAAAACTAAACTGTAGAGACAGCATTGATCAAGCATGCATACACAAACTCACGCACACAAACAATGTTTGGTTGATAATGACATTATCACCTCGCTTGCACACGTGTGCCCTTAACATGCATACTTAACCCACAGAAGAGATCTCTTACTTTGACACTTCTGTCTTCTCCACTGGCTCATGACAGTACACTTCCCATTTCCTGTCAAAGAATTTGAGACGCTCTCCCCTCGGGCATATCAGACACTAGTTCAGGAGGCGACTCGAGTGGAAATAGGTGAACCGTCACACAGATAACTATTTTAAGATCTCAATGGGAAGGCTGGCGTGCTCACAAGCATAGGTCACATGACCTGTTTGAATGTTCACCCTCAGGTATTGGAGCCAAATAGATTTTTTTGTGTCTGTTATATTATTGGTATCTTTGATCATTATTACAATTAGTCATTCTATATTCTCCTATATGTGTGAAATTTTCTCCGAACCGTCTCATGAAAAGATTTATATAGACAATGCATAGACAGCATGACAATGCATCACTGCATGTCAAGTTCAGTTGCAATTTTGCTAAGTTTGTTTGAATAAAATATAAAAAAACATAATTTTCCATCGTGTGAAAATCACCTAACTGTGAAACACAAAAAAAGATTTGAAGAACATTGCTAACCAAACAACATTTGACTGCCGTTGCATAGAAAATAAAACCACTGAGACATTTCTCAAGATATCTTCTTTGTTTTCCACAGAACAGCTTTATTCTTAGGTGAACTATCTCTCTTACAGTAAGTTAACCAATGCCAGACATACCACAGGTTCCCCCTGAAAACAAAAAAAACTATTAAATGATGCTTGTTCTCATCACCATGCTATAATGTGAAATGGCTGTATTTAGGGCACCCTGTACTTTCAGGTCCACTACGCCAAACAGGGATAGAAAAATGAATACGGAGTATTAGTTCTAGTGCCATCACACACTCCGAACGTCTGGATAAGAGGCTTACCACTCTATTATTTCTGTCTGCTCTGATTTGTTGGAATTGACAGGCATGGCACAAGCCAGACGGTGGTGAGCTACTGGTCTGTGGAAGAAAACCACAGCATTCCTGCCCGGCTGCTGCTAGAAACTCGCTAACCACACTCTTTCTCTCCCTTTTCTCTTACCATGTTCCACACGTACCATCATAGACCAAGACCGGCTAATCTGCCGTCCTTCTAAACACAAGCCTGGGCCGACGCAGACACACACATCATAAGAAGTGTAAAGGAGATGTAAATTACACCCCTCTCCCAACAGACTGAAGCCCCCAGCCAGCATGCCCCCAGCATAGCGGCTAGCATTAAATGTACTGACCTTTCATATTCTACCCAAAAACGAATAGTTGCTGCAATTTTTGCTTTGCTGCACTAGTCAAACTTTCGTTGTATGTCAGGGGGGAATATTCTCAAAAACAATGACATCGTATTCCAAAAACAGATAAACTGGCAGGGCAATGCGATTGAATGCAAGCCAAAGCTTGTCAAAACAGAGATATAAAGAGCAAAATAGAAAAGAATCTCAACAACTATATCCTTTGCGCCAGGGATGTAATCGGAAACTTCCACCAAATCAATCTTACTGTTTAAACACAATCTATAAATCTTCTTTGGCCAAGTGTGCTTCTTTATACCATAGTATACTTAAGATTAAAGTACATCTTCAACTTCCGTCGTGTGAAGGTCTATTTGGAATTGTGCATACAGTGATGGTCAGCCACCTGCCTGTTTTTCAGTATCTCCCCGGGCAACGCTAATGTCCTGATCCTGATCATGTGGGCAGCATAGTGCACAACACCAGCAAACACCTGTTCCCTCTTCCAAATAATTAAAGAGACAAACAGAAGAACTGGCATCCTATTAAGATAAGTACGCTTTCCATAATATCACAACACCCGTTTCTCTTCTACAAGAAGCAATGAACTGCGTCCACCCCGAGTCCACCCCGCATGCTGATGCCTCTCCTGCAGCCACATTTTCCTTCATATTCAACCCTCAACCCTCCATAAAGAAAATGTTTATAGTAGTTCTGTTCATAAATAAAATATAATGTATATTTTTACTGAAATCGTGTCGCTACCTCATTCTTCTGCCACAACACACAGGAGTTGGGCATGTGACAATGTGGATGTGGGTAGACCTCCCTGTGTGTTAGCTTATATCTGCCTACTGCTGTTTTTGGTTGGTGGCAGGATGTTTGAGCCCAGATGGCACTGATTGGGCACCCCACGGAGATCACTACGGAAGACAGCCCCTAAAGCAAGACAGTGTGCGGCCCAAGTTTTGACAATTTATGATAAAAATATCTCCCAGAAATTCTATGTTACTGCAGATAGAGCCTGTTTACCCTCCTCGTTGTCCAACCCACACAACACGCAAGCAAATTTAGATTTTCTATGCTTTTATATGCTAGCGGATGAGATCAACCAAAAATCTATTTAATTATTCAGGGCTTCCTTTAGACAAATTTGTCAACTACATTGATAAAAGCATAAAAGTATTGAATGTTTTCACCTTCACGCACCGTTCATATTTGTAATGCGGTTCTTCCGGTTTGGACCAAAAAAGAAAAGCAATAATTTACTTCTGGTTCGCTTAGCATTCAAGCCTTTTAACAACGAACCTAAAGCTAACATGTAAAGTCAAAACTTGATTGGACAGGTTTTATGAATAATATTTTTAAACGGAACTTAACGGACTTTCAAAACAAAGTGGTGTGCTGGGTTATGCATGCTCAGTGTATTCCTGCACATATGAGCGTATTTTTAGCAAGCCAGTAACTCGCGAAGACCTCATGAAGTGTTTAAAGCAGGCAAAACGGCGACAGTAATTCCTATTTTACATGCGGAAGTATGTAACAAAACTCCTTTTATATGACCAAATCACTTGATTTTCTGGTCGTATATTGTTATCGTCACTTCCCGTTTTTGGTTCAGTCCGATGCCTTTGGTCGGTGTTGCGTTCATATTTCAATTGAACCCTGGACCGAAACTCATCTTTTCAGCGATCTCGGTCTGCTTGTTTGGTTCGCACCAGGGTGTCTGGTGGCAGCGTTCACACTAACACAAATAAACCACGCTAACAGAGCAATCGCACCAAAGTTCATTTTAATCGAACTAAACATGTCATTTGTGAACACACCCTTAATCTCAATGTAGATCAAAAACCAGATAAGCAAATTTTCCCATCCTGCGCTTCGTTGTTAAAAACGCAAATGCATTTATGATATTGCATTTTTTAACACAGCAAGACCAACCTACCATAGTTATATTTCCTAATCAAGCAAGGAAAAAAACAACTGCATTGAACGCACTGGCAGGCATCCTCCCAAGATGGTGCAACATTCAACGTGATGTCACATCGATTGACAAGCTCTATTGCACATTCCGCCATGTAAATAGCAAAGCCGCCACGGCGCGAGCAAAATGGCTCTTAAAGGCAATGAGAGATGAGACTCTGATTGGTTTGCAGCGCATTGTGCACCAATAAACACCCATTACTCATTAAGAGAATCAGGACAACCCGCTTAGACCATGAGCCTTGGCGCACCGACCGTTTTCCTGTCGGCAAATTACCAAAAGTGGTTTTCTGGCACACCTTGAGTGCACCTGCGCCGTGCGCTTTAGACCATGCGCTTAGATCATTAGATCAGGGCCTTCAGACTTAAACATACAATTTCTTTGCCTGCTTGGGATGTAAAAACAGAGCTTTCACAGTAAAAACAAGGACATTTTTCCAAGCTTAATAGGTTTATGCGTGGGAAAACTTTGTAAGTTGTAATACTTACAAATGACGATGCTCAGAGTGAGTTATACAGTATGTGCCGCGGTTAACATAGAGGATAACGTTTGTTAAGCCTCCGGCACACATTTTTATTCCTTCTCATGTCTTTCGATTTCGTCTAAGTCCCATTGCCATGGCAACTAAACCCTAAGGGTGGAGAGTTAGGGACAACGACACAAAAGAGAAGTCAGAGAGAAACGTTGTGGGCATTGATGGACATAGAAACACAGATAACGCCCTCTTGCAAAACACGTTTTGTAAAGTTCACTTTACAAAAGAGACCCTGTTAACAATGACATCAGAGTCACACTAAAAGAGACTGACTTAGAAAATGTCAAGCGAGCACCAGATGTGTAAAAGATTGACTAGCTTGCTTTCCTTTACTGAGCTCGTCTGCAACTTTCGACTCATAATGTTGCATACAATATATATGGTTCCCCAACGAAGTGGCATACTTTCCCTTCATAAGACAGCACATGAACGTCTCACGAAGTCATTTTATTTCCGGCCAAGGTCAAGAGAAACAGTACACAGACATGGAATTCTTCGTAAGTCCCTGACTTGTTGCATAACAGGATGGATAAAACACTATATTTCACCAACAAGCATCTGTCCTCTTTCACATTCTGTGTCCTCTAAGTTAAGCTGCTATTGGTCCAAGAGGTTTAAGAACTGTTTCTGCTCCACTATAATTTGTTTGTTCACTACAAGAAAATATATCTGCGAGTGCGATCCGTTGAGAAGCCTCCAGGGAAAACATCTTCAAGAGCCTGCCAGCAGTCACAGAGAGACCTTTGTGTTGAAAAACACAATTCAATAACGTCACACTAAAATACACATCAAGGGTAAGTGAAAACATGCCTCCTTTTACCATGATAAACACCAGCGGCATGCGGCTCATTCTGGCATGCGTGATGTTGTGAATCACACAACACAATTTAGAGCAGAGGAGATGTTCAAGGAACACTAAGAAGGTTCAATGGAAAAGTGTGCTCTCGCTGTCTTTTTTTCTAAACAAGGCATGGAATGCACTTCTGCGTATCATAACTTGCTCTCCATTCTTAAGCACACTTTTGCTCGACTGAAGGGAACACCACAAGTGTAGAAAATATTTGTGGGCGGGACTTGTTCAGAGGGACAGACTAAGGTGGCAGAGACCCCCTTCAGTTTTTATGCAATCTGACAGTGATTTTATCACCGGAGATCCACGGGTCACTGAACTGTCGGATGTGCTAACCCTACTAAGGGATGCCTAACTGACCATGCATAATACCTCATATCATGAACAAGATGAAAAAATATCATGCAGAAAGCAGACAATTTCTAAAGCAGTGTTTCTTTTTTAATATCGCTGTATTATGTGCAGGGCAAATCAGATGAAACGGTATAATCTCTCACAGTAATATTAACGTCTTATATTTGACTGCATTATCTCACAAGAGACGGATCACATGAGCTCCGCTGTCTTCACACCTATCAGTAGATTCTGCATCACGTAGCTGCAAATTTCATTTGTTGTATCACAATACACGCCCTCACTTACAAGAAGCAACCAATTATGCTGTATTTTTATATTAACATACTTTCATTAAAACCAAGAAGAAATTGATGTGTATACATTTTACAATGCTTTTAAAATAACTAAAGCATCATAGATATTTGTGACCCTGGACCCCAAAACCTCTTGAGTAGCACGGAAATATTTGTCGCAAGAGCCAAAAAATGTATGGGTCAAAATGATCACATTTTCATTTATGCCAAAATCATCGGGATATTACATAAAGTTCATCTTCCCTGAAGATATTTTGTAAATTTCTCACTACAAATATATCAAAACAATTTTTTTTGAGTGGATACAGCAAAATTGCTCGCTGCTCCCCGCTCTTTGGGAATTAAATTTGTTATATGTAAAGCTCAAAATTTTGGATTCATCTACTCTCCACAAAGTCATTACAGTGGTAAGCCTATAAAGAGTGTCAAAACAAACCTCTTTCTTCTTAGCAACAGCCTGCTACAGAGCCTGTGATCTCAAAGGCGATCTCAATATTCTGATTTTTAGACGCACTCAGATTCTAGATTTTGAATAGTTAATCATAACAAACCAGCTTTCCTATGATGTGTAAATCTCAATTTAAAAAATTGACCCATAAGACCCATAAGGTTTAGTTGTCCAGGGTCACAACTGTATATAAAAATCTCTATGATTTTTTGTTCCTCATATGTTGTGTACTTATTTTTGGTCCAAGTCATTCATTTTTAAAAACGTTTTAATCATAAAAATTAAATATGTCATGAAAGAAATTAAATCAAATAAAAAAAATCCCATTTTAAAACATAATATCAAAAGGTTTTTAAGATTATGAACAACTTAAGTTCTCCAAGTACTCAAAAACATTTTGTCCAGTATCTTTACATTTTGAAAATAAAATGTACATCAATTTACTAAAATGTATAAAGCAACTTTTTCCTCTAATACTTTTCAAAAAACTTTTTTTTACCTTTGAAACATTAAGGAAATCTACTAAGCGTTACATATAAAAAACTACATATTTCCATCTTGCTAACTACATTGTTTACTAAATGTAGTCGAGTGGAAGGTATGATATACGCTTTATAATGAAGTAAAGTCAAATTTTCCATGTTAAAAACATCGATATAACACAGAAATGGCATATTTTCTCTTCTAGGGAGGACTTTCAAGGAGGATATCCTCTCTTACCTGCCCAGAGAGAAAAAGACCCAAATGGTTTAAAGTTCAATAGATGTGAAATATTTAAGCTATTGCATCCAGCTGTGCTCAGAAGTTTAATTTAGCATGATTCACAGAGAAAGGGAGTGCAGAAGATAGAAAGACAGAGAATTACTAAGTGAGATTTGCCCCTGGAATGATCTTAACGCTCCAATTGATGTTCGCATTCCTCGCAGGCATATCATACAATATCAGCCCGATACTCAACTTGAGCTTTTTCTTCATTCTGTTAAAGAGCTGTGAGTGTGCATGCAATATAGAGTATGTCAGATGGAAAGATGGAAGGAAAAGAGAAAGAGAGCCAGAGATGGAGAGAGAGAGAAATAGAGACAGAGAGAAAAGAGAAAGAGGAGGAAAAAGTGAGAGAGAAAGGGGGATGGGGTGCTGGGTTAAAAATATCTCTTACTAAGCAACGGAGCAGTCTCAAGTACCTCTGAATGCTTTCAGTTTTTGCTATTTTTGCAGCTTTTTCCATAATGCATGGAGGAATGAGACCTTATAAGTGGATAACAAAATAAGAGCAGCTAGTTTTGTCTGCATAGTCAAAAAAAAGAGCATAACCTTTAAACTGCAGTGGTCTAGTAGAAATTGAACACAGACCTCTTTTTGGCAAAGGCAGTCCGCTGTTAAACGTGAACATAAAACACTGTTTGCCACTCATTTTACATGTACGTCTGTTATTTGACATATTTAAAACTTGAACAGGATATTTGACAGGAAAAATGTCACAATTGATTTGATATAAAGTGGCCGTTCCATGTGGTCTTGGGATAGGAGAAACTGTAAAATAAAAGGGCTTGATGCAATAAATAAAACGTTTTATTTTGATATAATCATTGTTGCTGTCATGCAAAAAAATGTATACTCATGGATTCAAAAGTACATTCAAATAATCGATCTGTCTTTCAGTATTTCAAAAAGTTCCATCAATGAATTGTGTCTAATAAAACCAGAAAGTGCATAAAGAAAACCTTTTCAGATTTCTCGTTTCAATAACTTGGTCAATAAAAGTTGCAGATTTAAATATACATTGCTAAAGTGTTGCCAATCAACCGGAGTAGTCTCGTGCTTAGTATTCAACCCAGGGTGTGCCAACCGTGCAGTTCTTAAAGTTATTGTACATTAAGTGGTTTATTAAAAATATTGCCTGCTCAACAACAGCTGTCAAATCAGACAGCCCAATTTAAAGAGCCACTTAGAAATCCTGATATGCAATAGGAGCAAATCTGCCTTTTGTGAGATGGGTGGTTGACTTGTGAGATACAAGAGTGTCAGATAATGCCACGGCTGAATCAAGGCTACACTGGCCTCAGGTGCGCTAGCGACAGACTGAATGTGCATGCATGACAACACGAGCAAGGGACAACACGAGCAAGGTCATGGAAATACTGTGAAGAAGACAAAGCAAAGTCATCTGTGGTCATCAGTAGGGCTGTGGCATCTCACATCGGGGACAACAGAACTCTGACAATCTAACACAAAGGGATGAAGTGGATCATTTGTCAGCATCTCAGTCAAGTGTAAATCTCTAAAATGAGTATGACAACCCCATGATGAAATAATGAGTAAAATAAAATTGTACAATAAGTAACATAACTTTGTCTGGGCCTCAAATGTGCCGTACAAGAAAGACGAATGTACGAAAATGAAAAAGAGAAAGAAACAATTGTGGCTCTTTCTCCATCCAAATGGCCTCATGCCTCCCAGGCATCACCTCGGTTAGCATCGATATTGCTTTGGGGTGAAACAGAGAGTGGAAACCTGCAGGTGAAAATGAAGGCATGGGGAGACAGAGAGAGTGCAGCTGAGTGTTTCAACATACACCACAGCCAAAGAAAGCAGAGGCTTGGAAAGAAGATAGTTCTCTTGGCAGAGCAATGGTGCTGATTCACTCCATTCACTCCCTTATTTCCTGCCACTGGAGCCTGTCTGAAATAATGACACACACTACCGTTCTCTTACAAAACTTAGTGAGCTGACTATGGAGAGAGGGACGGTGTATCAACATGATGTGTGTCGCACATCATAGAAAACAATGTTAGCAACAGTTATTACAGTAGAGGAATCTTTTGAGCTTTTGATATTTTTGCCTTCAAGGTTGTGACGTGGCGATGTAAGATAGTACATCGATAATGCATCAGTGTCTCATAATTATTCATGACTTCTGTGAGGGGTTTCATGATGCATTAAGGCATCTCACGTGTACTTTAGACATAATAATTGTTCCAAAAGATGTTCAATAACTACTTTCTCCCCAATTTTAAGGCAGCATTACATGTATTCTTCACAGGAAGAAGAACATCCCAGAATGCATTGCGATGGGGCAAGAGAGAACTATAGATTTGAATTAAACTTTTTGTTCATCTTTAAACTACTAGTACAAAAGAATACAATGGAAATATGCTTGATTATTAATATCATTTTAATAATATAATCATATTTGTATGATTTGCAGTGTTCAAAATCAAATACACCAGCAGATGTTGCGACTTACTGGTACCGTCTCCCTCTTAATCACAACCATGACAAGACCGCATGTGCTGCTCATTCCCGGCCTTCATTAAAGACCAGACAGTCAAAAGCAGATTGGTTTAGACTTTAAATGCCTCTGAAGATTTCAAGTTCGGTAACATAAGGCTGATTTTGGGGTGGCCATTTTGTTTTCACGTTAAAAGTTGCAGTCGGAGGGTCACGTTGAGAGGAGGATCTGACTGCGGCTAGAAATATCTGTACCGTGAGAGGCTCACAGGGACTGCTGGGAAAGAAAATAATCGTCTATCCATTAACCACGGAAACAGCACATTAAGCAGTGCAGAAGCATCTCAAAATCTCGCACGCTTTCCTAATGTAAAGAATCTTTTCCTCAGGACACCTTAGATAGTTCCCAGGCCGTACGGCATGTTCTTCTCCTCAAACACAGCTGCAAAAATCCATAACAAGATCCTTTGTTCAGCTCATTTTAGGGAAAGACATGTTTTTTCCTGAGGTAGAAACTCGGCTTCCTGTTCCAGCGCCAAGGAAGTTTCAAAGATGACACAAAGGCTTAGCACAATTCTTGATACGGCTCCTAAGAATGTTGAGATCTACCGTCTACCTTCTCTGTTTTTATGTTTCATCCCTATTCATTACAACCACATTGTCCTTCTAGCTGCATGTTCAGTGCAACACTATAACAGCAAATAGTTTAAAATGTGCCGTCTCAGCAGCAATCTCTGCCGATGCTTTATAAAATAAAGTCAATGCATCGTTCCATTATGTAGAAGAATTCTGTTCCAAGTCTATCGATTCCTTAAGTGGGATAATGAATGATACATATTTCATATACGCATGAAGACACCTTATTTAGCAACCCAATGTCTTCACTCACTATTGAGAAAGTGTTCTATGCTATAAGCTACTTAGTCACGATCATTTTAATAATGACTTAACAGATGATTTTCGTGTGTCATTAAGACAGAGAAGAGACGTCATCTGGTGGAATCCTGCTGGGCTTGTAAATAATAGCCATGTACAGCTGCATTGTGAAAAAGAAATTGCACTCGCTGCTATGTTATTATCAGAATGATGGCTTGGCTGAAAAAACGATGCGATTGCATTCTGTTCTTTGGAAAGATGACTCTGTGAATGTGTGGAAATGATTAAATACATAAAAAAATCACATCAATTAAATATTATAATATTATGAGATAAATAAAATGCTATTAAAATAAACAAAATAAAATTATATTGAAATATTACAAAATAAAATGATGTTAAAATAACTACATGATATTACAACAAATTAAAAATCAAGAACAGGGACTCCTCTTGGATAGGCCTACTACATACTGTTGTTGGAGTAGCATGTAAATACTATATGGTATATAAATAAATACGATAATCACTCGGTCCCGTGGTAATTTAACACTTCTAGACACTTCCGTCCCACCCTAAAGTAAAAATGTCATGCATTAGATAACAAAAAATCAAACATCTGCAAACATGCTGTGCAAGACTTTTATCTCAAAACTAACTTTAGTTTTCAGACGTCATTTTTAATGAACTCCACAAAAGCTGCCGCAGGTGTAGTTCAGCACTTTAACACAGCATGGCCCAGAAAGTGTCAAAACACATTATACGAAATTGTTTCCAATTGTTTAATCAATCAAAACCAAACAATCTCCTTGTTAAATAGTTTGCTTTAAAAGTGCAACATTTAATGTAAACACTTGCTTGGTATATAATTCAAAGATGTGCATGCTAGAGTATCCAAACACATTTTATTTGAAACCATTAGTGTCACCACCTACTTTTTTTGGTAAAGGACGAGATGCAAAGTCAAATATCTAAAGGTTTTGGAATAACTGGGGCCTTGATGAGTTACTTCCAGGGACTGTTCTTTCAAATACACCCATGCAGACAGGAAAAACCTTTGGAGAGCAACTGATATGTGAAGCTAATTATCTCTGCAACCTCTGATTGTTTCTCCTATAAACATCAAAACAAAGCGAGTGTACAGTATGTGGCCTGGGAAATGGGAAAGTGTGTGTTGGGAGACGGTCTGTAGGGTCACATCAGGGGTGTGAGAACGCCTGCCCATCTACCCGTGCACAAAACAGCTCGTCTGCCGCCCTCCCGCTTTGGACGTTTTCAGGTTGTGTACTTTATACCCGAGGCTGAATAAACATTTAGCTCTTATCCAAGCGTGATTAAATGCTCTTACATAAACCAGCCATTTATACCCAATTCTATTACAGAATACGGCTTGTGTTTTAGACTAAGACATACTGTATAATCTCCAAGGTAAAAGTAAGATTGGGAAGCAAAAGAAAGATAAAAAGAGAGGGTAGGAGGAAATCGCATATGGATTTAAGCTGCTCCATCTGCCTACATCTTTCTCGTGATGCGATTTATATTTAAGCAGGAGAGATTGATGCCAATGCTCTGCATTAAAATGATTTTCGCTACCATTTGAGAACTGGTAGCCACATGGAAGCATCACAAATAACCGTACAGCCATTTTCTGCTTAAGAGGTGTTTTATATTCTTTGAAAGGGATGAGTTAGCACACACATTTCCACTAGAACTACAGATCTGCCTTGACACCTAATGTGTGCTGCTTGTACGACGTGGTCAAAAGCGCCATTCCAGTGTTCCTTCTTGGGGAAGATAAGCATTTAGAAAGCCATTATGTAACCGCAATGCATCAATTCGAAACATTAAGGAAATGGATGTTTAGCTACAAAAACGGTTAGAGTTTGGCGAGTTTGCAGCCCTTACATGGCTTGTGTTGTATCTCGAGACTTAAGAATGATGTATGCGGCTAACTTAGATGATCCCAAGTGAAGGTAGGAAGCGCATACTTTGGCTCAGAGGAAGAATATCCATTACATAAGCAATGGAGATTAAACTGGAGGCATCTTAACTATGCCAGAGCACAAACAATGATAAAAGAAAGCTTAGTTTTTCCAAGATTTTTACAATTCTGTTCGGTCGCACTGGTGCCACAGAAACTACATATTTGAGTTTTAAAAGGGCATTAAAAATCTACAATAATTTAAGCCTCGAAACAGCGAAACAAACAGAGTAAAACAAGAATAATTTGCACTAATCATATGTCAGTATGTGTATTTTTCAAGCCAATATTCCGAACTCATAGTTATCAAAGCTCTGCACTGCCACACCTTAACAATACTGACCACCAAGACCAGAACAAAAAGGATGAGACAAGCCGAGGAACAGAGAAGGAATGTTTTTGTCTTTTATCCACCCACGTGCGGCACACACATAGACCACCCAGACCCCCCATGAACACGTTCACACATAAACATATAAAGAAACACACATTCATAAATAACACGTGTGCACACACTCCCCCTAGTACACATATGCTGACGCTTTGCCTCTCGAAAACCTCATGTGTGTTTGAGAGTGAGGGAAAAAGTGTTTGCGAGGAAAGCTGTAACCAGGAGAGGTGGCAAACATCTGTTGCTCCAGCTGATTGCAAGACGAGAAGAGGCACCCCCCTTTAACACCCCGCACACACATACACAAACACACAAGCATGTAATGCAAAGCAATGCATGCAGGCACACAATTCTGGTTATCAACAGTGTGCGCTTTTTAAAGGAGCGATAAGGAAGAAGGTGGGTGAGAATCTGTCAGTAGATTTGGAACAGGGGAATGGAGAAACAAAAACAGAACGCTGGTGGGGGAGGACTGAAAAAACAGAAATAACACTGGAGAGAAATAACTTCAGTTTACATGTTCAGCGCTCCTCAACCAAACCTTATTTCACTTTTCAAGTTCTTTAAAAAATACAGCTCGCTACATCAATAAAAGTACCGTTTCAGGCTAGCCAGACACAACATGCGCAGTCACTGACCTCTGACCCGGGCATAACAGCAGCCGCACTTTGCCAGGACTTTCCGGAACAAGTGGTGGCAGGCGCACCCCCGATGGTGATGACTCCCCTTCATGGTAAACCCCAGTCGCTGACCACAAGATTAGCAGATGTGGGCATGGCACATCACACACTCATTCACTAGCGCCAGGGATATCCCTGTCGCTGTAGTTCCAAAGAGGTGCGAGGAGAATCTCAAACAAATCCCGGAAAGAAAGCCAAAGTCCTCCACTCTTAAAGGGAATCATATACTGTCCAGATATC
The DNA here is from genome assembly GCA_008369825.1 of Triplophysa tibetana. NCBI lineage: Eukaryota > Metazoa > Chordata > Actinopteri > Cypriniformes > Nemacheilidae > Triplophysa > Triplophysa tibetana. Next base: position 17,804,165 of record CM017912.1, on the reverse strand, counting down.
CAGCCCCTCTGGTTGTCACTCCACAGGGAGAGAATAGCGGCAGTCAATAGCGCAGCTCAGTCTCCCCTGCTTTTCCTCTCTTCTGCTCTGCTTAAATGACAGACTAAGACTGCCAGGAGAGAGAGACAGAGAGAGAGAGAGAGATAGAGTGAGAGAGCGAGAGAGAGAGAGAGAGAGAGAGAGAGAGAGAGAGAGAGAGAGGAGGGGGTGTGGTGGGTGGAGTTAGCGGCTCGACTTGCTGGCTATTCCAGGATACAGTTCCCACTCCCCCTTTTCTCTCTTCATCTTTTGCTCCCCTTAAGCTCTGATCTTTTCATAATTCTCTCCCTCTCTCACTTTTGCTCTCTCTCTCTCCCTCTTCCTTCGATTCAAGTTGTCTTGCTCCGTTTAACTCCTTCACAATACCTTGTGGCTCATGCTGGTCCAGATTTAAGATAAACAAAGTGGAAGAAAATCTTCCCATGAGTCTAATGACACGTAATTGCATCTGGTAATTATATCAGGAGTGCCGGGCTAAAACAGTCTCTCACCGGCCAATTTCAAGCAGAGGGGCAGTAACCGAAAATATGGGAGGGTTGTGTTTACTGTACACAGAGTTTACAGGGCACGAGGGCAACAAGATACCGGTGGCTGCCCTTTGATGACTAAGGAAAGTTGCAGATCTGGTAAGATACACAGATGCAGTTGGGTGCGGTGAATACGGATATCACGTTACAATGTATACAGGTTTTGATCACACATGTCTGATGGTGTGTTTACAACGTACGGGTAACGCCGGAGGCGAATGGTGTGAGCATGTTTTTCAATGCAAGTCAACTCCCACATTTAGGCAGAGAATGTAACTGACACATGACCATATTTTAGGTGTACTACAGGGACAAATTTGTAAACATTTCGTTGATAAATTTAGGGACAAGTTTGTAAAATACTGCTAAGCATTCGTGTGTGTGTGTGTGTGTGTGTGTGTGTGTGTGTGTGTGCGCATGTCGTAATGTGGGAAGAATAATTTCTGGCTGAATGGTTCCATAAAGTAGCTTTAATATCCAGAGAACCACAGAAGGTTCTTTAGTTTATAAAAAGATGGAAACTCAAAGAGCCTTTGAGTAAATAGTTGTTTGGTGAAGTGAAAATTGTTCAACTGTGGCATTAGCGTGAAGAACTGTTTGCATAAGCTTTTTAAGAGTGTATTAGATTATGTCTGCTGAATTGAGTCATTTCACACACCTGCATGAATCTAAATGGTACGGCATGACAGAATAGAGGCAGGGCAGACAACTATCTAAAGGAGTGCTCACAGACAGCAATGAGCAGTGAAATAAATCGCTGTACAATTGCTTGCTGCCCTTATGATAAAAGTTTAGCATATTCGTGCCTATTCTGGCATAAAATGTTTAAAAAAAAAAGAAAATCTTTTTATGCAAAACGTATATTTTTATTACTAAGATATCACGCATCATATTGTATATACTGATGTATCTGATACATTGTTTTTTTGGACTATTCGCTACATTCGGACATCCTATCCACATACTGGTAGCTGCATAACTTGCATTCAAGCTCAACTTTGTCCCTTCGGCAGTGGTCTGTCTCACTCATGTCCTCCCAAATGCCCAAATCTCATTGAAACCGCATGACGTCCTCTTGTGTTCCTCCGCATATCTTGGTGTAAACGCCACCTCAGCCATCCTGCTGTCTGCCTTGACCAAAATGGCAGAGGATTTAACTTACAAGATCAAAAGGGAGCTGCATGTTCCTCTCTTATAATCGGTACACAGACAGAACAAACAGTATTTTTATTTGGTTAAAAAGGAAAACAAATTAAATAAAACTAAAGGAATTTTCAAAGGATAGAACTACAAAGCATGATGAGCTGTTTGTTTTATTCATCTTTTATTGCACCAACAACACGCACTGTAGCCATTTTGCATATGATCTGACTCTGCCGCTCACCAGCGTTCTTGGCTCAGTGCAATACTGGAGGAAATTATCCATGACAGGAGTGCAGATTTAGTTAAGTTGTTCTGAACTCATGTTGTGTTTGCTTTTCCAGTTGAGGTACATGCAAGCAAATAGTTTCGGTGGCAAAAGCCTCCCTCAAAACTAACATCCTGAGAACAGACTTAGAGAGGAAGAATTAATTCGGCACACTCACATGTTTTGCAGTGTATGTACTTTTAAAGAAGACTGTTACATAATAATCCAGTTCTTTATTGTGAAATAACACTAAGTCATCAAAGATGCATGTACAGGGTGCATTAAACGTTTCTGTCAGTAGGGGGAGTCTATACTGTGCATCAGGGCAGATATTTGGCTCTCAAGAATCTTCTTATCTGATTTTCTGTGAAACTCAAGGGCCAAGCACAAAAACAGGCCTTGCTTTTTCTAAAACACCGTTAAATAAATGCTTATAGATATACTTTACATTTTATAAAAGAAAACTCTTACAGCAGTCAAACTTATTTAACTTTTGTATGGTGTTCATGTTTTTGTTATTCAGTCAATGTTGTGGGTCCAGTGGACCTGCAGCATTATTGTATTTTATTTAAAATCAATACAACCATAAACGTTAACGTTGCTATATGTTATTTTGTTAGAAAAATATGATATTTATATATAATATCTAAAACATCCTTACATTTATTAATCATTAATGTCCAAGGTAATTCTTTTTATCTCATTATCCTTTTTTGAAAAAAAAATCTAAACACCAAAAAATCTTTAAAAAATAAAATGAAAAATAATAATTTTTCTTTTTGTTGCATTGATTGACACTGGCAGTAGACATGATCTTATATTGGGACTTTGCACTGTGGATGCAGCATTGGGCAAAAATACTTTTGAAAACAATTTCAATTGTAGAAACAACCTGTTTCAGTCCTGAACAAATACGTTTAGAACTTGTAATATCAGACAATATGAAAATATTTGTAATTTGTTTGCAGAGACATGTTATGCATGGCAAAATAAATAAAAAGGAAATGTATGCATTAACACCCATACCTTAATTCTCATGTGCCTCATCTTGTTTTTCTCTTCAATCATGACTGTTCCCCCAAAACATATATTCAAACACATTAAACACATTTTACCCACAATCATAATTTATCTCATCACATATCCAGGCTGCCCTGACACATATCTTCTTTACAATGAGTACAAACACGATGCTGCATTGTTTTCATAAACCATGTTGCATCCATACATACAGATCAAATTCTGATCTGTGTTGTTTTACCAAGAACTTTAAAGAGCAACCTACATTTATTTGATCAGTATCGCTGATATTTGATATTTTTACGATGTGCTTTCCTTGTTTGTTGTTGTGACCTAACATGACCGAACCAGAGGTGACCTCAGCAGAACTTTTTGTCTGTGACCTAACAAATGCGGTGTGGTCCAAACTTCGCTGCATCCTGTTTTTTCTCATATCCTTAGCAAACACAAAAGCACATATTGGCTGAATCTACATACAACATTGGAGTCTATGGCCATTGTTTACATGTTCCTGTGTTTCTTACAAACCTTCACAGCTGTCAAAATGAGGGATTGGTTTATTGTAACATTATTTGCGGCATGCTAAACACACCTGAAATACTCACAATAAATACTCATACGTCACAATATTCACAGTAAGCAGGTTTAAGATCTGCAAGCTACTGTTTTTACCACCAGAAATAAAACGTTAAAAAATTGGGATCATGCAACTTATGACACAAATGCGTGTACATTTAGGACAACATAAGGCATATTAACAAATCTTGCAGACCTGTTTACAGCTAAGTGGGCACGGTAAGCAGAAAAAGCTGATGTCTTTGCTTCTAATATGTTTTCTATCCTTATTCCCTTTCAACACATTTAAATAATCATTAGCAATTGCTTCCATCAGCCGAATCAACGCCACGCTCAGATTTTATTAGGATGTTTAGTCCTCTCAATTTCTCATACTTTCATCTTTCTCTTACTAAAAGCAGGATCTCCAATTAAGGCTCCATGAGTACTCAGCAGTGGGAGGACAGAGAGAGAAAGAGTGGGCAGCGGGCCGGCTGACTCCAGTCATGCTGTTGTATGCATTGCACTTTGTTTGCTCTGAACTCAGAGATTAGCCAGGACCTACACACACTTATTAATATATAAACATACAGACATTTGTGTGACCATAACACCTAGCCTGCTTTACCTTCTTCTTTTTTTGCGTTTTAACTTTGATTTTGTTTTCTACCCATCTAAAAAAATGGGCGTGAAATCATTAAAATGTTGTCTTGATTCACTCATTTCCTTCTACTGTGATTTTAATTCAACATCCTATAGCAGGCAAAAGCAATTCTAACGCCAACTCATAAATTGAAAGGAATCCCATTCTTAGCCTGTAAAGACACAGATTTGTTTCTGACTGACATTTAGAAACACAAAACACACCTGCAGGATGATGGGAAATGTACCAAACGGTGCCTCCCACAATCCCCATGACCAGAGCTCATATTCTATAAATACTTCACTTAAGCCTAAATACTTCCTCCGATCCAATAAAATCTAGTCAAACAAACATCCTGAAGAGGATTTTTAAGATTTTTAAGGATTACTGTTGAGATATTGAAAAATGTAGGTTTATATCATAAACACAATTATTCTTTGCAACTTCTTGACACACACCGCTATCAGACAACCACAAATAATACTGAGCTTATGTAAGACAATCTGCTTCCAATTATAATATATACACACTCCAAAGTTACAATTCCTTATAAAGCCTCTTCTTGCATATTATTCTGATGTCTGGAGCATCACACATTTCATCTCAATTCTTTATCCCCTCCCGGGTGTCTGTTCAGAAAACATCACATTACACTTCATTATTTGTATTTATTCAAAATCCAAACATGCTTAAATTTAACTGTGCAAAGCAGCAAAGTCCAAGGTAGATAACAGAGAAGATGGAGTGCTGATTTATACTGCCAAGACGGCTAATTCCAACTCCTAATGGAAATGTACTGTAATACATACAGTAAAGAAGCGGTTCATAACATCAGATAATGTGATAGAAAGAACGTCTGGCCGCAAACACAGACCCCAGCATCTCTTTGCAACAATGTTATTCTCAACTCCACAGCCAAAAAGAATGACTCCTCAAAAACTCCCCGTGTCTCTGTGGCTCGGATCAAAGCCTACCCTCCCCGGAGCCCTGTTCATCATGTGGACTTGGCTATGGCATTTGGAAGAATGTGTAGAGAACTCTGCTCTGATAAACGACCAACAGGCAACAGTTAGCACCAAAGAGCAAAACAAAACAGATCGACGTCCACCACACACAAAACATGACCCGTCCACTTTCAAAGCTCCAACTTAACCGCGGATCTATCAACAACATGCTGCATCTCACCCAACTGTTAACAGTTATTTACATCCAACTGATAAACACACACGGTGGAATACACAAACAGCACTACAACTTTATGGTGTGTTTGACACAGGTTCAAACTGTTCTAGAAGCTGATGGAGAAGATGACTGATGGTTGCAGTGTGTCAACGTTTGGCTCCAAGCCCTGAACTCCAGCACAGAGACCAGCAGTTTATCAACATGTCTGGAGAATTAACACAAGTTTTCTGTCTGCTCTCCATAACAATATAGGTATTATCAAGTATTAAAGGAACAGTGCACACTAAAAGGAAAATTCTGCCATCGTTTTTTCTGTCATCTCACAGTGGTTTCAAACATGTAGAGATTCACTTTTTTGGGGGTGGTAAACTACCGTATCTCATTAGTTTATGCTCAGAGCTTATTAAGAGTTATTCACATTACATCAATATTCTTTCTATTGACATCTGTTTCTTCTCTTTTTTCACATTGACATGCAAAGTTTGACCCCCGGAGTTTCATTTCAGACTCTGGTGGATAACGGATTCCATTGTAGAAATAATTGTCAAGGTTTATGTACTTTTCGAGGCTTGATGTGCCTTGAAGTATAAATATTCCGCAATAAAATATACAGATGTGAAAAAGTGCACACATGCACGCGCTGGGAAAGCCTGAGGCGTACAGCACCAATTCCCCCCCAGTGTGGCACCACAGCTAAAAGCCGTGGTAACAAAGCCCCTTTTAAGGTCAGGACTTGCTTTGCCTATGGGTCCCCCGGGACGTCCGACTTCACATTACCCTAGTGCTGTTGTTATTTTAGGTCCGAAGAATATGTGCAAAGAAGGCTTTCAGAATGGGCCAACTTATGAATGGATGAGCATTCACTGCAGAACAAGCCATATATAGAGGATTCTGGCAAGTGTAAAACACAATGTTTTGTGTCAAATATCCTGCCAAAAAACTCTTTGTTTGCACAGCATCTTCTACAGTTTTGATGAATGCATAATTATTCTTAACTGCTTGAAAATGACACATCACAGAGCATAGCACGGCAGAGGATAAAAGCTTTGCTTTGTCTAAATAATGAATGAGCATTGTGAATAAAATAATTATGAACAAAAAAAAACACACAGAATTTTACAGTGTTTTGTGATCAGTCAGCCTTTGCACAAACAGGTTACACCATATGTAAAATTTCGAAAGTGTTCGAGGTCATTTCCTTTTAAAATTAATCATTTATGAATCAGGGGACACATTTTACTGTTGCAGCAAATGCATCTTAGCACACGTGAAAGGTATAGTCAAAGCAACATAGTATCGAAAGCAACGTGAAAACTTGCGTTTTTAAGCGCAATTTTATCATAGGAAATCAACGTTATGGTACAGTTTACGCCATTTTTAACTCTTTCACCGCCATTGACGAGTTATCTCGTCATTTCAAAAAACGGTTCCCGCCAAAGACGAGTTTTTACGACAATCAGTGTTTGTAGTGTTGTACACCAGGTGACGCTGTTACACACCTTTGGGAAAAAGTACAGAATCCCAGAACCTAGAATGTATATTTCTTATCGGTTTTTAATGAGTGTAATCTGGGCGGAATCTTTGACAAAAAACGTTAGTTATCTCAGCTGTTTGATCAAAGTGATGCATTTTTGAAGAAACCTACCCACATCTAAGGAGTGATAAAAAAAGAACAAATGAAGATAGATGAATACGGATTCTTTTGTTTAAAAGCAGAGACTCATTGTTTGTCCATAAATTCTGTATGTTAATGAAAATGTACTGTGAGCCATTAAAGTTGGTTAAAATGTGAAAAAACGCTAGTGTAAGCTGGAAACTTTTTTTCTTGTTGTTTTTAAAAATGTTGTTTAATCAGGATTTTAGGCTAGAAATATAAATATTCCCATTCACGTCTTGTTTGAATTACACAATAACTGCCCGGAGGCGCATTGCAAAGATGGCCGCCAAGTGGCACGACTTCCCTAAATGGGCTTTGGTATAGTTCACCTTCAAAATGAAAAATTCTGTCATCATTTATTCACCCTCTTGTCAATTTAAACCTGTGTGATTTTCTTTCTTCTGCAAAACACAAAAGAAGATGTTTGGGGAAAATGATGGAAACCAAAAACCATGGTCTCCACTGTATTCTACGGACACAAAACCAATGTAGGTCAATGTGGACCAACGGTTTACCAATATTCTTCAAAATGTCTTTTGTGTTGTGCAGAAGAAAGACCAACCAAGTTTGAAATGACAAGAAGGAGTGTAAATAAGGATAACATTTTTATTCTGAAGCTGAACTATCCCTTTAAGTATAACACACACTAACCTGTGCTCAGTAACAGCTGCCAAAGCATTCAAGTTTTGTGTTTCTAAGCATTTAACCAGACAAGTCAGCAAATGAAGGGCATACGTGTAGTCTTGAGCGTACGAAGAGTAATCTTCAGCCAGCCTTGATACAAAACACCTAAAAGATGCAGTTTGGCTGTCTGAAAAATACAGTGTGGGCAATGGAGCTTTTTCCGTGAAAAGAAAGGATTCGAGGAAGACACGGGAGCCTATGACAGAGGAAAACATCAGGACTCGACAGATTGACACGTAGAACTTGGAGAAGGGAGAACGAGTAAAAGAAATCGAGAGAGCGAAAGTGTGCATATCTCTCAGCGATCTGTACCATGTGCATGTGATTTAGTGAATGCTGGCACTGTCCCGTGATCCCACTGAAGCCACTAGAAGGCATCTTGTTTCTAATCTTTAACAGATGGGTGCCTCTAGATCCTCAGCAGTAATGCTAGTAAGGGCCTCTTTACAGACAGACAACTTTGACCCCTTCTAAATCACACTGACCGGGAACTAAAACTGCATTAACTTAAGAAAACAGGCATCTTGCAAAAGGACTAAAGAGGTTCTGAGAACAAAAAATAATTTTAGTGCATATTTTGGCAAGAAAAAAACTATGAACGCTTAACAAAGAAAATAAACACTGTCCATATTAGCTGATGGCGTTTACTCTCTGTAGGTCTTCTAGAACTTACATTTAGAGGTTATTGTGCTGATACTGCAAATCATCTATGCAGCCTCATATGCAGTACACATGGCTTTCTGCTTTCTCATCTAGTTCTGAATAGTTAATGATCTGGTCACAAAACTCATACCTCAGAATTCAGTACCCAATGCCACCACAAAGCTCTTTTTGTTCTAAGGGACTTTTGGAAAATGTAAATGAAGACAAACCTCCATAGATAAATTAACAATAGCTGCAACAAATAAAAAATGTTTGACGTTGGGTGAAGGCAGGCAAGAGTGTCTCCCATCTGGAAACAGTTCAGAGACGCTTTTCCATACTTCTCTCCATGGAACATTAGCAGAGCTCACTTCCTCCATACAGTATGATTAAGCACATCTGATTATCAGGTCATGCAGGACTACTAAAGGGTGTGGTTCATTAACTATTGTCACAAAGCCAATCGGATAAGAGTTTTGTTACCTGCACTTATCCTGACTGACCAGAAATTGACTCGCGATCAAAACACATCATTAGCATTAGACGTGAATTATTGATTTGTAGTTGGAAAAATGTAGCAACAAAAAGTATACTTGAATTTATGTTTTTTATGAAATACACCCTAAGTCTGAAAACAACGTAAAATTTCAAATATAAATATTGACTACAATATAGCACAATGTAAAGTTTGCACAAAAATAAAAAAAATGTATGTATAACTTTAAACTTGAAATCTTGAATGTTTCTTGAATGTACATAAAATCTCCAGTTCAAAATGCCATGAGGAACACGCCACTGTGCCTCAATATTTTGAATATTAACATGTGGTTTAATAATAAAAACTAAAAGGGCATTTAATTGAAAATACAGCTGAAAGAAGTTTTGTTGTTGTTGTTTTGTTATCAAAAATAGGTAATAAAACCACCATTCAACTTAACCTGTTTGGTTTCATTTTGTGTAAAAACTAAATGGTGCAAAGACAACTCACTTCCAAATAAATTGGTTGATTAAACTAAATCAGATTTAAGGCATCACTGAAAACTGCTGTTTGTTTGGCTATCAACCATCGAAGACATTATCAACAGGTCTCCAAGAGGTGTTGTATTTTTTAAAAATCTGTAAACATCTAAGAAATAAACTACATTTTCAAAATATATTCACCTGTTTAAAGAATTATACATAAATAAAAATCTGGGTCTGAAAGGGTTAATATCTCAAACATGACTGGCTTTACATCTTTGCTGACTCCATTTTTCGACCCATGCTGAAACCATTATAATTTCATTTAAGAACCCAAAACATACTGGTAGTGTTAACTGCACTTGTAAATATTTGCCAAACCCTAAACACTGTGGCCCAGTATGTATGTTTGTAGCACAGCTCGAAGACGCCATTTTCATAAGATTCGGACGATCATAAGGATATCAATCAGTCAATAAGAATATTCCACAAATCAAAACAACTGCCCGATCGCACATATGGCAGAGGAAAGGCGCAGTTAAAACAAATGATTGCTGGTTTAAACAGGAACGAGGTCGAGCATCAACATTGGCATATTCTACCTTGGTACTTAAACACAAGACAGTGCCAATTCCATTTTGAACCTCCACGTTTTTTAAGTCCATTTTCTCGTAATACAGTTTCAGATCTCTAGCAATATTTGCTGTGTATATGAATAACTTGCTACAACTCGGATCAAGCAACATTTGACCAAATATGGGCGATGGACCTTACTTGCTCGGTTTCGGTGTACTCTTCTCCTCGATGGATCTTCCCAGTTCAGATCCTCTGTGTCCCACGAGGGTTGTTTTGAAATCTTCTGTCCTTTTTTGACACTCAGGTGCTCAATACCCTCTGTGTTCTAAAACCAAATAAGCACAGTCACAAATGATAATCGATCAGTTCTGTTCTTTACAAAAATAAAACATGAAACTTTATGTGAATGTCATAGGACCATGCAGTGTAAGTTCATTTGTAGTTTCCCTATCAATGAGCTGTTTCTCTCATAAATGTGGCGTGCCATCAGTATTTAACAACAAAACATGGCATGTCACAGGAGTTATAAGCACCGTCCCTTATGAGAAAGTTCCACTTATGTTCCATTTTCATGAAGCACCATTACAAAGTCTCTGTGTCACACAAACATCATGCACAGTCTTATCCTTGTATCAAGGAAAATATTTTTCAGATGAGAGTTGGGAAATCAGTTATCTTTGTATTTAGACAGTTCATCCACGACGAATATTAAATGAAGATAGGCTATCATATTTCTCCAATTCAAAGCTTCACTATTGCATCTGCTAAATATCAATGAAACCAATATTTGGGTTAATAAACAATACGTTGATACTGAATTGCTGCATTTAAATTTACGTCACATTTACATTTATGTTCTCAGCAGATGCTTCGATACCAACCAATCCTAACATTCCTCACACAAATGTTTTCCTCCTCAGACTTTATTTTGGCACAGGGCATGGAAATGAAAATGAGTGGTAATGCTCTGCATTGTTGCACTTCTTGAACTGTCATTTATACTTTACATCACAGAAAGCAATAAATCAAATGAGTTAATAAATTTACACTTTACTTATTGTTCATTTCTATGATGTCCTTGTTTAGAGTGTGAATTACAAACAATCTTACACACGATTTGGTCGGTTTGGACAGGACAAAGTGTTAAAACCTCAGATCGTGAAAGTGAAATCGGTCTGCATGCCTTTTAAAAACAGCAGGCTGTCAGATGGGAAGTTCTACTTGGACCTACAGTTTTCCAGCTGTTTTGAGAAGACGGCATGCGTCTGTTTGTTTATGGGTAGATGTTTTAATCAGCCCTTCAGCTTTTCCACGTATGCAAGTGCTCCAAATTCCTCCAAAACACCCACCATTCTTTTGTCACTGAATTCCTGTTTACTTCTTCCCTGAAAAATGTATCTGCCATCCTCTGGTTGACATCATTGTTTGTCTTGTCATCCGATAAAACCATTTGATTTGATGTCATTGTGACATGATTTTGAAAATTGGTGTTTACCTAAGGCGTAGTTTTATCATTGGCACACATGGAAACGTGGACAGTCAGATATTTTTGTTTAATTAAGGATCTGTCATCTCCCCTTGCACGCATAACCCCCGCCCTCACCCTCTACAATCTCAGGAACATGTTGACAAACAATTCCAGCAGGAATGTGTCTTATGTAAGATATGAATCATAGTGATATCTGGGATACATTATTTTTCTGACCTCATCCAAGTCAGAACACATGAATGTTTGTAAGCTTCACTTCCAATAGTTACTGTTTTTTAGTTGCACATCTTTAACATAACAGCAACACTTTTAACGGTCCATTACTACAATTATGACCATGGTTACGAGTTTTAAACAGTTGACACATGGACAACATTTGAGCAAACAAACACAAAAAAGCAAAAGCAGCTGGATTTCATCAATTGGAGGTAATGTGCATCTGTTTTGAAACATCTCAGAGGAAAGGCGGCATACCGTAAAACTTAAAGTTACTCAAGACTGTGTATAACAAACAAAAAAGTCAAAGAAAACTGTGACAGATTGCGATTTGCATTATTTCGCAATAGTGGCGTGCAGTTCATGTATTTGTGTGTTGAATCACAGAGGTGAAAGGCCAAAGAAGTCATGGAGGAAATCTGTTCAGTCACTTACCCACTGCTGATTCGGTATCGCCAGTGAAGTCAGCATATCTGCCATAGCACCCAAAATCTGATCAGTCCGTCCCTGGTTCTTCGGAAGAGGCTTCATCTTGGCGCAGTCTCTTTCAATATCTGGCTTTATTTCTCTCTCTTTCTAAATCGCTCTTTCTTGCAGTTCGTTGTGCAAGAGATGCAGTATAGTTCCAATTTGATCCTCTAAAACACTAAATCATTTCTTTCAGAAGGATGTTCTGGTTTCGTCTAGTTTAAAGTGGATTGTAGAGAAAGGGGTGCTGCTGTCCGAAGCGTCTCCTCTGGCTTCTGTACTGAACACAGGTGGAGTCTTGCTGTGGGTCAGGCAGGCCTCTCTCCCCCTCCCTCCAAAACAGCTACAGAGTTCCCGCGAGAGGGTTTTCCGCAGTAAACCAAAAAAAAATGACTCCGTATGTCTCGCTATTCTTTGCGTTATGTTTCCTGATTTTCTGAGAATGGTACTTTCTTGACTTTTAAGCAACATGAAGTGAACATTTATCTCCAGTCTGGCTTGTCATTGGCTGTGTGCATTTACCACCCCTCCAGCCAACTCCTCTCCACCCTCTACATCACTTTCATCTTCTACTGTGCCTCCCTTACACAACAACACTGATTCTAAGAATTATGCCTCCTACTTACTTCATCATCCATCGTTTTTTATTGTACATCCATCATCATTTGCTGGAAGTAGCCTTTTTGTTTCCCATCTGCTATAACTACATGACACATGGCTTGTGCCATAGTGAGGGGTTGAACTTTGAAGCCAAATAAGGCAGCTGTGCTGGACTCAGGGTACCAACACAGAAGCTGTCAAAAGATTATTGATAATAGCGTCCCGCTTCTTAAACAAAACAAGAGCTTGAGTAGCGGAGAAGAAGAATCTCTGCATATGAATCTAATTACACTTGACAAGAGCACTGGGTTTTAGTCAGACTGTGTACGTAACTCCTTGAACTGCCATATTTAAAGCAATGAAAGCAAACTAATGTCTAAAAAAGCATTTTTTTAATTTGAACCAAAATGAAAGTGATGCTGAAGATACAGTATAGAGTTAAGTCAGCTGCACTTTTCGACGACTATTTTAATTTACTAGTTTGTTGTTGTAATAATATTTTTTTTAAGATTTATTTTTGTCCCTTTTTCTTTACTTTATTTCAGTGGGAGAGAGGACAGGAAGCAAAGTAGAAAAGAGAAGGGAGTGGGGTCGGGACCGGACAGCGAGCCGACATACAATTATATTTTTTAATTAGGTGACAGAAGTGTTTTTTTAAATTACTTTAAGTTATTCTGATCATTTATATGGACGAAATGCTGAACCATCAAAGACTTTTTCACAGTGCAAGATCCATTTTTATTTTGACCTTTATACTTTCCACAATAAACGGGTGACTGTGTCATGATACACATACGTGGGTGGCCTGCAACCTATGTGTGCTTTTTTAAGCTGAATAGACATACACATTCCTTCGTCTACTGCTCATTCCCTCTTCACCTGGCCTGCAGTCACGACACATGTTTATAGAATTACAAATGTTAGTCTGGTCTCTCTCCGCCGCAACCGCACACGAATCCGGGACGCATTTTCCCCAGACAAATTCTTATGTGATGGTGTATGTTCACGGACGGAGTGTGAAAGGAGCGGGACATAGGAGAGCGGAATGCAATCAGCCGAACACATCTGAGCTGGAGCCAAACAGTGTAAAGATGGGCTGAGGAAACACTGCCAAGAGTCTAAGAATAACTCGGCACATGGCTGTCTTTAGCACTGCTTCTGTGACTAAACTTAGAGCTCAAGGGCCGTCCTCCAGCAGACCACAGCACATGCATACATACATGCACAAACAAATCCTGTTACTCGTTAGAAAGGCTGAAATGGCAAAAGATGACAAAGCCTGAGTTGCGGGATCAGATGTTTTAAACAAGTTTTAAATGAGAGCAGCAGCAACATCAACAACATTTAGAGTTTAATTCAGTGTGCATTTTACTTTGAATATAATAATGACTTAATGCTATAATTCAGCTAATTGTACATGATTATAATGACCGAACAGTACTGTATGTGTATACTTACAGATGCTGTTTGAACTATAGTACAAAACATATATACTGTATATATTGTGACCTTAAAGGGACAGTACACCCAAAAATGAAAATTCTGTTATCATTTACTCAACCTCGAGTTGGTTCAAATCTGTTTACATTTATTTGTTATGATGAACTCAGAGAAAGATATTTGGAAGAATGCTTGTAACCAAACAGTTCTTGGCCACCATTGACTACCATACTAGGAAAAATTACAATTGTAGTCAAAAGTGCCCCAGAACTGTTTGCTTCACTGCATTTTCAAAATATCTTCTAAAGACATTTACAAAGTCATTTTTTCCTACAATGGTATACAATGGTGGCCAAGACCTGTTTGGTGACAAGCATTATTCCGAATATCTTTCTCTGTGTTCAGAACAAGGAACTTTATACAGATTTGGAACAACTTGAGGGTGAGTTATTGTAGAGGGAATTTTCAATTTTGGGTGAACTGTTCCTTTAATAAATCAGATCAGACATCCTTCATTATATTTTTTCTATTTTCTATTTTTTCTAGTATGCAGAGATAAAACACCTTGCATTCAGGTAACATTTCAAAGCAAGCAAAAATGTGTATTTTAATCATGCTGAGGCTTATTTTGTTATGGTACATAGAGTTCCCTGACAACACAGAGTAAACAAACCACTAGTTTGTAGTGGTGCAGTTTGCTTCCCTCTGCTGGTGAAATTAGAAAAAAAACATAAAAAAACATTTCATTGCAGTGCTCATAATATACAGTGTACACTGATAGGTAAAATTTTATGCTCTTGTGGAGAGTCAGTGAAAAAAAATGGGTCAGCTAAGCTTCCACTTTCTCTCTCTCGTTTCCTGCAATACCTCCTGTACTCCAGATCAAGAGTTTGAGGAAAATAACAGTTGCTGCCCCTCTTCTCCTGTTTTTACAATACAGCTTACCAAGCCCACTCGACCTGATGCTTTAAATCTATCAGCAGGTTTGGCTGAATGTGTTTCCATAGGTTATATAAACTCATCCATTAATCGGGTTAGTAATTATGACTGAAAATAGCCTTAATAAAGTTTAACTGAACTTTTATTACCAGTGTAAAACTACATGTAAATGCTGATTATTATGTCACAATATGTGGCCTATAATTCTCAAAAATACATGAGTCACAGTGCTATTAAATTCATAAATCTCCCATTTCTGTGTGGAACGTACTGTTCCTTTCACTCCTGTTTTGTTTATATATTTCTTTACAATGCCCTAAAAAACCAGTGTGCACCCCACCAAATGTGCCAGCCCACTTTGCTGTGTGAAAATAATCGAATTTGAAATCACAGAATGGGATCATTGAGGTCTGTTTGCTGTTGTTGTTCACAACGTTATAACACGCAAGCATAAGCGGCCTCTATTGTTCAAAGACTTTTGTTTTCTCAATACAAATAAACTTGCAGGGATGTAAACACAATGTTTCAAATCAGTAAAACATTAAGAAACAAGTGACTTTTAAGGGCATTGCCAGGAATATAATAAAATTTAGGGAAAAAAATGAGGTGCATGAAAATAAAAGCTTTTTCAAACTAGGGACAGTTCAACCCAAAATAAGAAATGATGGCATCATTTATTCACCTATTTTGAACACGCTTTTCAAATATTGTAAATTACTCTTTGTTTTATGAAAAACAAAAAACGATATTTTGGAAATGTCTTTGGTTTTTGTGTCCACACAAGCAAAGTCAATGTTGTTTTGTTACCAATGTTCTACAAAATATCTTATTTTGAGTTCTGAAGAAGAAAAAAACTCATACAGGTTTAAAATGACATCAAGGTGAACTATCCCTTTAAGAGGATTCCAAGGGGAAAAAATATTTTTTAAATCACGTAAATTATTTCATTGTAAGTTACAAAATAAAATGCCCTGACTGGTCAGCCAATATACAAAAATGGCAATAGCTGAATCGCTACAAATTTGGTTAGATCAGTTTCAATTTAAGTCTCTCTTAAATTTGCATGTGACCAAGAGAGCACAAGGTGTTACCTGGGGTTTGACTGAAATGCTTAAGCACCTTTTAATTGGCTAAACTCACATTTCGATCCATTACTATTTAAGGGTTTGTATAAGACATGGACAATTCAAAGGCATTCCAGGCATAAAAACTAAACCAAAAAAAAAACGCATAGACCTGATGCTTTAAATCTATCAGCAGGTTTGGCTGAATGTGTTTCCATAGGTTATATAAACTCATCCATTAATCGGGTCAGTAATTATGACTGAAAATAGCCTTAAAGTTTAACGTGAACTTTTATTACCAGTGTAAAACTACATGTAAATGCTGATTATTGTGTCACAATATGTGGCCTATAATTCTCAAAAATACATGAGTCACAGTGCTATTAAATTCATAAATCTCACATTTCTGCGTGGAACGTACTGTTCCTGTCACTCCTGTTTTGTTTATATATTTCTTTACAATGCCCTAAAAAACCAGTGTGCACGAGGTGTTACCTGGAGTTTGACTGAAATGCTTAAGCAACTTTTAATTGGCTAAACTCACATTTCGATCCATTGCTATTTAAGGGTTTATAAGACATGGACAATTCAAAGGCATGCCAGGCATAAAAAATAAACCAAAAAAACATGTATTCCAAGAAACTGAAGAACTTCTAGGTGTAGGTTTACAATACACATCCAATTCCCTGCATACAGGTGATGTTTAATGTTTTATGACTTTACATATGTAAAATGTAAAGTCCTGTGTTTGTCTGTGGTAAAGTTCTGATGGGATTCCCATTTAATGAAAAAACAGTCAATTGCTCACAGTTGGTTAAAAAGGAAGTCATTTTTTAAATAGAAACATGAAGACTCAGACCAGAGGGGTGACGCAGGGAGAATCCCACAGTCAGACTAGTGGCAGCTACCATTTCTGAATGTTAATCCACAAATCTCCTGTAATCAGGATGAGAGTGGGGCATGCTGCAGGGCACCTGTGTAAAGATTTAGAGGGATTCTTCAGTGATCGAAGGCCTGTGTGTCAGAGCGGACTCTGAAGCAGGGAGGAGGGGATAGGCAGTGACACGACTCTGTCCTACGAGATCAGACAGTCAACAGTAGGAATCCATAGTGAAGGGACCTCTCGGACACGGCAGGAGCAATGATCTGATCACCCAGAGATATGTGGACCAAATTAAACTTTTGTCTGAGCGCTTTAAATGGTGAGAAACATCTTATTGATTTGGTGTAAAACTTGGGAAATCTGCATTGGCTTCTACTTAAGTTACTACTTAAGACTACATAAAAGTGATGCAGAAGAGAACTTCTGGCAAATTTCTAGAAACAAGTTGTCTATATATATATTCTTGTGCATTTGCTCTGATATCTGGCATTGTATATCAAGGTATATAATATAGATCAATCAGAGCAAAATATGATTAGCTACTATGAATACGACTTTATATATAAAGCCAGAATATTTACAATTATTTAAACAAATCGTTGTATCTTGTAGTGCAATTTTATGTTTGGATTGCTTGGGACGGCGTGTGGACTGAGATCTGGCTCTCACAGGATAGATTGTTTATATGGCACTTACAGGGAATGTTTTCCCATCCTCGCTACTTCCCTCTGTCTCAGCCTCACACAAACGCTCACTGCGAGTCTGTCTTGCACTGGTTACACAGTGCCGCCAGCAACAACAGTTAAATATAGCTGGGAAAGCACCGTGAGAGCAAATGTGATCTTTTTCATATTTATTTATGTTATTTTTTCATGCATGGAGCAGCCTAGATAGCAAACCTGTGATAAAAATTGGTTTTCATGTGACCAATGTGTCCTTTCTACATCAAAAGTATGCAAAGGAAGAAAGAATTATAATTTGTTTGTCATATCAGTTGCTTGTATCCAAAGCATACGTGTAAATGGCAATGTTGATAGTTTCTGGCTCATTTAATGATGGGGTCACCTGCCTTAAAGGAGTAGTTCACTTAAAAATGTTCTCCCATTGACGTTCCATTGTATTTTTTATTCTTACTATGGAAAGCCAACGGGGGCAAATTTTGAAGTGAACTACTCCTTTAAGAGCTTTAACAACGACACCACAACAAGCCAAAGGTTTTTGGTTTACATTAATACAACGTCCATCAGCTCTGTCCAGCGTGAAATGGACTCACTTCAGAATTGAAAGAGAACATGATCTTCAAGTTTTAAAGAAAATTGTGTTTACTTGGTATCTCACAGCTATAAGTTGACATGAGGTGTAGGAACAGTTCACAAAAGGAAACTCTTGTAATCCTTTACTCCCGCTTTTCATCTGACCCTATTTACGAAACATAAAAATAGTGTTTTAAGAATGCTGGTCACTTTTTTCGAGTCACAAAGAATGCTGAGTGCTGACATGAGCTGTCAAGCTTAAAAATTATAATAAAAAGGGCATATTTCTCATACACCATATATAGATATTTATTAATATTTAAAAAATATTTATTGCACTTATTGCAAATCTTGTCACCAACCATGGCTTGTTCATGAGAGTCATACAAAAAAGTCAAAAGAGTGTGTTATAACAGCAAGCAGAGTTTTCCTGGTCGAGTGAACTTATTTTATACCAAACACAACATGTTGTTTAAAGATATTTGAGAATATAAAAGAGTAAAGTAGTCTAATAATACCAAGGGAAATTCTCCTGTATGATTTTGACAAGTCAAGAGTCTTCCTCTGCTGACACAGAATCAGACACATGACACACAAGCTAGACTAACAGATTCTGCCCTCTTCTCTACAGTTAATACCATTTACAAAACTGCTCTAGTGCTCAGTTCAACATAATATTCTCATTAAAATCTACAACAGCAAAAAACATGGTGCCAAAACAGATACTTTTCAATTTGCAATGCGATCAGTTTGGCATAACCTTGTTATCAACATTCAACAGTTTCAGATATTTTCTGCAAGCTTCAAAAATCTCCTTTACTTTCATCGAGCAATTTCAGTTTTATGCCAATGCAAATAGTTAACATAAAGTTCAACAAAATCAATCTATTGGTAAAGTAGAAATTTGTATCTTACTTGGGCGATAAATGGGTACAAAATATCAAATGACAATATCAATCTATATCATTGCATTGTAGGCTCCAGAAGAGGAAGCACAATGGATGGCGACGATATCTAGGTGCCTGTTGACTGTGTGAGTTTTGGCTCGTGCTGGCCAGATGGCTGAGGTTAAAGTGATGGTGCAGGTTGATCCAAACCTGGGCTCTGGTCCAGATGAGGATGCCTCCGAGCTGTCAGTTTCAGAGAATGATTCAGATTCCGAGAGCGTGCTGTCAGATGACTCGGTGCTCCCTGACTATGAGCGGGAAGAGGCCAGCGGAGGCCCTGTCAACACCTTGTACCAAGCCTGTGCCAAGAACAATACTGCAGTCCTCCGCAGAGTTCTGGAAAGGGGTGTCACAAGAGATGAAGTCATGGATCTAGACATAAATGGAAGGGTAGAGTCGCACATTCATATTACTGATCAAACACTTGAAGCAGAAATGGTTTGCATTACTGTAAGCTCTGACCAATCCTCTTCCAATTCTCTGACAGAACGGTCTGATGTTGGCAATTTCAAAAGGTTTTCTGGATATTGTGTATGGACTGAACCAGTGCCCGTTTCTGGATATCAATCACCAGGATAATGATGGCAACACTGCACTCATGATCGCGGCACAAGCTGGTAAGCTCTTCTTTAACACACTACCCTGTTGTAATGATCAGCATCGCTGGGTACTGTTGTGGTGGGGATGTTGAAGAAATTGTACAAACAGATGCATTTGGTGAACAGCCTAGGCTTTTCTGACAGTAAGACCAACATCCAACCATAACGGCCTGCATTAAAACATCAAATTGGCTTATGCTGGGCTTTTTAGCAGATTAAACTAAACAAATACGTGGCATAAACAATAAACATTATCGCTTGCTATTGCAGGTTTTGTCATCATTCTTACCTACATCCTTAACTACTTCTCTGGAGTGGACATGGAGGTCAGGGACAACCGAGGCTTCACTGCACTGCTCAAAGCGGCCATGCAGGGCAGCGATGACTGTGTGGCCTCACTGGTCATGGCTGGTATGTTATTCTAGGTCAATAACAACAATAAAAACAGTCAGTTAACAGACTGGTTAGTTTAAACAGGTGAGAACTCTTCCTTTAAGCACACTGAGCGTGCCCTGACTCTTTAAATCAGTGCAAACTCAATCGGTCGTTCTGTTTTATGCTAGAACTAGAAGAGCATTGCTACCCTACTGCAAAACTTTAAAATATTATAAAAACGCATTTAACACGGCTTAACCCATACCACTGTCGCCAATTGCGACGGTAAAAATTCATAACGTTATACAAAACATACTAAGCAGATGTGAGGCCGTTTCAATTCAAATTTACAGTATTTTGGGTACACTTGTGGCTGATATGTAGCTGTCGGTCATGTCAGGGTTAAATCACTCTTCGTTGCATACTCGCGTGTTGTGTTTTTATGTGGATGTACTGTAATTTACGTCATATTTAATCCAGTCGCTGTTTTCCACAAATGTAGACGGCTAAACTTTCGCATTAAAATGTAATGTTAATATAAAAAATGCACCATGAGTGAAGGGATTGATGCTTTCAAAACCCCTCGGATTTTAGATATTTCCCAGTACAAACTCGGATGTATCGTCTGGATTTAGTTAGACATTAAAAATATTTTGTTACATTCAAACATTAATGTTACTAATAAACTAGTCGAGTTAAAACATCCCATCTATTAACATAAAATGAACACAGTTCCATAAATTATTTTCGGGTTTAGGTGGAAATATCCTTAATCCGAGGTGTCTTGCACGCAGCATAGGCTAATGCCCGAATTAAATATTCAATCCCATGATGCACGGCAACCACGAACGCTCAAAAATGGAAGCATTTTGGTAGCAATTTTCAATTTAGAATGCAACATGGTATATGTTGCATTTATGTATTTAAATATACATTTAAATTACTTATGTGTACCATTAGGTGCTAAATAAAAATAATATAATTTACTTTTGTCAGTTCCTACACTAGTTTTAATATCTAATATAAATATATATTTATGCTGCATAGATAGATAGACACTTGACACAGCGCGTTGAGTGTTGCATTTCGAGCTGGTCACGCCCCCTCCCGCTATAGCGTCATTGCGTGAAGGAGGAGCCACCGAGCCAGCATCACTAGCTCAAGCTTGTTACTAGCGTTGTTTTGAGACGTTGGAAACTTATATGGCCTCAGAGAGCTGTCGTTTTTAGACGCAAATATTTTTAGTATAACGTTTAAATGTGGTGGATAAATTCATGTCAGTGTCAACATTTGTTAAAGTTTGATTTTCCCCACCTATGTAAGTTGTGTGTAGCATGAAGCAGACAACAAAATTGCATTTTAAGCACCGTGATGTTGTGACGTGACGGAAGTGCAAGCCGGTTTAAAATCGACCCATTTTCTGTTTGATCCTCGGATAATCTATTAGCGTTTACGGCGAGTAATGTATGAGAGGCGCAATCTTCCGGTGTAGACGTGCACTTGTGACAATTCAGTTACACTTTTTAGACCTTCAATAGCTTCGTATTTAGAACTCATGCAAATGTTGTGGCCTGTTAAAGTGACACGAAACTTGTTTGGTTATAGTTACAACGTAATCACTACGCAGGAAGCAAAATAAAAATGGAAAATCCATTAAACTCGACATTGACTGTAAACTACACCTCAAGCGGCCACTAGGTGGGGCAATAATAATTGTTTACATATTTCTAGTCCACCAACACGTCTCACACATACAGTGAGGTCCGTTGACTACCTCTGGTTTACATTTTTACGTTTGGAAAATAATAAATGCATTCTAGTTCCTGCAAAACCATTTTTAGTATTTTAATTGTGAGCTTAGATGCTGTAAGGAGAACACACACTTGAGCATAGACTATTTGTCCAAATCTGTTTCAGAGCTTCAAAGAGCATCATATGTGCACCGATGTAAAACTGTATATTGAATTTGAATTAATTTTACATTATAAAATGTTTTACTTAATACGTAATATGGTGCAAAGCGTTTGGTCTCCACTGTATATATATAATTCTTTTCTGAAGCACTGTTGTTGACATCTCTTGAATGCCTCTTTTTGCTAGGGGCAGACATAAATGTGGTGGATGCCACAAGGGGGAAAGATATGAAAGAATGGGCCCTGAAGACAGGTCGATTTAACACATTAAACAGGCTTAGGCGACTGAACAGCAGATCACGTGCAGAACAATTCTGTGAGACTTATGTCCCTGAGTGGCCAGAACTGAAGGAACTTGTAGCCAAAGCAACGGCCACAAAAAACACAGGGAAGAAAGTCGCCCATCGGCTGAAATCAACCTTCACTTTCAGCTTTCCACATGACCCTCCGGACAATGGCGTCATGGACTATATGGTGCGTATCACCACAAGCATCCACAGTCCTTTGGTGGTCACAGGATGTCGTCCTCTCTGCCCCACCAGTCCGCCGGAGATTGGCAGGAGACGTCTGCCTGTGCCTGATTTGATGCAGATGCACCCAGAAAATGACCTGACGATACATGCGATCCAGCACAGCAACGGCTCTATCCCTGCCTCAACCACCTCCGCCTCTTCTTCCTCGCTGGCCTCATGCTGCTCTGACTCAGTGCGGAGAGGCAGCATAATATCTTTGGCCTCCAATGGCCTCCTCAAGTTTGTCCCACGCATGGCACGACGCAATAGCGTGTTCCCTTCTGGCTGCATCCCCCAAATCAAAGTGACAAAGTCTGGGGAACCAACAACAAAGAAGGAGAAGAAGAAGAAATCTAAAGGTCATTTAGAGCCACCAGTATGGAAGTACAAGGAAGCTAAAGAAGAGAAAAAGAAAGAGAAAAAACGGTTGGAAAAAGAAAAGGCAGATAAAGAGAAGAGTGATAAGAAGGTTAAGAAAAGTCAAAATAAATGAACTGCCAACAGATTATTCCCATGATATTACAGCTCTCAGATTCATAAGGCATCCAAGTAGATCTTTCAGATCTCGTCCTAGGAGTTTAAACTGTTTCACTCAAGTAATGGCGTAACAAGGCAGCAAAAAGCACTATTAGCTCATAAAGCTTGATGCATATGCGATGACAGCCATTGTTCATTTTACAGGACAATCTTTACAAGTTTTTTTTTTTATAAACTAAAGCTATGCGTATGTACATCCAATTACTTATTTGAATGTGATTTATCATGAAGATATTACTCAGGGAAGACAAAATTATATTTTTACTGTACAGTATTGTTGCGGGTACAACTGACTAAGCAAAATCTGTCACATATCTATGCAAATAAGAATTAACTCATGATAAGACAAAAAGTTATACATTCCCCTATGGAGTACCTTTGCACTGATCGAAATATTATACTGTATGTTTGTTAGTCTGTATTATATTTTGGTTGCATAAACAAATAAAGTGGAAATATTTATTAAAGTATTATTTATATGAAGGGCTATGATGATTTTTGTAAGTCAGGTTCTATATTATCACTGATGATTTAGATTGTAAACCAATCACTGTGAGCTTAAAGCAATGCTATAATTGGAGCCGTAAGGTTGAGATACAAAATAGGACTTGTGGTTTAGCAAAGTTTTGCTTACTCATTATATCCTTACGTAACTGCTAAGATCTTTAGCTTGACAGAAGGTGAGGTATTTCAAAGGCATATACAAAAATAACCCTTGCAAGTTATTTGCAGAACTTTTGCTTCTCCCATGAATTTTAGTGATTAAGCATTTTCAATTCTGGTTGTGCAGGAGTTCTACTTTAACCACACTATGTGAAATGTCTCACTTGTTTTTAAATCAGAAACCATAAATAGCTAAATGTCTGAAATTAGTTTTGTAGAAAAAAAATATGCATGATACCCTAAAGATAAACCCCAAATGAAATTGTATAGTTACAGAGTGCCCATCTTTTATACAGCCATGTTGTTTATTTAAGACCTAGCTTTTTATCCTTGTAGTTGAGGCAAGCATTTATTTCTTTATGGAACATTTGTTATGTCCTGAATTCAATATTAAATATATAATGTTATTATGTTTATTCGTTTATTATCAGTGGTAAAAAAGGAAGTGCTGTGTCATCTTCTTTCATAATTGCCCAACAATAAAAGTTTCTATCCGTTACAGGAAAACAGTAAGCATGTGTTAGCAGAACTAAATAGTCTGAGAAAAGACAGACTCTCATAATCATACATATCATGGGAACAGAATAAATGAATACCGTTTAAAACACAATTCTCCCTCTTCTCCACTCAGATCAGATGTGTGCCAGCTGTGTCTGAAAACAGCAGCCAAAAGATACGTTTTTGCTTATGATGTGGTTAATCTTGAATACTATCTCTGTTTTGTTGTAACGAAGAGAACTTTATTTCCGTGAGAGATCTGTGCGAGGTTATTTAGGGCTATGGAAACTTGCTAAGCGGTTTTCTCTCGAAGCTTAGGAGACCTAATGGACATTTGTTGACATACAATAGGAGCATAGAGTCACAATTACAGTTCATCCGATAAATTAGTTGTAAATGAATTTGAGGCATGTTTTATCATCGTTCATCTTGTAATCTCTTGATTTAAAACTGTGGTATTTGGGCAAATTTATTTTGACATTATTTCTAAAAGAGATACTTAGCCTAAAACAATCTGAGACTTCTCTTTGCCTCATTCAACCATACGGAGGTCTTCAGGCTTCTTTGGTAGATGTCACAATAACCCAAGGACGCCCCGCCTTCAGCAATGTCCCAACTGTCCATCTGTGTTCAATCTCCTTAAAAACCACAAACTCTAGAAAGCGCGTCAAGAGGGATAGCCAGATGCATTAAGCTACTTATCACCGATTGGTTATTTAAATGTTACTTAAGTTCAAATGGCGTTTAAAAACAGTCTCCTTGCCTGAGTCACTTTCTTGCATCCTTGATATCAGCCCAGATCAATTGGTATGACCCAAGAAATACGCACGAGCACTGTCATATCAATAGGGTAACTTTTGCATTATTTTAAACTAAAACAATATTTGTCAATGAATACCACAGACTGAGACTACGTTTACAAAAGAGATCAGTGCAAAAAGTAATCACCTTTGAAGTTCGCTTCATAATAGCTATGAGAAAAACAACAGTTGTGGAAAAAACGAAAGGTTCGCGAGCAACAGGAAAACAGCTATGAAAGCGCATTTCTAGCGAACCCGGGCACAGACAATGAGGGGTGGGACAGAACGGTATATTTCTGTAACTGCGTAATCTAACCCTTAAATCAGGGACACGTTTGCTTTAGACTTGTCGAGAAAAAGTCTTCGGAATTTGATTTGGGAATGTTTATTTCCAAGCGGAAGATTGCTGTTTCTTCTCCGAGAGCCATTTACTTTTCGGTTTATCAGCAGAAGATTTGACTCGAGATATATATGTACCAAAGCCCGATATACGCAAGAGGAAATAACATTTCGTATTGTGAGTGCGGTGAGGACGAAGGAATTTACCATACGGTGGGAAATGTCAGGACGCGGAAAAGTTAAGGACCCATCACATCTGGATATGACTTGCGCGTGCGTGCGGCGTTGATTTTTGTATATTCGCGGTTGTAAGATTTTAGATATGTTTAACTCTGTAAGTAATGAGAGCATACATTGAAAACATATGAAGTTTGATCAGCTGGACCTGCAAGTGAACGCAAAAGGAAAAACAGGTAGGCGACGTCACTTATTTAAGTTTTCCGATCTTTCAAATCATTACTTTGCTTTATGGAGTCAATCATTTGAATGGATACAGATGGTGA
Source organism: Triplophysa tibetana (assembly GCA_008369825.1). NCBI lineage: Eukaryota > Metazoa > Chordata > Actinopteri > Cypriniformes > Nemacheilidae > Triplophysa > Triplophysa tibetana. Next base: position 17,778,234 of record CM017912.1, on the reverse strand, counting down.
TTCGGTAAAAGCTGTGTTGTCTTATGTTTTCCTACTTTAAAGGGTCATGGATAACTGGTAATTGCAAATGTTACCCTTGTTGGGCTTTATTTATTTATTAAAGCCTCACAGCATGCAGAAAACAATCTATAGGATTTAGACTTCTTTATCTTTCCCTTTTTTTCCTGGTTGTGGAGGGTGCTCTAGCCATTGGTTTAATTTACATTTACATTTAAGCATTTGGCAGACGCTTTTAGCCAAAGCGACTTACATTGCTTTATCCTATACATTTTACATAGGCATTTGCGATCCCCTGGTCTCGAACCCACAACCTAAACGCAATGCTCTTACCACTGAGCTACAGGAAAGTATTTATTTGTTTGTCAAACTGACAAAAATTTTTGTAACTCATAAAAAACAAGAAGGTGTTCTGTTATTATAATTATGTTATCATTATTTATACAATAAATATATTTGTACAAAAGACACAGTTTACAGGAATCCCTGTTACATTCAACAGCCAGGGACAGATCTGTATGGAAGTATATTGGTAGCTGTTTTCAATTTAAAATGCAATACGCAAAATGGCAATGCAGGATGTAAAATAAAAAATTCAATTTAGTATTTAAATTTACATTTTAAATAACATATGTGCAGCATTAAAAATTCAATTATATCAATTACATTTCTTAGTTCCTATACTAGTTTTAATATGTTATTTAAAATTATATTTTTAACGCTCCTTAAATTACAAAATGAAAATGAAAAAATGCATTCCCTGGATTGATTATATATGTTTAAGATAGTCAAGCAAAAGTGTAGAAAAATAAAAATTCAAATGTTATTTTCCCTAAATGCATTAACATTAGCAGGTTAAACACTTGGGATTGCATTTTCAATTACACACAGTGCCTTGGGTTTTGTAAAATTCAATGTGGACTTGATAATGCATTTCGAGCTGGCCACGCCCCCTCCCCATTACAGCGTCACTGTGTGAGGGCGGAGCCATTTAAAGGTGGCTTTGAATACTCTGTTTAGCCCGTGACTGACTTAGCTCCCTCCGCTGTCAAATGCTAATGCTATCCGCATATATATACGGTACATGTACGTCAATTCACGGTTGATAAATATTACTTACATTGGCAGCGCTGTCTCTTTAAGTTGGTCTCGATCCCTCTTTACATTTAGTCATTTAGCAGACGGTTTTATACAAAGCAACTTACAGCGACTTACTTTTGAGTATCAACTGTGAAGCTAATCCTACTTGCACTGATTCGCGCAAACATGCCGGTTTTTATTCACGGTTTCTGAGGGTCTTCCTCTTAAAATGAATTAAATCCAGTCTGTGCTGCGACTACATTGCATGTTGCATGCTGTCCGTGAACTTTAGCCGTCAGGAACACCGCTGTCGCTTGTGAAAACGTGGGTGGAATTTGAATAGTGTAGATTTACACCGTGTCTACCCTAGATGGTAATATTGTCCACACTGGATGCGGCGCGGCGAACAACCAGGTTGTCATGTCGCGGCAGTCGTGTCCGTTGTAGACAAGCTGTAGGGGGGTAATATTATAATAAGAGCCTGCTTTTAAGTCATAACAGGAGCGAAATCTGAACAGCTTGATTTCTCACATGGTTGCAGAGAAAGGCTCATCAAAACAAACTTGTTTTTCACGTTTTCTGGGTTGCTAGATGCACCGGGACCCGATTATAAACACCGAAAGATTTAGATTTTCATACGATGACTCCTTAAATCACCATGATTTCAATCTTTGACATGACCTAACTTCTCAAGAATAAAGATATCAAGGTTATATTTTCACAAAATGTTCATTCAGATGGTTTTATGTAGAAAACAGTGAATCACTCAAAAATCCATTTAGAAACGTTTTCATAGGTAGGGTCACATTTTATCTCATGGATGTGAAATGCTGGTGCTCACTTAAACATTCAGGCATGGCGGTTCATTCTAACTGCACTCAAAACAGACAAGTTACTACAGCTTCAAGATGGTACCCGAGATATGAAGCCGAACACTGAATGTCCTTTTTAAAATTTTAATGTTTCTATACAATGCATATGCAGCGTGTGTATTTATATATGGGTATAGGATACATTCTGCAGCGTGACATACTATACTCGACTATGTTTTTAGGCATACAAGCTGATATCGAGAAATATTGATTCTTGTATTTAAAAAAAATATTTGGTGACTTAAAATGCATAAGTGATTCAGCTAGAAGATCTGAAAAATAGCACATACACATTTCCTTCCAGTTCAAAGAATAAGTCCTGAGAAAAGTGGAAGCAGAATTATAAGTGTACCTTTCGTTTTCATTAGACTTAAGAGAGAGAAAGGCTGATGAACCGGATGTTGCAAGAGAACTTATATTTCATAGTCTTCTTAATCTCTGATTCAAGGCGGTGACGCTATCTGATTTGAGAATCATCCTGGCATCCTAGAAATAAAGATCGGCATTTCCACATGGGTGGGGTTGTTTTCCTTCAAAAATGTGGCCCAGAGGGCCCGGCAATTATCAAAATCTTTTTGTGCATTGAGCCTACGTGACAAAGTTGTTTACACTAGCCCACCTGCACTTACATTGGCATGCTTAAATGGTTTACTTAAAAGGCTACCGCACAGACAAGGTGACTTCTGGAGTTGGGTCTTGCAACACCGTGACTTAAATTTGTTTGTTTGATATAATTACAAGTGTAACAGATTAGACTGACAAACTGACATACTGTATATATGCATTAAGATATCTTCTCAGTCACATGTGGATGATATTGCTATAGGAAGACCAAACAGGCTCTGTTTACCGATCTGTTTCAAAACATCATAGCAAACTCTTTTTTTCCGTGACATCACTTAAGTAAACAGTGTACCTATTTAATTATAGTGTTGGGGGACACGGTCTGTTTTGCTGTTTTCTGAAGCCTCAGCCAACCCGATCTTACACTGGCCGCGGAAATGCATTTTTGTATGCATAAAAAAATAAAAACCCTGGTGGTATCTTGATCGTGGTATATCCTTTTTCAAAACACCTCAAAATCTTTACTTGGGTATTTTTGGATATACTTTCAACTAGCTGGTCTCAAGATGACTTTTGGTGAATGGGAATAGCAATTCCCATTCAGACATCAAACAACCGGAAAGTATCCCAATACTGTATGTTTTAATCATTCTACATCATTTTTATATTTTTAATATAATACAATGAAATGAAATGTATGTATGCATCATAAAAATGATCAACCACTGTATTTGTCATTTCAAGGTTCTTTCTTACATTTTTCCAAGTTAAAAGTGGCTTGAAATCCAGCCCAACAAATTGCATGTTTTCCATAATCACATAATTAAGTTTTCACACAGCCATTGTGCTTGCGTGACCAGGCGACTTCCAGGCCTAGAGGAACAAGCAATCCGGAGTCTCTGGATGGCTAGCCGGGTGCGGCCTCTGAATGGCAGGAAGTATAGCCATCAATATTTACTCTGCGTGTGCAGCAGCCAGGGTGTCTGCGAGGACCAGTGGTACAGAGAAAAGAGAGGCAGAGCCGAGCTGCTCTCACTAAAGTCCTCTCCCACCCACTCGGACTATAATTGCAGCACAGACAGACTGACTGGCCCTGACCATTTGTCGTTCTTTAACTCATAACTTCCTTTGGTGTGGAGTGAGATTATCGAACCACCTTTTTCCATTAAAGGCTCTTTTGTTCAGAGATTCCAAGACACTATACTGCAAAATGTTATGGTATGATTCCAGTATGGAACGGTGCCTTGTGAGTGCCCAATCAGAAACGGATGTTTTATTCTGTATTGTGATTCTGTATTCCCTTTTTCTTAGAGATGAAGTATGCCGAGGTGTTTGCGGTCCTGTCTGTTTTGGTAAATGCAGGGAACTGTTTGCATTGTTATGATCCAGCCGATTTGAGTAAAGGTACAGTTTTTATTTTGTTGCATTATGTCCCAGTTTAATTTGCAAACTGTATGTACATTGAATCAGAGATTTGTTTTTCATAAGCAGTGAGACAATAAGCCAGAGGAAGTTGTGTCTTCCTGCTTTGTCACGCAGCTGCGTTGGTCAGGACACCTTTAAATGTCTTTCATTTCAGTCCCATATCACACTTTACATTTCAACCTCACTTTCTTCTCAACAGACAAGGTGGTGCCGTTACAGTGTGCATGTGAGAACGTTTATGACTGTGTTAACAACACCTGCTGGGGCAATTACTGCTACCACACTTTGTACAATGAGGTAGAAAGGAGAGGCTGTTTTCAAACCTTCGAGCAGTGCCATGTGCCTGATATTTCTGGACTGTATTGTAAATGCTGCTTCGATCACTTCTGCAATGAAAACTCCACAGTGCCTGCAAAAGGTCAGTAAATATACAAAGAAACAACCCTAAGGTGCATTTAAATGACTTACATTGACGTAGTTAGAGTTAGATACATATACCAGCAAACCTTGCAAAAATAAGTATACTTCAAGTGAATTGTATTAAGTATACATAAGTTAAGTTTGATTACAGTTAAATTAACTTAATGTATTATGTATATTTGTCGAAAGTACTAATTGGGACTAAATTGGTGTGTTTTTTATTTTATAAAAATATACGTTTGTAACCGTGGTAAACTTTGAGTACATACTGTAATTCATTTTAATATATTTTCGTTTGTTTTTGAACTATACTACAAGTAGATCTATTGATAGTTTACTGTCGCACATTTTTTAGTTTATGAAAGTGAACTTTGAAGTAGTCTTTCACCAAACTACAAGTGTAAGTAGTGAAAATGTACCAAATCGACAAAGTCAATCATTAGCCAAGTATACTTAGAATAAATTGATTTTGATAAACTGAACAGTGTAAATGCGCAAGTATAGGCCTATAAGACTCTCACAGCATCTCAATTTGCATGCTAGCCTTCCTAGTATTGAAAAATTCTATTAGCATGTCCCGAATCGTAGTATGTTGAAAAGAGTAACCTAAAGATTCCCAGATGGTCTACTACTTACGGTAGAAATTCGAAGTGCATAATGATGCACACTCTATTTGTAAGTATAAGTAAAGTATACTTAAGTGTAGTTTTAAAAGAGCAATGTGGACACTTTAGCGCCATTTAGCGGCGAGGTTATGAATTGCAACCAACGGCTCACTCCACCGCTTGCCCTCCCAATCGAAGGACTATTGCGGCTGACACAGAACAAAGATGTTGCTACGCTTCTTTGCCGAAGGAGATAAATTATTTATGGAACACACTCTGTAGAGCAGTTGTCTGTTTAGGTCTATACCGTAGCAACATGGTGTTTTCCATGCAAACTCATGGTGAATCTAGATAGAAATAGCTCATTCTAAGGTATTAAAACATAAAGTTTCATTATGCAAGGTCTTTATACACCTCTGAACGTATAGTTATGTATATTATATTGCATTTCTGTCAATTGATCCTGCTAAATATTACACATTAAACGTTTAAGTATATTTTTAGAAGTACATAAGTGTGAAAGTATTCTTATGTTTTGTTTAAAATAAACACACTAATAGCACACTTGAATAAACTTAAACAAAACATATTTTTAGGATATTTTTTTCTGGGGGGTAGTTTACTTTCATTACTTTACTCACAAAGAGCCCTTGCCTGGCTTTGCTTCACGTAAGCATCTGTTGAGGTTTTGTTGCTGCCCTCTAGTGCTTGATTCACTGTAAAATAGTACTCTTCAACTCAAAATTTCTATTTTCAGTTGCCTCAAAGTTTTGTGAATTTTGCAAATGCCTGTTAAAACGCCTGTTGCCCTACGTGACACAAATATGAACATTTTATTGAGCCAATTCAAAAAAAAAGACAAAAAAAGTAACCAAAATTTGTTTTGGGCTCTGAATTTTAAATATATTATTTACATAAGAGTTGCATTGATAATGAACATAGGTCACCTCATAAAATCACATGCAGTTTAACACGACTGTCATTTCAGATCTTGTACAGGAGAAATCTATGGTTCTGTTGGTGGGAGTGCCTGTGTTGGTGCTGGTTGTAATGTCTATGGCGGCCTGCGGGCTTGTATTGTGGCTGCGTACGAAACGACAGCACCGCAAACTGGTTGATCATAAAACCTCCATGATCAAAGTTCCTATTGGGGGAGACCCTACTTACGGGGTAAGAGACAATAGTTCAGACCTGTGTTGTTGTATTCCATGCACAATGTGTTTGACTGATTTCACAATTGTTAATTCATTCTAACACATTCTTATCTGTAATTCGCAAATCACAATTAATCTTGAACTGATGTTTGTTGCTCTCAAAATCCTATTAGAAATCCAAACAGAAAGCCTAGTTCTCTTTGGTATCTTTCATTCAAATTGAATGAATAAATTCAGTTAAAAACTTGAGCTTTTGATATAGACTATCATAAAATAGTTTGACAGTAGCTGTGTATAATGTTCTAGCTTTGACAATGATTGAAAACGTATAATTCTCTTTTTTCAGGATATTTTTGATGAGTTTTGTACGTCGGGCAGTGGCACCGGTCTGCCCTATCTGGTTCAGATGACCATGGCACGACAGATCTCTCTGGTTGAATGTGTAGGTGAGGGAAACGTTCATTTCTCATTCACAACACTCTTCGAAAATAACCCTGCAACAAAACATTGATCATTGCTACACTTTATACTAAACTATGTCTTGTTTCATTTTTAACTATTCCCAATGAATGCTTCTGGCAGGTAAAGGACGTTACGGAGAGGTGTGGAGAGGTACCTGGATGGGAGAAAGTGTAGCTGTTAAGATCTTCTCCTCTCGTGATGAACAGTCCTGGTTTCGAGAAACTGAGATCTACAACACCGTCCAACTGAGGCATGAAAACATCTTGGGTTAGTACCACCCACAGTGCGCATTTCTTCCTAGCTCGTGTGGGAAGAAATCATTTGGAGAGTATTTTTGAAAACATATTAAGTTCTGACTTGCAGAAACGTCCCCTAATTATTCAACTTTTGATTCAAATGTAATTTTGGTCTCTCGCTCTCACACAAGCACTTTTTCTCATTATCAGGTTTCATAGCATCAGACATGACATCGAAAAACTCCAGCACTCAGCTGTGGCTGGTCACACACTTCCATGAATTGGGCTCTCTCTACGATTACCTGCAGTACAGCACGCTGGATCCGGAAGGTTGTCTGCGCATGTGCCTGTCCATAGCTAGTGGCCTGGTGCACCTCCACACTGAGATACTGGGCACGCAGGGCAGACCAGCCATCGCACACAGAGACCTGAAGAGCCGCAACATTCTGGTGAAGAGAAATGGACAGTGCTGCATTGCTGACCTGGGTGAGAAAGTAGAACTTAGAGTCTTAAATGGATTGTTCACCCAAAAATAAAAATAAATGACTCACCAATATGTCATTACAAACCTATATGACTTTCGCACTTTGGTGGAAGAGTAAAGAAGCTATTTTAAAGATTGTTGGTAACCAAACAACATTGACCTCCTTTGACTTCCATTCTATGGACACAAAACCAAAGAGACATTTCTTAAAATATCGTTTGACTAAAACCCTAGAAGCCATTTAGCCACACATAGCAAGCACCCCAAACACCATTTCAACCCTTTATCAACACATTACAAACAACTCAGAACACATAACCATTGTTTCAAAAAAAAATCTAATATATGCTTGTTCTTTAACCCTTAGGTCTTGCTGTCATTCACTCTCAATCGAATGACTATCTTGATGTCGGCAATAACCCAAGAGTGGGCACCAAGCGTTACATGGCACCTGAGGTTTTGGACGAGAGTATTCGTGTTAATGTTTTTGAGTCCTATAAACAAACCGACATATGGGCTCTGGGTCTTGTCCTGTGGGAGATAACTCGTCGAACTGTTGTAAATGGTAAGGCAAAATAATAACTCTATTTCATTTGATGGCACTGCTTCCTCTGCTCTTCTCACTATAATATATTAATTATGTTTCCATAAAAAAACACATCGATATCAAACATGTTAGTAAGACTGAGGACTTAAGTGCACCAAAAATAGTTGTTTATGAAGAACCCCCAGCTAAGTCGTTCTAAGTAATGAAGTTTTAAGTGAACTTTTCAGCTTGTTATGAAAGTTATTTCACAGCTGGATCTTAATATTTTCTTCAATCTTTTTTCTGTTGCTAAGCAACTATCCTCAGCACGTTCATAATAGATTTATCTGCTTATTTTTCACTTAAGTTTCTTCGTTTTACTTCTCCCCCCATTCCTCCCCCATTTTTTTCTGCGTGTGTGTGTTGGCCTCCTCTATCCACCTACGATTAGCGGTCCAGTAATTATAAACAATCTTATCTGGTGTCAGCACTCCCTTTCATAAAGACCAGATGCGGTCTCTCTGTTTCCCTCTCTCTCTCTCTCTCTCTCTCTCTCTCTCTCACTCACACACACTTTTAAACCAACTTTAAACCGGTCCTTTTCATGCATGTATTGTGATAGTGGTTCTCAGCCTGCTGTCATGTTGAACTGTACATCGGTCATGTTGCAACCTTGCATAGTTTTTCCTGGCTTTCAAGGATGAAGTTATACCCACGTTGCAATCTGACTTTAACTAGCCTTCACCAAATACCAAATAGGCACATTGCTCAGTTAATTTTACACAGCTTTGCTCTCAATAGCTTTCCACCAATAATGCCAGTTGCCATACTCGCATGTAGGCCTTCTGGAGAGCATCCAACCCTACTCCCGCAGTATAAATTACTGCCAACCTCCCTCAATATCCAAACCACACATTCAAAAGATATGGTCAGAACAGACTCTTAGTCTCGGCATACATCCACATTATTGTCTGTGAAAAGACGATTGTAATGTCAGCGAATGTTGAGCGAATATGTGGTCTCCTCAGGGATTGTGGAGGAGTACAGACCGCCGTTCTTTGACATGGTGCCCTCTGACCCCAGTTTCGAGGAGATGAAGAAAGTGGTGTGCGTTGACCAGCACAGGCCAAGTCTACACAATCGACTACACTCTCATCCGGTAAGATAATGAAACATACCAGAGACACGGACCTCATGTTAAAGACTTGGACTCCAGTCGGACGTTAGACAAGGCTTTGCTTTGACAGCTGCAATCTGCAGCAATTTGTTAGGAAAGCAATAAAAGTGAATGTGTGTGGGACAAAAAAGGATATCAATCTATGATAATTAATGAATGAAATCTTAATTTTTTTGTCAGTGGCGGAGGGCGTAGTACATGAACACAGTAAATTGAAATTTAGCATGATTTTTTTTATCATTAACTTGATCAGTGTTGCCCAAACTTAACACATAAATAGAACACATAAATACTCCAGTACCCCAGTTTTGAAACCACTGACCTAGATTCAGGAAAGCAGTTATTGTTGCAGCTAGTTTTGTAGCATGTTTTTCTCTCCCAGTGATCTGTTACAAAAACCTGTGTGTCTTTATTTTAGAAGTTACATAAAGTTGGGCAATCAAATTGAAACTGGCAGTTTCACCCAGCGCTTAATGTTTTTGTGTGCCATATGCATCAGACAGTCAGGAAACAGACAGTGGGCGGTGCTTGTGTGTGGCGTCTGACCTGAGACGAGCACGCAGCTTCAGCAGCAACATCAAAGAAGGAAAAAAGCAGAGGAGTCTAGACGCTGGATTTGTTGTTAGATGCTCTTCGAAAATATTTCCATATTCCATAAGTCCATATCTGTGATAGTTTGACACATAAGGCATTATGAAGTCTGGCACATACAAACGCGCTTCCTCCTACAAAACAACAGCTATCAAATAAAAAAAACAGTTTTAAAAGACAAATATGAATATGACACGTTTTATCGATGGGTCAGATATGATATTATTGTTTGTTTGTCAGAAGTTGGTTAATTTAAATTTAAAACACTGTGCAGTTAAATGCACTGGAAATCTGGTTTGCTTCTTTGTTGTTGTTGCAACATTTGAAATAAATTCCAGACACAGTCAGCTATATTCTCATAAACACACCCAAGAGAAGCATAAAACCAGCAGAAAACATGAAAAAAATGATTATTTCCTATTTCTTTGTTTTTCTGTCAAGATCCTGTCCGCAGTTGCCAAGATTATGAAAGAGTGCTGGTTCCAAAGCCCTTCGGCTCGGCTTACCGCCCTGCGTGTTCGCAAGACCATCTCTAAATTCGACCAGGATCATGACTACAATATTGACAAGCTTAAGCTGGATCTCTAATAAACCTCCCACCATGCAATACCAAAGAAGTTCATTTCAACCGGACACACATTGCATATTATTTATCCAAATGCTAATATACTCTCATGATGTGCCTTGAAAGTTTAATGTGGTTATGTCTTAATCCTCCTCTGAAAATGGTTTATCTTCTATTGACAATGACTCACCGTGGCAAGATGAGCCCATAACGGCTGTTAAATATTTCCTGTGGAATATATCCACACGGCTGCCCATCTAGGACGACCTGCATATTTAAATACAGAGATTCATCCGTACTGAAAGTAAAACAGGGCTGAAAATATATAAATATATATTTTAAGTATCGTTCTTTTGTAAATTGAGTCATGTTTTGAAAGTTTTCCTCTGACAGGATGTGGGTCATTCTGGATTTCCTAACTGCTGGGCTTCCGGAATTCTGATCTTCCTGGACATTATTCTTAACTTGGAAGCCTGGCACATGCTTTAGACTGTTTTTTGCACTTTGTATAGCTGCATTGCTGCCCTATTAAGAACTTTGTATTGGGCCTTTTTTTATTAGAATGAAGCATAACTGATATACATCTTGCACCAAGAAAGTATTAAATCAGAGGATATATTACAGTAATGCACTGTTTTCTACGAGATGTAATGAAATCATCAGTTAGCTATGCTTTTTCTTTTTTACGACTTAAATGTATAATATATTTGCATGTTTGAGAAACTATCATCATCATTGAAAATGTGTCTTACAATTACTTTTGCACACAACTATTGTCTATTATAATTTTCACCCAAAAATGTATGTATTGTAAAGTTTAATAATAAAACGTTAGAATATCGACGAAGGCTTTGAACATTATTTCAATATTATTTAAAATTTTAATCTGGCAGTTTTGTCCACTAGAGGGCGTCGTTAATTGCATTTTTTCCACAGTGATACTTTCTTACTGCCTCTTTTAGGTGTGCCAATGTTCTGGTTAATGAATACAACACCATTTCAGTTAAAACTAAAGAAGTCTGTTTTCTCTGGCCACAGTAATAATTGTTATGAACAATCTTACAATTGTTGTTCATTACAAGACCTTCTAAATGACCTGATTACCCTTGGAAACCCCCAAGACACGCCACGGTGTTGTTGAACAACATTTTACATATACAATACAGAATTCATCCTTCACGATCATGTTTCAGACAGACCTATATTTACCCTGACGCAAACAGATATCTCACATATCTTATTCAATGAAATGAGACTGCCAAATGGGTGTCTTTGCGATGTAAATCCCTTCCTACGCACACTGACACACACAGAGGAGGCCAAAAGAGCAGATGCCCCACTGATTGATATAAGATGCTTATCTTGTGTTTTTCCGAGCCAAAGTTTCCCTTTAGTGTGGCTTGTCTGTCTTGCTGTCAGACTGCATGGTTAAAGTGAGAGAATGGGCATCGATTCAGTCTTCCTGTTTATCTATATCTGTGCCTCGGTATATCCATCTGCGGTAAAACTCAGTGGGGCTTTGCTGGAGATAATTCCCCGGTACAGCCCCACTTTGCCTGTCCAGTCAGATGAAGAGAGGGTTATTTTTAACAGAGCACAGGAGCCGAGTATCAATAGCCTGCCCAGCATGAAAGAGCTCGGTCAGTCTCGTTTCAAAGGCCAGTAATTTAACAGATTTTGCATGTTTAATAAAAAATGTTTTTACCTTTTAAAATGGTGTTTTATAATTAAATGCCTTTCGGCGAAAATGAAAGGGGAATCATTGCAACTCAGCTTATAAAGTGTACAGTCAGGTCAGATGAGATTAAAAAAACATGTATAAGTAGCTGTGATGGTAATTGGGGTTTTGTTATTAAATATTTTTTACTCATTTATTGGAGAGACCAGACCCATCTCTTACACTTATACCCACAATGAGCAGCAGCAAATGAAAAAGTATTGCCATGGCAACCTAATACATTTCAAGCTGATCTGTTAACAAAATCTACTTGGAAAGGCACATTTCGGTATATATAAAATATATTCAAATTCAATGACAAACCTCAATGAGCTTAAAACCTGAGGCAAGAATACATCAAATCAATAAACCTTTAAGAACCAGGTCTCGGGTAAATTTCATCGTCTGGTCACCCTACAGTGACCTTTTCTAAAAGTCTTTGTTCGGAAAAAAGGATATGAACGCCTAGCTGAAAAAGGCAGATAAATTTGACACTTTGATCATTACGAGACCCCACTTTATAAACAATAGACAGGCAGGGAGAGGGTTACTGTGTAGAAAGCAAAGGCAAAGAGGTTAATTGTCACAATAGAGGCGGTACTCTAGGGCACAGCTCTAAAAGCATTTCATGTGACCCGTATCTTGAAAGGAATTTCTGTGTAATTAGATCAGATTTTCGACATCATTTCTTATGTACCCATAAGGCTAAGTAACAGAGTGTCAGCTCGTGTCACGCCGCGGCCATTATGAGGACAAATGGTGAGTGCATCAAATGCCTCTTTATTCCACAAAATTGAAATCACAAGTTCCCCTCTGACCCGATATTTAGACGAAGTAAACAGATGCTGGCAGAAGCAGGGAATATAGGAAAATGTTTAACTTCTTTCTCTGAAGATATTTTTTTTCTCGTAATCTTATCATAAAAGAACAAATGTTCATGTCACATTTGTTAATGTGGTTTTCGTTATCAGGGATTTGAGGGTTTTTAAAGCATGACCCTGTGTTTTGCGTGTGAGTTCTGAATGCTTTCAATGCTACTCACGGGGGATCTATAAGCTCCTTTGGATCACACACATCGCGCAATATGGGTTACTTTGAATTCTGAGTCATATTGAATTGTGAAACCCTGTAGAAGAGCAATAACTGCATTCTGTCTGCTTCAACAGTGCAAGCAATCCTACCAGTGTCATCACAATATATTAAGGTATAAAAGTGCACATCTTCATATGTAGCAGTCATATATATTCATCTACATATGAATGTTCACAACTATAACTAAAAAGTATGGAAATGTGGATACAAATATGTGGTTGCCTTAAAACTATTAAACAAATCAAAATGATATAATAAGGGATCCCTTCTTTTTAAAAAGTCATAATATTAATACTCCTTAAAATGCATTTGTAAGCACTATTTAGATTTGTTTGGTACGCTAATTTGCAGTCACAAATTTGATCAAAATTTAAACTTAACTTTAACTTAAAAAAAGTTTTTTAATGTTTGCAGGAAAAGCCTTTATTTTAAGTTTGTTGTGGTTTTCCTCATAACGATGTCAAGTAACTTGTGTTTGTACAAACTTATTTTGAACCCTTTTTGTTTGCCCAAAGCACCCTTTTCTCAAAGGTTCTTGCTATAACCTGAAAAAAATACTTTTTTACGACAAAGAACTTTTTGTGAAACACAAAGGTTTGTTATGTTTAAGGTCCTTTTTGGAACCATTGTGCCCAAACCATTCTTTTATGGCGTCATGAAGTGATGTAAAATAATTAATTGCATCTTTAAAACTACACAAAATAATGATTTTTATTTTCCCAGTTAGTCTATCCATGTTAGGATCATAAGCCTAATAGTATTTTCAGCATGAAATACCATAGAACAAGAAACAATCATTACGTGACCTTAACTACTTTCTAAACCAGACCACCACGCCAATTCACAAATGAGTCCTTGTAAAGAGACATCACACCACAACAAAGAAGCCAAGGGTTGGAGCCGTCCCCTTTAAAACTGGGCACACCCCTTTAACCCACTATTGTCTACCCGAGGCTGGCAGGCGGTGTATGGTCGGCTTGTGGTTGTGTTGGAAGTCTCTCTCGCTTGTCAATAATCACATACAACGAATGCATTAATGCAAAGAGATGGGAATCTTGCCGTCATGTTTCCACGACGAACTGCTGTAGCGCTGCTCGCCCTGTGTGGATTAATAGAGATCGGCAACGGTGAGTCGGGTGTTTGTGTTTATGTGTTTATTTGATAAGCTGCTGGTGTGTGTGGAGAGAGTGGCCAGGCTGCGCTGGACGGGGCAGCCTGGCGCTCATCATGGCGCTTGTCGCTGGCGTTTGTAAACCCGTGTCGTGTACGACGTAAATAACTTTTGAGTCATTTCTAACCGGTTCTGCATCGTGGTGTATATTAGGTAACGTTATTTTATATTCAGTCTTAAACGAATCTTACAATATATATATATATAGATGATATATGTGTGTCTTAGGAATTAACCGCGCTGAAGCGTTTGTTTTCCTCAACTCCCAAGCACGCGCACTGATCAACCTTTGTAAATGCAACCTTACATTTGACCAAATTCATTTGAAGACGTTTTAACTACCTGTAACGTAGAGATGACGTTTTCTTTATAAGGATTCTCGTTGAATAGCGTAACAAATTGTAATACAAGGTGAATTGAGACATGTATATAAAAAGCGTGCACTTAACTTCCCAAATGACCTCCAATGTTTCTCATCACTGACGTCACAGTGAACGCTACTGATGTTGCAAAAGCGACCTATGGTTCCCTTGCGAAAATAAACCATGATTTAACTAAACTGCCCATGCTTTACTATGGTCTCACCACCATAGCCATATCTTAACCATGGTATACCATGGTACATGGTTGGTTACTACACTTTCACTATAATAAAGTTAATCTAACTAGGGCTCATCACAAACAATTATTTTAAATGTATTCAATGTTTGATGTCATAAAAACCCTTACAGTGTTTGCTTGGTTTACTAATTCATCTCTTAAAGTTGTGCATCTCTTCTGTTAAAAACAGTCTTCATTGACCCCATTGATTGTTGATGGGCCATTAGGTACAGGAAGTGTTGCCAACTTTGGTAATGGTGATGCTTGAGAACAAAGGATAACCCACCTTCAGATATCGCATAAATTATTCACTAGGTGTATTTCTCCGAAAGTTGCGCTTTATAACTCGCGGCGAGTACATGTCTGTGGTACGATGGGAAGCTGGTCATTCAGCTGCAAATTCAGACTGAAGTCAGATGCAGAGTCTGGGGCTTTGTAATGGAAATGTGGGCAATGAGCCCTATTCACTGACCTGTCAAGGGAGTCTGCCTTTCTTTTGTAGGGACAAACTGATGGTCGTTACATTCACAGCACAAACAAACATGTCTGTGGTCGCACGGCACGGTGCGATAACGCTTTTTCCTGTGAACACCGGCGAGATTTTCGAAAGTATGATGTCTTGTGAACACAAACGCAGTTTGTAGATGATAGTGGCGTGTCAAGATAAATAGCTGTATGTAACTGAGCCGTCTTTTTGATGTATGTTATAATGTGGATCGTTTTTTACATTCCACAATCTTAAAATATGAATGTTTCCCCTTCTCTTGTTGTGACTTGCTCTGCTCATGGCTTCCAGAGAAAGGCTGTTAATGAATTTCAACGCAGCAGGGGCCGTCTTCATGTCGGACTTTAGAAAGTTAAGCAATCTGTGATCTCTAATCGGTGAGTCATCGTTTTTGCACGAAACTCCCTCTGTTCATGTAAGGTTGTGATGTGCAAAATACTGTCAAACGTTCTAATAGTACTTGATAGGAAAGGCAAAACGGACAGAGCCCACCTGTGGCAAGTTCTTCTGGGTCAGGCCAATGTCAGACTCGACAGTGAGAGGATTGTAGTGCGAGAGGCGCTGTTTGGGTGCCAGTGATGGGTTTGCACAGCTGCCGGCAGTTGCATACAGACTAGTGGAAATGGAACAAATTGGAGTCTCCAGTCATGTTATGGTAATTATTCCATTGAGGTGTTGAAACCGGGGAATCTGAGGCGATTCGGTGTCTCCAGGCCCTGTTCGGAGAGTGCTTGGCATATGCGACTCACTAGCTTTCTCGATAAGCGTGCTATCACGAGTTTTGTTTGTTTTTGATAAACTGGCTTGTCGTGAGTGTTTGAGCTCCTCGATGTCCGTGTGACGCTTCTCGCAGGCCCATGTGAGAAAACAACAGCAATGTGATATGGGCACTGCGAGCTCGGCAGACAGCCGTAAGGCAGGGTGCGTCTCTTTCATCATCTTTCATTCTTTCCCAGATTTTGCTTTTCCCTTCGCGCAGAGAAAGCTGAAGCGCTGAACTCGCACTGATTCGCAGGACTGCAGTTTCTCTACATTGACGTCTTGAGAAAAACACTTTAGGAATGTCACAGTAACTCATTTTATAAGTGATTCATTAGCTTACAAGAAATGATTGTTAATGTGTTCCACTCCTCGGAATAACAATAAATGTGGAAAAAATTTGGGAGCGTCAGTCAATTTATCCTAGATCTACTTTTGCAATTTAGGATTTAACGCATGCCATTCAACACCAGTTCCAGCTGTCAAGCTCCAGTAAGGAGAAAGAAATGCTACAAAGTTTAGGGACTCATGCACCACGTTCCAAGTGTTCTTGAAATATGGTAGAGCGATCCATTTAATATCTAGATGTATTAAAGCTCAACGCCTTTGTTGTGAAGGCAGGAAAGAGCAGATGATTGGCGCCCCTATGGCAGGAAGACTCCAGGTGCTGTAAGAGTGGTGTTATGGAAATGAAAGGGAGCACATAAAGCCATATTTTGCATGTGTGTGCTTGTATATAAGATCATAGGACGGAAAGTACCAGCAAAGAAAGATATGTGGGTTCATAGGAAGTGTGTGTAAAGCGCGTGTCTGTCTGGAGAGGCCGGCTGGGGGTTGAGGCCACGGTCACAGCAGACTAAAGCTGGTGTCTGCTTCTTTAATGACCTCGCTAATGACCTGAATGGTCCATTACATGGAGAGCCAGACCTTTTTCTGACCTCTGTTACAGTGCTTGTTTAGAAATATTACATTTAGTTGGAAAAAAACACATGACTAAATTGTCTTTCATCTTCACTCCCGCTTTCCTTAAAATAAGGGTCATGACTTGTGATTTTATTAGTCATTATTGCTCCTGTATGACATCTCGCTTATTGCTCCCTGAACTCTCTATAAGTTGCTTTGGATAAAAGCGTCTGCTAAATGTAAATGCAAAATGTAAAGTAAGCTTAAGGGTATAATACAATACAAGAATTTTGACCATGTTTTCAGTCTGGACTTGTTGCAGAAAGTCTGTGCCAGTCTGCAGATTTGATCCGTTAGTGTGTTTCTATCTGAATATTTCAAGTGTATGATGTCTAGTTTAAAAAGAAATCTGTTCAGATTTTAAGTCTTGTAGTGAATTCCAGCCATTAGAGTTGTCTCAAATCTGAATACATTTCTTCGTTCTGATGAACACCGAGGAAGATATTGGAAGAACGGTTGTAACCAAACAGTTCTTGGTCATTATTGACTACCATAGTAAAAAAAATAATAGTCCAAATTACCCCAGAACTGTTTGTTTTCCTACATTCTTCAAAATATCTTATTTTGTGTTCAACAGAACAAAGAAATGCAAAAAGCATTTTTTCATACTACGATAGTCAACGGTGACCAATAACTGTTTGGTGACAAGCATTCTTTCAAATATCTTTCTCTGCATTCATCAGAACCCAAAAATTATACACAGATTTTAATCAACTCAAGAATGAGGAAATGTTGGTTCTAGATATTTCCAAATGTTACATTTTTATTTTACTTTTGAAGCTTGTCATTTATTGTCTAATTTAACAAAGCTTGAAAGTGTAGATTCCTTAAATAAAAGAAAAAGAAAAATGCAAGCATGAATATTTAAAATGACAATATGACTTTTAAAACAATTTATTTTCCAATGATTTACTTGTGTATCAACGCTGTTAATCATATGCGCAACACAGTTGTGTTGTTTTGCATTATAAAAGGTTTGAAAGAGAGAGTTTCTTGGGTAAAAAAGAGATTTGGGTAATTTGACCATGAGGGTGCCGAAGAAGCTCCCCTTCCTTTCGCCGCATTGATTTTGTGAGTGGGTGAGCGTGAGGCTCAATGTGTGTTTTAGAGTGCACGTCTAGTGTGTGCGCTCTGTCTGGTGGCGTCTGCATGTCTTAATCAGCTCCCTGTCTGGGTACTTCATGGATCCCGTTTCAGCCCTATGCATCTTGGGTAACTGCACTCTCTCACTCTGCCCGCTCTCAGTAGCCCCTGGCATCCTGCTCTTTTAAGCGACTGAGGATGATGGGCTTTCATTATCTAGAAGAGGTGAAGCGAGAGATAATGCCCGCGCAGTGACGAGTACTGGTTTGCCATCCATTTGTAACTGATATAGTATGTCACAGGAGCATTATTTGCTTCCAAGTGTGAAGTCTCTTTTGGACCCTGGAAGTTCACGCTCCTGATATTGTGAAACGTATATTCCACACATTGAAGGCTTAGTCACAATACCAGTAATGTGAAGTTGTTTGCGGTTGTTTGCCCTGACTAAATTCTCCCATGAGCCTCCAATCAGCCAAGCGCACTTTTAATGGCAACGATTTCATTCAGGTTTTCCCGCAATGGGTTTCATTTCCTGTCTGAACAAGAATGGAATGATAGGAACTTCACACTCCCGGTGAGATTTTGAAGTCGTCTTTAACCGAGTTCCCCTTTTCTGTGAGGTTAAGCCAAGTCTAGACTAGGTTTTAAGGTCTGTCCGATCTGAAATCCTATCGCAGCTGGGGACTTTGTAAGCGCTCCCCCCCGACCCCGTACCCCCCTGTCGCCTCTTTATGTTCCGTCCTTGCGTATCTGTTTCACCAGCAGCTCTTAAAAGCATGTCGAGGGAGTCCCCTACCCCCTGAAACCACAGCGGTAACCTCCCCCAACCTCCACCACGCAACCCACTCCCACCTTTTGTCCCTACACAGCCCGCCCAATCCCTCCTCGTGTCTCTCTAATCTCCAAACAAAGAGCCAGTGTAAGGCCACCAATTATGCACGTTCTAGACCTTGCTTGGCCCAAACCGCTCCTGCTCCCTCGCTACAGGTTTGGAGCCATGCACGGCGGGACATGGTATGTTTTTGTTTTGTAAGCCAGCTCTGCATACACTCGGATCGGTCGCTAACAGTTTCACAGGAGTCTTGAGTGTGAAAAGCGTGATATTGGTTCGCCTTGTGTAGCAGAAGTGATTTAGTGTGTGTAAACTGTGCTTGGTTTTGCAATATTACTCTAATATTAGATATTATGTTCTGATTTATAACCTAGTTGTTTATGTAGGTGATGTTTTAAAGGGATTGTTAATCCAAAAATAAACATTCTGGTATACTTCATTCACAACATGTATGACTTTCTTCGGTGGAACGCAGAAGAAGATCTTTTGTGGAATTTCTTGGTGGTTTTATGTCCATACAATGGAAGTCGGTGGGAGCCAGCGTTGTTTAGTTACTGACGTTATTCCAAATATCTTCTTTCCTGTTCTGCAGGAGACAAAAAGTCATACAGATTGGAAAGACATAAAGGCGATTAAGTTAAAATAATAAAAAATTTGGGTGAATGTTCCCATTAAGGCTTTGAAGAAAACGCTTCCTACATGAAAATGTAAACCCTTAAGACTAACAACTATTTTTGGTGTAGTATGTATGGTGTGGTATCAGTATGTTTTTTTTGGCAGATTGATTACGATTTTTATCATCTAGTAATGTTATTTTACTACAAATATCATACTACAAATATGGTTTTATCACAAATACAACAAAAAGGGCACTATAGTTAAATCCTGGTTAATTTTTGTGAGGGACATGCTGCTTTGCTTTATCAAAATTGCTAGTACTTTGTGAGATGGGAATCCCATAATGCATTGTGACAGTGGTCTCATTGGAAAAAAAAACAATGGTTTTCGAGAGATTATAATACGGAACAATTATTAATTCCAAGTAAATAGGAAATTGATGCTAATAAAGTTCTCATTCACACGTATATATGTTTCCTATCTTGCACATATTTTGAAATCCATTTATCGTTGTCGAAATTCAAAAGTTTTTTTCATTCATTCTGTTTTCTTTCTTTTTTACGTGTGTGTCGCGTTGTACACAGCATTTCGCAATATATCATACCGTGTCTGGTTATGTACATGACTAATAAGCCCCAAAACTTGAAATTCCACTTTGTATGGGATCCTGCCGAAGCTTGCTGTGTTTTTTTATTTAAATAAGCTGTAGTGTCCTCTTGGTGTGGTTCCAGTATTTTGAAATGTTTACCATGACCCTGTTCACACACGGGAGGAAATGTCGCGCCGAGATAAGTTTCATTAACATGAAGTGTGTCTATGTCCAGATTACATGCACATAATGGCTGACCTGAAAAGGCTCTGTGTTTTCATGCTGGATCAAGGTTCATTTTACGTGCAAAATGTACTTACCATACAAAGCCATGTAAGTGGCTGGCAGTAGTGATATGGCTGAGCTCTTTATTGTTTGATGGAGACTCGACGGTTAAGTACGGTTATCCTGTTTGTAATTAATGTGATATCTGTGATGTTGTGTTTTCTCAGACTCTTCCAGATAGAGGCCATGAGGCAATTACAGTCATTTGATTTGCCTCCCAGTGTTTCTGTGGGTGATTTAATGATATTGCGTGTGCTCCATTAAAGCAACTATTAGCGGCTCATGGCGCAGTGTTCTTTCTCTCCCGCTATCAGGACCGGCGGTGTAATCTGCAGGAAATTCCTCGTGCATGTGAACCTCCGTTGACTTTCATCTGCTCCACTAACTGTTACTGGCAGCGCACTTCGGTGTATTTAAGATCACAGCCTTAATAAGATTTATAAAGAGTAGACAAACAAACTCTTGCACTCCCTCGCGGACACTGATACACACCCACATACACGCTGAAAAAGCAAAGTTGGCGCTTGTTCAGAGGGGTGTGGTTGGGTCTCGGACGTGTCATGAGTTATGCAGTAACCGTGTGCGTGAAAGGAAGTGAAGTGAGTCAGATCAAATGATGTTAATGGAAGAATGTGTGTGTGAAAGTTAAGTCAGAACAGGAGTAAATGATAAAAGCAGATCTGCCTATAAAAGGCTCGCATAAACATCATAGGCCTGAACTTGTGGGAAAAGCAATGAAATAAGAAAAGAGGAGAGGATTCGACAGGGAAGCCCAAAAAAATAATTAGCATTGAATGGCTTTTTGTCCCGAAGTGGGTCCTGTTGCGATCACCCATCAAGCGTCTGCGTTGGCGTTATTTTAAAACCAGTGAAATTTGTCTTAAGTGGTCTGCCACAGTATGGGCTGATAAACCCAAGGGCGCCAGTGAGGTGTGACAGCCAGCGCTCGTGTCTTGACCTCGGTCACCCGCAGAGGTCTGTCTGTGTCCGTCCTCGTCCCTTTTCTGTTTGTCTGACCCGCTATAGAGAGACGAAAATACGCAATGTTGATGACAGCTCGAAAATAGCTCGAAAACGTAAGGCAGTGTTCTGTCGGGGCGTCTGAATGCTTCCGAAGATTGATGATAGCATTTAGTTGTGCCTACAGGGATCTTAGATAGAGGAATATGAAATTCCCAAATGGTGTTTACTGCCAAAAAGTTCTTTAGTACAAGTAGCACCATAGTTAATGTACCATGGTTATGCCAAAAATATAAGTCATGTATGTACGACATTATGTATGTGCATTTAATATTAAAAAGTTATTTAAAAAATTGACGCTTTACATGTATTTGGTTTACACGTCATCCTATTTTCCTTCCTGAGTATTCAAGTTCTACATTTTATCAGTAGGTGTGTTTTATGGGAATCAAACACATGACCTTTGCACTGCTAACACAAAACACAACCTTTAAAGGAACAGTTCTGAAAGTTCTGTCTTCATTTACTCGCACTCCAGTTGTTCCAAATCTGTACATTTCTTTGTTCTGATGAATACGGAGAAAGATAATTGAAAGACTGCTTGAAACCAAACCGTTCTTGGCCACCATTGACTACCAAAATAGTCAAGTTGCTCAACACAAAAGAAGATATTTTGAATAATGTAGGAAAGCAAGAACGAACGATACAAAAACCATACAACGTATACTAATACTTTCCAAAGCATTCAGATGATAATATAATACTCCGACTCAAAGAAAGGACCCAAAACCTAAGTATCTTTTTGACCCCCTTAGCAAGCATCTGTTTTTAAAATTCATTTAAAAATCAACATGTTGAGATTGCTTATATATAAAAATATCTTTGAACCTCCTCCCACGTCATTGCTGTTGAGTGGCTGTTGTTTGTCACGGACTGTGTTATATGATCGGACGGTAAAGCGGTGTCGTTGTGAAGGTGTTCTGCTGATATAAAGGGACGGCAGTGGGGGTCTGGTCTGCTGTGTACGGTCTGTTTGGGTTCATCTGCAGTGGCGGATTCAGTTTCATGTTATGCAGTTTGGTAGCAAGCTAGATTCTCCATGCAGTATTTCTGCTGGAGTTATTATGCTCAATGCTTCACTTCTTCATAGTGGGTCTAGCTTGCCCCCTGGTGGTTCTTTCAAGCTTGCACAGTGCCCTTGAAGCATATTCTTAAAGAAGTCATCAAAATAGATTTCACGTGGAATGGAGACATGAACACTATTTAGTCATATTTTAATTTCTCTCTTTTCAGCTCTTAAGTGTAACTGCACAGCTTGTGAAAAGACCGGTTATGTGTGCGAGACGGATGGGGCCTGCATGGCCTCTACCTCCTACATCAACGGTCAGGAGGAGCAGCAGGTGCGAATCTGTATCCCTCGCGTCAGCCTGGTACCACCAGGACAGCCCATCTACTGCCTGAGCGCCAAGGGCCTGCTCAACACGCACTGCTGTTACACAGACTTCTGCAACAGCATCAACCTTCAAGTTCCAAACGGTAGGAAGACATTTTCTCAAACAATATTTGGAGATATTTGTTCCACAAAGAAAAGAGTCATGTACAGGTTTTGTGCTAAATGAGGGATCAAGTTTATTTTTTGGTGATCTATCCCTTTAAATCACAATTTGTGAGTGGTAATGTGCATGAAACTCCTCTCTCAGGGATTTCTGAAGAAAACAACTGGTCGGGCTCAGGGGGCAGCTGGGGTCCGGTTGAGCTGGTGGCTGTGATCGCAGGACCGGTCTTCTTGTTTTGCCTCCTGCTTATTGTGGGAGTGCTGGTTTTCCAGCACCATCAGCGGAACTACAACCACCGGCAGCGACTTGATGTCGAAGATCCATCCTGTGACCATCTTTACTTAGCCAAAGACAAAACTTTACAGGACCTCATCTTTGATCTGTCCACCTCGGGTTCAGGCTCCGGTAGGTCAAAGCTTTAACTATAGCACTAATGCTTGACTCATAAATGTTTTGGCTTTTGAGTTTTTTAAGTGTTTTTTTCGTTGCAGGTCTGCCCTTGTTTGTTCAGCGGACGGTGGCCAGGACAATCGTACTGCAGGAGATTATAGGTAAAGGGCGGTTTGGCGAGGTTTGGAGAGGGAGATGGAGAGGAGGAGATGTGGCTGTTAAGATCTTTTCATCCAGAGAAGAGCGCTCTTGGTTCCGCGAGGCTGAGATTTATCAGACCATCATGCTCCGTCATGAGAACATCTTGGGCTTCATCGCCGCTGATAATAAAGGTACGATGTGTCCGACTTTTGGTACAAATTTATAGAATAATTGACTTTTTCTTTTGTTCGTTTTTTGTAGTAGTTTTATTGATATTTTATATGCGGTTTTATTTATATATATATTGTCCACTTTTATATTAGCAATGTTGTGCTTTTGTCAATTTCACTATTTGTTTTGACACTGTATCATTATTATTTTTTTATTTTATTGTTATAAAGGCTTATTTTTTTCGGTTTTAGTTCAGTTGAAATTTTCACATAATAACTTAAGCGTCTCAACTTAAACTTAAAAGTAAAACAGAATTCTCTGCAATAAGCTGATGTAAATTTAAGTTTATCAAATATTTGGGCCAATATTTTATTTGCTTCTAAAAAACAACATTTTTAACAGTTTTAGTCCCAGTAAACTACAACAACATTGTTGTCTGTGTCTTTTTATACATAATAATGTATAAAAATCTGAAAAGTAAAAAGCTTATTGTGACGGCCCTAGTTTTTGCCAAACTTTACCTGTAGTATATTCTTCTATTCTTAATTCTCTATCTTCACCGTTTTTATCTCGGTTTCTTAGATAATGGCACATGGACGCAGCTGTGGCTGGTCTCTGACTACCATGAACACGGCTCTTTATTCGACTATCTGAACCATTACTCTGTCACAATCGAGGGTATGATTAAGTTATCGCTCTCAGCAGCCAGTGGGCTGGCACATTTGCATATGGAGATCCTGGGTACACAGGGTAAATATAAACTGAACACATCTGACTCGACATCCTTTAAACTCCTGTACTCACAAAACTGAAATCAATGCTGTACACAAGAAAGCAACAAATCTGACAATTAAACCTTCACTGTCACCTCTCACAGGAAAACCGGGAATTGCTCATCGTGACCTCAAATCTAAAAACATCTTGGTAAAAAAGAATGGTACTTGTGCCATAGCAGATCTGGGGCTCGCTGTACGTCACGAGTCCATCACTGATACTATAGACATTGCTCCCAATCAGAGGGTCGGCACTAAAAGGTACGTCTACATCTCTACACTCCGACTGTAAATAATGTGTCAATGGGTGAATATAAATATTACAGTATAAAGTTCTTCATTTTGAGATGCTAGCACAGTTGCATTACTTGACAGGAGTGTGTTGTTTCTTTCAGATATATGGCTCCAGAGGTACTAGATGAAACGATCAACATGAAACATTTTGATTCCTTTAAGTGTGCTGATATATATGCTTTGGGACTGGTGTACTGGGAGATAGCAAGACGGTGTAACGCTGGAGGTGAGAGCAAATCTTTCACCCACAGTATTGGAATATTGGACTACCTTTTGCTTGACAGCCAATCAGCATTCAACCCTAAACTTTGAACTTTGTTATAACAGGCATCCATGAAGATTACCAGCTTCCCTACTATGATCTGGTGCCTTCTGACCCCTCCATAGAGGAGATGAGGAAGGTGGTGTGTGATCAGAGGTTACGGCCCAATGTGCCCAACTGGTGGCAAAGCTACGAGGTAAAAGACACATTTAATGACCAACCAGAGTGTACATGTCTCAGTTTAGTGGGAATCAGGGACCTGGCAGTTTTATGATACTGTGTATTCATATCTCAGGTCATAATATAGTTTCCAGCACTTAGTATTAAGATTTTCTTATTTTTGCTGCAACAGAACAGTTTGCCTTCTCAAACACATTTTACTTGCATATAACGTTTTCCCACCTCTAGACGTTCAGAGGCAGTTAAATCTGAAATCGATTTTAATAATAAACCACAATGAGAATCAAGTTCAAACAATAGCACAGAAGCTGGCGAGTTCGAAAAGCTTTCGCAGTTTTTGTGTGCAGTACGCATCAGACGGTCTGTGGGCGTGCTGTCTAAGACCGAGACGATTAAATGTGATAATACAGCTTTTTAATTAAATTCCGTTATTATTTTTGCAAGCATACTTTCTTGTTGGAGGCTGAAAGGAGACATTTTGATTGGGGTTTGCTTTGTTGTGCAGGCACTGAGAGTCATGGGGAAGATCATGAGGGAGTGTTGGTATGCCAACGGGGCCGCAAGGCTTACGGCTCTGCGGATTAAGAAGACTCTCTCTCAACTCAGCGTCCAGGAAGATATTAAGATCTGAAACGGGCGGGATGCCGCGGATCCTCGTAGAGACGCACAAGCACACATAAAAGACTTTAGCCAAAAAAAAGCCTGCCAGTTTTCTCCCTTTTTTAACCTTTTAAAGTTGTGACGAGGCCTACCTCACCGTCTCAAAGGAAACTACTGTCGATCCCAGCCCTTCTACGTTCCTCCGGAGGTGAAACAGCCTGTCGTCGTTCCCAGTCGAGGATGAGCCTGATGTCAGCACAACTTCCCTCATAGGACCTCTTTGAAATTTCTTTTGGCAGGAATGACAATTGAGCAAAGGCGTTTGTGTTTTCGTTCTTTTCGTTTTACCACTTCAATGTTGCATCCAAAAACGACTTTGCTGCGTGATGTTTCGAAAGAACGTTTGTTTTATTTCAGTCCATCCCTCACTGACTAATATAAAGTATGTCATATTTCGTCAAAAATATAGAAATATATATATATATATATATATATATATAGTGCTCTACTGCTGTTGTGAGACTGTGAAAAATGTGGGTAACACTGTTTTCTCCTGTTATGACTAACAATCCATGTCCAAAGCTAATTGTAGCAAAGACACCACGACTATGTGACTGTCATACTGAAGACGTAGCAGTACTTAGTTTTTTTCAAAAACGAAATTCATTATTCTTGAAACTGCTTCTGGCAGAACATCAGTAAAAATCAGCTTGCTAGTTTATATTTGGGCTACGTTTGCTTCACTCCATCAGCGTGCAGATCTCGGCGTGGGGTCTAGTTTTGAAAGCAATCTCTTTCAATGTTCACTTGTTGTGTGTTTGGCTGTTTTTTTTAATTGTTTTGGGGATTTTAAAATACACGTTATTACGCATTAGCGCTTTGGGGGCAATGATTTCATAATGAGGTCCATTTTCTCAATCCCAACACTCGCAGTGAAAAGGAAAATTATGCAGGGTTGTGTCTAAAATATGGACAAACACCAACTACTGGGTTTGAATTAACCTAAGGCAAGTTGTTTCTTGTTTGGGTCAAATATAGGCCTTCCTAGAATCATTTTTTAAGGTAAATAAAGGTAAAGTTCACCCAATAATGACATTATTTGATTTGTTCACCATCGTTTCATCTCAAACACGTATGACTTACTTTCTTCTAAAGGGTTTTTGAAAATTGGTAACCCAATACCATCGGACACCATTGACTTCGATTGTATTGACCTTTTATCAAAATATCTTCTTTCGGGTTCCACAGAAAAAGAGTCATAAACCGGTTTTGAGGGTGAATAAATGACAGAATTTTTATTTTTGGGTGAATAGTTCCTTTTATTTAACCCAGTGGTTTGTCTGTATTTCACACTTTACCAAAAGGTAGACATTGCTGAAGATAATCGCTACCATTTGTATGCTTTTTAAGACCGTTGAACTTTATTTTAATGGGAACGTTACGTTTGTTGTATTGCATAATACTTTGTATTGGTAAGTCGGCATGTTAAACTGCACTGTTGTTTAATATTTGCTCTGTGTCTATTAGGGATGTAGTGTAGTCAGAAAACGTGAAGTCAAATCTTGCATCTCTTTTTGCCTGGATTTTAACACTTCTATTGTTAAATTCAATTGTACTACTGATCATTTCCTTTTTGCCAATACTAATCAATGAACCGTGTGAACGGCAACTTCATCATTTAGCACATTTTTATAATTCCACTTGTACCGATCCCTTCTATCTGCATTGTCGTGCTCACCGATGCACTCAGACACCATATGTTCCTATTATAAACGGGATCTTAAGAGATAGTGACTGCAATGCGTTAGAACAAGAAGAACATGGCATTAAGTTTCGGAATTTGAGTCGGCCTCAGTTTTAAAGGTGTATAGATTAAAAAGGGGCTTAATGAGAGCAAGGGTTCTATATTATGTGTAATATATTTGAAATAACGGTGGCTGTGTTTATTGCAGTCCATGTGCAGTGTGCGTTTTATATTGAGGTCATATCCCATGAATCTGATCTCTGCGGTTGGAGTACTTACACTTGAATAGAGAATGCATAATACTAAACATTACGACTGGCCCTTATTACATGGTGCTCTACATCATACACTGGGAATCTGTCATTGTGTAAATACAGGGAAACATGTAAGCTTAATCATTATTTATATTGTGCTTGCTTTTTCCCAAATTTGTTTTGGGAACTGTGTGTAAAAACATACTCTAACCTTTGGTTTAAATAAGGGGTAAAATTCCCTATGGACAATGTTGGCAAAATAGTTACTGCCGGTTTTGGGGGGAAATTTAGACCGTTAAAGGAATAGTTCACCCAAAAATGAAAATTCTATCATCGTTAACTCATCCTCATGTACTTTTATACCAGTATAAATTACTTTGTTCCATTGAATAAAAAGATGTTTTGAAGAACGTTAGCAATTTTCAGTTTTGGGACATCGACTAGCATAGTGGGGAGAAATAAAAAGGTAGTCATAGGTGCCCAAGAACTTTTTGTTTTCCTATGTGCAACAGAATAAAAATTACAAACTATGGTAGTGAAAATTGCTAACATTCCTCCAAATATCTTTGTTTTCAATAGAACAAAGAAGTTCATTATAGGTTTAAAACAACCTCAGGATGAGTAAATGACAGATTTTTTTAATTTTTGGGTGAACTGTTCCTTTCATATTCTCTTACATTTTGTCCACGTTAGTACTCATGATGAGTTCAGACGTAGTTTATGCTTTCAATAAGACTGCATCCAAGTTCTTGATCCTACGGTTTCAGGAGTACTTTTAAACATGTTGTAAACAAATCCACTTGTGGTTAATCTGATGTACATAAATGATATACAGTAATAAATACTTTTTTCCTATTTCTGTTTCATTTAATCTTTGATAAAATAGATGATTTGCAGGTTCTATTTAGGTTTGCAAAAAATCATTACGCCATGCACGCAAATTTATATTTAAAATGCATTTTATTTTTCTTTACAAGAAATAAAGCAAAGACAAGGAAATAAATGAAGGGCTGGAAGGGTAGGGCACAGCCGTATATAAAGAGATGCAACCTCTGACGTCGAAAAATATGTACAATTCAAAATTATATCCATACAAAACATGCCAAATACAATAAAAACGATCATTTATTCATCTTCCCTAAAAGTAGCTCTGCTGAACAGCTGCAGCATATTTTTTAAAAAGTAGGTCAGGTTGAAAATCAATATCTATTAATTACAATGTAAAGACCTTAAATTAAGAGAATTCAGAAAAACAAAAGGGGGGGGGCGTGAGTTACTCTGGCTAAGATCTTTGTGTTGAACAACCTAGATTTAAAATGCGAGTGAACTGCATCAAACGGCAGTACAAAAACCTCTAAAGATAAATAAAAACTATTCAGAGTGCAATTCACATGTAATTATGGAGATATATTCGATTAATGAAGCCATACCATTCTCCCACGATTAGGCCATTTCACAAGTTGTATAAAACATTCACTTCTACGGGGAGGGCAGGGAAAAAAACAACAGGACACAAATCAAAACCAGTTTATCTTGGGAGCTTCAAGATTTTCCATTTACTGTATATACTAATTAAACGGTCACTGATTCAAGGACAGGGTTCAGTAATTCACAAGCAGTTGCATAAATAAAAGAAATATACGTGAACAATATTACATAAATACAGAAATGCTATGCACCATTTTGCTGCTCTTCTTTCAAAAAGTCTCTATTTCCACGAAGAAGAAATATTATCTGAACCTTCCGACATGAATCCCATCTTAAATGTTTGTTTCATTCACCACAACCATTCCAATTTCATTGGTGAAGACGAGAAACATCGCACACCTTTAGTTCAACTGTATATGGTCTTGTAGGAAAAACGCAGATAGAAAAAACCTAAATGCAAAAACACTCTGGTTCATATACATAAAGATATTACTTAAGTTTGCCATTTTACATATATTTATAGATATATACACATTTAGTTCTTCTGATAAAATGATATCCAGTGGTTGCTTTTTCATGATTTTTTATTTCTCTACAATTTCGAGTTTGATTAAAAAGGGGCTGGATAAAGAGCTTCGTCCCCTATTATGTACAGTTTATACATTTTGCATTTATTTCTACTGTGAGGTCATAAGTCAGGGGAGAAAGGAACAAAGTAGCATGGGCTAGGGGGAGACTTTGTTCAACTCCCTTCTTTGAAATTCGACTGTTTTTAACCGTTTTAAATTACTTTATATAAAAGAAAATAGAAATGCCCTTTTTTAAGCCTTTCTCCGCCACGGCTTCCGAGCCCGTAGACTGTGCTACCACCATCAAACCACGATACATAGATAAGATACAACGGCCGTCAGCAGGCAGAGAAAGACTTACTACAGTAAGTTTACAACAGTCCACTATCACAGAAGGGAATAGGCTTACACCTAAGATTCCTGGTTGGAGTGATGAGAGCTCAATGGAGATCTAATGAACGAGCGTGATGTAGGAATTCAAGATGGGGAAATGCAGTGGCAGTCTTGCGTCTTTATTTGCCAAAAGAGCCTGGAGCGTCAGGAATAACTTGCACAACCAAAATTTGCCTCGTCTCAAAGTGTCACTCACACAGTTTGCTCCATCATGAGTATGCAAGAGGATCCGGATGCGAGTGCACGAAAAAGCATGATGTGCAGAGACAGAAACAGCTACATGATATCTACAGTCAGATTAGGTGACATCGGAGACACCCGTTTGAGTTTCCATTATTGTAAGTAATGCACGATCGTATGGGAACTGTCATATACTGCATCTCATTTGTATAATCAAATAGTATTTGCATTGGCTCATTATTGTAATCAAAACATAGATCGGAGCAAACCTGCTGCTTAAGTTTCCCTGCTTATCCGAGAAGGCAATTGCCACGGACACATTCCCGCCTTCCCCTTTCCACAGTAGCACTTAACAGTTTAATACAAAGCAGTGACTTCCCGCCAACTCAATGAGGTAGACTGGGTGAAATAAACCCACCTTTCAACTCAATATAATAAAACATCTGGTGCCTTGCGAGCCACAGGTCAATAGTATTTCATATCTCATCAATCATAGATACACAGTTCTAAGCAGAGCCACTTCAGGATTGTCTTGCCAAAGTCCACGATGTCAATTTTCATCGATGATGATTTAATGCGAGAGCGTCTTTCTGAGGGTGGGGGTTGTGTAAGCGGAAAGCATAGGTCCAAGCTAAAGTGTATTAGTTGGTTTTTCAGTACTTACATGGCTTTAGTCAGTATATTGATATGCTATAGTTTCAGTTCTTTTGGTGGGTGTAGAAGGGATTGATTGCAGCTGACTCAGCCTATTGGAGGAGGAAACAGTGGAGGAGGTGCTTTTGGCAGAGGTGAAGTTTCTCAACAAGAAAGATTCAAGCAGGTCCGATACCTTTCGAGTGTAAAGGATGTGGCATCAGAAGTTAACTCATCAAAGCTTTGGCTCTTGTCGTGAAAGTCTCGTCTTTCGGGATACAGAGTGAACTTCTCTTCCTCATTTCAGAACAGCTTATTATCTGGATAGTAAGAGTTTAACAGGATTTGGCGCAGGAGTGTTCTGGCACCAGGGAACAAACGCAGGGCTGGCTCCGTCTTCGTCCCCGTTAGTTCATCCACTTTCTGCAATTCCAGGCTCCACAATGACAGGGGATCTTGTGCTGATCGTCTTCGAAGTCAAACTGATAGTCATACGTCAGCTAAAAATAAATCAGAGAAGAACATTTTATTTATATTTGGGATAAACACTCAAGACGCTTGCTAAATTAAAGCTCTCTAATGTAACTGACCTCTTCACCCTTTGGGATCCTGCGGCTAGAAATGATGATGATTTTGTCCTCTTTGTCAAACGTCACAACTTCCGCCACACAGTTGGGTGCACAAGAATGATTGACATATCTGGAACGACCGCACAAAAATAAGACCCAAACCAAACATCTAGCCTTGTAAGAAAAGAGAAGAACTATGATCTTACCGGGCAGGACCACCTGTTAAGGTGGCATCGATCACATGCTCATTATTGGTACGGAACATGTAGATCCCACGGTTCTATTTGTAGAAAAACAAAGTTAATAAAAAGAGAAGAGCAAATCTGGCATACGGTGTCGTTATGATGCCTCCTGACATCTACAAACCTGTTCCTCATAAATCTTTTCCCTGCGATTTGCCACTTCGTTGCGTATGATGGTGCCAATGTACTCTATGACCATGGTGTGTTTCTCAAGGTCTTTAGCTGCGTACAGACCCAGTCCTTGAATGCGAGAGCGGGCCAGGTACACGTTGTTCTTCCACTCGGTCTTCAGTCGGCGGTATTGAGAAGACTTAGAATGAACAAACTGCTTGCTGTAGGGCGTGTTGATCTCCCCAGTAAATGTGCTCTGATAGGCTTTAGACACACTTGTGCTATTAAGAGTATGAGGCCTGAGGACGAAAAAATATCAAAAGATCCATTCATAAGGAATTCTCTAGTGTTCTATAGTCACTAAAGCATCTGTAAATGCAAATTCAACCAAAGTGACAAACCCATGACCTTGGTGTTGTTTGACTTATTGGATATATAACTATGTTCATTACCTTTTGCAGTGTGTGAGTATTTTGGGTTCTGATCGTGCACACCCCGTAGGGTTGATCATGAGAGGAAGTTCCATGAGAGGATGGCGTCCGTATCTGAATGTGTAATTCTGACAATTTTCCACACCAGGAAGCTACAAAAAACATGCTTTTATTATAAAAGTTACTTAATTTTATTAGTGTTATCCAAAAAGAAAAAAAATTCTCACCGATTCAGTGATTCGCATCACTGCATGAACGGTGAGGCCATACATCTCTTCACCCTTGACATGCTCAGTGAAGAGCTTCAACATGGCTGCTTCATCTCGCAGTTTGGCGACCTGTAGCACAATCTTGGACCAGATATCTGAAGAACATTGTTATGACATAATTAGTATAATGTTGTAGATAAACCATAACATATTTTATTTAGAGATGCACCAATATATAAAAGCAAATTTTCCATCTTTCAGTCAATAGTTTGAAAACAGCCAATTATTGGTAACATTCAGAAAGTTAGGAAAAATGTATTTAATTTTCATAATCTGTATTGGTAGATATCACTCTGAAAAATTGGCCATCGTATCGGTGGAGAAATTTAGTATCTGTGCAAATCAAATTGTATTATTTAGATTTTGGTACCGTCTGCAGTCTCGTCTCGGAAGTGCAGGTCTTCGTATCCATGCTCAAGCACGCGCACTTCAAACATGGGTCTGCCATCCTGCTCGTTAATGCGACAACGGTAGCGACATCTTCGGTTTGGCACGCGAGTGCTCCAGTAAATTCTCGTGGCCTCGTAGCCCACAGGAAAGATAGCGGTGGGTGAATGAAAGACACACATCTGAGATGGCAAAAGCTGACCCACGGCGTGGAAGATGAGCCCGCCCACGCGGAACATGTGAATGCGGTCGCCACGTTGCAGGATGCTCGCGATCTGCTTCACCTCATCCCGCTCAATGTAGACCCGTCGGAACACGGCAAAACTGATGAGCTCCTCTTCGCTGGGGCCTTTAAGCTTGTGCTGGGTGCAGAGCATAGTCTTGTCTTTGAAGAACATGCAACGTGCCCGGATGGCACAGGCGAAATGATAGACGTTCGGGCAACGCAAACGGTTGCAGCTGTTGGTAGCACCAGTCTTCTGACAATACGCACAGCGAGTGCGCAGACCTCGTCGAAGAGCAACCTCCACGTTAATGAGCGCACCACCTTGAGTCTCGTACACCTCTGTTGACCACAGGGCACAGTTGAGATGCACCCACAGATCGACGTCGATGTTGAGGAGACGTGCAGGGCCATCTGTGGGGCCGTCTCCTTCTTCGTGGCAGAAACAGCACTTTCGCTTGTCTCGGGGGAGCTTGTCTGGTTTCAGCGTAATGCGAAGGCGCTCCATGAGCTCTGAAACCTCACGGCTGTTCTCTTTCTTGGACCCACCTTTGCGAATGGTGATGACTATTTGAAGACGCTTCCACCTCAAGCCCTTCCATTTTTTTACTTTGGGACGTTCCTCTTCTTCATCAGAAAGGGGCCTGCTGCGGTGCTTGATGGGTTTGATCTCTATTGTGGGAGAGTCCAGAGATGGAGAGCCAGCTGGAACGGAGGGTTGTTCTTCAGATGGAGCACCTGGGATGAGGACAACCGGTTCTAGAGATTCAGCTGCCATCGTTACAGGGGTGCTAAAAACTTCTGTTTTCACGATAGCATCATCAGGTTCAGTCTTGGCAGGGCCACCAGGGCTAGAGGACGAGGATGATGTGGTCTGAACATTAACCTCTGGTTCAGGTTTGGACTCAGGCTGAGGGTTGTTTTCTGGCTCTGTTACAGCACACGATGGACGCGGAGGTGGAGATGGTGACGGAGGAGGAGACGCCTCCACAGGAATAACAGGCAGATGTCGCACATCGAGATCTGAAACATTTGTCATGTAACAGTGCTGTGCAGGTCTATCTTCTTGATCTTGGCATTCCTAAAAAAACGGAAAACTTATAGCACCTTATGCACAACAGACAATGACAATAAAAGAAATTGCAAGAAACAAATTGGAAGACTAACCTGTTTGATGAGAGCCATAATGTCCACTTGTTTTTTTAGGGTACACCCTGGGAGGGACACATCAAACTGCCTGAGCCATTCTGCATCACGGTTTGTTGAAGAGTCTGTTTTCATATCTGGAAAAGTTGAAAGCATTTCCCATTCAGAACTTATTTAGTTTTTTAGCACAAAACTAAGCAGAAAAGAGATCTAAGCAATCAAAACTCTAAATAGTTTAGAAAGTACCTGGGTTGGAGGAGTCTTGTACTTTCCCAGGCGCAACACCTGCTCTACCAGGACTCTGGGGAAAAGCCACCTCATATGAACTTGGCATACGTATATGCAACAGTTGGGCAACGGTCAACATCACCGTGTTGAGATTCTGTTGACAAGACGACAAAAAAACCCTCAATGTTAATACACTACTTGGCTTTTTGTAGGGGTTAGATCATTTAGAGCGGCCTTATGTCTCATGTGGGACGAAGAGGATTAAGTGAGTAGTAGGTCATTTAGACCTATAAATACCTTTGCGGCACCTGACGAAAGCATGAATGTAACAGACACTTCATTGCTTTTGGTTTTGTCCCATTGGCTAGATGATGGTGCAATCTTTCCATCAACTGACTCGAATGGTTTTGTCTCAGGGAAACCTGTACATAGTATAAATGAGTCAAGACATTCATGAAAAACTTCACATGCTCTAGAGTCCTGTCCAAAATGGGCCACATACTGGGGATGGCAGAACTGGGAATAATGGCAATGACAGGAGAGATGGCCCTCTCATCCTCTTCTTCCTTCGGATCCAATAAATGGGGGAAGCGAGTTGTCTCATCACCTTGCTGGCTTTCAGGTGAGGACGCAGGCACAATGCTATCTGGAGCTTCACTATCATCATCACTCTCCATGCTAAGTTAGGACAAAATTCATTAGTGTTGACACATTCACAAATGATGTAAGGCTAGCTGTTCTGTGCATCACACAGTTTCATAGTTTTCAGTAATTTACCGAATGTCTTCGTTCTGGTTGTGAGGTGGAGTGGGGAGAGCAGCAAGTATATCTACGCTCTTGACCTCCTCTGAAACAGAACCTACAAACAAAGGAGCTTGAAAATGTTAAAATAATATACTAAAAAAGAATGTTATTGACCGAGTGTCTAATAGGAACATCCTTTACCCATGGTCTCCTCTGAAGCCTCTGTCTCTTTCTGACCTTCTACTAGTTCCTCTACAGGGGTCACTCCGTTCAGATGCTTGTGCTGCACGGAAGGTGGCGGAGTAGGGGGAAGTGATGAAGGTGGTGTTGGAGGATTGCTGAGGTTGTTCTAAAAGAAATCACAGCAAAGAATTTTAAGATAAGCAAAAATATGCTAACTGTTACAATCGAGCTGCAGCCCACCTAAAAAGTTGTTTATAAAAACACGTTTAGAAGAAAGAGGAAAGGCATAAGCGTACCTTTGTAAGGAGCTGCGAATAGTAGTCCGGAATATTATCCAGGAGTGCATTTCCAAAGGAGCCCTTCAACTGAGTCTTGGCATTGGGTGGACTGCTACCGAAAGGAGCGAACAAATCCAAACTAGCAGTAATGGAGGGCTCCATCAAAGGAAGAAGAGAAAGTCCCTGTAGCCCATAAAAAATTATTAAGGAAGCAAAAATATAATACCAATCCCAAAATTGTATCATGCAAAGATGATTCTAATAAAAGCAAAAGCCACATACTTGCTTCAGCTGCTTCATTATTGCCTCTGTTTTTCCAGGCTCGTCTTTTTTAGCTTTCTTACGAGAGTTTGGACCACGCTCTCCAGCTTTTGTAGTACGCTTGGCCTTAACTATTGGAGCTCTCTTTGTCAGCGACTGTAGATCCTAAAAAACAGAAACAGAATTTAGATGCAACACAAGTGTTCTTCTACGGATACCAAAATGACTGGCTGTCCCATACCTCCATATTGCGTGGGGTTCCTTGAAGTTTCTGCTCCAACATTGCCAGCTTGCTATTGATGTGCCCATTAATCTCATTATGGATACCATCTGCGGGCCTCTGAGATGCCAGTTGCAGGCTTTTGGTTCGGAGAAGTTTCTGCAGTAACTGTTGGCCTGTCTCTGTTCTTTGCATTTGGGATCCAAGATCTCCCGCTTGATTCCTCGGAGCAGAGTTGGCAACAGATGTGGCCCCGCTCATGCTGACCGCCTCCCCAGCGATTTCTCTCTTAATAGCATCAGAATGTGCTTCAATGCTACTTCCCGTGTCACACTGGAATTCACGTGGCTCCTGTTTGATATTCTGCAGCGTCATCTTGCAAACTTCTCCGGGAACTGGTGTTGGATGAGACACATGACCCTCAGACGCCTGGGTGCCACTTGATGAGTGTGGTAGGCTGTGGATCAACTGAGGAGATGGACCATTGAGTGGAAAAGAACTTGTAAGTGCTTCATTATTGGGGCAGTGAGCCTTGCCCAACGGAGATCTCAGAGGTGAAGATGTTGTTCCACCTGTGTGGCGAAACGGGCTGTTTTTCCCCGAAACGCTGTCTTGTCTAGATGGCGATGACAAGTGACTGGATAGAGACACGGAGCCTTGCTCAGGTTTATTTAGAGAGGCCGGGCTGGAACCAGCTTCTGGAACAGATGATCCAGCAGGAGAACCTGTGTGAGAGGGAGATGCATGAAAGGGGCTCATTGCTGTGGCGACATGATGAGGTTGTTGCTGAAGATGCTGGGCGCCCGGTGGAGTTTGAGACACTCTCATGATCCTCTGCTGATTGGAGAGTGGACTTCCAGGAGAACCCTGACCCATAAACTGTCGAGGGGACAAGGGCCTTGCCATTTGTCCGGGTGCTGTGGTACGAACCTGCCCAATAACTGGGCTGGGCACTTGACCTCTCATCATCTGGTGCTGATGTTGCTGTTGTAGCATTTGCTGTTGTTGAGCATTAGTGATGTACTGTGGTGAGGACCCTTGAGGATTCTGTTGCAAAGTCCCTACAACACCTGGATGATACTGTGGAGCCATTCCAGATGGGTGGGCCATTGCTCCAGGTAGCTGGGGAGTGCCAGGAGGACAGTGTTGTCGCTGTGGAGCGCCAGACAATGTAAAGTGGTGTTGCTGTTGCGCTTCAAGACCTGGAATTCGTGTCCCAACTGGTGCCCCCTGTGGGCGCATTTGACCCTGGGCTTGACCTTGCATTCTTAGCATCTGGCCTGGCTGAAGATGTCGCTGAGCAATTATTGCCT
The DNA here is from genome assembly GCA_008369825.1 of Triplophysa tibetana. Lineage (NCBI taxonomy): Eukaryota > Metazoa > Chordata > Actinopteri > Cypriniformes > Nemacheilidae > Triplophysa > Triplophysa tibetana. The sequence goes on along the minus strand of CM017912.1, from coordinate 17,740,729 downwards.
GAATGTGCTGAAACTGTTGGTTGGGGGTCAAGTGACGCAGTTGAGGGTTCTGTGCGATGAAAGCTTGAATGTTAATAGAGGTACGTATTTGCCCCACAGGGGCACCGGGCCTCTGAATCATCATCACCTGCGGACCCCTAGGCATTCCCATCTGTTGGGTCAACATGGCTTGCTGTTGTTGATTTGCAATGCCTGTCATTGCAGTTTGAGGCTGACCGCTATTCTGGCCAAGCACATCCTGTGGCTGTTGCATTACAATTTGACCACATTGCTGCTGGGCCGTAAAGCACATTTGTTGCTCTTCCTGTTTTACCTGTATGGTGTTTTCTGTTTGAAGAAGCATCTGTTGTTGTTGTACTTGAATGTGTGAACTACCCTGCTGGGCCAGATAGGCATGTGGTTGATGTGGCTGTCCAGGAACACACTGCTGTTCTCCACTGGGCCCTTGTTGTGGCATCTGAAGTGGCATAGGTGGTCCACCTTGTTGGGGAGGTGTTTTTGGACTAAGTATTCCTCCATCTTTTTGTACATGATTCAGAAGATCTTGGGTCAGACCTTGAACCCCTTGTTGCAAATTCTCAGCAACTCCTTGGGTGTTTCCTGATGGTGGAGTTTCTAGAGGTCTCTGTGGATCTGACGGACCAGCCTGTGATGGTTGTTTTTGTTGTGCCATTTGCTGCTGTTGAAGTTGTGCTCGGTTTTTTGCAGCATTCTGTTGTTGTTGTGACATAAGCATACGCTGAGCCATTATACTCTGTTGTTGAGGCGTAACCGGGGTCGGTGGCCCTCTAACAAGATGCTGTCCGCTTGGCCCGTGCTGATCTATCAAACCCTGAGGTCTCTGAAGCTGCTGAACGATCTGCTGATTACCCACCATGCCCTGCGGTTGGCCTACCATCATATTTGAAGCCGGAGCCATTGATTGGTTCATGACATTATGTTGAGCCTGTCCAACAGCCTGGTTGCCCATCATACCTGAAGGAGCCTGCATTAAACCTTGTTGACCTTGTTGGTTATTCATTAGTCCCTGTAAATTCGGTTGCTGGCCCATCAGTGTATTCCCCATCAAAACTTGTGCTGGTTGGTTAGCCATAGCTCCAGGCTGTTGGTTCATGATTCCAGGCTGCTGAGTTTGGTGCTGCTGTCCTATCATTAACTGCTGCTGCTGTTGTTGTTGCTGTAATTTTTGAACCATTTGCATCCTATGCTGTAAATGGCACTGTTGTAGAACTCTTGGGTCTGCTCCTTGTGCTCCGGGGCCTTGTGGGAAAAAACCAGGAGGTGGGACCGGTTGCACATTGCCAAGTGGAATAGGAGGCGGGGCTCCACTAAAGGGTTGCATCTGTGGCATCCTAATTGGCAACCCTCCATGAGGTACACCTCCCTGAGGCATTCCTCCCTGAGGCATCGCTCCCTGAGGCAACGCTCCCTGAGGCAACGCTCCCTGAGGCAACGCTCCCTGAGGCAACGCTCCCTGAGGCAACGCTCCCTGAGGCAACGCTCCCTGAGGCAACGCTCCCTGAGGCAACGCTCCCTGAGGCAACGCTCCCTGAGGCAACGCTCCCTGAGGCAACGCTCCCTGAGGCATCGCTCCCTGAGGCATCCCTCCCTGAGGCATCCCTCCCTGAGGCATCCCTCCAGGTGTCTGACCGATAATTGGTCCTCCCTGTTGGCCCATAATAACTTGTCCAGACATCTTGGAAATCATATGGGGTGTCTGTGTTGAAGGCCCAGGAGCTAGCATGGAAGACCCCTGCTGATGCTGCTGTTGTTTACTACGATACTCCGCAATGAGATTGGTGTGTTCCTTCTGCTGCTTACGAACCTGGAAACCAAATTATCTTGGCGTGATCACAATGACTTGAAGACACCTTTTTTATTGTGAATTGTGACATTTTACAAACCTGGTCCAATTGTTTCTGGATCTTGCTCTGTTCCTCTGTGACCAGCTTGAGCTTTTCAGCATCTGCTTCAGCAAATTCACGACCTGCTTTTTTTGCAGTACGCTGCTTGGCACAAAGAGCTTTGCGGGATTTACGATGTGCCCCAATCTGCTCCTCTAAGAATTTCAGCTGCATTTGTAGCAACTGCTGAGTGTGCACGAGCCATTCTTCATATTGGTGCTGTTCAGCGTCATCTGTTATGAGTTTGATGGCACAGAATTAGTTATTTATTTCATCCTTTTAAAGCAAATTCATTGAAGTATACTATAGCCCGAAATACAACTGAAAAATCTTTCATAATTTTCCCCTTTAAAATGTTTGCATCAACTTAGTGGACGTTTACAATTGCCACCAAGAACCATAACATACTTCTGTTATCACTGTGTTTAAGTAGCTTTGTATTATTACACATAATCTGTGTTTTCCGCTACACCAAAATCATAGGGCTATAACATTAGCTTGTTTATATAGGCATGGAAACCAAAAAGACTATTGGAAGAAAAGCGAGGGAAAAACATACTGATGATGCCAAATTGTGGAGGATTTGGTCTTGGTTGAACCTGGTTGCTACCTTCTCCCTCCTGAAAAATAACAACACATTATTATCTTCAATTCCTCATAAATTAGAAGATAAATTAGAACAAAACCAAACAAACCTTAGACGACCCAGGGGCGAGCTGAGCCTGAGGATCCTCACTTCCTGGGGCTGAGGTTAGTCTCTGGGCCAAAAGAGATACTTGTTGCCTAAAGTTGAAAAAATTGAATAATTATTCAATGTGAAACTTTGTGTTTTCTTAAAGTGAAACAATGAAAAAGTTAGAGGTACCTATTCATCCCAGGAGGTACACCCATAGGATCTTGAGCCAGTACCCTTTTAATCCCTTTTAGAGCCACCATTTTTGCTTTAGCAATGGGATCCATTATGTCATCTGTCATGTATTTATCCAGATCTGAAAAAGATGACAAACCATTCAATTTATAAATCTTTACAAGAATGCATCGATCATTGGGTCACACAAAGTTGAGGGAACTTATTTCAACACACCTTTATCTGGGAAAAAGTTGCTGCCCAAATTCTGATGTTTAACATGTGGAGATGGTGGCGTCTGCTGCTGAGATGCAAGACCAGGATTAATTCTGCCAGGCTGTCCACTTCTTATCATGCCTTGCTGCTGCGGTCCCACTGCAGTATGAGGTGCCGAAGGTACAGTGGCACCAATTAACCTTTGCTGCTGTTGCGATGACATATGAGGTGGTCTGGGCACCATACCCGTTTGAGGCACAAGGCCCTGGGATGGATGGTGGTGCTGTGGCATCATAATTTGATTCTGCCCCTGAGACGGCTGTTGCGGATTCTGAATGTTGTGAAGCTGACTACCAATCCCTCCCTGTAGTGCACTTAAGTGTTGTTGCTGTTTCTGAAGTTCCTTCTTTTCATGTTCCAAAAGATCTTGTATTAACAAAGGTAGTTCACTTGCCTCCAGTGAGCTTTCGACTTTGTCTAAATCATCCACTGCGGAGTGGTGGCCGGCATCTGGCAATCCAAGTGGGTTAGCACCCAGGTCTGGATGTGGTGCAGCTGATGGGAAAGACATTGTATCTGCTTGGCCGGGAAGAGGAAAAGGTATGCCACCTAAACGGACAGTGCTCAGTGAAGCAGTTGTAGTCTCTTGATTAGAAGCCTTTGTTTCGTTGAGCAAAGCAGAGACAGCATCCCCGATGTCATTTTTAACAGAGGTTTGTCCTGACCGGGGTTGTTCAACCAAACCCTTGTCTTCCAGTTTTACAGAGGACAGTCTAATGGCATCAGAATCTACCTTAGGAGAGCTTAAAATACTGCAAGAAGAGGAACTCTCAGTCTTTAAAGGTGGTTGAGTAGCAGTGTGAGTGTCCTGGCAAGATAAACCAGTTTTTGGTTTCTCTTCAATCTTGACTTCTACATTAGCAGAAGACCCCGACCCTTCGCCCTCTGCTTCAACAAGCCGCAACTGGTCAGAGAAAACATCTTTGGGATCACCCTGATCAAGTTCAGGGTCAGTGTAAGCGAGCAAATCAAATTCATCACTATTGAGCAGATCGTCCAAATGAGGATCATTGGTCTCAAGATTGTCAAGGTTTCCCAAATCATCATCCCCTTTATCTGGATCCAGGTCGAGGGTAGCGAGATCATCATCTTCTACACCTGTTTCTGCCACTGTATCACCCAGTACTTTGGGAGCAAACGCATCTACCAAGTCAGATTCGGGAATGTGAACCGGATTGACAATGGTCTGTTGACCTCCTATTGTACTTGTTTGAGGAAGCTGTTGAGATGCATTGTGAGAAATGGGCGTTTTAGGTGTAGCAGTCGGCACCTGTTGTGGCTGCAGTTGGGTTTGAGCTTGGTGAGCATTGCTTTGTTGTTGCATCAAAAGGCCCATGCTGCCCTGCTGTAAGACAAGTCGGGGATCACGTTGAAGCGCTGCCGAACTACCAAGAGAGGGTGTTATGGTATGCTGAACAAAAGCAGCATTCATGTCCTGTTGTGGAAGAAACATACGTGGTCTATGTACAGGTGCCCTCTGCATAAACTGAGGACCCATTGGCATCCGCTGTGAATTGTGTCTCAACTCTATGAACTGAGGCGGAGCTCCTGACACACAGCTTTGTACAGCTTCTGCTCCAGAGCATGGTACCCCTGACAAAGAATTGGGCAAATTCTGCATGGACTGTATGTTGAGAGGATTGTTGATGGGAGTATTAATGTGCTGCCTGGGAACACCTTCAATCATAGATGGTTGCGGATATCTGCGAGGAGCACCCTGGCTTTGCCACTGTGCAGGAAATGGTGGACGAGGATACATCCCCTGAGAAATATTGGGTGCAGCTTGCCTACAATATATGATAAATATATGATATGTAAGGTTAACTGTATAGTGAACTGCACACAAGAGTGAATAAAACCTTGAATAAAACCTCACCTTAATGCATTTGGATCTACAGATGCTGGTATCCCAGGAGGAAGAGGGCGACAAAGCTTTTCATCTAAAGCTCCCACTGGCAGGGGCATCCTGTTGGCAATGGGTGCCTGAGCAATCGCAGATCTGTCCTGTTCACCACAAAGCAATATATATATTTGGCATTTTCTTATTTCAAGAAATTCTATAACATTTAAGCTCTCAGTCACGTTATTACAGTAACTTGTAAATAACATGCCTATTATCCAAATACAATTATGAAATTGTATTATACCTGAGGGTAAGGAGGGGGTGCACGCTGGGTTTTGTCTTGCTGAAAGCCTGTCACTTCTCCTGTTTGCCAGTTTGGGGCAGGACTACCCGCGACAGGTGCTTCTTTCTCTTGGCGAAGTAAATTCCTCTGAACTTTTTGTCGTATCAGAAATTCTCTTAAACGCTGTCTCTGTGGTAAATAAAGCCATAAACATTTTAAGTCCTATTCTACCCAAAACTCTAAATGCTTTTCTACACAACTGTTTATTACCTGTCTGAGCTTTTCTAAATCTGATGGACTAAGACTCATGAGTGCTGGATCCTGACCAGCTGACAACTCAGACAAATCCTGTGTCCCTGGCATCGTGGGTAAATGTGTAGCATCTGACGACCGCAGAGAGTTTGTATCTTGGTTTCCAGACGAAAGTGCTATTCTTGAATTTAAATCAGCGCCCGCTGTTTGATTCTGGGGTTGTGGCTGCTGGAGGTGAACCTGAGCTTGCTGAGGAGTATTCATCTGCTGCTGGCCGGCTACTTGCTGGCCCATCTGAAGCCCTACACCAGGACTGCAACTGAAAGTAGGTGGTTTTCCAGAGAGCGGATCTGCTACTGATGGCGAGCAGGGAGGTTGTTGGCTAGGATGGGGCGAGCCTCTGAAATGAGGGTTACCTTCTGGTGTAACGGATGTTGGGCGACAGGGATTATGCATTGAGGCATAGGGATCTCTGGACTGAGGTCGTGAAGGGGGGCGAGAGTAAGGGTCTGGAGACTGGAAATGCTGTGTGACTGGGGACTGCAGGGAAAGAACATCATTGGAAATGGCTCCTGGTGTGAGGGGTGACTGCGAACTGCCTTGTGACTGAGGACTTGAAGGCAACCTTGTATGCGTTTCTTGTTGAGCCGCAGTAAGCCTCTGGGGCAGAGGAGATGAGCAGTCACCTGATTGAGGTCGTGGTGTGAGGGGAGGCTGGGCGTAGGGATCAGAGAATGAGGATGGAGATTGGCGGTAGCTTTCAGGCAGATGATTTGGAGAAGCACCTGGGGGGTGGGAAACAGACAAGCTGCCTGCATCCCCCTGATGCATGCGAGGCGTCATGGGGGCTTTAAATAACCCATCTCCAGAGTCCAAACTAGCAGGAGAACCAGCGCTTAGGTCTTGTCTGTAAAAAGAACGTGGAGATGGGGCACTCACTTCCCTGTTTGGGCCCACACCAGCTGGTGAAGAAGCCATAGCGGAGGGTGATGGAGATGAAGCATGCTCTTGTCGGATAACTCCATGCTGGCCACGGTAAGGATCACCGCAGTGAGCTGCATGGGATGGTGAGAACAATGGAGAGTCTACAGAAGCAACCGTTCTAAGCCGAGGACTCTCAGGTGTATGCAAGACCTCCTGAGAGCACTGCTGTGGTTTGGGGATCTGATGTTGTGGTCTAAAGAATGGGTCAACCTGCTGTGACCTACGAGGTGTCCCTGGCTGCATGTCAAGGGAGCCAAAACTGGCTGGTCGTCCCTGAGTAGCACCCTGTGGGCCGGGCAAAGGATAACCTGAGGAGGAGGCCTGCAAGGGGCTGGAAGAAGGATGCGAGTATGGAGTGGATGGCTGTGACTGAAGGTGCGGAGACTGAGAGGGAAGTCTAGAAAACGGATCCTCGGCTGAGCAAGGAGTTTTGAGGGGTCCATCAGAAAAGAAGGCTGAAGATGCAGAGTCTGGGGCACCGGGATATGGACTCTCAGCTGAGCTTGGCTGGGAGGAAGTGGATACAGAGCCTGAGGGTGGGGGAATTTGAAGGTGCAGATTAGGACGCTCTCCTTTCATACGACCTGGCTCAGTTTTGATAGGCCGACACACTTGACTCTCAGCTTGCTGTTGAGAATAAAGAAAAATGTGTTTGAATACAAGCACTCCAGCTATCTGATTCATACAACATAGGCAGCATTTTAAGAAACTTAGACTAACCTTTTGTGCCTTGTTTATTCTCTGAGCAGCCCTATTATCTTTGGCCTTTTGCTGAATGGTTATATGACAAAAAAGGAGAAGTTTAGAGAAAAGGAAGTAATCTGGATTTAGCAACCATGTTTCAAACTAACACCTACCAGATAAGGAACCTTGTCTGCAGCCGACACCTTCCTCCAAATCTTCATTATTTGTTTGCACCGACTGGCCCAGTCTGTAAAAATATAAGATATAATAAAGATGGAACAAGGTAATATTTAACGCACAAAATAAGTTTCAAACCAAGACTTTTGGAATTTGGAGAAAACTTCAAGTGTATCATAATACCAAAACATCACTAAAGGCCAGATTAATACTAACCAGGGTAGTCCTGCTTGAGACTAGGGAAGTTCATGTTAGCGTAGAGAACAGGAGAGATGGTAGACAGATTTCCTAATTCCTCATCCTTTTCCCAGCGCTGCAGGCTGCGCTGATTGTACGAGAGCCCATCACTTTCCTGTTCGGTAGGGGTTGGAGGAGTGGAAGGGGTGGCTGGAGTGGATGGTGTTGCCCATGGACTTTCATCATCCTGGTCAGGGCTAAAGAGACCACTTCGATCCCTGGAGACAGACAAGAGAAAAATACCATTAGAAAGAATTCAAACAGAACACAAGTAAGAAGTAAAGGTATATTCCATAACTTACCGCATGTCAAAAAATGGTGACTGGGAAAGACTTGAAAAACTGTCCATCATACCAGTCGAAGGCAGTGCGCCAGACAGGGAAGAACCTGTAGGTTAAATTGGGGTGGTTTCAAGTTTATGCAGATTAAGGTTCAGAAGTTGTTCTAAGTTCATATGGAAAAATTCCAGGCATACCTGAAATGTTTCTTAGGGGCAAACCAATTTGGTTAGGTTCACTCTCATGTTTAATGCTTGGGTGAAGCGCACCACTTATAGAGTTCCCCTCAGTGGGTCCGAGAACCTTCTTGAAGAACTGCTCAGAGTCCTGAATTTCTTGTCCCTGAGCAAGATCTAAAAGGTGGGGAAGACATTTAAGTAACACCCCTCTTTAAGACAGTCATCGTGTATTTTAGTCATTGAAAATACGAACCTTCATTCTTCGGCTTGTCAGATCCACCTCCTGAGCTGTGATCTGTGTTGGAAAGTTGCCCGATTGCACCTGGTCCGACTCCTGCAAAATGTTATGCGAGTCAAGTATGTTCTAACAACATTCAATGCTAAAATATCTAACAACCCAAACCTTAATTTCCTACCTGCTTGATCTCCTAGAGGCTTGGATATACCACCCTCTTGCTTTAGTTCTATGGTAGGAAAAGTTGGCCTGACCATGGCCTCAACTATAAACAATTAAACAAATATTTAAATATATTTACTCTATTACTCTCAAACAATAAAAGTGATCTAGCATCATGTTTAACCTGGTTCTGAGGCTGGATTTCTGGCTCCATGTAGCGGAGGCCTCAAAATGCCCTGTGTGTGTCTTTGGACCGGAGGACCAAGAAAAGCCCTCTTACTCTGATCGAGTAAAGTCTTGCCAAAGAAAGCCTCTTGGAGGTATGCAGGAAACATGTCCTCCAATTTGCTCTTCTTTCTGCCCCTGCGCTTCTTGGCTTGCTCGGCTTCTCCCTCTGTTGTCTTTGCATCTGGAACGTCTAGAGGTATGTCAGGATGAGGGCCTATTTTAAAAAAGTGAAATGTTTGATAGCTTCTATGACATCACAGAAATGTTCAGATTGGCCATGTTTGCCAAATAAATATTTATAAGTTTAAGTATTGAATGCCGTTCTACATTTACATAATCACTTTCTGTGTACATAGACCATCTATAAAATAATCTTTTTTAAATATTGCAAATTGCATCATAGTTTGACGAGTAAATCAAACCAAACTGCTCAAAAAGTAAGCAAAAATGCATTCCAACTGGATTTACATGCATAACCCACAAATCCCAACAGTCACTTTTGTTGTTGTTGAGTCCGTTTAGCACACTTGCCTTCCTCAAGTTTTCCTTCAGCTGCTTGACCATCAGGAACAGCTTCACCAGAGGCAGAAAGACTCCTCCTCATTCGTGTGTGACATTTTCTCTGTCGGACCATGAATCCGCCAATCCCTGTAGAGTGGAAAATCCATTTATTGATTTACTTAAGTTTCCAAGCATAAAACACTTAAAAAGCCATTAGAAAACAACTTCTCAGTGACCTGGCCTGTATGGTTTACGCTTCCTTTTCTTCCCATCATCAGTTTCCTCCGTACCACCTTTGAGAGCATCACCGTCGCACATGCCCTCTACACCTCCATCTGCACCCATCTCTCGGTCCATTCCACCATCTCTGTCTGGGCTCCCAGGGCCCTCCAGTTTGTTCTCACAGTCCATTGCTTCTGCACCCCCTATAAAAATAAGAGCTGATATTTAAATTCACACTCAATCACAACCTGCTATTCTGGTTATTCAACAACATTTAATCAATAAAACAGCCTGTAGTGCTCTACAACATTTCTAAAGAATACATTAAAGTACCCCCTCTACAGCTTATATATACCTACATAAAAGCCATAAATAAGATATTAGGTCTGTTTTCAATGTGAAATAACTAACCTTTCCCATCATCACCATCAGCCTCGCCTTCTTTCAGCTCATCAATACACAGCGTGCCAAGTCTTGACCGGCGCTGCCTGCGTTTGTGCAAGGGTGACATGGAGATGCTTCGCAATAAAGACATGCCTGTCTCTGTGAGCCAGACACCCTCTAGACGATAAAACTGTGGCTCTGAACAGTGGGTGGAGAAACGTCCCATTAAAAACATGTATAAAAAAAACAAACTAACATGACGCGTCTTCAAAAAACATACCTGGTTCTTTCATTTTAAAGGCTGACATCATGGGAGACTCCACTGAGAAAGAAAAAAAATATTAATTTTATTTTCTTAGGGATTGGAAACCCCCTGTCATTTAAAGCCCTCACTCACCAACTGGCCTGGGTACGTATGGTGTGCATGCCGTACAGGCAAAACCTTCATCAGACGCTTGTTCGACCTCATCCTCAGTGTAGAGACTCTCACATACAGCATGAACCCATCTACAAATGAAGACAGACAAAGTAAGAGAAGTTACATACTAATCCCATCCACCTCCATTCATACATGATTTAGGCTTTGTTTAAGGCTTGACCTGTCACAGTGCTGACACTGCAGAAGTAGATCCTCCTCCATGAAGTTCTCCCGACACACAGGACAGGTTACCAGGCTGGCGCAAGGGCCGCAGTGATTGTAGTTATTTTGCCACTCACAGTGGAAACCTGGAGAACTAGCACCACACTGCATACAGCACACACACCTACGGAGCAAAGAAATTATATCGATACTGTATTCTTGGTGGAGATGCCTTACACAAATTATTTAGACTGGGGATGTACCATTTGCACTTCCAGCCACCCTTGGGCACAGTCTGTAAAGGTGGGTCCAAACAGTAAGTGTGATAACTGACGTCACAGTCATCACAAAGCAGCAAGCGGGAAGGATCGGAGGCCTTCCCACACACCTCACACACGATACACTCGAGACAACGCCAGCCTTTCCTCAACATCATCTTTGTGATCTAGGCAAGAGAAAATACAGTCACACAGAATAAAGAGCTGGTTTTAAACAGAGCTCAGTGGTGACATACAATTTAAGAGCATACCTTGCTGTTCACACAGTATGGATGATAACATTGAGCACACTGAGCACAGGCGAGCAGCTGGCCCTCAACACCTTGTCCAAAACTACCACAAACCACACACATGTCCTGTTCCACGAAGGAAAATCAGTTAATTATTGTGCTTTTCACAGCTAAACATTAAAGTAAGTCAGAGTTGAGATTCTTACCTGCTGCAGGACAAACTTATCAGTGTTGGAGAAAAGTACCACAGTATTTTGCATGGTGTCATCTTCCTCATCATCTTCCTCTTGTTTATGCCCAGTCTCTGTGGTCATGCTTAACTGTAGACAATACAAATTCAATTAATAAACACTTGAACTGAGGCTTCTTTCCTTAAGCACAACACCATACTTCAAAACAAAATGAGCGGACTCACTAAAAATGCATCTATGCAAGAGGCCATTGCTTTTAGACGTGACCGCCCACGGCCTCTTCCAACACCAGCGCCGCCACCACGTGGCCGCCGTTTCCCTGGGAAACCACTGCCTCTGCCCTGAAGAAAGTTTACAGTAAACATGAGCATTAGTGCTTTGAGACTATACAAAGACGCCCATTTAAAACAAAGGTCAGCATTTAATGCCTACCTGTTTTACTCGAGAGCGTCCTGGAGAACCTCTACGCTTCACTTTCTCCCCATAGGGCTTTAGTGGGTCAAAAGGCAACGAGTCCTCTGTCTCAGTGAGCAGCGAGTCAGAACGGGTTCTACCGGCCGGCATCATGAGGTCCATGGACATCATCTGAGAATCCGCCTCAGCTGGCGAGCCAAGGAAACCGCTGCTGCTCCCATCACCGTGGCTGTTGTTTGATGTCTCATCAAGCACCAGCTCTCTTTTCATATCCATCTCATTTCTGGACTGAACATCTTCCTCCTGACTATCATCTTTATTGAGAGATTCTTCTAAAGATTCTTCAATCCCCTGCTCTTCCTCGTCCTCATCATCATCAGACTCGCCCATTCTATCGTCTGTATCAGTGGTCATTTCAGTTTGAGGAGCACGGCGAAGCGGCCTGTCTATCGACTCTTCTTTTCCTGTCTCGGATCCCACCTCCTCCACGTCCATAGCAACAGGCTCTACCTCTTCAGAAACCGGTAGTGTGATTTGAGAAGACGAGCTTGTCAGAGGCTTTGTGTCTGGGACCTCCGTGGTGTTCACCTCAGTCTCAGTTTTAGGATGTTTTTCTTCACCTTGTGAAATATCCTGGCTTTCTGTAAAGCTCTCAGACACATCTAGATGGTCTTCCTTTATAGTGTCAGGGACAGGGCTGTCTGGACTATCCTTCACAGGAGACTCCTGAGTGCCCATTGATATTTCCTCAATGCCCTCTGGAACCACAGCTTCATTGATGGCCTCCTCTTTTTGCTTTTCATCAACATCTATGAGAGACAAGTCACAGGAGCACTCGGCATCACAACAGCTATAAATAATTTGTGTCCCGAAAGACAAGCAAAAAGACAGTTTTCTTTTACCTGCAATAGTAGCTATAGGGTCCGGCTGTTCTGTAGAGCCCTGACTGTTTACAGACTCTGAGACCTCTGTAACCTCTGACTGTAATGCTTCTTTCGTAATGCTTTCTGGAACTTTTTTCGTTCCAACAACCTCCGACTCCGTGCCTGAAGTGATATATTAATGATATCAGTTTAACTCCTATTAAAGGGATAGTTCACCCAAAAATTTAATTTCTGTCATGAATTACTTACCTTCGAGTTGTTCCAAAAAGGTTTAAATTTCTTTTTTTGGTTGAACACAGAGAAAGATATTTGGAAGAATGGTTCTAACCAAACAGTTATTGGACCCCATTGACTACAATAGTAGGAGTAATGACAAAGGTAGTCAAAAGCGCCCAGAACTGTTTTGCTGTTCTACACTATTCAAAATATCTTTTGTGTTCAACAGAACAAAAAAATATATAAGGTGATTTTTCCTACTATGATAGTCAATGAGGTCCAAGAACTATTTGGTTACAACCATTCTTCCAAATATCTTTGTGAACATCGGAACAAAGAAATATATACAGCTTTAGAACAACCCGAAGGTGAATATATGATGACAATTTTTAGTCTTTTAGTCTTAATTTCTATCTCTATAATAATACTTATACAGACAACAAAGATTGCTCTGCCAATGAAAACAATTATTAAAGGGACAGTCTTCCCAAAAATAAAATTGTCATCTAGACCCTTAAGTTGTTCCAAACCTGTACAAATATTGTTTTTTCTGAGGAACATAAAAAAATATTTTAGAGAATGTGGGAACAGTTCTTTGGCGCCATTGACTACTACTTCTAATTTCCTACAATGGAAGTCAATAGTGCCCCAGAACTGTTTGGTTATAAACATTCTTCCTAGTGTCTTTCCTTGTGTTTACCAGAACAAAATGTTTACAAATTTAAAACAACTTGAAGATGAGTGAATGACAGAATTTGTATTATTCATACTATTAAAGTACTATTCTTTACTTTTCCTAATTAACATCACCAAGACCTTATATTTTTTAATCCTTTAAAACCGCTTTCATATACGAACTGCTTCTCCACAAAATTTTCTGTTAAATAATTCCCCGGACATACCCAACTCAATTGGCACCTCCTCCACTTGTGTGGATGACACAGACTCCACTGGGACCTCATCTGTGGCATCTTTGCACAACACACAGATGCATTTCTCCTCGGGAGGCCCTGACAGAGAAGCACAATCGCTGTGCACCCATCTGCGAAAAACAAAAAAACTGATGAAACATGAGTTTAAAATATGCAAAGAAACAGATTAAAGCCATATCGTCTGTTACTGTATGCCGAAATTTTGCCCTTTACGCTATTGGATATTTAAAGGTCACCTCCATTTAAGCTACTGGAACTAGCTTAAATGGTAGCACAAACTGACCTGTGGCAGATGGCACAGCGATGTTGCAGGGGTACGCAGGGCTCCGTGGCTTTACTGCAAACGCCGCAGACAGAACTGCGCCTGCGCTGACAGCCTTCGCATAGCGTATAGCTTTCAAACCACTGTTCGGATCCAGGAAGCTTCAGTCCTCGCACGCCACAGTCGATACATACCCGGCACCGCTAAAACACAGACATGCAAATCAGGTCAACCATATCCATAGAATGATATTTTACTCCCAAACATCACATTTTCCTATCCACTAGACAATTGCAACAACTGATATTACCCAAATGTCCTAGGATAATCACGAGAGCCTATCTTTTGCCTTTTAAAATCGCTTGTTACATTTTAACTGATGGCTTTACTAAAATGAAACAGCTTTCAGCATGTTGGCTGAAAAAACATAAGTGCTCTCTCTAGGAAAGATTTGTGCCAGAGAAAAGAGCCAAAGACCATGTCTTCTGCTATGTAAATAAACTGAACAGGTCTGAATTCTGCCATAAATGGTAATATTACAAAGATGAAAGGCGTGTTAGACTGAGTCATGGGAATGAGCTTACTTTGCACTTCCATGAATCAGGAGGCACAGAGTCCATAGCTGGCAGTAGACAGAAAGTGTGGTAGCCCTTGTCACAAGCATCACAAACCAGCATCTTTGTATCCTCCCCTGGTTGCCTGGATACCACAAAATATCACAAAAAAAATCTTAATGCTGACCTATCAACATGGCAAGAATGAGGTCGATGAAACAATCAATAATTCACAAAGAACATACTATCTTTAATCTATAAATTAATTTAAGTTCTCACATCTATAGAGTGGCAACAGGAAAAAAATCATTCAAACGTACCTGCAGGTCTGGCACACCTTGCATTCAGGACACTGCCAGCCAGAACGCTGAAGCGGTGTGGCACTGATCTCCAGACAGGCATCATGATAATGCTGCCCACAACCTGTACAGTACAGCAGACCTGACAGATCTCCAGCAGAGTCACACACAGCACACCATGCCTCCTCACCGGCTATAAAAAAACAACCATCATCACACAAAGATCCCTTATAAATCATAACCCCCCTCGTTGATAAGATCAGTTCTTTGGCTACAATTCCATACCGATTTCTTCAGCCTTGTCTATGTGCTCTGGACAGAGGAGAGCTAGCTGCTTCATGGACTGGAAAGATCCACTTGCAGCTGAGCAGGGGAAGTGGTAGAACCGTGAGCAGCCTTCGGCCCGGCACCGGATGGTAGCTCCCATCCGTTTACAATAATCACATGGCTAGCGAAGAAAAAGCCACAAACATTTTTTGTCTGCAATCTTGTAGCATATCTGAGGTTTATTTGGTCTGATAAATAAAATGTCTTAGCTCACCCGCTGTATCCCTGAGATGACTGCCTTATCCACATTTATCAGCACCTCACCCTCAGTCTGTTCCACTCCTTCCGACCACACGGCACACCAGTGGTGAACCCAGCAGCTCCCTGTTTTTATATAGAAGAGGTTTAAGTTAGAATGACGACTATGAAACAAAAAGTGGCTACCCAAGCACATTTTAAAATATTGTCTCTCGTATGGTCAATGTCACAATATTTATTTCTCCGCTAATGACACAATGAGCTGCATCATACAAAACAAAAAAGTAATATAACCAACATCACAGCCCTTAGCAAGCACGGCACAGAAACTTGGAACTCTGCACTGAAAGCAAGCGTGCGCGTCAGGAGGACAGAGAAAGAGAGCTCATGCTAAGATGGTTTATTGCATTACCCTTTTACATGCGGTGACTTTATTAGTAGTTCATTGGTAATTAACAAATTTATTCCTGTTTGTAAAAAAAAAAATTTTATCGAGTATTTTTAAAAATAGTTTTGAGGCGAAATCTGGTCAAGGAAAATGTTAATCTATTTTTACTATTTGTGGCTTGTGTTTTAAATATATGTTCCCCTGCATTTCAGACATTTTACCAAAACACATTTATTTTGCACATTGCGACTTGAATCTTGCTAATTACGTTTTTTTGTTTCTATTATATGGGTCCATTCTGTTTTAAACAAATCCGAAAATGAATGTTTGATTGTTCTTTGGTGCATCCACGTTGCGCTGCACTTTGAACTGTATCTTTGTAAACCACCTGGTATCGTCCACACACACGTTCAATGCGATTAGACAATCAGTCGACTATAGGCAAGACGTAACAATTCTGATTCAACCAAGTACATTTTTTGTTGCGGCCACCCCTTCTAATGTCACAACTTTTCTACTAAATTCTAAAACAAAATTTTCAGATGTGAAATATATATATATTTTAGATATTTTATTTATTTTTTAAGCTGCAGTCTTAAACTTTTTCTGGTTAAAAATACACAAAAAAATGTTAATGCTAGTACATAAACAATTAGTATGAATTTACCAATTCAAAATGTAAAGCTTATAATGATTTTTAATTTGGGCCATCGGGTTGGATTTTACAGGAAATGTCACGTTTTTAACATACATAAAAATCCGTAAAATAACATGCCATTTTTAAACAAAGATGGCGATAGGGAGCCAGGAGTTTTGATTGAAGCTTTAATCTCAAAGTTGATTTACCAAATACCCATATATCTTTAGCCTTACAATTGTTAAAAACTGGCAACTTCATGCTCAAAAACACACAAGCAGTCTATATTTTTCACCTATTGTTCACAAAGGTCACAAATTATAATTATTCAGAACAGACTAAAGCCCATGTTATCAACACAATCATAGAGAGGTGAAGTACTTGGAAGAGGCTACTTATAATTGCTAATCAACCAAAAGCCAAACACATTTTGTTCCAATGTCAAATCCCTATAGCATGACCTCACTATGATTCAAACCAATAGATTTCCTTATACCTGTGTCAACAAAGAGAGATGCCGGACAGGTGGATTCCGGGAATCCAATGGAAGACAAGTCATCGTTTCCAGCTGCTGGCAGAGAGGAGACAGGGGGCTCCAAGCTTGGTCGATCGGAAGAGGGTCCAAAACAACAAAGCTCCCGTTGCCCATGCAGACTACGCTCCACACAGTTACACAGAGCACAGGCCCTGACAGTCTCCCTAAAAATCACAGATACAGTAAGGAATTTCTGCCAAACTTAAAATGATAGCAAATAGAGCACATTAATATTCAAATGTTAACGTGTGCCCAGTTTGTCCATTTAATGAAGCCATCACATTTAAAAACAAGCTATTCGATCAAGCATGTACTATGTTTTATGCAAAGCAGTACAGACCGCAAAATTTAAAGAAGGCCTTACGCTGATAAGCTGGACGTGTCCACAGTGCCCGAGATGTCCTCTGCAGCAACAGGTGCAGTCAGTTCCCCCTCTACCTGGACGCTCTCCTTTGGAGGGGTCCCATCATCAGCTGTAAGGAAAATGGCAGTAAGTTTCGAATAGGCAAATTTAAATGTGCCCTTTAAACATCATTCATATGTAGTGCTATTCCCTCAGAGAGGATGGAAGTAAAGGTCAGATGCCGGAAAAGTCTCCCTTTAGAGAGTAATCGCTGGGGTGCAAGTATAATTGTGTACTCGGTGCATGTTATTTATTAAATACTGTATAAAACCCATTTATGCATTTCTCTAAAGCAAATTATAGCAAGTTTGCGCACCTACTGATAAAATTTAAAACAATAAAATTTGAAAGGCACACTTATTAACTCTAGCAAAACAAAAATCTAAAGTTTCACTAGCCAACTCGACTTGAAATGAAATACCAACCTGCAGTTTCTGAATCATTTTCTTCGCAGTTTGATTTCTGCTCGTCCATTCCTACTCCTGTAGAAGATCTCTATTACAGAGATCTGAAAAAGATGAAAGATTTTTAGCAATGCAGACAGTGGCATGATTTCACACTAAAGTCCCCACACTTGAAGCAGCTGGGCCTGCCAAAATTCCAAGTTTTGCAATGATCAACAGCCACATAACTACAGTGTTATAAACAGGAGAGTACATTTTCGTGCTTGCATATCCACCAAACATGCTAGCCAGCTAACAAGTCAAACCTTAATTATAAGAGATCATTGAAAAGTTAGACTAAAACCAAGTACCAGCCTGCCTTTCTATACTGCACACCACCTAAAAGTCTGCCTTAGTTAATGTGTGGGTCACAGAGCGCCTAGCCAGCAACTGCGTAGCAAACGTGCATAATCCTGCAAACTTCAAATTGCTCCACACCTAACTACGCAAACATTTGTTGATATAGAAAACACATGAAAAAAGCAACTGATAACACAAACCATGAGGTGGGTTCGCGTGTTCGGTGCATTCTCTCCGTTTTGGTTAACGCTGATGGATAGCAATGGTTTGGTGTGTTTGTTAAAAATTGCCTGATCCTGCAGCTGCGTCGTTCTGTTCAGCTTACAGTAATGCCTGGACGCGGCTAACGCGTTAGCTTTCTGACCGGGGTTAACAAACTCCCTGCAAAATAATCAAATCGCCCATCACCAAAAGCAGGCAAATAAAGACACGTATATCCGGCTCTTTTGCTTAGTGATGACGCGCGGTCAATAAAATGGCACAACTTCGTGCATAACTAATATATTGCGTTACTTTCTTTATGTTAAACGACGCTAAAGGGAGAAACA
Organism: Triplophysa tibetana; assembly: GCA_008369825.1. Classification (NCBI taxonomy): domain Eukaryota; kingdom Metazoa; phylum Chordata; class Actinopteri; order Cypriniformes; family Nemacheilidae; genus Triplophysa; species Triplophysa tibetana. Next base: position 17,722,434 of record CM017912.1, on the reverse strand, counting down.
CAAAGAAAATACAACTTCCGTGTAGCGCGCTTCCTGTGAGCGACATAATGGGGCCGGGCTGAAACCTGGGAACCAAAAATAGTTCCGCCAGTGATTACGCGAGACCTAGTTCGCAAGCGCACATTGTTATACCCGAATATGTCAAACAAAATGACTCCGCGAGGGACGAGACAGCATTACTTTGAGTAGTTTGTAATGTTACGTGACAGGTCAAAAGTGAAAAAGCTCAAGCTGTCACAGCTTGATATAGGGTAAATATCACCTCATATTATCGGCCCTCAAAGGAAATGCAATTCAGCTACAAGGTTAAAGGTTGCATAACGTGTTTTAAAAAATGAATCGGAATGAAATACAACGTCCTGTTTTGCCTGTGTACCCACATCTCATGATTTACGTGCCTATTTCCTCTCATGACTAACGTTTAACTGTAAAACAGTAAGTCTACATGTGAAAAAACTAAGGGATGGAGTTAGCAGGTTGTAGGGTTTTTTGACTGGTTTAATAGCTTTTGATCGTTAAAATTATCGTAAGTAGGTTAACATACGGTATACTCGTATTCAAATAGGGCTGAACTCCTGCAGCCAAAATCACAATTTTAACCCAACAACCTGGGTACTAATGTTTTATATATATATATATATACATACACAATTTCTTAATTTTGTTTAATGTGAATCACCCCTTTAGAAACCGTGTATAATTGCCTAAGCATAATGCTTCTCCATTTTACCTTTAACGTCCACAATATGGGACACTGCTGCCATTTGCACAAGCGGTTTTGCTTTGCTATCTGAATTAAAAGCAACATATAGTGAGAATATTATGAAGCACACCAGTTTGACCCTTAACTTGTAATTAAATGTCAAGCCAAATCCTTTCTCACTAATTTGTTGACAGGTTTTCCCTGTAGTTCAATGCTAGCTAAAAGCTAAAATCATCAAAGGTATGGTAAATCGACACTACGTAGAAAATGCGATCATTACGGTAGATCGACATGTCCAAAAACGCGCCCATTTTTATATATTTTTATTAACAATCACACAATTGCATAAGACGAGCAGTTTCACATCTGTCTGCTAGCCCAGATAGCTAACGTGAACGAGCAGATACTTTCACACAAGATAATCCTGTTGCTCTCCTCGAATAGACTAACGCTAGTTTAAAGGACTCGACGATAACAAGTAAAGTGTAATATAGCAACAAAATAAAGTAAACAGTGCGCAGCGTGGTAACCATCTAAATTAACACATAGTTTTTGGGCTTTCGGTGTATGTAAATGCCTTGATGACGGATGGTTCATTGACCGGAGCTGGCTAAAAACATGGCTTTACCCATTTACCAAGGACATAAACACTCATGCATCACATGAAACTAAATAAAACCGAAAGAGTAGCTTAAAAGTAACACAAAAGTAGACAGCATAACACAACGTTAACAAAAGGTGCACAAGCTTGCGTTTTTAACGCTGCGTATCAAAAACGCAACAGTACGTAGGAAGCTAGCAGCAGATTCATTTCGGCCGATAGATTGGCACTCACTTCGCTAAATGGACTACGAAGGGGACCCGACTATGCTAGGGCTATTTATCTGGAAGTATGTTTTAAACAGATTCATACTGTATTTAACACTCACCTAAAATTCGCTTCTAACGTCCTCTTACATGATCGCAACAATCCTCCGGATAATAATCGCTCGGGTCCGTTTCATTTCATTAAGCTAGCTTTGGCTAGGCAGGGTTTACTAGTTTGTTGTTGATGGGGGAAGTGCTGTCTAGCGGGCAAACGTATGCTAAACTACCTGATATAAAGATTGTGGCTGGCCGATACCAAAGAATAAAATGAGTTTATGGTTTCTCGTGCGTGCTTCTATTATTCACACTTAGCTTTAATTCACCCAAATGTTAAAACTGGATGATTGTTGCGAGCTTCTTTGACAAACTTCATGTTCGTTGAAGGATAAACTGGATCAGCTTTTTAAAGGCACAACTGCAGGTTAAACTGAGGAGGTTACATCAACGTTTAGTCCAACTGCGACCCCTACTTCTGAGAGGAAAAACAAATTTGGGGTGCGTTTCTGGGCCATGATGCAAGCTAGGACTTTCTGTCTTTCTTTATTTCTTTCTTTCTTAAACTATTTATATTTTATTTATGTTCTTTCTTTCCTAATCTATTTTTAATTTTATTAATGTATTGTCTTGAAGTGGTTTTAAGAGACCAGTCTATTACACGTTACAGACGTTACTCTCAGTATCATGACATTTAGTCATAATAGATGTCAGTTGATCCTGCTTGCAAATCGATTCTTAAGAAAACATGATGAGATAATTAAACCACAAGATATTCTTCATTAACCTATTAGGCTAATCTTACAGTAGACAAGTATAGATTTTTAAAGAGGCAGACTGTTGAGCCCCTAGTTGAAGTGGATGAGTCACCAATTTAGAAATAAAAAATGATTCTGAAGTTGTCTGTATGTTGAGCTTAGACTTCTTTGCCCTATTAAATATTATTAACATATGTTCTTTGGCTATAGTGTATCTCGGGTCCAAATGAGCAAAAACAGATGACAGGCCTCAGGAGAACATTTGACCAGATATCATCATGCTACAGTTTCACGAACATGAATATTTACAGTCTTATGTAACTAAAGTGTGCTTACCCTTGTATAATATATTTTGTCTATGTACTTCTCCATTGACACGATTAATAACTCATTCCCAGCTTTCACCAGGATTAGTTAGAACAGGAAAGGTTTGGAAGGAGCGCTTATCTTTAAAATCTGATTGGTTCACCAAAGGTTATGGTAGGGTGGGCCTACACTACAGTCTTTGCCATTGGCCTGATACAGATGGATTTCAGTACATCTCTCAGGTGGGGGTGCGTGTCCATCTGCCCCCTCCATGTTCAAGATAATCCTCTCGCATACCTTTATAGCTGTGAAAAAATAGCATGTGGTTAACAAAAAACAACACTGGATCTGTTTTGCACCTAAAAAGCATAATTTTGTTTCAAAATGCAAAATTGTCTCCTTCACCAGTGTTACTGGAATGTGTTGTTTTACATTCCAGAATTATTACTATTGACCTTTTTTAATGAAATATGAAATAAAAAATGCACTATATTTTCTATACGCATTACACACATAGTTTTTTTTTAAATATGTGTTTGTTTGTAAAAATTAAACAGCAGATGTGCATACTCATATTTATCATCAGTGTAGAATATACATACTGTACTTTATACTTTTAAAGAACTGTAATTTATTAGTTAAATTTGAAAACGAATGGATTTTTAAAACCAGGCTTGGCAAATCAGAAGAATGTGTGGTGTACCCTTCGGTGTCCACTAGGGGGCGTGAAACACTTGGAAAAAACAGTTCGTCCGATTGACTTCTTAAAACAACTTGAAGGGATACTTCACCCAAAAATGATCTGTATACATTGCTTTGTTTTGATCAACACAGAGAAAGATATTTGGAAGAATGCTTATTACCAAACAGATCTTGACCACAATTGATTCCCATAGTAATACATTTATAATTTTTTATTACTGTTGAACACAAAAGAAGATATTTTGAAGAATGCAGGACAGCAAACAGCTCTGGGGCACTTTTGACTACCATATGTTTTTTTCTAACTATGGCAGTCAATGGCTGGCTGAATCTGTCTGGTTATATGCATTCTTCCAAATATCTTTCTCTGTTCATCAGAGCAAAGACATTTATACAGATTTGGAATAACTCAAAGGTGAGTAAATGATGTAAGAATTTTCTTTTTTTGGCGAAGAATCCCTTTAATCACAATGTCAACAAAATTCAATGTCAACAAAATTGGCATTTTATATCAAGAGTGTATTTAGTATGACTCCAGAATGAATAAAGACTCTAAGGCCTGGTTTCACAGGCGAGGCTTAAAGCTAGTCCCAGACTCAAATGAATGTGTGACATGTCTTAACTGAATATAACTTGCCCAGAAATATCTTAAAATATATCAGTGGTATTGTTTTGTCTCAAGATGCACACCAGTAATGTTATCTTCTAAGGCAATCTTATAAAAGCGACATATATATCTTAATTCAACTAAGGGATAGTCCTGGCTTAAGCTAAACCATGTCTATGAAACCGGCCATACAAGATGAACTTTAGAAGATTTAATTAGTGAAGCAATTCAATACATGAACTTGTATGTGAAGTGAAAATATCAATATAAAAAATGATCAATGTCTGCTGGTATAAAGGGCCTCAGGCCACAATCAGAAATACACGGACATACAGTTGAACATGTAATATATATTATAAATTCAGAGGTATAAAAATAAATATTTATTACTCTTCAAAATATTTTCTTTAAAAACATAGGCTACATTAAAAATACAAGTTTATATTCAGAATTAAAAAATCGTCCACATGGGTATTATTAAAATATGGGTCTTAAAATGATTTTTTAAATACACAGAATATCTCACATGTATACATATCTGCAACAGAAGTCACATATTCTAAAGGAGTAAAATAAACGTAACTAGTTATAAAATGTAGTGAGTAATATTTATCAAATATTGTGCCTATCGCATTTTCATTTCTGGTCAGTAGTGTTTAAAAAGTTATTCTTTTCAAAGGTAAAGTTCCCACAGACAGGCACAGCTGGGTTTAAATCCACCTATTCTGTATTTGATGAGATGATCAGTAAAACCTCTTAGGGTCAAGAAATATCTGTCCTAAAGTGTGCAAAAATCTTGCATACCAGTAAACCTCCTTTTTTGGCCCACTGGCCCAATCACAGTGTTGTACAAAACTGTGTTCGTTTTCCAATCCAGCTGTGGCATTTTGTAATTTGCTGCATGTGCTGCTATTGTGTATCATATAAGTGAGAAGGGTCTGATCTCTGGAATAGATAATAGGGATTTGGGGATAACTGGTAACTTTAATTGAGTTCCCATCCCTCTCTGTTTGGAAAAACCCAAACAAGAGGCGAAAAGGCCAAAATGCCAAGTGTGAAAGTCTGTGATCCTCAACAGATGCGTAGTTGGAAGCCAGCACCCCATCCACGAATAAGTTTCCATGTTCTGTTAAAGGGGCGTAAACCCCTATTCTCTCCTCCAGTGAAATGGAGACTACCTTAGATGGCTGATTTCCTCCATGCCCCCCAGTAGTAAGTATGTAGTCTCCAATCCTAACTCTATTGGCAAATATAGCATGATACTCATTGTGGTTCATTTCGAGACTAGAAGCCACAAAGATGAGATGATTAGGCGTAAGTGACAATTGTTTTCCATTTTCGGCTTCAAAAATAAGGAAAGAGGATCTGCTCTCTATATCACGGTGTAGAAAGAGAAGAACCCGGCTGAGAACAACATCACCTGACCGAGATAAGGAAAGCACCTTTTCTCCAGGCCGCAAACATGACATGGGTTTCTGCACACCCTCAGCCATTGTCACAAGTCCTGATCCTGAGAAACATCCTCCTTTTTCCACTGCCACAGAGTGATCTAAAACAAAAAAGAGGTTGGACAATCATCCTTAACACAATTACAAGAGATGTATTAAGCATGACAAAGGTGAATGAAGACATTTATAAACCTCACCAGCTTTCACAGAGCAGTGGATGTGATATTTCGATTCATAGTGCACCCAGTCAAACCCAGCCTCGACGGCCAACTGTGCAAGAAGGCCATATTTTTTGATGTCCCGATCTGAGGTGGTGATGTCAACAGCACGGCCCTCATAATGTAAAGAACCGAGAGGGTGGTGGCCATCTTCATCCCAAGCCTCCGTCACTCTCAGCCGAACCCCGGGCCACTGGTTCATCACTGCTATTGCCAGTTTATTGAGGCAGTCCTTGCAGCGCTGTGAAGAAGAAAGAGTAAATGTAAATGATATAATTTCAAGTCAAAGAAAAGTGCTTTCAACAGTACGAGATGTTCATTCAACTGTACAGGGCCGACCAATTCTAAAGTGTAATTGCTTTGACCAATAGTGATCAGAAGTGACAGTAAATGGTCCTGAGGTGTACAAAAACGGAACAGATAGCAAATAACATTTGCTAGTTTAACAAGTTTCTGGTGTTAGCAAAACCAAAGGTTTTATTGAGAAAAAAGTGTCTGTCGAATTTATACAATTGTGTTTTCATTGTTAGACTTTTGCGCTGGTAGAGAAAATGTCAGTCCAGAATATTCTGCGCTGCTAAAGGCCACAACCACCCCCCTAACATCTAACAATAAGAACAAAGCTACTTCAACTCATTTCCAGCATTCTTTGGACACTTCAGCTCTGTTACAGAGTAGTCAAGGTCAAATCCTTTTTTTTCTGCTTCTCACGATGGGAACATTTCCACAGAATCTTCTGAATGACACCAGTGTCAAAGTAGACTTTTGCATTTATCCGTTCTCCTTGGAAGGACAGCAAGGTGCACCTCATGCAACAGTGAAGCTTTGCTGGATATTATTTTTCTATGAAAATAGATATATTCGTGTGACCTAAAGTGATGCATTGAAGAGCATAGTGGAGTATTGAAAGGGTATGGGAAAAAGGCAGAGAGCAAGGCAAGGTCGAGAAGCAAAGAACAGAGAGAAGAAAGCAAGAACCAGTCTGAGCGAGAGGGCAGATGGATGGAATGTTTAGACATGTACATGGGAATGTGACAGCGAGAGTGAGAAATCAAGAGGGGAAGAAAACAAACCAGGGAGACTTTTCTCGCAATGCTGTTGGACAGAGGCGTTTCATTGTCATTACTACAATAGAGTCTTTTCCGATGGTGACATTACTTCAACGAGCGGGAATTCTGCACAGGCGACCCCGCAAAGGCTTGAAACGATACACAAAGGATAGCTTTCAGAGTTGGGCAACGAGAGGGTACATGCATACGTACACATACACCGACTTGAAGCACTTTAACGGTTACAGTTAACTAAATGCGAATCTGCAATCATAGGCAACATCTCAACATTTGATCAATACTATCAAAATCATCCAGATTCATTAATGCATGGCAAACCATGCAAATCACATCACATTACCTAAAAATTTCAAGTTAAACATCTTTCAATTAGCTCAGAGATTTCATAAATTTGTCTAAATGTAAAAAACGTACAAAACTAAACTCAGACATTTGAAAATTTTGATTCAACAAGTCAATATAGGCAATTTGAGTTGGAGAGGACTATTTACATTGCATATATCTAATATGTTGCCTTATCCATTAGGTTTTTTGGTCAAGTTCAGTATTAGCCTCATCTCCATATTTACAGTATAAGGAACAAACACAGACAACCACGCTAAGGAGGTGGATGTGAAGTGATCGTTTCATAGCTCACTAACTACGAACTCAGTTACAGATTAAACTGTGCCATGGCACTCCAGACACTCTTGCGTGTTTACATTTAGGAATAAGTGCATACAATTGCCTAGGTACCATGGCAACACAGCAAAACAATCCATCAACGTAATGGTAATGATCTATCTAGGTCCTAAACAAAACTCAGGGGTCACCTCAAGTGGACCCCTTTGTTCCAAGTGGGACATGGGAAGTATGCAGATCCATTTAAAGTATGACAATCATACACAGCTGAATTACAGGAATAACAAAACAGCTTTATTTTCAAGTACGGTTTAACTGTGCATGAAGTATGCCACGGATGAGCGCGAGAGATCAAAGGACCACCAGATGCGTCATGAAACAGCTATTGTGCACGGGACGCATATTTTATCCTTCTTTTCATTCTATTCTATTAACCATTAGCCTACACGTTTATTTCCTTTACCTTGGTCATGAACCTGTCGGCCTTGGTATGTTCCTCGTCTTTGAAGTCAATGTCAGTGTTGTAGTTGCACACCAGTTCATTGAAGCGCTCCGAGTTGCGCGTAATCCTGCCCTCAGCTTTTCCGCTCGCTCCCAGGTTGTTCTCAGAAACAGTGGGCACGTATTGCTTGTAAGACATTGGAGTCAATTTGCGCTGGCGAGGGCGACTGCCGTAACCCGGGCCCGGCCCGCATCCGTGAACCACTAGCCATGAATAAATACACGCAGTCAGCAGGACGAGCCGTGCCAGTCTTAACCACGGAGCCAACGTCATTGACGCGCGTGAAGTGTGCCAGCGGTTCACAGAGCCGCAAAGCCCGCAGCGTGAGCGACTTTCCCAGCACCTCGTGGCATTTCATTAACACAGCCGAGTTTTTCCATGTCCATATCACGATCTTGAATTAAAATGGGCCCTTCTTGGTAACAGGCTGGTAAATAATTGACTACAGTGTAATGGATTGTTGTATTATTTACAACATCTAAACATCAAATGCGTTCATAAATGGTAAGCATCGAGCAACCATGACTGTCCGAAGTGATGAACTCAAAAGTTAAATGAATAAAAAAGTGCCCAGACCTAACGCAACAATATCTAGAGGTAACAAAGTTGGCAATCCGTTTATATCACTTGATGACAGCATTCCACGCAGAAATGAATCCTCGTTATCCTTTGTAGACATTGGCATGGCAACAGGTGCTTCATCCCATCATCCTACACCACCTTGGACAGCTCCGCGCAAAACTGCGTTGTATGCGATAACCCTCAAAGCGCGTTTCTCTGTGTGGCTTTCCTGCAAATCGCGCTCAGACATAATTTAGTGTCTGAGTTCTCGGACTCTGGTTTAACATGTGTCTCAACTCTGAGCGCTTTTAACCGTTGCGCTCGGACCCTTCACTGTTTGAGACCGGACAGAGATCACCCTCCCTTCCTGCGCGCGCTCCAAGGACAGTAGCGCACACGCCTCCTCGCGCGCGCGTTTTTAGTCATGCATTTATGCAGTTATTACAGTGTATCGCAACCACGTTGTGCCGACATGTGCCCAAACGTCCCTTTCTGTGGGCACATGCTTTAAAGTATTCTCTGGGAAGAAAAGCTACTGAACTTTAAAGGGATATTTCACCCAAAAATGAAATTCTGTCTTCGTCTACTCACCCTCGGGTTGTTCCAAACCTGAATACATTTCTTTGTTCTAATGTATACGGAGAAAAATATTTGGAAGAATGTCAGTAACCAAACAGATCTCATCAACCATTTACTGCCATATATAAGAAAATAGAAATAGGCTACTATACGGGAGTCAATGAGATCTGTTTGGTTACTGACATTTTTCCAGATACCTTCCGTCATGTTTAGTAGATTTAGTAAATGTATACGGTTTTAAAACAACCTGAGGGTCAGTAAAGGATGACAGAATTTAAATATTAAATATGTCTCTTATCACAATTCCATAAAAGTGCAAATGATACATTTTTTAGATAAATACAAAATGTAAAACTAACATAAGCTTAAATATTGTAGGTCAGAATACTGTAAAAGGAAAAACTAACAAAAAATCAGTTTTGACCAAGATAAATCAGTCTATTAAATATAAAATAGTAGGGTAAAATGTATGAAAATCTGTCGCATCCTCCATGAAATTTATGAAAAATGTCCTTGTAACATAAAATATTACATACAACAAATACAATAGCCTAACAGATTCCATATTACCATATTACACATTGATATAATAATGCAATAATAATGATTATACTTCTAAAAACAGAATTGTCTTCACTGCTGACAAGCTTTTGTCTGATTAAATGTTTGACTAAAACCTGAGCTATTGTTACAACTAGCACTATTCTACTTGGAATAGGGCTTAAGCTGTATATTTAAACTCTCAGTCCCTGTCTCTACACGCAGGTGAGGGTCACCGACATGAATCCAGTCTTCCCTGACAGCTTCCTGCTGAGAGACATTACAGTTATTTGCTCCATTTCTATGACTCATTAATTTCAGTCTCTTTGTTTTTCTCCTGTAGCAGAAGACACCGGCTGACACATGCCCTGCTGTGCGTTGAAGACCCCTGAGCTGTCAACACCCACGTTTTATCAACCGCACAATTTTAAACCATCTCAGAACAATGGCTCCAAATTAGAAGACAATAAAAATATCTTGAGTCAATATTGCGATGCGAGCGAGAGGAAGACAGGAGAGCAGCAAAATATCAAAATCATTTCCGCTGACCTACGATACGCATCCAGAACTCTGACATCTCGGACGATTAATTTACACATGCAGATAATGCATGTTAAGGTTAAGGTCTATGGAAAATAACCCTTTGTAAACAACTGCTATGAATATTAATTGTGTTTAAATAGTTGTGAAACCAGAATCAAGAAGTACATTTTTTCAATGCAGTTAGTTTTGTTTTATGAATCAATTTAATAACATTTCATATGAATCACACATCCCAGACATCACAAATAACAGTAAATGTGGGGAAAGGCTTCATCAAAAAGACAAAGGCTTTCAAAAGCACAATTACTAATACAGACATTCCGCAAAGGGGAAATAGAGAAAATAGCTGCTACTAAACATTAAAGGGAGGAGATGACAATGAAAACAAACACAACTGTTTTAAAATGGAAGCCGTGTAATTGTTACTAGTATTTCTGTACCCCCACCCCTTAGTCTCTTACACGACCTCACTCCACCACTTCAGGATGGGAGTATATAGAACAGTGAATGGCTGAATTTCCTGAGCAGCCAAAGCACAGAAAATGAGATCTTTCCTGCCAGAGTCGCTCTGGCCCACTCTTCCTCTCTTACAGATTGATGGTGACTACACCTGGCCTTATAATAGTAAAGTGCCCGTTGATCTCATGCTACATTACCGGGCCCCAGCAAAATTAGATGTCGCGTCATTCGCAAAGCCTTCGCTCGCCTCAAATAGTCAGCTGATGGTAATGGGGTTCAATCAATCATGTCGTACGTCGCACAGAACACGTTTATGCTACAGGCTATAGAAATAAGGGAGACCCTGGAGTATTTAGGAGGAAAAAGCTGACTAGACAATATAGAGGATAAGTTGTTAATCTGTTGGGGGGAGTGGTCCAGAAGAGTCAAGGAGCTGACACCCATTAAACAGGCAACCACCGTCCCTCACCCTGTTATCTGTGCAGGAAGAGCCAGGGCGGTGGATGTGACTAGGCTACACTGCAAAGCACATGATTTCTGGCTCTGGAACTTGACAGCGTCAACATACGGTTTCGTAGGTTGCCCCTTACCTTAAATAATACGCTTATCACAGTCCAGAGCAATGTGAAGGGCGATCTGGATAAACAATGTAGGCCCTACTGGTAATTACATCTTGCACCATGTGTATATGCATACTCTGTAAACATACTACCAGAGACTCAAATGTAACTATATACTAATTGTTGCAATACAACAAGCGTGACAGAACAATAGCAGATCAGGGTGGAACTTCCTTACCCAAAACAACCAGGTTACAAGGTCAGGAGAAGAGAATATACCTCAGATGACATGTCGTACCTGCTGTCATGCTGGCTAAATTTAGACTGCTTTTACAGCAGTGTAACGTGAAGTCTGACAGAAAACAAAATAGTATAATTTAGGTATATTGGACAGAAATATTATATTCAGAAAAGTAAAAAAATATAATGAATGTATTGCTGGTTTGCTCTGTTCACAAAATTAGCATATCAATGTAAAAACATTCACCAATTTTGCGGCATTACATTTTTAAGTTAAGCAAAATTAGCTGAATGAGTCGATTGAACGTAATTACATTTACATTTAGTCATTTAGCAAACGCTTTAATCCAAAGCGAATTACAAGTTGGGTAAACAATGGAAGCAATTGGGTCAACTTTAGGAGAAATTATATAATATAATACGAGTAGATTTTTCAAGTCAGTTCAATATAATTTAAGTTTAATTTAAAAATTTAATGAAGCTGCGTAACTTAAGTTTATAGTGTATTGCACTATACCGTTAACATGAAATAAATAGGTTTTTGTCCAATAAAATGCTTTATAGAATGAGTATTCCCCCCAGCTCCAACTGATGAGCAAGTAGGAAATTACAGCTAAATGTCATAAATTAAAGATTTTTTCCCCAATTTATATTTTAATATTTTTCTTGTAAACAGATTAAAAAAGTTGGTTCAACTTAATTGAATAAGTTAAGTTAAATTAATTCAATTTATGAAAGTTTAATTCAACAATGAAAAATACATATATAAACCGAGTCTTCACCGGATGCAGGGCGATGTGACATGACACACGTCTTGTTGTAATGGGATTGTTGCATTGCGCCGTATCCAGTGTGGACAACGTTTAAAATTATAATGGCTTCTAATGCGTTACATTGTCTTTTGTCGTGTCGGTGTAGAGATGTTGTTAGTTTAGTCAACTCAACAAGAAATTAACTAATACTTTTAAGTTTTACTAACTTAAAATTTGAAGGCAACCATTTTTAGGTAGAACCAACAAAAAACACAGTTTTGAAATAAAAGATTTGTTTTTTTAAATACTGCATTATCTTTTTACTCAAAACCATCTCTATGGGTTCATGTCGAAGCTGTTGAGTGTGTGAAGAGAGCGTGTCATGAGTGTGTGAGGTAGGTGTGGATGTGCCGGTGCAGGCGGGCAGTGCAGGCCATTATCAGTTGATTAGCAAGTCTTTTCCGGTAGCAAGTTTTCTGTTTCCAGAAGAAATAATATCTTTTAATGCACTTTGGCACACACTTCAAACAACTGTGGGGAAGGCTAATCTGTCTTTTTCCCTTCATTCTTGTGTTTTGACAATAAAGATACCCTATCACAGCCTGTGAAAGACTGGCTGTCTTCCTCTTGTCTGATATGCTAAAATAATTTGCAACGGTTGAATTCTCAGTGGTACTCAGGAATGACATGTCCACCCAATATAACACAAAATGTTTGACACAAAGTGGCATTTTAAGGACATGTCCCATTTTAAAGGAAAAGCAAATAATCAAAGATTGAAAGTTTAGAAAATCTGAGGTATTTATTACATTTTTTCATGTTCTAAAGGTTTACTTTTTTCAATGTTAAAAACATAAATCCTATTTTTTTTAACATTTCAAGGTTCAAATGAAAATTTAAGCATTTGAATGCAGTCTTAGGTCTTGGTGTTGTCTGTGTATGTGTGATAGTGTTAGTGTCCTTGACTATAACACAAAGATGTAATATTATTTTGAATTAGTCAGTACAAAGCTCTTTGGTACAGTAATTTTAGCAGAGGAAACTCAAGAGAAAAACAAAACTCAGACAGACAAATCACAATCAGAGGTCGCGATTTCTTTTTCTGCTTCAAGAGGAAAAAAGGAAATGAACACTCAACACGGAAAACGGATGGACGAAATAGAACTGTGACTTGCACTCTTCTGATGATGTAGGGCTTTTATCTGCCACGGGCATCCGTGCGGGAAAAGCACAAGATGGGTCAACAGCGCCGTCTCTTCAGGCCCGCTGACAGACCCGGGGCAAAATAAGGAGACTGATTAAAGCTGGCCCGCTACGGCCAGAGGGACAGCTGGGGAAGATGTATGTACAGACAAGCACACAACACCAGAGCTAACTATAACCACATTGGCGCCATCAAAGCGCTGGTCAGGTGCTTAAATGGAAAGAAATATATGCTGACCTCTACCAAATGGTCAAAGGCCGATACAGACCAAAACAAGTTTCTTTATGACTGTACCAGACTAAGAACAACAGAATCAGAAATGACGCAATGGTTAGAAAAACAGGTGGAAACATTTATTGTTCTTTTCTAAAATGTCACGATTTTCAGTTTCACACTTTTTCTTTAAACGGTCGAGTTGGATCTGCCCAAACTAAATAGCTAGTTGTACAAACCCAAACTACTAAAATAGCAGCAAGTACTTCATTTCTATCAAAACCCCAATGCTCACTCCATTTTCAGTCTTGAGTCTTTTCCATTAATAATGAGGTGAAAAACATACTCCTCGAATCATCCACCAATACGGGAAATATCTATCATTATGTCATTGTTGAATCCAGTACTTTAGAGCTTGAAACACATTTATCTTTTTCCACGCCAATGCCTTCAGTAAAAATACGTCTTGTGAGAAAGGAAAAATATTTATGCAATTATTTATCTACCGATTCATCTTTATAGAGCTAAATGACAGTTCAATTACGATGGCAAACTATACAATGAAAGTTAATATGCTTAGTCTTAAACTGACTGATAAAGAGCCAACAAGACTGAGATATGGAAAGGTCACAAGAATGAATGGTTTTGACACACTGCCCCCTACTGGCCACCACCTGAAGAACATTTAAAATGATGCTAAGAGAATAAAAAATGTATATAAATAACAAGATCATACAAAATTGCAATCTGTTGTGTACACCATAAATAATAACGCACCGTATAAAACAATGAGTGATTATTAAAGCAGACAAACCTATTGTCAGTCACAGTTCCTTGTCCATGAAACAGTTATTGTTCATGTGCGGCGATTGTCCCTCAACTAAAAAATATGACAAACCAAACCTTGACCTTATTTCCCGATCGAAGCTTTCTTAATTAGATCAGACTTCGCCATCACAAACATACCTTATTTGGTCATCTACACAAATTTCTGGAAAGCGGTCCAGTCTGATTTGCATAATTATGTCAACTTTTCATAAAATAGCATTGCACTTTAAAGATTCACAATTGAATACATACAAGGAAAAACCATTCACAGTTAACTTGGTCTTTGGCTTCAGGCGTCATCATGTTTTTTTACAAAAACCTTTTAAAACCTGTGTCATCAGAATATGAATTTCATTTCAAGCATGACTCCCATTTGTTCCCTAAACGCAATACATCTTCTCATCTCTCTCCACAAAGTTCCCTCGCTTCAGTCAAACGCTGATAAATCCCGACTGGATCGACGTCTCTCTACAGCCGTCCAGTAATGAGCCGCATCACAACAGGGATTGGATTCGTTGAATGAGGCTAAAAATAGTCATATACAAAGGGAATGCGTGGGGGTCCGTCAGGACAGAACTCAGCACTCAATCCACCAGCAGGAAAAGGAAACGTGGTCATAGGTACTGTGATGTCATCGTCTGAAATAGCTCTCCTGTCTGGACATCTGTCAAAGTCCTCATAAACCATTGTTAATTTCACGAAGGCTTCAAGTGTTCTGACATTTGTAGAGGCAACATAAAATTCTCTTAAATGACAGGTGGTCCCTTCGGACGGCATGTAATTCGGTCAACCTTAGAGGATCGAACCGTAAACAGCTTTGATGACCTACCCCTGTGATGGACTGACCACAACATATTTAAGGCGAATAGTTCTGGAGTCCTTCTCCACAAGAAAAAGGTGATCTCATTTTAGCGAATCTTTGAAAGCCCACTTGCCAGGAGAAGTTTGTGGGGGATGGTGGATCGAGACACGGTCAAAGGCAGCCTGTGGAGACCTGAGGAAAAGAAAAGAAGAGTAAACAAGCCGTAATCCGACAGAAAAGGTACTTTTGGCAGACAATGTTAGGGCTGAACAGAAGGATATCACTCAAAGAATCAAACATAAATGGGTTTGAAGATGGGTTATACAAGTGTGTGTGTGGGGGGCTGTTAAGGCTCAACGTTGCTGTTTGTGTTGGGCGGTGGGCAGTGGGTGTGTGAGATCCAGAAGGGGTTTGACGGCAAAGCCCCCAGGTCCCCAAGGAACCCGTCTCCCCTCCTGTGCACTCTCACTTTCCTGAGAGAATTGTGCTTTTTCTATCTGAGGAAAGAGACCTACCCATAGAGAAACATGGCCTGCTTTGGAAACACCTCAGCCAGGGCTTACTACAAACACTGGCAAATGGCAGTATGACACACCCTTTGTCCTTTTGAGATACAATGTGCATACATGCATGAATCTTTTCTTCTACAGGTTTCCTCTCAAGATAATGTCACAATGAGCGCTTACAGAAATGTTCAGGGTTCAATGCAAGTTAAACTATTGCATTTGTGGTGTAACATCAATTATCATAGAAAGTCATTTCAACCTGTATCTTCGAAAAAAAAAAATACAATAGTCATTACTATGTCTTCAGAGGTGTATAAAGACCTTTCATAATGAAGCGTTTTTTATTATCTTAGAATGAACTATTTCGATCTACATACACCAGCACGAAAAGGAAACGTGGTCATAGGTACTGTGATTTCATCGTCTGAAATAGGGGTACGGTCATCCCCTTGCATGGAATTCACAATGTTGTTTCTACAGTAGCGCTAAACGGACAAATTGCTCTACAGAATACATTTCGAAAATATGTTATCTCTTTTGGGAAAGAGGCGAAACTCGACAACATCTTCGTTTTGTGAGAGTTGTGCTTCGAAAGGTCGAGGTGAAGTGAGCCATTTTATCAATTTGCAACCTCACAACTAGATGTCGCTAAAATCTCAACATTGCTCATTTAAAGTTTACCAAAACTAAACAAGATCTCATCATTTTTTTGCCAAAACCTGTATCTGACAACTTTTGTGGAACACAAAACAATAATATTTTGAGAAATGTCCTCGTGGTTTTGTGTCTGTACAATGTTAGTCAATGGGGTTCAGTGTTGTTTAGTAACCAACATTCTTCAAAATATCTTTTTGTAATGTTTTGTTTAGCAAAAAAAGTCCTACAGGTTTGGAATGATCGGGTAAATGATTTTCATTGTCAGGTATACAAACACAGATATGAGACTAACCGAAGGCACGGACGAGCTCTCTTTGCAACGCCCATGTGACTGTCTTTATGAGGCAGGCAGAGGTCAGTCCAGCAAATAACATGTTGTAAAGGAATACAATGTAGAAATTTCCAAGCCAGTTATACCGCCCAAAGTCTCCTAGTAGATCGAACCTTGTGATACCTAAACACAATAAATCGGAAAAGGGGATGTCAAAACATTATGTGAAATGAAACATTCCCTTTTGCATTGGAATACTGCTATAAGGGGCCCTCTTGTGGATGAATAATACAATGCTATATTAGCCAGCCAGCCAAACATTTAATAACACACAAACATCTGACACAGGCAACTCAAAATCATGCAACTTTGTTTTTTATATTTTGCATCTCAATGCAGTGAATGACCATAATGGAGTATCTGTTTAATAGTTATACTTTTTATTAAATAAACATACCCAGTGTGCGCGAGAAAACAGGCAAAGCTGAACTGAGTATTAGAAGTGACACACAGTTTCCTATAATCTGTGGAGACACACATAAACACGCATTTCAAATCGACTTAATAAGAGGCAAAGTGCGATTTCACAAATATTTGTGATCTCAAGCGAGATCTTTGTACCTGCGTGAGGGTCGTGTCCCGCACTTGTGGCAACAAGCCACTGAAGAGTGGAGAACTGTAGAATCCGACGACAGAGGAGACCATGAGATACAGTATAAGAACCACCTGCACCGCAGCGCCCAGAGAACCAAACATGGAGAAAGACGCAAGCCCTAGACGGGGGTCCTACAGCAGAGACAAACAGACAGGGGCCTTTTACGAATCTATGATGAATGATCTATCCTTCAGGGGTATAGAAACCTACTACATTTTTATTACAATGCATCATAAAATATTAATAGAGTAAAGTCACCAAAAAACAATGGTTCACCTATACATTGAACGTATACAGACATACATATCCAAAATAATAAAGACATCCATAAGTAGGCACAATTTAAGCAATTTGTTATGTTTCTATATGTCACTCTTTATCTCACCTCCATTCCTCTTGGCATAGCAGACTCATCAAAGATTAGCTCAAGCACATGGAAACACACCATCAGCACACTGACAGCCTGAGACAGTATATCTGAATTTAGCACAATGACACTACTTCAAACTATATATGATCCATGTAATATCAAAAGATTTGTTCTTACTGTTAATGCTAAAAGCAGCAGCATAGCCAGTGGGTATCCAAGGTTACGTTGCCATGGAGACGCTCTCTCTCGTAATTCTTGAATAAAAGATGACATTATAAAGAGCAATGCGTTAATCACAGTGAACGTGAATATGAACAGCAGTTTGAGCAAAGAATGTCTTACCTAAAGCAATGCGTCTGGCCTGTACGTTTAAAAACTGCTTGTTTATCGTCTCTGAATTGACGCCAACATTTACCCAACAGGACGTGCTATCTGAAACATTTGACAAAAAGAGTGTGGTATTATAAGTGATAAATAAATCAACAGATCTAAAAAGAGTGAGAGAGAGGTTCATTTCATGAAAGAGACGGTTTATCCAAAAATAAAAATTCTATCATCATCTATTCACCCTCATGTCCTTCAAAACCTGTATTTGACTATTTTTTTATTGTGGAACGAAAAAGAAGATACTTTGAGAAATGTTGTGTGTGGGTGAGTGTTGTGCAGTTATCAACATTCTCCAAAAAACGTTTGTGTTCTGCAGAAGTCGCCGGCATGCAGGTTCAGAATGACACAAGGGTGAATAAATGATGAGGTATTTTCATTTTTGGGTGAACTATCCCTTCGACAACAGCCTTCAGAGGCAATATATCTTTCACATTCGACACTCACTGTTCAGCTTTCTGGAAAGGGAGGCTTCTTCAAACATTGCACAGTTCATGGTCTCCTCTACATTCTCCAGTAACTAAAAGAACGAAAAAGAAAAAACATTCAAAACTTGGTGCAAACAGAGAATTTTTTGCGAACTGTTGTAATCAAAGAAATGATTTGGATGGCTCATTACAAATGTACCGTAATCGAAAGACAGTTTTCAACTTCTCAACCTACCCTAGGTTTGACCAATAGGCTCCCGGTGACACTAAACATACGTGACAGCCCAAAGGGTGTACACACTGTTACAAGTCAAAAACAGGAAACATTATTCACGGGCATAAATCAACCATTAAACTAAACCATATATCACACCATGCATTAAAATGAAAGCAATTAAAAAAATCATATAAATGAAATCGGCACTTATATACTTACACAACAGTAGCAAAACACCAAACAGTGAAATTCCAGAGTAGAGATAAGGAAGGTAATATTCCCACAGGTCTTTAAAGGAACAGGAAAACAGAAGAGGTTGTTTTTTGAAGGGTTGCCAATAAACCTTGTCTACTTATCCTCACATAATAAAGATGACAGTCTAGTCCAGAATCTCAATTTCCTGCACTAGGACATTTAAAAAGATGTAAAAAAAGAAGTATGCAGTACCGTAAAGACTCTTACGAGCAGTGTTGTGATGAAGAAGGGCACATGCCACCCACACGATGCCCAGTACCAGCAGACTGAGCAGCAACAACATCACCGCAGTCTCGTATACCCGCGACATTACTCCCTTCAAAAGAAAACACTCACTATTCACGCTATTCACACAGAGAATTTTACTTTTATCATGATTCACACACATTCTGACCTCGTAAACCATCTGCTAAATGCTTAAATGTATATGCTCTAGAGATGAGCCCAATTTTTACCTTTTTAGACCCGGCAAACCCTTCTGCTTCAGTAAAAAAGTAGGCAAAAGGCATGAGGAAGACCAGCGAGAGGTTTGAGAACAAAAAGACTAGATTCCACAAACCTGAGAGAAAGAAAAGTTTCAAAATGATATATTTATATAAAGTAATAAAATTACACATCCTGTATATTGTAATATAGTGTATGCATCATATTGTGTGTTGAACAAGGGTAAATGTTTAAAATATAAAAAAAATGACCACTAGAGGGCAACCTCCTGCTATTCCAACCTTGATACGTTTGCATCAAGCCAATCTTGCTTTTTTTGTAACTTGGCCTAAAATTTGCAGGCTAATTCGATTATTATCACATACAGTCTCAGAGCTTATGACATCTGGCATAACATATCACTATTAAACTCCAAACTGAATTTCACCCTACCACTAAAGCAATAAATAAAACTAAAATCTGGACTTTTAACTAAACTACGTGTCCTTGAACTTGCAGCCAAAATGCAGCCCATTTGCCAGAACCCTGCGATATCGTGTGATAAAAACGAAGACATAACACAGAGCCGTTAGACTTTTTGTTCCCTCATTAAGTCCTTGTGGGAATGAACAAACCATTAACGTCAAGGAGAAGTGAGTTCAATTTAGCCTGGGCTGTATAACCGATGCATTATAGTTGCACAGTCCTGACGTACAATCAAAGCAAACAGATCGGTTAATCATTTGGGTGTGTGTTTGTTTACCGCGGATGAGCGAGCCATTCAGCCACTGCATGTAGTAACTGTGTGGGAATGTGAGCAGAACTTCGTTGGACAGGATGGAGATGGGCAACAGCAGCACCGCACACACGGCGACTGAGAGAGTGAACGTACACAACCACAGCCTGTAGATTGAGAGACGGACAATGAGAACAAGCGCAGCACGTGAGTTATAGCTGTTTTTTGACATTGTGCCAGATGTGAAGGAAGGAGGGCTGTTAACGCCACGCTGGAGGTCCAAAGGGCAACTGTCCCGTTATTCAAGATGGTAAACGGTACGGTTTTTAGTGAGGTATAGTTCACCAGAAAATTACCGTTTTGTCATTGCTTACTCACCCACTTGTCATTTCAAACTTGTATGACTTTCTTCTGCAAAACACAAAAAAAGATATTTTAAACAATGTTGGTAACCGAACCACGGAGGTGCCCATTCACTTATTTTGTATGGACACAAAACCAATGCCAGTGCATGGGTACCGCCGTAGTTCAGTTACCAACATTCTTCACAATATCTTCTTTTTTGCAGAAGAAAGTCATACAGGTGTAAAATGACAAGAGGTGAGTAAATGACAGAATGTTCATTTTGGGTGAACTATCCTTTGAAAAATTGGTACGACCATCTCCATTCTTTAAGTGGAGATGGTGGTCTAGTGGGTTAAACCACTGAACTGGTAAATCAAAGGTTGCTGGTTCGATCCCAGCAGCCACCACCAGTGTGTCCTTGGGCAAGACACTTTACTCCATGTTGCTCCAGGGGGATTGTCCCTGTAATAAGTGCACTGTAAGTCGCTTTGGATAAAAGCGTCTGCCAAATGACTAAATGTAAATGTAAATGTAAAAATAACACGTGGCCAAATCTTAAGGAAATCCCCCGACACATCGCATCAAGCCAAAAAACAATAATGATGTCATTTCATCTAGGATGTGGAATCAGTTAGGTATTGTTCACTTACGCAATCTTATTGACAATGGCATCCTCAATGTCATCTGTGGCAAAACAAGAGAAGAAAACAGATGGATTAAAATTGTAAATACATGCATTTGAGTGGCCAAACAAAGCAACATTGGATCAGAACTAGCAGTTTGTCCAACCAATGACATTAATGACATTAAAAACTTCTGTCTGGTACATAAGACGGAAATAAATACTTATGGAAATGACTCAATCATGACTCTTTGACATCAATATGCACATAAAGTAAGACAATACGTGTGAAGGAGAATCAGTCTAAATAACACGAATATTTGAATTACATGAGGTACTTCACAAAAACAGCCTTCTTCCACCCTAGAAATGTTGCTAAATTATTAAATATTCTATGTGTTGCTGACGCAGAAAAGCTTATTCATGCATTTGTGACCACAAGACTTGACTACTGTAATGCATTACTGAGTGGTTGTCCTGCATCATAAACAAACCAACTACAGTTAGTTCCGAATTCAGTCGCCAGAGTTCTAACCAGGTCCAGAAAATATGATCACATAACCCCAATGTTATCATCCCGTCACTGGTAATCCATTAAGTATCGTATTGACTTTAATTTCTTATAATTACTTATAAAGCCCTAACAGTTTATCCCCTACCTACTTAACAGAGCTTCTATCACATTACAACCCATCACGCTCTCAGGGATCTCGAAACTCTAGAGTTTTGATAACACCTAGAATAACTATATCCACCAAAGGGGGCCGAGCTTTCTCATATGTAGCACTTAAATTTAAACTCTCAAAATTTAAATCTAGCTTAAAGACACATCCTGTCACCCAAGGTTTCACTTAATGCATAAGTAAGGGATAATCCACAGCTAGCCGTGCGGTTAAGGATTTTAATGCACACCGCTTGCATTAAAATGCTGTGGATTATCCCGCTTATACCATGGTTATTTGCCAAGTTAAAGCTTTTATTGATGTTTACAGTGTCATTTAAGATCTAACAGGTGAAAATTAAGGTTATTTGGTAGTTAATTTTAAATGTAATCAAACTGACTGGAGCTACCTGTGCGTTAAAGGCTTTTAATGCACACCTTGCAGCCAATCAGAATCCGATATTCAAACACACCATGGTATAATATGCTAAATAAACCACAAAAAGACTGCATTTATTAGATATTATTTACTAGAATGATCTTGCTTGTTCTATAAACACAGCGCTGTGATGTGTTTTACCTTTTTTGTTTTTCGTATTTTCTCCTGTAAAGTGGTTTTGGAACGATGCCCATTGTGAAATGCGTTATGGAATTAAATTTATTTGAGGTAGAGAGGACAAAAAAATACTGTAAACCCCAGTCTATTCACTTTTGACGCATATTGAAACTTGCCCTTGACAACAGCTGCGGGGTAGAGCCGGGTGACATTTTTGGGGAATGTAACAAACAACAGTCTAATGCAGAACAGGTTTCTGCAAATATCGTTTCAAGAGGCCAATATACAAGCTGAAAAATACTGGTTCACGTACTGTGAAGCGGCAACAATCCGTGCATGTTAAAAAGTTGTTAGTACACAAAGACGTAAATGATAAACGAAAAAATAATTATACACTAGTCACAGGGGGTGAATTTATTTGTGATCCTAAAATACATTGTATTGTAATGCTAACAATTTGGGTGTTAGCTTCTAAAATTTTTCAAACAATAACGCCTTTTTACACAATAATCAATACAGAAACAACAAGTGTACTGGGAAGGTAGTAGAAAAAAAATTAACTTTTCCACTAGTAAACCAAAACATGAGGTAGTGCTCTCTTATGAAACCCCAGGCCATGCTTAGACAGGGGGGCTATGTTTATCTCACAGGAACATTCCTCATCCATACCACTGACCTCCCTGAAAGTTACATAACTTCCGAGCAGCGATCACTGGCTCAGACTCATCATTTCGTCTTAAATTTCCCACCTAAAGCTTCACAAAAAGCACCTCACAACGTTTGGCCAAATAACAGAGGATAAGAAGTGTATTTACAGTGTGCCTATTGAAGGAACATGATGTAACCAAGCAGGTCGTTTTATGAAAAGAGCACGGCCACGATCATGTCAGGTTGTGCTGACCCATGAAAATTAAGATTAAAGCTCGGTAGTCACATGTGTTCTTTAACGGATTGAACTGTACTTATGCAGCCAAACAATTGTTGAGGGTCCGGGGGGTGCGGTGGGTGTTAAGGGCGAGTCAAACTTACCGGTGACGAAATCTGCATTCTTCTTAAAGTGGGTGAGAATGAGGTGAGACAAGATGTAAAGGCAACTGAACAGCAGCACACAAATCTAAAGAAGAAAATGAAATATGAGTATCAGTGCAAAAATATATTAAACAAGACGCTGTTTGCTTCATTGTTTGAAAATAATTTCATGTTGCTAGTAAAACACCTGAATAAAAAGATGAAAATATTTTAACTGAAGATCCAGGTCAGCTGTTTATACATAATCTCTAAATACATAATGTTATATGAAACCTCCGGAACAATCTTCTGAACATCTAAAAAAGAAAGTGATTATTGTAATAGCATGAATGATATGAGTGACTAGTACAATTATTCAAATTCCTCCTTTTGTGTTCAACATAACAGAGTTATTCTCAGATCTGCAGTATGAGTCATACTGTCAATATGATCGGTCATGAACAGACAAGTACAACTACAAGATGTGCTGTGCAATGCGTCTAATTTAGATACGCCGCTAATAGATCTTATCGAGAACAAGTAGCACGGACAGAACCGAGATCATAGGTCATGCGGTGCACTCCAACACAGCCCTTTTATCACCGATACAAGCTGCTGTGCTCAGTCCAGATTGACTTTACAGCTCTCTGTGACATAAAAACTCCTAATCAGGGGAAAGGCATTGCATAAATTGCATTGTGTGACCAACAAAAAAGAACCAAGTCATTAGAAAGTGAATCAATTAGCAGTGTTCCAGCTGTTTCTTTTCAATTTCAGGTAGGCTATCTGAATTCCACATGAAAGAACATTCACAAGACGATCGTGAGGACTGTAGCGGGGACAGATGAAGGTTGACTATTACGCCTTAAATCCAAATGAAGCGCTAAATGAGTGCAAATAAGGATTGGATGAGCAATCACACCAGCAATTCACAACACAATCAACATTAGAACATTTAATGATGTTGTTGTCACACAACGGTGCTACAAAACAGGCAAATCTGCAATTGTTTATTTGGATTATTTACAAGGAGACAACAATACAGTGTATGGAGCCATATAAAATCTCAAAATTCTGACCAATGGTTGTTTAGCAAAATAACAAACTGTAAAGAAATAAGTCGAGATGCTGTTAGTATTAAACGATTATTCGCGATTAATCCGAATAAAAGTTTGTATACATATATTTACAGTTACGCATTCTACATAAAAGCCTTTGTGTTTGTGTTTCATGCATATTTGTTTGTATTTGTAATAGTTCTGTCAAACGATTAATTGCAATTAATCGCATCCAGAACAAAAGTTTGTGTTTACAAAACGTATGTGTGTTTATTTTTCATACCAGTTTCTTATTTATAAAAACATACACAAATGCATATATTTAGGAAAAATATAAAAATTAATAAACATTTATATATAATATTGGTAAAAATAAATAAATGCATGGAAATATTTCCTAAATATATCTAATACACGTATGAGTATGAGGGTGCTTGTAAATAGAAAATAAATAAGCACAGTGCTAAAACATGAATAATCTAATCACGAAGTTTTATTCTGGACGAGATTACTCATGATGAATCATTTAAGAGCCCTAATAAATATCGTATATAAAATATGCTGCAAGCTACAAAACCACAATATAGAGATAATGCTGGTTGTATGTAAAAAGTCAGCACTGCTATGATCTTGGGTTGCTCCAGGTGGTCGTGTCTGGGTTCAGCGGCGTTATGTGCCCAAAGAATGAGGTGAGCTGACTACCTGAATGACCAGGTTTTTCGATCAATGGATTTTTTCTTCTCTGACTGCACAAGCATATTCCAAGATGACATTGCCAGGACTCGTCGGGCTCTAATTGTGAAAGAGTGGTTCGGGGAGCATGAGACCCCCTTTCAAACATGGATTGGCCACCACAGAGTCCTATAAAGGGCTATTTCACCTTCAAAAAGTCGACGCCCATTCACTCCAATTCTACAGCTTGGAAGTAAAATGATATGTTGTATTATAACTTCGACTGCATTATTCTTCAAGAAGAAAAACATATTCCTTTAGGATAACTTGTGGTCGAGTAAAACATGAGGAAATTTAGGTTTGTCGGTGAAACAGCCCTTTAACCTCATTGAGAATCTTTAGGTTGTGCCAAGAAGACTTTGCGCAGCGGTCCGACTCGGCCATCAACAAAACAAGATCTTGGCGAAAAATGAATTCAACTCTTGACGGGAATAAACGTTGTGACATTGCAGAAGCTTATCGAAACGATGCCACAGCGAATGCTTGCCATAATCAAAGCCCAAGGCGCTTCATTGAAATATAAGAGTGTGTGACTTTTATTTGGACGGACAGTGTATCAAATAACCACACAATGACGCTATCCGCAGTACTTTAATATGGGAAAAGCTCTTGTATTCATCAGTTTACTGAGTTCAGGGATGATGTATGAGCATTTACATATACACTCGAATACTACAACTAACCCTTCACCTGATTCCAGGAAAACATAAACGCTTCTCAGGGTATGATTGTGAACTTGGCAAAGCAGTTATGGCATTTTTTGTTAAACTGTAAAAAAGGAGCACACCCTAAAGCAGAAAAGAAGAATAATAGTGAGAGGAAGAGGACAGGAAGCAAGGATCTTGTCAGCAAATTGGCTGCGAAAAACAATAGACCCGTGTGACAGATCTCTGAACCTTTCAAAGGTGTTCACACAGGTTTGCAATTCAATCAAAATGGACAAGACCACTTAACAAAAGTAGATAAACCCTTTCTAACAGGGATTTAAACATTCCAATAATCTCTTGTCAGTTGTAGATCATAATATTTACAAACTATTTACGCGTTTGACGGATGCTTTAATACGAAAGGACGCTTGTAAAGAATAATGGAGATATTCCACAAGGAACAAGACATGAGACACTTGAAGTGGCCGGGCTGTCAAGGTCAAAAAAGTCAAAATAGATGTTCGAAATGTTGCTTTGTCCTGAACCATTTCACAACACAGAAATTTTAGACAATGCTTCTTAAGTGTTGACTACTTCTATTTGCTCTTAATTTGCCTTGAGGAACTTGGACAAACATCAAAGGTATATATGTAACAGAAGTCACCCTCAGAATATCATATATGTGGAGAGGAGAGCCTAAAGCCCTCTATTGTGCACGACTGAGAGAGATGTTCAGATATGCACTTTAATAATGTGCCTTCCATACTGCTTTCTTTGCACTCTGTGGGACTCAACCCAAGTCATCTACACTCTGTTGACAAACAGGTTGTCACATCTAAAGAGCAAACAAGTGCAAAATTTTGACAAGTTAATATATTTTGTCTTTTCGTGCCAAGGATACGATTCGTGTTTATATATTAAAATTCGATATCACATTCCAATTCAGTTTGTGTTTACAGAACACCACAATGGTAGACCCTAAAACACCTATGGCACAGATTTATTTAAATGATAAGCCTTGATAAGCAGTGACAGAAGCAACAGGAATCAATTAATAATAACGACAGCAGGCCAGTCGTGCCCTAAGCATTGCACATCACAATAGACCTGATTTACGTTTTCTGGTTGAGAACCATCACTTTAATAAAAAGGAATTAGGCAGAATCAGGATATAGTTTTTAGTGACAAACAAAACACGCATAACAAACTATGTTTGAACAGAAAAATGAAACATTTCCTTGCATGCCCCCCCCACGAAAATATTACTACAATTCGGAAACTTTTTATTAAAAACACTTAATTACACGATTTAATCATTATATTATCATTTAACCTCAAATTGTTATGAGTTGCAAACTCAAACAACCTTAAATTATCTAATTTAATATGCAAGTAATATTATTTACACAAAACTGCTGAGCAAGCCAAAGTTTCGTGAATGACCAAAGGTCATCTCCGAGATGTAAGGTTCTTCAGGTCTGAAGCTCAGTTTTGATATAATGATATATGTAAAAATAAACATTTAGGTTATTTTTCAAACATTCAGAAAATGCATTTCATAACAACAAGAACAAACCCTTAAAACTGAACACATCTTCCATTACAAGAGGGTAATGTAATGTAACGACAACTTGTTTGCATCCTGTAATAATCTTTTATTCAAATTAAAGGAGGAGGGGGGTTGGGGAATATATACAGCAGCACGACCCCCCCTCGTGTTTAAACTGCTTTATAAATATTGAGCAAAACTATTCTTACACACTCTAAAGTTGTTTAAACAAAGTGTTAATGTTACTATAAATAAGAAGTGTTATGGTAGAACATAAATTTGTGGTCACATTCGCTAGGCGTGACCTACTAACATCCTACAAATCAATCAATCATTATTGATAGACATGCCATCATGACACACGCAAAATCGACTTATGACGAGTAACTTACGCACCAAATCTTACATAATAACACGTAAACAAAGTAACTGGATTAAACAAGAAAGAGAAAACAACAAGAGGAAAACTCACAATGGTTTCTCGGACTCGGTCGTGGAAAAGTTGTTCTCTAACCGACACGTCTTCTGTTTCCATGCTTTGGCACCATGTCTCGGATTACACTCAGTTAAAAAGTATTAAACATTGCAGTTTCTGAGTTGGTCACGCGTGTAAACTTTTCGCAAGGTATGAACAGACGATGGCTTAACGTAACGTTGCTTCCACCTCAAAATGCATCGCAGCAGCTCCAGTCTTGGGTCCCATTCAAATGTTTTACATCATATCCAGAATGAAGTAGATTGACGCTTTTCACATTGCAATTCACCTGCTAACAAGCAAGTTGTAGCCACCGTGAAACTGTACGAGTCAGCGTGTTCACAGATGCTCCGAATCGTAATCATTGAAGAAATTCATTCTCACACTCCATCTAGTGGAGGGCAGGGCTATGGGCGGAGCAAGAGGCGGGGCTTTGTATTTGAGACTTGCGAACTTTGATCATTTGAAAATAAAAATATATATATATATATAGTTTTACACAGTATAATATTGTGTGACCGTAACTAGGGTTATGTCTCTAGAGGATGCATAGAAATACATTAAAATATAAAAAAAGATAAATATACGAAAGTGTTTGAAATATTTTCTTCAATAAATATGCAAATCAATGCACCTTACGTGACGTAGACGACTGCATTTTGCCCTTTGGTCAGGTTACCCCTTTATAACTCAGTTGTTTCATCATCTTACCAAAGTCCACATTGACGCAAATCCGGAAGTCCATAGGTTCATTTATTTCGATAACGTAAATGATTTAAAATTAAAGCTGACTTTAAAGCAAAACTGTTCCGCTTCGTTGCACGCTTTTATATATTTTTATTTTTTTGTAGGACGTCTCTACAACGTGTTGGTGTATGAAGGTCTATCTCTCAGAAACGCGCAGGTAAGACACGAGTGTGCTGTTTTGAGTTAAGCTAGTAAAATTCGTGTCAGGACAATCAAAATAGAAATTAAGGAAATTAACGTGATCTGTAAACAAACAATTATACTTTTGTTTAATGAACCATAAATCAATTTTATAGAAGAAATCCATATTTATGTAAAATTTCATATAATCAATAATGAATGTTTATAATCACCGTATATAATTCTTCATCATATAAAAGTGCATTTGTTTTATTTTTCAATCTCCTGTGCACAGCTAGAATGACCCCATGGCTAAGAAGGTCATGATAACATATGCCTTATGGGCCATGGGTGGCCCACTTGGCCTTCATCACATTTATTTGAGAAGAGACAGCCATGCCCTCTTGTGGATTCTCACCCTGGGGGGTTTCGGCTTCGGCTGGCTGAGGGAGTTCTTTCGTATCCCATCTTATGTGAGCGAGGCCAATCATAAGGCAGATGGAGGTCGCATTAGACGTCCACCCGCATCTCCGACATCAGTAGGCCTGATTCGGTTTACCGGTCAGGTTTGTGTTGGCATTTACTTTGGCTGGGTTGCTTTAATAAGCCTTAGTTCTCTTCGGTTTTTCTACTTCCTTGTGTTGCCCCTGAGCATAGGTGCAGGTGTGCACCTAGTGTCCTCTGTCGGCCAACAGACTTCTGACCTCCAGAAGACACTTGTT
Organism: Triplophysa tibetana; assembly: GCA_008369825.1. NCBI lineage: Eukaryota > Metazoa > Chordata > Actinopteri > Cypriniformes > Nemacheilidae > Triplophysa > Triplophysa tibetana. The sequence goes on along the minus strand of CM017912.1, from coordinate 17,693,213 downwards.
ACATGTATCATCACATCCTCCATCTTCTACGGGAGCACCCTCTCTCCACTGCCCATCAGCCTAGCTGCCAGTGTCACTGCTGCACAACACAGCACGTTTAAACCATTGCAGCCTCCAGGATATCCTCCAGAGCCGCTGGGTGAGACACACAGATTCATTTTTTGATCGAATGGTGTTTTTTAAGTTATATGCAAGATAATAACTCACCTATTTCCCAGACACACAAATCTATTTCAAAATATAAAGTAATGTTTCAACTGCTCTTGTTTGTTTATATAACCAGATTTGTGTGTTTATTTCCGAAGGGCCTCGTCTGTACCGTCTTAGTTTTGGCTTACTTGCTTTCTCCGCTCCGCTCGGATACTGCGTGTTCCACAACACCACAGCCACGCTGTACTACATTTCTGACTGCATAGCAGCCCTGCTGGATTTCTTCTGGTTCTTTCCCTGGCTTAAAGGAGTCCTGGAGTTTTTTCTCTTGCTGCCATATCGTATCCTGTGTTCCCTGACCGGAGGAGGTTTCTATGAGGACAGCTGGAAAAAAATGTTAGAAATACTTCTTAATGAATACGGAAAAAAAGAAAAAGAGGCGCTAAAGGTAAGCGAAGTTTATAGTTTTTATCAGCTATAACATATGTAATGTTTTGTACACATTGTTACAAAATTTTCTTACAATCAGATACTATCATTGCCTGAGGAGTCTTCTCCGGAGGAGATCACTCGCAGTTACAGGGAACTGGCTAAAGTGTGGCATCCAGACCACAACCCTGAGAGACAAACAGAAGCACAACAGATGTTCATTCAGATCCAGGAGGCATATGAGTTACTTCTTCACAGACACAAGCCACAACGAAGAAGATGATTATCTGATGAAGAGGACACATACCTATCAAGAACCCAGATTTACTTTTTACACCAAATATGTAGTTATTTTATTTTTGCAGGTCTACCTGGAGTAATGAAATAAACTATATATTTTCCCATTGTGGTTCAAGTTACTTGCTCAAAAGTTCCACAGTATTTGCTGCCCTCTTGTGGCTAAAGTAAGTATTAGAAAAAGAGTAAAACGTTTATCTATGCAGAACAAATAAAAATCTCGATTTCTCTAAAATATTATTATATTTTATTATTTATTTAAGAATAATGCGTGAATTTCCAGGCAATATGTATGGTTCACTGGTTTAATTTGACTACAGAAATGTTAATTTAACTTCTCAGTTACTCCAACCTGAGTCTCAAAAAACAATACCGACTACCATCGTGTTATATATATATTATATGATTACATTAAAAGTCTATTTATTATTGCAATACAACAAATAAATTATGGTGTACTCAACTTGTCAGAACGACGTCCTTAATATTTAAATAAATCTTTTGGAAGTATCAGCAACCGGCATTTTTTTTATCTTTGCTCTCTTTTGCATTCAATAACCTGTAGGAGCGGGATCGATGCTATCGACAATCACTCCTCTATGGTTTTGAAAGACAGTTTTCGGTTATAGGTTATTCGGGCCTGTATCCCGGCATGGGCCCGGAAGTTGTTTGGGGTTTCAGGTAAAAGATCCCGGAGATGCTGCCTTCGCCAGAGAAAACAAACGGCGCTTCTGCTGTATAAATACTGCAACAACAGTCGATCGTCAGGTAAGAAAAAACACACGACGTTCAAAATCTACGCTTGTCATTGAAGAAAAACGACGTTAATTTGGGTAACTGTGCCCGGATCGGGCGCGTTTACATGGCTAGACGGCATCTGTCGAGTGCTGGGTGCCATAGCAACGCCAGCGGGCTCTCAGGAAACATAATTCCGCTTTAGTTGTCACGTCTGAATATCGAGCGTATTTCACGATAGGAGGCTGCCGATCGATTAACGTTGAGAGGAACGTTAGCTCTGGCGTTTGTAATTTAGTTTAGCGGTGTCATTGCGATTATGTGAGCTGTCACGTCTCGTTAGCTGGTTAGCAGCGGTGGCTAGCTAGCGTTGCTCCAGACAGAGCAGGATTGACATGATTCTGCGTGCTGTCACTCTTGCTCGGTGGTACCTGAGATGTTTTTCCGATGGTGCATGAAAACTTATTAAACATTTGAGGTTTTGCGCTTGATAATGTTATTTATTTGTTCGTTGTTTTTGTTTTGATGACAGACTGTCATGGGCTGTTCCGATTATTGCGTTTATTAGACCCACTGACAGCTGTGTGATTTGATGGAATCTGCCTGTTGCCTCTGTCATGACATCTCTTGGCTCCCCAGTTTACCGCTTTAAATGTTTTTGAAAAACATCATTTTTTAATATGATATATGTGATATAATATTTAATGAATATTGTATACGTTTATACATATTTTTTACATATAGTTGATATTTTTTGTCATTAACAGTTCGTACACTGTTTATGTCTCCAATGCGTTCTACAGCCATACAGTATAAAGGATAAACAAAACAGTTATTTAAGGACCTGTTCTGCAAATTTTTCTATTCCGGATTTAAAATAATTAAAAGGAAAGGAACTTAATCCCACTGCTTGATTATAAATGAATTTGTTGTGTTAAATCTGTGCATAAACACAATGGTTTTCCAGGAAATTAAGCTTTTCACTTTTCTCGTGCTTGTTGTGGTCATTTCTGAGCAACAGCCAATCTTAGTCTCTGTTTTATCTGGTAAAGTGGTTTCATTGCGGTATGTACCTGTGTTTGTTCTGATAGGTCACAGAATAATGGGAGGGTACATTCTTACATTCTTAGATTCTACTTTTCTCTTCCTTTGCGACTAGAATTATATAGATTGGACACTCTGTTTAGCTGTTGAGCTAGAAATGAGATCTAGACCAGTGTGCGTATTAATTATTTAGCAACTCAAACAGAGCAACCACACAGGAAAGGGAGAAATTACATACCGCAAGTGAACCAGCAAGTATTTATTTCATTTGAAATAGAAATTCATACATTTTGGGAGTTCTTTGAGTTTAAGGGATAAAACTTGTTGTTTTAATTGTTTTATTTACGTTGAAATGTACAATGTTTTTTAAGTCTTAAGAGTATTTGGTTCCTGTCGTGTTAAAGTGCTAAATAGATTTATCGGTCAGGTTTTGTGACTTCAATGTTATAGCACAGAAATATTATGTTCTTGCTTGATTTTTTGGTGCAGGCAGCTGATGTGAGAATGAATGCTGACGATTGCAATGGCCGTTCTTACATGTCAGGTAAGATGCTTTCTAATACTTGAGAAGTATAGGGAGCACGTGTTTCTAAATACAGTGAGCCCCAAACGACAGAAACCACATTGAACGTTTTTTTCGTTTTAAACCTGGATAAAAAAAATCTTTTAAACAGTAAATATGGTAACATCATCCATACATAATTCTTTGGACAAATAGTGAGATTGTCTTGCTTCCATCAAATCGCACAAGATTCTCTTTAAACCTTCTCAAAGCAAAATAGTTAGAGATCTAACCCAACTGTGTGTTTATGTTCTTAGGTAGTGGAGATTCTTCAACAGAGCGGGAGTTTTTCGCAGGGTTGAGAGGACCCTCAGTGAGCACACCAAACAGTCAACAGTCCTCTCCCAGCCGCTCACTCAGTGGTCAGTATTCCTACATAAAACACGCTTTTATATCTTACCTTTATTATAATTTCTTCATTTATTATGAATTGTTTGATTATCATTTTAATCTCAGACACTATATTCATAACCAAACAACACGTAATATGGTCAAGTCATCCGTTTACACATGTTTATTGTGTCCAGCTAACTCCATCAAGGTGGAGCTCTACAGCGACGAAGAGGCAGGTGGTGCTCCTCTGGCAAAAAGGAGGCTTGAGGAGAAGGATGAAGGATGGAAAGATGAAAAGGCAGACTCGGCAGAAGATGGGGCGGTGGAGGTGCTTGGAGGTACGCGAGGACAGGCTGGTGGCGGAGAGATGTCCAGCCCTGGGCCAGCATCACCCGGTCCTATCCGGCTGCCTAATGGGAAACTTAAATGTGATATTTGTGGGATGATCTGCATTGGACCCAATGTTCTTATGGTGCACAAGCGCAGCCATACAGGCAAGTGATTTTTGATTCACGATTCAAAGTAAACTCGCCAATTATGCTTTTTGTCATAATCGTGCAGCTCTGCTATTTTGTTTCGGGCCGGTGGGAAAACTGATAGACTTAGTCTCGGCAGGTGAACGGCCATTCCAGTGTAACCAGTGTGGCGCGTCCTTCACGCAGAAAGGCAACCTGCTACGCCACATCAAGCTCCACTCCGGCGAGAAGCCCTTCAAATGTCCCTTTTGTAACTACGCCTGCCGTCGCCGCGATGCTCTTACAGGACACCTCCGCACCCACTCCGGTGAGTTCATCGGTCGAGAGCAGCCATTTGCGAGAACGGATAAAACTTTGTGGCTGGAAAGTAAATGGATGGAAAAGTGTGTGGGATGGAAAAAGCCATTTGATGTAGCACAGATTAACGTAGGCAAGGTCATTTGAACCTGTTTCTACTTAAATGCAATGTCGCTTATTTTGCAGCGCAGGACTGCAGTAAACTTTCTTTTAAATTAGTTGCACTTCCAGATGTTGTTTAATCTGACGAATGAGAGAAAATAAGACCTGATCGATTGGTTGTGTAATGAAGTCAAGGACGTCACCTAGATGATCAGATAACAAAATTATTGCTCGGCACAGGTCTGGTATGACATTTAGAGAACTATGAAAACAGGATATCCTGCTTGTGTTTTTAAGTGAGGGTGAAGAGCATTCACCTGTAGTTACCAAATCTGACAGGTTCAGGTCCTTCGAATGAGAAAGTAGAGCTTCTGACATGACTTTTTAGATGGATGGATTTCTCTGAAATGACGCACGAGCAAAATTGGGTGGTGCTGTTTTTTTGTACGCTGTAAACGTCATATATGAGAAGCATCTCATTTTGTTCTGTGGGGAAATTGTGACAAGGGAAATTCTGTGGTCTAACCAATTCCTTTGTAATTATGGCGTCCATATGTAATCATATTAGAAATAATCCTCGTATGTGACACCTCATGTTAGGTAAAGCATCAATATTGTCCTGGTAACGTCCCTGCTTACATAACACATGATGTAGGGTGTGAAACGCACTTGGCTGAGATCAATAATCTTCCTTCCTTTTTTTTGGTATTTCAGTGTCTTCTCCCACAGTAGGGAAGCCCTACAAGTGCAGTTACTGTGGCCGCAGCTACAAACAACAGAGCACCCTGGAAGAACACAGAGAACGCTGCCACAGCTACCTACAGAGTCTGGACCACCAGCAACCTCACAATACCCAGCCTGCACACGGTAAGAATACATTTACACACATGCTTTTCCTCAGTACTTTTGTTTGGTTCTCAACCTCCCGTCTTGCTTCTCAGGGGAAGAGTCACATAATGTGGAGATGATGTCTGAACCTCTGATCCAGTCCTCCTCGGAAAAGATGACTTTTATTGATCGACTGGCTAACAGCATCACCAAGAGGAAGAGATCCACACCCCAGAAGTTTCTGGGTAGGCCCACTCTTTTGAATAACTCTATTCTGTGAATCTGTATTTGGGCAATTGCATTGTTATGGATGTGACATTTTTAGTTGAAACTTGACTTATAAATTCTCAGGGAATGTATTTATTACCTGTTTATATTTGACGAAACCCCTGATGATGGAGTAAAATATCAGTGTATGCATGAGTTTTCCATTTTAAAACAGGAGGAGATTTTTGTGTTACAGATGTGACAAAAAGGACGCACATTTTTTGAAACTTGTAGGATTTCTGTAAATTAAAATGTGCAAACCAGAAGCAATACATGGTGAAGGGATGGATCTTTATATATCATAAAATAGTTACTTAAAATTTTCATGTATCCATTTATGAGGACCATTATGTATGAGACGGTTCGGTTGTGCATGTCACAATTTACCTACCTGGTCTATAGAAAGGAAACGAAAAACTATGCTTTAAAAACAAGCAGAAAAAGTGCTTTGGTCTAATTCACATTTTGCGTCTCGCGCTTAAGTTCGTTATTTTAAATGTAGGCACGTCTGTGCAACATCGAGATGCAAATAGTTTTCGGAGTGCCGCACGTGCACCGAGAGTCATTTGAAGAGAGTAAACGGCACGGCTCGAGTTTTCCATGCGGTTTTAGACGCAAAATGTGAATCGCTCCTTAGAAACTTCTAAAGAAATAAATTGGTGAAAACCTTTGGTAAAAAAATGCCCATTTTATTGAATCAGTTTGGATTGACTCACTTGTTCGCTTTATGTCCGTGTTAAAATGTTTTGTACTTTTTTAATAGTTGAAAATGCAGTTTGTGACATAATATGATGACACAATAGCATTATTATTTTTATGGTTTGCTCAAAGTCAATAAATTAATTTATGCTCTCTGACCCACTAGGTGAAAAGCACATGCGAATTAATTTATCCGAAGCACCTTATGAACTCGACCACAATCCTGAAAAAGATGGGGACATGCTGGTCTCGCACACCGAGGGTGACTCCGCTGCTTTGGTGGGCATGGGAGGGCGTTTCCTCAGGGGGCCGAGAGGAGGAAACGATTTGCATCCTTCTCGCTCCCTGCGAATGCCTCCACACTCTACCTGCCTATCAGAGTTCACCCCGGTCATCAGCTCAGTCTACTCTCATATAACCCCTCTAGGGCAGCGGATGAACTGTTCAGGGGGCATCTCCATGGGGCTTCCCGGTAGGGAGGCTGGGGAGGGCCACGAGGACGCGCCCTCCAGCCGCAGCCATGCCGCTTCGCCGAGCAACGGTTACCAAGATTCGACAGACACTGAAAGCATGGCGGAGGAGCAGTGCATCATCTCCTCAGTGCCGCCCGGGAGCTTGAACCACCGTGGGCGAGAGCGCCACAGTCCTAGTCACACCAAAGAAATGGACATGGAGGGCGACAGGGACAAAGGGGGTTTGCCGGCCAAGTCGAGTCCATGCTCGCCGCCGGCACGGGAAGTAATGCAGGTTGTGGACGGGGAGGGGAGGCCAGTGCGTTCCTTCCGCTGCGAGCACTGTCGCATTTTTTTCCTGGACCATGTCATGTTCACCATCCACATGGGCTGCCACGGCTTCCGCCAGCCCTTCGAGTGCAACATCTGCGGGCACCGCAACCAGGACCGCTATGAGTTCTCGTCACACATTGTGCGCGGGGAGCACCAGGTGGGCTGAGGGCGGGTTTATATTGGGGGGATGTACAGATGTATGCTGCTTTGAGATGGCGTCATGGCGGCTAGTTTGGTCTGCACCTGATTTGGGCACGGCACATTAGCACTTGCTTTTATAGTTTGCAGACATCATCAGATTTGATTCATCTTCAACATGATCATATCCTGTGTTAGAGGATTAGAACGGGGGGCAAGTTATAACCTCTAATTGCACTCCCACACCGAGTCATTCATTGCAAGACGCAACAGTTTTGCTTTAGAAGTGCCTTCCTTCAGTGGGGTTTCTTTCTTTATCAGTTGGGAAGCAAAATTCGATGCTTGTTATGCAGGTGTGAGATTAGGTTTATACTCATCTGATCAGTGGCGTTTACATAGAGTCTGCCTCATGAATATGAAAACCGTAGGTGAAATGCTTAGAGGTCCAAAGCCTGGTAGACTGTTTTAACCAGAAGGATTTTCTCAATAGTTTCAGAGATAAATCTATGCCTAGGAGACAAACTTTGTGCTCTATTAGGATACCTCTGTGGGACTGTTGGATATAGGCGACTCAGGGAGGGCACTGCTGACAGAGGGAATCAAAATCAAGCTGCTTAAATTGCAAAACTCAAAGACTGGAAGAAAGGGGCGTGTTGGTATGTTAGCCATATAAGGAGCACAGACACATATTGCCTTAATAGTTGCTTTATATGAACCCTGTATGAGCTGGTTATTGAATTGCACATGGTTTTTAATGCTGAAGAATTCAGAAGGTACAATGCAGCCCATATTGCCTGAATGTGGGTAACTTTAAAATGTAGACAGTGTGGTACTTTGCAGTTTAGGCTAAGGCTCGGATAATTTTATTGTTTCTGAACCGTATGTTAATGTTTTTATTTAAGGAGATGAACTTGAAACATTTTGCCTTAGTTTTTGAGTCTGAAACCTATGTCCTACAAAAGTCAAACCGGTTGGTTTCCTTGTGCCTCATATCTTGATTGTTGTTTCAAACTTGTGTCCAAACAGACCTCACTCAAGGGATAATGAGTTCGATTTTGCCTATCAAATTGAGTTTTTAATTTTTTTTGTCGTAATATGAAGTCCCCCCATCCATCTTCAGCCGTGAAATTGTTATGATGGTCCGGCTTCGCTCGTGTGTACACAACGCAGCAGGCCGCATATCATGGTTTATGATGTCAAGCACGCAGCAAAGTGCTTAGGGAGAAAAGACGCCTTGTTGTTCCGGTGCAGACCAAACAGAGACCCATGTTGCATTCCGTGACTTTGATGAGTTGAAGGGGTTGTTACCTCAACGGAGGATTGCACTTTTTCTAATTCTGCTTAAATGTGAGTGTTTTGCCGGGGCTGTTTTGGGTGGGCCGCTGAGGGTGGGGAATTTTAATACATGGCTTTAGGGGCACAGACGGTAATGACTGGTAACTGAGCTTTTAAACATATTCTTTTGTTTTTGGAAATTGCTCTATTGCACTGATTTCTGATAAAATGCTATTTAGAGAAAACAAGATACAATTTGATACAAGATCACGTTGGTTACAAAGACAAGATGAATAGTGTGGTGTTTTTAAAAACTTCTATAAAGGCTATTTTCCTAATAAAAGGGGTTGCTGTCATTTGAGGATTAACAACTGACGATTTCTCATTGTGTTGTAAAAACTGGTGCTTGGATGTTTGTGTGACTTCTGCCCTTGATATTGGACTTGTATCCTGTACGCTTGTCCTGTGCGGTTTTGTCCCATATGAGTTCACGCATAAGGTACGCTCAATCCCCGCCGAGTACGAACTGCTGCTTGTTTTGAAGGAAAGGACTGATATATTGTTGTCGAGTTATGTACCGTCCTGCCAAGATATTGTGGCCTGTTTTATCGGTGGATCTTACGTGCACAAACTCAGAGAATTACGATGTACAACTAAAGCACCAATGAGTGAATTTTGAAGAATCTCAAAGATTTATTTTGTTCGATCGCTTGTGCATTTCTCACATTTTTGTGGTTAAGGATGTTGTAGCATGTGCGTATCCCTTGACCTTGGAGGTGGTCAGAAACTTGCTCATGTGTAATCCACTGACCTGGTACTACATCTTTTGGTTACTTTTAATATACTTGTAGGCCTCTTAAAAATGTACGCTTGGTGAAAGCCTACGGCGAACAGAACTAATTGAAAATCTAGAACAGACCAAATCCAGTATTTACGAAGGTTAGTCAATGACTTTGCACCCTTCATAGACTTTAGATTTTTTTCTGTAGACGTACATTTATTTACTTGAAGTTATGGCAAAAACCATATATGACACTTAATGCACTTAATGGTAAAAAATAAATTATATATTAATTATAACATGCGTGTGAATGGGAGAGGTTGCATGTGTACTTATTTGTTGGCTGGGGTTCTGCAACTGTTCTGCTTGTGAAATATTAGCTGCAATTTTCCCTACTTCCTCTAAACAAAACCCAGCTCTTTTCTGCACCATTTCATATTTCTTATCCCCGAGGTGTGACGAACTCAAACTTTTATGAACTGTGAAGCAACCTTAAAAAGCAGCGACTGGGAAAGAGAGACCTAGCATTTTGGGGGAGGCAGGGATCAAACTCTGTCATACTTGGGCTTTATCCCTGGGTTCAATGTTTTTAAATATTTTGTGAGAAAAAATGTATATGACAAAGAAAAACTCTTTACCTCAGATTTGTTAAAATATAAAAAACTGCCTCATGTTCTATAAAAGGTGTGTTGGTTTCAAGAGGTATTGTTTATTTGATCTTGTTTTTAAGGATTGTAACCCTTCTTTAAGTTGAAGTAATTTTTCATGTCCAATAAAGTAATATTTGTTGTAACTTCTGTCCACTTCAAAATCTACACATTTCTTCTTAAGTTTCTCTAAACCACACACAATCTTAATAAAAAAATCATCACATATGTCTAAAGAGGTAAAATTGGTGAGCACACATTGTGCATGTTTTTTTCCAACATCAAAAAAACACAGAATGTATATGGTATATTTATATATATATATACATTGTGATCTAAAAATAAGACTAATGGTAAAATATTTTTTTATATTTAAGTATAGTTGTGAAAGAATGCTCTTTGGACTAGCTGATGATCTTTGCCTTCCAAGCGGCATCATTTAAATTCAATGGCAGCGAGGTAATCTGAGCTTTTAAAACCTTACATTTTTTTTTGGAGGATTAAATATAGACATACATTCATTCATAAATTTGGATCCCATTGTATATATTGTATAAAAACTGTTTTTTGTAGGTTTTTAATTTGCCTGAATAGTCCTGCAAATAAAATTTCAAAAATATTCAATGTAATATCAATTTAAAAATACCATATTCCATTTCAAATTTTTTCTGATGAAAGTTTCATGGCATATTTTAATATTAGCCTTGTAAGATTAAAACTTTCCCAAAATGTAAAAAAAGGTTTCTGACCATCCGTAATGTAAGGTCTAGAACTGGCGATTTTAACATTAAGCTGCTTTTCTGAACCATGTTAAACAAAACTGACATTTTATGACAACAAATACACAAACACATTTTATTTTTGGTTAGTTTTATTTCTTGACATACAAATGATTGAAAACAACTCCAGATCACATGGGTTTTGGAGGAGCTCTTGGGGCAGCACCCTGTAATGAAAAACAAATAAATTTATGATTAGATGTTGCTAAAGACTATTTTGAAACATTTAAAAATGAGGTAACAGAACAGTATAAAGCACAATGTGCCATTATCTGAAATGTGTTTGTACAGTGGGTCTGAAGCGTGGAGGAGGAGTACGGTCCTTCCTGGCCTCAGCCGAGCGGTTCCTCACGACTTTGCTGTGGATGGCACAGCTGACACAGTAATGCAGCTTCACATACAGCTTGGGCAAAACATAGGCTGTAGAAAGACAAAAAGTTGGCATGGTACAAATAAGTTGCCATACTCTAAAGTATCAAATCCTGATTCTTATATTTCTAGTTGACTCACAATCAAATACACTGGCTTCAGAGATGTCCCTAACAGCCGCAGCCTCCACAATATTTCTGATGACAAATTTCTTGATGGCTTTGTCTTTGGGCACACAGCGGGCGCAGTTTGTGCAGCGGATGGGCTGAACATGCCCACGTCCCTTTTTGGCACGACCGTTATTCCTCCTTTTCTTAGTCTGAGAATATGTAACAAGAAAATGCATGTGACATAAGAATTAAATAATATAAAGCAATTATTTTAAAGTTACAATTACAGAATTCAAATAGAATTTAAATTATTATGTACTATTCTATCTATCATGCTGTTTTAACCTGTGTGACATGACGGACTCAAAAAGTTATTCTACTGCGACATATCACGTCACTTATCGGAGTTTATACGGACAACAAGAGAAAAATCAGGGCATATACAGTAACCATCGTTAATTTTGGTTAAATCTTGCAGATAATACGAAAATATAAGTGGTTCAGATTGATATGCTTGATTCTTAAAGTACAATATCGCTTAAATGAATAACACAATCTAAATGTCATAAAGTTTTTTTCCTACATACTTGGGGTCAGTTAAATGCAGAGGTGGGGACAAGTCACATATGGTCAAATCCAAGCAAGTCTCAAGTCTTAACCATCAAGTCTCAAGTCACAGTTTAGAGAAATCAAGCAAGTCAAGTCAAGTCAAGGGTTCACCCTAAGCAAGTCAAGTCGAGTCCTGATACGTTTCAAGTCAAGACAAGTCGCAGTACTAAAATAAAAAGAGTTACATTTTTACGATACATTTATATTTTTGACAAAAAGATGAACTTATTTACATTTACATTTAGGTATTTGGCAGACGCTTTTATCCAAAGAGACTTCCATTGCTTTATCCTATAATTATACATAGGTATTTACGATCCCCTGGGATCGAAGCCACAACCTTGCATTGTTAACGCAATGCTCTTACCACTGAGCTACAGGAAAGATGTATATATATATATATATATATAATACATAAATAAGGAAAATCAATTGTAAATATTATTTAATTGATCACTTGCCTATGTGTGTGCTTAAAGTTTGGTTCAAGCAGTCACACATTTTCATATGTTTACATGGACACAGAAATGGAAATACTTTTAACTGACAGAATGTAAGACTTAAGCATGTATGCAGGCTATGAAGCTTATAAACTAAGTATTGTAACTTAAAATCTGCCTATTATATGTTATATATATATGATGTTGTAATACTTGTGCTGATCCATTATAGGTCACAGTAGGAAATTTACATCTGGTGATGAGAATCTCGGATCATTTTATTGACTTTGATCTTGAATCCCGTTCATCAAAATAAACGGATCTTTTTCATTTCGGCAGAATATAAATAAAATGTTAATGTATGTTAATATAGCCCAGTGATGAAGTTTTGATGCTTAATCGTCATCTCTGCATTGGACGCGCAATATGCACGTTTCATACGTAATATATGATTTGAGAACATTTGTTTTCTATTTTATCTGGTTTCATTATTCTACAGCACAAAACGTTATATTGTTACTGTGAGTGTACACAAAAAAATGTAGATGGTTATACGATATGAATGATGAAATTATTCTCGTCAGTATGACCGAAAAGGTTTTAGAGTTTTTTAAGTAGAAGTGATCGCACCGGCGCGTCCATCAGCCTGTCGTGCAGTACAAGCGAGCTGCTATTCAGCTTCCACACCAACACTTGAACATGTGCGCATTTAATATAGACATTAGCCTACGTGTAATATAGAGAAGCCCCTTCTTTTTAAAATGCCCCCCGACATTAAGATTCGGGCTACGCCACTGTTACAGCCAAATTCCCCAATACATCTATGAGATGAGACGTAGGCTTATCAGTGATGATCGATGATCACGTTTCTAATACTAATAAAAAAACAACCAAGGCCAAATTATGACAAACATAAACGATTAATTAATTAAATCAGTAATCGTTTTATTACATTGACTATAAATAAATTACTTTCTTATCTTTCCTTGTGGTTCTTGAAATGTCGGATGAAATTTGACGCAATGGTTGTCGTGTCGTGTCGACATTCTTGCGTTGCATACTCCGCATCTTGCAAATCTTTTTTTATTGGTACGGTCCAATAAAGTTCAAAGTCCTTATAGCCGAACGTGACTATCTGTGGAGCTCGACTGTTGTCTGCCATGTTTGGCGCGGTTTGAGTTGTGCATAGGGGTGGGCGGATCGATCCTGAAATATCGATACTTTCGATGCTGAGGCTGTATCGAAAAGGATCGATCCTAACATTAAAACATAGATACTAATGTGTTTTTAAAACATATTTTATTTATTTACAAATTTAGCTAATAATTGTATAATAAAGAAGAACTATTTATTTCCCATACACCTAGTTTTGCACACGCTGCTCAACCCTGCCCTGCTGTGTTTTGTAGTCCGCTACCACGTGACTCAGCGGCACCAATCGCAAGCACGCAGAAGCAGCTGCAGCCAGTGAAAATAATAAAAACTGCGGACTGCGATGTGTGCCAGTGTGCCTTTGGGGGTAGAAAGCCAAATATTAAAAGTTCTTTATTATTTAAACACTTTATTGACTTTGTTTCTCAAACATTTGTGTGCACTTTGTTTATAAATTCACTTAAAAATGTAATGAAAGGGCAATTTAATTCGTAATATTATTGTGTCTAAACACTAAACAAAAATGGAAAAGCAGTTATAAAAACTTTGTTCCTCATTAATCATTTTGTGCACTTTGTTTTTTTAATGCTAGAGAAGTAGTTCTAGGATAGGGAATTTTTTTTTGTTATATATCAGTTTTCTGTTCTTTCAATCTGTTACTGTTAGCATTTTCCGATAATAATTTGGGGCAAAGTTCATGCTTGCAAATTCTATTACAGGAATACATAACTAAACATATATATTTATTTGGTTTAAATTATGTCCCGTGTTTTAACATCTACATGATTAATTAGCCTATAGGCACATTAAGAGCACAAATAACAAAATATTTTAGTGGTCATGAAAATGTATTCAGATTTAACATATTTATGATGCATTCATCTGATAAATCATGACATTTCATACACAGGAAAGTAAATGTAAATTCAAGTGAATGCTTCTAAAAGTATTGGTATCGGTATCGATATCGGCAATACTGGCCCTGCATTTACTTGGTATCGGATCGGTACCAAATTTTACAGTATCGCCCACCCCTAGTTGTGCAGCGTTAAAGGCACAGGCGCTTATTAGTGCTGCTGAGTCACAATCGTTATTTTTAAAAAGAATTGTATTACTTTATTTTACTTTAAGTCATTGTCGAGTCTTCCACTCTAAGCCAAGTCAAGTCTCAAGTCACTCGCTCTCAAGTCAAAGTCAAGTCATTTTCTTACATCAATCAAGCAAGTCCCAAGTCCTGAAAATTGTGACTCGAGACAAGTCATGTGACTCGAGTCCCCCACCTCTGGTTAAATGTGATCGAATTCCGAATTTTGATCGGATATGACCCGCCATAGTGTAAACAAGAAAAACGTGCATTCGGATATTTCGAGATCAGTTTCAGGACTCATTCATATGCGGAAATAAATCGGATATAAATCAGATATATGTCAATGTGACTGTCGTGTAAACAGGCAGATCGGATTTTCTGAGGCATTTCGGTCTGTACGTAATTAAAACGGCGACAATTTCGTACATGTCCCCAGTGTTATGACGTATGATCAGCAGGAAGAACGTGTGTATGCGGTTAAATCAAAGACATTAAGCAATTTGATAAAACAATCAAAGCATATGCGCAGGCTGCAATGATGGCTCTTTATCTCATCCTCCGCCTCAAAATCTGTTTAATGTTTGGCGAACTTGTCATAAAACGCAGAGCTAACATCAAGCACTTTTCGCGGATGAGGATGCATCATGGATGAGAGTATTCTTGGCTCCATTACCCGCGTTCACGGATGCGCGATGTTTCAAATGGTTTGGCATGTTTAAGCACATAAATTGGATATGTGTCACAATTCAAAGTACGTGTAAATGGACGGTCGAAAAACTCGGGTATAGGCACAAACAGATTTGAAAATCAAGACATGCCGTGTAAACGGGGCCTTAGTTGTCAAAATATCGGATTAAGCGATGGCCCTCTGTTGTAACAAGGGGAAAACTCACCATCTTGCTTTAGGGAGGCGCCGAGAGACCGGAAAACGATGACGTCATTTACATGTACTCTATAGATACGCCGGAAGCCCATGATTAATATAATAAAAGTCGCCAGTAACTGAGTTTATTTGTACATTAAAAATCTTATATGTGACCATGGATCACAAAACCAATCTTGAGGAGCACAGGAACATTTTAAGTAACAGCCATAAATACATAGTATGGGTCAAAATGATCGATTTTTCTTTTCTGCCTAAAATCATTAGGATATGAAGTAAAGATCATGTTCCATGAAGTTATTTTATAATTTTTTTTCCGAAAATGTATAAAAACGTTCTTTTTGTGAGAGGATTGCCTGCTACAGTGCCTCAGATTAACAACTTCAAAGGCGATTTTTTTCAATATGCTGCTTTTTTGCACCCTCAAATGCAGCTTTGATAACGGTTGCTCTTCCGCCAGATATTGTCCTATCCTAACAAACCACATATCAACAAAAAGCTTATTCCTTTAGCTTTCATATGATGTAAAAATCTCAATTTCGAAAAATTGACCCTTAAGACTGGTTTTGTTGTCCACGGTCACATATATGAAGACAAAACATTAAACGTAAAGGGACATCAGTACTGCTCACGTATAAAGGTATGAAAAAAAGTATAAACTTAATGCATTATTGTGTGTAAACGTCAGTATACTATAGTACAGAATTCTCATTTAAGAGACAAATCTGAAATTTAAAATGACTTAAAATACAGATTTGTCCTTTTACGGGTTAAGGTTAATATTTTGAAACGGACAGATTGCATGAGCGTTTTGTTACTGTGACAGTGATTTAAAAACACTCATGTACCACTAGATGTCAGCAAACGCTTTGTAATGCAACCAAGAACCCTCTACTTCACCCAAAATGCGGTTTCTCGGTTATCAAAATTAGTCAATTTCCATGATCTAATTTATATTCAATGCCAAAGACATACAAAAATTTATGAGCAAAATGTAAAAGTTTATAGCATAAATATAATGGGGGACATGGTGGTTATAACCTTACTTATAGTGACACTTAAAAAACATGCTACTTACATAGGATTTCTTCCTGAACACTTTAGCTGTCTGAAGACCATTGTGTTTCAAGAATGGCACATCAAACACACCTCTAAGAATATCAGTGTTATAATTTCTTCGAGGTGAGATTGTGTAAAATGATTGACGGTTGGCTGATGACATTCTGAAATGTCCTCGGGTTTGTTTCTGGAAGTGATTATAGTGTTGGGTTGTGGAGTGCCGTGTTGGTGAAGGGTGGGGGCAATCGAGGGAGGTGTTTTCCCTTATGCAAGCAGCCCTCAGCGTGCATGTGCTGGCTGGAAAAGTGGATGTGTAGCTCCTGCGGTTGACTGTGTCCCCTGTGTCACTGAAGTTAAGGAGCTGATGCCAAGAGAAATGTCTTTTTTACTAGGGGGGTGAAAAGGTGCTTGCAAACAAAGTACTCGTATGCAGTAGCATCACTTTCTATTGTAGTAATAGTATGCCATGACACATTTAAAACCTTAGTCATACTATAGGAAAGAAATTGCAGTGAGATTGTGATATTAGCGTTTTATAAATTACATTTGAGAACGGAGAGCATCAATCATTGTGCTCAAAAATTGAATAGTGAGAGTCGGAGAAGCAGAGAGAAAAAAAGAAAGAGGGTGACAGTGGAATGTGTCAGTGTTCCTGTAACCGCTTTGCCCCTAAATTGCAGCAAATAAACATTCCACCGCTCATGTGTCAGAGCTGAACATTTGCCCACTGTTGCTGTAAAAACATAGTCAATAATTAAAACCAAAAACCCCAATGCTTTGCCTTTGTCTTAAAGATTTTCCCCCCAAGGGATTGCATTTAGACAATGCATCATTGATATCCTTTTTCCCCATGGCTGGATATGATGGGAGCGTGTTAATTCGGATAAACTATAATATATCAGCACAGCGGCACAGGTGTGAATGTTGTGAAGCTACGAGATTGTCCGCTGTTGAAGTTCTTCTTTTATGTGTCTATATTATTCTACAGTAAAATAAACTTTTTTTATTGGAAGTATGTGAATTGACACACGGGATAACGAAAGGAAATGGAAATGTTCTCTTTAACGTAATATTTTGATACATCTCTCTTATTTGAAAGTCGCTTTGGATCAATCTGCTAAATTGACAATGCAGGCAGAGAGTTTCCATAAAGATATGGAGTTATTATAGTCATTTTTGAATTTACAGGAATAAACTGTATGTTATGGTAGGCCTCAATCTGGTCTTTATTTCCGCTATCATCTGTTAGGGAAAATGATTTAGCCTGGCTGAAAAACAGATCTACTGGGAACAGCCTGTCACCTCAATAGAGAAGCTATTTCATGAGGTCATGGTATGTTAAGAGGGGGGTCGATATTGCCACCTAAATCATCACAGCCGTCAAGCCACATTGCCCACACACAGTTATACACTTACACTGATAATATTTACACAGATTTATCACCCAAACTGACTTTAGTCTGAACGTCTACACTGTGTACCTCACTGGATGATAAGCATCAGCAACAAACATCCGTCTAACAGTTGGTACTATACCCGCTCTCGTTCCACAGATATTATACTCGGGAAAGAAGTGCCATTCGGAGTGTCAGGGATCCTGTTTCTGCGGTATAGATTATTATCTTATGCACTAAATAATGTAATGCTCTCTGTCTCTGTACCGATTTTCATGCGGATCTCATCCCTCCTGCTCAGTGAAAGTTAAATCTTATATCGTTTTTTTCAGAAGTCCTAATTAGATCCTCATTAAAGTTGATTTATTAGTTTCTTTGTTTTTTTAGTTTTTGTCGTGCGCTGTTAAATGGACCCTGAGTGTAAAAAGATTTCACAGTAGTGCTCATATGGATCAGATCATCTTGTTGACATCATAAATTCAATTTATGAATTTCTATTCCAAGATGCATAAACCACGGGTTCCCAAACTGTGATCCAAGGACTGCTGGTAATCTATGAAGGATTTCAAGCAGCTTGCTAGTTCAAAAATACATATCATCTTTGTATTTTTCTATTGATTTTCAATATAAAAAGTCAAAATACATAAATTATTATATAAGTTAATAAAAACAACAATGATCGTAATTCATATGATCAGTTAAAAATCATTTAAAAGCATAATAATATTCATTTCATGTTAAATTAAATGTAAGGTGTAAATTGTTTCTTAGGTTTTGTTTGCCTCTACCAGAAACGTTTGCGTAAACAATGATGGCATCTAATGCCGTGTCATGGTTAGGATCACTTCTTCTCTCAGAGCAGTTCCAAGACCCAGTATGAAAGAATGATGGAGATGTTACAAGACTGCAGTCTTGTGTGATTGAAGATGGCAGTTTCTTCGGAGCCACCATCTGCTGAGGGGGTCAGGCAGCATTGTAGGGTTCAAATCTCCTGGATTCTGCCTGCTTCCCAGCTGCCGTGCCCAGGCACTCCGAAGTCCGCACACAACCACACTTACACACCTCGCAATTATCACACACTCTCGCAACACACATATAATCCCAGGCATGCTGGGATGCCCAAACCATTCTCCTCAGAGCTGACACTCAAGAATGCTGGGATTCTTGTCTTGATGTACCAGTGTTTTTTCCTCCTTGGGGTTTGTGCAGAATCCACACATTCTGTTGAACCCATGCGCCCACACTGCATCAGCCCTGCATGTGACCACTGCACCACTGTGCTCTATTCAGCAGGTTTGCTTACTAACCATATACGTAATTTGGTTCATTGGTAACATTAAAGTTGTATTTGTTAACAATAGTAAATGCATTAACAAACATGAACTTACAAAGAGTTAGTCAGCATGTATTAATCCTTGTTAAAGTGACAGTTCACTCAAAAATACCATATATGTCATTATTTCTCCACCCGCATGTCATTTCAAACATGTATGACTTTCTTTCTTCTACAGAACACCAAAGAAATATTTTGAACAATGCAGGTTACACTCAAAAAAATGTCTCTTTGGTTTAACATGATTCAATCATGGACAATGGTTCCACATGTTTGAGACATGTTTTCTCAACATAAAATTAACATGTAGCAAGAACATAAATGAATCAAGTAACTTCAACATGAAATGAACATGTAGAAGAACCATTATTGTGATCCGTGTTTGCTTTAGTTTGGGCTCTTGACTCTTGAGTTTTAATGTTAAGTTTTCTTTAGCTGTTCATGTGTGTTAAAACACATCTGTTGTGGCAAAGAGAATTATGATCTAGTGGGGTAAGAAAGTGATTGTTATTTAATCACTATGCAGTTATTTAGATTCAATTTGAGTGTGTTCTGTTAATAATATGTGAATGGAGAGTAATGATACGGATGAGTAGATTAAAGCAGTGTTAAGGACATTTAACAGAATAAAAGTGTTTCACAATACTGTTACATTTCTGAGTCAGTAAGATATGAAGAATCGGTGTATGAATCATGGAGTTACAATCAACAAAAGAAAGCTTCATCATGCCATGCATGCTGGGTAACATCATAGAACAAAACTCAGTCAAGACTCCCAGGATGCATTGCAGTTGATCAGTTTATTTTAAATTAGATTGATGATTGTCCCCATTGTTGAGTTTTGTATGATGAGTGTTTATGTTTAAACGTGTCGATAATGCTTTGTTTATTTTGCCCCAAAGATTTTGCATTTTTGTGACCAGAACATATCGATCAATCACAAATCACTTACTATAAATTAAATACTGCTTCTTTTTTTATAACACACCAAAAAAGGCCAAACAACTATAACTGTCCTGTTGTGACTGTTCACTTTTTTTATGCGTTACATATGCTTTCATTAAACACATTCATAAGTATTGAAAGAGAGATGGAGAAGCTGAATTAATAACGTCAAGCATCAAGGTCCCGACTAAAAAGGACACTGATCACAATAGTGGTTTGATGAACAACATGATCAACATGAATTGAGTGTGCAAATGTTATTTTGATTCAAGCCATTAATCATTTTTAACATTAATTTAATGGTTGCTTGCTATCAGGGTATTAGAGTTTAGTATTATGTTTTGTGGTCAATTTTAAAGTGTTTTTGTGACGTCTGATTTAGGAGTTGTGCAGAAGAGTATCTTGTTGGGTTTACTTGATTCAGTCATGTTACCTTAATTTCATGTTAAGTTTACTTGATTCATTCATGTTCTCTCTACTTGTTAATTTCACGTTTAGAAAACATGACTCAAACATGTGGAAGCACTGTCCATGATTGAATCATATTAAACCAAAGAGCTTCTTTTTTTAGTGCAAGTTTGAGCAAGAAACCTATACAATCGTGTTAAATGAAAGTGATTTGTTCAAGTAAAGTGTACAGAACAATGGCGGTACCTATTCACTTCTATATGGACGCAAACCAATGCAAGTCAAAGGCTACCAATATTGTTCTGTGTTTCCCTAAAAGTGGTTACCTTACTGTAAAGTGATACCGGTTCATTTTGCCTGAATTCCTGACTGATTTTCTGGCAAAATGTCTCCATAAGAACTGTTGTAATATACGTGTTTGTTGCCTCATTTGACTGTACTGTTGCGCTTTAAAGTGACTGTTGTCTTTGCTTTTAGTAGCAGTTAAAGCAGCAAGTTCTCAGATGGAAAGTCATCGTTCTGCAACGACATTGCTCAGCCAAACTCTAACTCAGTCCAACTCAGTGAGGTTTTGTTTTGGAATTTTATCAAGCAATTCAATTTTTTGCTTTATTATTCTATTAGCTTCAAACCCCTGTTGGCTCCCAACATGTAGGTTAAGTTGCTCCTAAAAGCTCTTTAAAGACTCTCAAGGGCACTTTTTGAATTAAAACTTTTATTGCGCAGCTTTGGAAAAAGAGCAGTGTTTTCCAATTAAGGAAAATGAGGATTCGTAATTTATCTCGACCACGTTGCTAAATAGAGATGTATGCCGTTAATTGTCCTTCAGCTTGAAGTTTTACATAGTGTCTTAATTCATAACTTTCTTATCTTTTCGACTTCCTTCTATAATTATCCACACTCCTCATCTGCCATGGTCCTTATTGGAGTTGAAAACAACATAATGAATTAATGCTTTTAAAATCTCTTGTGTTTTCACCTCCATGTCTGTTTTCCCAGCCTTACTCCCTGCTTGCCGCCTGGCAGGCCCGTGTGTCAAAGGTGGCTGCTGTAGCACAGACTGTGGGAACAGCCGGTCAGCCTCCCTTGCCCCCCATTCCCTAACCAGAGGGGCAGCCATCAATCCAAGCCTGCATGAACCCCTCCTCTCTCGCCTTCCAGCGCACACATCTCTGCAACCCACACACTCGCTCCCCAATAATCCGCGGAAGCAATTTCATCTCGACTCGGGTGGCGGCCCATTGTCGCCAACTCCTTCAATCTTTCCTAATTAACTCTCGCTTTGTCCCGCATCCGAGCTTCTGGACTCATCTCTACGACATTCCGATCAGAGCTGGTCTTCACACTCCCGGGCAACCCTCGGACCCTAATCCCACCGCACCCCACCCTTCCAAGTAACTCTTTCCATTTTTCCCCCCAACCTGCCGATCACCTACTTACAGAGTTAGGTAGGGGCATTAACTCCTTGGGTTTTTTGAAAGAAGTGAACGAGGGAGGGGGTAAGGAGGAGATGGCCAGAAAGCGACTCCAACCCAGACAATTAGAACAATGGGCCGGGCCTGTAGGGGGCTAACTCGCAGCGTCACGCCTGGACGGTGGGTATTTTGTCGGTTTAATGAATTGTCCATCAGTCCCTGGCTGCATCATAGGCCGTGTAGAGAGTGGACAGCAGGGACCCAGACACTAAGTCGGTATTTATTACATTGCCTTTGTCACTAATTGAGCTAATTATCAGTGACTCTTCAGCACTCCCACAATGACAGTGGCCCGCCGCCGCCTCTCTCATCCCACCAATGCCTGGGAATGCAGCCTGACTTTGCTGCTTTATCCCTCTTTTTTATCCTTCTCTTCTTCCCCCCACTATCTCTTGCCATTTTTTGGTTAATGTGCCGAATTCTTGTGTTATTCTCTTTCACAATGCACATGTATGCAACCAGACATGCCCTGAACACTTTCTGAATGCCCACATGTTTGCCTTTCAAGTCTGTTGAACTTTCATAGTATATAATGTTGAGATAGCGATAATCGATTCCAAAATAAATGTTTTTATGATAAATGTGAATATAAATGTATATAGCCTATACATTTAAAAATATATATAATTTAAACAAATTTATACAAATATATAATATACATATAAATATACACGGCAAACAAACTTATTTGTGACCCTGGATATCAAAACCAGTCTTAAGTAGCATGGGAACATTTTAGCAATCGGCAAAAATACATTGTAGCGGTAAAAATTACAGATTTTTCTTTTTGCCAAAAATCATTAGGATATTAAGGAAAAATCATGTTCCATGAAGATATTTGATAAATGTCCTACCGTAAATGTATAAAAACTTTCTTTTTGTGAGGGGATGGCCTGCTAAAGTGCCTCAGATTACCAACTTCAAAGGCGATTATCTCAATATTTTTCTTTTTCTCCCCTCTTAGATTCCAGCTTTGTTAACAGTTGTTGTTCCACCAAATAGTGTCTAATCCTAATAAACCTTATATATCAATAGAAAGTTATTTCTTCAGCTTTCAGATGATGTAAAAATCTCAATAAAACTGGTTTTGGTGTCCAGGGTCACATTTTAAATAAACACAAACATGTACTTTAGAATCAATTAGTCACGATTACTATATATATAAATATATATGCGTGTAATATTTTAGCACAAACACACACAAATATATATTTATATATGTGTATATACATACAGTATATGTTATGTGCAAATATGAATGCAATTTGTTGACATACCCTTGGATTTTTTTTTCACTCAACCCCATTTCAGTGTTTTATCAGTAAAGATCTGTCCTGACAACATTCCAGATTAGACTTCCTCTCTCTTATTCTCTTTTATGCTGTGTTTCATGCTGGGGATGCAGATGTGTTGAACGGCAGCAGCACAGCGATATGCCTGACTGTCAGCGGCCCTATATGTTGCGGTGGCTAAATGAAAGAATCGTCCGCCTTCATCCAAACGCTTGTGGTTGTTCTGGCTTCTCCAGCAGGGTGGAGGAAACTCAGTCTGTCATTATTTTTAATACCATTTCTTTATTTTTTCTGACATTAAGTAAATAAAGCTAAGGCTCTGGGGTTGTGATAACACACAGATTTAACGCTGTGTTACGCCACTTTCTCAGCGGTTACTGTGGATTTAGGCCGTATGACTGAACAGAGAATCTTGTTCTCCCAGTGGTGGGGATGATTTTTAAAGGAATGGGTGTACTTGCACATTCATACAGTTGATTTTAGCTGAAGTGCTTTAGACACACCATGTCAAATCATGTTGTTGTTTGCAGAGTGATTGATGGATCACAAGTAATGCTGTGGAATAGCCTATGGAAAGATGGCAATGTTATTGGGTATCTACACAAGACAGTGTTTAAATTAGAAGATCTCAGAAAAAGAAAATAATGAAAATATAAACTTTATTGTGCTATTAGACTATATGAAAACAACTTTTTCTAGACTGAGCTAAAATATTTCATTTGATCAACATTGTTTCTATCAAAGCCATCATACAATTATAAATACTTTTCATTCACAATATAAAGATGGTATTCAGTGCATTTAAAACAACTGTCAAGAGACAAGGAATGATTTGACAAAAACTGTACATTATGTCTCTAAGATGCATATGACCCTGTTCTGATCATATACGTTTTCATCCAGCTGTGATGTCACAACTGGCTGAAATGACTGCAGGTATCAAAATTTTGATAGTGTATTTACCCCGTTTCAGATTTCATCATCTCACATTGCAAGTAGCATAAGCATAAATATATAGATAATATCTATTTAGAATATTTACAACATTTTGGTCATGTTAGCTGATATACAAAATACAGTTTTCATAATTGTGGCTCTTTCAAAACCATAAATGTGAACCGTTTGTCCACTGTAAACTAGGTAGCAGAGCTTTTCCAGGATTATCTTTACACACTGTATATGTTCTTTTTACAGTGTAGGTCTGTGTCGAACAGCTTCCGAAGTTGTCAGGGCCAAATCGGCAAACGTTCGTCATTATGTACAGAAAGAACATTTAATCAAGGTCAATCTCGGGCCGATCTGTCAATCTCGGGTCAATATGAATTTTCTCTACCCAATTCTTTTCCATAAGTACAATTACATGGTATACCACATATTAATAAATGGCATTAAAAATGGCAAGAGACTCGAAGCCATGACGGGAAGCGTGGACGATCCGAATGGGAAATCACGAGAGGTTGGGCTGAGTTCGGGATTCCGCTACATAGTAATCGGAAAAGGAAGCCCCCGTCCCTTGAGAAGCACTTTACACAGTTTTATGTGAGATGAGTAGGACTTCAGCTAAAGAAAACAAAATGCTCAAATATTTTAAAGAACCGCCCTCTTGTTAGAGTTTTGAACTGCATGGTTTATGAGAGAGCATGCTTGTGGTTCCTTGACCACAGGAACATCTGTCAAATTGTGTCCAGTACGACTGTGTGCACTGGGTCCAATATCAAACTTTCTAGCTTCTATGTGCCTCAAAGTAGGCTATCCGGAAAAAAGTATAAGAGCTTATAGAACCTCAAGACCAGTGGTACCCTCATTTCAAAGTATTTTTAGACTTTGTCTACACAAACATTCTGTGCCGCTTTATGCATAGTAGTTCACACTGCCAGATTGAAGCCAAATGTAGTAAAAGTTTGGTAAAATGTCACATGACCATGTTTTTTTAACGCCTACCATCAGCTGACAGTTATAAACATGCGCAGCAATGTTCGAAGAGGGCCCCCAAAAACTTTTCTCAGTAGTTAAAACATTGAATGTACTTGCTTATTCAACCAACAGTTGTGTTGAGTTTAGACGACCACTGATAGATAGTTCACTTAAAAAAGTAAAAATCTTTCTTCATGTATATCTCAATCTCATCTTTCATTATATTCTTTGAAATAGACTGTTAAAGAGATTGTTCACCCAAATCTCAATTCTGTTATTCATTCTCATGTCATTCAAAACATGTGTATGACTTTTTCTTCTGTGAAACACAAAAGAAGATATTTAGAGAAATGTGTATTGTTAATACAATGAGACCCAAAGGGACCCAGTGTTGTTTGGGTATAAACATTCTTCAAAATGTCTTCTTTTGTCATCTGCAGAAGAAATAAAGTCATATAGTTTTGACATGACGTTAAGGTGAATAAATGATGCAAGGATTCTCATTTTTGGGTGAACTGTTCCTTTAAGGATTGACAGCCTCAGTCCTTATTTCAGTGTGTGAGCTAACATTTATGTTCTACAGACTTCGTATGGATTAAAATGTTATGAGGGTGAGTAAATAATAAAATATATATATTTTTTGTGTAAACTATCCCTCTTAACACCTCTTCATCTCTCTTATAAAACCTCCAGTCCTTTTTTCTCACTTTCTTCTCCTCAGAGACACTGATGGACAGTCTGTGTACTGGTGCAATTGAGGCAGCTCACGTGACAACACCAGTGGAAAGTACAATGGCATCTTTCTGTCACCTGCTCGGTTCGAGTTTTGTATCCCCGTCCACAGCACAGCAGCTCGCATCCGTCCAGTGCAGGAGATGAACTGTTACAGGTTCGTCCCGATGTGCCGTGCGTGCCTGTTTTTCCGTTATAGGAACAGAAGTTGGGCGACTTTTCAAAGTAGACCAGGTCCCGAACGGAAGGGAGCTTGTGTGCTGCATTTTCGGGCTCCAGGTGGCGGGGGTCGGCTCGATGAGAGGCACGATTGCTGCCTTTGTTTGCATACACCACTCGGGATGCGCCATCAAAGCGATCCTTCAGAAAGTCTCCCACCATACGGAAGCTCGGAAGCCTCATCCAGCAGGTTCGCACGGTGCAAGACCCAGACATCCCGTGACATTTGCACTCCTGCTGCATCTCTGATGCAACTGTCTGTGGGTGGAGAAGAGAAAGTGGGTAGTATTTTACATTTAATACAATAACAAAAATGCCATTCTTTGGAAATTCTCCACATTTTTGTAATCCAGATGGTTACGTGTGTGGTTGTAGGGTTCCTTACAGTTCTCCCCGCCTCATTGTTGTGCAGGTTGGTCAGATAGCGAAGATCTCTGCCCTTCTCGCTGGAATCCACAAACTCTCGTCCGAACATCCGGCCAAATTCCACGTTGTCGCTGCAGCCTCCCCAGTGCCAGTCTGGCCCTCCAGGACCTCGACGCCGGTAGTCACAGGTGCAGGACTCAATTGCCCCCTCGGAGCAGGACCGAGCCACAGCGTGTGTGATGCCTGCGCTTGTGATAGCAAACACAAACGCAGTCTCACGGCTACCTAGCAAAACAATAAGCACAATGTTCTTCAATCTACTTTACTAACACGATTCTAGCATTATCTCCATCATGTATGTATAAGATTTGAGTTCAAAAGGTTGGTCAAGTATTCCACTCATGACCACTGAAAATGAGACATGCTTACCACGATTGACAATTTTGCCAAAGACATTGGGGCTGTGGGTGGTCGGACAGTTCCAGCGCCGGTTACGAAACTGCCATTTGCATTCCTTGATAGCTGTATGGAGGCCTGCAGCAATGGCGTGTAGGATGCCAGGGTTTTGCCTGATCAGTTTTCTCTGTCTACGGTTAAGAAGTGCCAAGCTCGGGTCCAGTACCAGCTGCACATTTTTGGAGTTGGTGAGATGATTGCCTGAGGATGCCACATTCACTATGCCCCTAGTGCAGAGAAGCAAAGGACACACTCATTAGAAATAGTCTATACTGTAAGATGAAACTTTCTCATCTCCTAAAAGGGATGGTACAGCTTTAGACAAATTATTTGTTGTTGCGAGAAAACAACAATCATTTGAAAATATTTAAAATGAATATCAGTGAAATATATGGCGAGATGGTGCTGGAGTGCAACAGATGCTGTGAGAACAATTATGTCAGTTTCTTTTCGTTTCTTTATGGTGTTAATAACGTATGTGGAAAGCAATGAGTCAAAAATATATGTTTATTTTTCTTATATATTAATAAATAGAAGCTGCACATCGTTGGAATTGAAAGAACATTTGTTGTATTTTTAACACGTATTTTTTCACTTAAACACGTCAGTTCTTGTCAGCTTCGGTTCATGTCCTGTGTAGTCTACACACTTTTAAACTTCTCCGGAGTGCACAGCACATTACACGAATTCAACCCCGAAAAACGGCCTGGAAAGGAACTGCTCTTAGCCATAAAATAAATCCGCATTTAATTTATCCCACATTGGATCGAAAAATCTTGTCCCGGGTTCAAGCCACACTGTCAAAATGACAGAGAGAGAGAGATTGTGTGAGAGAGCGAGCAGAGTACGGAGAGACAGATTTACTGAGATTAGATATTTATTTGAGGGCTGATTTTGAAGTTTCATGTTAGTTTAATATTTATGCATTTATTAAATAAAGTGGAGGAATTGTAATGCAGCTCATCATTCGCCTCATTTTCATGTTTACCTACAAAAACAATTACAGTTTGTATTTCATTAACCATATAATGGCATTACACAATTTTTGCTTTTCTTAAAATTAAATTAACGTTTAAATAATTAATTGTATTCTTATGCAATCTTTTGTGTAGAGACTAAATATTTGTATTAATATAGGCCTATCTTTAAATGGAAAAGGACACTTGGCTAAAAAAAGGGAACTGAAACTTATATATTCTATTCTATACTATATAAATAAATTATATACTTAAACATGTATATAAATGATAGGAGTGATATCTTACCACCACCGGCCGCTGTTGTTCACTGCCCCTGTGCCAGTGAGTGAGGACACCAGCAGAACACATGCCGCTTTAACTGCGAGAAGCAACGCGAGTACCCGCATGATGTCTAAATGAGAGTTTTTTTAACAAATTAACATAGTACACAAACAACAACATTAGCATTTAATATTTAATAATCTCTCACAAGATCTATGCAGAGCATTTTTAATTGTAAAATGAATCATTAGGTCTACAGATTATTAATAAAAGTCATTTGTAAATTGCACTGGAATAATTAGTAAAAATGAATATTATTCATGCCATTCATATTTTTTATTTAATCATATTTTTTGTCAAATAGATCTATTGATAGTGCACTAAAATATGAAAGACCTTTTACATATTTGTTTTAAATTCTCTAATCGCCGATACATGTGAAATCGCTCAAAAAAAATATGCAACTAAAATGAAAAAGCTCAACTTACCACTCCACATTCCAGTGCCACTGACAGTATGTACAGAATAATGTTTCTTGAGAAATATTGGTTATCTTGACAGATGAGATTTGTCCGAATGCTCTGAGTCGCAGCAAAGATCCTGAATGTGATGCGACTGCTGCTGCAGCTCTTACAGTCTGTGTCTTAGTGATGCTCTGCTCAGAGCACTGAGCGCGTGGGACAGTCCCGTAGATCTGATCCCCTCGGTGACTGATAGGCGACACATTGTTCACTTATTGAACGCTACAAGATGAATAAAAAAGGGATTTGCTGCTCTCATCTCCCTCTGTTTTTTTCCTCTCTCCTTTGGAGTGGAACTGAATGGAAGGATAGCTTAATTCTTCTCATTGGTCACAATGAATACAGGAGGCAAAACCCGACATAAAGGACAGGAGATGAAGAAAAGATCCGTTATACGCGCTATATCATTTTGTAATCCTCGTCTAGAGATTCCACAGATACATTCAACCGAAGTCGTAATAAGATTCAGACCTTCAGCTGCGTCTTCCATATGCAGCTGAGCAGAATTTATTCCCTCTCATTGCAGTGGGTGTGTTTGTGCACGCCGCGTGTGTCTCCTGTGCCTTCTGCGTGGTATCACGACAGTTACAGTAAAAGGAGAATATAAAACATCTAATCTGGCCTTTTTACAAGGACTGCGTCTCCTCCCTCTCGCGCGTAAAAACAAGGTTTTCGAGGATGCCCATTTCCTCCGCGCTCACTCCGTGTTCACACATAGAATAAATCAGTTTATTCACATATAGTCGTGACTGGAAAATTCGTAGTATTCTTTTGACAAACAAAAAGAAGACTAATGTTGTGGTAAATTAAGTTAGTATTCTGAAATGTTGCCCAGCATCGTCACATGCCATAACATATATTTAAACTGATAAAGAACGAATAAATTAAGACGAACCATCGTAATGATAAATTACTCAACAAATGTAGACGGAAGTTTTGATATGGGATACCAAAATAAGAAAAAGTTCAGATAAAACTGTTCACCATCTGGACTGCAGACCTCCCTTGATCGCATATGGTCATAAAGCCATGGCACGAATCAGATGATATTTTCCTGTCAGGTTTTAACTGTATAGCCACATTTATTTTTGCCTCATTTGCACAAAGAATTATGCGCAATAGCCAACTAAAAACAAATGTTATGTTTTTAGGCGCAACGCATATTTAAGGCGCGATGCATCCGCGTAGAAGAAAGGGGGAAACTTTTTCTGACGATTTGAAGCAAATGGCTAACTGAAGGAAGTGCGCTTTTGTTAGTGGTATTTAAGTAAGGCTGCATGAGCTTAGCC
This sequence comes from Triplophysa tibetana, assembly GCA_008369825.1. Classification (NCBI taxonomy): domain Eukaryota; kingdom Metazoa; phylum Chordata; class Actinopteri; order Cypriniformes; family Nemacheilidae; genus Triplophysa; species Triplophysa tibetana. The sequence goes on along the minus strand of CM017912.1, from coordinate 17,663,295 downwards.
TGATCTTATACTCTTGAAGGATCTTAAACAGGTTTTCCTGAAACACTCATGCGATGCCGTGCAGATTAGCTGAAATCCGGTTAAAGGGACGCCTTTTATATACAAATCAACTTCAAATCACTTTTTAAGCCACTTAGATATACACGCCATGGTAAAATGCTAATGCACTTTTCGTTGCCAGAGCTTAGGGAAAGGAATAGAGGCGATTAGCTCCGATACAAGAATTGATCTTCGAGAATAGAGGCGATTAGTCCAAAACCAAGACTTGTTGTCAGTATTTTGTGGTAAGAATGGTTAAGGGTGGATTTAACTCAATTTCGTGACATTAATCCAACTAGTCTCGGGTAATTCTACTACTGTTAATGGTAATATTAATAAAGATAAAACGGAAGATGTTCCTTTAGGGGCAGTTAAAGAATGTCGTACACCTGCTGCGTATAGTGCATAACTGACCAGTGGTATCTTGACCACCAGCAAGATAATCCCTTAATCTTGCAAACTGCTAATGCATCAAATATTCTGGTTTATTCATACATTCAACTAGTACTGTGTTCAGAGAACAAAGTTTGAATTTCTTGACGCAACATGGTGTCCAACCTTAATACAGCCGCCAGAAAGAATATTTTATACGAAAACACTGACAGCTTGTCTATTGAGCAAACTTATTATGTGCATTATGCATAGCCTACAATTTGTTGGCCCACGGTGTAATTGCGTATCAATTTCAACGTCGCTCGGTTTTCACTGAAAATGAGCTTTGACTAAAGCCCCTCAATCATGGTCACTTATCAGACTAATTATACGCAAAAACAGACGCATGTAGACAAACAAACGAAATAAGTCAATTTTTCAGCAACGCTCTAGGCTATTTCTATCAGGCTGAAAGCAACAGGGCTCTAAAGCGTTCTCATTAAGAGTGTCGAGGAAAATGATGAATGTTAGTCTAATTAAAATAAAACGTCACCATAGCTGCGTGGATGAACTGTTGAACTGATTTGAATGGGAGGATGGGCGAACACATGAACGCGCACACGGATATCTTATTGTTCAAGAATATGCGCACGCCTGCCTGCTGCTGCCCTGTTAGTTGTAGCCTTTGTGAATGATTTTGACTTTCGTTTAAAGTTCAAATAAAAATGATATAAAATAGCAAAATGTTGTGCACTGCATAATATAGGTTGCCTTTATACTATAAACAGTGAAAAAAAGCGATTTAAGCGATAACTAAATCCAAAACAAGACATGCAAAGAATGCACAAATCACAGATGCTAAATAGGCTGATATTTAACAAATGACAAGCAGAACAACGCAGTAGGCCTAATTCAGAAAGTTGCAGAACACCGGCACAGGTGTATTGAATGTGCTGCGCAATAGCAGAATAAAGTGTAGGCCTATCAATAATGTAATGATTTCACAGTACACAACTTGTTCTTGTGGTTCAATACATCTCTTTATTCTAAATATAGTCTAAATATATGTAATTCTGTCAAATATCTAAAGTTGGCTATTTTGGTTTGGTGTTTAGCCTATAGCCAGATATGTGCATAGCGAACTTATTAAGCCCGTTCAGCATAATACCGGTGCGTATGACGACGATCACATGCAATTTCAGGAATTTGGGTACGCGGAAGTTTGACAGGTCTTTTTCCATCTTGTTTAAAAACAAGCGCCCATAGGCGGCGTTTGCCCACCCTAACTGCGCCCCCTCCTCCTCGGTGACATATCGCTCCCGTCCCAAACTTCATCAAATGCTGCTTGCTAACTCTCCCAGCTCCTCACAGAAACAATTGAAGTCATCCGTACCTTACAGTTCGCCGAGGGATCAAACAGGTGTTTTAATGTCCCGTCGAGAAAGGCGTTCAACGAAATGGAGTTATCCCACGGACAGTGTTTGGGACGAGTCCTGATTTTGACTGCTGCGCTTCTGTCACCTGCGTTCACGTAAGTAGAAAGGTATACGCGCTTTATGTCTGCTGATGCCTTCTCATAGACATAACTTTTCATTTAAAAGGCAGTTATATTATGCATTGTCGAATTTTACTCGAATATTATAGAAAAAAGCGCTTAATACATACCAATCCCAGGCAACATATAAAGTTGTCACGCGACGAACACTATAAGTATGAATATGTTATAGACATTTTGAATTGACATTAACATATCATTTAATCGTACAAAGCTTAAATTTACAATTGCGAGCACACACTCCACACTCAGACTCGAGCTCTAATGAAAAGCAGTTATGTGTCAGAGAATGGTTGGTTATGAATGTTCTTTCACATTTCTCAATACTGAGACCTTCTTTGGGTACAATACATTTAATAACAACAGTATGTTATGCCTTGGATATAATATTTCCCAGAAACCTTTTCCATATTCATTTTCTCATCAGATTATTATCAGGCATGCCAAGACCCTGATAGGAAACAGAGCTTTTGAATATTCATGGCTGGCTTATTTGCAAGGTCACAGCCTTGTTGAGTGTCAGGGCACCTGAGTGTTTTAATGACACATTATACCCCAAATAATATAAGTTCTGGTTTAAATCGATTGAAAACGATTGGAATTTATCACGTTTTTGCTATCCTTAAAATTTTAATTTATGGCAATTGTTTAATAAAAGTTTGTGTTAAAACGAGTGTGGAGTAAGGTTATTACCAAATTATGGTAATATTATTTCAATATGATACTACAATACATCATTGGTAAATATACTGTAATAAGAATTTGTCACGTATCCCCATGCCAGAAAGAAGATTTTTTTCACCTGCACATCTTTTAAACAAGACCACATGAGATGGAGTCACAACAGCCTTTCAACAATATTTACTTCATGCAGTGTTACTTCATAATGATATCATTGCTATAAAGTTAATTATCTTTTTATATCAGGGTCCTGGGCAGTGACATCCTCGGCCTGAAGGTGGCAGGAGAGCCAGTGCTTACCCCCAATGCAGTGTGTTTGCGACTGGCAGGCCTGACCAAAAAACAGATGCGTCTGTGTGTGCGCAGCCCTGATGTCACAGCCTCTGCTCTGCAGGGCATTCAGGTTGCTATTCACGAATGCCAGCACCAGCTCAAAGACCAGCGCTGGAACTGCTCCTCTCTGGAGAACCATGGCAAGTTGCCCCATCAGAGTGCCATTCTCAACAGGGGTGAGTAGATGGCAAAAGGGGCATGGGAAGTGCTGAGGTTGTCGAGAGCCAATATAGTCATTGAAACGCTACCCAGAGTATGCATTGGCCAAAGAAGGAAAATATCAGCGTTGAGTCATTGTTTAATGTAATGGAGCCGTTTCGTTCCACCACGGAAAACATATTTGAGGAGATTTTAGATCACATAGATTATTATCTCTTCAGCTTCCTTGTGTTTATATAGAAAACTGTTCATTTTATTGATAGCATTTTTGCGGTGTAAACGCCACGATTTTCCCTTTGTCCAGGGTTCAGAGAGAGCGCCTTCTCGCTTTCTCTGCTCGCTGCAGGTGTAGTGCATTCGGTGGCTTCGGCTTGCAGCCTGGGTAAGTTGCGCGGGTGTGGCTGTGAGGCTAAGCGACGCCTAGACGATGACAAAATCCGTCAAAAGTTAACCCAGCTCCAGCTCCAGACGTTTCAGAGGAGTGGGATGAACGTAGCAGGTGCAGGAGAGAACTCACCTGAGTTCAGTTCACTCCGCAGTGGACTTCCAGCCAGTTTAGGCTCCTCCCACCCTGTCAATCTCCTCAAACCCTTACCAGATGAAGTGTCAACCCTGCAGGACACCTGGGAGTGGGGAGGTTGTAGTCACGATGTACGTTTTGGAGTACGGTTTTCAAGGGACTGGTTGGATTCCAGAGGATATCCACGTGATATACACGCCCGTATGCGGATCCACAATAATAGAGTTGGCAGACAGGTACTTGTGTTTAAAATTTTTATAAAAAATTACATATAGGGCAAAGAGCATTTGAAGAGAAGGTATTGCAAAAAATAAAAAAGTATTTACGTATCTTCATATTGTGACAACTCAATTTGACTTTGGTGGTATATCACCTTTAAGATTCCCATCTTCTTATATGCTCTGGAACATGGGATGTTCAGCCAAAATCTCATTCGCCCTCGTGTTGTTCAGACCTGTAAATGACTCTTCCTTCTGTGGAACAAAAGATATTTCGAGAAATGTCTCAGTGGTTTTGTGTCCATACAATAAGTCAACGTGGCCTTCCTTTGTGTTCTGCAGAAGAAAGAAAGTCTACAGGTTTGGAAGGAAACGAGGGTCAGTAAATGACCAATTATCATCAATTTTGGTTGAACTGCTTTAAGCATGAAAACATTATTTGACTTTATATAAGCATTTTACTTTAGACGGATAGTTTATCCATGAATAACTTATATCAGACGGATTCTTTCCTCTTTTCATTATGGTTTTCGCCTTAACAGGTAGTTACTGACAACATGAGAAGAAAGTGCAAGTGTCATGGCACGTCCGGTAGCTGCCAGTTCAAGACCTGCTGGCATGTCTCTCCTGAATTTCGGCTTATAGGATCCCTTCTGCAAGAAAAATTCCAAACTGCCATTTTCATAAACTCTCAGAACAAAAACAACGGTGTCTTCAACACTCGTGTTGCGGAGTCCACCGGCTCGGAGCAGGTCAGAACCCGGAGGCGAAGCATGTCGCGTGAGTTGGTCTACTTCGAGAAGTCGCCTGACTTCTGCGATCGTGAGCCGGCGGTGGATTCGCTGGGCACGCAGGGTCGAATTTGTAACAAAAGCAGCCCCAGCATGGACGGCTGCGGGTCTCTATGCTGCGGCCGTGGACACAACATCCTCAAACAGGCGCGGAGCGAACGATGTAACTGTCGCTTCCATTGGTGCTGCTACGTGCTCTGTGATGAGTGCAGGGTCACAGAGTGGGTTAATGTGTGCAAATGAATGTCACTTAAGTCTAAAGTCCTTATTGGAGCAATAATCTATACACTGTCACACTAAATGTGACCGGCTGTGTGTTTTGCTCTCACAATGCGTTTATCCATTTCTCTCCTTCCTTTAACCTCCATCATCTGGGATCAATTTGTGTTGTGTTGCTGTTGTTATTCTCGTAATGCCAAGTCAGGGATTGCAGGAGGTGACTCATGTCAATTGTTTTCTCTCTCTCTTTGGAATCTTCAGGCGCTAGAACCAAGCAAATGCCCCAAACGCCATCCGCACTTCTCAAAATACAGCAGGCGAAAACAATTAATTCAAAATACTGTATAGACTAAACTACTGTCTGCCTTTTTACATTTTGAAAAGTGCACTTAATGTGTATTCCTCGGCTTTGCAAAAGGCATTTATGTTGTAATTGTTTTGAATGATAAAACAGCAGCTACAGTAAGTTGTGGTAACATCTCAATGTTCTTTTGGGAGTCTTGGGACAAAGAATGTTCATTGCTCAATGCTCTGATTTTGGTTGGATTTTTATGAAAACCAGGAAAATGGAGAAGTTGATATGCTGCGTAACCCCATCCTAACCCCTACAGAGGCAGACCAATCGCAGCAGAGAGACTGGAAAACACTTGTGCCCCCTGTGGATTTTGTGCAGCTGATTGGAAACAGTCACATCTCATCTCATAGAGGAACTGGTGAACAATATCGGATGCCAGATGCCTTTGATGCGAAGATGGAAGACATATTCTCAATTCCTACGTTTAATTGTATTTAAACAGCTGCCATCGTAGCTACAATCATATTCATCAAACTGCTGTTTACGATTTTTAACCTTTTATCGTTTTGTGCGGCCAAATCTTAGGAAATCAAATTAATTATAAAGATAAATTAACTTACAAGCATCACCTTTTTGGAGATTGTAGAGAATGTATTATTGAAATATGTTGTACAATGTATAAAGCCTTACTTTTTTGTAAAAGATATCTTGTGTGGTTTATTGTCTGCGTAATTAAACTGGCTTTAGAACCAGGAAAGACCTTCTAGAATTGAGCGAGACCATAGATTGGGGTATTAGATATAATTTCTCTCTTCTGGAGGAGTCTGACCTCTCATTATGGGGAAGAGGGATAGGGCTTTCTTAAAGAGTTTTATAAAGCAGATAGAGGCAGGAACCTGTCTTGAAGGTATAAGCTGTCCAAAGTTGACAGCCTGTTGAGACTGCACCATGTGGTGTTGAGGTCTGTTTGTCCTTGTCTGTGACTTAACTCAACACAGACATGCTGTTCTGATGTCTAAGCTGTGTCTGAAGTGCTTCAAGGGGGTTGACTAAAAGAACATCTTAGAGATAAACATGAGTCTTATTCACAAATGAAGATTTTCAATGGCGGCAGATTTTGTGAAAGAGTGGTGTGGAATGATAACTTCTGGTTTGCATTTCTTTATCATTTCACCCTGGAGCCGCTGCAAAGAGAATTTCCTGTCGCTGTTTTTCCCATGTGTGAGACAGAAATTGGACAGGCAAAGACCCCCCCCCACAACATAATGCACTGCAGCCAATCACACATACAAAGAAACACACTGACAGCATCAGGAGTAATGACAACCAGATACTACCACAGTTATGAGAGAAGCGCACAGATGCCCGGTCATGAGATAATATTTTGGTTAGCTACCATACACTGTGAAGAGGCAGGCAAACTGTCCGGCAGATCGACATACATGTAAATATGTTAATATGTATATACTGCAAATGCATCAAAAGGGAAAGAGGAAAAACAGCTGGAAACATCTGCTTCTGGGCTCCCTGTCCAGCTTCCCCTTCCATTTTTGATGTGGCATGGAGAGCGAAAGAGAAAGGGAAAGAAAAAACAAGGAGCCAGCTACCCAGAACATCAAAGCCCTTGCCTAAATGTGCAAGCCCTCATTAGTTCTGCAAGCCTAACCAAGCCGACTTATGATTGTGTTTGCTGGGGTTCACTTTGGCAAACACTTCAGAGGAGAGGCTCCTTTAAATTATACCTCCCACCCCCCCAGCCCAGCTCTCCTGCTTCCACTCCTACCCACCGTAGTCTCCTCTGCCCACCCCATAACCCTCAAAACTCCCAATGCACACAAACACAGCGTTTCCCCCCATACACCACTCCACCCTATAATCTGGTCTCCAGCTGCAAGCATCTGCTCGGCTTCCTCTCTCGTTTCCTAACCACTGAATTGATAAACACATCCATCATAAACCCACTGACATACGGAGGAGTGTGTGAAGTGACATGGGGACAGATTTTTTTGTAATATGGTTCTGGAGGGCAACGTGTGTTAAGCAAACTTAATAGTTAAACACAATAAGGCTACTTTTTGAATAAATAAAACCCGAGACATTGTTTACAAGTATTTTGATAATGACTAGCTAATCAATGTAATCTTTTATTGATATAACGATATGTTTATCGTATGTCGTAGCCAAAATATTTAACCCTTTTTTGGGGGGTAAGCTGTATGTTTATAATCTCATTGTATCGTGTGCCGTTTTACCACACGAGTTGTCTTTACAGAAGGAATGTTATGCATGTTTTTCTTCACTGCTGATCATCTGGCACGGCGGCGCTATCAAATTTAGTATTTTGGCAGACTGGAGAAACCGGCTATTTGCTGCCAACTTCTGTAATTTGGCAGCATCTAGCAAGTTACTTATTCATTAGGTTCAGTCACAGCTGAATAATTTATCACAATATGTAAATGTGCTTCCAACATTTGCACGAATAGATTCTTTAGTAATCACCAAATTTTACTAAACGCAGTTCACCTACATTATTATTAAAAACCCGTTTTTGTTCCTTGAAGCACGAAGTTGAAATAGTGACGCAATTTGTAGTGTCTACTACCTTACATCCTCATCAGGACCATCACGAGTTTCCTTCGGCAGTTGTGTGTAGATCAAGCGTGCGCTTGATATCGCGAGATGGTGCAAGCATCGCGCCGCTGTTATCGCGAGAATGGAGTGACTAGCGTTAAATTCTCCGGCTTCTGCGCCTGAGGTGAGTATGGATGTTGCAAGGAGTGGAAAAACAAAATTTCGCCTTAAATGCATCAAGTTATTCTTAAAGTAATAATTATGAATACATACTATTTATATTACAGTGCGGTTATTTATAAACTGTCAATATATAGGACGGCTCTTGCTGTTGTACTATCTCTACTCTACGTCGTGACAAGAATAGATATTGCATTGCATGGTTTCGTTGTATTAAGTTAGCTGTTTTTATAAGTGAGGAGTTCAGTTTTAATGTATTATAAACGGGACGCAAGCATCTCTTACATCAGGATCTCAATGTGTATAGGCTGACAGCCAGAAGTCAGATCTTTATCCAGGATGTTCACATGAAAAGCTGATCACATAAAGGCTGCAGAATCCTATTTTATAGTCCTAGATTTACTGGAATTTACTTGAATAGTCAATTTATGATGTTGATGGCATTTAATGGTGAAAGGTAAATTAGAGTAACACCTCATAACCCCATAAAGTATTGCATTAAAGCAATACTTATACATGGGCTTGTGGCCTTGTGATTTGTTTTTCTGGTGGATTTTTTTGGATTCTGTGTTCTCAATGTTCTATACACGTTTATTTAATTAGCGCAGGATATGGTCTTGAGTCATCGGAGATGAATTTGCAGATTAGTTTTCTCACCATAAAGCTGGATTAAGATGACCTACACTAACATTAATGTGACATCGCTGTCTTTCCGAAGAACTCTGTCTTTATGTTCCTTGGTTTTGTAACTGCAATATTTCTCCAAATGTATGCCTTCGGGTTTTCTTTTTGAATGTGAGTAGGTAAAGTATGCATGTTAATATTATGCATGTTAATAAAATGTGACTGCGTCTAGAATAGACTTAATACTGCTTGTTCTGTAGATATATAGCTCTCAATAACTTCAAATGATTCACGCGAACATAACTGACCCTAGATTTGTTATGTTGGAAAAGGCCAACCAGCCACCATGGGAAACATTTTTGGCAACCTTTTGAAGAGCATCATTGGGAAAAAGGAGATGCGGATTTTGATGGTCGGTCTGGACGCAGCTGGGAAGACCACAATCCTGTACAAACTGAAGCTGGGAGAGATAGTGACTACCATTCCTACCATCGGTGCAGCATTTTTCAGACTTAATATATTGAATCACATTTAAATTTTACATTTAATCATTTGGCAGACGCTTTTATCCACAGCGACTTACATGTTAAAAGGTGTTTTAACATTTCAACATGTCTTTTTTCTTGTTTCCTAGGTTTTAATGTGGAGACTGTTGAATACAAGAATATAAGTTTTACAGTGTGGGATGTTGGCGGACAGGACAAAATCCGACCTTTGTGGCGTCACTACTTTCAGAACACTCAAGGTGAGAAAGTGCATTACAAGCAAACAAGGCTGTCAAATCAAGATAACTTGAACACCCTCTTTTAATCTCAGTTCAGTAAAATGTATTATTTTCCATTCTATAATATAGAACAGAATAGAATAGAACAGATTAGAATATCAGACAAAACAAGCACATTACACACATGATCATCAGACACAGAAAATAAATACGGCCCCTCTCAAATTCATTCATATGTGTGACATGTGCTTTGGTACAAATACATCATCACAGGAAAGTAAACTGAGTTTGTCGAGGATCTTTTTCAATTTTGGCCTTCACATTTATATTCTGATCTCATATTGGTAACAGCATGGGTCTGTATAGAGACCCTGTTATTAATTACCGCCTCACCATAGCCACATTTCAACCACATATTTTCTCATGTGTGTCGAAGGTCTGATATTCGTGGTTGACAGCAATGACCGTGAGCGAGTGAATGAAGGCAGAGAAGAGCTGATGAGGATGTTGGCAGAGGATGAACTGAGAGATGCTGTACTCCTCGTCTTCGCCAACAAGCAGGCAAGTTACGGTCACCAGCGTCCAGCAGCTTTCCTTTTCAAATCAGAAATGATTCATTGATGTTTGCAATGCAGTTGCCATCCATCACTTTAGTTTCCAGAGAATTCCTGAATTGTTTCTTATTCATTTCTTAGTAATTCCACCGGCCTTTCTGCAATATTCTAACATTATATTCAGTACAGTAGTTGTGTTTGAAGAAGGTCATATGATGCTGGGGAGTATAAAATGTTCCTCGGTCTGGTAGTGCGAGCTTGCATGTGTCTGCCCCACCTTCCAGATGGCGAGGTGAAAACTGGCTATTTTTGGGTTGGATTTGATCTCTGATGATTTGGAGAACCTGTTGCCGGCAGCAGTGGTGGTTGAGGTCTGTGGCCAGTAGCCGAGTACCAATGATGTACAGGGCAGCTTTTACCACTCGCCAGAGGGCTTTCCGATCTGATGGTTGATGTTCTCAACCGCTGCATCTGTGAAAGATCTTAAGCTTTGGAATAGGAGAGATCTTTTTGGCTGGTGTCTTAGGTCATGGAGATTGTTGTGTGCTGGCAGGGTAATAACACGCAGTGGTTATTTCCCCCCACGGTTTTCATGTTAGTGTAATGATATGTGATAGATGATGATTGGGAAAAATATGTTAAACAACAACACAGTTAAAGACCACACTCCCTAATAAATAATGAAATGAAACAAAGACAGAAATCCTATTGTGGATTTTCTACAATATATAGTTGTTTATATTTCTTTATCGTTCTCCAGGATCTGCCAAATGCCATGAATGCTGCAGAAATAACAGATAAGCTTGGTCTCCACTCCCTGCGCAACCGCAACTGGTATATCCAGGCAACCTGTGCCACCAGTGGAGATGGTCTGTATGAAGGCCTGGACTGGCTGGCTAACCAGCTCAAGAGCAAGAAATGAATCAGACATGATCCACACGGAACTGGTGGGAGAAGAGTCACCTGAGTGGCAGCACACCAGTGGTTTCGAAGTGTCTTTCATTCTGTTTAAAAGTGGAAACCCATAGGAGCCAAGTCATGTCAGACATCAACTGAACAATCCTTCAGTGTGTTCCCCATTTAAGCCCATCTCTCTTTCCATATGTAATGACTCTAAAAATTGATGAGATGATTGGGTAGTAGCCATAATTTTCATCTTTACTAGTGAAGATTAGGGTTGGAAATCGAAAATCGGAATTGTTTTGGAATTGGAATTGAAAGGCTAGTAAACGGATTGCAATCTTTAGGAATAGGAATACTTTAAATTTCCATTCCTCTTATCACTTCCTGTTTGTATATTTTATGTGCTTGTTTTAACATGTGATAAAGCACAGGAACCACAAATTGACCATAGTTTCATTATAATAACTACAGTTTTAACCATGATGTAGTAAAGCTATGGTAATACAAATTGTAATAAATCAGACACAACTATGGTTGCTATGTGTATATACAGTATATACATAAAATGGTGCTCATAAATATATATATTTTTGCAAACCAGTCAATAAGCAGGCTGAATGATCTTACAGGTTGATATCTAAATCTTTTACTTCAACTGGGCAATCGATAAGCAGAATCGAAATTGCAATCGCTAAAATTGAAACGATACCCAACCTTAGTGAAGAGAGAAATGGTTTGCTATTTACTTGAAATCAAAGTGATTTAACTCAAATATGATAGTGTATTGTTCTTGTGTCTGTACACTGTAAATGCAATAGGGACTGAATGGAAAGCTTTTATTTGTACTAGAATATAGAAGTAACTCTAAAATGCAGGTCATTTAAATTATATTACAAAACTAATAGCTGTGAAACCTGTTGATTCAGTTTCAAAGATTTCAATAAAATTAGAGCTCGAAATATTCTGATGCTGCAGAAATTTACAAACATGTTGTTTTTGCTACAGTGTTGTCATTTTGCTACTGAAAATGAAAATGTATTGTTATTTATAGCATATTAGCATGACGTAAAGACTCTCCATGTTACAGAATGGTGATAATGCTTTTTGGGCATGTTTGAACACATAACCAATTGTCTCTGCACAGGTTGCAAAGCAAGCTTTGGTTAGTTCTGTTTGTAAAAATATTAAGGAACTGTTTCTTGTCACTGCATGACAAAATAGCATATCGATCCATGTACACAAACTTTGGTGCATATATTATTATCCCAACAGCTGTTGTGGTGGTTCTGTTCTGTGGTTTTTAATGCATTTGTTGTGTCACAGTTAACTACATTTGCTGCCAGTGCATGCTGTCTGTCTTCAGTGTAGACCTGCTTGCATTGAATGTGTATTTTTGCATTGTTTTTGTGTAGGTGAAAAACTTCTAGGCCTGTTACTGGTGTAGCTAAATGTAATAGGTTGTACTCTGTACATTTAAATCCATACATTGTTGAGTGTCACAGACTCCCTCTGAGGCTCTTAAATCTCGTGTAATGGTTGGACTTCAACGTGGACCTGGTGCTACTAATAGACTAAAATATAAAGGGTTGCGCGTGTATGCTCATGAATGATTATGTTTATATATTACAACTTTAATAAAGTATGCAGTTAGATAACTCAATGAAAAGATCTGTTGTCCTTTTTTTGTAAAATGTCTTAATACATCTGTAATCTAAAAACAAATTGGACATAATTTAGTAAATATTTTGGCTATTTCACAAATATTTTTTACTTTGTATTAAAAAATGTGAAGTATTTAAGTGTAAATATAACAGGTGATTGATTTCTCTGAGTATAACTTATAGCCTGGGTGAAAAGGCTTAACCAACAAAACCACTGAAATTCCCCCTTAAAACCAAAACCCACATGCCTAACTATATAAATCCCATATGAAGTTCATCTGCTATAATTGCTTCCATTCTGGGTTCATTTTTTTCAGAATTCAGTTTACATGAGTCTGGGATAAGGTTTTTTTTCTGTCATTTAATGGTTTAGTGTGCAATTATAAAATTTGCTTCTGGATCCTGATAATATTACCAGACACCACAGAATGTTGTAAATCTTAAAATATGCGACTACAAACAAACAGAAGGTTATTTTACATCACAGTTGTGTGGTTTTAGCTTTGTGGAAATTTCATACGGCGCTCTGAAAAGGCTAGAAATAAGAAGACAGGTCTGTTTGTTTAGCGAGATGCCCAGTACCTCAACCCCTTATTCTTTGGCCAATCCCACACACCTCCCTGCCTTCCCTCACAGTGTGTGTCTCCAGGGGTGTGACAGCAGTATGTGGGTCAGGGCTGCTCCCTGGGTTGTCAGCCCCAATGGCCCCCTGCAGGCCAATCATAATAGCGGCACCATGGCGGGTGCCATAGCTGGGATTCCCTCCCGTAACCGGGGCGCCCTCGCCCAGGGCACAGACTCACTGGCAGCAATGCAGCAATCAATTCATCAATGTGTGATGGGAGCCGCAAATGCTGAAGCCAGGCCAGCCCACACCACATCCAGGCCATGACCACCAGCACGGAGGCTGAGAGGCAGAACTCAGGAGCTGGATGGCGTACAGCTGGAATGAAGCGCTGTCGATTATTTGGTGAGTGTGGGGGCCACAATTTAGTGCTAAGCAGACAGTCATAATGAGACTAGTTCCACTTTAAAAATCACTGGGCTGTAGCCGAAACCAATACAATTATTTTATACCCGGCATGAACAAGTTGAAGAAAACTACACACAGCCGAACACAGAAACTGCTGTAACCACCATAGAAAATAAGGTGAATGTATTATGTAGATAATTTGTTGATCAAGACTGATTTTTCAATGATTCGTTTACCTTTGGTCCCCATTTTTTCCCCCATTTGGTATTTTGCATTATCCTGTGCCCCTAAAAAAATATGTTTGTATGTTCATCCTCATATAATTTATTTAAATAAGTGAAAACAAAACCTTACACTTAAAAAGAAATTATTATTATTATATAAGAAAAATATTAAAAAGTTTGTATAATCATTTAGAATTAACCAGTAGGAACTGACAAACCACTCAAATGTGGTGGAGATTGACTTTTAAAAACACATATGATCATTTAGTTGATGTCTCCATCTGCTGGTCAATAGACTGAGGTGTTTAGATAGTTCACCCAAAAATAAAAACACTGTTCCATCTGTGTGACACAAGAAAGAGAGAAATGTCTCAGTGGTTTTGTCTTCTTATTTTTTAAGTTAATGAGGTCCAATGTTGTTTGGGTACCGACGTTCTTCAAAATATCTTCTTCCGTGTTGCGCAGAAGAAAGGTATAGGCCTGAAATGAAATAACTAAATAGGAAAGCTATTTTAATTTTTCTGTGAATTATTAATTGAACTTTTATTAGATTCTAAACATTTACTATTTGTTTTTAGTTATTCATCGAAAGAATATATTACGTATATTCGTATTTTTCAGCATGTTTGACAGAATATAATTAATGATGTTTGCTTCACAGCAGACAGGATGATTGCTTTAATGAAAAAGGCTACTTACGTTTTTTATTAGACTGGTTGGTTTATGCAAGAACATTGGTCATAGGATATACTTTGACAATAGTTATGCTGATATTTCAAAATATAGCTAATAGGTTATCAAAGAAATTTTAATTTTAAGAGAAACCAACTCGTAAAATGTTTTATAGTTCAATATAAGAAAAATATAAGAAAAGTGTTTTTATTATATTATATTTTAAATGAATTAATATATTATCTTAATATTATAATATTTAATATCACAATTACTATATTATTTTATCATATTAAAAACAATATAACATTATATTATATTATTTAAACTATGTTATACAGAATGGGTCTAAACTGCACTGCCTTCACTGTTCTGCCACAGAGACCAACATGCTAAGCAACTTTATTGTTCCCTCACCAGCAGACAGTGGTCGCTGCACGGACGGTTTGGGATGGATTTATAGGAATGGAGATCGAAACGTTATGAATTTCATACAAAAATTGCCTCTCAGTTGTGGATTGTATTTTTCTGACAACTTTGACCATTTGTTCATTCACTCCACCCGGTTAAACCATTAAGAACGACAGAAGTATAAGGCATTATAAAGGATCTTGTTGTGTTGAAACAGGCCGCACGGGCTTCGGATTTTCCCAAACATTTGATCCGGCATGTTGCGCTCGGCCCACGGGACACTCGCAGCATTCGACACCCGGTAAGACCCAACAGCGCTTCTCAACATTGCGCGCGCTGCAACAAGTCTTTGTGTTTTGCAATGCGTTGCATAATATCAATCTTTATATTACATATCATAGACTCGTTTATGTTCAGGTTTGTGAGTTTGTTCAATAACGTTTCGTTTTTATCTAGTAAACACATAGATTAGGCAGATTCACGTAGTTGTGGACGTTGATCAACATGCTATGTTATTAGCATACATGCTAGCTCCCAGCTGTTGTGTTCTAACGAAATGTTCACAGCTTTTGCATACCGCAGACACATTCAAATAAACGAATAACTCACAATTAAATAAATATTGGTTTAGGATCAACAACCTGACGACCAGTAGCTTTTAGTTACTCTCCCATCGTTCAGTTTAAAGAGTGGAATTGATCTATACTCTATGATACAACGAGCTCTACATATATGAATAGTTAACCTTTATGTTATTACGTAGTTAATAACTTGACTTAATAAATGTCCAGTAATAAAAAGATAATGCACAAATGTGTTTTAAACTATCGTAATGAATGTAAGCACAAACTCTTCTTATATAAAAACAAAAAAATATAAGTCTCATGTTTATTATTCAATATTGATCTCACGTCTTCACTCGTTAAGTATGAGTCTTAAAGTTTATTAACTTAATCTCCATTACTGTCTGCACAGGTGCCCTGTCATGGTATGCACCTAGTGCCCTATTTGACTGCGGTGGTCATAGTAGCAAAGCGCTGTCACCGGTTGACCAAGAGCGGTTCCCACTGCCAGTGTACTTCATCTGCAGCTACATTTCATCTTCAAGACATCGGAAGATAAACTTTTGACTCCACACAGGGCGACTAAGTTACCCGTGTCTTTAAAAGAATCAATACCACATTATAAGACTTTTTCCATTGACTGATAGCCTGAGACTTTAGCATGGCATCTGTTCCTGTTTACTGCCTGTGTCGGCTTCCTTACGATGTCACTCGATTCATGATTGAGTGTGATGTTTGTCAGGACTGGTTTCATGGAAGGTGAGTTTGTAAGTTTAGTAAAAATGAAAGAACTATTACTATAATGTATTATAAATGGTGTATTAATATGCGTGAATGTAAACAAATTCTCCGTGGGTGTTTTTATTTAGTTGCGTTGGTGTGGAAGAGGACAAAGCAGCAGAAATTGATCTGTATCACTGTCCTAACTGCCAGGTGACACATGGACCTTCTGTTAGTAAGTACCATTTATGGCGTTCTTTTTTTAAGACATCACTGTTGTGTATGGCATTTGTCTTTGTGTATTTTTCTTTAAGCAAAGATTTTATTTTATGTAAACAAAGCCTGTATTAATACATAGTCAATTGCAAAATAAGAATAGACATATAATTGGAACAGCTCTGCCTGCACCAAGGCGGTGAAGATCGGCTCAAGCTTGTCTGAAAGTGGTCACCATCTTTTCCGTTTTCCTTTCAGTGCGTAAACGACGAGGAGCTGTAAAGCACGCTGATGGTGGAGGGGGCAGAGAGTCAGGACGTCCTGTTAAGACGGGCAGCGCTCAGTTTGTCAGAGAGTTACGCAGTCGTACGTTTCCCAGGTAAGATTTTTCTTACTGAGTCACATTGGCATTTAAATTAGTCCACTGGGTGTTTTAATTTATACTTTAAAGCTTACTATGTTTAAAATATCATTAATATGTCATATTGATTGTTTATATTGAAGTGCTGATGAAATCTTGCTGAAGCCGACGGGACCCCAGCTTACAGTCGAATTTCTAGAGGAACGTTCCTTCAGTGTCCCAGTCCTGGTTCTCAGGAGAGATGGCTTGGGAATGAATCTGCCCCCACTGTCTTTCTCTGTAACAGAAGTAGAGCATTATATCGGTAGAGTCCCTGAGTCATTCTTTTCTACATATTCTTTTGAACGTTCATTTTTTGACAAGCAACTAATAGTTTTCTATACATCACATCGTAGGTTCTGACAAAGAAATTGACGTGATTGATGTCAACCGCCAAGCAGACCTGAAGATGAAACTGGGAGAGTTTGTCGAGTACTATAACAGCCCAAACCGAGACCGAGTGCTCAATGTGATCAGTCTGGAGTTCTCAGACACCAGGTAGTTGTTTTTTGAGATGTTTATATTATTACACTTCTCGAAGGATTAGTTGTAAGTCAGCAAATCTATTTTTTCCCGTCCTAGGTTGTCAAATCTGGTGGAGACACCAAAGATAGTGAGGAAGCTGTCATGGGTGGAAAACCTCTGGCCTGAGGAATCTGTCTTTGAGAGGCCCAATGTGCAGAAATATTGCCTGATGGGGGTGAAGGACAGTTACACAGACTTCCACATCGATTTTGGAGGAACCTCTGTGTGGTACCACGTACTCAGGGTAAACAAATAGTTATTTAATTTTCTGTAAATCATGTGCAATACCTTATTAGTGAGTATCAAATGTCTCTTTATGTGTGAGAGAGGTGTAACAGTATACTTACTGAAGAAAGTGTCATGCTTTGAATTCCTTTTGTTTGATATTTTCTTTGTGTACATTTCAGGGTGAAAAGATTTTTTACCTCATTCGTCCCACCGCTGCTAACCTGGCCCTTTTTGAGCGCTGGAGTTCATCCTCCAATCAGAATGAGATGTTTTTCGGGGACCAGGTAGACATGTGCTACAAGTGTTCACTTAAGCAAGGAAATACCCTCTTCATCCCAACAGGTAATTTGCTTTTACTCACATCAAAAACTGCTTTTGTTTTTTTATTTTGCAGAAGTAAGTTTAATCAAATACAATCTATGCTAATACCCAGTTAAAATACACAATTGCATGACAAAGATTGCTTTAGAGAATTTATGTTGAAATTCATGGTGGCTTTTCATTCTTTATCCCTAAATTTCTTTTTGCCAGGCTGGATTCATGCTGTCCTGACCCCGGTGGACTGTTTGGCATTTGGTGGAAATTTTCTTCACAGCCTCAACATTGACATGCAGCTTCGGTGAGATTACAATTCTGTTCATTTCCCAAATGTATACGGTCTATTATTGGACTGAAGTTGTAAGGAGTTTTACTGTTTTTCCTTCAGTGCATATGAAATAGAGAAGCGTCTTAGCACAGCAGACTTGTTCAGCTTTCCAAATTTTGAGACTGTGTGTTGGTATGTTGGAAAGCATTTGCTGGACACTTTCAGAGGTGAGTCTTCTCTTCAGAAAGCAAGACGTGTTTTGTAACCTCTTTAAGTTGAAGTGCAACATTTATTCTTTTCTTGTTTACATTTCAATCAACTTTAGGTTTGAGAGAGAATCGACGGCATCCTGCCACTTACCTGGTCCATGGAGCCAAAGCTCTCAACAACGCTTTCCGTATCTGGACACGGAAGGAGGTGAGTTAAATTGTTTGCATTCAAAACTCTCTCAACTGTCTTAACATACTTTTGGTACCATTGTAACACTATAATTGTTTTGGTTGTTTTTGGGATATTCAGTCTCTCACTGATCATGAACACGAGATTCCAGAGACCATAAAGACCCAGCAGCTAGTAAAGGACCTGGCTAAAGAGATACGTCTGGTTGAGGTGAGAGTAGCTCAGGCTTCGATTTTTATTAATTCAATTCATATTTTATTTACTAATTTGTTTACCATGTTTATTATGCAGGATATCTTCCAGCAGAACATTGGCAGGAGCGGGACACCCTTTGGTGGCTCGCAGGGTCTTCCATCTCCTCACATCAAAGCTCCTATCAACACTTCCCTCACGTCTGGCAGACCCCCGGGTAAAAAAAGAGGCCCAAAGACGAAAGATGGATTTGGAGGAGGGGACTTAGGCCCTTTAGGACCAAAGAAAAAGAGCCAGAAAGGCATAAAAACAGAAGCTGGAGAGCTTGATCTGCTGGAGATTCATACTAAACACACGCTCAAGAAATTCCAGCCAGGGTGCAAAGTCAAAAAGAGCAAGGTAAAGTTTTTGCCTTTTGCCTGGATATTTGACTTTCCTTAATATCTGAAAAATGTACTTTTTTTAACTGTGCAATATTAGAAAATACTTATTGGGTTCATTAATATATATGTATTTTAGGTATACACATTAATTACATATGTTAAAATAAATTCTCAAATAGCATTTCATTTGTGATTTTTAAGGTTGTACTTTGGTTTATAGTGTGTCCAACAACAAGTTTACGTACATACATGGTGCAAAATCACTTTCGTTTTCTAATAATAGGCAGCTATTGTTACTTTACTTCTTGACTGACTTTCGAACAATTCGTTCGGCGATTCATCTGTCTAATCCCCTCCTTTCTGTCAGCCTATTCTGATCTGATTGGTTAGATGGTCTAGTCTGCTGTGATTGGTCTACCACGTACAGTGTCGCAAATGGAACATAGGCGGGCATTATGCAGAGTGATGCAAATCCGACCCTGAACTGAAATTAGAACGACAGACGACTCGGTCGCGTGATTCAGAGTCGACTCCTTTTTTCCCAAGCCAATAACTTTGTTATTCGGTCACTTTCGGCTTTACAACTTGGCAGACTGCTTACATTCACATACAGCAACATTAACTACAGCATGAAAAGTAATTTTAAAGACATTGTAATAGTTAAAACAAGCAACTTAAAACGAGCAAGAATTTAACATGGGCATAATACGATTTTTTTTAAATATAATTTATATTTTCTCTTATATTTATATTGAAGGGTAATTTTCTTGAAACTTGATAAGACATTTTACAGTATAGCTTTTAAATATTTTATTGTAAATGGATGTTGTTTACTGATTTAAAAATATACTTTTTTGCATTTATGCATTTGCCATTTTTGATGTTGTAAATGCTTAAATATTTTTTTTCCATAGCAGCTAGTGTTGTGGTTTCCCCAAATATAGTCTTTGTTAAGAATGGAAATTGTTTTTTTAGGTTGAGCTGCCTGACGACTGTCTAGATGACTTTGAGGAGAAGATCAACAAAAGCAAGCTCAAGCTCGTGTTGGCTAATGGAAAGATTCAAGGGTAGGGCCATTATCTTTTTAACCCATTTCCCTTGTATGAGGATTCTGCATCCTCATTAATCCCTTCTCTTCCTCTCTTAGGAAGAAAGGTCGTGCTGGCAGTGCAAATGGAGCAGGGAGTTCACTACAGCAGTTCCAGCCTCACATGAGTACCTTGTCTGACTTTGATTCAGAAGATGAGCTGCAGATTGATGAAACCCCTCCACCTCGCCGTAGACCATCTCTACCAAGCAAAAAGAAACTAGCTGGTAAATCCTTGCCTCCATTTATATATAACACAGCCAAACAATATGTAAAAGTTCCCAATAGGATACCCTGGATCATACTAATTCTTTGATTATCCACTGATTTTATTAAGGTCTACCAAGGAAGCTACCTCGGGCCAAACCATGCAGCGACCCCCACAGAATCCGTGAGCCTGGAGAAGTGGACTTTGATATTGAGGTAAGCATGTCTCTCCTGGGTGGGCTTTATGATTACCTCAGGGTGTTACTGGTTTAAAAGCTGGTTGTTGTTAAATAGGAGGATTACACCACGGATGAAGAGATGCTCACAGTTCAGGGTGTGAAAGGGGGAGCAGGTGGCATTTTGGATTTACTCAAGGCAAGCAAACAGGTGGCGGGTCTGGATTCTGCACTGAGGTACATATCACGCTGCTCAATATAAGTGATACAAGTAATGTGAAAGTGTTTTAGATCATGTAATATTTGTCATGTTTTTGTTACAAAGCGAGGAAGCACCAGCCTCCCCCAGCACGAGAGATGCCATCCAGGGCATGCTTTCCATGGCCAACCCTCCATCTTCCTCATCCTCTTCCTCATCTTCCTCTCCTCTGTCTGTCTCTGGAGGGGGTGAGATCCTGGGGCTCATGAAGGAGAAAAGAGGCAGATGGGTCGGTGGTGGAATCAAGAAGGCTGAGAAGATCATTCAGAGGCCAGGGAAACGGCCCATTAAACGTCCGGCACGGCACCTGAGTGATGAAGAGAGCCTAGATGAACAGGAGACGCTGGGGACATGCTTTAAAGACTCAGATTATGGTGGGCTCAAAGGTTTTTTATCATTTATACGAGGGGTGCTAAAGTACGCGGAACATCATCATGTCAGTATGACAAAACAGTTAGCTTTATCATTGTTTTCGAATAGTGCCAAGTTAAAAAAAATTGATAACTTGATGTGTTATAATTTTAACATTTTAATGTGAAATGAAATGAATTGAATGTATTTAATAAATTTGACATGAAGGAAGTGACATGCTTAAGTTTAAAAAAAAAACCTTTTCATTGAGTATTCATGATGAAATTCCACCCGCTGCCTCTCTTTAGTGTATCCATCACTAGAATCAGATGAAGAGGACCACATAAACAAGTCTAAAATGAAAAGAAAGCGAAATTGGGACGATACCCCTTGGAGTCCTAAAGGTAACCACATTAATACCACAAATCATTTGTATTTTTTATCCTTTGTGGATTTATTATAAACCATTTGTTTACACATCCTCAGCCCGCGTGACCCCAACACTGCCCAAACAGGAGAGACCAGTGAGAGAGGGTGCCAGGGTGGCATCTGTGGAAACCGGGCTCGCAGCTGCTGCCGCCAAACTGGCACAACAGGTGAGTTTATCATCTTAATTTTTGTCCTGATGTGGAATTTTACTTGCATATAAAATTATTATAAATATTCGAAGACAAAGTCTGCTTTATTGTCAATTCTGCCACATGTACAGTACATACATATAGAGGATTGAATTTGCGTTACTCTCAGATACATGGTGCATACAAATAAAACACTACACAAAATAAATATATATATATATATATTAAAATTACAGATTATACATATATGTCAAATACAACTATTACAAGCAGGAATATTTTAAAACAGAAAGAAAAAGAAGATATGTAATGGCAGATAGAGTGCAAACCAGTGAAATATACAACATATTGTATATTAAAACAAATATTTTATGTATAATATGGTACTTTTTTGTTAGTGTTGATATGCAAGGTCAATTATTATTGGACAGTCTTATATGTTTAATTTCTTCAAATCTAGGAACAACAGAAAACCATAACCAAACGCAAATACACAAAGAAGAAGGTCTCTCAGGAGAAAGTACGTTCTAGTGTTGCCCAGCTCCAGCATCAGCCAGACTCTGCACCCGCGTCTCCTCCTCTGCCTTCTGAGCCTCCAGTGGACTGCATCGTGGAGGAGCGAAGAGTGGAGGTGTATTCTGCCAGCCTGCTGGATCACGAATACACAGCAGGACCAGGCCCCTTCAGCCCAGGGGGCCCGAGAGGAAGTGGAGCCATGGCTCCTGGTGTTTTCCTGACCTCAAGACGATCCTCACTCTCTCCTCAAAACAGTAGCAGCTACTCTCCCTCAGCTCTCTCACCAGGGGGGATGAGTTCTCCAACATCGGGAGGATCATGTCAAGGTAAACCGAATCAGACTCTTTGACACGTTAAACAGGTCACTTCATTTTGATTGAGATGTCACATCTACCCTGTTTGGAGACTAATAAATAAATTATTATTATTTTTACAGCAAAACGTCCAAAGAAAGGACTTGCAACAGCTAAACAGAGACTGGGAAAGATTCTGAAAATACATAGAAATGGCAAGCTTCTCCTGTAAAGGATAACATGGAGACTGCTGGGAACAATAGAGATGGAGAGAACAAATAAGGATGAAAAAGAAGTAAAACTGACTGGTTTGGTGTAAAAAAACTGGTTTGGACTGTTTTCTGGTTAGTGTTACACTTGCCTGGTTTATTCGGACACAAATGGTAACAATTGCAGTGAGAACATTTGCGAAGGGAAATCTTGAATTTCATCAATTTTGTAGAGCATGTTGATGGTTGTTTGAACTGTCATGGATGAGAAGATTAGATTCTTGAGTACATTCATCATCTTAGAAATGTGTACATGTCACAACTTTCTCATGGCTATTTGTCTAACCTCCTAAAGCCATCAATATTCTTTGTTTACTTTCTTTGTGTAGTATGTGCTAATATCATATTTTATTACATAGAAGGCAATTTGATGCACCATTGACTGTCATTTCTGTAGATTAAGTCCTGTAGTCAAGTCTTTTGCTTGTTGAAGAATGTTTTACTTTAGTGTACTAACACATTTTTATTAACAGTTGTATTTAGATGTGTATATATTTTAAGTTTTGTTTTGTTTGTGTTCCAATCTTAGCATGGGCTGTACAATGTCCTGCCACTGTTTGGCCAGCATTTCTTGTTTGCCTTCCCATATATGTCCAAGTTCAACTGTAGACTGCTTGGTTTGGTGGTTGTGCACATTTTAGTAAATGAAAAGGACACAAAAACAGTTTTGGTCGGAAGGGGAATTCTGAGGTTTCAGTGTACAGATTTGATGTTTGTTTTTTATTTGAAAGATTTTATTGCAATGAAGTCTTTCTCGATACACCTTGTATAAAAAAACCTAGCATAAGAGTTTAGTTTGTTTTATTTGTATAGAGTAATTACGCTGTTTTTTCATCGATGCTTATAATAATAGCAATGTGATAAAGTTAATGTATTTTATTGTGTGTCAATTTATTGTTAATTTTGCCCCACACTTGGTAATATTAATTGTAATGTAATATACTTTTAAATACTCCATTGGCAAGTTAAATATACATTTTCTTGTGATTTTTATTATGTAATGGCAACAATTTGTTTTGTCATTTTCTTTGACCTTTGTCTATAATAAGAACCAAAAATATTGGACGTCTTTAAATATGTGGGCCAGTGTAAATATTCAACTGTGACTATTATTCTTCTGAAAATTGTCACGATCTTAACCCCGCCCAAATGATGTCATGCCACCCAAATGTGACTAGAATCCCATTTAATAGTTTGTTTTGATCACAGGGAAAATATCCTCTTCAAGATCCCTTTATTTTTTTTAAGATTATTCTAAAATTTCAAAGGATATTTCTGGGTTTTTGTGTATATTGCTTGTCATCATTCCTGATTTGTGTCACATACATATGATACATCTGTGCCTTTGGCACATAGCAACCTCTCCTATTTAAATTGTGCATATCTTTACATTTTTTAAATTGGTTTGAAATGTGAAATAATGGCTACTGGGTCTAAGTTGTTAAAAAACACGATACAAGTAAAAGAAACAGGAATGATGTAAAGAATCAAGAAAATATTCAAAAACCACAAAATATACAAGGACCGACATTGATGTTCTGATTAAAACCTACATTTAAGTTATTCATTTTGTCAATTGTGTGCATTTTAGGAGTCATCCTTTTCTTGTCTGTTAGTTTGTTTTGAACAATAGTGTTAACTACACAGTTCCTCTCAGGGTTTGTTTTGTATCTAATATCATTTTGATAGAACAGTTACAAAATGATCAACAGTAGTGTGATGAGTATACATTCAGGACCACTTATAAGCAAATTAAATTGGAACCCAATTAATATTTATATAATTGGATCTTGTCTTTTGCTATTATCACCATCTTTGATTTTTGAAAACGCTCGAGCAGTTTTTCAAGTTGACCTCTAATAAAAGATATTTTTAAAACCTGTACCAATGTTGTTTTTTTGTCATTATAAGCTTCTATCTGTCACGTTGACTGTAATCTCGTCGTCCGTGTTTCTAACAAAAGACTCGACAGTCACTTTCCCGGCCTTTCCTAGATCTTCCATTGTGTGTCAGACGTTGAAAAGATGAACGAAATACGTCACGTGATTTAAAGCCGCATCTCTGTTGCTATAGTAGTGTCGATCTCGGCCGCCTATTGGCTCAAGCAATCTCTGCGTCGGCCAATGAAAATGCGCGCTTTTTACAAACTACTCCGGAAGTCAACACGCCAGTGCGTCTTTTCGATTACAGTGGCACTGGATGCACAATTTTGTAGCTACAAAACAACACAAAACGAGCTACAAATTTCGGATTTACCTCAAGTGCTGGTACGTATTAGTTATCAAAATGATAAACAATTAGAATGTAACCTTTGATTAACACCGTGTGCTCGAATATTTAACCTTACGACTTTCGTTTTAATGCTGTTATATTAATGACTGGTCAGACATTTTGCGTCATGGTGATTTGATGAACTCTTATAATACCCGTCCTGTTAGTAGACACTGAAGCCTCCTCCAGATGGCATCATCTAACCCTCTGAGACCCCAAAACAGAACTCTTCAGAACCAAACAGGGTGAGTTTATATTTGAGACACTCTGTGCTTCCGCGAGTCTTAAACGCGATAAAGACATTTTTAATACGTTTAAAATCTCCCCTTTTAGGATTTTAAAGCAACAGGAGGTAAATAAACTAACCGCTGCAGCCTCTTCTAAAAGAGGATCTGAGAATCTGGACCCCAATGCTGAAGCTGAAGCTGGAAAGGGTGTCAATAAATTGAAAGGTGTCAGCAGGCTTCCAGTCCTCGCCAAATCTCTGCCAGCTGGAAATGACCTCTCACAGCAAAACCGATGGGAACAGAGGCCACTTTCGGTAAGGACACAAATGATTTCTCAAATATATAGCTGCATAAAAGGAGATATGTGATGTATGTGTGATATGATTCGTGCTCAAACGTTTAAAGATTCGGCATTGTTGTTGGTCTATGCCAAGAAATTGTTGTGGTGTCATATTATGAGAAATACAATTTGCCTTATTCTTTTGAGATAATAGAGCTACATTTGCAATAAACCAAACTGTCACTTCTATTTCCCAGTTAAAAAGACACTAAGCTGCAAAAACAACCGTTCCTGGGTTTGTGTCGCACATTGATGATTGAAAACGTCTTTTGTCAACAGGGTAAAGCTCAGAAGAAAAGGATCTGCACCAAACCAGTTCCTTTCAATCTATCCCAATCACGCAAGCACAATCAGAGAAACGCAGACGTTGCTGGTGGAAAAGCACCCCTGACACCTTCTGCACGCCTAACACCGGGAGCAAAGCTGAAAAGCCATAAAGCCACAACACCAGGTGTCTTCAGATCAGCAAGCAAGTTAGAGTCTGCTATGCCTCGAACTGCATCAATCAAACCTACAGCATTAGACTCTACTGAATCCAGAAGCGCCAGTCAAACAGATTTAAGTTCACGTTTTGGTAGCATCACGCTTGCACAGTCTAAGCTTCCTGAAGACTCACGTTTGAGTCATTTATGTAAAGATTCACTCAATAATGTAGGTGTTTGCTCTAGTGGTCAAGCACCAAAGGACCAAAACGGCATCCAGATTGTTCTATCAGCTTCTGGTACACAAAGCCATGCAGGCACTAAAGGTGAGTTGCATGCTGACTTGAATTGATATTGTCAGTATGACTCCGTACTTATCATGGATCTCAGTAGTGCTCATGGTTTGTGAATGGCGAGTTTCGTTTAGTATAGTTACTGATGATTTATGCAATTTAAGTGCAGGGTCGTTTTCTTCTTTTTCGTCAGCTATGCACAATGTCATCTCATGGGAAGGATCAAATATTGTCGGAGCTCTCAGTGTGATGCCACGCTTGTCTATTTGCCCCTCTGGACCGGGATCCTCCAATAATCTGGTTAGAAATTTCTAGATGTTTGGTTAAGTGGCGAAGCCAGGTTTGCCAAGGTGTCTAAAGTCTAGTATGATAACCTTTATTTTTTAGCCTCAAAGGGTTTCTGTGAAGAAGGGTCAACGTGACGTTGTCAACACCACAGGTTTACTAATCTTTTTGATGACATTTTCAGTGCACTGAATGATATGAAAAGATTATAAAGATGTCTCCTTTACATTTCAAGGCAATGCCGGGGCCTTTTCTCCTGACCCTTCATCACTACGTAGTATTTTACAGAATGATGCAATGAGAGTGGAGCGTGTTGGGGCAACACCCAGAGCATCAACCTGTCCCACTGGCAGACCAACATCTTTTTATTCCGTGAGTCCACTCCATTGACTCGTCCATTCATACTTAACTGAAAAAAGCTTTGTTTTATAGACATAAATCATAAAATATGGTTGATATTGTTTGCTTTAGGCACGAAGAGTTCCAGTAAAGAAGCCTCCGATGGATGATGTTGCTGCAGTCACAGGTAACACAGATTATTAGTTTCTCATTTTTGTTGTAGCAAGAAAATACAGCGCAATTATTTTCATCACTCATAGGCATTCTCTGAACACACACTTTGAAACGCACAGCTTAAGTGCATTGTCTAAATGCATCGATGTGATTTCCACCAAGACAGGAAATGATGGTGGGATGTGTTGCGCAATAGAGTTTAGTTTACCTTACAGGCTGGAGTTTAATGAGAAGCTGAA
This sequence comes from Triplophysa tibetana, assembly GCA_008369825.1. NCBI lineage: Eukaryota > Metazoa > Chordata > Actinopteri > Cypriniformes > Nemacheilidae > Triplophysa > Triplophysa tibetana. The sequence goes on along the minus strand of CM017912.1, from coordinate 17,636,078 downwards.
GAATTTGTCTTTAGAATGATGTCGTAAAAAACAAATGATTTGTTTTTTTAATGTGTCTCTTTGGAAATTATGAATCATGTGATTTATGACATGTCTTCCCCTCAGGAAGCAGTGTGACCTTCTCCCCTGACCCTTCAGCCCTGCGCAGTATTCTACAGAATGAAGGTGTGAGGGTGGGGGCTCTTGGTGGGGCAACACCCAGAGTTTCAACATGTCCCACTGGCAGGGGAACGTCCATTTACTCTGTGAGTCAACTAAAAAGAAATGTACATTCAAGCCACGTGCTACAGTGTGATAACAAATGATCAGCGCACCATGATGTTCAGGACATGTTCTGAACCATGTGACTTTATTTCCCACAGGCCCAGCGAGTTCCTGTTAAAAAAACTAAAACGGAAGACACCGGCACTGCGTCTTATTGTGGGTTTGGTATTTCTATACTTGCGTTCGTATAGACATAATGATTTATCCCATTATCGGCATTAAGTGTTTCGTCCTTCGGTGCAGGTGCAAACAGAACACCAGTGAGGACATGGACACCCCAGAGGGTTGCAAACACCAAATCACAGTCAATGGTGAGTCTTCCTTTGTTTCTTGTGTTAAATTCTGTATTCACACGTTTTAATTCCCTGTAACATGTTGGTAAAATGTGCTTTGCTGTATCTTACTCCCTGTGTACATTTACAGATGAAGATCCTTACTGCACAGAAGATGTCTCGATTAAGGGACTCCCCTGGTTTCAGTGGACCCCAAGACCCTAGCACTCAATTCTTAATGGATGAAGAGGTAAACCTGCTCTAGGATGCAAAACTATTCTTAATGTGTGCTTAATCGAATTATGTGAATTTAACACTGAATGTTGATCGAATGGCAGGAGGATGTGGTTCAAAGGTTATTTGATGACGCAGACCAGCTGGACAATAACCAGATGGCTGAAAAAGGTTTCAAATCAGAACAACTACGGACCACATCAACTAGCAACCAAACTGTAGGTTTGACTTATTTTCAGTTGTTTCATTTTAAATCCATGTTTTTTTCATGTGTATATAGTAAGCTATCATTTAATGACTTCTCTTTTTTTCTGTATACAGATTGAACCTCTAACAAATAAAGAGATTTTAAAATCAAATCATCGTCACAATGAGGATGAAGGCAAGAAATCATGCCAACCTTTCATACAAGCAGCACATAGAGGCTCTGTTATTGTTTTCTCATCGAGCCAAAGACTCTGTGGATCAGACCGGCCTCAGGAGGCTCCTGTGATAGAAAACAGCTCTATATCCCATATTACACTCCTGTCAAACCGAAGCAATGGATCACAGGTTACTTCTGGCTCAGACGTGATTAAACAAATCAACACTTGCACACAAAGTAAATTAAAAGGTAATAATCTTTTACAAACTCCTTTGTTACTCAAAATATGTTTTAGAAAAAGGTAATTATCTTTTGTTTTCTTTCTTTTTCTTAATTCAAGTGATAAATTCAATGTTTAAATAACATTATGGATCAAACGTTCTGATTCATTTTCCTTCGTGTAATTTTTTCACCCTTAAAATTCTTCAACCTAACAAAAGTGAAGATGCCATTGGGAAAATATTAACACTGTGAGTCTGTGGTGCTATCTTTGTTCGAACATCTCAACCAGCTTAATATAGCAACGTGCTGTGTAAAAAAAAAAAAGAAAAATGTAATATTCCTTTATTTTTGCAATTGTTTCTGAACACAATGGGTGCGGAAATGTTTTAAACCCTCCTTAAAGAGACTGTTCACCAAAAAAAAAATTCTGTCATCATTTACTCAACCCCTTGTCATTTCAAACCTGTACGAATTTTTCTTCCTCAGAACACAAAAGAAGATATTTTGAAGAATGTTATTAACTGGCCCCCATTCACTTGCATTGGTTTTGTGTCCATAATATAGAAATTAATGGGGGCCAGCGCTGTTCGCATACCAACTTTCCTCAAAATATATTATTTTGTGTTCTGCGGAAGAAAGAACATCATACAGGTTTAAAATGACAAAGAGAGTAGGAATTTCTGGGTGAACTGTAACTTAAGGAGTCTTCTAGTTCAATCTTTTCGCTTGTCTCTCTGTAACTTTTACCTTCGTGCACTCAGCGGCTGCTCTACGGCGACGGCACACTCCTCTAGAAGAGATGATTCTGGATGAAGAATGTGCTACCTATACCACTCGCCTGCTGTCCTGCCCATTACAACCTCGCTGTGGAAACCCTGTAGCCACCACACTTATGTTTGAAGATTCTACTGTGAGTAATCTAGATTCATTTTTCATTTCCGAATTCTTTCTAACCAGTTGAATGTATGATTTTTCTCTTTTTCTTTGTGCAGTGTTTTTTCCCTATAGGCCTGTCCTCACCCAAACGTCTGAGTCCAGTACCATCTGGTTCATCTATCAGGGCTTGAATGCACTACCCCTAAGAGAACGAACACGCAATTTAGTTAATCTATGCATATTTATGGCTGTCTGCTTGAAACAGTATTACTAGTTGCACTTTTTGTTTGTGTACTGAATTTGTGTGTATGTAAGCAATAAACAGCAATTGGCTACTGATCCACATGGATGCTTTTATTGTACCGCACAAATACTAGAATCATGTCTTGGAATAAATATTATTTTCAATGAGATTCACTGCATTGGGTTCAAATAATGCACGACTGTAAATATCTTCAGAACAATTAAACTTTTCATAAACGTTCAACATGGAAATTATGTTCTTATGACTTGCCCCTAAAGCATACTTGAGTGTATAATAAATGTATAATAAAAGCTGCCTATATGTTTTTGTTCTCATTCTTAAGAATTATTCAAAAAATCTAAATGTTTACTTGAAACATTTTCTGAATCAACCGCACGATACTTTTTGTCTTGGGTTACTATTCTTACTATTCTTATGACATTATGGGTATTGTATATAATAAAAATCATTATGATATCGGGAATAGTTTGGATACTGTAATATAAAATGAGTGACTTCATTTTATAAATTCCTATATCTTCATAATCCGCACATACTACAAGTATTGGATGCTAAACATCCCGAATGTCCTGCTTATGAATTATAGGAATTCAAGGCAGTGTTTTTGAAACATTTAGGCAGTTTCCCTTTTGTGACACAAGTCATGGAAAACAATGCTTTAGTTTTGTATATGTAAACTAGACTCTGGGTGTGACTATGGAACACTATTCTAATAAATTAATTACTAAATCTAATAATTTCCATTTGCAGTGCCTTTCCAGCACGGCCGAGACAGCCACGGATTCCGGCCGGAAGTTAGGGTGGGGCCGTATATACACAATATGATTAGGGGCGTGGTTAAGTCTGCGGGCATGAAGTCGCTGTAGCGCATGGCTCTGGGCTTGGCAGACATCCATTAAAGGTACACATCACAGATGTTTCATTGCGGTGTTCCTGTACAGATCGGATAAAACTCGTAAAGAATCGAATTTACAGGAGAAAGGACGAGATGAGAAGCTACCGGGGTACACTATAGAATCGCAACACTTTATCAGTGAAAGTTGTTTTCAATCTCGAGTGCCACCTAGTGACTAATAGTGGGAACAACACTCAGTATGTGAGATTCAACTTATTTCCATAAGCGTTTTCCAAATGACTTTATTATGTGAAAGTTGTTTTGGGACATACAGATAAATTAACTGTTAAACATTGACATCTAAGTAAAAACAATTAACATAAAGTTTGCTGTTACCTTCAAAACAAAATCTTTATATTTTCTTGTTCCAGCCTCTGCTCTTCTGTAAAACAATACTGCATCAAACATATTCCCCCTGGGCCAGTATACCCATCATTTATCAGATCAATAACACTTGATATGAATTATTTTAATATGTGGAAACACTGTACGATAGACCTGCGGACACATAAGATGACCAACATTTGACTCCTTGAGCACTTAACCTTTGCTTTAAAATGTATTTTATATTTAGATGAGTCAGGGGGTGTGTGTGACACTGCAGTGTCTGTGTTTAAGAAATGTAATCCTCGGGGGTGGGCATAAAGTGAAAAACGTACCTAGTGAACCCTTCCCATTGCTCCTTGCTTTCATTTTCCTTCTTTTCCATCACCCTGTGCCACTTGTTTCTCCAGAACACCTGACCATGTCAACTGTTAACACAGCAGCGATGGATCCCACCAAGATGGGGGTTGGCCGGGCGATTGCTGTGCTGACTTCAGGTGGAGATGCCCAAGGTAAGCTGGAAGTAGAGTTTGGTCTTTCATTTTCTGCTTCTCTTTTACAGACTACTTTATGGCAACCCTGGTACAACCAAGAGTCTAGAGATAGTATGGCGGTATCTGATAGGGTGTCTAAAGAAGGCAAAGGGGTGTTAAAAATGACTAATAGTTTTCAAAATAAATAACAACACAGCCAACCTTGCATGGATTAGATCATTGTGTATTTGAATATCAAAATCGGACAAATTATTATTTATTATTATTATTTTTAATATAAAAGAGCAATTTTTTTTTTGAGCAATACTAAATACATGGGTATCAGTTAATAAATAAAAAGCATTGATTATGAAATGATTTATAATTTGACAGTGGCACATATCTGTTTTCTTGTTTGATTTGCTGATTTTTGGTTGACTAAGTTCAACATAGCCTTTAAGCTTTGGCCTGTTCCCTGTCTGCGTTTTCGCAATAGTGAGCTAACTTTAGCACCATTGACCTTCTGTAATCACATAAGGTCATAAAAACAACCTTTTCTTATTTCTGCACACCCTTTGATCTTTTTTTGCATCCAGAAGATGTATTTAATTTAGGCGGTCATATAGGACATAACAATTGCATTTGAATAAATAACTCTATAATGTTTGAAAAAATGGCCATATGACACAAACACAAGCAAACACAAGATGACAATAATTTGATTTATTAAGTCTGCAACCTTTTGCAGTGAAATTCAAGTTGATATTTATATTTAGATCAGTCCGTATTTTCACAGCTGCTTTTGAAACTAGATACCATGACTTGGTTTTGTACGCATTTGAAACACCTTGAACTTTAGTTCACACCATGCAGTGGAAAAGAGAAGTAAGATGACCTCATGCTCAGTAATAACACAATCTGAAGATAAAGAACTGAGATATCATGTGAGGTTGGAGCTTACAGCGGACCCCCTCATATTCTAGGAGCCCAAAAGGGGGTATGCTGGGGTTGGGACACTACTAGATGGGGGATGGAGGTGGTGCATACTGAGAAAATATATACGTTATAATAAACATAAAGTAACATTGGGTGAAAGTGTCTGCCAAAATGTGAATGTGTGTGTTTTGTAGGAATGAATGCAGCTGTGAGGGCCACTGTCAGGGTAGGCCTGTACACTGGAGCTAAAGTCTTCTTCGTGCATGAGGTACGTTATTATATGAGAGTCTATTTATAAGAATAATAAGTAGTATTATGCATCTTGTGTTAGTAGAGTGAAATGATGGTGTATACAAGCCATAACCAGTGCTTGTTGAAGTCTGTTATTAAAGGGGTAGTTCACTTAAAATGACAAATTCTCTCATTACATTTTCACTGCCATGTCATTTAAAACCTCCGTATGACTCCTTCTTGTCGTTGGGTCAACTATTAAAATGATAATTCAACAAATGATTAATGAATTTAAATTTTTGGGTGAAATATTATGATAATATTTCAGTAAATGATGAAAGAATTTACATTTTTGGGTGAACTATTAAAACAATATTTCTGTAAATGATGAAAGAATTAACATTTTGGGGTAAACTATTAAAATAATAATTCCGTAAATATTGAAAAAAATACATTTTTGAGTGAACTATCAAAATAATATTTCAGTAAAGGGTGAAAGAATTATATTTTGGGTGAACTTTCCCATTAGTGCAAAGAGCATAATAAAAAACTACAGAAAATAGCCCTGTTGTAATTTATTATAATGTTTTGGATGTTTATTGTGCGCAGGGCTATCAGGGATTGGTTGATGGAGGAGATAACATTCGTCCTGCTACCTGGGAGAGTGTGTCCATGATGCTCCAGCTGGTGAACCTACACTTACGGACACAAGATTTGACAATACTGTGTTTTATTTGACAAAGCATCCTGATTGAGTCTTGTCTTTAAAGGGTGGTACAGTCATTGGCAGTGCCCGATGTATGGATTTCCAGGCCAGGGAGGGGCGTTTGAAAGCTGCCTACAATCTTGTCAAGCTGAGCATCACCAACCTTTGTGTTATTGGTGGTGATGGCAGTTTAACTGGTGCTAACATATTTCGGACCGAATGGAGCGACTTACTGAAAGAACTGGTTGCCAAAGGCAAGAATCTTTTACTACATAAAAATATCAATGTGTGATCCATACCAAAGGTACTATTCTTAAAGGGATAGTTCACCCAAAAATGAAAGTTCTGTCATTGTCTCACTCTCATGTCATTTCAAACCTGTATGACTTTTTTTCTTCTTTGTTCTTCTTTTGCTTCTATTCGTACACAGGTCGTATTACCAAGGAGGAAGCCAAAAATTCATCTCATCTGAACATTGTGGGCATGGTGGGATCTATCGACAACGACTTCTGCGGAACGGACATGACCATCGGCACAGACTCTGCCCTGCATCGCATTATCGAGGTGGTGGACAGCATCACCACAACGGCACAGAGGTTGTGAACATCAGCACCTAGTCAAAATTTAGGGATGTTTAATGAATATTTTCAAATGATGATGCTTTTGCTATTCTTTACAGCCACCAACGTGCATTCATCCTGGAGGTCATGGGAAGACATTGTGGGTAGGACTACATTCATTTTTGAAAAGATTTCATATGAAAATGTTTGAGAGGTGGTACAGTTTGTGTATTTCACCGACATTGTGCGTGTTTTAGTTACTTAGCTCTGGTTAGTGCTCTTGCCTGCGGTGCCGATTGGGTATTTATACCAGAGATGCCCCCGGATGATGGGTGGGAGGATCACTTGTGCAGAAGACTCACGGAGGTACAAAGAAACAGACAACATACATTAATATAACATACGGTAGTTTATAATGGTATTCAATCAGTGATATGTCAAATAAAGGAGCATTTCGACATGTTATGGCATCTGCTCCTAACAGACCAGAAACTGGGGTTCTCGTCTCAATGTGATCATTGTGGCTGAGGGAGCAATCAATAAAGAAGGAAAGCCAATCACCTCTGACCACCTAAGAGAGGTAGCTTATCCAAAATTGTATTATGGTCAGGTTCTGACATATTATGGTGCAGTATTTTAGTAAACAAATCAATGTCTGTTCTTTTTGGGACAGTTGGTGACAAAGAGGCTGGGCTTTGATACTCGTGCCACTATCTTGGGTCATGTGCAGAGAGGCGGCACACCCTCAGCTTTTGACAGAGTGCTCGTGAGTTCATCATTTATCTTTTACAGTCTTTATCTCTGTCTATCGCTCTGATATCTTTCACCCTGTTTTGTTATATCAGGGCAGTAGAATGGGGGTGGAGGCCGTGATGGCGTTGCTAGAAGCGACTCCAGAAACCCCTGCATGTGTGGTCAGTCTGTCTGGAAACCAAGCTGTCAGACTTCCCCTGATGGAGTGTGTGCAAGTGGTGGGTAAACACTCACAGTGATCTTACTGTATCTAGTGATCTTACTTTAAAAGGTCACTCGGGTAATTTATTTTTGCTGGCGAATGTGCCCACCAAGATAATATGATAAACTGTGTTATTAGGATATTGATACAGCAGGATTCTTCTTTCACGTACATCTAGTTTTACATTTTATAAAAACAAATTATTTACATCTTTTATTTTACAAATAAATACATATTTGATATAAATATATATATATATATATTTAATATAAAGGAATAGTTCGCCTAAGAATACAATTATTTATTCACCCTCATGCCATTTAAAACCTGTATATGACTCTTATTTATATGAAACACAAAAGAAGATATTTTGAGAAATGTCTAGGAGGCAGTGTTGTGTGGTTGCCAGCGTTCTTCAAAATATCATCAAAAAAAGTCATACAGGTTTCGAATCACATGAAGGTGAGTACTTGATGAAATATTATTCATTTATTGGTGATCTTATGAGTTATTTATGGGTGATTTTTTTCCAAATCTCGTGTGCTGTATATAAGTGTCTGAAAGAAAATGTTTTTCTGTTCTTTAAAATTCTCTTTTTTTATTTAGACGAAGGATGTCACAGTTGCTATGAAAGAACGACGATTTGATGAAGCTGTGAAACTCAGGGGAAAGTATGTTGAAGAAAAGTCCGTCTGGCTGTTCTTTGTCATTTAATTGTTTCGCTTTTTGAATTTACATTGTGACTCCCTAATAAAGCGAAAATATGTCTCTGCAGGAGTTTTGAAAATAACTGGAACACATATAAACTCTTGGCTCATGTGCGGGTCCCAGACACCAAGGTGAGCAGAATCTAAATGAAAAGAATGAAGAATGTTTTTGTATTTATTAATAATAATCAAGTGTACTTCTTCTTTGTGCTTTTCATCTCTTTCTTTCTTTAGAGCAACATTAATGTGGCTATTTTGAACGTGGGTGCTCCCTGTGCTGGCATGAACGCTGCCGTGCGTGCGGCTGTCAGGATTGGCATCATCCAGGGCCACAACATGCTTGCGGTTCATGATGGCTTTGAGGGCCTGGCAGAGGCTAAGGTAAGCAGTTTAATCTGCTTGTGTAAGGGCCTTGTTCTATTATGTTAACAATTTGGGCACAGATTTTGCTCATGTTTGTGTTATTTATTGTTAGATTGAGCCTATTACCTGGAACACTGTTGGAGATTGGACAGGAAATGGTGGCTCTGTGTTAGGCACCAAAAGGTATTTGGACTTTTGTAAAAAATTAGTGGGTCACGTTTGTTCTGATAAGGTCGACATTTATTAAAAAAGGTAATCTTGGTCATTAGGGTAAATTTGTTAAATGTCCAGTATATGAAATTTAGAAGCATCTAGCGGTGAGGTTGCGAATTGCAAACAATGGCTCACTCCACCCATCCCTCTCTTTTTCGAAGCACTCTGGTGGCTGACACAGAACAAAGTAGTCGTCACGTTTTCACTTCTTTGACAAAGGAGATAACGTATTCACGAAACGCGCTCTGTAGAGCAGTTTGTCCGTTTAGGGCTACCGTAGAAACAACATGGCTAAACCACGTAAGGGGCCCCGCGGAGTATGTAGATAGAAACATACACTTCTGAAGACGTTCAGTAGTTATGTATATTATATTGCATTTCTGATAAAATAGATCCTCCAAAACATTTAACACTAGACCTTTAACTTTCCTATGATGATGCATGTGCCGGGTTGTACTGTGCTGGATCGCCACTTGGGTCCAATGTTAAAACTTCTGTACTGTATAACCAGTCCAGAATCTGTGCTTTAGAATCATGCCTTGATCTTTCTCAAAAAAAGATTTCTGCGTCATACGAAAATGTTTCCTTTTCTCTTTTGCTTGTGCAGAGTTTTACCTGGAAAGTACTTGGAGGAGATTAGCTTGAATATTGCCAAGTACAATATTCACGCTCTGGTCATAATTGGGGGTTTTGAGGCAAGTGACCCCAAATATCATGAAGAAAAGTTCTTGTACTTATTTGCGTGAATTCATTCAGTAAACATGTTAAATTAAAAGCTGCCTTCTTCCTGATCTTCCATGTTCAGGCGTTTTCAGGTGGCCTGGAGCTGGTGCAAGGCAGAGAGAAGTATGAAGAGTTGTGTATTCCCATGGTGGTCATTCCAGCTACCGTATCGAACAACGTTCCTGGCTCAGACTTCAGCATTGGAGCCGACACGGCCCTCAACACCATCACCACGGTAAGCAAATAACAGACACTGTGAACAAAGTAAAAGTCAAGTTGGCCATGTCCTCATACAAGCTCTTATTCCTCCGTAGACTTGTGACAGGATCAAGCAGTCTGCAGCTGGCACTAAGCGACGTGTGTTTATTATTGAGACTATGGGAGGATACTGTGGCTATTTAGCTACGATGGCTGGCCTCTCGGCAGGAGCAGATGCTGCTTATATATATGAAGAGAAATTTGCCATTCGGGACTTGGAGGTAAATAGAAAACACGTATAACATTTGTGGGCTCCAGAGTTAATGAATGTCACAATTGACTGGATTTGTTTGGATTAACCCAATATTTTTTTTATAGGCAAATGTTGAGCATCTTGTTGAGAAGATGAAAACCACAGTTAAGAGAGGATTAATTCTCAGGTTTGACATTTAAATAAATACAAATCTTTATAGCTTGATTTTGCTATTAAGATGAAACTTTTTTTTGGATGAAACACCAACTGGGCATTATATCATCATCATATGTTGTAGAAATGAGAGCTGCAATTCTAACTACACCACTGACTTCATCTTTAACCTGTACTCAGAGGAAGGAAAAGGTGTATTCGACTGTCGTAAGAACGTCCTCGGCCACATGCAGCAGGTTAGATTATCACAAACCCTGTGAACTCTTTTGATTCACTCGAACTGACATGAATTGACATTTAACATGTTTTTTGTTTTTAGGGTGGCACCCCTACACCTTTTGACAGAAACTTTGCCACCAAGATGGGTGCTAAGTCTGTGCTCTGGATAACAGAGAAACTGAAGGGGTGCTATAGACATGGTGAGAGTTCATTAAAGGCGGAGTGTCCGATTTCTCTTACCTGTTGTTGATGTTCAAAGCAACAAAACAGACACACGCCTCCCCCATCTTTCGCTTTCATCAGCGCTCGGCTCGACTAATGTCCGTCCCTCGCATTGTGCACCTCACTGCTGATTGGCTACAAGGTTGTTTTGGTACTCGGCCCATCTTTGTATAAACAAGCGTAATTCGGTAATCGGACACCCCCCTTTAAGTTCATTAAATTCATTCATTGTTATGTTATATAATTCAGTTGTTGTTTATAAGCAGAGCCTATTGTGAATATTACTTTATGTACAGGAAGAATCTTTGCCAACACTCCAGATTCTGCGTGTGTGTTGGGAATGAGAAAGAGAGGCCTGATGCTACAGCCTTTGGCTGAACTTAAGGAACAAACAGATTTCGAGTAATAACCAATTATTCATGATTCATAATCTTGTTTATGTGACATAATTCATTACCGTATCACAAAAAAACATACCCAATGTTCATTTCTCCTCCAAAAATCACCCTTATCTCTTTCTCCAAGGCACCGTATACCAAAGAGCCAGTGGTGGTTGAAGCTGAGGCCTATTATGAAGATCTTGGCCAAGTATAAGATCAATCTGGACACCTCTGAGCATGCTCCGATGGAACATGTCATCAGTGAGAAGCCTCCAGTACGACTCTAGAAGTAATGACGTGCAAGAATAATGGACATGTTTTGTCTACACCGCAAATCATTTTGCAAACACAGAATTATTGGTGACTTTGAATGTTTGAAATCTTTTTCGACTTATTATCTACTTCTAGTTATTTATTCACCTATCTCTCTAATGCTTTTCTGTAGTTTGTATTGAGAGCATCTGTGGTTACAGGGTAATATTGTACTGTCAATATCTGAATTAAAATAGTCTTACTATGAAGTATCTTTGTCTGTTTATAAAGGCCTACAAGTACAGGACCATATAGCTTAAATGGATAGTTTACCCTAAAATGGTCATCATTTACTTGCACTCATGTCATTTAAAACCTTTATGACTTTCTTTTGTTGTGGAAGACAAAAGAAAATATTTTGAGAATTGTCTCTGATTTTGTGATCATACAATGGAAGTCAATGGGGGGCAGTGTTGTTAAGTCGGCAGCATTCTTCAAAATATCTTCTTCCATGTTCGAAAGCCATGCATAGGATATGAAATACAAATTTGATTACAAACAGATTGTGTATTGACTCAAATTGCTGACAAAAAACTTCCATGAATCTCCATTCAAAGGCAAAGGACAATGTTCACCACCAGATGTCAGTCATGAATGATTCATCCTCGACTTGCTTTGAATAAGCCTATCCTTATATTTATCTTAGGTAATTTACAGTTGCACTTATCCTCCAGTTTGTCTTGGTATGCATGCACTGTTTAACTGGGATGTTTTAATAAACTCATAAACAACCCTTGGCTGTTACATTTATTCTGAAGTTTTGAGGCTTTTTGCAATTTAGAAAGACCGTCTTAGTAACTGCGAAATAGAACAATAAACATCAAGAAATAAATACATTTACAATGTATGACGAAAACATTTATTGGAAAAAAACCTTTATTTTGACATGCAGTCGCGCGTCAGCCCTTGCAGTAGCCGGAAGTTGAGCGGATCAACTTCAGAGGGTATCAAGAGGTCGCTGAGGAGTGTGGGACGGTGGCGGTCTGAGTTAATGTCTGCCTAATCATTGGGAGCTGCGTGTCCCCTGTGTCCGTCTCCCGTTTAGGAATGCACCGTATGACATAACTGCTCGTGTAAAACGCGAGGAAGATACTTCAGGAGCGAAATCGCTATTTTCACCGCTTGCTCTGTCATTTTCGTCCGTCGGTTCACGAACGTTGGAGCTTGCGCCGTAATAGTCGATGCATTGGTAGCTAGCCAGCTTGCTAGCAGGAGAACTAGCCCATTCGGTGGCTAGCCAAACATCTCGAACTCCGAGCTGACGTTACCTTACGCCTAGTAGGTTAACAGGATTTTCAACCGGACCGTTCAGACACTCAAGGCTACCGTGCATATCCTGGTGTAATAGCGAACTATTCGATCTGCGAAAAGGGCGACTCGTGGGGGGCAGGGAGAGAACGGCGGAGGCGCAGTGAGCCAGGAGCGGCCGATGAGTTCAGACCAGGGCGGAGAGCCGCAGCTGCAGGAGGAGGTTGAGCCGGGACCCGTATCCCGTGGGGAGGACGAGATCACACCCGGGACCGGGGGAGATTCAGGCGTCATGGTACGTACAGGCCTCTTGGTTGGTAAGCGCCCTCACGCCCCCCTCCCCAACAGGATGATAAGTCTTTGGCCGTTGCCCTTCTTAAAAATAGGGTCATAGCATGATCGCTCGCTATATAAGGCCATCGGTCGGTTTACACAGCGGATCTGCAAGCTTGCAAGCTTTGACATCACCTAAATTAAAAGCTGGCCGTGGGGTTGAAGACTCTTCCTGTCGGCAATTGACAGAACGATGCATTAATCTCATAGCTGGCCTACATACAAGATCCATCTCGAATCTGAGGCTCAACTTTGAGAGGGACATCATGTTTGTGGTTTTAAGATAGCTGCCCTCGTCTCCCTCTATCACGTACAGACGTGCTGTTTGCTGATTAGACTGTCAAGCACGACAGGAGTTTAGCCGGCTAAGTTATTAGCACACATGCTAGCAAAATACACGGATATGAGCAGCTTGTTCAACCTTTACCAACGAATTATCTATTGGTTAAGGGAACCAGATTTTAGTCTAGTCCATTCGATAGCAACCCTGGTGTAGTTCATAAGCGTTACTGAAAAAAAGATTTAACGGCCTCGTTTCATAAGCTTATTCACGCAGTCATATGACACACATGAGCTGTGCTCTCAACGAGCTAAAAGCAACCAGTACAGACGGATGGAAATCTGGTCTCGATTTGTGTTGTATTAAAGCAAACAAAATTGTTTCAGTCTGTGTTTGTTCTATGACGAAGTCCTTTTATATGCATTGATGAAACCTTTCCTGCTCTTCTGGGTTGGGAGGACCAGCGGCAACTATCAGAGAACGTGTCGGTTTTCGGCCCAAATAATACATTTTTGATTGAGATCGTCCAGAAATACTTGACACGTGCTTTTCGGCAGGTATCATAAAGGGTCTTTTAGTGTTCGTGTCCGAGTCACCCTAAGCCCAACAGCTGTTTTTGAAAGCGTTTGTATGAAGAATGTGTTTTGTGGCAGGTGGTTGTCCCCAATGGCGCCCCCGTGGGCTTGTAAAAGGACCGTGTTTTGTTTAGCATTTAATACAGTAAAACAATTACACTGTGTGTTAGTAACCAATAAGGTTTAGGGGTCTGGAAACTTGCACAAAAGCATTGGAAAGATATTATTTTATATTACACGAAAACTAGATTTATTTCTGTAAGTCCATCGATGTACTTGCGGAGACACCACGCGCTGCGAATTGACTGACGTGCCTCGCGGGTAACAGTGAGTGACGCAAAACGTCGCTTTTGCGGTTCATGTGCGGAAGACTCGAGCCCATGTGCTTCTGCTAGCCTAGCTTTGCTTTTGTAAGTTTTAAATTAATTGTTTACTAACGCTGGACTAAAGCGAAAGCTACAGTTTGGTCCAGTCTAGCCTGGAGCGGCGTGACCGAGATATACCGCTTTAACAACTTTGCATCACGTCGGTTTAAATAGGAAGAAAGGAAATGCTGTTATTTCTAGAGGTGAGTGGGGAACTGTCGCATCCCGTGTTTAACCCGTACCCTTTTTATTAGTAATCCACGGCGCAAAACCTGATGTTTTATTCATGAATGGAGTGCATCTGTGGACATGGTATCATTATGTGTGTCTTGGTATGTTTCTGGTACTTTAAACTCGTTATTGATTGAAGTGCCGTCAGGTTATACCAGGTAACAAGGTTGTTTTTGAGGCGAGGTGATGTGATGTCAAGGAAACGCCTGGTAAGTGGTCTTGTCGGGGTATAATCGCTGTCACTCACCATAAGTAAACAAACCCTGAGGTAATGGCAACAACAGGACTTTCGCACTTCAATGAGGGACGTCAAGGTCCCTATTGTATGTTTTAACACAGGCCTACATTATTAAACGTCTTAAGTGGATTAACTTTTAGTGAATTTTTGTGCAGGTCACTGCTAAAGGAGCTGGTCTAAACCCTAATGCCAAGGTGTGGCAGGAGATCCCTGCAACCCAAACTGAGGCTCCTGTAGATGACACTGAGGCTACCCCCTGGTCCCAGAACAATATGGCTGAAGGTGATAGAAATGTCCACCTCTTTTTTACTCTGATGGTTCATAATTGACTCAACCATGTGTTGAAACAACTCAGCATTTTCTAGTGTAATGATTTTTTTAGGACTATGGTAATTTTGTACGGAATAAAAACTCAATCCTAATCTTTATCTCTAAAGGTCGTTAAATAGTAGCCTAGATGATACGACCTGCAGGTTGTTACACAGCTTAACTTGTTTAATTATCATAATAGGGGAGTATGTTATTCGATTTATTGAGCTGTTTATATCATTTATTTATTTCAATATTCACTTGATTACTTCTGAAGGTAAACAATACACGGCATGTTTTCCCACCTCAGAGGACAACAACATTTCAAGCACTGTTGTGGGTGTGGTGAACGGTATGGACCCACCTGACCAAAGCTTCCCAGTTTGTGAGCAGACTACAGCAACCAGTGGTAAGTATCCAAAAATATCACTTGCATTCCTATTATGATGGTATACATTCAGAGGCCATGTATAAGAAATTATACACTTGGACTGTCCAGGGGTTTAACTTAACAAGCATCTATTAGGATTCTCTTGTAACACACTTACCTTGAAGTGTTATTGTATTGTTTCTACATAGTTGAGTCCAAACTCCCCGAAGAACAGCCTCTCTCTGAGGAGTCTTTGCGCGAGTCTCTCAAAAAAGAACTGGAGTTTTGTTTCTCCAGGTAAGTGCAGTCTTGTAATGCGGTTCAAGCTTTCATTTTAATCTAAGTAAACGGCACCTTACACCCACTCTCAACCCATTAATTGCCTTTCTGGTGCTTCTTACTTTCTACAGGGAGAACTTATCTAAGGATCTTTACCTAATATCTCAAATGGACAGCGACCAGTTTGTCCCCATTTGGACTATTGCCAGCATGGAAGGAATCAAAGTCCTCACAACTGACATGGACCTCATCTTGGATGTACTGCGGTGTAAGCGTGTCATTTATGATTTTGTTCTTGTATTCTTTGTCATGGAGGCATTTCTTTGACGTCACTGTTTGATTTTTTGAACCCTTTCTACAGCATCTCCTATGGTCCAAGTCGACGAGAAGGGCGAAAAAGTGCGGCCAAATCACAAGCGCTGCATTATCATCCTGCGGGAAGTCCCGGAAACGACCCCTGTTGAGGTAACAGATATTGTCAAGATGTTTCCCCTACCATTGCCTTAGGGGGTGCCCCGCCCCTCCGACGGAACCCCCGACCCCCTTCAAGGTCGAGTTCATTTTATTTTCTATATAGCGCCAGATCACAAGAGAAAAGGATTTAAGGTTACCTTTCCTACAGAACATGTCTATACCTTGTTCTTTTAATAAACAAACTAAATAGCATTATGGTATTTATCTTATTTATCTTATTTAAACAGCGACATGTCATTTCTGTCTCTACGTTTACAATTCTCCTTTTCTCTCCGTATCGAGTTCCACCCCGATGCGCGTGCACACACACAGACACGTGCACTCACATACACAGGTTAGCACACTCCCACCAGCGGACAGAGAGCACGTGTCGGAAAATATGTTGCGTCAACCACCTGAGAAGCAAGCAGATAAAATATATTTGCGGTTTTGAACGCACCCAGGGTGAAGAAAATGGCAATGACATTTGCTCTCTTGCTCCGAGTCCAAGTACAGAGAAGACGCATGCCCTGCCCCTGACAAGCAATGGCAATCCTGTCTAGTCACCACCGCATGACAGGTTTTAACCCAATTTGGCTTTGTTCCATCCGCACCACGAGACAGAATGAACCATTCAAAACATCAGACTATTTCTGTTGTTTAAATTAAGCGGCGTATGCGTCTATATAACTGAGATCTACACATCATTCTTTCAGTTGTTACATTTTGTTGTCAGTAGTTTCATTAAATATTAAAAAAGGGCCACAAGGACTTCGCTTTAGCACCAGAGCCTACAACACATTTTCTCAGTAACCAGCCCTTGCAATGTTTCCTACATACTGTGGGTATCAAAATATAAAATAAATGGCCTCACAAAACATTACATGTTAACTTTTTATATACATATTCGACTGGGCTTTATTGATTAAAATATTTTAAAAAGTATTGTCCAGACCTCCGCCCCCCCCCAAGGCCATAAACCTAGGGGAAACACTGCACTCTTTATAGCATTGTTGAAATCTTTTACATGAATGTTTTGTTTTGTACCAGGAAGTGGAAGCCTTGTTTAAGAATGACAACTGTCCTAAAGTTATAAGTGTGGAATTTGCACATAACAACAACTGGTACATTACATTCCAATCGGACACGGATGCTCAGCAGGTAGGAACATCTGTTTTAAATCTCTTTATTCACAGATAAAAAATGATAAATAAATAATAATAATAAAAAATGCCATGGAATTCAATCTGATTGTGTTTTTTTTACCTTACAGGCATATAGATATTTACGGGAAGAAGTAAAGATATTTCAGGGAAAACCAATCATGGTGTGTTGAGTTTTATGACAATGTTTAGGATTAACGGTGTACTCAGTGTTTAAGTTGGACTGCAAGATAAAAGTAACTCCAAAAAGTAGCATCTAGATGTTAATGTGATCCTTACATTAGCACATGAAGTTTGCAAATGACTTTGAGTTTTTAGCAAACTAACATGACTGAGTGCACCTTAAAGTGCTTTTTCTATTTGTGCGTAAGATGATTTGTTGTCACATTATTTACATTTTGGTTTTCTTTATCTTCAGGCCAGAATAAAAGCCATCAACACATTCTTTGCTAAGAATGGTTACCGCAGCCTGGACTGCAGTGTGTACCCTCAGCAATCTCCCACACAGTCCCAATACACCTCTCCTCTCTTTATGCAACCTGTTTACAGCCCCCAGCAGCAGTACCCACTTTATGGCATCGTACCTCCTACCTGGACGCCATCTCCTACTCCGTACTTTGAGACTCCTCTGGTGAGTCTCGTTTGTAAGGTTAACAAGTGTCAATAATTGGTATGCTATAAGATGGCCTTTAATATTGACATTCATTCAATGAGCAAGTGTTCTTATCCAGAGGGAATTGCAAATTATTACAAATGCAGGGAATCCAACAGAAGCTCAATCACATAGATTAGACCATATTAGGAGTGGCCGCATTGCAGGATTTCAAAATAAGAGTACCTTGCGTATATGTTTGGAATTTTTATAAGAGGTAAACTTAAGATGCTTTGTTCCCACAGGCACCTTTTCCCAACAGTGGTTTCGTCAATGGCTTTAGCTCACCCGGACACTACAAAACTGGCTCAAATTCTCTCAACCTTAGCCGTCCCTTCAGCAGGAACCGGTAGGTCAAGCTGGGAGCTTTGTTTTTGCTCTCTGATAGGTTTTTTTCTGGTGTTTATTTTTAGCATTAACCGATGTAAAGGTGATACCCATGTTTCTATATCGTAGTAAGTTCATAACTTGCATTCAAGAACAAAGTTAAAGTAAGTGTGAGAATCTAGGTCACCGTAGATCACTTGGAAATTGTTTTTCTTACTGTTCCCACAGTGTTCCACTATATTCAAGAAAGAATGTAATAAATGCCTTCAGGTACATCTTTAAAACTTAAAAATCATATCAACTTTATCATCAATCCATTCTTACTGCCCTCCCAGACATTGAAGTTGTAAGCTTTGGTGTCCGGCAACGGGAATTCTGGTTGACTAACATAAAGGTGTATGGGTCAAGGAAAATAATAAACTAATATGGTGTTCAGCGATTAATAATAGAATATTATATTATGGGATTGTTGGGTATGTACGGCCTATTATTTCACTAATGGCCTTTTACATTTCATAGTAAACTAACCTTTTTTTATTTAAGAAACATAAGTACTCTGGGTCATATTTGAATAATCATTGTGCGAACAGATTTAAATGGTGTCCTCCATCTCCTCCGTGATTTATTTCATCTGATGAAAGTTAAGTATTGGATTGTTTTGAGGTGTCTTAACAATTGAGAACAGAAAAGTATCTAAAGAAACGCTTTAGGATATTGGTTCCCATACTTTGACGCATGTGACAGGAGGACGATAGGACAGAGCATTGTATTGTTGTAAAAAAGAAGTGTGAGTGAAACAAACCATTGTTGAACTTTCTATAACGGATAATGTAATAACTTATCCACTGTGAGTAAACCACAAAAAAACTTTAAATTATTAAACTTAATAAATGCATGTTCTTCCTAAACTGAGATTAATCACAATTAAATAGTTAAACACTTGACAGACCCAAAATCAATGAAAATAAATCCCAGGAATTGTTATGTTCTCACTGACAGCAGAAGGTAAAGTGATTTTTAAACCCAAAATTTGCCTTTTCCGTTGGTCCATTGCATGCTGCCTGAAAGATCATCTCATATATCTACACAGTCCTTGTTAAACAGAAATCTTTAACAGGAGACACTTTCGCAAACACGCAGATCTCACTGATACTACTTTTGATATGTGTAGGAACCACGTAAAGCCTCAGACGAGGGCTAATGATGGACTGTCTTCCACGGTGTCCCCGGTGGCTCTTGTGGACGGACTTTCTGGCCTGCACAGTCCACAGCTTTCCAACAGCAGTGGGCCGGTGCTACAATCCACTGAGCTTAACTCTTTCCCACAACTCTCTTCCAACGAGCCAACAGATGACGGTACCTTGGGACGTGGCAGGTTTGTTTTGTTTGTTTTTTAAATGAAAAAAAAAACGATGTACTAATTACTTTTTTGTGGACTCGCTTATCGTTAAACCTGCAAATGAAAATTGGATAGAAAGAAGTATTAAAACGTTATATACTTCCTGTTGATTCACTAAGATGACACATTTGTGGAATATCTTCTGAATAATTAAACATTTGTTTCAGGAGAACAACATACAGAGGCACTCGAAGGCGGCGAGAGGATGATCGCACAACAGTAATGCATTCATATAGTTTTTCTTCAGTTTACATAATATCACTTTCTAGTTGTGCCTTTTTAATGTTTTATTTCTTATTTCTTCAGAGACCCCTTCCTCTGTCTCAAGTAAAGCCCCCGACCCCCAAGTTTGACCTGGCTGCCTCCAACTTCCCTCCACTGCCAGGCTGCTCTGCCAGTCCGCAGGGGGAGCCTGTATTGGAGAACCGCCTCTCTGATGTTGTACGAGGCCTGAATAGGGACAAGGTTAGTTTGGAGCTAATGATAAATGTCAAGAGCTTTTTGCATTGGATTTCGATTAGTTCATTGCTTTTTCCTTTTTTCTTTTAGCAACATGATTCAAACAAAGAGTCCACTGTGAGTTCCATAGGCCCAGCCACAGAGGAAACGGTCTCTAGGTCCACCCAGCCTGTGGTCAAGACGACTGCACACATCCCTGACCCTGTGACCTCCAAGTAAGCTTTTGTTACATCTTGCAGGTTAACCATATGGTGTCATTCAAAATCAACTAGTAGTTAACGGAAATTTGCAGCTCGCCCCATTAGGGCCTTATCATTTTATAATTGTGTTTTGGCTTGATCTCTGTTGCCTTTACGCCGTAGCTCGAACCACCTGGAAAAGAAACTGGAAAAGACTGATCCTCCTGTCAATAAAGAGGTGCCTGCGACTCCTGTGACTCCTGTTCCCATCGCAACGGTGATGCCCACCCCCTCCCAAACAGCACCTGGCCCGAAGCTTCAGCCCAGCTCAGCCACTCCTGCATCCCCCCAGTCTAACACTGCCCCCTCCAGTACCCCAGCACTGGTGAGTTATAGATCCTCACAGACTGTCAAATATATTTGGACAAGCCAAGTAAAGATGGTATTTGACCTTCTTTAAGAGCGGTCACGTAGATTGCAGTGCATGCGCATTAACACATGAACCATTTTTCGAACGTTTTTACCTGTTTTTCATCAGGAACCTCGCAAGCTCAGTTACGCTGAAGTATGTCAGCGACCACCTAAGGATCCCCCTCCTCCAGCAGCCACTACCAGCCCCAACAATGCAACCGCACATCCTCTTAGGGAGCTGCGTGTCAACAAGGCGGAGGAGCAGCCCTCCAGCCCTGCAACTAAACAGGAACGGCCTCAGGAAACGGGGGGCAACTGCAAGTCCAAGGAGGGCCGGCCGGCCCGTGACCCCCAGGGCTTTTCTCGCAGCAACGGACCCCCCAGAGCCAACACGGGGGGATTTAAGCTACGAGAGCAGCAGAGACGCCCTCAATTCGGCCATCGCAGTTCCCCACAGGGAGGATCCAGACACACTGGAAAAGAGCAGAACATCCCACCCATATCGCCAAAGTAAAGACTATGAAAAGAAATCCTTAATGTATGAATATTTACACACACATATAAAATATATATATATATATATATATAAAGAGATGAAATATGATATATAAATCAAAATTTAAAATGGTATTCACCTCTCCTGCCTGGAGCACTTCCAGAGGAAAAGTCTCATGAAGTGACAATGCACAGACTGGGGTATCCAGGCAAACGGGCTTCAGAAATCGGAAGCAGTACCTGCTTTCTGAAAGATGCCATCAAATAGGAAAATAAACATTTTACGCTTCTAGCTTGACAATGTCCCTTCAGAATGTAAATCCACGTTTTTGTTTTTCTGGAAAGGAGGATGGTCTCTCGGCTTCTTTGAGGAAAGGTAAAAAAGTGGGCGGTCTAATGACCCCGTTGATGAGATTGATTGGTTGTCTGCAAAGAGCATATGCACTAAGAAATGGAACATGCATAAAATATATGTCATGTACCTATACAAAGATATCACTTTGACATGCAACGATTCATCTTTTTTTTGCTATTGTTTTGGTTGCTTCGAATGCAATCGCAGGACGCTGGGGTGGTTTAGCGGTGTAAAGGAATCCTTGTTTGGAAGAATGTGGTTTGCCGTAGAGTTGATTTAGATTTGGGAAATAGATCCCAAATAGATTGTGATGCGTGCTTGAGTGGATAGTTTTGCAAGTAGCTTTAAGGGGTGACAGTGAGGTTTGGAGTTTTGCATTAGTTTGCGTGACGCACTGTAGCTCGTGGTAATTCTGTATGTTGTCAGTGCGCTCTCATAGTAAAAAAAGAGCATTACACGCAGGATAAAGACCAGCTTAGGAACTTTTTTAATGATTCTAAAATAAAGCCTGCTGTCACTTCATAAAGTTAAAGCGTGCCAGTTATGATCCTTACATCTCACTGATTTGCTGATGGGTGATTTTTTTTTTTTTTTTTTTTTAAATAGTTAGAGTAACCAACAGCCTGTGAATGATTACTTTTAACAGTCAGGTACATAGGCACTTGGATTCTTGGTCATCTCAGATTTGTCTGTTTTTTTTTGTATATTGTCCTCCCTGAACTGCTTTTGAGCATGCTCAAATATCCTGAAGATCAGGCCGTTTACTACGTTTACAGCATGGTGATGGTTTGGGCTGATGCAAGGCTTGTGCTTTCTTTGGGTGAGTTTTCTTTATAATTAGTAAGTTTAGGACTGTTTATCGATGGGGAGCACTGGATAGATTGGGTCAAGGAAGGCTAAAGCTTAGCTTGTTCAGTTCTATTTGTTATTGATGACCCTGAAACTGTTGGAATGACAAAATATTGTTACCACCGTTATAGCAGGACTTGCTGTATTTGTTTCTAAATTCGGGCTTATTCAGCGCATCTGTTTTGTTGGACCGTTGATCATTTCGAAAGAAGAATCTGCAGTGTAAGTCTGTGTGATTTTTAAAGGCGATTCATGATGTTTTGGTCATGCTCATATTTATGGCTCGGAGTGGATTCTCTGGCTCAGGATGACAAATTTCATTTCACTTTTCATTCCCGTTAGTTACAGCACCGTCACACTTTTATATGAACTTCCAATTTGGCAATCCTTTAATAATGTAAATACCAGGGACAGTCATTTCACGCCATTTTGTAGTTATAGGGTGACAAGGTTCGTAAGAGAATTGAATGTTATGCGCTCGGTGTCCCCTGAATGTGTCCTCGTGAATTGTAATACAATTTCCTTATTTAAGCTATCATGTTTCTTCCCTAAAGAGTGTTTTGACTGTTGGATAAATCTGGGGGAAAAAATCTTGTAATGATTTGAACAAGGTTTCTTATAGGTCTGCCATGGTGTAACGCAAGTGTCTAAATTGCTTTGCCCAAGTGTAGTGAGCTGCGTATTGATTCTGATAGGATGGCATGGGTTTGGCTAATTAGAAATTGACAGTTGAGTTGATTGATGGTACATGACAGTGACTGAGCTATGCGAAAACCATTATCTGGAGGAATGCGAGAGGCAGGAACGCGTTCACTACAAAGAAAGTGCTGTGATGAATTGGTGCTGTTATTTGAACGTTGAATCAGGAGGATACAGTATTGCTGATAAATTCTTTGTAAGTATTGCTTTTAAAAATTTATTTTAATTTATTTTAATTCTGCTGTCCATCCCCCACACAACCCATGTCCTTGTTATTGTTATCATGATTATGTACAAGAAGACGTTGGGAGAAAATCACAGATTTACCATATTTGTATATTTTTTTTGAGATTTCAGCCGAGAAAATACTTGATGCATTTACTAGAAGCTTAGTAATGCGCTAAATAACAAATCACTGGGGCTTTTTTGTTTGTTTTCATAAATGAATATGAGCAGCTAGTGGTTTAGCATAATGAAATGCACTAACTTAATTAAAAAAAACCTTATTGTTATGTAATGTGAAATTATACTAGGAGCATAAGGTAATGATATTGATGTTGACAGGCTTGCAAAAATGCAGAAAATAGCAAATTTCACTTTAATATTTGGGTTATTACTGTTCGTTGATTTAGGGGTTGGTGTGGCAAAGGGAATTATTATATAACAATGGATTGACGTGTATGAGACACTAAATTCTAGCTGTCTGCATAAAATGTCACAAAAAGAAAATAAATTATTTTGTTTTGGCCTTACAGTTTTGGCTGGTTCATTTGCCGCATTAATTGTTGTTTTCAAACTGCACTGTTTTGCATTTTTAACTGATTGGTTAAAGATTTTGTGTCAATAGACATTGCGTTTACTGTCTAATTTCTCTACAGGGCTTTTATCTGATAGTTTTAAATTCAGTTTCTGCAATTAAATGGAGGCTGAAATTGAAAGTTAACTTTCCAGATCATGTTCTTGGATATATTTTCTTTAAAATCTCAGATTATGATTACTTTCTAGGAGGGCCTCATGGTTGAAGATTTATTAGAACCACAGGCTGTATAAGACTTGCAAGTGCATGCATTGTTGGGATAAATATGATCTCAGATAAACTTGTTAACCAATGCCCATTTAAAGGGATACTTCCAAAAATGTAATTCCTGTCATCATCTACTCACCTTCATGTTGTTCCAAATCTGAATAAATGTTTTTGTTCTGATGAACACAGTGAAAGATATTTGAAAGAATGCTTATAACCCAACAGAGCTTTTGTTCTGTCGACTCCTATAGTAGGAACATTTACTTTATCATTTTTTGTTCTGTTGAACACAAAAGACGACATTTCGATGAATGTATGACAGCAAACCGTTCTGGGGCACTTTTGTTTTGACAACCGGTGTATTCCTACTATGGTAGTCTATGGGGGGCAAAATCTGTCTGGTTATAAGCATTCTTCCAAATATATCTCTCTGTGAACGTTAACATTTCCAGATCATATTCTTGGATATATTTTCTTACATCTTGCAGATAACTTTCCAGAAGGTCCTCATGGTTTAATATTTATAAGTACCACAAACTGTATAAGACTTGCAAGTGCATGCAGTGTTGGATAAAAAAGATCTCCGATAAACTTGGTAACAAATGCTCATTTAAAGGGACTCTTTCCCCCCCAAAAATAAATTCCTGTTATCATTTACTCACATTTCAGTTGTTCCAAATCTGCATAAATGTCTTTTTTGTCACGAACCCAGTGAAATATATTTTGATTAATTCTTATAACCAAACATATCTCCCCCCATGGACTCCCATAGTAGGAACATTTACTTATACTATTTTTTTGTTCTGTTGAACCCAAAAGAAGACATTTTGATTAATGTATGACAGCAAACCGTTCTGTGGCACTTTTGAAAACCATTGTATTCCTACTATGGTTGTCAATGGGGGGCAAAATCTGTCTATAAGCATTCTTCCAAACATCTTACTCTGTGAAAGTTAAAATTGCAATTTTACATTAACTTAGTGTGAACTCATGTCACGTCACAGAATTTATAACATTTTAGAATAACAGGACAAAATGTCAGGACAGTGACATTCATTCACTGGCCCTCGGTACGGGGCTCATCATGTCTATATTTGGCATTGACAGTATGGTATGTGAAGAATGGTCTTTCACACATACAGAAGCGGATACTAATAATAGCAGTATTTCCAGCCAAGCCACACGACGAATATGTTTCGTCGATGAAAACGGACCGATAAAGGTGATTTTAACCCGCAAACATGTCGCCGTTTATCATAGATCACTTCCTCTCATGACGTCACCGTGTTTGTGTTGAGCAGGCACTCGCGCGTTAGCTTCAAGCAGCAGCTGTTTTCGCTTTGTGGAGGTAACGTTTCTGTTTTAAAAACTATTCGTTAACGATCACTTATTTCACATATATGCTTTTGTTTTATTCTCGTGCCATTGAGTTGCCATTGATTTTTGACAAAAATCCAGAAGTAAGAAAATGTTATTTCACGTTCTGTGTGTTGAAACTAGCTTCAAGCGGCTAATTTGACGTTACTCCTGTAACAAAGGAGAACAACAAGCGATAAACAAAAAAACAGCTCTGTCTTTTTTGACAACCATACATTTGCAACTAGTAACAAGTTGCTACCTAGAAACCCGCAGTATTTCGTGTTTCATATGCTTGTTAAAGCTGTAACTGATCTGTCATAATGCGACCTTTTGTTGACAGCAAGACGCAATGACAGCAACCAGTGCTCACGGTGTATTTAAGTCATTTTTCTGCGTTAACATTCATTTGATGTTCATCAGATGTTGCATATAAAATAACCTTTTATAAGCATAGTGTTGGTACGTTGGCTTTCACGGCTAACCCAGACCACTGTATTATTTGATATGAACTGAGGAGTATGTAAAATGTCTGATGCCTTGTCTTAACAATACATTGATTAAAGCCATCGTAACAAATACGTGGCAAACGGAGTGAGCACACACTCATTTGAATAAACCAGCAACGATCTCATCAATGGTATTTAGCACAACAAAGGAGTGCTAACAGAAACATGTTGCATTTGCTTTTTTCAGTCTATTAATAGATTTTGTGTGTTTTTAATTTTGTGTCTGATTACAGCCATCTCATCTCGGTGTGGCAACACCCGTTCTGGGTGAAATGTCCTTTAGTTCCACATGAGCTCTACTATGTGGTACATCATGCAGAGTATTCAGAGCAAATACTCGCTGTCGGAAAGGCTCATTCGAACAATAGCAGCTATCCGTTCTTTTCCACATGATAATGTGGAAGACCTTATACGTAGGGTGAGTTATGCTGCCAAAGTTTTGACAGTTGTTTCATCTCTTACATTGTAAAAAATTGGTGTTTTAACCATATTTCTCATTCAAAAGGGGGCGGATGTGAACAGGATGCATGGCACATTGAAGCCTCTGCATTGTGCCTGCATGGTGGCTGACGCTGACTGTGTGGAGCTTTTGCTGGAGAAAGGTGCAGAGGTATAACATGCAAGACACCAAAATTTTGACAACGGGGTAATCTGGGTTGTTCCTATGGTATTCTGGGTCCTTTTTAGAATTTTGCCTATTGGTTAAAGTCAAAAACCATACAATAAGTTTTGATTTTAACTGAACCAAATATAATAAAGCTTAGGTCTCAATGGGTGTCCATGTTAAACACATCATTTTTTAATTGCTTGGCAGTAACTTCCCCAACATATTGCTTTCCCACATAGGTAAATGCTTTGGATGGTTACAACCGCACCGCGCTCCATTATGCAGCAGAGAAGGATGAGGGTTGTGTGGAGCTCTTATTAGAATATGGGGCCCAGCCTGATGCACTAGATGGTAACAAGGATACCCCACTGCACTGGGCTGCCTTCAAAGATAACCCCGAGTGTGTACGGGCACTTTTGGAGAGCGACGCCAGCCCCAATGTCCGTGATTACAATAACGACACGCCCCTCAGTTGGGCGGCCATGAAGGGCAACCTGGAGAGCGTGCGTGTGTTGCTGGAGTATGGAGCTCAAGTCCATGTGGTCAACTTAAAAGGCCAGACGCCGATATCACGACTGGTGGCGTTGCTGGCTCGTGGCCTGGGAACAGAGCAAGAGGAAGAGTGCCTGGATCTTCTTTGCCGTGCCGCCGGGAGGTTCGAGATCCGCAGGGCCGATGGCTCCTTACCACGTGAGCTCAGTAAAGATCCTCAGTTACTGGCTCGACTCACTAGCCTGGTGGCTCAGCCGCCTTCGTTACGGGCCCTGGCACGGTGCGCTGTGCGTAATAGCCTGGGAGTGCAATACCTCCCCAGTGCGGTGAAACAGCTCCCCTTACCAGAATCAGTGAAAGAATATGTGCTTCTCAGGGACTGAGGGCAGGGTAGGTGGGGGAGTGAGAAGACTGATATGGGAGGTAGATGTTTTTGTGTATGTGAACATGTGATTGTAATTTGTTGTAATCAGACTGCAATCTGAAATGTGTATGTCTATATACATTGAGTGAATAAGTGAGGAAGTTGCCTGTGTTTTTGCTGTTGTGTCATTGTACAAATGCAGGGTTGTGACATAATTATATGATTTGAAACAGAAAATCTAGATTTAGTAGGGAAGTTACAGTACAGTTGTAACACCAAAATTTTATTAACACATTTATTGAACTCATTCAATTTGTATCACTAGGTTAAACGATGTGAAATCCTCAAATTGCAAAAACGAAAATATTTACGAAATATTATTGACCAGTCAATCATATGAACACTTAACACTTTAACGTTGCACTTAAGTTATAATCCTATATTACATTTGATTTTTAATCACATTTTTTATGTAAGCAGCAGGATTTTATTTTTAAAAGATAGTTATTCTTTGTTATGTTTTTAAGTAAAATAAGTAACTTATGTTATATCATTATATTAAATCACTTTATGAAGTTTCCCAACCATCAAAAATAAATCCTTCTTGAAAGACTGGGAAACACATAAAGTGGTGGGTGCACAAAACAACTTTAAATGTCTATTGCTGTTTACTAGTCACTTTCAGAATCTATTTAATCATAAAGGGTTCACACGAATACATCACTTTTACCAACTGATTTGGTTTGTTGGAGTGTATTATGCATCTTTTATTTTGGTGCTTCTGGTTGCTGTGGTTCTAAGTTTGAGAGACAATAGTGGAAATTAATGGAATAAAAATAGCAAAATTTTACAGCTATCTTTTGTGTCAGCATTGAGATATTATTTTAGCTTGTCTAAGTCTTTAACCTGGGGTTCGTCATATTACCATGATCTTTATTAATACTTGCAGATTCTTTAAATTAAGATCAGTACTTGTGAAAACACACCAGATTTTCTTTTTAGGTCTGTTTCTATTTCTGTTTCTATTGCTTAAGAAATTCTGTAGTTCTTACATCTAAACTGGTTTTATGTATGCAGACTATGTAAAAACTTCCATGCATTGTTAAAGTGTATTTGCTGCAATTATTTTTCCCAAACGAACCATTATTGTTATTAAAGTGACCATTAATGGACCAAATTTACCATTTGTCATCGCACGAAAGCCCCCCAGCTATGTTAGTGTAATCTCAACAATTGGCCAGTGGAGGGAGCAGGAATACAACACGATAAAAACTAAAAGATTCAGATTTATGATATTGTCCATAAAGGAATTTTTGTAACCGATTTGGTCACAAAAGGAGAAACTGCTTTTTAGAAAGTAAAGAAGAAAACAATCAATGTAAATGTACTGAAACCCTAAACAAATCTTGTGAGGCCATTAAAAGCTGATGCCATAATTTACAGTTTTTTTCCTCCAAGCTTCAAAAATGAACATGACATTTACTGTGTTATTTAGATTTTATGATAACTGTCCAGGGCCGTGTTGGAATTTATTTTCTGAATAGAAAATTGATTATTGGGAAATGATCCTATTTTCACTGTTAAGATATATTTTCAGTTCATTTCTTTAGTAAGTAACGTTACAGTTTGTGTTTCCCCTATGCTTTATTTAAAGCACAGGATGTCCTCTTTAAGTGAATTTAAATCAGTCAGGAAGGAAGCCACAGTGTGACTGAATAAAGACTGAATTTCAAAGGAACCTTCTGAATATTATTGCCTTAGTATAAAACCTTACACAGAATATACACATAACATATTTGTACAGATATATAGGCCTAGATGATACAGCAAATCTAGTGTTTTACGGTCAATAGCTTTGAACTGGTTAATGCTCTGCCTAGGAGGAAAAATAATTAGTTTGAGGACTTTTGATTAGGTATATGTGACCCTGGATCACAAACCAGTCTTAAGTAGCATGGTAACATTTTAGCTAAAAGCCAAAAATACATTGTATGGGTCAAAATTATAGATTTTTCTTTTATGCCAAAAATCATTAGGGTATTAAGTAAGATCATGTTTCATGAAGATATTTTGTAAATTTCCTGTCCTATATATATAAAAACTTTTCTTTTGTGAGTGGATGGCCTGCTACAGTGCCTCTGACTAACAACTTTAAAGTCCATTTTCTGAATATTTCGATTTTTTCACACTCTCAGATTCCAGAGTTTTAAACGGTTGTATCTCAGCCATTTATTGTCATATCGTAACAACCCATACATCGGTAGCAAGCTTTATTTTTCAGCTTTATTTTTCAGCTTTAAAATTATTTAAAAATCTCAATTACGAGAAAATTTCCCATAATACTGGTTTTGTTGTCTAGGGTCACATATTAAAAAGGAAATATTTTAAGTGAGATGAGAAATCAATCGAAATTGAACAAAGCATACATTTGGTAATGGACTTTTTTGTCCTTGCTATGAATACGTATATCCTATAACAAGTTTTACTTTTTGAGAGCGTTCGGAGCAATTTTCTCTAGTTTTATACCTTCAGAATCACCACACACATCCCAGGTGAGCGTTCAGGGATTTGTATGACGTCAACATCTCGCGATGTTTCACGGGGAGGGGCGTGTCGGATTCCAAGAGAGGAGAGTGAGCGAGCGAGAGAGAGAGTGGGAAAGAGGGGCGCTGTGGTAAGTTTGTAAACATTCTTCTTCTGTCAAAAATCTGGAATCGATGGTTGCCTGTGTATAAAACAATGTTCAGTTGTTATTTAAATCCGATAAAAAGGTTTGTGTGGTCGAGAGTTACTTTTATGAGGCGACTGGTAGGCTGTCAGACGGGCAATGGGCTACCAGCGAAGTCTACGCTTAGAGGGAAGACAGTGTTGCTCGTTTAGATTTAACTTGACAAGCGAGGGCTGAAATTTAAGGAAGAGTGTCATGACGCCGTCACGAAACTTGAGCTCTTTTTTATTTCTAGACGAAACGACTTGTTATCAAGAATTACTTTTTTGTGACTTAAAGAAGTATATCAGACATCACAGACGTAGTTTATTTGTTCCAAAGTACTCTGTGCATACTTTTTTGTAACGGGGGGAGTATGAGCGGCCTGTAAATTGGAAGTCCGTGAATTCCATTTTTTGAGTGGGATTTCCGTCCACCAATGATGCGCGACTAATGATTATGATTGACGCGTGTTGTAGCGAAACAGTCGTTATATATTTTTGACCGACGTGGATACGACCAATCACCGTAAAGCCAGGGCGGGCACATGCGGGAAAAGGCTGGTTTTAAAGTTGGCATGTTCGGAAGACATTAAGTTAGCATCGGTTTGCTAAATAGTTAGCCCTGTTTATTTCCTGCGAGGGAACTAACAAAGTGATGATTTTTTTGTGTATTGCGGCAGTTAAACACACTAATGGTTAAATTTCACTGTAAAGTGTCAGGAATGTAACTTATATTGTATCCAAAACCTGGCAATTCTGCTTATTGAGTTCCTTCAAAAGTTGTACTTTTTTCTTACGTTAACGTTACTTGTAGACATACATTCGTGTTCAGGAACCGAACGATAAATTGGGATTATACAGTTAAGATCCTCATATTTGTGTCTGAATTAAAGTATACTGCTGAGTTTTTAAGTAATTGCTGTAATTTAAGTTTGCTGGGCAGATCTTTCCGTTTAATGTTTTGCCAACACAATTGTCAGATTATATCTCAACACAAAAAACACTCACGTATTACTTGTTTGTTTACAAATAATATAGGCACCTGTTGAACAAGATGTCCTGTTATCCCAGGAAAATAATAGAACAAAAAGTGTGTTTCACAGCATTACACATAACGTGTCTGTTGTAAAAAGACACTCCCTAAAACATCTTAAAACAATAAACTTTCATGTCATCTGCGCGTGTGAATGTCTCATTTCGGTCCGTGTAAACACCATCTGAAGATTTGAGGGTCCTGTAATTGTAGACATAGGTCATATTGACATGGCATTTGTCGAATTCCACTAATGTTACTGTCCGAAATTAGTGGATGTCCCCATATAATACATCATCCTTTCACTCGACATATTTGCATGTGCACTAGTGAGCGTTTTCGCAGCTGTTACAGTAATTGCTTTACAGTGACTTGACTAATGAGAGCTTGCAGTATTACTTATTGCTTTCACCTCTGCTATTAGGCATCTGGAGCTTACAGCTCTACAACCGCAGTGTTGTTTAATGTGTTCAATTCACTTTTACAGGAAGAGACATAGCGTACCAGTTTGAGGTCTTTCACGTATTGAAAACAACATGCTACGTCATTTGTAAACTGTGCTCAATGATTAAAAGTCAGAACTGTGAATAGAGAATTAAGTAGTTTGCCCTGGTAACGGTTGTATAGGAAAGTGTTATTGAAGGCATGTGAGGATGGTTGATCAGTTGCGGCAATAGAGTACAGCAGCAAAGCAAATAACAGACTGTTCTGCACACCTGTCCTTTTCAGAAATTATGTTATATTTGGACTGCTTTAAAAAAGGTGTGTCTGCCCTGTACCGAAGGTGCTCTCAAACAACTGGGGAGTAAAAGTATGGTTTGGTGAATGAAATAATGGCATAGTATGTTACCCTAGACAGCAAAATCTGTTTTATGGGTTTATGGGTTAAAAATTGCGATTTTGACATAATCTGAAAGATGAATAAATAAGATTTATATTGAGTTGTTACAATAGGACGAGATCTGGCAAAAGTGGCAAAAAAATCAAAATATTGAGAAAATTGCCTCAGTAGTTGTTAATCAGGGGCACTGTGGCAGGCCATCCACTCACAAAAATAAAGTTTTTATATATTTAAGGTAGGACATTTACAAAATATCTTAAATGAAACAGATTTTTACTTAATATCCTTATGATTTTTGGCATAATAGAAAAATCTATAATTTTGACCCGTACAATGTATTTTGTCTTTAACTTAAAATGTTCCTGTGCACCTTAAGACTGGATTTGTGATCCAGGGTCACATATTGCTTTTGAAATGTATTTACATGACATCATTAACATGCTCTAATGTTTAGAAAAGCAACAGAATTCGCCAAAGTTGAGTTCAGTCTTCATCTGAATATGATTATAGCTCTTTCAGACTATGTTACAATGCGTATAATGTACAGTATATACATACACAAGGCATTGTCTGTTATAATACAACCGGATCCAATTTTTTACTGTATGCCGGTGTGGAGATTTTGTGTCAGGTTTTCTTCCTTGGCTTGTGTCTATCATTGTTATATCGGAGGAACAAAATGAAATAAAAGAAACGTCTCTTTCACAGAGCGGACTTCAGGACCACATTGTTTATAGCGGAATACAAGCCCAGGGGATTGCATTGGGGTGCATTGTGTATTTCCTCACTATGGATTTAGCGCCCGGCACACTGCAGTCATGCAGACATAGATATAGAGTTTCATTTGTTCCATTTTCCGAAGCTCAGGTTCACGAAGGTTACATAAATCCGAATCGGCCATAGTACACACCCTGCTCCCAAGATTGCTTGCCCCCAACATGTTCGGGATACAGAACTTTTGGCCTTTACCTGCGGGTTACCGAACACCCTCCAGAGCCATTCGTTCCATTCTTCCCTGCCCCCCTTTCTGCCACCCAGTCTGTATACGAGGGGTCTTCCTTACGCTCTGGATTCTAGATTCCTCATTCTTGGCTCCAGCTGGAGCTATTAATACAGTTTGTTTAGTCAGTTTCCTAGCATACAGCATCAAACAGTGTTCGTCTGAGGCTGATTATAGCTGGCCTTCGCCGCACCGTCCACCTGCTGAGTAGGAGAAATCCAAGTTAACAGCAGGATGTCGCCTTTTCTGAGCAATGCGACCCAATTGATCCGGAGGAATCGGGCTGAGATGCAGAATCCATGTATTGCACGGCATCGTACATATGTGAAAAAATTGTGAATTAAATCCTATTTAAATTCTTAATATTCATTACTCATGGATTACTGTGGTATAATACGGTGTTATTTGGTATTTTACTGATTATATTTTTTGCTTTTGCACAGAATCACTTTCCCAACATTTGTATGTCCCTTTAGATAAAAGCATCTGATAAATTATTTGATGCAAATAGAAATGGAAAATCCATGGAAATTAATTGGCCAAAAGGTGTGAGACGCCTGGTTTTAACAGGTCAACCAAAGCAGAGGTACATTTTCTCCAGACTTTAGGATGCTTTGCTGAATTTATTTTTTCAAACTATAAAAAAATAACTGGAAGCATTTTTTTATTATACCAGACTAATCCATCCTGAATAATCCATCCTGGCTCTATTTTAACTTTGGATGGTCTAGTGTTATCTAGCACATGTGGAGGCCGTTGGGCCAACCTCGACTGTTTTATTGTGTATTTCTAGTGTGTTGGGAAATTCTGTGAGGACACATACCTGGTGTGAGTCTTTCTAAGACGCTAGGACTCCACCGAGGGTATAATGAGCCGGTGCTGCTACTCATTTGTTTAAGGTCTCTTTGCATTTCTCTAACCAAACTGACTGTGTACATTGCAGCCAATCTGAGAGCTTTGGCACCAAGCTGTTGGCCTGCATGTTGAGCGTGTGAGGTCTGCAAGGAATCAAACTGCTTAGCTTGTACGTCACTTTGATCTCAGCCATGAGGGAAGGGACTCTCAGGGGCAAACAAGATGCAGTTATTTTCTTCATGGAAAACAGGGCAGGAACCTTGGCAGGGGCTATTAATTTCAGCTCATAACCGCGCGTCACGGGACACATAAACACAATTGACATTCGGAGCTACAGACATTGGTGTTTAATGCAGAGACTACATCGCCATCTCGAGAGTGGCTGCCCTTGTTTACAGTAAAGCTTTCTGTATGTTGAATAGAATTGAAAAGTCTTAGCTTGCCAGGTTGTCATTTTAAAAGTTTTTGGTTGATAAAGCCAAGCATCATTCATACAAATCCCTGCTGTGAAAATAAAGTGTGGTTTGTTTTAATAGGTAGAGGTAATTGCATTACTCGTCACACGTCATCGCGAGCTGGTGGGGAGAGATACAAATTTGATGCTCCCAACTCCTCTTCATTTATATTTAATGAACGTGTTACTTCTTCCAAAATTCCCGACTAGTGAAGTTAATTTAAATTTGTTCTGTGGTGGGCAGAGGTGAAAAAAAGAAAAAAAGGATAGTTCACCCGAAAATAATTGTGTCATGCCATTCATAACCTGTATATGTGGATTACAAAAGAAGATATTTTGAGAAATGTCTCTGTGACATCCTCTTTTGGCATCCGCAGAAGAAACTCAAACAGTTTTGGAGTGACATGTGGGTGAGTAAATGATGAAAGATATTTTTGATTTTCAAATAAAATCTGCACAGCCAAACTAATTAAAGATCACCTTTAAATATTACATATGTATAACATATATTAAGTTATTAAGTGAAAATCTGTGCTATTGCACTAGCGTTCTTTGTCTCAAATGTTCTTGGAAAAGGGACTGCTATGGGCTTATTTTCAATTATATAAAATTATTCCCAATCGCATTTAATCTTTCTGAGGTAGAGAAAGAAGCTGCTCACCTAGGATGAGTTCTTGTGTTCTGTCTGCAGGATTTTAAACCTTTCTTCAAGTGTAAATGTAGAGGGATGTCTTTGGCTGTTTCATTGTGTAAATGCCAGTATTTTAAAAATGTTGTGTTAATAAAAGCTTCTTACTCATTCTGTTTATGTGCTGGTTGTCGTCTGCTGCCTTTGGACTAACAAAAGCTGAAAAGCATAAAGATGCTACTTTAGGCTTAAATTATACTGGTGGTAGAAAAAATCCCCAGTTCTTGAAGTTCAGAGGGTGTGATAACTTGTGTCCATTTTTAAACGCCTTTCTTTTCACATAAATCACAATGTAATTTTAAATGTATTATGATGTGAACTGCATTATCACTGTAGAATACATCATACTGACAGCCCAGTAAAATGGATTTGGGTAAATGTTACTTGATAAAACTTATCACTATACATTTTTACTTCATAACTTTATCATCATTTTGATAATTGGTGCATGCAAATAAATTGATTCAATATCTTCCTCATGTTGATTTAGTAAATAAACAGTGTGGAAAACACACATACTCATTGGGTTTCCATGTTTTATTTTGAATACCATAAGCCATCCTAATATCCTTTTGTTTGATCTGTATCTGAGTAGTGTTGTGCATGTGTTTGTTTGTGTGGACGATCCTGGCAGTTCGTCTGGAATAACTTTAGTGCTCCAGCTAATCGGAAAAGAGGGAGTGTCTATATCAAGCCGATGCTCACGCATGCCATTCCTCCGGATCAGTGTGTCTCATTCCCAAAACGTCTGTCCAGAACTACTATTATTACTCTGTGCATTCTTCTCTTACCCTCATTACGTTCTTGACGTGCTCCGTTGCGCACCATCATGACGAACTCGATCAATCTTATCCCTGGCGTCTAGCAAACAAAACCATCCCAATAGTACCAAACCTTTTGATGTTGGTGTGGAGGGCTTGAGTTCCTGTGAAAAGTGATGAGCGTCTGGTAGTGTAGGTTGCTGATATTTGAGCTTGAGAATCAGGTGGAGGAGTTCAAAGAGTGACTGGAGGAACCGAGACAGACAGAGGTGTAGAGTAGCACAGGAGATGTTGGAGAAGAGCTTCGGAGATTGTGTCAAGAGGACTACAATGAGAAATAGAGGAGGGGCCGGAAAGAGGGATTGCTTTGCTTCGAGCAAATCCTGAATGGCCACTCGTCTGTAAACTGCGTGTCATTGGTGCCCAGAACTGGCCTCCAGTGTGAAGGAAGTATCACCAGGGAAACTTGTAGTTGCTGTGCTAACATGGGTGTTTTTCCACGTAATTTTTAAACACCCGTTGCTTCCTGCGCTGAGTGGGGATACTACCAGTCGCCTCTCTGTGTCTTGTCTCGCTTAAAACGTTAAAATGTTCTCGTGTTCCCTTTCACAGTTACACTGCAAAGTCTTTGCGAAGATGGGGGACGAAAAACCTTTTGTGTGCAACGCTTCTGGCTGTGGGCAGGTAAGTTTACTTTCTGTTTGTCTTGGGTTTCAGGTATGGGTGTGCTTCGGTTCAGAGGGCATTCTCCTCTGGTTATTGAAGAGGGCGGGATTGTTCGTCCGTACAGTGGCAACCCGTCTGTCGGGTTGTGTGAAGTGAGGCACACTAGCTGCCTGCAGGCCACTTGTGCGCCACTCTGTAAACGTGTTGTTTTTGTCACCTCAGGCTAAAGCTACACTGATGGAGATGATAGTGCAGTTGTGAAACTGCGCTAATGTCTCCTCCACACTCTGACTCACAGTATCAGCCAATGAGTAATCGCGATTCAGTTATCGCCTTAACTTGTCCTGTTTGAGTCAAAGTCCATGCAGATGCTATGATCGATGTTATTAACAGTTACGTAAGACGTGCAGGTGAAGTAGGTCAGGCTACAAAAATCCTAATCTGTATTGTATTTGGTTCAATAGTTTCCATTCCTAAAACAAAAAATAGTTTGAATTCAGTTTTTCTGTTGTTGCTTAAAACAAGAAAAACTGTTTTTTGATATGGGAAGAAAGTTAACCTTAATTAATGATCTACTCATGAAAATATTTTCTAGTGCACCGTTATCTGATGTTTCTCAAATACATTTTAAACACGATTGCAAATGTTTTGGAAAAACAAGAATTGTTTTGCTCTGTGGAAGCATTGACATAGTGTGGCATGTGTTGCTATGAGGGCACTGAAAAGTGAAAGAGGAAGTGATTGAGACCCATCCTGCTCAGTAAAAGGGAGTAAAAATGTTACTTTTGCAGTTTTGATCTGAATGTTTTCTTCCACGGTCACGTAGAAAACAGCATGGGCTGAGACGCACCAATTTAACAGTCACATCTCGCACCTCCCGATGCGAACTCAAGAGCGAGTGTTTAACATGCCTTTGGCGGGATAGACTTGAGAATTGAAAACAACACGAGCTTGATAAATAATTTATGCTAGTTAGCTGTTTGTAGGTGTTTCTTTCTTGAGAACCACTGGGACGGAGACTGTTTACTTCGTTTTGCCCAGACCTGAGCCAGAATTCCTTGTTGTATACGTAAATGCGATTTACTTTAGTTGGGTTTGCTAAAGAATGTATCAGGAATTTTATCGTTCATAATTGAGGTTAAGGATTTAAACTCACTTTTATGCACTTTTTCATTTTTCATGTCTCAAATGACGACTCAAATCTAATATTTATGCTGTACTGATCCTGATTGATATTTAATTCTTTCAGCTGGTTGAAGACAATTTTTGCTTGGACAATTATAAAGTATAAAATGTGTATATTGAAAGAGGTACCCAAGGCATATCCAGTAGCCATGTGACAAACAAAAGTTTTAAAAGCACTGTAAGCTACATCCATTGACTCCACATAAGAGTTTGGTTGAGATCAGGTTATGCACATCTGTCAGGAGTGAGGCTTCACCGTAGTAAAGGTATTGTTCTTTTGTTGTCGAGCAGGTGCTGTTTGCATCACGTTCAGGTCCATAGGGGTTTGAGATTGTTTTGCCTCATCCCAGTGCACTGAATTTTCACGTGACTGCACTGTTTTGACGAGCCATTACTGAAAAATAACACGCCGGAGGAAAGCGAGATCTGAGGTTATTGATGCTGTTGCTTGTTAAAGCAGGGTAAATGAATACCTTTCAGTGTACTTCGATTGTAAGGTCTTTAAATCTGATATCGTGGACCAATTTCTTTTGTATTGTAGCTCATTTCTAACACAAAGAAACAATAATTTTCCAAAGTTTTAAACCTAACAAATAGGACTTGACTCTATATTGGTGTTGTGTCAATAGATTTTTACATTGCAGATAATTTTATGAAAAGCAATTGCACCCCCATGTCCCTGCTTGAGCTACAGAAAGGCCAAAATGGTAAATCAAATCAAATCAAAGTATTAAAGTCTACTACTACGTGCGCCAAAGCATTCTATCTGCTATGCAAGTTATTAAGTTTGCATTGAAGCACTGTTGCCATTGTCATTGTAACTTATTGAAGTCTAAAGAGACGAGTCTTTAAGCCATGCAGTTGTTGTATTGGTGATGGTGGCACAGTTAAAAATAAGCCTCTGACACTTGACTGTGTTTCCACTTTGCGCTGTCATGGCGGAACTGTAACTGTGACACGGAGCCAGAAATAGGCAGATGTAGACTGGGAAGAGTCCAGCCCAATGAGAAAAAAAACACAGTTTGAGTCATGAAATCCACTGCGAAATAGGAAAAACTAAAGCTTTAAGACCATGCATCTGCTTCAGATAATAGTTCATTTCCTCTTTTGCTAGGTTTTATACATTTTTATGTGGTGTATGTTTTATCAAATTACAGTAATTGACACTGTATGTCGAATCAGACATTTAGGGAAAAAATAATAAGTGGGGACATTTGATGTGTGTTATTGCAAAAATGTCTTTAACACTAAATTCCTAAATATCAATGATTTATGAGGAGCATGGTTTCACCACAGCTGTTTCATTTCAAAGGTAAATATAAAAGCAGAATGCCTGTTAAAAGAAGTGCCTGTTATAAATGCTAATACAGTGCATCTGTGAAGTTTGGCTCAGGTTTCGGTGCTAAACTGCATAAACGCCTTCAA
Organism: Triplophysa tibetana; assembly: GCA_008369825.1. Lineage (NCBI taxonomy): Eukaryota > Metazoa > Chordata > Actinopteri > Cypriniformes > Nemacheilidae > Triplophysa > Triplophysa tibetana. The sequence continues at coordinate 17,597,099 of CM017912.1, read as the reverse complement.
AACATCAGTTTTATTCTTCCTCGCTCAGCACATTCAAAAGTAGCATCATGAAAGCCCATTTTGCAATACGTTTGTATTTATGATGCAGCAAATGAGGAAGTTCAGTACTTATCGCATAATGCTTCATCAGCATTTCTTCAGTAAGCCGCATAGATACGCAAGTTTACTGGTAGTTTGTTTGTACGTTTTAAGGCTATAAAAGGGCACAAGGGTCCATTATGAAACAGATAACTGTCTCTATGTTTTTGTCATGTGCAAAGGGCTGGTGATGTATAGCTACATTCTGCAATGAAGACCGTAAGCAGTGCAGAGGTTCAATGAAAGCCGATAGTTCATTATGAACGTCTCTCTGGCCTACATACTCCCAAAGACAAATCTTGTGAATACCACTCCCTCTTTTTCCTTTGGAAATGTTTCTGCCCTGAGGTCTTGGAATGCATGGCTCTCTACTTCTGGTCAGATTTGTCTGGTAATCCATCTGTTTGTCTGTCTCTTTTGTAGAGGTTTACTAATGAGGACCACCTGGCTGTTCACAAACACAAACATGAAATGACGCTCAAATTCGGACCCCCCAGGACCGACTCTGTCATCATCGCAGGTAGTGCTACCCAGACCATATCATGTGGTGTATTTTATTGATTTTTTTCACGAATAAACCAAGGGTCAATGTTGATTACCATGGATCATCATTTGTTACATCATTCTATAACCATTAAAAAGTTTTTTTCAAGTAAATAAAATGTGCAGAACAGCATTGAACGTAGAACCGTTTAATTTGCTTTTTATTTGGTGCTCGGAGGATGAAATAAGAAACTCTGAATAAGCTAAAAATACTTGTTTTCTGTGTCCCTGTTTTTGTGATGGTAATGGAAACCTGGAATGCTATTTCAATGGCTCTGACCAAACAGACACCGAGATTTAATAAAGTAATTTGATATCATTACTTTATGGCTACAAAGTGCTTGTAAACCCGTCATTTCAATGGAAACATTTTTAAACGTGCTGTTTTTGTCACATTAAACCCTTGGGAAGAAAACAGAAATGTTATAACATAATGAACAACCACAGACTCTCCCAGAGTCATCACTGCAAATCGCAAACAGATTTCAGGTCGGCTTATTACGCCAGCATGGGCACCCGCTTCGCCGTGCGTCTGAGTTTGAGTTGTCCTTGAGGCCGTCTTACATGAGGAAACAATGAGATCTCTCTGTTTCTCGCTCTCTACCCCAGACCAGACGCCGACTCCCACCCGTTTCCTGAAAAACTGTGAAGAGGTTGGCCTGTTCAATGAGCTGGGCAGCTCGTTCGAGCAGGAGTTCCCCAAGGCCCACGAAGACGAAGACAAGAGGGCCAGGAACCCGGTGAGCTGTGGGACTGGGTGGAGGGTTTCGGACATTCGGCCCGACATGCTTCAGGCATGAGAATCTCATCCAACATGCTGCCAGAACTCAGATTTACAAACTGTGGAGTTCTTCATCTGCTCTCATGTATAATGTTGCTTCGTTTCTCCGTGTCTCTAAATATTTCTCAATCTTTCTATGCAGTTGCCTGCTCCTCATTCAGGAGCCCTGGACATGAGCTTGCAGACGCCCTCGGATGTTAAAGTGAAAGAGGAGGACCCTGTGGAGGTGGACTCGTCTCCGCCTTCCAGCCCTGACTCAATGTCAAGCATGTCAGATAGCAGCAGAGAGCCCATGAGAAGAGGAAAGGTAGGAGGAATGTGCAAAAAACAAATGCAACCTGTGCATGTATGATGTGTATGAACAGTATGTTATTATATGCTTTTATTCAAATGTATTTGAATCATTTATTTATTAATGTTTAAAGGGTATAACCATTTGAGGGTTTAAATAAATTATGACAAATCCAATTGTCCAAAATCCAAAAATATAAACATTAAATATATTTTAAAAAGTACAAATTTTAGTTTAAAAAATGAATTTGAAAAAATAAAAGTAAAGTATTTAAAAAAAAAAAGGAAAATTTAGTAAGAAAATCTTTTATTATTTATATTTAAATTGAATATTTTTTATATATTTTCTAATTGATGAAAGTAACATCACAGTAATGTAAGTAACATGCAGGACGCCAATACTGCTAGAAACTAAGCTGGCACAGATTTGGGATTCAAGTGGCCATTAAATGGTAGGAGACTGTCATTATACACTACACCCAACTGTGTGTTTGGCAATGCCTTAACAAGATGTGTTGAGTCATTAAACAAACAATTATCACTGCATGACGTCTCGTTTGGACTGAACTGTGGATGCAGCAAGTGTATTGCTTTTCAGTTTGTTCTTAGCAGTCTCATCATCTTTACAGGGTTCGCCCCCGAAACCTGCCTTCAGCTCAGCTCCCACCCCCGCCATTGTCCGTCCAGGTTCTCTCCCCCTGCACCTGGGCTACGACGGGCTGCATCCCACCATGCCCTCCCCTACCTCCGTGATCACACATACCCCACCGTCCAATCGCACGCTGGGGTAAGAGAACATGCAATAAGAAGCAGTGGCTCGAGCCTGTCTGAAATGGAATATTTTTTTATCTGTAACTCATTCCCGTATGATTCACCACGTTGTTTTATGTAGGGGGTAGAAGGTTTAGGAAAATAGTCAGATATTGTGCTTTTTATTCTCAGAAAGCTTGGTGAGACTGTAAACAAGATGAACATAGGTTTTGGCTTCATTTGCATTGCTTTTGGGGTAATAGCAGATGTCTTTCTGGAAATGTCTCCTTTAGGTCTCCAACTGGGCTGTACCCAATGATGATGCTTCCTAATGGTCAGACTGTTCCTGTTCTTCCAGGACCAATGCAGATGCCTTCTGTGATATCTGTATGTTTGACCTATTCTGTTTCTAGACTTTTGCATTTGACATTAATAGCTTTTTTCAGAAAATGTGTTTTTCATCATATGTATCCTGAGCATATTCATAATCTACGCGGGTGCATTTGTAGACGATAACAAAACTCTCAAAAATTGCCATTATTATGACCCCCCCAAGATCGAAGAGTGCTCTGTTTACATGAGATCTTAAAATCAATTTCTTTTACTTCAATTTTGGCTTAAAAATATAAACCGATACTTGCACTCATTAAATAATCCACCAGAATGGCTTTAAAGGTGTTTACATTCAGGGTGACACTGAGGTCACGTGCAAACATGAATGTGTACTTAAAAAGTTTATGACTTTACCCGATAAAAGATCTGTGGATTCAGTCATAATAAACTGGTCAAGTCAGTCATGTTTTATATTTCTCTGTGTGGTTTAGCTGGCAAGGCCTCTTTGTATGGTGCCCAACATTCCAGGAATCCCCGGCCCACCACTAGGAGGCAGCAGCAGCGGATCGTCTTCACCATCTGGATATAACCTTCACAATGAGGCCAAGATGGTGAGTGGAAATCTTTTAACCTCCATACAGACTGGACCGTTCATAAAATGCTTGAAAAGACAAGAACTCTCGCCTATTTTACAGTGCTCCCACATGGCCGAGAGTTTTTACAACAAATACACAGTTGCTTAAACAGAACAGCTCTTTTGTCAGGCTGTCAAGTCATGGGACAGCTTTAAGACATCAAATGCAGAAGCTGACAAGTTAATTTTCTTTCAATTATGTGGTTCTATATTTCACTGCTTGATGTGTTTTGACACGGTTCAGTTTCTGAACATTTTCGATTGGAATGGAGAGTTGTGGTTTTAACAGCTGGGTTATAATGTGCTAGAATACCATCTTGTGCTACATCAACACAATTGCTCGACTGCAATAATAAACAAGCTGTATCGCGGACTATGGCATACATGGGCTTCTGCTTTCTGTTTCAGCATTCTGACTTACTGTTGTTAATACTTTCTCGTATTAATTATGTATATTTATAATCAGGCACAAGTTATTTTTCATGCTTCGCCATCGTAAATTTGATATTTCTATTGAGGTCATTGTAACGCATTATGGGACTGACCTCACTTTAAAAATAATAATAATAATAACTTTATTTTATATAGCGCCTTTAAAACTAGCATCTCAAAGTGCATTTAGAGGGCAGAAAATTCGACATATACTAGAAATCAATAACAACAAGATAAAAACAATTAGATAAAGACAAAAAGAGAAACAAGCAATTTCACTAAACAAATCATACAATGCAAATATAAATAAAAACAAGGCACTCGCATATCTCACATGAAAGCTCCCCTTAAAAAGTAAGGTTTTAGAGAGGATTTAAAAATATTAAGAGATTCTGCATTTCTTATCTCAGATTTAAGAGAGTTCCATAGCTTTGGAGCCAGAAAGGAAAAAGCCCTATCACCCATAGATTTTAAGCAAGTTGCTGGAACCATCAAAAGACCAGCTCCAGTGGAACAAAGGTTACGTGCTGGGGTGTTGGGTCCTAAAATATCTGTAAAATATCGTGGAGCCAAATCATTTGGTTAATGTGGAGCCAAATCATTTATATGAGATATGATCGTTTTTTGGAGGATCTATTTACAGAAATGCAAAATAATATACATAACTATGTGTTCAGAGGTGTATAAAGACTTACATAATGAAGTGTTATATCATAATTACCTTAGGATGAGCTTTTTCTATCTACATACACCACGGGTCCCCTTACATGGAATTTACCATTTGGTTTCTACATTAGCCCTTAATGGACATACTCCTCTATAGACGCATTTTTTAAATAAGTCACCTCCTTCGGCAAAGAAGCGAAAACGTGCCGACATCTTAATTTTGCTGTTGGTCCAATGCGCAACCTCAAAACATACACTGGACCCTTAAAATGTGAAAAACAAGGTATCTCAGAAGACAGCATCTTTTGGATCAGTTGCTTACGAGGGATACCTATCGAGGTGGCTTGCTAGGTTAAAGAACAGAGCTGATACGTTTGTTTTTATTTACAGAGGCTGAAGGCAGCATTATCTCAGCAGATGCCTCATGGTTGTGTCGGCGTAGCGATGGGTTCCAGTGCGATGGCGCCTCAGAGGATGGAGCAAAGCCAGCTGCTGGTCCAGCATCCCGATGCCCCATCCCCAGCCCAGCCACAGGTACATCGTATACAGATGCTAGACAGTACATGTGAACAATGAGTAATAAAGCCACAAAGGACTCTTGTCATTTCTTTGTCCTGCAGAACACAAAGATTTGAAAGAATGGGAAGCAAACAACGGTACCCATTGACGTGCATTGGGTTTTTGTCTATACAATTGAAGTGAATGGGTACCGCCATTGTTTGGTTACCAACATTCTTCAAAATATCATCTTTTGTGTTCTGTGGTAGAAAGAAAGTCGTACAAGTTTGAACTGACAGGAGTGTGAGTAAATGATGACAGAATTTTCATTATTGGGTGAACTATCACTTTAAGCAGTGTTTTCACTTTGCTTTGGCATTAAGCACTCAATGTCTATGTTCAGGTGTCGCCCGCTCAGCCCACCGGTGGCCGCAGACGGAGGACGTTGGATGACGACCCCGATGAAAGGAGGCAGCGCTTCCTCGAGCGGAACCGGGCGGCGGCTTCCCGTTGCAGACAGAAGCGTAAAGTGTGGGTCAACTCTCTAGAGAAGAAAGCTGAGGAGCTGACTTCCTTCAACGTCTCACTATCGGTTAGTGTGATCTTAAGATTTCACATAGAAGCGAATGAGAAGTGTTATGTCCGCTATACAGTGTTTGACAGCTGTGTTGTTACTGCTATGTTTCACTTTTTAATTTCACTTTTTTATACTTTTTGGCATCAAGAACGAGGTGTCTCATTTACGAAACGAAGTCGCTCATCTCAAGCAGCTGCTTTTAGCCCATAAAGACTGCCCTGTCACCACCCTGCAGAAGAAAGCCGCCTACTTGGGTGAGTGAAGCTGTAAATGTTCTTATGCTGTATTAACTTGCCCGGCTGTCACTAAGCTTCATTTCTTCGTGTCCTTCAGGAGAGGAGCATATTAAAGAAACGTCTGAGCCCACGGGCTCCCCGGCGCAGGTCATTCAGCACAGTTCTTTGGCTCCCAGCCCCAACGGCTTGAGCTCCCGCGCGGCAGCCGAGGCTGTGGCCATGTCCGTGCTAGCAGGGATGGGCAACCAACGGGGGGAGAGCGGGGGGCCGTCGCACGTCATTATGGCCACACAGTCCCACTCTTCCAGTAGATGATGAGGGCATCTAACAGTCTGCCTGGGACGCTCTGCATCCCGGGAGAGGGGCAGCTCAAAGCCTTGTTCTCTCTCATGTCATCACTGGCCTAGGGCTGCATTCTGGGAATGAACTGGGACTAAGAGAGAGACAGATTGTTGTTCACTTTGCCATAGACTACGGGGGCCGGACTCCAAACCACGCTCTCTTTTGCATCCTCTATAACCTTATACTCTCTTCTCGGCTTTAATTCACTCGCGTTGTCCCTGACCTCTACTGGCTGTGAGACTGCAAAGCACTTCCTGTCATTAAAGGTTTCCTCGTGCACATACACACGCCGCAATAAAGACGTCACTTGGTTTGTCATCATTAAGTGAGAGGATGCAACACACTGGACTGTGTACATGAGCATCATTTCACATGCATTCAGTAAGGCAATAGATGTTCTAATTGTAATATACTTTGGTTCTTTTGGTTTATCGTTCTTCAGATGACCCCCCCTTATCTGACTCTCGTTGAAATCGTACCTCATTTTTAAACTGTTATATGCGTTTATAATCGATGTGTGCATGATTGTGTGCTTCTCGTGGGGGTGTACAGTAATGTATGATGGAAAATAGCAGTACGAAGGACTGATACACTAAGTCTGCCTTGTTAGCATGCAATATTTTGCCATATGTTAACTGTATTGTATCGGCACATTGCATTCAGATCGGACTATAGATCCTTGTGTTTGTTTAGTCATCTTTTTGTTTTCATGTAACTGTGTACGACAGACTCAGAACCAGCAAAGAACAGACAAAAAGGTCAAAAATTATAATTGTTTCTGGATCTTCGCTTCCAGTCTGAAGAGAACAGGATAGAGAGTGTCAACTCCACAGCGTTGCGTCATTTCCTCTCCTTGTGATGACATTAAAATGTTTTAAGTTTGGGTCAAATTGACAACAAATTATTGAGGTTCCTAAAGTAGTTTTAGACTTAACTGCTCTGTCATTATAGATAATCCTAGCTTTAAGTGAGTTAAACTCTTTAAGAAAAATAACCTGGTGCCTCTGTGTCCACATATACCCCCATTCAGCCCCTTTTAACTATAACCTGTTAAAGGGACAGATCACAGAAAAATTTTAATTCTGTCTTTATTACTATTTGCTCTTCCAAATATGTATAAATGTATTTGTTCTGATGAACTCGGAGAAAGATATTTGTAAAAATGCTTTTAACCAAACAGTTCTTGGCCACCATTGACTACCATAGTACGAAAAATTACAACGGTAGTCAAAAGTGCCCCAGAATGTTTTGCTTTCATTCTTCAAAATGTCTTCTTTTGTGTTCAACACAACAAAGAAATGTACTAACTTTCATTTTTTTTACTTTTCATTTTTAATTTTTTCTACTATTAGGGGCTATGCGCTTTATGGTTACAAGCATTCTTTCTCAGTGTTCATCAGAACAAAGGTAATTTATACAGATTTGGAACAACTCGAGGGCGAGTCATTTTTCAGTGAACTGTTACTGTCAAGTTTTTATTGAGGAACTCTGTAACACTATTTATTTCTTTGATCATTTATCCATACATCCATCAAAGTTTTAGCTCAGATTAAGAATGCCTTATGAATCACATCAGTGCCTCAAATGCTCTTTCTAGACGAATCTCACTGTGTATTTAATGCCTGTGTTTTTGACTCATCTTGTTATCTGCCAATTAGGCATCAATGAGGAAATATATAGTTTTATATTTGTATCATTGGGTCTGGTGTTAAAAATAATGCCTGAGATAACTGCCTTTCATTCTTCTAAGCAATTTCTATACTGCCACCTAGATGTAATGAGGTGTTTTTGCATTCACCTAGAAAGGCTACAGGGAACAAAGAGGATCCACTGTTGTTTGAATGGCTTTACCTTTTACCCCTTTACTCGGATGTTTATCCGAACTCATGGTCTTTTTACGCAAGCAGACACTTTTAAATGTAAGGCAGCATAAACAAGGGACTAAGATGTACTGTCGTCGCTCAATGTATGTTGACTTGAATTTTCTTGTTTCATAAATTTTATTTGCAGTGTGTAATACTGCATTAACATGATGTCAGTCCAAAATGTATAAAGGCCTGTCAAATGCACTAAAATGTTTTGGATTTAAATTTGTCTGTTCGGGATCTCAGTGATTTTCTGGTTCTCTTTCAAGCGTCATACGTCTGTCCGTTTAGTCTGTAAACATATCAAAGACTCCTTAGATACCACTTGACAGATCTTTTGAAAAAAACTCCTAGTTTCAGTGTTAACCCTGGCTTTCATGGTTTATTTTATGTGCTGGCACTTGTAGTTTGTCAGCAGAACCATATAAAGGATTGATGTTCTGAAATGAGCGCAAAAGAGAATTTTTAGCTTTCACTGGCACTTTGTCTAGATTTTTTTCTTTGTTGTATGCTGCCAGAACTATAGAAAAGCCTCTTATAATAAATCTTTACCTTTTTGTGTTGTAATACAGAAAAGTAGAAATTCTTTTGTAGACTTTTCTTTTTCATTTTTATGATGTTGTTTAACATTTGTACCTAAATAATTTTTTTACTTTTATTTTACAAGAATAACAAGAATGTTTCGACATTCCCCCCATCAAGTTGATCATATTAAAGTTGTACTAGTAAATCTGTTTTCATGGACTTAGAGGGTTATCATCCCCAAAATAAAAATGGTCATTTATTCACTCCCATATTGTTCCAAACCTGTATTACTGACTAGATCAGAAAATAAGTTATTTTAAGACGTCCCGGTGATTTTGTGTGCATAAAATGAAAGTCAATGAGAGCCAATGTAGTTCGCTAACTAACATTCTTCAAAATATCTTCTGTTTTTTGCAGAAGAAAATCCTACAGGTTTGGAATGGCATGAGGTTGAATGATAAAAGACTTAAAATGTTTGGGTGAACCATCCCTTTATCGATCCATAGCATAATTTATTCTTTAATGCAAGTCAAATTGCACAGATTCCTTATGATAGTCTGGCCGAACAAAACAAAAAAGGACGGTCTTATAGGCTAAACATTAACATTAATGTGGAAAGTTCTTATATGCGTTTGTATTTTATCAGAAATAACCTCACTCCACATTGGACTGATAGATTTTGGATTGTCCTTCTAATGTACATATGTGTATCATATATATTTACTATTTTTCATGCATGTTGAAGTGGAATACTCTGAACACAGTGATGCCGTTTGATTAAAGAAAGAAAAAACAAAACAAATGTTTATGATCTTTTTAAAGTAACAAAATGACTTAACATATATCAGATGTTGAACTGTTACAGAGTAAAACTCTGACGAATAAGTTTAATTATTTTGCCAGTGTTTCATGTTTTTAAAAAGTAAGTTTTCACTGTTACTCACAGAGGACTAGTATGATATTATAATATTACACGATATTAAACAGGGTGTAACTAATAAGATCCTATTAATATGTAATACTTCTTGTACAAATACTTCACACAATATCATTTGGTAGAGTATATATTGCAGTGAATAGTTTAATTTATAATATAATAACCTAAACATGTTGCTCAATAATAAAACAATTATATAATGTATATTTTAGAAAACAATATGTGACCCTGGACAACAAAACCAGTCTTATAGGTACATTTGTCGATATTGAGATTTTTACATAATCTGAAATCTGAAGAATAAAGCTTTCTACCGATTTGAGGGTTGTTACGATATGACAATAAATGGCTGAAACAAAACCGTTTAAAACTCTGGAATCTGAGAGTGCGAAAAAATCTAAATATTGAGAAAATGGCCTTTAAAATTGTTAATCAGTGGCACTGTAGCAGGCCATCCAAAATAAAGTTTTTATATATTTAGGATAGGAAGTTTACAAAATATCTTCATGAAACATGATCTTACTTAATACCCTAATGATTTTGGTAATGAAAGAAAAATTAATCACTTTGCCCCTTACAATGTATTTTTGGCTTTTACCTAAAATTTTGCCGCGCTACTTAAGACCGGTTTTGTGATCCAGGGTCACATATTAACATCAAAAATCTTGCAGGAAAAAATGATCAAGGGTGGTCCCATCACACAGTAACACGCTTGTGTTTTTGTCGCATCGCCGCTGGAGGGCGCATGAGTCTCGAGACGAGGTGTGTTTGGGGGTGTCATTGATCTCACACAGGAGGTAAACGCGATCACGTGATCGCTCAGTGCCGTTGGTGAGTCTGCACAGCATGGCGGAAGGAGTAGTCGTCCGGATGGATTGTTACTCACCTTTTAATTTATGTCTTCTGTCTTGACGAGTGGATTTTGCTTTTAGAAACGCTTTTCATCCCACTTAAGACAACTTCCGCGTGTTCTCGCGGCGATGGCAGACCGCGGAGTGGATTTGGTAACGTTAGCCCTGCCGAAAGAGGTTAGAGAGCAGTTGGCGGAGTTGGAACTGGAGGTGTCTGAAGGTAAGAAAAGAGATGGAGTTTACACACAACTTAACCGTCGCAATGTTCTCCGCGAGCCTTTTAGTGAAACCTTTCGGCGCTGTTGCGTTGTTACGTGCCCGTGCGAGGTTACGCAGACGGGTGTTTTCTCTTTTGTGTTGGTGTTTAAAAGCTCTGCGAGTTTCATTTCACTCAGGGAGCGTCTCAAGACATTTTGAGCAGCCTACCTAGACGGTATTACGGGGCATAGAGGGGTTCAAACCGAACACCGGATTCAAACCGTTTTAGCCGGACGCCTAGAATCGCATTCCTGTGTTTTTATATGCGGTTTGATTTTGTTTTGCGCGCGGGTGATTCCCAGACGTACCGTCTAGGTTGGCGACTCGCTATGTTTTGAACACAACCACTGTGTCCTTTGAAATGAGGGAAATTGTTGTTTTTCCTTCACAGGGATGTTTCGAAAGACGTGTTAATGTGAGAAATGAACTCTAAAATGCGTGAATAAAGACTGTGGGATGATTGCTGCTTGATAGCTGGCAACAAACGCTTGAGATGACCTCAGGAGACAGACTATTGTTCAGCGAGTGTTATTGAGCGATCAAGACATCAAAGAAAAGACCCCTTGACAGTTCTGCTATAAACATATCCATTATACAGACTGTCAATGATGTGGATTGAGAAACCCAAATGCTGTTTTGAGCCTTTTTGTGTCCGAAGATTCTTGTCATCATTGTCTTTGTTTTGTACTGGAGAGTTTTGTCATGGTTTGGACTGCACGTATTTTCGTTGAGCTCGTCAGTCTTGAATGCGAAAAACAACTACACAATGAACCATGGTTTTACTAACGTAACCATTGTTTAACCAAAGTAATACATAGTAACCACAAATGTATTATTGTCTGGAAACGGAAGTTTCCCCACTTAAACCAATGGTTACTGTGCTCTGACTATAATAGTATACAACTTTTATAAGGAGTTGTTCTGTTAAATTTATAGTTTACCCAAATACTGTCATTGTTTACTCAACCTATTGTCATTTCAAACCTATAAGACACCTTCCAAATCTGTGTTAATGTATTTATTCTGATGAACACAGAGAAGATATTTGGAAGAATGCTTATATCCAAACAGATCTTGGCCCTCATTGACTACCATAGTAGGAAAAATACATTGGTAGTCAAAAGTGCCCCAGAACGGTTTGCTGTCCTACATTCTTCAAAATGTCTTCTTTTGTGTCTAACAGAACCAAAGAAATGATAAAGTCATTCTCCTACTATGGGTGTCAATAGGCCGCGAGATCTGTTTGGTCATAAGCATTCTTCCAAATATATAAACTATCTCTTAAAACGACAAGAGCGAGAGTAAATGATGAAAGAATTTTCATTTTTGGATGAACCATCACTTTAACAGCTTTGGTCCCATTACATACACAGACTTCTGTCAAACACATCTCTTCTTTAAAACTTTTCTAACAACTCCAAGGTCGTGGGTGCTTTTCCAGAGGATTGCACAAACTTGGAAACAAAAAATGTATAGGATAATGCAATGTAAGTCGCTTTGGATATGGATAAAAGCGTATCCCAAATGCGTTAATGTACTTTTCTTGCCTTCTTATCTTTCATTAAAGTGACATTATATTTGTCATTAAGTTCTCAAGATCAAATTTTTGTTTGACCTATTAGTCATTTCAGTCTAATCACAAGACGTAAAAGTTGTAGTCGCTAGTCATTGTAACATGACATCATCAGGAATTGTTCATCTTCTCGCCCATGTGTCACGTCTGTGGAAGGCAGTGTCTTTACTCGTTCATTCAGCGTTATGTGGGTGACATGTGTTGGTTTTCAGCTTAGTAACAGTGTTACGCAACTGGAAGCGTTTAGTGTGTGGGCCACACTCTCAAACAGATTGTTCGCGGCCGTGTTCCACTCCAGGCTGCTTATCAAGAAAACCAGCCGAAACCGTAACTTGAATAACACAACATTTATGACCGTATGATGATATGCCATAAATTATTATGTATGTCAACTGAGGTCTGTTGTGCTACATTTTTGTGGTGCAAGTCACTCCAGAGATGGACAAGGATGACACAACGTTACACCGTGTTTACACCGGACGCGACCAGCACGGCGCAAAAAAAAGAACCCATTATAATTTTAAATTTTGTCTACACTGAATGTGGCTGTCGTGTCCGGTGTAGACACAGTGTAAGGGAATATTTCAACCAATTTCAGTATTTGCATGTCATTCCTAACATGTATCTTATTTTGTGTATCTGGAACATCACAGGATTAAAAATATGATCTTCAGGCTCGATTCACATTTCGCGTCTAAAAACGCGAGCTGCACTGCGTTCTCCTTTTTTCCCAAAGCGCCTGGACTTTGCACTCTCCTGGCGTCTGTCGTCGCTAGGTAACCATGGGCCACGATAGCCGTTGAGATGAGGAAGTATAAACAAAGGATATATGGATTATATGCACTAAAAATACTTAGCAATAACTTTACTAGATTAAGTTATGCTGTGATCATCGGTCTCCATTTTCATTGAGATTCTCTGTATTGGCTGGTTGGTTATTGTCACATGACCTGGGGAGCGCTTGTGCTTTTCTGAAAAGTTGAGATTTTTTCATCTCGATGCGGCGCCGACGCTCCTGGAAAAAAGAGCGCCCCCTATATCTGCGCTACTGCCTGTAAAATAACAAATATGTGCGCGGAAAATACGCAAAATGTGAAACATGCCTTACACAGCTTTTCATGGTAAAGTACATTAATGGTGTTTTTTATGGGATATGACAGATGTGCTGTAGTTGAAAGCTGCATTAAGATTCTCAAATTTTCTACATTTGTGATCTACAAAAAACAGGGTGGAATTGTATTAGGCAAAAAAAAAGACGTTTTAATTTTTCCCCAAATGTTCCATTCTGTTCTCCTAAAGCACCGATTTGCATGTGCTCTAGTTCAGAGGCCTGTGACTTTTGGGAGTGTGTGAAAATGACATGAAAGATCTTGCAACTGTGTGTTTAGTGGAAGGGTTTTACTGCCCCATGGCCAGGTGAGTGATCTGGAGTGTTTGGTCAATTGGAGGGTGGTGGCAGTCTTCCTCACCCCCCTCGTCCCACAGGAGCAGCTGTCGATTTAGGCTGTCGCCTCTCCAGACTGTCATCTCCCCACCGATGTGACACACCCTTCCATGTGTGCGCTGTTTGCGGTTTACCTCCTTCTTTCTGGTACTGTATCTCCATGAAGTTGTATAGAAAGTGCATTGGTCGCCATGATGTTTTGTGTCCGTCTTTTACCCTTTGACCTATGTGTGCTTTCCACAAGGGTACTCGTCGACCTGGAGAGAAACATGGAGGCTATAAATGTGTCTTTTTGTACGGCTGGAAATCTGTAAATGCCTGGCCCTCCCGTTATAGTGAATCGTATGTTCAAATTATGTATTGCAGTCATGCACTTAATTATTTCTCTCTCATGTGCATGGCACTTAGGTGTTTAGTGTCAGTAAGGCTTTTCTTTTGGAATTTGCTTGAATAGAAATAAATGAGACTGCCCCGATGTAATGATACAATACAGCTCACTTTCTCTCAAACTTGGTAAGACAGTTTGAAATATAGATGATTTCAGGCCACGACACAATACGGCGCACTGGCAGGGCTCATTACAAAAGAAAAGAAACCGGCCGAATTATCTCCTAAATAATGACCTAATTCTACTCACAATAAACACCATTTAGTAGATCAGGCCTATGGGAAGTTGGTTTGGATCTGAACAGGCATTTGAGCCTTTCAGCTGAAACCTTCTTGACCCAAAATGAGCATCTTTTTCAGAGAGGAGAAACGCACACGACTTGTATATGTGTGTGGAAGCATCACCGCATGGGTTCCTTGTAAGAATGGATGTCTCCCGATCTATTTCTTTTCAGGAATAACGTGATAATCGCGATAGTCAAAATCCTTTAATCTAAAATTACACCGTATTACTCTTTTGATTGAAGTGATCATATAATTACAGTCCTTCTGTGTGTATTAAAGCTTGTACTCGTCGCAGTCAAACCAGTGCTGTGATGCGTGAGTCATGTTAAGGTGTTTCAGGAAGTGGAACGCTGCTTGAATCGGCTTTTGTATGTGTGCCACTCTTTGTTTTACCATCTTAACATCGGAAAGCTAAACAATTAAAAATAATTCGAGCTCTTGGTGATGTCGGTCTGAAGAACTTTAGCTCTGTAATCTCTCCTAAATAGTGTATTGTTCTACACTCCAAAACTAAAAAAGGCCTCCTGCACATCAGCGTCTTGAGTGCCATGCCAGTTTACTTGAAATTAATTTAGTCTTTGGGTCAGTTTGTTTCACTCCAGCATGTGATGCAGAGCTAATGTGTGTAATCTGTAAGTTTTGATTGTTGAAATAAAGAGGATTTAAGTCTGCTGTATGGAGTCTGCTGTATGGAGTCTGGTGTATGGCTGTGTTTACTGATGAAAGGGGCATGTTATTTCCAGTTGCTTCCTATCTAGGACACAGAGTGACCGAAAAGGGACTGAACCCTCTGCTCCAAGTCATTTCTGTGCTCTGTCACTCCCTCTCTTTCTCAGGCTCAGAATCTTTTAAGCATTAAGAGAAACCACAGACTGTTTTTTCCAAGCGTTATTTCCTTTCTCAATGCAATCAAATGGTTTCCAAGCAAGTGTTTTGTTTGTTTTTCTGTGTCTTTGGTGTGTTATAAGTTGCCCATTTATGGGTTAGACAGGTAAAATTGCAAAAATGAAGTGTCAGAACAAAAGATGCATTCTGTCGAAAAGCCAATGCTCACCCAGACCTCTTGTAAACTCACCCCCGCAATTCTACGTCAGTTCATGGTATGATTTGACGAAGACCGCACAATTATCAGGCTAGTAAGGTGGGCGTATCTGTCAGTACAATTGCTTTGGAAACTGATGCTCCAAATATGGTAAGATGCATAACATTTCAGTCACATGCTTGCAGTATTCGAGCAATCACTTTGCACTGGTTAACTGGCCAATGATAGCACACCTAGCTTCTCAGAGCGATCAGATTTGTAAAATATCCGCCCGTTTAATCGGGGCCAAACATGCACGATATGTGGAAAATACAGCGTTTTTGAACTATAAGTCGTGTATACACTGTGCATTACATTTAAAACGAACAATAATATTTGTTTTACCCGTGTCATATGACCCCTATAAACAAAACATTTGCACTAATTCTTATTACTGTAATGTAAAAAGTAGTGCACCTGTTCTCGTTGCAAGTAAATAAATAAAAAAAACGAAAAGTTGACGTCAGTGTTGTGCTGCCTTCTTTGATGAATTTTTTTTACCTTCTTTTTTAAACCTTTTTTTATCTTTAAACCAGTGATATTTGTTTTACAGATGAAAGATTTTGCATAGAGATTTTTATGAAAATTATGTCAAGACAAATGTAAAGGTTATCTTTGGGGACATCAGCATTCTATAGTCATTATTTGTGTGACTGAAGCGATTTACGTACCCTGAACCACATGAGAAGACTTTTAAAGATCCCACTAAAGTTATTGTGATGAAATACACTTGTGATTAATTTGTTTGGTGTGAACTTGCAGTACAAGTTTGTTCTGAGAAGATTGAGCACCATTTGCTATCAGCATCAGATCATGGTTTGAAATCTTCTTATCTAATGCAATGAAATTCCTAGGGTGCCTTAACTAAATTGAGCTTTGTGAGACTGTTGAATGTGTAACGGACGGTGCAATCGAGGTTTGCCAGCTTGTCAAACATAACCTTTTATCCATCTGCAGAATAGACCTCATGGGAATGGAACACAAAGTGCTTTAAAAGAAGGCGCAGCGTATTTATACCGAGCACTGTGCTTGGACAGATGGGACATGATCAGATGTCCCGACACAGATTCCCTTTCCCTCAAACAAAAGCCCTGGGCCTCTTCTTCTGGTACTGGGCCCACTGGGTCTGCTCCCTCAGCGTGGGTTGTATAAGGGACCGGTCCAAGCTGCCCTGTTGTGAATAGTTAATGTCGCATAGCTGTGGTCTTACAGGGAGGCGAGCTTGAATTATTAACATGCCTTCACGAAATACCATGAGGCTTTGCTTGTACCTGCTGTTATTGGCCTGTGTACAGGGGAACGATCCGTCACACTTCTCCATGAGTGAAAGTTAGTGTTGTGGTGTTAAGATTCTTGTGCTGCCAAGGGAACATAAATAACTTCCAACACAATGTGCCATCTATGAACAGGATGTGGTGTCCTAATGTTGCATTATCATATCGCGGAAAACAAGATTTTCCTTGTTCATTTGAGATGAGCTTAGTCAAAGCTGGGACCTATCAGTTAGCACACATGCTCTGACAGGTTGAGCTATGGCGGTCATGGAGGCGATGTGTGTTTGAATCTGGCTTGTGACCTTTTTTTGATTCTGTTCCCATCCTTGTGTATAATTTTCTGTGAGCAGTTCTGAAAAATAAACCGTTTAATACAGTTTCTAGATCTCTAATACTCTAAACTCAAATATTCGATTTTGATTGAGATTTACCGTAATAAAGGGTCATTTAGAATCTCAGTGGTTGTGATGTCACAACCAAAATAAAATGAACATGTTTCAGAACATAGTAACTCTGTCTTTAGTAACTCTGAGTTTAGTACTCCGTCTCAGCTCATTCTACCATCCCACTGCATTCTTTTGGTTTTCATCCAAATTTCCAGTGGAAGTTTGATTCTGGCCTCAGTTGTGCCGCTGTTTCCAAACCTCATCCTTGTTTACAGCTTTTATTCAAAGCACCCGAGACACTCCTGTTTTTGTATCCCTTCCGTCTACGTTTACCTCCAGGGAAGACCGTTTCTCACACATTTAGATGGTGAGAACCAGTTTCCCCTGCGTTTGTCCTGTTGTGTTTGCTTGATTTGCACACATGTCTGGTGGGGATTGTGCTTTGCACTCTTCTCTCAGTAATGTTATGTAAGAAACACATTTTTGTCCTGTTAAAGCCCAATAAAAATGGTTGTGATTCACTCTCATGTCCATCCAAACTTGCTTTTTTTACCAAAAAGTGGTTGTACCTTCCGAAGAATCAACTCGCCTTTCATTGGTAAGGCATACGGGTCAGTAAACAATGAGTTTTTAAGTGAGATTTTGGCTCTTGATGCCTGACGTGAGCTTCAGTGGTTGTTTTGCTACTATTGCTCAACCCCACTGTTGTCCTAAAGGCCTAAAGCCTAAAGAGTGTTGAAGTGAGTTTGGGGTGGCAAGTGCTGACAGCTCCCTTCAGAAGTCCCACATCACTGACATCAGGTTTCGGTCTGGTCTTTTTAACTGTTTGTTTAACTCTCTATGGCTGGTGTCTTTTACTCACGTGATAGATGTGTAGATGAGGTTCTAGATCTGATGAAATGTTTTCATTATCTTCATGCTCCTTTTGTGTATTTTTATTTGTTGGATATTATGTAAATATTGTATAGTTTTAAACAGATGGTTGAGCACTGTAGGTTTTTCATTCTGTATATATATATTCTTTCAACATGCTAGAATGTTATGCTCGGCTTCCCAGACATTTTGAAAAGGTGCCTTGTGTGGTTTTTAACATGTTATGCACTGTAAACTCGGATGAATTGGCAAGACCCCCAAAAAAAACTTGTTGCCTAAAATGTTTTGAGTTCTTGGTTTAAGCAAGCAGAACTTTCAAATTTACTGATTACTGCTAAACAGTTATTTTGATTACTGTTAAATTAAAGCTTTTAATAGTCTTCGTAAGTGTGACTAACCCAAACAATTCATATAATAACAAAGTTGTATTTAAGTTAGCTATACTCAATTTTTTCGGTTTCTTTATTTTACGTATTTCTTAGTCTTAATATCCATAAATCAAACACCTTGACTTATGCAACCCATAATTAGCAAGAAGAGACTGATCTCAGAACTGGCTCACTTGTGACATATCACATGTTACAGGTTTCACATAGCCTCCCACAGAGTAAGCCCACGCACCACTCTTCTGAACAAAGGTAACATCAAAACTTAAAATAATATCTCAAACTCTTCTAAATATGCAAGGTACGTGAACATAACAAGTCTTTAACTTAACTTAAAAATATATAAAATAATAATATTTAAAAAATTTAACTCTCCTACTGCAGTCTGAAGCAAAGCACTCTGGGAGTTGAAAATTGTGTTGAATTAACGGCTTTAAAGAGTACATGGCATGAGATTATAAAAAATATAATTTCATGAAGTGTGTAATGTTGCCATTTGAATGCAAGCAGTCTGCCAAGTTGTAAATCCGAAGGTGAATGAATAAGAAAGTTAATAGCTTGGAAAAAAGGGAGTCGACTCTGAGTCACGCAAACGAGTTGTCACTTGTCCGATTCGCGAACCGCCGCGTATTTATGTCACTACATATAGTCCCCGCCTACGTTTAGCTAGGGTTTCTCTCCGAAAACGTCACTCTTCTCCCCCAAACACTGCAGCTCGTGAGCCTCATACGCGGTAGACCAAATCACAGCAGACTAGGCTAGCAGAAAGGTGGGAATTAAACGGATGAATTGCAGAACGAATCATTTGAGAGTCAGTCAAGAAGTTAGGTAAGAATAACTGCCTATTATAACGAAATAATAGTGTTTTTACACCTTTGTACATTATCTTGTTGTTGGACACTCCATTAACCAAAGTAGGACCCTAAAAATCCCTAGTTATATACTCTCTAAATTAAGTAAATTGAACAAGAAGCAGGTCAAAACTTCAAGTTAATTAAAATAATCACCATACGTTATTTAAAAGTAAAACTCAATTTTTTTTTAATAGAATTAAGTTTACATTACTTCATCCATTTAATTAATTTGAGCATTTGGCTTTACAGTGTGGATGTTTCTATCAATGCAGTTTTATAGTTCAATGCAAAATTTATTTGACAAAATATTGACTAGTTCAAAAACAGATTATGTGTAATATTCATTGAGGAAGCTGTTGGTAAATTGTGAAATAGACCTTTTAGCATCATTTTCCACATGACCAGTTAACCAATAAGTCATCCAGATGGATATATAGGTCTGTCACTCGTTTTTCATTCTGTTAAATGACCCAGTCAAGAGTGAGTCATACACTTCAGTTCCCTTTTGTCTTGTCTTCTCTGAGTTCAAACAGTTTTTAAGATGAATCTTGCCCAAGAGCTATGAAGAACAGATTCGAGGAACAGTCCGCAGATAAAAATTCTTCTCTTATGTTTTAACAAAAGTGAAACTCTTATCATTTATCCCAGATCTTCCTAATTTCCTCACTCTGTGTTATTGTGTTTGGTTCGGGACTGCTGAATGAGATTATGAGGGATCGATTGTTGATGCAGGGTGTCGCCGCTGTGAAGCATTATAAGTGCAGCTACACATGGTCTAATTTTAAAACCAAGTGTGACCTCATGAGCCATACAGGGACTCGGAAGATGTTGTCACTTCTCAAGAGAAAAATGTAACCTTTTTACTGTTCTTAATACATGGTTATTGAGTGAATGTCCTTGATTCATCTGTGAAAGTTATTTTGAAGAAGTTTGACTTGTAGTCTTATATCAAAATCAAAACTTGCTGCACTATTAAAGACATTTTTTAGATGACCTCATCAAAGCCACATAAGCAATTGGACAATGATGCTCACAGTGCGGGGATTCCCTATCTCGCACCTACGCAATGGTGTGAAAGAAAAATGTGAATGTGTCTGAAAGTCACAAGTTTTTTATTTACCAAGACGACAGGAGAACAAAAGCCGAAGATATTTTGCGGTGTGGTGGAACTAGAGCCCTCATTCTGTCTGCGCTTGAGATCTTTTGACATTCCATAGCGTCACATAGCTGTTAAGTATCAGAGGTTGTCATGTGATCGATCATTACATACAAACTCAGCATTTAATTTGAAACATTTCATATGAAATGTGGGCCAATCAATCACTTGTTTATCTTTGCTTTGTCATTTCCGGTTAGCTCATCACAGCCTGTCCCATGGCTCATTTAGCGATCTGACAGTCAGGTTTACGTGTGGAATGAATCATCCACTCATGTGGATTTCTCCTTCGAGTGAACACAGGTTAAAGGCAAGATATGAATGAGAATCTCTTTCGCAACAAACTCTTCCTCCCCCTCCGCTCCCAGAGGCACACCCTGTAGCTCAGGGACTTGTTCCATGTTTCCAACGTCGGATGGAGACTGATGCGTCACAGCTCTACAGCCGAACCAGTCCCGTACCGGTCTTTTGATATAATGATCAGCCAACCTTTGCATGTATCATTGTGCATTTACAGTCTGGATGACTATGTAAACATATCCTGAAAGCAGGGCTTTCCCCTCTTGCTCAGGTTTAATCGGCTATTCTCTTTCAGGGCCGGCCTCAATGATGTCAGAGTTTTCCAAGCAAACAGTCAGGAGTTTGAGAATAGCAATGTTGTTGGGACGCTGTTGGTTTGAAGCCTAAAGTCCAGTCTCTTCCCACTATAGTGCGATATGGGAGTCTCTTGGCCCTTTTTTGATGAATGTCCTGCATTTATACTTGGCAGTACATGATCATGATGTAAGAGCAAGTTTATGTGATACAGATTTTCCTTTTGTTGTTGTGGTTTCAGAGGTTGAGTTGTGTAATGGAGAGTTTTACTTTTTGTGTAAAGTCAATTTGGACTTCACTGTTTGCTAACTTTGCAGAGTTAAACATTGAACATGAGTATGTAGTGTAATCCTTAGTAATGCGTTTCAGAGAGTTGCTGTCATTAGTCAGCCACAGTTCTTCAGTAATCCCTGCCAGAAACACATTCTTTGTTGTACTCAAATGCTTGGCATAGTTTCTGTGATTTATTTTGTAAGAATATATTGATGGATTTTTCAGTTATGACACATCAAACGATCGAAATCTTGACCAATCAGCATCTGGCTATCCAGAGAAGAGTAACATGTGCCAGTGGTGTGTTTGTTTTTGTACGTGAGTGAGAGGTGTATTATCCTCAGCTTTGCTTGATTTTAGCCGGTCTATGTCGAATGTGTTGCCCAACTGTAGTGCCGGCCCACAGGTTTTTCTCTGTGTAATTGTAATGATATCTGACCACTCTGACTCAGCTGCGCAGTGTTGATTCTAGTGTATCTCATGCCAGACAGCGTATCAGAAACGAAGCCCTCCAGACATGCAGATGTGACATGAATCTAACTAATCATTTTTTTATTTTTAGAAACTCTTGATTTCATACATGTACAGACATAAAGGTGACTGGCACAATGTTTCTTCTCAACTTACTTAAACAAGAAGTGATCAAACATGTCGGTGAACATCGAAATATTTACTTGTGATGTCATTTTGGTTTGAAATTTGATGAGAAATAAAATAAATATTCAGATATAATCAAAGACCATGCACGTCCGTTCTTGTGTCTAAGGAATGGGTGACATGGTGTGACACTCAATTGTGAGTTTTGAACATGAAATTAGATGTAATTTAGACTTTAAATATAGGTTATGTTTGATACTTTGGCTTGCCACTTCATGTCCAATGTAAAACCTGTGTCCTAAAGCAAAAACTCACAAGTGATGATGTGCGTGTAATATTATATGCTGTGGCCATAAAATGTGATAACATAATCTCATAATCTGTTGAAAAACTTGAAATTTAGCTCAACATGTGTCTCTGTATCTGTTGGCTCACCTTCAGTGCTGAGACTTGCCTCTTTTGTGTACTTTATGTATGCATACATGCATTTGACGTTAGCTTCAGGGCAGATAAACTTTCTGGATTTGTGGTATAATTTTCCTGTGAGAATGAAAGAGGATTTACTGGGTCACTGAGATCTTTACTATGACTCTTAGCATGACTCTGACCTTGACCCTTTAGATGACCCCAGACGAACCTGGATGAATCTCACAATGTCTCAGTGAGCTGCTGTATGAATCATCCATGACACGTGACATGTTTTGTTGTGAATATAATGCACTAATACTGCCGTGAGAGCGTCCCAGAAAACCGACGTGAAACTGAAAAAGTTTGGCGGAGGTTTCAAAAGCAGGATCTTTTCTAGTCTCTATTGAATCTGCGGTTTGGTGAACAAGCTCATGTTTTTAACTGCGAGAATTTAAGACAAGGGAATCGCGCTGACCCTCGGCAGTTTAGCTCCAGTTCAGGCTTGTCTTTTTCTCTCACGGTCCTAGAAAACCGAGTCGTCCCCCAGGGTCCCTGTTAATCTGCATTAAAAACACCATAAATGAACATGCACGAACAAGTACGCACACACACGTTCTTGCTCACATGTTGTTGAAGTCTTCCAATGCCACACCCTTCAATGGCCTGTTCATTAGCTGCTTTGAGAGCTTACTGAGGTGCAGTGTCCTGATTTAGCCGGTTAAATGAGACTGGTGTCCCACAGGGACGTCTCTGTAATAGACTGGAACATGCAGACGCATGGATGCATTATTACTGAATAATCAGTAACGCGCTTAACAAAAATGATACTTTCCATTTTGCACTGCTGCATGAACATTGTTAGTAACATACCAAGATACACATGTTAGTAAGTTGGTTAGTCTTTTCTTCTTGAGTGCTTTAGCAACTAAGCTGGCAGATGTCAATAAAGACACACAGCATACGCATTTTTGTTAATAAAAATTGCATTAAACATTAATTGCGGGGATTTTTTTTCTGTTGTACTTGATTGAATTTGAGTCAAACAGGAAACTTCATAAATGGCAATTACATGTTACAACAACAGTGTTTTGAAAGTGGTATTGTTTGTTGCCACTAGATGACTTTTAACTCATTCGGACAACCAGATCCCATGTGTAGACTCTGTTTGGCATCACTGCACATTTGCATAAAGTTCAACTTTGCTTCACCGTCAATGGTCGTCATCGCTCATCATCTCAAATCAATACCTGCGTCTGAATTCACTCACGCGTTCACTCATTCACTATTCCCTATATAGCGAATGCTAAGTAGTCCACTATATGGGGTAGAAGTGACTGAAAATGAGTGAATCATTTCGGACACTGACGTAATATACACCCGTGCAGGGTTTTTCCTGGCTTTTTGGCTTAAAATGAGGCGGAGGTGGTGCCATCGAGATCTTGTACACACACATGCGTAGGCCTACCTTACCTTTAAGTGGCTGAACCAAAGGGACTTTGAGATATTAAAAGTTCTGATGAAATTAGATAAAAATGACAATTATTAAGTTAAATAAAACATTACTATTATTCAACCAAACAGAAATGTTTTTTTATCAAATAAAGCTTTTTTTATCATTTTCAACTAACTTTTCAGCCCACAATAGCCAACTGAATTAACCAGTCTTTCTAAATAAGCAAAGCTCATTCAGAAATCTTCCATTCTCTGTGGTTCACTTTGAATGATTCAATGATCTCTCGTATTCATTAGTGACTTGAAAAGTTCAAGTTTAAATGAATTGGTTCAATACGCGTTCGTACTGGCGAACTCGCTGTGTACATTATACCCTGATTCAGCGATCCAACTGCACATCTCAAGACATTACAATGATGTACGTCATGTTAATTTAAGAAAAGTAAGAAATTAAATGTTCTTTGATGCAAAACAAATAGCCGTTGAAAACAGAATGGCTCTTGTTCTGCAACTCTTTTTAGCGCCTCAGTGTGGTGATTACAAAACGGAGTGTTGTGGCACAATGTCGCAACTGTAGTTACAAATCACAGTCTGTTAAATGCACGCAGCATATTTGTGAAGACTCCCTACATAATTTTGGAAAAAGAAATTTTGTCGATTAATCACAATACTAAATATGATTGAAAAATTCACAGAAAGATAAATGACAAGAAGCGGATAGCCAATTACATTTGTCTCTTCTTTTTTATTATTGACAAATCCAAATAACTATTTTAATTCTAAACAATTTTGGCAATTTAGCCATTGCTCTTAGCAAATAAGTGAATGTAACGTTTTTCTTTTCGAGAAATCTATTGTTTTCTTCAATTTCCCTCTTGTGTGTCACGATTTGAAACTGTTGAGCACATACCTCTTCAAAGTGACGCTCTTCTGTTTTCATTAAGGTTAAAGCAAACGATATTACTTTCCAGGTTTTAGTTATGTGATGCGCCGTCACACCCAGATAATTGTTGTTACTAACGGATCTCCAGTGGTCTCCTGTCAAAGCAACATATTCCGCTGAAGCCAAATCCTATTCCTTCGTTTTCTTTGTAGCGTCAGTTGATTTTTGTCATCACTGTGCCTCTCGACGGTAGCTTGTAGAATGTGTCTAAAGTTGCCGCTTTCAAAAATTCTGCGAGGGCCGTGTCCTCGACAATATTAATCAGTTTACATTTCTTGTCCATCCAGAGGGCCAACGGGTTCTTCCGACACCTCCAGCTCGCTCGTGTCACCCATGCTATTTACGCAACGAGGAATGAACACGGCGGGGGTTGAATTGGGGGTAAAACATGGCGGGAATGAGTTAATGCGTTAATAAAATTATCGCCGTTAATTCCAGAAATTAATCATCTCGCGTTAATGCTGTTAAATTTTTACAGCCCTAGTTTAAAATAAATTTGTTACATTCATTAAATCATTTTATTCTCAAAAATTAGAAAATAACTGTCAACTGGAACAAACACAAGTGTATAAACGTACACTTGTGGTATTAACGGTCACTCTCTTCCAGCTGATTCTAATCAGACAGTTGATTCGCATTGTATCATGGGAAATATGAGTCAGACTGCATTGTGGGTAAAAAGTAGTGAACAAATGTAGAGAATGAGATGTTTACTCAGAATTCGGAAAACACTACAAAATGGCAGACACCCGATACAGTGCACTATGTAGGATATAGTGGGCGAATTCAGACACAGCTCATATCTCTCGGTGAAAATAAATAACTTCCAAGCACTTTTTTGATGCTGTGTAAGGGTCTATCAAGACTACTGACTGTTTTTGATTTACGATGGGACGCTCCTCATACTATGACGCATTCTTATCAAAGAATTCTTATCTTTTTACAAAATACAGTTTTATCTGGGAGTGAATCATGATGCAATCACCACTGGCGTTTTATTGTTTTGACAAGCTGTTAAAAGTCTCCTCCAACTTTGTTGATTTAGAGGATTAGTGGCTGAATTCACACATTGTTTACATAGCAAATATTTATTAGGAGGTAATACTAGATTGTTGGGTTGTGGGCTTGCTGCGACGGGTGAGGTTTTATTGAGCAGTCGATGGCCGGTTGAACAGCCACTGTGTGTAAATATTGCAAGGAGGATCTGCATCTGTGAGCGCCGCAGTGATGGGGAGTATCAACTTGGTGACACAGCTCTTTAAACAGTGTGCTTTACAAGCCACCAGATCTCAAAGGTCAGCGTGATTATTGATTTGTTTGGTCCTTTGGCTGCGACAGATCTCACCCGTTTGACTGAGCATCGTGTAAAACCATCCAGCTGTATAGTGAACACGTGACGGGACCGTGCTGAATGTGCACAAGACACTGTTTAATTACAAAGTCAATGGGGACCAACGGTTTAAGGTTACCAACATTTTTCAAAATAATTTATTTTGTGTTTTGCATAAGAGGATAAACCACAGGGGTTTAAAATGACAACGGGGCGAGTAAATCATTTTGAATGTGAACTTTTAAAGGGGTCATATGACGTGGCTAAAACTAATATTATCATTTCTTTTAGATGTAATGCAATGTGTATATGATTTAAGGTTAAAAACGCTGTATTTTCCACACACCCAGATTTTTTACGAAGCTCATCGCTCTGAAAAATGAGGTGTGCTATGAATGGCCAGTTAACCAGTGTGTAGTGATTGGCCGAATACTGCAAGCATGTGACGGAAATGTAGCGTCTTAGTCAAATCATACCACAAACTGACATAGATTTGTGGAGGTGTGTTTACAAGAAGTGTTTAAAGAAGCTCTGGGTGAGCATTGGTTTTTAGACAGAATGCATCTTTTGTTCCGACACTTGAATTTTTGCAATTTTACGTGTCACACCAAAGACAAAAGCTATATGACCCCTTTAAGATCTAGGAAAAATCTTAGCATGGTTTAATAATATAAATAAAAATTATTAAAAATAAATATAATATACAATACATTAAAACATGAATAATTAAAAGAGACCATGACAGAATTATTAAATATCAAGGCAGTCAGAATGACGATGATTATTTGTAATGTATCCTCTTCCCTTAACTCACGTTTGGCAGCATTATCTACAGATTACAGGGATACCTGTGTTGCTTCCGGTTTGACTCTATCCTGGCTGTATGACACCTCTCTTTGTGCGAAGCTCAGGCTTACTGCAGGTGTAGAAAGCGCTGGTATTGGGAAATATATAACATTCCTGCAAAATGTGCAGTTTTGAATCAAAAATAGCTCATTTCTGTCTATCGTGTAAATCCGAAGAGTGTTCTCTCTGTTGTAGGGGAGGTCTTGGCATCTGAAACGCCCTGTGTCCAGCACCTGGAGCCATTTGGCCAACCAGAATCAAGATAACCGCTAACATCGTCGTCCCTTTTGGTCCTTGGCCCAACCAAAATCACGCGTTCTAAATGTCATGTTTGCGCCTGTGAAAAGCATTGCTGAAAGGGACGAGCACAGTGTGTCATCCCGGATAAAGAGAACATAGTGTTGATATTTATTAGTCAGTTCGCCAGTATGATCAAAACAACTATGTTATGAGAGACAGTTCTCAATCTCCCTATCGAATTTCCACTTCTAGACCGTTTCCCTTCTAAGTGAGTAAGGCACTTTGTGCAATTGATATTCGTCCAAAGTTCTGTCGCAGAGGCTATAGTTTATGAAAAGCTCTTAATAACTATTTTTTTTCTTTTTGAGCTCTTATAACTCGCATCAATATCTTAATAACACTTTTAACTTCAGTCCCGCACTTTATTTTCTCAATCCTGCATGTATTAAAACCGAAACCAAAGCACTTTACTTCCCAATGGACACGCTATCCTTTGTATTCAGGAAAGACTTGGGAAGGTGCACCTTTTGAAAAACGGAGACAAACAAAGATCAATTTATATGTTTAATTACGACTTGGAGCATTGGGATCGCGAGACGAGGGTGAAGTATTATTTTTATGATCTCATAATTCTCAAAATCGATCTTTTTCACTTTTTTCTGCTAGCTCAAAATTATGCTTCCGCTCCATAGGTGTCATGTGGTGCACTTGTAAAACTTGTGCAGGCCAAAAAACTGAAGAAAATGACAATAATCCTCCCCCAAGGTGTATGGCTGTCACCTTTTTCACCACTTCCAAGTTTGCAGGTCTGATATGGTGAAGTTAAAATATCATTGGCCACTTTTACTGGAGAGTTGAGAAATTCTTCTACTACTATAGAATCTGTTGTCAAAGAAGAAAAGAGAGACACCGTAGTTTTATCATAAACAAACATAAAACAGAGCAAGATATTTTGTTTTAAAATCGAATTATTTTGAGTCCTTCATGTGAATGGCAGGGATAAAAGTCAGGCATTCAGAACAAGCCCTGTCCATTGCAGGAGCAGTTGTGTTGTTTTTGAAAGTCAGTTGCTTTCATTTCTTACGTTACAAATAGCAGACAGTCGAGTAGCTCTGCCAAACCAACAGGCCTGCAGGATATGCCATAAACATGCTTGAACCGTCAATTCCTGTCACTTAATTCAGTCTTTATGTTACTACAAGTTTTCACTGTCATTGCAACGTGTTTGTCTCCTAAAACACCGTTTTCAACTCACACATGTGTATTTGACAAAGACTGTAGATGTGTTTTAAAGGGATAGTTCACCTTATACAGAGTAATTTCTTCACGCTCATGTGGTTAAGAACTTTTTTTCTGTGGAACACAAAAGAAGATACTTTGAGAAATGTCTCTGGGTTTGTGTTCATACAGTGAACATCCATGAAGGCCAACATTGTTTTGTGTTCTGCAGAAGTACGCAATTGCAGATTTGGAATGACATAAGTGTGAGCATATGGTGAAAGAATTGATATTTTTAAATAGACTATCTCTTTAAAACCCAATGAACTGTTTATTTATAAATCTTGGTTATCTTGTGCATCCAAACATGCTACTTATGCCCAAAAATGCTGTCTTGGTCGGCAGCTTACTAGATTTAAAGTGATACATCCTCTTTTTTTGACAAAAGCACGGCATGACAGATTTTGTACATTTTGCAAGCGGGAAGGCATCTTATGTATTTGTCTGTGAGTGTTTTTATTAGGCCAGAAGCCACTGTCACCCATTCCTGTATCTCAGGAAATGACCTGCTACAATCTCTCTTTTTGTTGTTTCCCCTCATTTAATCACAAGTTACAGAGTTGGATGTTTCAACACTACTGTAAATGTGCTGCTGGTACAATTTCCTGGAATTCTCTTCCTGTGATCCAATAGTTCATTCTTCTTTACTGCCATTCAGATCATACACTTCTGTTCCATCGTGTATTTGACCTGCAGCACCGACTCGGCAACAATATTAGGATTGATTGACTCCTGCACAGCCGCATTCATTTTACCTTAAGTGCTATAGACTTCATGATATCTATCAACGCTCTTTGTCAGAGTGGTTTTAAATGAGGAGCAGCATGCATTTACTGGGCTTTTAGGTGGCTGGCGGTTTGCGTGCTGTTGTGAAGATGGTTAAGCACTAATAGGATGTGATGTCAGCACCAGACATACTGTCTTGCACCTGCAAACTCTCTTCCTTAGCGACTGCTCACCACATCTGCCTGAACGGGCAAAATAAGCAGTACTTCGGGCGAAGTTACGTTTAACCATGAACCTGTTTGTATGTATTGCACGATTCGCGGTGCAGTTAAGTGAGATTTCGGGAAAGCAAACACGTGCGCTGACTTTTATTTGCTTTTGAAACGCTCTCACGTGGGCCCGCGATAAAATAACAACCACAGTGGCTTCCTTAATTCGAAAATAATGAAGCAACACAGGCTTACTGCCAAACCTCACAGCATATGGATGAAATATGGACTAAAATCTTGCAGCGTGAATATGGGCGTTCTCGCATCAATGTGCAATTCCACACGTTCCATATGCTAAGCGAAGCCTTTTAATATCTGTGCTGGCGCCGCCTCATCATCTTGTCCTAATGACAGCTGATTTATTGGTCTCACCCTTGTGACTTGGACCAGCAGCTAAATGTGTCCCAATTGTGGACAGTAGTCAAAAATGCAGCAGTGTGGTCTTGTCTCCAGGACACTAGGTCCACTTGCGCTTGTTTTTATGAGTAATGTAGAATGGCCGTTAAACAGCTTTTGTGAGGGTGTTTATGAAGGCTCTTAAATCAGTGGACCTGTACACACACAGCTTTATTGAGTGTATTCAGCGTGGAGGGGTCATAAGGGCTTCTTAAGTTGGGACCAGCATGGGGCAGTCCAGTTGTTTTAAGAAACGGGTAAAAATCTGGATTTGTTTGAGTCGATTTTTGAAATTTGATGAAATTTAGGGCTGTCAAACGATAAATCGCATCCACAATAAAAGTTTGTGTTTACATAATATAGCCTACTGTATGTCTGTGTACTGTGCATATTAATTTTGTATTCATAAACACAAAGATATATGCATACATGTGTATTTATATATTTGGAAATATTTTAGATGTATATGTTTATATTTACAAAAAAAGTTTAAACGTTTATTCATTTTTATATTTTATATTTTTCTTAAATGTATGCGTGAGTATATTCTACAAAAATAATATGCAGAGCAGTGTTTCCCCTAGGTTTGCAGCTTTGGGGGGGGGGGGGATTGACGAGAAATCTTAAATCATTTCCATTTCATTCTTTATGTGTATCTATCTATCTATCTATCTATCTATCTATCTATGTCACATAAATTGGTTGTTTAGGAGGGTAATGCTTTGTAAAAGTAAAAAAATGTTAACATAAGATATCTATTTAAAAAAAAAAAAAACGTATTTAAATCTTTTTAAAATTGACTTTTGCAAATAAACTTTGTTAAATTTATAGAAGTATTTGTTAATATTAATGGACCAGAGCTAACAACTAAAAAAAGATTTATAAATACTAACAAACATATTGCTCATTCATTGTTCGTTAATGTCAGTTAATACATTTACATGATAATCAAATTTTAAATGGGCTTTAATTGTGAGACGTTTTTTTTATATGATGCATTTATAAGAGAATAATCCTGTCAGACGCAGCACTGCTGTGAACGCGCGCTGTTCTGGACGTCATCACATGCGCTGTTCTGAACGTCATCACGTTCGCAGGACATTCCCATACAACACAGAGCGGCCTGCATAGCCTATTAAATATCTCTTGTCTTATTTAATCAGCAGATTTACAATGTCCTGACTAAAAACATTTGAAACACACATATGTAAATAGTAAGCGGCATGTGATTCATTAATATACATTTTACCTGTCATCCGGTGATGACTGGACATTTGATGCTTGTCAGGGGCAGGATGCGCAACACTTAGACTTGGAGCAGGAGAGCTACACCGGCTGCTACTCGCAGTAGAGTGAGTGTTGCCATCTTCAGTTCCATGTGAGGGCTTAAAAAACGCAAATATTTTCATCTGGTTTTCATCTGATTGACGCGACATATTTCCCCGCTGCGCGCTCTCTGCCCGCTAGTGTTTGTTTGTGTGCGAGTGTGCACGCGTGCGCACTCATTGGGATAATTGTAAACGCGCAAACACAGACAGAAAAGACATGCCATCGTGGAAATAAGATAATTAACATATTAGATTGGCTATTTAGTTTGTTTAATTACATAAAAAAATTGTAATCAGGCGCTATAAAGAAAATCAAATCAAATTTACTTGACGTTCAAGGGTGGCGGGGCGAGCCGTTAGGAGGGCGGGGCGCCCCCCTTATATAATGGTAGGGGAAACACTGCAGAGTATATAGGCATGTATTATGTTGACACAAACTTTTATTAAGACAAATTAACATCAACATAAACGTGAAAGTTAATAAAAACATAATTTAGTCAATAGAAATTAATTTATTGACACTTACAATAAAAACTGACATCCGCATTAAAGTTTCCTGTTATATTTTTTTATTTACTTTTGAAATATGACCGTTGCTCATCATCATGGGACAAACATGTGTCCACACTCACAAATCTCGCCGGAAGTATTAGACCATCCGGGTATTCTCACTACTGTTTTTTGCATATTGTGGTGGAAATACTACACTCATTTTCACCTACTTTAAAGTATGGAATCAGGCGATTTCGGACGCA
Organism: Triplophysa tibetana; assembly: GCA_008369825.1. Lineage (NCBI taxonomy): Eukaryota > Metazoa > Chordata > Actinopteri > Cypriniformes > Nemacheilidae > Triplophysa > Triplophysa tibetana. The sequence goes on along the minus strand of CM017912.1, from coordinate 17,565,368 downwards.
GGCTTAATCATTTGACATGCTTACTTTCCACTATCCTAGTTTGAAAAATAAAATGCATGTTACTTTACATTATTTGATTTGAAGGCAAATCAAGTCAGACTGACATTTCTCGTGAAATCCAGCTTGACCGCTCAAATTTGTGAATACTTTTTATAAACTTGTTGTTGCGAATAAAGGTGACAGGAGACAAAGGGGACAGTTTTTTTGAACACTGTTTTTATGTACTTGTTCAGTACCGGATTTTAGTTCATTTTTAAGCAAAATAAGTTAAGAAAATGTTGTTGCACAAAACAAATATCATGGTTTATCATAGAATATTAGTTCAATTATTGAGGGTATTACATTTTTGTTGCCCCATCATATCCTCTTGACTACTCTCATGTTAAATTGCACCTTTAAAATATGTCCAAAGCTTTAATGTTTCTCTGCCGTTGGCGTCTTGTAGGCTTTTGTACTCTGCTGCTGTGTCATGACATCACGTGAGCTTCATTTGTAGTCTCCACCTTGCTTCGCTCTATTTGCATGAAGTTCAACTCCGTTCAACTTTACCCTCTTCATTAGGGTGTGTATTGCTATTACAGACACACACACACAACACTGTATTTCTAGACAGGTCAAAGCAGGAGGCAGAAGAGGAAGTGACCTCATCAAGTGATTAATCTAAGCGCATTGAGAGCCGTAAGCCACTCCATTCTACAGTAATGCGAGTTACATTCTGCACAGGCAATATTATGTTAAAATCATCAGGAAAGTTATTTATATTCCTGTCCTTCCCGCCACCGGTCGGCTCATTTTAGAGACTGCAGAAGTCTGAAGCCTGGCAACCCGAGAAAAAAACACAGCACTCCTGCGGTGGTGCATTCAGCACCCTCTTAGCCGGGTTCTTTGTTTTTGGCCTCGCTTGTGTGCGTGTATTTATGTGTGTGTGTTCTTGTTAGACTTCCTCCCTTGTGCTCATGGGTTTTTCCAGTCACCCTGGGGCCTAATGGAGCAGGAAGCTCCACAAGCTTATCATTTCCTTCGCTACAGGCTCTGCTTGAACCATGTGTACGATAAACTATCTCAATCTCCCACACATACGCGGATCAGGCGGACAGACACGGAGGGCGGATTCACGTGCTGGCACACTGACACAGATAACTGCGGACATTTAACAGATATTTTTGGTAACGCTCGCACACTGGAGACTTGAGCCTTGATGTTGTAGTTTTGTGTCCGTTTAGAGGATGGTGTAAAGTGTGGAGTCGGCGTTTTGAATCCTGAAGATATCTGGCCGGCTCTCCCATTTGGCCACCGTTGCCTTTCTGCAGGCCAGTTGGCCCCAGCCGTCATCCAATCAGCACATTCCTCCCCATGAATACACTGGGACCACTTTTGGCAGGCCACACTGGGTGGGGTAATGTTCATATCCTGTGGACTGACCCTTGCGCGCACACTCGTACAAACATCGCAGCCGTTCAGAGCCCTTGATGGGGGGGCAGTTTCGCTTATATTGTGCTTTGTAATGATGAGGCCCCCCTTAGATCTGCTATGATATATCATACTCAGCGGTCCCATACTTAAAAATGTCATTTTGTTTTATTTTACATCGACCCATTAGTTACACGCCAGCACATCCTTCCCATGATTCCTATGCAACAGGTACATAAAATACTCGCACGCCTCTATGATTATGTGTGCTGCATACATAAAAGATAGATGAAAACACATGAAACCGAGAAATAAAATAAGAAAAAGGGAGAATAGAGGGGTCCGAGTGGGCACAAAGCGCCCTCAGTGCTGGAGAGGCACTGCCAGTTTGTGCAGGCCTGTTGTCGTGCGAGCACAGAATCTGCTCTGTGTGTGTGTGACCCAGCTGCCCTCTCAGCATTACATCAGTCTCCCACATCACCCACACGCACAATGAGTCTCTAGTAAGCCATTCCTCCATATGCCCAGCACGCTGCCCGTATGCAAAAGCGGCTTCATGCCTTTACACACTTGTGTGTGTGTTCTGTGTGCGGTTTTTATGAATGCATCAGTCGGATTTGTTGCTTTGTAGCTAGTCTCAAATAATATAGTTATTTTACTATCTTATCCAAGTTGTCCCTTTAATTTTAATATATATTTGAATAAGTTCTTTGTTACATCACAGTCGGCTTGAGACGTTTATAATCTCTTGTTTATTGTCCTGAATGACACTGAAACTGCCTAGCAACGCCATGGCAACCAGCGAAAGCAGTTGTGCACGGGCAAGCATCAATCACATTTTTATTAGAAAGTGTATAAGTCAAATTGTTAACTTTTGTGAATGAAGTTTATTTGCCGGGAGAGGTTTAAAGGGATTTATTCTCACGTTATTCAAAACCTGTATAATTTTTACTTCTGAAGAACACAAAAGAAGATATTCTGAGAAATGTCTCTGTGGTATTGTGTCCATATAATGTAAGTCAATGGGGTCCAGTGTTGTTTGGTTATCAGCATTCTTCAAAATATCTTTTGTGTTCCGCAAAAGAATGAAAGTCATACAGATTTGTATTGACATGTGGGTTGAGTAAATGATGAAAGAATTTTCATTTTGGGACTAACTATTCCTTTAAATAAGGCATGTGTGAGCTGTCGCACATTGAGGCAGGAAACGGCTGTGTTGTATTTCTGGGCCACATTCTTAAGCAGTGAAAGTAACTAGGCATGAAGCCCGAGTTCAATACGGCCCGGCCCTTCTCATACAACCACAGAAAGAGGCATCTCCCTCCCTCTTTCCACAGCTTTCTTTATTTCTCTCCTTCTCTCACTGCTGGCCCACTTTAACCCCTGTGACCCGCCAGCGTTTTACTCCCTTTGTCTCCCTTGATTTCTTCATGAGATGTCCTATGTTGACTTTGTTTGGAAGTTCAGTATAAACACCATTGTGTGTAATCTTATCCCCTGACACTGACAGCCGTCTCCTGAACGGACTTGATCTGGTTTGGGAAAGCACGAGGGCCGCAGTCGTATCTTTAGAAAAACAGCAGTCGTCAGCATATCTGTCACTCCTGGTTTGGTTCAGTTAAAATTTGTCTGCCTCGAATTCTCCGGGGATCAGGGAGGTGTGAACTTCATCCAGCCGTGTGTCAGTGGAGTTTAGGAGCTACTTGTTTGCCAAAGCTTGGAGGAGAGAACATGTGTGTGTGTTTGTGTGAGTCAGACAGCCTTTGTACACACTTCTCTGTTTCCCTGAACTGTGTAGTTGTTCCTCTTGCCGGTGCACATGCAAAGGAGGGGCGGGGGTGCACATCAGTATGGGTAGGAGGGTGTCGCTTTACATAATGCAAGGGAGTGCGTGTTTGGAGTGGCTTTAGGGGCCTGTCAGTGTGGACTTTACCCACTGCGGTAATAGTTTTGCTAGTCAAGGCTGAAAACTGCTCCAAAAGAATTGGGAAGTTTAACAGGGTGGATTCATGTGATGGTGATTCACATGGCAATCCTTGTTTTTTTTTTGTTTTTCATTTAAAGGTTTGGTAGCCACACCGTAGGCTGCAAGAAACAGTTTTGCCTTGTGCTTTCGGGAGAAATATTTACTGTACACGTGTTTGTTGTATCTTACAAGACAATAGAAAGCCACGCTTGATGGTTGTATATTAAAGAGAGATGAGATGTTATGTTTTTCTGAAAATCTGACTTTGGTCTGTGATCTTATGCATCAGTTTTATCTCTTGGGGTTTTTTACGGTAAAATAAATTTCTTTGTTCTGCTGAGAAATGCAGAGAAAGATATTTGGAAGAATGTTTGTTAGCGGTTCTTGACCACCTTTGACTACAGTCTTAAAAATAAAGGTGCTTGAAAGGTTTTTCACAGCGATGCCATAGAAGAACCATTGGGTTCACAAAGAACCCTCTCTTTCTTACCTTTTCTTAGCTTTTTTTCGCCACAAAGAACCTTTCGTGAAACAGAATGTTAAAGGTTCTTTATGGATCCAAAAGGTTCTTCTATGACATCAAAGAACGCTGAAGCACATTTTTTAAGAGTGATAGAACATTTGCTTTAGACATTTCTTAGTTTTGTTGAACACAAAGGTATTTTGAAAAATGTAGGAAAGCAAACTGTTCCAGGGCATTTTGTAATTTATCCTATTATGGTTGTCAATGGTGGCCAAGAACTGTTTGTTTACAAGCATTCTTCAAAATATCTTTCTCTGTTTTCATCAAAACAATGAAATTGATACAGATTTGGAACAACTCGAGGGTGAGTAAATGATGACAGAACTTTTAGTTTCTATGAACTGTTCCTTTTAAGGTCTTAATGCCCTAAGGTCTGGTCCACCCTGTACTCCTCAAGCAAATCAAAGTGACAAGGAACCAAAACGATACGGTGTTACAGTACACAGGGTGAAAAGTCATGATGTGTGTTTATTAAGCATCACACAAAATGCGAAGCTCAAACTGTCTTTCCATCACAATTCAGATCTGCCTTTGTTTGATTGTATTGTTCTGATATAGTTTTGTGGTTTATTTTAACAGGGGACATTACTCAGAAGGGCTATGAAAAGAAACGAGCAAAACTTCTTGCCCCATACGTACCACATACCCAAAGTAAGAGGCTTCCTGTTTGCTCACTTCCTTTTCTGTTTCTCTCTTACCTGCCATTTTATGCCATCCACACACTGATACGAGTCAGTTTAACACATGTTATGTTGTTGCTCCTCTTTTGATTTTTAAATAAAGAAACTAAAACTCGATCCAGCTGAAGAATGTGACAGATGCCACAGCAATACACCAATTATGTTACAATTTATCTTTGTTTGCATGTATCTGTGGCTCGTTGCTGCACCCTAGTGGTGTTTAGTAGCACTGAGCAGCTAAACACGAACCTCTGTTGAGACTCACAACTCTCCCTTCATACACAAGACACTTTAAATTAAACAGACACTTCGTCTTGCTGGAAAAAGCAGCCGTCAGTAAACCAAATGCTTATCTGGAAACTTTGAGTAATCTAAATCTATTAAGATTATGCCATCAGTTAGCACCCAGCCGCTGCTCTCCGGCTCTTTCCGGACTGGTTGTGACCGCACAATTGCGCACATACACGCAGGTTTCCTGTAAGCAGCAGCCCCTGACCGGCACCTCAGTGAAGGAGGAAGTGAAAGAAAATGAGTTCACTATATTGCTAGCCCGTAACAGTTCAGTATCGCGTCAGCTTAAACTTCCTGTTTCCATCATTACATACAATATTACACACAGGCTCAAAACACCACTCTTTCCACAACAGACATGTGATATCTAATTTGCTTCATGTTTATGAACTGAAATGATGCACAGATATGTTCTCTATCAAGACCCCAGTTGTCACATGTGTCTGAGCGTCTTCAAAGGTGCCATTTCAGTGCTTTGAAGTGAAAGTTCACCCCCCGTCTTCTGCTTTTTAACCGTGTGTGTTGCTTCTCTAATGTTGACCCGTCTTGATGCAGTTTCATAACAGAAATATGAAATCAATCACAGGATTTTATTGTTTCGTATTTCATATGTTTTTGCTGTGATCTCCATAGATGTGGACATGAATATCAAGTTGACCCCGGGTCTTTCTTCAGACCCCAGCCCTAACGCCGTCCCTATCGCCGCCCCACGGCAGCACAGAGGTCACCGCAGCGGCGGGGCACGGGATGACCGCTACCGCTCAGGTAAAGCAATCCAGTTCACCACGTGTCTCTGGCCGCGAGTACAAATGTTGTGACTCAAAGCTCGTGTGTGAACACACAGCTGTCTCCACAAACAGACTGTTCTTTGTCCCTCCATGAGTCAGTTCGGCATCTGCAGTGACTGTTCTGTGACATTACTGGATGTCTCATGTACCATTGTGTTATTGTTTTACCCCTACATTTATCTTTCTGTGTCTTATCGTTTCTCTTGTTGCACTGCTAGATATCCACACAGAGGCTGTGCAGGCAGCTCTGGCCAGGCATAAAGAGGAGAAGATGGCCCTTCCCATGCCTACTAAGCGCCGATCAGCCTTCGTCCAGTCTCAAGCGGAGAACTGCACTCCTCCTGGTAGGTCCCGCATCACCCACTTGATCGTTTTTTTTATGGTGGCACCTTGAATAAGCATCCCAACCAAATTGTAATGTTGCATCTCAAATATATGTAACATTCTGTTATATTTCTGTAGAATTTTTGCGCATTCTAATCATATGTGTTCAGATACTTCGTCCGCGTCGGAGGATGAGGGCTCGCTCCGTAGGCGTCAGGCCGCTATCAGCGCGATGTTGGCTCAAAACATCCAGAGTCCCGATTGCTGGATCAACCGCTCCATTCAGGGCTCCTCCACGTCTTCCTCTGCCTCCTCCACTCTCTCCCACGGAGACGGCAAAACCCACAGTCAGGGGCAGAGCAGCGTGCTCGCCGACGTGCTGGCACACATCCGCATTGGTATGCAATGAGTCACACACACATATTTACAGAGCGAAACATATATATAATAGCTTTTCTTTCCATTGTTGTTTTAGGCTTAAGCTCACTTGATTCGGTTAGGATGAAACAAAGAAACTAATTCCTAATATCCGCTGTTAGACAGCATTTCAAATGACATGTCATGGCTTGTGCATGCATGTGCATGAATTGTGTTGTGCCCTCACAGCAGAGAGCAGCAACGTACCTCCTGATGTCACGTCCTCCGTGCCTCAAGAGAGGAACTTGAAAGGAGACCTGGCGCCAAACAGCGCAGTGAGGGGCATGAGTCGCGGCCAGAGTCGCCCCAATATGATGGACACTGCCGGCGGTAAACGCAACATCAAACGCAGCACTTCATAGTTCAACACAGCATGGGTTTTACATTTCAAACCAGCATTTAATACATTTGACATCAACTAGCTTATTTTAGGCATATTTTGTTGACTTGTCCAATTCAGTTTCATCATTTCCTTGGATAATTTAAATGTATGTACTGCTAAGAGATTGTAAATTCAAATTGCCGATTATGTGGTTCAACTAACGCTTTAATGTTTTGCTTTCTCTTCGCTCGTGGTCTGGTGCCATCTGTAGGTAAAGGTAGGGAGTTCATGACGTATCAGTGCAGTGTAGTGACACCCAGTGGTTTTGTCCTCCCAACCTGATCCTGTTTGTGTTGTGACAAACTTGTTCTTCATAGAAACCCTATGCAGTCACTATATTAGATACTGAAATACAGCCTTGTAGATTTACTCTCAACATTCAGTGTCTCTGTCTCGTGGTGTCCTTTGATCGTCTCGTATCAATGTGAATGTCTGTGTTAACAGGTGTTCCAGTGCACAGTCGAGTCTCCACTAAAATCCAACAGCTGCTCAACACGTTAAAGAGACCCAAGCGACCTCCGCTCAGTGAGTTCTTCGTGGACGACACGGAAGAGATAGTGGAAGGTATGAGGCTAAAAAGGCTACTTAGTGTAATGTATTTACAAAATTAAGAGTCCTTTTTTTGTTTTTTTATTTACTATTTATAGGTTTTCATTTAGGTTAGAAAAATATTTTAACAATATTTTCCCAAAATTTCACTTAAAATATGGTTTCTATTTGAATGTATAAAATGCAGAGAAAGAGGTAAAAAACATAGAAGATGCTCCGGATTTTTTCTTTTCCAGAACTTAAATACTGCAAATAAAACAAGTTCATACGCACTTTTGAGAAATCCAACACTAATATTTGTAATTAGGAAAAGTACATTTCCATCACAGTTTTAATGTGTCTTATATGCTTGTCAGTCTTTCATACTCCTGAGGATGGTGGTCTAGTGGGTTAAACCACTGAACTGGTAATCAGAAGGTTGCTGGTTCGATCCCAGCAGCCACCACCAGTGTGTCCTTGAGCAAGACAATTTACTCCATGTTGCTCCAGGGGGATTTTCCCTGTAATAAGTGCACTGTTAGTCGCTTTGGATAAAAGCGTCTGCTAAATGTAAAATGTAAATGTAAAATTTTGTTGACAGTGAACAGGAATGGCCACAATACATTTAGAAATACTGATTTGAAACGAAAATTTATAGTGGTCTCTTAATTTTTCCACGGCTATATATGTATTTAAAATATGTATTTTAGTCATGTATTTTCCACCTGTAGTTCCACAGCAAGATCCCAATACACCCAAGCCGGAGGGCCGGCAGATTATTCCAGTGAAGGGAGAGCCATTGGGTGTGGTCAGTAACTGGCCGCCGGCCCTGCAGGCATCACTGGCTCGATGGGGAGCCACACAGGCCAAAAGCCCCGCCCTTACTTCCTTAGACATCACTGGCAAACCACTCTACACCCTCACTTACGGTCAGATGTCATTCACATTTCTGGCGCTCTTTTACCTTCAAATACTGAATATGTACCATTTCTCATAATTATTTTGTCCTGTGCTTTATACTGTAGGTAAACTGTGGAGCCGCAGTCTGAAGTTAGCTTACACGCTGTTAAACAAACTTGGCACCAAAAGTGAACCGGTGCTAAAACCTGGAGACAGAGTACGACTTTTCAGTACATTCTGTAGAAGTATATCGTACAATAATAGGCAGCTGTCACTAAGATAAAGATTAATATCATGTCTAATTTTCCTTAACAGGTGGCATTAGTGTATCCCAACAGTGACCCTGGAATGTTCTGGGTGGCCTTTTACGGATGTCTCCTCGCCGAGGTCATTCCTGTCCCTATTGAGGTGCCGTTATCTCCGAAGGTACGGGACAACTTGATAAATGTTTAAATCAGTTTGTTTATGTTATGTTCACTGATCACGGTTGATGTTCATATACATTTTAGGATGCAGGAAGTCAACAGATCGGCTTCCTGTTGGGCAGCTGCTGTGTGGCGCTTGCTCTCACCAGCGAAGTGTGCCTTAAAGGACTGCCAAAGACCCCTAATGGAGAAATAGTGCAATATAAAGGTTAGTTACCATTTCCTGCCATTGTGTTCTCTATTTTAATCAAAGTTGAGCAGTTTAATGGACATCTGCTTGTTGTGTGCTTTCTTACAGGATGGCCTAGGCTCAAGTGGGTGGTGACTGATACCAAGTATCTGACCAAGCCATCTAAAGACTGGCAGCCACACATACCAACAGCCAACACTGATACTGCTTACATAGAGGTGATTGAATGCAAGATAGTTTTTTTTCTATATATATACATGGAGAGAGAGAGAGAGAGAGAGAGATAGGATTTCCATATATAAGGGATGCACCGAAGGGAATACCGATATTGGTCAATTGCAAAGTACTTTACAATACTAACTAGTTTATTCTGCATTAAATTAATTTTACTGGACATGAATTGGATCCATTAAACAATTAAACTTAGGATAAAAATACATTAGACAACATGACAATCTTCAAAGGTTATTTTTGCTATCCAATATTTCTCTTATTAACAACATTAACTCATACCATCGCCCTATTTCATGCTATTGCCGATATGCAGATGGTGTTAAATAAATCCCATATCGGTGGCCTATACATCGGTGCATCCCTATAAGGTATCGAATGTAGAAACTTTCTTGTTAACTCTCTGATTCACTGTTATGTGTGTTCTCAGTACAAGGCCTCTAAGGAGGGTACGGTGATGGGCGTGGCTGTGTCCAAGATCTCCATGCTAACACACTGTCAGGCTCTGACGCAGGCCTGTAATTACAGTGAAGGTGAGCGCTTCATTACTATTGCAAATAATGTTCCTTTAATCCCAAAAGTACAACTTTGCGGGATTCTTAAAGCTTCCAGATTGACCTTAAGTTCCAGAGAAATGGCTTAGTGGGGACATGTAGGCAAGACGTGTCATACTTTTGGTCCGTTTTTCTGGAAAAGACAGGATTCTATAATGCATATATTGATGACCTTTAGCTACAAGAAGACTTGCACTAAATTGATCACTTTTATTTGTAAAATTATTGTTTTTGTGTTTCTTTATTTTTCTTAGGAGAAACACTGGTTAATGTCCTCGATTTCAAGAAAGACTCTGGCTTGTGGCATGGAGTGCTCGCGGTACGTCTTTCAATGTTTTGGCTCTGTGGATTCATAGTTTCACATCTGAGTTATTTCCTCTTGTCCAGGGGTCCTAAATCCTGTTTTTTTTTTGCATTATCACAGAGTGTCATGAACAGAATCCACACTATCTGTGTGCCGTACTCCGTCATGAAGGCATGTCCACTGTCCTGGGTGCAGAGGGTTCATGTTCATAAAGGTAAAGACATCCTTTGACTGATGGTCCCTGATGGTGATATAAAAGACACAATTGCATCAAAACACACACTGCCTGATGTGCTTTGTGAAAGTGTTATGTGTGTGTGTTTACAGCTCGTGTGGCCCTGGTGAAATGTAGGGACCTGCACTGGGCCATGATGGCTCGCAGAGATCAGAAGGACACCAATCTGTCCTCTTTGCGCATGCTGATCGTAGCTGATGGAGCTAATCCTTGTAAGTAAACAAGCAGAATCAAATAAATCAAGTTGTTAAGCGAAGGCTATAAAAAATAAAAAGATTGATACCAAAGTAAAATGGGCTTGTTCATCATATACTATACTATATACTTTTTTATATATTTTTTAAATGCACATTTCTGTTTCAGGGTCAGTGTCGTCATGTGATGCATTTCTCAACGTGTTCCAGTCTCATGGCCTCAAGCCAGAGGTGATCTGCCCATGTGCTTCCTCCCCTGAGGCTATGACCGTCGCTATCCGCAGGTACCTGCTTTTCTCATCTAAACAGGAAGTTCCCATCATGAATGGGTGTATAGATATACTCTTACCTATCTTTCTTTCTTTCTCTCTCTCTCTCTCTTTCTGTGTTTAGGCCTGGTGCTCAAGGAGCTCCACTCCCAGCCAGAGCCATTCTGTCAATGGCAGGACTCAGTCACGGTGTGATCCGGGTCAACACTGAGGATAAAAACTCTGCTCTTACCGTTCAAGATGTGGGTCATGTCATCCCTGGAGGTGAGAATCTGTGCCAACATTTTTCTGTAGATCATATGTGCATGCTGTGTAGATTCAACTACCACCATAAAAACAAAAAAGACGTGTCAAATATGTTTTGTAAATGCATTTTTCTGTTCAAGCATCTCATGACCCATAGTTAAAAACACCGTCTTGTCGCTCTGTTCCACAGATCTGATGTGTATCGTGAAGCCTGAGGGGCTGCCAATGCTCTGTAAGACAGATGAGATCGGAGAGATAATGTTAAAATCACGAGCCGGAGGAACCATGTACTACGGCCTGCCCGGGGTGACCAAGAACACGTTTGAGGTACGGGACTCGGGATACAGGAAATTTCTTTCTTAGAAATTAACGGTACAAATGTATTGATTCTGAATGCTCATTGGCTGCAGGTAATCCCTGTAAATTTAGGGGGAACCCCTATAGGAGATGTTCCATTCACGCGAACAGGACTGTTAGGATTTGTGGGTCCGGTAAGTAGAAATCATCACCGTTTATAAATGAAGGAACACATCGTGCTTTCTGTTTATATACAAGCATATAACTGTATGATCTTTTGGCCCGCAGGGAAGTCTGGTGTTTGTGGTTGGGAAGATTGAGGGTGTGCTCTCAGTCAGTGGACGCAGACACAATGCAGACGACCTGGTGGCCACAGCGCTGGCGGTAGAGCCAGTTAAAACCGTTTACAGAGGGAGGTATGAATTTCAACCTAGATTGTCAATTGAAATACGAATCTGTATTGAGAGCTTGTGACTACTTGATTTAACGCTGAGGAACAAAATCTATTAAAAGTCGAGCTGCAAATTCTGCGCCCATGACCCTGACAGTCTGTGTCGTCCATTCAGAATCGCTGTGTTCTCCATCACCGTGTTTTATGATGAGCGAATAGTGATTGTGGCCGAGCAGAGGCCTGATGCCAGTGAGGAAGACAGTTTCCAATGGATGAGCAGAGTCTTACAGGTATACACAATGCTACCCACAACCCTCAGATCTGTTATATCCAGCTCGGTCCTCTGTTAACCTCAGACTGATTTAGTGTACTCTAAAGTGGGTCAGTCCGGTTACTCCAAAGTAGGACATTGAAGCTAATGGACCGGAGCTGACAGGCTTAAATAATGATGCAGATACCCATAACACATGGGCAATATCAAATGTTGTTTTGTTCTTCTTGACCCTGGATTCAGGGCCACAGCTGTCAGAACTCAGTATGTGTTGTCTCTCTTCTCTCACAGGCGATAGACGGTATCCATCAGGTGGGCTTGTACTGCTTGGCGCTGGTGCCTGCCAACAGGTTACCCAAAACACATCTGGGTGGCATTCATGTGTCCGAGACCAAGCAGCACTTCTTGGAAGGTTCGCTGCACCCGTGTAATATTCTGATGTGCCCTCATACGTGTGTGACCAACCTTCCGAAACCAAGACAGAAGCAGCCAGGTACAGCTGATTTTTATCTGCCGCCCCAAAATTGTTTGGGGTTGGTTTTTCATTATTTATTAATATTTCTTTTTACTTTTTATAATTGTAAAAATCCACTTTTAGCCACCCTTTGTTTTTCAAAAATGTACTACAACCAAGTTATTAAGGGATTGCGTGTCCATCTATTCATGGCTGCTTTTTCTTTTTCATATGGATATTCATTGTAAATAAAATGTTGGTTTTATATTGGAAAAATGTTGTGTTAAACACATTAGCTTTACATCACGATATGCGAGACAAAAATTCATCACGATCAAAGGGACAGAAAAGTCTGCGTGTCATGTGAACAAAGGTTCAGCCTCCGTGGTTGCCTGAAATGTGAATATGGAAGCTCATCTCATTTCTTTTGAAAGTAGGAGTGGGTCCAGCCTCCATTATGGTGGGCAACCTCGTGGCAGGAAAGAGGACCGCACAGGCTTCTGGGAGGGACCTTAGACTCTTGGATGACCAAGAACAATCCAGGAAGGTGAGCGAATGATTTTAAAAATGACAAAACAACAAGAGTATATTTGTTTTCAGGGCAAACTCACTGAGTTTTGCTTTTTAGAAAATATCCTTATGTGTTGTTGCTGGTGACAGTCACACCAAAATTATCAGTTTTATTCCCCACAAACTGAAAAGAAATATTCACTGTTGCGTCCATCGACACTTATATGTAGATCTGAAGGTCTCAAACCATGCAGCAGCATTGAAATGCATTTTGTCTTGTCTGTAATGGCAATCTTGACCTTTTTTGTGTGGGCATGCAGATATGGAATTACTGTAATAACTACAATTATGGAGTTTATAACCATAACTGTTCTAGTATTATACACAACAAATATATAAGAGACTAATGACTGTAATTACAATTGTGTGACAATGCTCACTAAAAATGCTGTATATTGTAACATCAAGCCTGGTCACCTATAAACCATCAAATCTGAGGTCATTCATTCGGTCTCGGCATAGATAGTGTTTAAAGGAATTGAGGTTGAATAGCATTTTTCCTCTAAGCTTGTGCTCTGGTCTCTATCTCTCTCTCTCTGTCTTGTGCGTGTGGCCGTAGCTCTGTGTGTGGCCCACTAACATGGTAAGACTGAATGCCAACAGCAGCCTTGCTATCTGTGTGTACGCTTGGCTTTTATTCCCCTTTGCAGTCTCAGTGTCAACAACACCCTCCTTACAGTGCAAAACAAATATAAAGTCATGGATTTGTCTTAAGGGGCATCTCTTACCTTACTGTTTGATGCGCAGATTAATGTCAGAATGGAACATAATGACTACTTAAGTTCTTAATAACCCTTACAAAGATAAAGTCCCTAGTGGACATGCATTCTCTTCTCCTGCATGGTGTGGTCACTATTGCCCGCTCTCTGCATGGGTGGCTTTTTGCATTAGAACTGGTGTGTATGTAAACCTAAAATTATAGTTTTGTTTTCTTATGCTTTAGTGTCATGATAGGCTTTTTTACTGTGGTTTACGGAAACAGGTTGACTTGCAAAAAGTATTTGGACACTTATTTCACACATAACAAGAGATCTTTAGGACAACATTTCACCGAAATATTTATTATTGTAAAAAGTAATTGAAAACCATAAGTGTAACTCATTATTTATAAGCAAAATGTTTAGAGCCATGTTTTTTCAAATTCACATTTTTAAGTGTGACCTAAATGTCCAAATTTGGAGCTTCTGAATATACAGCCGTGAAAAAAATTAAGATACCATTTCAAAATATTAAAATCAGCATTTCTTAATGTATTCTGGTTATTCAAGTCTAGTGACTGTTAAATTTCATCAAACATAAAGTCATGCAACAGTAATCTGAAAGACTCACAGCATGACAAGACGCATGAAAATTGTGATAAAAATGTTAGGTTATAACATAAATAATAATTTTTTTTGAACTTTCCTAAATATAAATATTACTGTTGTACTGCTTAAAAGTGAATATGAACTTGGTCTCAAAATACAGATGATCTTTTCTGCTATTTTGACACGTTTCCCCTGTTTTCATTTTTTGCAATCAAATGGTAATAGAAACAATATTTGTATTAAAAATTTGGAAGAAATATTGTTTGTAGTTCACAGAATTACACAAAAATCATCCTCGTACCAAAAGACAATCCTATAAATAGTGAATTCTAAAAAAACTTGATTGTTTAATTTTCTCCGCGGCTCTATTTCTGAGGTTAGATTTATTTTATGTTATTTTATTAACTGTATCAATTTTAGAGGCTTGAATTGCTGTGAAGTATATACTAAGATGTGTGTGTGTGTTTGTATCTTATAGCATCAGTTCTTGACTGAGGCCCTGCAGTGGAGAGCACAGACTGATCCTGATCATGTCCTCTATATGCTGCTGAATGCAAAGGTGACACACATACAACTGCTAATAAACTGATAAATTCTTGGTGACCAGACACTGACATTTCTTGCTTGGCCTTTAGGGGGTAGCAGTGAGCACGGCCACATGCTCTCAGCTGCACAAGCGAGCGGAGAAGATCACTGCAGCTTTGTTGGAAAGAGGGGGAGTTAACACTGGAGACAATGTAGCGCTGCTTTATCCACCCGGTAATGATGTTTTAAAAACAGCAATTTTAATAAAAGCTAGTTGCGTATCTCTCATTAGCTCAACGTTGAGGGACATCTACCCTTCTTTCCTCCAGGCATCGATCTGATAGCCTCTTTCTATGGCTGTCTGTATGCCGGCTGTATTCCGGTCACTGTTAGGCCTCCTCACCCACAGAACCTCGCTGCCACCCTGCCCACGGTCCGAATGATCATTGATGTAAGTTAGGGAACTTCATACATTCAAGTTTTCATCATGCAAACCACAGTCATCTAAGATATGCATGTTGTCTAAATCAGGTGAGCAAAGCCGCTTGCATCCTCACGACTCAGATGCTGATGAAGACCTTACGATCTAAAGAGGCGGCAGCCAGTGTGAATGTGAAAACATGGCCAAATATCATTGACACAGGTACAGAAATGAAAAGGGATGTTAATAGTGTTGTTCACTAAGGAGTCGTCTGTGTTTTACATTCATACATTTTGTATCTCGTGTGCGCAGATGATCTTCCCAGAAAACGGCCTCCTCAAATCTATAAGCCGCCCACTCCGGAAATGTTGGCCTACCTGGATTTCAGTGTATCCACCACCGGCATGCTAACTGGAGTAAAGGCAAGACTCTTTTCTTTTTGCCCATCACAAAGAGTTTGCGTTATTTGAAGTGTATCCTTAAAAGAATTTGTATTTTCAGATATCTCACTCGGCAGTCAGTGCTATATGTCGATCCATCAAACTGCAGTGTGAGCTGTACTCTTCCAGACAAATTGCAATCTGCATGGACCCCTACTGTGGCCTGGGCTTTGTGCTGTGGTGTCTGTCTAGGTAGTGTACACAAACAATACTTTTAAAAATAACTCGATGCTGAAAACTCATTCACAAACTGTATAGTAAGTATAAAGGCAATCTTTAATTTTTCTCTGTGTGTTTAGTGTTCATTCAGGTCACCAGTCAATCCTGATCCCTCCTATGGAGTTGGAGACGTCTCTACCCTTGTGGCTGAGCACGCTCAGTCAGTATAAGATCAGAGACACCTTCTGTTCTTATTCAGTCATGGAGGTCTGCACTAAGGGCCTTGGCACACAGACCGAAGCTCTGAAAGTGAGTGAACAAAATATAGAATCTGAGCAGGGTTCAGAGCAACAGTGCAACTGAAAATGACACAAAAATGACATTCTATGCAAAACGACAGATGTATTTTATTACAGTATACGACTCGACAAGGTAAACAGGGTAAATGTGTCTATAAGTTCATGAGATTTTTTTGTGTGTGTGCAGGCGCGCGGTGTGAACCTATCGTGTGTAAGGAGCTGTGTCGTCATAGCAGAAGAGAGACCTCGCTTGGCACTCACCCAGTCGTTCTCCAAACTCTTCAAAGACCTGGGCCTGTCTCCACGCGCAGTGAGCACCGCATTTGGCGCCAGAGTCAACCTGGCCATCTGTTTCCAGGTCGGGGCAAAATAAAAGTCAACTGCGACCAACAAACAATTGTTTGACACTTGGAGCTGTGTTTGATTATGACTTTTGTTTGGATTCTCAGGGCACTGCTGGTCCAGACCCGTCCACTGTTTATGTAGACATGAAGTCTCTCCGACACGACAGGTGCGTGTTAGTCAGGGCCCCCAAAATAAAACAAGGTTCGGGGCAGAGTGGTGCTGGAAGTTACAAAAATCCCCCAGATTGCTCTTTTTGAAATGTTTGGTATTTTATATGATGTTCTAGGCAAGATTCTGTGCATTGTTTATATCTTTTTTATGCATTATTTTTTTCATATTGATTGAAACAAAATATGCCCTTGTGAACAAATGTTGCCTCTTTATTTAAAAAAAAAAGATAATTTATAACACTCATTTCAGTCTAACAGTGATGCGAGAGTAGTTTAATGATCCAAGCCTGATAGGATCCTCTATTATTCTTATTTCTCTCTATTAGAGTGAGACTGGTGGAGAGAGGAGCTCCTCAGAGTCTGCCACTGATGGAGTCCGGCACTGTAAGTCTGTCTATACTACATTATGTTAGATTATCAGACAGTGAGCTAATCTGTATTGTTTTCTACGCATGGCCTCAGATGCTTCCTGGAGTGCGAGTAATCATTGTAAACCCAGAGACTAAGGGACCACTAGGAGACTCTCATCTTGGCGAGGTGACCTAACCCGCTTTTAAATCCACCCGATTCCCCAGAATTGTTTTTGCCATTTTCTAAGCATGTTCTTGTCTTTGCTTCTTAGATCTGGGTGAATAGTCCTCACAATGCCAGCGGTTATTACACCATCTACGGTGAGGAGAGCCTGCAGGCGGACCACTTCAACACACGGCTGAGCTTTGGAGAGACGGGCACGCTCTGGGCCAGAACTGGATATCTGGGGTTTGTCAGGAGGACCGAGCTTCTGGAGGCCAGTGGAGGTAATATAGAACGGATCATTGCTAGATTCATATGCGGTAGTTCATTTACATTGGAAATAGGAATAAAAATAACTTTTTTTGCTTTAAATTACACTTAAAGGGACAGTTCACCCAAAAACTAAATTCTGTCCAAATTTACTCACTCTCGATTCTGATTCCAGTTTCTTTGTTCCGATAAACCCAGAGAAAGATTTGGAACCAAACAGTTCTTGGCCTCCATTGGCTACGATAGAAGGAAACATGATAATGGTAGTCAAAAGTGCCCCAGAAATGTTTGGTTATGAGCCTTATTTCAATACTCTGTTTTCATCAGAACAAAGAAATGTATACATATTTGGAACAACTTGGGGACGAGTCAATAAAGACAGAATTAGCATTTTTGGGTGAACTGGCCCTTTAAATGGCTTTTTTAGATGGGTGCTTTTAAGCTTGGCTAAAAAATCCTGGGCCAGCTTTCTTAAAGATACATAGTAGCATTATAAATACTTCTCTCCTCCTTTTGTCTTCCACCAGACCGCCATGACGCTCTGTTTGTGGTGGGTTCGCTGGATGAAACTCTGGAGTTGCGGGGTTTGCGTTATCACCCCATCGACATCGAGACCTCTGTGTCTCGGGGGCACCGCAGCATTGCTGAGAGGTCAGAAAAGGATTGCTTATGTTTCTCACAAATGTTAAAGTCTCAGTTTGGGTTGTGTAATGACTTTGAGTGTTCTTGTGATGAGAATAATCACAGCCTGACAGTCGCTAAATAGCTTGGATGTCTATTTCTCTTACAGCGCTGTCTTCACATGGACCAATCTCTTGGTGGTCGTGGTGGAACTCAGCGGGTCAGAGCAGGAAGCTCTCGACCTTGTTCCTCTGGTCACAAACGTGGTGCTGAAAGAGCACCATCTCATCGTCGGCGTCGTGGTCATCGTGGACTCCGGCGTCATCCCCATCAACTCAAGAGGCGAGAAGCAGCGCATGCACCTACGCGACTCCTTCCTGGCTGACCAACTGGATCCCATCTATGTGGCATACAACATGTGAGCGAGTCACAAAGGCATTCCATGAGGACAACGTGGCACCCAATGATCCGCAGCGTTCGTTCCTCTGTGCTGTCGGCACACCGCGGCACGAAGGACGACGCTGGCCGATCTCTGTTTCTGCGCTGAGCCTTGTAGATATTTTAATGTTCTCTCTAATGTGATTGTGGCTGAGTGGTACCCTCTTTGACCAATGGTGGAAGAATCCACCCTGACTCAAGCCATTCAACCCACCCGGGACTTAAAATGGCATATAAGGAGGGTGGTGCTCTTTTAGCCCTTTAAATGAGGTGAAAGCACACGTTCACCATACAAAATGCAGATGTTGACTTTGATGTCTTTGGAATCTTAGTGCCACTTTAGCAGAGCTTAGCTTACAAAATAACATCGAAAGACCGGGCTGGCGGGGTATGGGACTAACCCATGAAGCTTTTCTGTGCACTTTATCTCCCGATGGGCTGCCTGCTTAGTGGAGAGTCCGCCATTTTTCATCCTGGCAGTGCAAACTTGCGTTCATAAATTAACAGAATCACCAGCAAAGCAAACATATCGGTTTCTTTCACTCAAAACTGTTCATTTTAATGGTTTTAAAAGGACGTTTACATGCACCGCCTTTTATTTTAGATGGAAAGGTTTTAGCCTGAGTGAGGAGGGTATAGGGACATGTCCTTATTGAAAGTACACACAGCATTGATAACTTGAGATTTACATGCATTAAACATGTATATTATGGGTGACAGAAAAGTTTCAAGGTTAAGACAGTTCCATGCTTTTTAAATCTTGTGGATGTTTCCGTTTTTAATGTATGTTTATGTCTTTATTGTGATTCTGGTGTCAAAACGGACTTTGGACAGATGAACAGATGGAAGGTTTTGTTTGTAAACTATATATTGTAGTGTCTCACTGGTGTTACTGTATAAACAAATTGGGACCCCATTATCTGGTCCTCCAAAAAACTTGACTGATCTTTCATACTTGATGGCAATTCTCAGCATCACTGGCTGAAGAGTCATGATGCTGAAATAATAAACATATTTTTACACATTAATGCTTTGACACAAAAAATACCACATCTTTAATATTCATTTTCTCATTTACACTTGCAGTTTTTGTAAATGTTGGCTTAAATGTTGTGTGTGTGTGTGCGCGAATGTGAGTGATGAAAAGATTGCTTTAACCAGGCCTTCCCAAAACCTTGACATTTTATGGGCCATGTGGAAGTTTGAAAGAATAAAGTTGACATCAAGGAAATAGAGGAAAGGATGAGTAATTTCTGTTAGAATACAATTATGGTAACATTTATATCACCATAACACAACATTGAAATGGCCTTAATTATCAAAATATTCTTCTTCCCTTCCTGACACGTTTACATGTGAATGTCTGTGCACCTCTTTAAGATGCACAAGTTTTTTATTCTTTTGCACGTTTTCATTTTGTATTTTTAATTTCATTCTTATTGGCAAAATACTGATTTTTTTCTGTTTATTGCATTTACTTACTGTTATTAAATCTTCTAAAGTCTTTATTACAGAAATGTCATGTGAGCAATGTGCAAATATAAGTAAACTGTTGAATGAGCCTAAATACATTTTAATTTAGTTCTATTTTACCACATCTGAACGCTTTGTAAAGCAATACGTTTTGAGAACATTCAAGGATACATTTAATTAAATGCACATAATACTTTTGGCACTTTGACTATACGTCTTTTTTCCAGTTTACAGTTTTCAAATACAGTTAGTAATCGTTTTTAATGTAAACAATTATGTGGGTCTAAAAGGGGCTTAAACAAATTTTTTTCCAGGAAGTTCTCCACATGAAGCCGCCTTTACTCGAATTCCAATAATAAAGTGGTGTTGATCATAAGTGGAACAGCACATTAACGGTCCACCAATATCTTTCTCTATAGTTATATTCATTGTAAAAAAAACTTCCAATTTTTTTTGGTAAAAAGCGGTTCAAGGCATCAACTATTATATTTAGTATACAGTCATGGCAAAAGATGACAAGCTCTGAAAAAATAATGTCTTCACTTTTTATTCAAATATTTTATTAAAGATGTATTAAAAATGTCGCATTCATCTTGGATTGTGCTTTGAGTGTAAACTTTCATTTTCATTTTGTGTAAACTCGGATTAAGCTCCGCTTTAAATTTGATTAAATTCCACATTCCCTGATATGATGCCAAAGAATCTTTTAAGGTAATAACTACCTTAAACGTTTTGTCAATTTTGTGCCATACACTGATGTTTTAATCTAACCTGAGGGGTCCCTAAAAGCAACTTCGTCCTCCGGAGATCTCTTTTGGCCTCTACTGTAGTTCAATAATGGCAACAAAGAGCTAGAGAGCGCTGTAGTATATACCTCGCATGCTCCTCCACCTTTTGCGAAACTGCCAGCACAAACCATATCAACTGGTACAGTATTCCCACATCTCTGGCTTACTGCATACTGACGGTGCCGATCCAAACACGCCTCACACTTGTAGCACACCACAATCTAAAAAATATCAATGTTTCAAACAATGATTATGAGACCGTTAAGCAATTAAAGAGAGCAAATTCATGACAAACACCTAAAAACACAAAAAAAAACTTTTGTGAGCAACATTCCAGTAAATTTTTCGAAACCCTGTTTTACTCTGTAAACTTGCAGACTTACCTTACATGAGCCGTGTTTATGTTAAGAAGCAGCTTTATTAGGTACACAGATAGGATAGACGAGTTCATTTAACCCAAAATGGGTCTTTGATTTTTAAAGAACAATGTTGTACGCAACATAACGGTGTTGAATTTTCTATGTCGAACATTCCGAGATCACTTCAGAGAGTTCATCAACATGCAGACTATGATTTATCATAAGTTTGCTTTGGATGGAATATACAACACATAGTTCAGGTCAACACATCATATCTGTGTATATGCATATGAAATGCTGGTGCTGCAAAATGACAACAGACAGGTTACCTCGGTTAACCTCAGTCACGCATGCAGCTGCTGTCATTATCCAGGATTTATTTATATAAACTCCACCAAAGATCTGACTTAACGGAAGCATGAATTGAGTTGAGAGGGTACGAGCACCTGGCACCGCCCAACACAGGTGTCGTTTTCCCCACTGATATTCTGGGGGTCTTCTGGAGGGTCTATTCTCTCTGGCCTTTTGTCACAAAGGACCGTTAGGACATTCAATGACCTGTCAGTTTGTGGACACTGTAGAGGTGAATAAAAAATATAATTCCAGAGAACAAAAAGGAAACTTTTAAATATAATAGTTATATTAAACATTATACTTCCTTGCACTTAAAGGTCCAGCATGTGATGCACCTCTGGAGACATAGTTATATCAATTGCATTGAATGTCTGTGGATCCTCCATCATATACTTTAGTGTATGCAACACAGCATTATCTTCATTTTTTTTTCTTTAAATAATTATTTAAAAATCATAGTTTTTGGGGTCATCGTTATCAACACGTTTTCATAAATTGGTTAAAAAAATGTTTACATCACTCAATTTCTTCACTAAACCGAACCCTTCTTGCCAAAACACCGCCCTGTCCCGTAAACTGAAGAAAGGCATGGCAGGGTTTTTTACGTCCTAAAATGCGACGTATCTTCCAGTCATACATTTCCCAGTTAATCAAAAATATTGTGACAAATTGTTTGGCGCTGGAAAATGTCAATGTTATTGTGCTTTTAATCGAGGAAGCGTCATCTGTTGCACGTGTTAATGTATGACGTTAGCAGTCTTGTTTGGGCCAGTATGGCAGATTCGTTGACAATCGGCTAATTTGTCGTCCATTCATGTTTATGGTTACAACGTTTTAATTAACTCTAAAATACGTCCAGTTTTTCTGAATAACAGCTGCCAGGGTAAATAAACGTCGGGGTTTTAACTTAAGTTGATGCCACTGAAAATGACTGTCGTAACTCCCCTGATAGCACGCATACATCTGGCTTACGTCTATTTGACGTCTGCATTTACATCTTACAGACATCTACAATACATAGTTTGCTCATCTCCAATACATCTTGGAGATGTCTGCTGTCAGACGTTATATAGACATCTTGAAGACGTCTGTAAGATGTTTATGATTTAGAATGGATGTAAATCTGCTCTTTCTAAGACGTTTAGCAGATGTTTTACGCAACAAATCTCAAGATCTTTAGTAGACGTATTACAGACATTCAGACGTCTCTGAGACGTATTGCAGATGAGCAAACTACGTATTGCAGATGTCTGTAAGATGTAAATGCAGACGTCAAATAGACGTAAGCCAGATGGATTGTGCTATCTGGGAACGGTTAACTGAAAACTCACATTCATGGGATATTTTTCTGTCTTCCAGCATAGAAAAATAAATACGATTTCCACACATTCCACAAGAACGAACACAAGTATAAATTCAGGGTCTATAGCGCCGCGTGTAAATTTTAGTTAGTTGATCAACGGATCTTGTGAGAATAAGCACTGGGTGTGTGGAGTTGCGCAGACTATTCTCCGTTTGACATCATAGTTCTGCGAGAGCGAGTCGAAATCATACGGAGAGACTTCTATCCTCGCGATACTTTATTTGAATCCAGTCGTATTTTTAATAAACGTTAATATCTTATGGATTTTTTATATAACAATATATATATATATATAGGCTATATATATATATATAATTGTATATTGCAGCATGTTATAGAATATCTGTGTAAAAATAAGATATCTGGATTTTAGATGCTTTGAATTGTAAAATGTACTTACATTTTTTTTGCATTCTTCATAGCAATACGTTAATTAAAATTAAATATTTTCATGGTACTATAAGTGTTTTAAACGTTTTATTGCAATTACCGGTAACCAGCACAGTCCAAATAAATGTTTTTCTCAAATGGACTATTACTCAAACTAAGAGGTTCATACAGAAAGAGAAAAACAGGGCTACGATTAATTTTATAAGTGACAGGTCTGTGACTGAGGCTCCTGAAACAGATCTTGTGTGAGCTTCTCTCAGCCAGACTGTGTAGCGGCTAGCACGAGTATATATGCCAGGTTTCTTTGGCAATGCACATCCCTGTCCATGACTTGTCACACCATATAGGTAAAATCTTTCCCGGTCTTCACTGTAGCACTGTAGAGGGCCACCGCTGTCACCCTGAGTATTCCAACAGATACAGTTAATAGCTGACTTATTACAATTAATTTAATATAATGGACAGAAAACATTACCTGACACGTGTCAACTCCTCCTTTCTCAAATCCTGCACAAATCATGTTATCATTAACATGGCCATTATACCAGTCTATCTGGTTGCAGGTCCTGGTATGGATGAGCTGAACTTCAGCTTCCTGAAGAATGTTAACTAAGGTTTCTGAAGAGCAAAAAAGGTTATTGCATTTTGTCCAGTAAATGTGTTAGATCATCATAACTCCTGTTTGCAAATTGTTCGAAATAATTTTTCGTTTTGGTCACTCAAACACAAACCTTTGGCTATTGAGCTGCCCCAGCCAGTAATATAACATGAGGTGAAGTTGAGTTGATTCTCCTGCGTTTCATTTTCAATGATGCAAACAGGCCGAACGTGATTTGTGAAATGCAACGGATGATAGAGGTGCAAAAGTGCCACGTCGTTGTCATAAGTTGTTTCGTTGAACTTCTCGTGCAAGATCACTCGCTTAACTAAGCGATACTGAACATGCTTTCCTTTTTTGTGTCGAGATTGAAGTCCAGCCACTACATGCAGTTTGTAATTGCTGCTGGAAAAAAAGTAATGCGAGGGTCATCTTTTGTGTAATCATCATGTGTTTGATAAGGGGGTCAACCAAAATGTAGGGTCTACAGCACTGTTGAGAAGCACTTATGTAAATCATACCTTTTCTGGCATAAAAAAAGTTATTTTGGAGAACATAATAAAAGGAATGATAAGGTTTTATCATTTTAGGAGTCTTATTGGTTGATAATACATATATATATTATATGGCAGGTAAGCACGCATCAAAATGAATAAGATCAGATGACCAATTGCTTATGCTTATACTAAATGTTGTGAAGGTCTGAGAACTGTTATAAATGTGCTCACCTGGTTTTGAAGCAGTGGGATGCTGTCATTATCCACTGATGATTAATGATGGACCCGCCACATATATGTCTCCAGGTACGCTGTATACTAACCTGCCAAGGCCATTCGCCCTTCACTGCAGAATGCCCTCCTAAAATACGGAACCGCTTTGGGGGATCTAGTGTCAGTTGCTGTCCACAACCTTAACATAGAAGTCTGTTATTTGAACACTTTATTCTTTTACTTTTATGCATTATTTAGTGATTGTGATTGATCAATAGCTGTGTTTTATTTTTACGATAAAACACAGCTATTACCGATGGACCCAGCATTTCTGTGTATCACTGCGCAGCACCCTTAGCAATGGAAATATTCTGTTCTTGTTCACAGTCAGTCTATTTAGACTATTTATCCAGCAGAAGCAAGGCTTTTAGTGGTTTTAAAGTTGCATTGATACATATGTTTTGCCTTCGACATGTGTATTGTGGGTAACCGGTTTTATAAAACATTAGGGTACTGTGCACGTTACACAATCAGCTGCTGTTCATTACACTGTGTCAATATTTTGAATCGAGCTAAATATACCTGCAATCCCAGGGAGTATCAAGCTAATAATGAAGAATAGTCGTGGAGAGGCTCCAAACATTTTAAACACCTGATGTTTGTATAACTGGAATAAGAGAGAGATTTTTAGAGGAGATCCCCGTCATTGATCAGTCGATTATCTGAAAACATAACAATCTCCTTTAAATACATGTCATGTAAATTGTGTAATGTCAATCAAATTCTACAAGGAACATGCTGGATCAACACGTGTATTTTTTTCTATTTATCTCCAAATCTAGTGCTCTCTTTATGACAGATGAGGGCACTTAAAAGGTTAGTAAAGGTCATCACCTTTTTTCAGAAACACTATTGTGCTGCATTTCACTTGTATGGAGTCACAATATTTTCTGTTGTTATGCTCTAGTTAAAGCAGCTTTTATTTAAAAGGGAAATGTTTAAAATGAAGTCAGATACATTGTAACAAAACTGTATTGTATTTGTTTAGAAATGAATATCAGACCCAATGTATGTCTACGATATTATCAAACAATGAGCTATATGTAATTTCATGAGACGAAAGCTGACATCTAACTTGCCTATTTTATGAATCTCCTGCTACCTATTGGTCGACACTCCCTTGCATTTCGCTGGGAGTCATCAATTATGCAGGGCAACGGTACACACTGAGAAGGAAGGTAGCAGCAACAATATGGCGACATCCGCATTATCTTTCGCTTTTATTCGACATTTGCAGTCCAGCGCGGTTTCTATGGATACTCGCTAACGTCTTCACAGTAAGTATGTGTTTAAACAATGCTCTCGCAATGCGTTTATTCTGTGGAAATCGTGTCGACAACGCACGCTGGAGTCTTTTATCCTTGTCGTTTGCAACGGCTATTGCTTGTGGAATACATACGCTCTATATGCACATTATTCAAGATTCCGTTATAAACGTCATGCTGTGTGATCAGTTTATTTTGTTTGTTTGAACGAGCTAAATAATGCGCGATTAGACGCGGACCTGTCTGGTTCTTTCAATTCTAGCTCTAATATGAGAGGTCGTGACACGAGTATGAAAAACAGCCTTTTCGTGCAATAATAAAGGAAAGCAAATTATTAAAAAAAAAAAAAATGCATAATCTGTTTTGTTTTCGTAATTCGATTGCCTTTCCGCGATCAATGACGCGACCCACAGCCTGTAGGTTTTATACCCTCTGAATAAAGGTCTTCTTGTCAGCGTTTATCAAATGTGAACCTGAGGAAATGTGTGACATAAATGCACATGTGGGCAGATTTGATCTGATACGTTGTAATAAATACGTTCAATATGGCAATACATGCCCGGCTGCTTATTGATTGTAGGGTGCAGGTTTCACGGGTGTGGTGTGCTACATGTTCTTGTTTATGTACCTCGCGAAAAGAAACCGTGCACATCGTCGTCGAGATATCTCATACTGCTTATGGAGATACCGCCAATGACGGCCTTTTTTCCAGAAATTTGGGATGCTTTACACTAAAAATGCCGTTTAGCCGGATTGTAGTCTGGTTATAAAGGGGTAAATACGACGAGAGACGAAATACCCCACTGCAGTATTTTCCGTTTTTCTCTGTGGCTTCGGCCCGCTTACGTGAAGGCGTCGGACTGTTCAGTTTTTATGGACGCAAGTTTTCAACCAAATATTTTGTCTCACGCTGAGGAAAAACCTGACAGGAGTCCATTTGGCAGCTTAATGGAAAACCCAGAAATGTCGCTGGTTTAACCAATGAACTATTCAGCCGTCGATCTCGTGATCGTAACATTGATGAAATCAAGGTAGGAGCACTGCGCATTCTGTCATTCAAAGCGATATAACCTTCCATATTACTATGTTCATGACTTATGACCGAAAACGTGGCGTCTGTTTTTGAGAGTTGTTATGCATGTTATTTCATCGGAAGGATGTTACACCACATCATTTCAATATGTTTGCCGTTTTTATTTGGTACGGCATTTTAAGACGCATGACATTTTCATGTAGGAGAGCCGTTCAGTGGCGCATACAGTCTGCTGGTGTGCTGTTCTGAATTCGGTATTTGAATGCAGGACTTGACGAACGAACGCACGCACGACCATGCAGCCAATATGACGTTTGTGTAATCTCTCTTGCATCCCAGCATAGTTTCCATGTTATATCGAGATGTTTCGGCCCATCCAGAAGCAACACACTAGGTTCACACCCGTTTACCGTTCCCCGAAATATTCATTTCACGCAGGCCTGTTGGAGTGTGGTGCTGAATGGACAGCTCCCGTATTCTGATCGATGAAACGTCGCCTTAAATACGAATTATTTGTATTGCACGTACGTTAAATCAGGTTCGTGCAAAACTGTTCATTCGCTTTTATTTTGGGGGAATAATAAGAGCCTAGGAGCAACTGGGGTTTATATGAACTAAAATGCACAAAATGAAACTTGAGAAAATTGAGGAAGTAAGCTAAGTGGCTTTGTAATATCAGCGAATGACTTGGTTGTTTAAGTGTCTGGCCCTGTAAGTGCCTGTCACGTGATGCCTTATTTATGAATTAGCAGGACATTCAGCACACACAAGCTTTTAGACATTGTGGTTCATCATGCCTCCCTTCACCCACCCTATCCCATTCTGTTTCCTTGGGGATGCAAGACATCTCTCCAACAACAACTCAGTGGGTATTTAGTATTGTTCATACTTCAACTAAAATTCCGACTAATGGAGACTACAACCTCCCAATTCCAATCACCCTTTCATCTAAAATAGAAACATCCATCATGGTGACCGAGAAGAAACAAATTGTAGGAAGTTATGCAAGCACAAAAAGTCCATTGCTGATAATATTTCAAATGTAATCTATCTCAAGACAAACATCATCAAATATCACCTTCATCTATATATAATGGAGGAGGCAATATTCATCTTTCATGAAGTGGATGACTCATACAGGATCTAGTGCCAGTCCTTCCTTAACATGCTCTTAATTTAGCAACAGATTGTTTTGATGTGTAAGATAATATATTTTTAGATGCAGGGCTCTGTGTTTTGCTTTCCTGCAGAAAGATGGGCATATTTTTGAGCAGACAAGCTAGTATTGGTAGTACTTGTGTGTCTAAAAAAAGCGATAAAAATAGACCTTAAACTTATGTTGTGTTTTGGTCATTTCCTTTGTTGTTTCTAGTGAGATTTTTTGGTTTAGATAGTAACCACTGATCATATGTTTAATGTTAATAGTTATTTATTGAAAAGATTGCCTTAAATTGTAATGTAAACTGTCATTTGAAAACATTCATACGTTGGTCTTGCTTTTAATTGTCTGTTTGTTTATGCAGTAATATTGATCTTGTATTGTGTAACATAAAAGAGCATTGTGTCTATTTTCAAGAAATGATTAAAAATGTATAAGATATTTAAAAAATATTATATAATGTTTTTATACTTCATATTTTATAAATATTACTTGTAGAACCATATATGTTCAGTAACAACGTTCTCTCTTTTTGACATCATAGATCTGGCTGCCGTCGAGGGTACATAAGAGAAGAAGACATTGCTGCAGGATGAAAACATGGCTGCACCCCTTATTGCACCGCCAGGACCTGACAGCTTCAAATACTTTACCAGGGAAAGTCTGGCCGAAATCGAGAAGCGCATTGCCGAGGAGAAAGCCAAGCCGCCACCTAAGCCAGACAGCAGTTACCGTGACGATGATGACGAGAACAAGCCCAAGCCCAACGGTGACCTGGAGGTGGGCAAAAGTCTGCCCTTCATCTATGGGGACATCCCTCCTGGCATGGTGGCAACACCACTGGAGGACCTCGATCCCTTCTATGTGAATAAAAAAGTGAGTGACACCTAGTTTTTGCTTTCATATCTTCAAACGTCCTTTATACCTATAGCTCTAAAAATGTAAAGATTTTCAACGCATCGTTTGAGGTACGTTGAAGGTTGCCTAGAGGTCCTTTCAACGTTTCTGACAGCATGGCATCTGAGGAACCATAATTGGTTAAAAAATCTTAATTGTTAAAAGCGTGGCTAAGCACCTCACTATGGATCAGTCTAGAGAATCTCTGTTGGGGCTGTGGATAATGTGGTTGTTTTATAATAAGCTTATCATTGTGATGTACATTTTTTGTCATATAGAAAACATGATGGGAACATACAAACAAAAAGTAGGATTTTGGGAATGTTAAAAAAGTAGGCTGCAGATCCTGGACATTTGGGTCCAAAAACCACATGATTAATTCAAAATTTATCTGGTCAGTATAAATCGTGACTGTATTTGTTTTTGACAACTGTGTGTTGATTGATCACATGGGTTTTGAAGGAGGTCATCAGCTGCTGAAGCTGTACAGTTCCACCTGACAGACTTTTAATTGCTGTATGGATAATCCCTCATAAATGAAGGGCCAACAGAAATGCCTCAGTCCATTTTAAAAGGAACAGTGTGCATTTTCGAACACCCTACCTATTAATATAGTTGTAAGACCATTCCAAAATGTCATTTGCTGTTGTTTTAATGGAACAGCCGTTTTGTTGCCTTCAGAGGTTTTGCTATGAAGTGAGCGTAGTTTAAGAGAGATTCTCTTAAAAATGCACCTGTTATATATTATGAACAGTAAAGCCGTTTCCAGTTGTTAACGTATTGGATTTCGGTTTGCATTTTAACATCATCCTGTGATCTTGCTGTTGCTGTATGCTAATTTTGAATGTTAATATGCATGCTGGATAGAAGAAAAGCAATAAGGGTTTTAATGTAACCAGTTGCTGTATGTGTCGTAGGCAAGTCCTAAAGCATATTCTGTGGAGCGAGTTGTTGTCATGAGATGAAGCCTAGGGGTGGAGGATGAGGTCATCTTTTCTGTCTGAGCTGTAATGGAGCTCTGTAGGCTCAGTCCTGCTCTCCTGTACTGTTAGGGTCTACAGAGCTAAGTGCAGCGGTAGGAGTTTAGCAGAACCAACACACTGGACTTTACTAAATAATGCACAGGCTTGTTTGTGTGTTAATGCCTGTTATTACACGGTTCTTTGGAATGTTTGATTTTGATTGGTCAGTCGAGATATTTGCAGGTTCGTTATTCCCAGATAGCAACCTCTCAAAACTAATAACACACGGTAACCCTGGTGCAGAAAATTATTTTGAAAGGTATTTTGACAAATTAAATGTAAATATGTCTTATATTCACAAATTATTAAACCAAATTGTCTGTTCGCGACATTTGGATGTCGTTTCTTAGCTTAAAACTGAAAGTAAACAGCCTTTTCTCAAGGAAGGTCTGCATTCGGTAAAAATGGGCTAATCAAATATTTAAAAGTCATATTTCATGTGTATTTCTTCTAATGTTGCAAGTAGCCATGTAATAAGCGGGATAAGGTATAAGCAGCCATCTGTTATTGCGAAATAAGACCCTTCAGTGTGGTACAGCTGAACACACTGCGGTACAGCTGAACACACTGCCTTGGTTTATTTCTGCGATAACTACCGGCTGCCTGTACATTATCCTTTACTTAATGCGAGCTTGCTCTGAAGCTTCTCTCTCATTCCTCTTCCTCGCTCTCATGCAATGCACACTCACTGTTATGTAACCGCCCCGCACAGGAAGGAGATTATCAGGCTCCTGATGAAAACCTCATTGAGGAGCGTATGTGAAGCACAGTCCAAAGGAATCAAGTGATGTTCAATGCAAAGTTGTTCAATGCAAAGCTGTCATGATATCAGATTTTCACTACAGGGTTATCGCAGCCAAAAGAATAAATGATAACATGATAAAGAATTCATACTGATATCTCAATACCTATTGATTTTTTTAAAGAAAGTAACATACTCTCAGTCTTTAATTTAGTTCAGTTTATATTTTTTTGCATATGAATTACACTTAAAGCGGCCCTAACTCACGCAATTTCTGCCAATCTCATATTAATCTTGAGAACCAATAGAGTAGTATTGCCTACTCCATATCTTCAATGAGTATTTATTTTGATCAAATTTATTAGAGATGGATACAGCTGTACGATTACTCCCGAAATCATACAGGGGAGGAGGGGTAGGCTGAATTTATGCGCGTACGCACCCATTGGCAACAAAACATAGACATCAGTTTCACTCACCACATGCGATTCATGTCCAGAATCTTTTTGAGCTGGGACGGCTCCATATATCAGTTTCAAACCATCTCCAAATCCGGGGTTACATCCACCGTTTATCTCACATTCATCAACCAAATGCAGTGAACAAACAAACACCTGAACTTCACGAAAGTATGCTCTCTAACTCTCTAAGCATGCTTTTCTGGAAAAAATGATACGAAACAGTTCTATATGTTCAAAAAAAAACGTTCCTAAACCTGTACGATCGCTGGGGGAGTGCATCGAGCACAGAAATACTACATAAAACGCCCAACTCGTTTTGGAAAAGTTGACCTTGTTAAGCATGAGAAGACAGCACGTTTAACATTGTAAAGAAGTTAAGTGAGATGGTGAGAGAGAGTTTTTAACCATTTCAGTTTTTGTGTAAACATAACATGGATTCAATAATCATGGTTCTTAATATCTTTATTGTTGTCGGTCCCAGTATATAGTGAAATCCCTTTATCAAACATTTTGTCTGCATCGTGATTTGATCTCCCGTAGACTGCCAAGTTCCTTTTGTTTCCACACATTGGACTGCAGCAATAGTGAAACCTGATTCTGAAAGCTAAGAGAAGCTCTCTCCGTAGTGTAAAACCAGCTGAGAAATGGGAACTGGCAGCTTTCAAATCCTGACCCATGACACTATCAGAAGCAATTAGCCTGAGAGTAAGCTTTGCCACAGGAGCTTTTGATGAAGTTCTGAGTCCTTTTCCCCCCAGAAGTGATCATTCGTAAGGCTCTGATGATGGGCATAGGCTTAAGGTCAGTTCCCACCAGGGATGTTAACTATAACCATAAAGTTCTAAGAATAGAGAGAATAGAGCGGTGCACACCACATAAATTACAGTAAAAACCCGTAGGAACATCATTGTTGGGATCACTTCTAAAGCAATACCTTCCAGCTGATGAATGATTAAGGTATTGGCAGCCAAAATCCATCCTGTCGTAAAAGGAATCGATCCTTTAAAATGGCAGATGACACTTCGGAGAAGGAAAGACTCATATTTGGAATAATCAGAAATAATCATTCTCATCCATTTGTGTCTTTTGTATCATTCAAGTGTGTGATGTAGCTAACTTAGCAGTTAATGTTCT
Organism: Triplophysa tibetana; assembly: GCA_008369825.1. NCBI lineage: Eukaryota > Metazoa > Chordata > Actinopteri > Cypriniformes > Nemacheilidae > Triplophysa > Triplophysa tibetana. The sequence continues at coordinate 17,533,212 of CM017912.1, read as the reverse complement.
TTGCATGAGTGGGCTTTTATTTTGATATGCCCAAGTAATGTAGCTTAAAGGAACAGTTAACACGGCGTATTAATCACAGAAGTTTGCTGCCGTAACATTGCCGCAGCAGGTGCAGTGATATAAAGCAGCGCATGTGGAAATAGGCTAACTTCCGTCATCATATCCAATGTGACCAACTGCTTGCAAAATGAGCGTGATATCATTGCGCTTGCTGCGGCCATGTTACGGTACCAAACTTCCTTGATTATTTCGCCGGAATGGGAGTATAGTTCCTAATCATATTAACCTAAAAAATCATTTTCCGCCAGTCTTAGCACACAATATAAGTACAGAAGAGTCTAGTTTTAATTAGGAAAAATATCGAAACTCTTTGGTCAATTTTGAACGTGATGCTACTGGTCTAATTGGATTCAATGATCTATGCTAAGCTATGCTAAAAATGCTATCGCCAGATCTGGATATTGCCTGTTTAGATTCCAAAAAGGTAAAACTTAACTTATTAAATCTATGGGAGTTGGAGAATGAGCCTATTTTCAAAAAAAGTGGAGTGTTCCTTTAATTGTTTCGTTAAAGATACAGGAGGGTTAGGCTTAGGACTTTATATTTGCAAAGAATATTATTGTCCAAAGATGGAATTGGGCAGACGTTGTGGAAAAAGCGAGAACAACACTGAGAGAGCTCCATACTGGATCATAAATCTTAAAAGGGTCTTTTGAAATTGTGCCGTGTAGGACAGTTACTGCTCCCTGCAATGACACAACACTCAGAGTGGGCTTGGCTGGACTGGGTGGGGGGCTGGTGGAGGCTGGAACATGCACAGCTTGAAAATTATTGCGGTCGCGCTCCTCCCTCTCGGCCCATCACAGACTCTACACATTTCAACCTTTTGCCAATGAGGAAAACGATTGTGGCTTCTTGTCATGCAAGTAGCCAATGTATTCTTGCTGGTTTGGTGTAACCTGTACATTTTGTCCTTTTTGCTTTGAGCAATTAGAATGATTTTCTTAATTTGTCATATATTGCATTTATTTGAGCAAGACTTTGAATCTCCTTACAATATGAATGTTTTGTTTTGTATGTTTCCGATAAGGAATAAAAGGAGATTTTGGTCTTTCGATAAAATGAAACCGGATTCTTGTTGATGTCAGAGAGGCTGCTGCTCAGCATGTCATTGGCTTTGAAGCTTCTGCATCGTGTAATGGCCGGTTTCTGCTCATTTATCGTAGTCGCCATCTTTTTTTCAATTAAAGGAACAATTCTCCCAAAAATTCTGTCATCATTTACTCACCCCCAAGTTGTTCCAAATCTGTATAAATGAACACAGAGAAAGATATTTGGAAGAATGCTTGTAACCAAACAGTTCTTGGCCACCATTCAGTTCTTGGAAAAATGTCTTGGTAAATTTCTTTGTTCTATTTGGAAGAATGTATGAAAGCATACTGTTCTGGGGCACCTTTAACTACCAGTGTAATTTTTCCTACAACTTGAGTAAATGATGACACTATTTTTGGGTGAACTGTCCCTTTAAATTTCTTTACTAATGCTCAAACTAATAAACACAAGCAAATATCAACATGAATTAATTTCATTTCAATTTATTACATGCAAAGTCTATAGTTAAGTATCATTCCTCTCCTGTATTCAAATGAAACCAACATCACATTTCTGACCTTTATCTTGTATTTACATCATTGTTTTTATGTCTTTGTTGTACCTTTTAACTTACATGATCTCTCCCTCCCTCTCCCTGTCTCCCCTTCTTATGTTAGTGTAATTGTTGAGATTTAAAGGTAACTGTAATTGAGATAACATCATTGTTTTAAAAACGCCATTTATAAATGTGATACACATCTACAAACCTGTCTCCTTAGCTTAGCTCTGTTTTGTATTATACGGTACACAGTTCAGCAAGATTCAGATTGTAATCATCCTACACATTGACAACTCATATTAGCATTTTTTCACACATTAAGCAATATGTGACAGTGCTTCAGACATCCATGTGGCAGTCCATATTACTGTCCGTATGTTGTTCTGGAGTGTTGCTGGTTTGAAGGATATTCATCCAAATCATTTCAATCGGGGCCCGAGGCTCAGAACAGCTTAGATTAGACTGATGTTCTAGAGCATCTCCTCAACCATCTCTCCCAAAGCTTCACACCAGATTTGAATTGTCTTCTTGTTTTTCTTCTTATTGTCTCCATCTTCCCTTATTCCTCTCTCTCTCTCTCTCTCTCTCTGACTGTCTAAACCTTCCCCCTCTACATCCTCCCCCTTTGCTGCTCCATTCTGAATTATGAAATTTTCAGTAGCTGTGCGCAGCTTGTGATGCATTAAAAAGAGGAAACCCACATGCACTTTTCCTGTGTGTGTGTTCATCCAAAGGAAGTACTGTATTGAAAGACATTTTTGTCAAAATGTTAAATGTTTCTGCATTATTTTTCCAATTAAAATGTGACACTTTGTGGAGCTTTAGCTAACCCTGATGTCTCACACTGCTGTGGCTGGTGAGCAGATATTTAAGTGTTTCTCATTCTCAACATGTGGTCTACATGGTGGCCTGATTCAGTCTGACCCAAATAGTTCATATCTCGTCTCTATCTTTAGTTACGTACAGCGTACAAAACGTTATTTACTGTACCGGTTCTGTTATGTTTAAGTTCTGGTTTTCGTTCATTCCTGTGTTAATTAGTCGTCATTAGTTCATCAGTTTCACTCATGTTCCATTAGTTCATTATTAGGTCCCTTTGTCTGCCATCTGTATTTATACCCTGTGTTATCCTCAGTTATTTGTAGGGTTGGGTACCGACACTCGGTCCCGATATGGCACCGGTACCTATATGACCGGTATCTACCAGATCGAATCGGAACGCGAATCTGGTGCCTCATTTCTGTGCCACTTAAATGCCGGAACCGTTATATATCTGTCCTCTGGTGCTATTAGTCATGACACGGACGTAAAGAAGCATTAGATTCATCAACACGTATGATTGCTGGTTACATTTAAATACTGTTTTCATGGGGTGTCAGAATGATCGGGAAAAAAATCCTGAATGAGAAAACTCACGTGAACGTCGGAAAACTTTGATGATACAAATCCAATATATCTTTGTAGCAGTGTTGCTGTCCAATTTGTTTTCACATTTCATATTAAAAGCACAAATTGCGAAACGCCGCGTGAATGCAGCAACTACACTTGCTCTGACTGCAGTGCAGCATGTGGTCTAACGTTACCGTTAGTTTAGCTAGCTTCATTAAACGCGCTAAAGTTAAAATGCCTAAAACGAAACGCTCTAAAGTGTGGCTATATTTCACACGAAAGGATTCCGAAACCGCGACGTGCAGCAAATGTTTTGCAACAGTTGCGTGTAAAGGGGAAAACACGTCAAACCCAATGAAACATTTGAGGGCACATGGAATAATCTTAAAAGCAGAGGGATGCACTGTGTTTGACAGCTTTCGGACATCAGCTGGCACTCTCAATTCTGAAGACAGCAGCCTTTCCGCAGGTTAGTAGTAGGCTAATATAATTCTTATTGCAAAATGTAGATCTTGCATTCATGCTAACAAATGATCAAAGTATTTGTAAAATATTAATGTATACTTTAAACTTTCAAAATATTGTTCAATTTAAAGAACTTTTTTTCTAATAAAAAGGCATTCTTGAGCCATCCACCAGCATTTTGTGGCTTTTTCTTTAAGTATCGGTTCAGGCACCGGTACCGTTTTACAGGTATCGATTTGGCACCGGTATCGAAAAAAACCCAAACGATACCCAACCCTAATTATTTGTCGGTTATTGCTTTTGTTTACATTTATCTATCTTTTGTTTCTGATAGGTTATTATGGAATATTAAGTCCACATGTGTGCTGTCAGGATCTGCCCATGGTGCTGAAGGTTTTTCTGGTCTTCAGCTAAACTTGGGCATGTAAAAGAAGTCCACGTGATGTATTACATCTCTGCAAAATGCACAGAACCTCCCATTGAACTTTGATGGTAGCGAGACTGTTTTATTTAAACAATTATGAGATTATCCGCTGGTGTGAGCTTAAGTTGGCTTGTTCGTGGTCTCGAGCATGAAGACATTCCTAAAAAAATTCCCAAAGGCCATAAAAGTTACTTTGCAAATTCAACCAGAGAATGATTTATATATTTGCTATAACCACTATGGGGCCTTGTTTTTTTTATTTTAAAACAATACCGACAACTTTGTTCTTTGAAGATTGTGTACACATTCACATGGCAGGTCATTTATGCTTCTACAGATTCTCTTGTTTGATCCATTACATTGAGGTTTGGCAACATGATTTATTTAAAGTGGTAAATTCGCCTCTTTTTTCCAAAGCTCTTGCACATGTTGCATCACTTTTTGCTCTATGTATTATGTAATCGATTGTTATGTTCTCTTCTTGCAATGTATTCGAGACATTATAAATGTTTTGCTGTGTAGCCTTGTGGACTTTTCTTTCCTGCAGAATGTGATTTAAATTATTATGTTGTTTATAAAGTAAGATGTTGAGTGCTTTTTTGACATTCTGTCTGTCTGTGTATCTTTCTGCATACAACTAATCAATGTTTCTCTTTTGTGTCTCTTGCTTCTCTCTCTCTTTTACTCTCACTGTCATTCTGGCTCTTTCTTTTTTCTCTACAGACATTTATAGTGCTAAATAAAGGAAAAACAATCTTCCGCTTTAGTGCCACACCTGCCTTGTACATAATAAGCCCTTTTAATCTTCTTAGGCTAATATCTATTAAAATTTTGATACATTCATATCCTTTTCAAGTTGGTGAAGATGTTATCTCTCTGCCATGTATGTAATATCTCTGCTTATTGGTGGGGTGCATGGAATGGTCATGAATAACACTAATGGTTTCAGACTGACAAATTGTAGTTAAGCAGTCTATTTTACAGTGGGACTGTAACAACATATCAGAGGGCGTGAATGTGGGAGTCAATTTTAGATGCATGGCAACAGTTTTTGTTTGACAGAGGAGGTTGCCAAATAGAGAGAGATGAAATATGGTGGGAAGGGGTGCGCATTGCTCTGTTTTCAGCTGAAACCCAGAGCCAATCTGTTTGACTTACAGCCCAGCACCATGCAGTTTCCATATTGGATGCTTATGTTATAAATACCTTTCTTTAAAGTGATGCAATGTAGACTCCCAAATCATTATTGGCTTAGTGTGTTGTAATCATATTGTTTTAAATGACAGGGAGGTTTTTATTATGCATTGTGTCCAATACAACCAGGGCTGTGCAACGATTAATCGCGATTAATGGCATCCAGAATATAGGTTTGTGTTTACATAATACATGTTTGTGTACTGTGCATATTAATTTTGAATTTATAAACACATACACGTTTAGATTGAAAAAATTAAATAGAAAAGTTAATCAATGTTTAATTATATATAAAAATATTAATAAATACATTTAAGTAACCCCTGTATTTATATATTTATATATGTATGTGTTTATAAATAATACAACATTTTTATGCACAGTATAGAGACATATATTATGTAAACTCAAAGTTTTATTCTGGATTCGATTCATCATTGCTGAGCCTTAAATATAAGACCGTTTAAAAGGCCATACTTAGTGGTATTGGATTAATGTTTTGTTTAGATTGTGATGCCACATTAACTCGTGCATCTTGTTCATTCATAAGTCATTTGTATGCAGATGGTGTTAGTGTAATATTGAAAGCTATAGAGCTTTAAGCAGCCTTCTGAGGACTGCTTGACTATTTTGACGGTTGATAACAGTCCAAACATCCATAAAGTCTGTGACTGGCCTCATGACAATGCCAAATGAGCAGTACACTGCTTTCGGCTTTGTTAAAAACCTGTTTTAAAGCTGTTATATTTAAACTTTGATTGTTGACGTCTCTAAATTTCCTTAACCGTTACCCACAGTATTCAGCATGTTCATCATGTTTACGATTTTGACCAACTGTGTGTTCATGACTTTTAGTAACCCTCCCGAGTGGTCCAAACAAGTAGAGTAAGTAGTGATATTACTCTGCATGCCTCGGAACAAACCATCCCAAATATTAACCACAATAGTCAAACAGACATTGTAGATCAGTCTTTTCATCTTTCCAAACCTCATGCTCTTCCTTCAGGTACACCTTTACTGGAATTTATACGTTTGAATCGACTGTAAAAATCATTGCCCGTGGATTCTGTATAGATGACTTCACATTCCTAAGAGATCCATGGAACTGGCTGGATTTCATGGTCATCTCGATGGCGTAAGTTTTGTAACCTTTACACCTTATCAGAGACGAAATAAGTGCTCGTGTCCCTTTTAAAGGAATAGTTCACCCAAAAATGAAAATTCTGTCATCATTTGATCCCTCTCATGTTGTTCCAAATCTCTATAAATGTCTTTGTTCTGTTGAACGCAAAAGAAGATATTTTGAAGAATTTAGGAAAGCAAGCAGTTCTGGGGCACTTGATAGTCTGTGCTCGCCAAGAACTGTCCGGATATAAGCATTCTTCCAAATATCTTTCTCTGTGTTCATCAGAACAAAGAAATATATACAGATTTGGAACAACTCAAGGGAGAGTAAGTGATGACAGAATGTAGCTTGTGAAACAAGTGTTTAAGAACTCATTTGTTTAAGAACTAATTATGGGTCTTTGAATAACTATTGTCATAGAATCCTTATTCTGGAAACATTGTATAATAAAAGTTCAGATGTCTGATTAGTAAGGTATCATTTGGTTAATAGCAATTATAAAAGGTAAAAAGCATTTTTAAACATAGTGTGCTCTGCTATGCCACAGTAGGTTTGTTACTGTATAATTATTATAATCAGAAATATTGGTAAAATCAAAACTCTCCTAAATGCATTTGCAAATGAGCATAGGAAATAATTCAAATCTGTAGATTTTTTCATTTGAACTTTTCCTGGTTATTGATTTTGTTATGTTGGGGTCACATTTTATACAGCTATTATTATGTGTCTATCTATTTAAACATTTTTAGGTACAGTAGCTTCTTTATAGACGTGGTGCTCTTGTTAATTTCTCACCACACTTCATGTGTTTGTGTGACATTTATGTGATGTTTCTTTCTGTTCATCTCTTTGCCGCTGTCAGTATTACTGGTTCTCAGAATAGTTCCTCTCTTCTTCTCCTCTAAGATTTTTCTTATTTCAACAAACCAGTGTTGAGCTATTTAGCAACCCCAGCAGCCTACGCAGCAAACTCTCTCATTCTCTCTCTCATATGCTGTTTTCTTTTCTCTCCTCCATTTTTCATTTCCTCTTTTTTTATTTTTCTGGTTTTTATCCAGAAATCCACACTGTTTTCTACTGTACAAGTAGTAGATGTTTATTTGCAGTATAAACTCTGTTTCAAAACCTGATGAGTATGGAATGATTTGCATAGGTAGCAAATATAGCATGTTATAATTAATTTTTACGCCAAATATGAATAAATCATATTTTTAATGATTTTTTCAAATTCTCTTATCTCTTAACACGTGTTGCTGCTTAAGAATTTGGCTCAAACTTAGTATTTAAATCAACGTTTTGCAACAGAGCATTAATAAACGTCTAATAATATTTCACCATATGACCATGTTTATAAAATGTTTTAGGGGTGGGAAAAACCTCAAATCCAGTATGCAATCCAATGCATTGCGATACATTTCTCCAGATGAGGAGGATTTCATATAATAATTTGTGCAAATTATCTTTACAGTGTCATTTCTAGCAAACATCAAAGACAAAATAAACCCACATTCCTCTCCCACCCCTAAAAGCTTTACACACTTAACAGACTTAATCCATTGATGTTATCGAATACTGAGTCATTTCTAAGATCATGTCTCCATGTAACTTTGATCTGATCATTGCAGGTATATAACAGAGTTTGTAAACCTAGGCAATGTCTCAGCTCTGCGCACGTTCAGAGTTCTGAGGGCATTGAAAACTATTTCTGTAATCCCAGGTAAGAAAGTGTGTTGGCGGGCGGGCGGGGTTGGGTCGTGTCGGTGTTAGGTGTGTGTGTGTGTGTGTATTTTGGTTTTCTTTTCCTTCCTTCCCCCCCTTAGTGGACAGGTTCTGTGAGTGGCGTACCTCCTGGTGGTTCATTGGCGTGGTGGTGGTGGTCTTGGCGTGTTTGTGGTTGTCACTGGTGTCTGTGTGTGATCCTCCCTTATTTCAGATATGTAACAGAGTTTGTGGACCTGGGGAATGTATCTGCGCTGAGAACGTTCAGAGTTCTCCGAGCATTGAAAACTATCTCTGTCATTCCAGGTGAGATGCAGCTTAAACACTGAGGTTTCAGTATCACCTCTTTTTACTATTCGATTTGAAATCTCTTTTGTTGGACTTTTTCCTCCATGATTTTTTTTAGCCTAGGTTAATTTGGAGAGGGCCATTGAATTTGCTTTTTCACTATTTCCAAAATGATCAAAAATGGTATTTATACATTTTTGATAGGCTTTGCAGTCTCTAACTAGTTTCTGGAGTCCAGGCTCATCTGGTTTCATCAGTTTCCCCCCTTAGAAACATCATAGCAGAGCATTTAGAACGTCACATATTCATGTTAAGGCGAATAAATTAAGCTTTTACTTCTTTGACAATCAGTCGGTTTCCTCCTGATCAAATGCTTAAAAATGACTTTGATAACCAAATGTAATCCAGTTGGTTCAGTCATATTAGATCTTATTTTTGATTTGACAGAAATCAGCCCATTTATGCTTTGTTTTTTGTTGTTTGCTTGGTAGGATGGAGCTACAAAATAAACATGATTTCTTTAAAGTACTTATGGCCAGATAGTCTATATCTGTATTGCTAATTTTAACCGAAGTTACTTTTTAGAAGCTAAATGTAGAATTCACCATTGTGTAGGCCATGCTTAAAGTACACGTTGAACTTTGCACTCACTACGCAAAGTCAGACTCGAACTCGGGTAACCTTGACAAGCAAGGTGGAAAGGTATGAAAATGCCATTATTTTGCTGATTAAACCACAGCACATACCATATATAAGGTACTGTGATGGATTAAATCAACAAACATGTAGAATGTATAGTTTTTATAAACCCTCAGAGCAGCAGGAGTCGAGATATGTTTTATTCCCCAAGATGAAAGTTGCATGTCCCTGAGCGAGATCCCAAAGAACATTCTTCTTATTTATTTATGAAGACTGCCAAGCCTAGTTTGTGACTTAATTTATGCTGCATGATGCTTTGGAAGTCACTTGCTTTTATAGTATTAGCCTACTAAGTGCTGGCTGCCTTTTTTTTATATTCTTTTTTTTTCACTTTTAATTTGTATATTAACCCACAAATTGCACCAAAACAATACAGCACAAACCAAAACCAAAAAATATATAATATTTGTGTATGTTTCAATGGAGATTACTAGAAATGCACCCATATAGCGGCCAATAATCGGTATCGTTCAATAAAAGCTATTTTTTACACTCTTGGCCGATAAAAGAACAGCTAACGATCAGGGCCGATAAGGGCTAACGATCATATGTTCTGTCAATCAAAAGAGGACTGGAAAATGCAATGAATTTGTGCTGAGTATATAGAAAATGTTAAGAAACGTCATCAGTTTGATGTTCAATATCAACAGTCAATATAGGAATTAATAACATTAAAAAAAGTTAAGTGATATTCATTTAGTCTTCAGAATCGGCATCACTCTGAATAATCGGCTAATTGTTGGAGAAATTATTAGATCAGTGGTTCTCAAACTGTGGTACGTGCAGACAGGCGCTTGTGAGTCTCTCTCTTCCGATGTGCTGTGTGTAAATGAAGTTTCTTATGTATTTCTGAACCTAAACCGCCGTTTAAAGCTGTTGTTAATGCTGTAAAGTGCCAATTTAACACGCGTCTGTATCTACTCGAGGTTTAATCAATGAAGCGCGCATAGCGATTTAGTTTTGGCACACCACTTTGACAAGAGTCGCCGCAGTAAGAGTCTCTGTTTGTTATACACAGCTGATTTTTATGTATAGGTACATTTATTTATCTTCTGTGTTATACTCTTTCTTACACAGAAGAGTGTTCTGTGTCCACTATTACTACTGACTAACTTGAAAAACATGTAACAAAACATGTTATTAGGTTTGAAAACAGCTGGTAACTGAAAGGTGTTTGTATTATTAATACATTAGAACTGGAGGACGAGGTGTATCTAATCATGAAGCAAGTAAAGATTGACATATTTACTATTCACTTTAGTGTTTATTCACGTGATGTTCTATGGCGGTCATTAGGTGATGCTTCGAACAACTCGTTTTATTCAAGTTTGAGAACCACTGCTCTAGAGATAACCTCACAGATTGTTCATTTCCCTCAGAGATTTGGCTAAATGTATTAGGCCTGTTTCGATTAGCATCTTATGTAAGGAGTTTTGAGTAATATAACAGAACAGCTGACTTAGTTTTGACATTTACATTTCCTGCCACGTAGAGTTATTTTGAGGTAAAGTACAAACCTACTCTGCAAACCCTGGGCGAATGCTAGTTTTTGGTGGGCTTATTATTTGCTATTGTGGAGGCTGAAGTATATCAAAAACATAACATAACTTCAGAGTTCATCTTACATTTAAGAGCTACAGGTCTTCTGTCCTGAAGGTAAAGCAGATCCTATTTGATTCAATAGAATGAAGAACGAGGTTAGTTTTACGGGAGGGGTCAATGCACATGATGTTCAACTCAGCATGTTCTGTGAAGACCTAAAGCTTTTTCCACTGGAATTTTTCCTCTTCAGCCTTCAAGCTGAAATAATCCGCATGTGATCTTTACCCCCTAGTCCCTGCCTGCTTTTTACTCCCTATGTTATGGCCCTCTGGTTGTGCTGCAGTATTTATAGAGTAATGGATGTTCAGGTTGTCCTCGCTGTTAGAGGGAGTCCTCTCTTTGTTGTGGAGAGTTGTAAAAGCCTGCACTGGACGTCTAAAAGGTTTCAGGATTAGTTTTGCATGTCCTCCGTCATATTTTCAATTGGCATGTATAAATATCAAACGATATGCTTGAAACGAAGAGATGGCTCCTAAACGGTGGTTCTGATTGTTTACTGTTACATATTCATGATGTCATTACTGTTGTATATTTATTATATTGTCATTATCAACGTAAACATTAATTCAAGGCATGAATTAAGGAAATTATTGGAATTGTGAGCATAATTAACCAAATCATAAATTACACATGAGCTGCTCCAATATGCATCGACAATTAATTTGTAACTAATCAAATGACTGTTATATTACAAATAAACTCACTGATATTCCCAAATCATGCCTTGAAACTTACACTTCTGGGACTTGAGCAAACATGCAATGCTTGTGTGCATATTTTCTATCTCATAGGTCTGAAGACCATTGTCGGCGCCTTGATCCAGTCGGTGAAGAAGCTGTCAGATGTGATGATCCTCACAGTCTTCTGCCTAAGCGTCTTTGCCCTCATCGGTCTGCAGCTGTTCATGGGAAATCTGCGGCAAAAGTGTGTCATCTGGCCCATAAACATCACAGAACACTACCAGGCCAATGGCACCCATGCCTTCAACTTTGATGAATACATCATGACTGAAAGTGAGCTTCATGTAGTGCATACACAAACAAACACTCACACGTCACCCATTGTTCTACACATTTATTAGAATCCATAGGTCTCTGTTGTAGTGAGATTGATTATATTTATTATACAAATAAACATAGCAAGTTTATACCAACGTATATTAAATATTTATTGTTACTTTATTATGATTTTTATGAGTTTTGGAATGAAAGTAATCAGGTCCAATGTCCCAATACGTAATTGCACTACACACTACAGTGAAATGGCCTGGTAAACCTATCCCATTATTCTGTTTGTTCCAGCCAATTTTTACATCCTGCCTGGCCAGTTGGATGCTCTCCTCTGTGGAAACAGTTCTGATTCGGGGTAAGTGTCAAATTTTATCTTACATTACATGCTTTTATTTATATAAAAACAACACATAGGACCTAATCTCAGTATTAGATATAGATACTTATACTGTGTATAATCAGGTTTAGCAGAAATAGATTTTTCTGAATAGTGGAAAATACTAATGTGGTCTTTTTCCCCATTTCAGTCGTTGTCCTGAAGGCTACACATGCATGAAGGCTGGTCGCAATCCGAACTACGGCTATACCAGCTTTGACAGCTTTGGGTGGGCTTTCCTGGCTCTGTTCCGTCTCATGACGCAAGACTTTTGGGAGAACTTGTACCAGCTGGTAAGGGCGTTGTCTTTTTTTCCCATTTTTTTCAGAAATCCAAATTTTGTTATTAACCTTTTTGTCATTAATATATAAGTAGGAGAAGCTACATTTAAAGAAAAATGCAACAAATGGTGTAGTTTATGCATTGTATAAATGTTTTTCAAATCTTTTTTAAAGGACACTTCCAATTTGTACTAACCAGGTCTGCATTTCCCAAAAGCATCGTAACCTTAAGTTGATTTTAGAACCATTGTCACCAATGGAGGCTAAGGCTCATTTCAATGAGGTTTATGAAGTACTTTAAGTGAACGTTGTTTGGATTCCATCACTTAAAAAAATACATTCATTTATTTAATACTCTTTACGCGTAAACCAAAAGCATCTGGGACAGATTCTATTTTAATTCTGAAATATTTGAGTTATATTTACAATGCTTCCATAATTGTGCTTCATGCTGTAGTTTATTCTCTACCATTACTTGTACCTGCACATAATATCCACATTGGTGATCACCGATCAGTTTTTAGAAAACACACAGAATAAAATGAATCAGTTTTAATGACAAATTAAATGTTTTTTAATTAACACGTTATCTTAATTTCATATTATTTTCATTGAATAATGACAATAAAATAAAATGTCAACATTGACAATACAATGTCGACATTTTAAATACCAAGGAGCTGACTCTGAAATAATACAATATAAATCATTGTTCCTTTATTCATGTAATTTAAAATGGTGGAGCACGATGGTAGCAAAGCCTAGGGCATTAGTTTGAATACCTAAAATACCTAAAAATATGAGACTTGAACGCACTGCGTGTGTGAAAGCAAGCCTTGTTCTCAATGGTCTGTAATATAAGATGCTTTCTGTACCTTATCCGCAGACCCTGAGAGCCGCGGGAAAGACCTACATGATTTTCTTCGTGCTGGTGATCTTTGTCGGTTCGTTCTATCTTGTCAATCTGATTTTGGCTGTGGTAGCCATGGCATATGAGGAGCAGAACCAGGCCACTATGGAAGAGGCGGAGCGAAAGGAGGCGGAGTTTAAAGCCATGCTGGAACAGCTGAGGAAACACCAGGAGGACGTACAGGTCAGACGGCTGTTTAATACCGAGAATCCTGATTCTTCATCATTTTTATAAGCCTGAATGACATATTTTATTTGTTTATTTGATGGTAGGCTAACGCCATGGCGACGTCGGCGGGTACGGTGTCCGAGGACGTGGTGGAGGATGATGGCGATGAAGGCGGGAACTTGTCTTGCAGCTCATCCGAGATGTCAAAACTGAGCTCCAAGAGTGCCAAAGAACGGCGTAACCGCAAGAAGAAGTGGCGGCAAAAAGAGCAGGAAAAGGAGAAAGGAGACAGTGAGAAGTTTGTCAAATCGGATTCTGATGACGGGAGCAGACGGAGCAGATTCCGTTTCCCGGACAACCGGTTAGGGCGCAGGGGCTCGATAATGAACCAGGTAAAGAAAGAAAGAATGACATCTAAAGCATATTTTTTATATACAGCATGTATGCATCAGTCTTTTTATTAGTCATTTACCTGTTTTTTTAATTCATGTGGTTTTATTTTCTAGGGCTAAACATTAAATTAACATAAAAAATAAATGTCTGAAACGTGCCAAATTTAGTTTTTGTTGTAAAAAAATCTATTTTTATTTGTGGTTTAAATGGTCGAGCTTAATGAATACAGTCATCAGCAATGTTAAAACACTGAGCAAACGAAATTATTATTAATTTGCAAGTAAAATTAATTGTATATTAGATAATGCTTCTTAGACATATCTAATAGATCTCAGAAAACCCCTGAATTTATGCCTCTGATGCTTTATTGAACATCGGTTTGTACCATATTTATGGAAATAAAAAATACAAGAGGGTTCAACCCAAAAAATTCTCCACCTTCTCTCTCTCTCACATTCCTCCAGTCTCTGCTTAGCATCCCAGGCTCTCCGTTCCCTTCGAGGCGTAACAGTAAGAGCAGCATCTTCAGCCGATGTAAGGACGGAGGCTCAGAAAACGAGTTCGCTGACGATGAGCACAGCACTGTAGAGGAGTTTGACGGTCGGCGGGATTCCTTCCTAAGCCCCCAGCGCCGCAGCAGCTACACCGGTTACTACGGAAAGCGTAACAGCACCGTGGATTGCAACGGAGTGGTGTCTCTTATCGGCCCAGGGCCCGGCGGACGGCTACTGCCTGAGGTGATAATAGATAAGGCAGCTACTGACGAAAGTGTAAGGAAGTCTAAGCGTAGATCAGTCTAGGCATGGGCATTTTCCATCTCCTGGTCTCTTTCTCTCTGTTTGGCTCTTTACGTTGCGATGGTTCGTTTGACTTGCTCTAATATTTACTCTTTCGGTTTGTAGGACTGCTGTTAAAGCCTGTGATATGCCGCCCTCCTATTTCAATTTGAATATAGAGAACAAGTCTTTGATTATAGATAGAACTGACTTTGTTAGCTTTTTGAACTACTAGGATGTAAGAAACTGGGTTTTTTCATATATCTTAGTAGTGACTTAGTATATCTTAGTAGTGACTTAGCATATTTAGTTTACTTTAATGTCTAAAACTAATAATTATACGTTTTTGTATTTTAAATGGCCAGAATTTGCATTATAATTATAATGGTAGCATTTTAGATAGCATGGTAGTATGGCAGCTTTATGAATCATGTAGAGGTTTGGCATAGCTTATCTTTAGCATGAGGTTCATGAATTATGAAATTTATGATTTTTCTCTCTTGACTGAATGCATGCTGATGCATGCTCACTGGATCTCCTAAATGTTTGGAGATGCAGGGGCTTCATATGAGAAGAGGAGGGAAACAGAGGACAATGGTTGATTTACAGTATGATAAAGTATAACCAGAACTCATAGCCAAACTCTTGTTGGGTTTCAGCATTCAGATATTTAAAAAAACATAACAGCACATAAACTGTTTGTTCAAAGCTTAATGCACATTTTCAGTGCAAATCGGTCTTTCTGTTTTAATATATGTTATTTAAGTCATAGTAAAAACCCATCCATCTCTGCCCTGCCTTCTCTCCTGTGAGAGTTCGGCATGTTTCTGCCTTTATGCATTCAAAATAAAACTGTTCCTATCCTACCAAATGTGTAAAATCTAACTTTTCTCTTAACCAGCCTTCCTATAGCTATCTCTACGCTTCAGCTTTTTCTTCCGGCCACCAGTGGCACTGTGAAACATCACAATAAGTTTGTTAAACCTCATTATTTTCTTCATGACAGCCGACCACTGATGTTGAAATCAAGAAGAAGCTCTCGGGGTCTCTAATGGTTTCCGTGGAGCAGCTCAACGCATCGTTCGGTCGGAAAGAGCGAGCCAACAGCGTCATGAGCGCTTTAACCAACACACTGGTTGAGGGTACGTTGACATCTAACCTAAAGATTCTTTTAAAAAAGGGAATCAGTTTCCATGGTTACCATCATTTAATTCTTGATTATGTCTCTTGTAGAACTGGAAGAGTCTCAGAGGAAATGTCCACCATGCTGGTACAAGTTTGCCAACATCTTTCTTATCTGGGATTGCGGCCCTGTTTGGGGGAAGATTAAGGAGACTGTGAACTTGATTGTGTTTGATCCGTTTGTGGACTTGGCTATCACCATTTGTATCGTGCTTAATACCCTCTTCATGGCCATGGAGCATTACCCAATGACGGACCAGTTTGAACACGTGCTGTCTGTTGGAAACCTGGTGAGCATATTACACAGATCTCTGGATGAGTTAATCTGTTTATTAACATTTGAATCATTTTCTTTCGCCTGACTCCCCCATAACACATTTTTGTGGGTTCCTTAGGGAACATTCATGTTGCTGGAACATTCAAATCCATTTTTCTAAGGACAATGCAAAGCTGAGACAGTTTGAGTGTGACAGTGCACAGCCAGCATAAATGTTTCATGTAGCCTAATCGTCGAGAAGCCTCCAAAATGGTGGCGGATTCACAGTTTGAAACCAGTTTTCTGCCTGCGTCTGTGTAATTTGTGCTGGATTGTATTTGCTTGCTGTTAGGGCTGGATGATTTATTGAAAATTCGTGATATACAGCCGCGGAAATAAATACCAAAGACCATTCCAAATTTTTATTGAATCAGCATTTCTTGATGTATTGTGGCCATTCTAGTCCAGTGTCGGACACGTTTGTGAATGTTGTCTGGTCTGTTACTGTGGGGACATATCTACACCTCTAAATATGACACGGCACAAACTAAACGTGATTGGTTTCTTTACCTGTCATCCAAATGGGCTCTTGGGTTGGCGTCGACCAAAAAAAGTAGCCAAAGTTACGCGAGACTAATAAATGGTAGATTCAAAGAATCTGAACGTTTTGAAATGGTCTCTTGATTTTTTCTCGCGTTTGCAAGGTGGTTGCTGTGATATAAAAAAAAACACTAGTTGCTATATTAGTGAATACACTGTATATGAAAATAATTGAAGATAATTTTTTATTCTCATTCAGAAAGGTGGCAAACATGCCCTGTTTTTAGTCAAATGTTTACATTATTTTGCACACCTACAGTTAAGTCTATTTGGCAACAAAGGCTAATCAAAATTATGCTTTCTCTGTAAAAAAAAAAGAGCAAATACACAAAGTTCAAGAAAATATTATTTACATTATGCAATTGTTTTTTTAATTTAAGAATAGATTATCTCGTCAACCTTTTAAATGTTCAACTAGTTCCTTATTCCTATTACGGTAGTACATTTGAATATTTACTAAAGTCAACTGTAGTAAATTCCTAGTGTTTTTAACTTTAAACAAATTGGTGTTGAATTGCAGATTATGGTAGTCATTCATTATGATTAATAGTACAGAAGACCATGGTATCCATTAAAGTAAAAGTTAACTAACGTTAATGTTTAGCGTGCTGACAAAATTTTTATTGGCTCTCCTACTTGTAAGTCGCTTTGGACAAAAGCGTCTGCCGAATGAATAAATGTTAAGTTTAGTAATTACTATAACATACTACATTATACTGTTCACTGAATGATTAAATACCGTCGAACACTTTAGTATTTACTACTGTTGTAAATACTAAAGTGTACCAAAGTATTTATCATGTGGGCGTTTGATCATTTTAGTCGTAAATCCATGTTGTCAGTGCAGGGCTGTACACAAGCCGTAAATCATGTTATTCCAAGTCACATATATCCTGAATTGAATCATGTGTGGCACGTCAGTGACCTCTCTGAATGAAAGTTCAGTTCTGCTGATGTGGTGGTATAATAATACATTTTTATTATTATTATGTATTTAAATGGCTTAAGTACACCTGCGAAAGCTCAGTTGTCATGGTAATAGGGACATACTGAGTAATGGGATGGAGCCAGGTCGGTGCTGTGCAGGCGGCAACATGACTCATATTCTCTGGCTGTGCAGAGACGTTGCAGGCCTCCTGAAGTCAAGGCCACCTTGAGCACCCCCCCTTGTATCCACCTGCAGTATGATTTAAGACATCCCTCAGCTGTGTCAGAGCGAAATGATCTGTTTGAAATGTTGTCATCTAGTACTGTGGTGATTTGTCAGTTATCGCGAATACCTCTAAACCAGGATTGTGTGCAGATATGTTGTAATGTCAGCACTATGTTAAAGGGATAGTTGAGTCAAAAATGAAAATGCCATCATCAGCCTCTTGTCTTTTCAAACCTGTGTAAGATATTTTGAAGAATGTTGGTAACCGAAAAATGTTTGTACCCATTTACTTGTATTGTATAGACACAAAACCAATGAAAGTGAATGGGTGCCGCCATTGTTCGGTTACTAACATTCTTTAAAATATCTTCTTATGTGTTTTACCGAATAACGAAAGTCAAGCAGGTTTGAAATGACAAGAGAGCGAGTAAATGATGACAGAATTTTCTTTTCGGGGGAACTATCCCTTTTACAGAAAGAATCGCTCCAAAAAGGCACAAAATCATCCAACAAAACCAAACAACTGTTAGGATTTTGAGATATTGAAATGGTCTGACATTTGCCTAACTTCTACATCTCTTTGCCAGGTGTTTACTGGTATCTTCACTGCCGAAATGTTTGCCAAACTGGTTGCAATGGACCCTTACTACTACTTCCAGGAAGGATGGAACATCTTTGATGGCTTCATTGTAAGCTTGAGCTTGATGGAGTTGGGCTTGGCCAACGTGGAAGGTCTTTCTGTTTTGAGATCATTCAGATTGGTAAGCATTTCTGTTTGGGATGCAGTTTGAGATTTGTATGATAATACAAAAGTCTTGATTTCTGACTGGAAGGTTCTAACTGGACTGTTTTTCTCCTGACATGTAACAGCTGAGAGTGTTTAAGCTGGCAAAGTCTTGGCCCACCCTCAACATGTTGATAAAGATCATTGGTAACTCAGTGGGAGCTTTGGGAAACCTGACTTTGGTGTTGGCCATCATCGTCTTCATCTTTGCCGTGGTGGGCATGCAGCTGTTCGGGAAGAGCTACAAGGACTGCGTGTGTAAGATCGCTAGGGATTGTGTGCTTCCTCGCTGGCACATGAACGACTTCTTCCACTCTTTCCTGATCGTGTTCCGGGTGCTGTGTGGAGAGTGGATCGAGACCATGTGGGACTGTATGGAGGTGGCTGGACAGGGCATGTGTCTCATCGTCTTCATGATGGTCATGGTTATAGGGAACTTGGTGGTAAGTTACAGCTGGTAGGATACACTGTGTATGTGAACATTGTGAATATATATTGTGAATATTAAACTGGTTTTCTCTCTTGCTGATCAGGTCCTGAATCTGTTTCTTGCTTTGCTGCTGAGCTCATTCAGCGCAGACAACCTGGCGGCCTCCGACGACGACGGCGAGATGAACAACTTGCAGATCTCCGTCATACGCATTAAGAAGGGAATCGCTTGGATGAAGATCAAAGTTCGAGAAGTGATGAACATCATCCTCAGGAGGAAGGTCACAGATGAGGCCAAGCCGCTGGATGACATGTACGACCGGAAACTCAACTGCATCGCCAATCACACGGGTGTAGACATCGGCCGTGACCTGGACTATCAGAAAAACGGCAACGGCACCACTAGCGGCATCGGCAGTAGCTTGGGCAAGTACCTGATCGATGACGACCACATGTCCTTCATCCACAACCCCAACCTGACTGTGTGCGTGCCAATCGCCGTGGGCGAGTCGGATTTTGAAAATCTCAACACGGAGGATTTTAGCAGCGAGTCTGAAGCAGAAGGCAGCAAAGAAGTAAATATGTCAAGCAAGCGATGTTATGATGCATGCATTTGTTTAGGACCAGAGCTTTTGGGCTTTGACCTATTTGCTGGGTGAAACGTAATGCCCTGTGGTTATCGATTCGGCCTCAGCAATAAATGTTCATTGATTCTAAACAAATGAATTTGCTATTTTTTCTCACATGATATTGATACATGTACTGTGGGTGTTGTATACTGTTTCACAGTGGTGTTCACATGTATGCAGGCCTTTAAGAACACTGGTCTGTGAAATGCGAACACTGATACTAGTTGTTACACTTTTTTGACTTCTCTGTCTTTGATAAGTTGGATGAAATCAGCTCATCAGAGGGCAGCACCATTGATATTAAACCAGAGGTGGAGGAAGCAGTCGTGGTGGAAGCAGTTGAGGAATATCTTGACCCTGAAGCTTGCTGGACTGATGGTGAGACGACAAAACAGCCTTATACATTTAGTTCCGATTTAGTTGAATTCTCTATTTAGAACCTTTTTGTTTTGTTCATTAATTGAAAATACAAAAAAATTATTTTGACCACAATAAGTAGGCATAATCTTGTTTAGTTATGCCTATTCTGTGAAATTTAAATAATCATTTTGAAAAAAGAAACGCTAGTCGAACGCATGCACATATGTAGGATCAATCTTTAAAATATTTGGATATTATATTGTCACAATTTAAATCTATTGGCTATGAATCTAAAACTTTTATAGCAATACATTCCTAACCAGACATAGCCTAATAATTGTTCATAGCTAATACTAATACTGATACCAATACTATTAAAGATAACTTGGTTTAAACGTTTTAAGTAAGTACTGTAGAGTACTGAATTAAATAAACTTTGTGGGCAGATAATGTTAGAATAAAAAATAATACTTAAATCCATTATCAACATGTCCAAATATCATACGATCTGTATTTGCATACATATTTTTTAATCTTACGGTAAACTTATGTTACAATATTAACATTTTTGAAAATTGGGTTGCAGAATATTTTTAAGCGAGTAAGTGAGAAATTAATTTTGATGTGTTCTGTTCTTCAGGTTGTGTGGCCCGCTATAAGTGTTGTGATGTGCCCATCACGGAAGGCTGGGGGAAGTACTGGTGGTTCCTCAGGAAAACCTGCTATCTTATTGTGGAACACAACTGGTTTGAGACCATCATCATCTTTATGATCCTTCTCAGCAGTGGAGCATTGGTGAGAATGTGTACACACAAACATAGACCCGTCTTATTAGATATTTGAATGAATGCATGATGACAATGGTCATGTAACATATGTAAATAGGCACAACAAATTAATTGAATGTACCGTAGTGTATATATTTATTTACTACAGTACTATATTATATTTATTAAGTACTTGTTTTTTGTGATTCACTGTAAAATAACTCAATGCTCATACCAACTTTTCATTTTCATGAGGTTTATTTCTATTTTCACTTGGGAGACGGTAGCAATAACATTCAGTTGAAGTCTTTACAACGTGAAGGTGCAGTTTGAGCTGAAATCATAGCATGAAGGGACCTGAAGCCAGAACTGCATTGCTGGGTGATTAATAGACTATACCATTCATCCAATCGGGGATCTATTTCTGGCACTGGAAATGTTCCCCGCTTTGACACGGCTAATGTTGCCAAAAAAAGGAATGTAATAGAATCAGGGACCTTGTCTTATGCTATTGCTTTTTGAAAGCTGACTCTGCTCGTGTCTTAACTGAGTTATTGCACAAAGACTTTACCTTCTGTTCGGTTGCTTACAAGCAAACCATGTTTTTCCTCTTTTTGATTTATTTAGAATGAGTAACAGAAAATTATACGTAAAAATATCGTATTTTTTCAGAAGCAAGCCCTTAACAAAGGAATAAAATCCTTAAATCCACCATCATTCAAAGACATAGGCCCACTTTGAAATTTAGTAGAAGGTTGACAACAAATTATTGGCGCCCACTAATTCCCACATCATTTCTTTGCACGAGCTGCATTGTTCTAGCACCGAACGCACTGAGGTCAATAATCTGGTGGTTTTATGAATAAAATACAATCTATATGAGCTTAATTTACATGTGAACAAGCAATGGTAGTTTAAACCAGTGGTTTACAAAATGGGGGCCCCAAAGACGGTCCAGGGGGGCCACAGATTTTGTGCCATTTTATGAAATATAGAAATTCAAAATAAATTTACTGTATGCATTTCATACATCAGAGACCACCATCCACAATAATTGATTTCCAGCATTGTATTACTAAATATGTCTTTAGTTGAATTAAGTTTAAGATTATTCGTCTTTATTTGGGGGGGCACAAAGCGAAAGCACTCCACTCAAAGGGGGCCTTATAATGAAAACGTTTGAGAACCCCTGGTTTAAACACATGCTGTCTACTGCAGGCCTTTGAGGACGTGTACATTGAGCAGAGGAAAACCATCCGGATCATCCTGGAGTATGCTGACCTTGTCTTCACCTACATTTTCATTCTGGAGATGTTGTTGAAATGGGTGGCCTATGGTTTTCAAAAGTACTTCACCAATGCTTGGTGCTGGCTGGACTTCTTCATTGTTGACGTAAGTCAACCTCTTTAATCCTTATGTTCGTTGTCAGGCCTGCACATACATGTTTTGTTTATGGGGTCCATCCTGCCAAAAACGTACTAGGTGATCTGGATCACATATATGGTTCTTGCTCTTTGCGTCACTCATTAGATATAATTTATACAAGGTAAAAATTGTATGTTTAAAATACTGTACAGTCCTAACAACATACTTAAATGTATTTGTAAATTGATTATAAAATGATGTTAAAGGCTTTGAAAATCATGTTGGCATAGAAAAACTATGTAACAGTTAATTTTAGGAGGAATGTGTACCGATTTGCATTTCAGACATCAAAACCAGTATTAAACATGTGTGTGTAGACAATAATGTTCGCCAGTCACAGCGAGGTAATAAGACGGTTTAAAAATAGTTGGAAACAGTTTGTTTGAACTGTCAGTCTAATGTAAAAATGATGTAGAAGGGGAGATGAGAAGAGAAGTATCTGCCCGCTGCCCTGTTTCCAAGCAGATGTATGTGATGGATGTGATAGTCAAGGGCAAACATGATAATGGACAGGATGGTTTTCTTTTATAAACAAGATGTGAATGTGTCAGTCATATAAAGATGTTGTGTTGTGGTATGCAGGGGTGAATTGAAAAACTGCGTGCCTCAAACATAACTGCTTATGTAATATATTCTTTGTTTCTAAATCGTGTTATATCTTAAGGTTACATCATCTCTTAAAGAACTATCACCCATGCATAGACGTGCAAAAATGATATATTTCTGTGTGACCCTGAGCTGCTTGAATATTCAATATAAAGAAGGATATACTGGTTATAAAGCTTTCTGTCGCACGAAAAATACATTTAGTGTTCCTCCCATTCTATTTAGTTATTAGTCAATTCTTGTACTAAATGCAAGTTAATTGGAGATGTTATTTATCCAATAATTATCCTTTATAGAATTATCCTATATGGTTGAAATGGAAATGACTTTTCAAAATCAGTATATCAATAACAAAGATTATTGACATGATATTCAAGCACGTCTCAGTCCTTAATGAACCTTGTTTTGAATACTTGTACATATTTGTAAGATGTTTTATGCTGTGTCAACAATAAGATGTTGGATGAAGCCTCTGACAACTTTTATTTTACCCTTATTGTGGGAGGCACCAAGTGTAATTCGCATTTTGTAGTCTCTTATGATTTACAATCTTTAAATCATACAGATTGTCTGTTTATTCCATGAACCCAAATTTTTTTCACCACACAAATGTATTTTGAACAACAAATATCTGAAGCTATAGATTCTTAATTCTCAATTATTGTTCTATATTATTTGGTGAAAACTAAATCTTTAAATGGCTAAAATGCTCACACTTGGACTCCAAACTAAAGGATTCAGAGGCTGTGTGGATGTGCTTCTCTCATGATACGTGTAGGACATGTTACAAGTGGAGTGATCATGTCAAGAAGCATATTGCCTGTTCTGTTGTTCTGACCTTATTCCTGAACTAACAACCTTTCAGCAGAATTTGTACATGCAATATCATGCTGTTTATTGATCTGCTGTGAGAAACTATTAGTCACATACACAGTCCCAACACCATATTTGATGTCTTTTGATGGTAACAAAAATAGACCATTTAGCCAAATTATTTATCCTTCAATTTGTCAAACTTACAGCACATACATAATTTCTATTTTGTAAGTTAGTAATATATTAACTGAAATCATAAATATTAAAGGAACAGTTCACCCAAAAATTCTGTCATCATTTATTCAAATCTGTATAAATCTCTTTCTTCTGATGAGCACAGAGAAAGATATTTGGAATGGCTTCTCTGCATTCTTCAAAATATCTTCTTTCGTGTTCAACAAAACAAATACATTTTTCCTACTATGGTAGTCTATAGTGGCCAAAAACAGTTTTGTGACAGAGCATTCTTTCAAATATCTTTCTCTGTAATTGAAAGACAGAATTTCATTTTTGGATGAACTGTTCCTTTAATGCATAATCTATTTAAATGCCTAGTAGATTTATGTACCATAGCCTGATCTCTACATCATACCTAAGGAATTGTTTTGTTCAACTCTCAAAGTGTGAATTTCTTTCTATTTTCTAAACCGCAATAGAATGCCAGATTTAGTCAGATGTCTCCAATATAAAAATTCTGAGAAATAAAATAACAGTAGTTCACATCTTCTGTTGAATGGAGCAAAGTTAAAAATTTTAAGTTTGCTTGGACTACAGTCATACTGTATCCACCCTGTGCCCATCCCCCCTCCTCCTGACGGGACCTACGTGACTGTGGGTGAATTCCTTTTGAAAGTGAGCATCATCGTGCCCTACTGACTCTGCAGGATAGAGCATTTAAAGGCATCTATACTATCAATACTGTCTTATATTCAGTCATTTGTAAGACTTTACTTCATTCTAAATAAAGTAGCAGCTAAATTCATGCCTAAAGCTTTTATGTGTGCTTTAGCTAAAATGAAATGATGCACACAGGTGTCTTCAATTTTTAATTCTTGCCTACCGTTTCTTCATGTGCCATCTCTTAAAACCAAACAAGCATGTAAATATGTAATATTTGGGCCCTGGAATGCTCAGTTAACTCCCAGATTTGATGTATATAGGATCTGAAATGAATTGCCATGATATATCGCCCCTGGTCATGTGATCATAAATGTCAAAACCGTGTCCTTGAAGCGCCCTTGGTAGAGGGAATCTTTCGCTCACTTTCATCTGGAATGACCCTGTGAACAGCCTGTCCTCATCTCAACGCCTTTCAAGGGCGCAGAATTGCCATTTGGAGTTTGCCTCTTCCTGGGGTGTTGGACAACCCCCGTGGTAGAACTACTTGTCCCGGGATGGAAAGGTTCAATCCTCCCTCCCCCACTCAAACCTGCTCTTCCCTCCCTTGAGGTAGTGCTGAGATGTGTAGATGTTGAAGACATACAGCGGTCGGTGAGTGGTCCTCCTGGTATCTGCTGTGTTGATCTAGTCTGCCCTCTGTACCTCCACTGTTCTTTGCTTGAATGGGTGTGATGCACTTAATGGCTCATTCATGGGGCCTGCATCATATCCAGCATGTGTGTGTTTGTGTATATTTATGTACTGTATTTGTGCCATTGTTCCCTACAGTCTGTGTCACCGTATATATCTGTTCCATAACCCACACAGCTTATTATTTGACTACTTTTGCATCATATTTTGCTATACTGTGTTATATGATCTTTTTTGAGGCAAAAGCATTGATCACTTATTAATCATTCTGAATGGTCATCTTTGGTTGTGTTTTGAATCTGTTCAATTTCAGTTGACTTTTTTTTTTAATTTTTACTTTTATTTACTTCATTTGGTCACAACCACACATCTCATTGACCTTGCCTTGCAGAGCGTGAGTGCTGACAGATGAAGAAACTGAGGGGCCATCTCAGCCGGTTCAGGGGCCCCCGGGGCCTCCATAAAGGGGCTTGTGGGTTCCGACTGAGGCTAAAGGTGACAATTACCCCCAAAGATCACATGATCTGTAGATGAAGGAGAAAGCTTTATTGCACAATATTCTTGAAGGGAAATGTTGTGATTATGTGAAACCAATTTAATTGATGTCAGTTGTTCACCGAAAATGAAAATTGAATCAGGAACTCACCCATGGTGTTCCATACAAGTATGCCTTTTTTTCTTTGAGGAGTACAGAAGACATTTAAAAAAATGTACTGGTCATTTGCTGACACTATACACATAGTCCACTTGACCGCACTATGGGCAAAAATGGCTGGTACATTCTTTAAAAAAATATTTTAGTGTGTTTGATTGAAGAAAAAGGTCATACAGGTTTGGAAAAACATGACGGCGAGTAAATAATGACAGAATTTTTATTTATGGGTAAGCAGACATCTCTCTCCAGAAATTGTTGATATGTACTGATGCCCTTGAAGGTCATAAAACTGCCACTGATTCTTAGCATGTGTTTTCCAAAATGTGAACATTCTCTAAAGTAAAAGAGCATGATGTCCTAGTCTGTCCTGCCCGCATTTTCATTCAAAATAAAGCTTTCACCTTTAATAGAATCCCCTCTGTGAGTTGGATAGCTTTCAGTGTTGTGGACTTTTGCTGTGGTTTTATCAAGTCTTCGTCAGTGGCTGGTTGAAGGTGTGAGGTCTGTTTAGAAGGGGACTCAAGCCCGGTCTCTCTGTCCGTTGACCTTCGATCCTTGAAATAATAAATATCAGCTTTGAAAGTCATTCTCGGTCGACCCTGAGGTTTCTACAAAAATCTCTTTTTCATCTACAGCTTTGAGGCATTTTGTAAAATCAATAAGGTACTTTAGATGGAGTGCCATGTTGACCAGTGCGACCTCTTTGCGAACGCGGTTGCGTTCATTTTCGCTCCATGCTTCTTGTTAGTATGAAGGTCGTTTCGCTTTACCACAATGTTTTCAGTGGCATTTAGAGATTGACCGGTGCTTGAATTCCCTTAGAGTGATTTTTGTCCAATGTCCATTACTATCTGCGATCCCCCTCCCGTCAATGTAATAATTGAAAGTGATTTGCAATTTGTTATACGTGTCATGTTTACCTTTATTCTTTCTCGCAGGTCCCATTAGTTTGTTTGTCTTAACTTATATGGGATTTAATGCCTCAGCCAAGAACGTCAAGGAGAGATATTGTTAGAAGGGCAAGGGTAAGGTTCTTGCAGTATGTTGGGGTTTTTGTTGCATCTGCAGGGGTCACCTCTGTCTTCTAAGCCCCCCACGTCCCCAAGGTCCCCTAGCGCTCTACATCGCCCATGTGTTATGTCTGGTGTTCTGTCTCTTTCAAACACAACGTTTCTCCACAGGTGTAAGGAAGCCACATTCCAAAACTAACAGAGAGCGAAATCCTGGGTTTATCCTCCCCTATCTGTACCTGTAACCAATACTAAACATGAGTCTTTCTCTCCTTCTTGGGGATATATACATGTATAAATGCAGTATTATATATGTATATACCCATCCGAACTGTTGTGTGTGTGTAAACCAAAGTTCCAGGAGCTCTGAAGAGGCCTTCTCTTCCTTCAAGAGCTTTCTCCCGTCTAACAGTATGGATCCTGTTTTGCTTCTCTGTTTCTGTGTAGGTGTCTATAGTCAGCCTTATAGCTAATGCGCTGGGCTACTCCGATCTAGGGCCCATTAAATCACTCAGGACACTAAGGGCCCTGAGACCCCTCAGAGCATTGTCACGTTTTGAAGGGATGAGGGTAAGATACAAAGCTATAGAGCTGATCTCTCTGCATGCCCATTCAGCAGTTACAGCATGCTAGAACTGATCGAACCAAAAAAGACCAGCAAGGACTACCAAACCCCTACCGGGGGAATTTTTATTTCAAAGACAGCCACCAATGAAAAGGCGTTCCTCACCCTTTTCATGCACACCTCCACTGCACTTGTGTTTAATGATTCAGTCATGACGCAGCTGAGATAACTGTGAAAATATGACGCGATATGCAACGCAGGTCTTCCCTGATTTAACAAAAATTGGGCGTAGAGCGCGATTGACTATTGGTTAACGTAACTGTCTTGCGGAACGGCAAATTTATCAAAGCTGCCTCATTGCAAACGATGATATTCCAAATTGGCCTTTGAGAAAAAAAGCACGAAAAATGATCAGACGCAACGCCATTCTATTTCCTTTTCATTTCACACAGCATTTGATCTGCGATTGGCTGTCCATTTGGCCCGATTCTTAACTTCTGCTTTTGATGGAGAGCCTCGCCCCCTTCCTTCCATTTTCCCTTTACACTGACCCTGTCTCTCAGAGAACAACCAGCAGCGCTTTCACTTTACTACATCAGTCACTCAACATACTAGATACGATCTCTCACAACCTAGTATGCGTTTCAGAAAATGGACACTTTGCTAAGCTCCTCCCAAATATAAACGTTACTGTTGCTTGCTTAGACAAGCTTTACCAAACACTGAATAGGAGATCTGTAAGAGCAGTTTGATTTGAGGTCAAATACGGTTAATGAAGTGGTAAAAGTAAACTGGGACAGAAATGTTCCTTATGTTTCTAAAGCATACACTGTAGGTGAGTGTGTAACAGGGAATAGTAGCTCAAGAGTTTTAATGACAGGGACACTTATCAAGATTAAAAGATCTAATATTTGGTGAAGGAAAGAAGTTTATTTTCTTACTTTCTCACGAAGGAGTTTTACGACATACATAGCCGGTTTCACAGACAAGGCTTAAGACTAGTCCCAAACTAAAATGAACGTTTGAGCTATCTTAACTGAATATGTGACCCTGGATCACAAAACCAGTTTTAAGTAGCACAGGAAAATTTTAGTAAAAGACAAAAATACATAATATGGGTCAAAATTATCGATTTTTCTTATGTGCCAAAAATCATTAGGATATTGAGTAAAGATCATGTTCCATAAAGCTATTTTGTAAATTTCCTATCCTAAATATATAAAAACTTTATTTATGTGAGTGGATGGCCTTCCACAGTGCCTATGATTAACAACTTCAAAGGCAATTTTCTCAATATTGTGATTTTTTTGCACTCTCAGATTCCAGAGTTTTAAACTGCTGTATCTCAGTCATATATTGACCTATCCCAACAAGCCATGCATTAAAAGAAAGCTATGTTATTCAGCTTTCAGGTGATGTAAAAATCTCAATTTCGGAAAATTTACCCTTAAGACTGGTTTCGTTGTCCAAGGGTCACTTATAAATTGTCCTGACATTTCTTTAATATGTCGATCAACACCAGTAATGTTTTTATCTCAGGCATTTCATTAAAAGCAACTTAAATATCCTAAATGAACAAAGACATAGCTAAGCAAAGTTTTGTCTGTGAAACCGGGCCTTAAGATAATAGCAATAACAGTTGATGAGGTGCAATCGGTCAGCAACATTTTAAGGCGGAGCTCAGCAAAGAGTAAAAGAATGTGCTGTTTTAACATTAAAGATTAGTTCCCTCAAAATAAACATGCTTTCATCATTTAATCATATTCTTGTCATTCTAAACCTGTACTAGAATAAACTTCTTCTGCAGAACACAAAAGAAGATAGTTTGAAGAATGTTGATAACCAAACAACATTGCCCCCAATTGACTTTGATTGTATGGACAACATTTCTCAAAATATCGTCTTATTGTTTAACTTTGAAATAGTCATATACTATTTTGAATGGCATGAACGTTATATAGTAAAAATGCAAAAACAAGTAAGTAAACACGCATCTCATTTAAAGTTCTGTAAGCTGGAACATCGCCAGTCTGTTAAGTAATTGTAGTTATGGTCATCTATAGTCATCTCGCTAATAAATTCGGACAAAGATAAACTGTAATTTCCCCCATGGTTGTAAACAGTGGCATCTGGTTGTTGTCATCTTCAGTCCTCTTACCTGTGGACTGGTTACCCTGAGCTTCTCTTCCCTCCCTACACCTCCTCTCGTGCCCCTCATCAACAGCACTATGAAGCCCCCTCCTATCTCCCTCCCTTCATTTCCCATCGTCCCCTTCAGCCCATCTGGCCCCGCGCTGCCCGGCCCAGAGCAGTGTTGAGGAGCCAACCCTGCTGGAGGCTCACCTCACCTCTCTTTACTTGTCTAGGATTCGCACACGGGACTGTAAAACTAAAACCTCACACGCACACGTTTGCGAGTGTGAGAGGGAGATATTTGCTAAGCTTCTGTATCTCTCGCTGTTTCCCAGCCGGTCTTTTAGCAATGTGGAGATGATGTGTTATTCGAAATGGAGATTTTTGATTAGTCAGCGCTTTCGAGCTAGTCAACACAGAAGCTTAGGAAATATGTAAAACAGTCTTCTGATGCTAGCCATTTCTATATGCACCATGGGAAAATATAGCAATAAGTGAGAGGTTTGTGCTACAGGAGATTTCACTTTTAAACAGCGTGAAAGAGATTCTGTGACCTCACACTGCTGCTATGACTCAAGGTTTGCCTGTTTTAAACAAGTCAGAAGACCCAAAAATGACAGACAGTTAAAATTGTTGATTCTCAAGCTTTGGAGACCTGCAGCACAGCAGATTTTGTTTTGTCCCGTCTTGTTAACAAAGATCTTAAGTGTCCGTGCCCAAAATCACCCCCTGTATCCCCTGCCATTCACTAATTTTAACTTTACTTCACTAATATAGTCATTCTGAAGGAGTAATGATAGGAACTGAATTAAATGTACCTAAATTGTTGCTGGTGCCAAAACTCAGCAATTTATTCAGTGCACCATGGGATTGAATGAGTGCACTTGATAATATCCATTATGGTTTCAGACAACACAAAAAATATCGGTACGCATAAACTATGGACTATCAGGGTATAGGGGGGCTATTTTGGAACCAGCCAGTATGTCCGATAAAGGAGATATACAAGACATGTAGTGCTGTGGGTCGCCAGGATCTCCACCAAGTTATGCAAAACGATATATGTTTGCACTTAATTTTTTATAGAATTTTATATTTTTAGCCTAATGCACTTTAGCACTTATTCTCAAGCTTGCATTGTCATTTTTGGGTGAATCGAAACTGTGTTTTCATAGATTTGAATGGAATGTACCTATAATTGGATTCATGAGGGTGTGTGAAATCATTTTATGTAACCTGTAGCTGCATATACAGTAAGTCAAAAAGTCAAAGTTTCTGAATTCCGACACTAGTAAATAACCAATTTTAATGTCCATCAACTGATACGCTGTTTTTTTTATAACAAAAAAGTTACAAATTAATAAATTAATTGACATGGAGACACAACAGTGGAGAGACAGATCATGCACCAATTGAAACGGACTAAAACGTTTGCAATCAAATGCATCATTTTGTAATGGTTGCATTTATCAATTACATCATCAAGAGCCTTAAACAAGATTTTTTCTGCTGTAGATTATTTAACCCAAAAAATATCAAACCAGCCAGTTTGAGAGGACACACATCTCTCCACATTGCTGCATCTCTCCTGTCACTTTATTTATTGATTTTAACGGTTATTGAGATGCACAAAGATGTCATGTAACACGCATGTTCTGTTCAATTGCAAATGCACATTATGCACTTTTGAAAGCCATTTTCCCTCACTTTAATATCTGTGTCGATCCTCACAAAGGATGTCAATGTGACATTTGAACATAGTAGTCTCTATTAAAAAGATGTACAGCCATTCTCTTGACAAATGCTTTTTTTCACAATATTCCAAAATCCCAAATTCTTATTTCGACTGTCAGGATTACTTCACATGATTGACATTTCCTGAATAATTAGTAAGCAAATGGCCAGATTTATTTGCAATATTTAATATTGTTAATGTTAAGAGCTACATACAGCATTTTCAGAGAGAACCCTGTCGTCTGTCGTGCCTCTCTGTGTGTTTAAGGGAGGGAATATGGCTCCACTTTTCAGTCTGTGAGAGATCTGCATGCTCAGCTGCCTGCCTGAGAACTGCGGCTCGGCTGCCTAACACAGTTAGCGAGCGTCTTCTGACACACTCTGCTCATCGCTAATCACTGACGGACCATGTCCTGAGATGGACTGTGGGGGAGGGGAGGGACGTGGAGGCAAAAGGGGCGTGGTGGGGGGTTGATGTAATGTTCAATGATGCTCGAGCTTGCTATGGCCAAGTTAGGGTGGTGGGGAAAGTGTGTTCAGTTCCTAGGGTGAAACTGTTCGTTCTGGGAATGTAGAAGTCGTTGTGTGAGTCTGTATGGCATATTTGTATGGAAGGTGTGTTTGACGCTCGCATCCATTTTTAGAAACAGTCTGCTAGGACCAAGAGCGTGTGAACATCAAAGCTAGGATAGATGTGAAGACATACAAGTTATGTCCGCTTGTGGGATTTGATAGATTTATAGTTTTAACAAGTATATAGGAATAATTTTGTGTAGGAGTCACAGGCCACCCAAGAAAAAAAGATTTCGCTCTAAACCTAATACTGAGAATATATTCTATACTTGCTATACTAACACAATACAACAAGACGAAGAGGTTAGCTGACACCACTTTGTGACCATAATCAAAGATTATAGATGTTAAAATTGATGTTAAGATTGACTAAGACAGCTATTACAATAAATGGGTGGAAGGGGGAATGCAACGCTCAAAATGGCTGAAGGAAGTCCTGACTTCCAGTAAAAAGAGTCAATCACCAACCGTTAAAGACCGACAATTCTCTGGGGAGGAGCTTTATAAAGTCTCCTTAGGTGCTGGCCAACTTGTGTGTTGCTAAAGAAACCTCAAAAAAGTGTTTAAGCACAATTTAAGCTTAAGAAACATTTAACCCAAAATTGTAATCTTTAAATTTAATCTTAATTTACTCATCCTCAAATTGTTATAAATCTGTGTATGTTTCTTTGTTCTGATGAACACAAAAGATATTTTGAAGAATGCTTGTAACAAAACAGTTCTCGGCCACAATTGACTACCATAGAAGGAAAAATTATAATGGTATTTTTTTGTGTTCAAAAGAGCGAAGACATTTATAAAACAATTTTCCTTCTATGGAAGTCAACGGTGGCCAAGAACTGTTTGGTTAGAAGCATTCTTTCAAATATCTTTCTCTGTGCTCATCAGAACAAAGAAATGTGTATTTGAAACAACTTAAGGTGAGTAAATGATGAGAGAATTTTTATTTTTGGGTGAACGGTCATTTAAAAAAAACAATGTTCAGCCGCAGTTGATGAAAGGTTTAATTATTGGTCAGAATTATTTTGTTTCATTTTAACTTTGGATGCATAGAAATTTAAATTCTTGGCCAAAGCCGAGACCAAATAAAAATGTAACGCATGGCCGAAGGACAAACATCGATCATACCTAGTAAAATTATTCAACCATATTTCACTTATTCAGCTGAATACCGAACATACCGAACAGCTAGTTTTGGCTGAAAAATTTCGGTTGCCGAACATTCGCTGCATCCTCAATTTTAACATGAATTGGGGAGGACAGATTTCTCCAAAATCACAAGTTCAGTAGATAGGAGTCATGCATGACTGAAATAGCTGCCCGAAGGTGTTTCAAACATGGCCACCAAATGCTAGAACTTCCCTAAAGGACTTTCCCATAATATTAATTATTTACATATAAGAACACAAACCAACACATTTCTGTGAAAGATTACACACATGGGTTTTTACAACCTTTGAATGAAGATAACACATGAATTGATCTAAAAACAATAAGCAGCTTAGAAGAATTTACTGTGTGAGAAGGTGCTCTCTATAGATGAAATCTTTTTATTTAAAGATGCCTTTCTTGGATGGCCGTGTGACTGAAAATGTCCATTTAGTGGACATTAGTGTACAAAGAAAATAATGTCAGTTTTAATATTAATGAAAATAAATACTCCCATTATTATTTGTAGAATAACCGTATCCGTTTGTTGTGCCATGCAAATATGCAGCCACAACCGTGTGAGGGTTTGGATGTGTTTGAATGTGTGTTTCTATGTTTGAGTGTTTTCCAGGGGCATTTCCAGTCTCTTACACTATATTGCCTTGTTTCTCCTACTTTGCTCTAGGTGGTAGTCAACGCCCTGGTGGGTGCCATCCCTTCCATTATGAATGTGTTGCTGGTTTGCCTCATCTTTTGGCTGATATTCAGTATCATGGGTGTCAACATGTTTGCGGGCAAGTACTACTACTGCTTCAACGAAACATCGGAAAGATACTTCCTTCCCGATGTGGTCGACAACAAAACGCAGTGCTTAGAACTGATGTATCAGAACTTCACTGAAGTGCGCTGGAAGAACGTCAAAATCAACTTCGACAATGTTGGTGCTGGTTACTTGGCTCTCCTGCAAGTGGTGAGAATTCCTCTATTATCTGTTTAACAGTCACTACCCAACTTTAACTGTACACAAACAGGAATTACATATTTCCTTAGCATCTAGTCAAGCTCTGTGTGATGTTTATCTAGCACATTCTTATAGCTGTTAACTGGTTCCCTTGTTCTTTAAGGCAACATTCAAGGGATGGATGGACATTATGTACGCAGCCATCGACTCGCGAAGGGTAAAAAGTTTGATCAATCTGGCCCATCTTTGACGTTAGCCAAACTAGTCATTTATAATGTCATTCTGTCTGTAGGTGGAGGACCAGCCAGTGTATGAGGACAACATCTACATGTACATCTACTTCGTCATCTTTATCATATTTGGCTCTTTCTTCACCCTCAACCTCTTCATTGGTGTCATCATCGACAACTTCAACCAGCAGAAGAAAAAGATAAGGGTTTACTCTGCACTTCTAGTTTAAAATTGAGACTTCACATTTATTTCTACCTTGTTAACCTTTGGTCTGTGATCTTACTATCACTTTCATGGAGATTGCCTAAGTAGATTGTAACCAGTTTTTGTATGTGGCTATACTTTGGAGGTCAGGATATCTTCATGACGGAAGAACAGAAGAAGTATTACAATGCTATGAAGAAACTTGGCTCAAAGAAGCCCCAGAAACCCATACCTAGACCCCAGGTACACCACCCAATTACTGATCTTTATTTTAGACAAGGCTTGAGGAATTTTTTTAGATGAAATCTCAAATGGGTAAAAAATTTTGTCTACAGAACAAGCTCCAGGGGATGGTGTTTGACTTTGTGACACAGCAGGTCTTTGATATTTCAATCATGATCCTCATCTGTTTGAACATGGTCACCATGATGGTCGAGACAGACGATCAGTCAATAGAGACCGAGAACATCTTATACTGGGTCAACTTCATTTTCATTGTGTCCTTCACCTCAGAGTTTGTTCTCAAACTCTTTGCGCTACGTCATTATTACTTCACCAACGGCTGGAACATCTTTGATTGTGTTGTGGTCATTCTCTCCATCGTGGGTAAGTGAACAGTGTTTTTCTCATTTAGTTTATTATTCAGGTTTTGGATGTAATTTTGTCATCTAAACCTGTTATTTCTCTTCACACTATAGGTATGTTCCTGGCGGACCTGATCGAAAAGTACTTTGTGTCCCCAACGCTGTTCAGGGTAATCCGTCTAGCTCGAATCGGCCGTATCTTGCGTCTGATCAAAGGGGCGAAGGGTATTCGAACCTTACTGTTTGCCCTGATGATGTCACTGCCAGCCCTGTTCAATATCGGCCTTCTTCTTTTCTTGGTCATGTTTATCTTTTCTATCTTCGGCATGTCAAATTTTGCCTACGTCAAGCGGGAGGCTGGCATAGACGACATGTATAACTTTGAGACATTTGGAAATAGCATGATCTGCCTGTTCATGATAACCACCTCGGCGGGTTGGGACGGTCTTCTGGCTCCCATTCTTAACTACCCACCAGATTGTGACCCAAACCATGAGAATCCAGGTACCACAGTGAAAGGCAACTGCGGAAACCCATCGGTGGGCATTTTCTTCTTTGTCATGTACATCATCGTCTCTTTCCTCATCGTGGTAAACATGTACATTGCCATCATTCTGGAGAATTTCAGCGTTGCCACAGAGGAGAGCGCCGATCCACTATGTGAAGACGACTTTGAGTCCTTCTACGAGATCTGGGAGAAGTTCGACCCCACCGCCTCCCAGTTCGTCACCTTTGCCAAGCTGGGAGACTTCGCCGACACTCTGGAACACCCGCTACGCGTTCCCAAGCCCAACACAATTGAGCTGATCGCTATGGACCTGCCTATGGTGAGCGGCGACCGCATTCACTGCCTGGACATCCTGTTTGCCTTCACCAAACGCGTGCTGGGTGATAGCGGCGACCTGGATATGATGCGTCAACAGATGGAGGAGCGCTTCATTGCTGCCAATCCTTCCAAAATATCTTTCGAGCCAATCACCACAACTATGCGGCGTAAGCAAGAGCACATATCTGCTTCCATCATCCAGCGGGCATTCCGCGCCCATCTGATTCGCAAAGGCTTCATCTGCAAACGGTTGCTAAGCAGCAGGCTGGAGAACGGTGGAACCAATCAGGACAAGAAGGAGGGGACGCCTTCGACTGCCTCGCTGCCGTCCTACGACAGCGTGACCAAACCCGAGAAGGAGAAGCTGGACGAGAGCGACAGCAAATGCCAAAAGGGCAAAAACCAAAAAGACGTCAAGGAATCTAAGTTTTAGGAATGATGGTTCAGCGCTGCCGAACTGAGACTGAAACTGAAATCTATTACAAGTGTATAGAACACATCATTTGCAACTAAGTCACAGAAAATCTTTGGGGGAATAAAGGTTGTTTACAGATAACAAAACCGTTGTTCACAGATCCAACAGGAAGCAGCTTGGTGTTTACCGATTGAATGATGACCAAACCAACCAACCTATGAGCTTACTGTGCTACATCTGTGCTCAGCGACCAAGATTTTACTGTTTCAGTCGCAGCCCACGAGGCGCATGCAAACAAATTAAAGACCTATGGCAGACATCTTTGATAGGGACCAGCTTCCGAGGGACCAAACAGTACAAAGAGACGTAAAAGCTCATAAGATGGACTACTTTGCACCACCACATGTGGAGTGCAGCATTCCTCCGCTAAGGACATCGATTTCAAACACTACACTGCCGAAATCCAGCTCAAAACTCCCACTCATTCCAGGAGGACTACCGGACATTGCGTTTTAACCATAACCAGTAATAACAATGTAAACTCAATCATGTGGAGTGTCCGTGAAAACAAAAAACAGAACAATATGCAAGGGTTTTCAGTTGTTTGCGGTGATTTCGTCACCTTATTTGACCCACAAAAAAGTAGGGGAAAAAGTTCTGCCCATGCCATCCATCTCGTCGTCATTTCTCTGTTATACTATCAGAAAAAAGACATTTTATACATGGGCTTTCACATTGATATTGGGAAGGGGGTTTATCAGGGTTTGGGACTTATTCAGACCGAGTTCCAGGTAATAAATAAATAATTGTGCTCGTTCAATGCATAGAAATGACTTGCATGGTGGCATGTTTTGATCAGGAATCATGCATGTATAATCATAGTCCACTCGACACTGCTACTCGGACCACATCAGTGGCGCGACCATACGTTCGGATACCATCCACTAGTATTAAATTTAGATATAGCTGGAAATGGATTGGTCGATAGTAACATATTAACTACTGGCAAGTATATTTGTACTTACCCCTCATGAAGCTTGCTTCCTGATTAACTCACTCTCATTACATGCGTCATGTGAGTATTTTGAGGTCATAGCTATTTCACCGTTTGGATGTACAGTGTGTCAAAGAGCCGAAAATGCGTTCACACAGGTGTCTCACTGCCCTAGTCTTCAGGAGAGGTGGACATGTTCGATGAGCTAATCTGGAGAAATGTTTCGTAGAGAACAAACCTCGATTTGATTATTTTTGCACCAGCAATACAACCAAGATTCAACTGCCCCTCAATGTGCAGCTGAGGCTCCGACTAAAGGTTCTTCAAATGTTACTGCCACCATGCCAATTTAACAATGTTTTGTCAGTCGGGACCAGGCCTCAAAGTGAGGAATTATCTTTAATGCAGATTTTTGTGGAAGTAGTCGTCGTTATGTCACTCTGTTCTCATGTTTACCATAAAAATGTTGTCCGTTTTGGTTGTTATGATTTGTCTTAAAGATGAAGGAAAGCAATCGAGTAGCCAGTTTGAATGCATCCCCGAAAAATCAGCTATGGCCTTATACAGCAGGTACACAAGGAAGGCAACGTTTTTTTATGTTAGTGAGCAACAATGATCATACTAGAAATTGGCGTTTTAACAAATTTGTAGTTATATTACAATCGCCAGACAGTACAAAGACTTCTTACCTCCTGAGCAAACTGCCATCTCTTGCTCCAGGTGCAAGAGAAATAGATTACGGTACAATATTTTACACAATTTCAAAATTGTTAATTTCCCCCTATAAAGATTCATGCTTATCCTGGTGTGGGCTAGCCCAGTATCTGTGCGTATAGAGGTAAAGTGGACCACAGACAACAAGACGCAATGGTGATACTGTCGTGTCCCTGCATACCAGCTATTATAAAGTAAGATTAGACTGCCGGGGTCAGAAAGCGTTCACCACCAGAGCCAGCGTGTGTGAACGTGAAGAAAAGAGCACACAACCAGTTTACAAACCCAATTCCTCTACTTCTCAGACCTGCCTAGGTCTGCTTACTGCCTGAGGTCTCCAGATCAGTGTGGGTGCTGTGGACCTGAACCGAAACAGGCCCAGTTACACCCTTAGACTACCGTGTAGTTTTCCTCCAACCTCATTTCAGTTTAAATGTGAAGGGATCAAATCGAACATTCTTTATTACCACTGTTATGTATAATTCAGTGTACAGAAGGGGGAAATGATGCACATGGCACAATTGTTGAAAATAACTTTTTGGGGAAAACACTAAGCATTGTAATATATATTTTTTCTTTTAAATGGCATGCTTTGTTGTGGGTTTTGTAAATACAGAATTTTAAA
Organism: Triplophysa tibetana; assembly: GCA_008369825.1. Taxonomy (NCBI): domain Eukaryota; kingdom Metazoa; phylum Chordata; class Actinopteri; order Cypriniformes; family Nemacheilidae; genus Triplophysa; species Triplophysa tibetana. The sequence continues at coordinate 17,494,831 of CM017912.1, read as the reverse complement.
GAATTACTGCTATTAATCTAATAATAAATTATAACAATGATATAGAATGGCTTCCAGCTGACGCCCTTATGTCACAGATTTTCATTTTTTTCTAACACTTTTCACTTTTATTAAAGGGAATTGAATGATATACCATATCGAAGATATTCTATTAGACAAAGAATATATACATATATAATGTATGTCATGTTATATATGTCTATATATAATATACTGTATGTATGAAAGGATATACGAATGAGCACTGTAACATTTCATTTATATGCAACATGTCCAGTGGATGTCAAACGATTTATGTTGGAGACGAACTCACGCACGATTGTTTTCAGCGCTGCTTTTCGATATTTTAACCAGATACTGTATGACGAGAGAGTTATGCTACCAGCACACCTCTGTAAACCTCTGAGTTTCTATTGACGCACCTACAAACACGTTACGTATACAAGAACGCACGTATGCCCCATCCTGCCTACAGACATTTTGTAGTCACACGCCCGAGTCTGCAAGTCGAAACCTTCACAGAGCCAAACATGTATTCTGCTCGAAAGGCCTCCCCAAACGATTCAGTGCTGTAACTCGTGGGCCTGAACAACAGAGTTTTGTATGCATTTCGTATTTGTTTTTTATGTGTTCGGTGGTCTGTTTCTAGTGCTATTTCACTGATTGTTGTGTGCCTTTTTCTGCATTTTCTCCATGTTCCTACATTTCCTAAATTGCATTTTGTCGCAATTTCGGAGGATGGTGCCATATGTGACATTTAGTTTATCGGAGGGGAAAGAGACGCAAAATGGAACACAATGCAAATCAGGGACTACAGTATGAACAAGCCGTCTGGTTTACTGCCAGAGGAACACTAGAACAACCGAGCAAGCCCACTTCTTCCAGATTTGATGTTACGAAATCTTCTGATGTTCTGTTTTCTGTACTTGTGTATCATCCACTTGGCTTGTACAAAAAATTGCTTGCCTTCAGACTTTTGTGTTCTTGCCATCTTTGAAACTCACTTTTGTATTGGTATTCAGTTACTGGACTTCCATTTTTAGCATGACTAAAATGCTTTTCCATTTCGCTGAAAAGAATTCAAAAGTGCTTTTCAAACTGTTGTTTTGTTTCACACAGTGTTGTAGGAGGTCGTATAATGGTGTGTATGGCACAACCACTGGAACTCTTAGTAACAACATATAAAAGATTGTCTTCATTTGAGCACGAAACTTTTTATTAACAATAAAGCAGCCTTCCAGTTGCACAGCGTGTTCACTGATTCACTGATTCCCATACAGTAAAGCTACACCTGTGTAATGAGTACATGTGACATTAACTCTTGTGATAGATTGGAAACTTCTACCGCACTGTTCGCAACAAGGATTTCATTGTTTTGATTGTTTAATTGGGTGTTTCTTCAAATGTATTCTATTTTAATTTATTTGGTCTTTTCATTTTGGTAAGTTTTGCATTCGTGATAGTTTCATTTGTGTGTCGATACATTAAGTTCATTCATATTTTAGGGCAGACAAAGTTTAAAGGGATAGTACACCAAATTTGTCATTTAAACACCCTCATGTCGTGCCAAACCGTAAGACTTTCTTCTGCAAAACATGAAAAAATATATTATGAAGAACGTTGATACTGTTAGTGTAGAGGACAATAACCCCCATTGACTTCCATTGAATGGACACAAAACCGCTGAGACATTTCTCAAAATATCTTCGAGTTCGAACATCGTACGAGTTCAAATGGAATAAGGGTGAAAATCGATAACACAATTTCTATTCCTTCAAAAAATATAAATAATGGTCCCAGATTAACCTCCATCAAGTGACATTTTAATGTTGAAAAATGTATAATTTTAAAAAAGAACTAATTTTAAATAGAAGAATTTCTTTATATTTAAATATCCATATGTTACAGCTTTAATCAAGCTTATGAAAATGCCAAATTGATAAGAATGCTGTTTAGCTCGGAATGAGATGTGATCCAAACTACAGTTAACCAGCATCACTGAATCCCACTACAGATGATTGGAGGAAATGTCCACTGTTCCTCTGCTGTCCCAGTTTGGCTGCGAGATCGATAAAAAGCCATTAGCTCTGGGCTTAAATATCAGTGACACCCATTTGACCACCCCAGCTTCAAGGGAAATGCATCCGGTCTACCTGACTTTATTTGCACATTTACTAGTATTGCGCTGGTGAAAAGAAAATGATGTAAAACTGAAAATAAGTGTGTATGTAGGCTGAAATAACAGCATATGCTGGGTTGACCAGCTTAAACCACCAAAGGACCAGCACGACCAGCATCAAAACATAACAAACCAGCAAATGCTGTTTTTTTCAACAGGGAGCATTTAGACATTTCGTTATCTACCTCGCCACCATTTCACAGCTTTTATTTTGCCCTTATCTGTAAGTCGCTTGCTCTCATATTTGCTGGGTTATTCGCATCGACAAACCGTACGAAACATGATATCCAACCCAGCTATAAACAGCAACACATGATACAAACCTGGACTTTATCTTAAAATGTCTCTCTGTCTGGACCCCCACCCCTCTCCTTTTTCAGTATGTGCTCGGCGTGATGGAGAGAGAGAGAGAGAGAGAGAGAGAGAGAGAGAGAGAGAGCGAGAGAGAGAGAAAGGGTGCGGCGGAGCACTGCAGTGCAGATAAATGAATGCACCATTGCCGTGCAGGAAACACACACAACCAGTCAATATGTCTTATGCCAGATATAAGACGGACTGCGCTTTTCGCTCCCAGCGGTTCAATTGCGCATTATAGGCGCGTGGCGCAGTGTGTTGCGCTTCTTGACCCAATTCCTTGACAGCCCTTACAAATAAACCAAATCTGTGTTTCTTTATTGCGGTCTGTTTTGACAGTGTGCCATCATAGTAGCATATGCAATATGATGTACACGCGGATGCATGTGTTCAATATTTAAAAACAATACACATTTTACATATTTTACACTTTTCTTTTAAATGGTAGTTGTTATATTTAAGACCTCTTACTTCGACTCAGGACATGTCTAGTCTAATCTACAAGCCAGCTGCTTTGATTTATAGTGTTTCAGACTCCACCTTTAAAGACCTGTGAATCGATAAAGGGGGGAGGGGGGCTTATATCACTGCCAAGTCACCCTGAAACCCACCAATCCCAGAAGCCATTTGCTTTTCTCACACTCCGCCACACGAGCAGCATCACAAACTGTATTATGAGAACTGCAGATTTGATAGATGAGTATGGCTGACGTGTAGCTCATTGACCGGTTGCATCACATATTCTGGAAAATTACATTAAACAAGCTGCAAGAAATCACGTTTTTGGTGTTTAGGATGAGCAAAGAGACACCGATATTAACATAACAGCTGTTTAAATATTTAACAAATAAAACAGCACCACTTTACAACATGGAACCTATAATCTGGCCATAATAATAATGCATTTTTCTTTGCAGACATTGGTTGTTGTATTGCATTTCGACTAAAACAATATTGGTACTAGTAGGATTTACATGGTGCACATTAAAAAATCAAAGTGATGGATTGGGCAGTGCATGTTTTATGTCAGAGAAACATGTGATCTCCCACACACTGTGCTTTCTGGGGCAGTACTTTTATTCAAAGACTGCCAAGCATATCTGTTTATTTACATCCATATCTACATTCTGCAAGACATTGTGAAATGCATTAAAATACTGGTTATGGATGACTTATGTGATATTGCTTATTTGCTCACCGTAATGTGTCATTTTAGATACCATTTAGACATCTATCAAATGAGTCATATCACATATTTTTAAGACTAAGTAACTTTATAGATTCGTTCAAGTCATTTAAGATAAAAACTAGTAACATATATTTAAACTTCATGTCTACAACAATAGTAAGCACTAACATGAGACTGCAACGGTTTTGAAGTAAACAGCCCCTGCTAGTGGTGGCTATTGGAATTACATGACTGTGTTCATATATTGCAAACATTGATACAAACAAGACCTCTCGTTTATTGTTTCTCCATTACTGCGCGTGTTTCGGTTAAGGAAGGTTTTGAACAAATAAAATACACAAAATATTGAAGAATGATTTGTCCTATGGGTTTGAATCATCATTTATGCTTGAAGTCTCGGAAGGGCCCGTTTCGGACACCGTACCAATTCTCGTTTACCTTTTTCACGCCTATGGATGACACAAACAACTAAACAACTGTCTAATTTGACTGTGGGATCAATACTAGGTAAGCCGTCTTAAACGATCTGAAATCACCTATTTAAAATGTAAAATGTTGAAAAATATTTACTGGTTTCAGTTGACGTTTGGATGTATTTATCTGAGACTGCCTCAAGAGGGCGAAATTGCATAGGCCTTAAAGAATCAACAACAAATCACCTTCAGTTTTAAACTACACAGATATAATCGTTCTTTTTATACATTTCTTAACATTTATAAACAATGTTAAATTGTATGGATCATTTATTTATTTTGTATTCACTAAATATAAGACATGTCAAGATGACTTATGAAATGCTCGCGTTTCTGCTGCAGTACATAATAACACCTGAAGGTTGCGTTGTTGCTTCTATAAACTTCGGTATTGGAACAGCTGAATCATGTTCTGAAGTCAGCATCTACTCTATATACATTTAGAGCTTGAAAATTTACGCAAATTATCAATGATGTTTAGATCACCACATAACGTATTTTGTGCCTTTCCCTCTATCTCTTGTCCTCCACCATTTGTTAAAATATAAATATTTGAGTGTTTCTGTTTTTGTTATTATCATGAGTCAGTGTCTATGCATGCGTATGCTTTCATGTATACATTACTACATACCGATTTTCTATATCTGTGATGCATGCATTTACATGCGTGGCAACATTTTTTGTGTGTGTGCGCCTGCGACGTATAGCAATATTAGCAGGCGGCGCCTGTATGTCCTTGCTAGATTTGTAATAAGCAGACTGCATGTATTATTCAGAGCTGTATGGACAGGTTCTACCATACTCCGTGCTCTCGTCCCGACCGGTCCCCTAGGGACAAGACGCCTAAATTACTATTTCTATTTGATATATTCCCATAGCTCAGCCCTTAAAATGCATAGGGAGAAAATAGTGTGTTCTATAGGGGTCACTACGTAGCGGTCACCCTGCATAAGTCAGAGGTGGACTGGTGGATACAGATTTATGCATTCATTCATGTGATATATCGTAAAGCAGCAGTGTCATTTTTCTGAAGAGGTCAGAGTATTGCATCTTTTAGTTAAAGGTGTTGACCGGGCTTTATTTTAAAATAAATATAATGTCTGGATAAGACTCTTGTTATGATCTAAATAGATTCTTCACTGCAAAAAATGACTTTCTTGCTTAGACTTTTTTTCTTGTTTTCAAGTAAAAATGTTAAAAAATTCTTGAATCAAGAAGCATTTTCTTGATGAGCATACTGACCTCAGAAAATAAGTCTTGTCTTCAGTAAAAATATATGAAATTTCATAGAATTTTTGTTTAAAACAAGCAAAAAAATCTGCCAATGGGGTAAGAAAAATAATCTTGAATTGAGCGACTAAGAAGAAGGTCAACCTTAATTCAAGATTATTTTTCTTACCCCATTGGCAGATTTTTTTGCTTGATTTAAGCACTAATTCACTGAAATTTCATAGTTTTCCCCAAAAACAAGACTAATTTTCTTAGGTCATTTTACTCATCGAAAAAATGTATCTTGATTCAAGAATTTGTAGACATTTTAACTGGAAAACAAGAAAAAAAGACTAAGTTAGAAAGTCATTTTTTGCAGTGTTCTTGAAAGAAACTGCATATTGTGTATTTGATTTATGCAATATATTATTTGATATTTTACAGATATTAGGTAAATTATTTATTTTTCCTCCACAAAAAGAAACCGTATTGTTTAACCTTTCATGCATGTCCCGGGCCACCCCAACAAAGATCCAAATCCTTTCCAAGTAAACATGTTATGGAGCCTGAAGTAGTTTCATTGGATTCTCACCAGATGCCGTTTCATGGCTGGAGCTGTGAGCTAATTACACCTTTGTTGCTAATGTTCCTGCCAATAAACACTGTAACTGAGGTCAATAGTTTAGCAGAGCCTTTTTTCTCCATTTATTTGGCCTGTTAATGATAGGATATCAGATTCCGATCTCTTTTTCCTGTGGTGGCCCCTCTCTTCGCTCCCCTGCTCTCTGCTATAGCCCGGAGGAGCGTGCAACTAAAGCTAGCATCTGGGGCGAGCCTGCTGAATGGGGCCCTTTCTTGCAAAAGCCTGCGGTCCAGCGAACGCGCTCGCTGCACAGCGACACGCGCGCCGCACAGCGACACGCGCGCCGGCCCCCGTGAGTCGGTAGCGAGGACGGGCGCTATCAAAACAGCACTGTGAGGCTCGCTTTTCACGTCCCCTCCTTTTTCCTCCCTAAACTCACACTCTTCCTCTTCTGTCATCTCCTACTGTTCGGTTCTCACCTTTCGCCCTCTCGCTCTCTCCCCCAGTTCAGCGGTTAGAAGCCTTTACGTTGGAGGAACCGTCGAGATCTGCAGTTCGGATTGGGCTGAAAGATTTATTGAAAAGATGCATGGTGGTCCCGAGGTCTGCGAGGAGGTCAGAGAAATGAAAATGGCTGGGCTGTCTTGTAACAAGATCATTAAAAGCGAACAAAGCTTCGCGAATGCGAAAGCGGTCACTGGTTCGTCCTTCTGCAGGGGTGAGGGACATTTTGCACGAGACGCAGATTCTTCATCTAGTTAAAGAGCAGCTGAGCTATTGTCTCAGGTTCGAATAATGTGTCAGATGTAGAGGCCCTAACCCTTGGTGAGGTTGTAGAGCATCCCAAGGTCACATGTTGGCACTAAGATGAAGTGAATAAGAGATACATTGATGAGGACAGAGTTTTTTTTTTTACAAAGGTCGCAATTCATGTTCTGTAATGTCATGCAGTTGTTGAGACGCTTTTAATAATTTGAATAGGCAGACTGTAACAGGTTGCACTTGTACATCTTCATGCCAATTTTGATGTTGTGTTTTTAATGCGTGTGAAATGTAAGCTCCACCTCCAGAGGTGACTTCCCGTGAACGCCCTTAGTCTGCCAGCCCTCTCTCAGCAGAAATCCTGTTAACCCGTGACCCATCACTTGACCCACTGAAGTGTCGGAAGGAACCAAAATCAAAAGTGAAACAATCAAACACTAAGAGTCTTAATCTCAAACTGAAGTGAATGGGTAAAAAGAACTCTTTTGTTCTCATTTATTATTGTAGAAATTGTGAATCTGATGTTTATCATTTAAATGCAGAACATCGGTGAGCGATGCCATTGAATTAAAATGCTGTGGTTGAAGGTCTGATCAAGGACACCAAACAACATCGCTGCCATTCTACCTGTCAACTGCTTTGATGGCCTGCTGCGTGCCCCCCCCCACCTTCTTTTCCCTATGTTATATATTCTAAAGCTGAAGGTTGTTTAAGGAGAGTGGGTTAAGGAACGATCTCAGAGTCTGTCTTAAAGGGCCAGTTCACCCCAAAATTAAAAGGATGTTTTTGTAATGTTATTATACACATCCTCTTGTCATTTCGATCCTGTATGGCATTTTTCTTCTGCAGATAAGAAAAGGAGATATTTTGACAAATGTTGGTGGTCTCCATTGACTTGCATTGGTTTTGTGTCCATACATAGAAGTGAATGGGGACCAGCAGTTTTTGGTTAACAACATTTTCAAAATATCTTCTTTTGTGCTTTTTAGAGGAACGAAAGACACATAGGTTTAAAATGACAAATGATGACAGAATTTCCATTTTATTTCAATTCAACTATTTCTTTAAGGACAGTAATAGCACACAACATCATGCACTAGTGAATACGGCTCTTAGCAACTAATCGAAATGTTACCTCTACAGATTGTCGCATAGGGATGGAGGGTTTAAAATCCAGTCTTGGTTAAATGTATAATAGAAGAAGAAAGGGTGTGGTACTACTGTCACACTTTGTGACCCACTGATAAAGCTTATCTAGTGTACACGATAACAGGCCTTCATACATATACCATGATACTATAACATTCTAGCCAGTAAGCCATGTCGCTTGAGAGAGTTCATGAATTGTCTTGTAGTTACAATAGAAAAGAGGACGTGAGATTAGCAACCTTGGATTTTAATTTGTTTATCTTTAAATGAATATAACGCTGGAACTGAATTTTTTTTTGTCGCCACCCTGAATAAAAGTCGAATAAATTAACAAACTTTTTTTCAGAGCCCAGCTGGTACTTGGTAACCAGAGTCGAAGTGACGCCACGCATGGTGATTTGATTCTCAAGGCCAGATCAGATTTATTTCCCCAAAGTAGATAATCCACTCATCTCAGTGCCTCATGCATTGAAGAACACTCATAATTGCTGCGTTGTGATAAAGGAGGACCACTCCCCGGCTTATGGGCCCGTAAAGAAAAGGCAGATCTGCTGGAACAATGACAATCGGGCCGGAGAATTAAACGCGCCACTGACCGGAGCTTTTCCCATGTGCGCATCGTCCCATTGTGTTAGGCTGATTGATTTTGACTGGGGTCACCTAAACCCGTGCTGGGAGGCATAGCGTGCTGCACACGGGTCTAAACGTTTACACGCATTCATTTAGACACATGCGCACCGTCGCAGACGCATGCCAGGAAACACAGAGACCGTGGTCTGAATATGCTTAAAATTTGCGATTTTGTGATGTTTAGTATATGTGTTTTAGCTTTGATACCATCTATGTTTCAATGTGAAGGGATAGTTTACCCAACTTACTTTCTTCTGCAGAAAACATAAAAAGATATTTTGAAGAATGTTGGTAACCAACCCAAACGGGTGTTCTGCAGAAGAAAGAAGGTCATACAGGTTTCAAATGATAAGAAGGTGAGTAAATGATGACAGAATTTTCATTTTTTGGGTGAACTATTACTTTAAATGTTGACAAAATTAAATTTTAACTTCTTATCTGGGAAAGTCGACCAAAGGTACTGATGATGCCTTAAATGCCTTTTTGTCCTATGAGATGCTTTAAAAAATGAAAGTGTCCCTCCCCCAGTTAAAAAAAAAGACGCGCAAAGGTAATCCTTACAAAATATACAGAAAATCTACATTCAAAGACCTTTTACTGGATAAAATGTGTATGTGTCAGTGTGATCAAACATTTATGGGTAATCATGCATGCACACACACCCTGCAGTACTTTTACTAATACTGTACATTGGAACCAACAAACGGTGAGGGTCCTTAACAAAAATTAGAGATGCATGTGGGCCGGCAATGGCCCTCAGTCATTGATCTATTGATCTGAAATCTATAGAGGTGAAGTTTTCCAATAAACCATCATGAATTCTTGACTGTCCTCACTGGAAGTCAAGTGAGTTGGAGAAAGATATATTCCGAATCTGTGCAAAATCTGCATTGAGCATCTTGATTTTAGATAGGATACAATGATGTTAACATCATTGAGTTACAGTATATCCAGATATTACTTTACTCAAGTATTAATTTAGCTCTATCATGAATCAGGACATAGAGAGGTCATCTCAAAACACGGCTGGGCAGAGAGGGGGTGTGCGTGTGTGACCCTGTTTTTGTTCCTTCCATTAGTCTTTGTCTCTTTTGAGGTCCGGTATAGTGCAGAGCAACAGCTCCAGTGCTGGAACAAAAAACACGATACACTGTTGCAAAACAACAAATCCTGATGCTACATACTAATTCTACTGTATGTTTAACCTGTATTTGCATTGCATTTGTATAATGTTTTGTTTTCTGGTAACATGTACTTTTTGTTTATAGTTGGCCAAGTAGAAAGTTCAAGCTGCAGTTTGGTCTTTAAATGGATAGCTATGAAAATATGAATTCTGTAATCGTTTTTCTCTGTAATGTAACACACCAGAAAATATTTTGAGGAATGTCTCAGTGGCTTCACATACAATGGAAGTCCTGTGTTGTTCGGTTTCTAACTTTCCTCAACATTTCATTATTTGTGTTCTGCAGAATAAAGGATGTTCAAGTCTTTATGATTGTGTGATTTTAATGAAGGGACCAGTTGTGTTTCTTAATACAGTTTTAATGAATTGGAACTGAAGTTTCAAGCATAGAATTGATGCAAACGCACAATACATGTATCCTAAACATATTCCACGTGACTCAAACACTGTTTAGAAAAGAGAGAAATTGCATATTATAATGTAAACGAGTTAATGATTCAAATTTTAAGCCGAACTGTCCCTTTAAGATGCAAGGATATCCAGTATCCTCCCATTCACTCATTAACTAAGCATCTCTATTGTGCCTGGTGCATCCCCACTGGACCTCTGGGCTGCTGACTGACAGGTGATGGGATGCTTTTGGAAACTTACCACATGGTGGGTCTCTTAGCCGAGAGTGTAGTGCATCACCGCACCCCCAAAACTTCCTGTCCACATTGTACTTCACACTGAAGATTCTGCTGCCACAGTGTGAATACTGCCGGTCATTCTAGTGACTTGTTGTCGTGATGTGTGTAATAGCTTTTGGCACTAGGTGGATATCTTAATCTGAGCCTCTGATGTTTCTTCTATTATGGGTGGGGGAGTTGAGGAGCGTGTAAGCAAATTCACGCTCATTCACGTGTGTGCTTGTGCATTTGAGTGACAGGACCGTGGGAGCTGTATTGAGTGGTTTAGCTAACTTTGGCACTTCAGACTTTGGAGCCCCTATTCACACACCCAAACCCCCTCCCTTTAACTTATACACGGCTCCACGCGGACTCCAGGAGCACAGCAGCGACGCGCTTTGACTCACACACACATGCATAGCCACACACTTTCACACACGCAGAACACGTCTCTTGGAATTCCAGTTGGGCCAGAAGGCATGGAGGAGCCTGATGGGAGACAATGGGCAGGGCATCTGTCATGCGTGGCTACACTCCGTCCACTCACAATGGAAAGAAGGGACCGGCGAGTGGTGCTTTTCTTTCCTCTCTCCTTTTCGGGGAGACTTCTGCACCTCACAATAGTCCTTTTGTCCCCTCGCCGCTTTTTTCAGCATTTAACCCTTTAAATCTGCTCCTTTTCTGCCAGCATTTCTTTTCAGCTTAGAAAAAGAAAGCAAAATCAGAGAACCTCCCCGCAGCTTCACTGCGCAGAACATGTGGAGATATACATCTGTGCCTCTGTACTGATGTGTTTTGACAGAGGGAAAGTCATGTCAGCATCAAGTCTTTATTGAAAGTTTTGAATTGCAGTTTTTGACTGTGATGCATTATTTAAAAGTAAAGAAGACATTTAGATTTTTTGTTTGCTTTTTCAATTTTAAAATGACTTTTACAGTTATGTTGGTTTTCAAATGTGAACATTTACTATTTTAACATTGTATTTTCCATTCACCAAGAATGTAGTTTGTTTTTTCACCACTATGTATGTTCATTGGGCTTTTTTAATTTTGAAAGAAATTTATAATTTTGGCTTTTTTAATTTAAAATCACTAAGACTATTGATTGTGCTTTTTGAATTTTAATGGCATGTTAATTTTTTACTTCTTTAGTTTAAAACCACAAAGAACTTTGATTCTGCTTTTTAAAATGTTTAATCACATTTGAGGTTTTTCATTGCTTTATGTTCTACAAGCTTTTTACTTTAGAATTTGACGTATTTTTTTATTTATTAAGAATCACATCCCTAAAAATGCTGGTTCTGCTTTTACATTTCAAATGAATGTAAAATTTAGATTTGAAAAATTGAATGCAATGTTGCAACGAAGATTCTGCTCTTCAAACATTAAATGACTTTTGAATTTTTTTTTTTCTGACATTTGAAATGTTAATTCTGCTATGTGAGATTTTAAATGAAGTGTAGATAGTGATGTTTTGATTTTGCTTTCTGAAATTTAAAAATCACATTTGCAACGTTAATTCTGCTTTTTGAATTTTCAGATTTCTTTTCAAATGAAACTTCAACACTTTTGCAATCCATTTATAATTTGAATTTGATACTGTTCACTTCATTCCCTTTCTTTAATTTCTCTTCATAGCAAGTATAACATGCTTTAACACACTCGGCTGTAGTCGTTTCTCCTTGGTTGATACCTTTCATCGTATTGACCACTGCACGCACACGAGCGACATTCTTGCAGATAGCCAGGACTGTCCCGAACACCATTGATTACCCAATCTAGCAGTGTTTGTAGTAAGAGGACTCTAATTACCGCAGGCTCTTCTAAGCCATAGCTTTTAGCCTGTTTTCAACACACTGCCGCTCATGTAAATTGCAAATTGATTTCTCAGCCTGCCTCCCTTTCTTAAGGACTTAAGGGGTTCAAGACAGTCCACAATTGATTGGAGTCAGATCGCAATGTGTTATTGCTGTCAGCAGGAAGACTTTTCAAAGGGAAAACTTCAAGAATAGTTAATAAACAAAAGCTTTTTGCTGGCTAATTCAAGGACACTGAACATACTCATTGACTTGAATCAATCCAAGCCCAAACAAACTTTAGGCCAGGTCTGTTGTGTTTTAACAGCTAGTGAATTAGCCTAATGCTTTTTTGGAGAATGCTGGAGTTTGGAGTAAACTGAGGTGGATTGATTTACGGCTTTAAGCGTGGAAGTTGAGGCTCTCGTGCATGTCCAGGCACAATAATACACTGACTGGCAACCCCTACTGCTGTGTACTGGCAGTTAATTGTTGCAAGCTGTTGTGGCTCAGGGAACAAAGACACTTTTGAAAAGGTGATCTGTTGATTGGGGCACCAGCCTGACTTCCTTTAATGGGATGTGGATCACAGGAAAGGTGGCATCTGTGTACAGCGCTGCTGGTTCATGTGGCCCAGGGCTAACACACAAACACTGTAACAACAGTGTTTCACCATCTGTGTGTGTTGCTTTAAATCAGTGCATGTTATTCGTGTTTCAGAGGTGGTAGAAAAGGGAGTAAAGAAATTGAGAGGCTCTCAGAATCACTTGTGCTGTCCTATGATGTCAGGGATCTGCTTGATGTGATTGAGTTTGTGAGTTGAAACTTTAACACTTTTACCATTTACCTGGCACAGAATAAATAGGTCCTTTAACATAAAAAATCTAATATTTTACGAGTGCAAAAAGGTCAATCATATTTGGAGCTCCATCTGAAGTTTGAAGACCCCTGGCTTAAAGGATTTTTAAATGACATTCGTCAAGCGTAAAAATAACATTTCTAGTTATCGTTACTTCACAAGGAATCCCCCTCCTAAGTGACACGAAGTGTATTTAAACAGACGAAAAAAAGAACAGAATGCCGAAGACCTGCTTGACCACATGTGGATCTACAGAAGCCTGCGCAGCCACATGTAGACAACACTCGGCTTACTTCTCTCTGCACACCAGCATAAATATTTAACAGAGCCTGTCAGCAGGACTTCACTCTGTCTAATCTCTCTCTGGGGTGGAGGGATGGAGTGGAGAAGTGTTAGCTGTCCTCAAAGAAAGAGGAAGAGAGGGAGAAGAACAAAGAAAATGAGATACAGAAAGAGAGTGACAGAAAGATCACATGCTAGACTTGTGCGATTGGTTCATACTTCCCTTTAGGCCGGTTTTCACTATCAGACAGCCCGTCTGCAGCGTGTCGTGACACGGCTGTGGCCTCCATTAACTGTGAAATTGAGGGAAAGAACAGACATTCTGCCAAAATGTATTTAGCAGACGTTCATTTTCTCTGTATGCTGAGAAAGTGAAAACTTGAAAAAGTGTCTCAGAACATCAAAGAAACCATATAGAAATAATAACTTAGCCTTGCATTGTAATAGCATATTTTGCATAGATGAGAACAACTTAAAATTTTCTGCACCCCCTCAAAAAAAAGCTTTGGTCAGATAGGCTCCAATAGCAATTCTATATGTTGCATTAATGATGGCGTGTTTACCGCTGATGCTTCATAGGATCAATACTTCTGATAGTTTTGATTGATATTTACAGTAAGTGGTCCTCACTATTCGGTTATTGCCCTACAATTAAAAAGCACATGACCTCATTCCAAGTCCTGTGCATTGTGATTTCAATGAAGTGGAATGCAGCTGAAACTAAAACCGAAACCGGAGAAAGTAAGACAACACGAGCAGTCGGTCCAGGTTTGGGTGTCCATATCCCGTATAACGTGTGTGTTTAAATAGGAAACGGAGCACAGAGAGAGCCATAGAAACGGTAGACAGGCAGGTGACTTTTCTTTGTAAAAATAAGAGAGCATTTCAAATGTTTTATTTAATCTGCATTTCTTGAGGAATTGTGGCGATTCAAGTCCAGCGTCCGTTGAATTTCAACAAAATCTAACCTAAGGAGTGACAAAGAGTAATGTGAACGACTGACAGCATGACAAGACACCAAACACTGTGATAAAATCAAGGTTATCATATAAAAAATACATGATACAACCTAAATACATGTACAAATATCACTGTTGTATTGCTTAAAGTCACTACGAACATGTTTTCTTTTTTCCGTTTTTGAGGTCTGAAAATCCACACAGCATCTTTTCTGCTATTTAGACCGGTTTCTCCAGTTTTAATTTTCTACAAATAAATGCAAATAAAAGCAATATTTGTATTTGAATTTCGGAAGAAATATTGTTAGTATTCACAGAATGAAACAAAAATGATAATTTTCCCTAAACACATACCATATTGAAATGGTCTCTTAATTTTTCCCACAGCTAAATGAAGACTGAATTGTCATAGCAGAGGCATTGAGATGTGGTTAACAGTTAAAGCTGCCCCATCTGTGGCAATCACAGAAGCAATTACCCTTTATAATAACATCTGCACAGCGACCGCCTCATAGTAAAAAACTATCCACATCACCAATAATTACTCTTTAGTCCCACCCCTCCTTTTCTATTCGTTTATTCCAGCCCATTCTTCAGGGCCGGTGGTGTGGGTATCGTGACTGTTGACAGTTTTTTTCCTATCGAATCAGTAAATTCATTGTTTCTTTGACATGACAGGCGCAGTCAGACACCTTTGACCCTTTGGAAGTTATGACGAATGCCCTTGCACTTTAAGTATCTATCGGCTGTATGGTGAGGTGAAACAACTAAACCAGCCAAACAACCAAATACTATTGGTATATACAACCCAAGGTAAATACTATACAGGTGTTGTTATCTTATACAACATAAAGATTGCAAGATTTATGTTTTTAAAGCTGCATTTTATAGCTTTAGCCTCTACGTTGCCATATAAAATTGCAGGACAGCTCAACTTGTAATTCATTATTATAATCTAACCATTATGAAGGAGTCCGTAAGGAGACAGTTTTGACCAAATACCTATTACTCATTAACTATTTTGTTAACTTTTTTCATAAGAAAATAGTGAAATTATTATAGCAGCCGTGTCATAATGAAAGTGTTGCATTAAAGGCCTTGAGTCTTGACGAACAGCAGGCGTGAGAGAACAAACCCAACCACATTTTCCACTGGGGTGTTTATGTGGTTGAGGTTGCGTTGATTGTTTTTCTGTGCTCAGCAAACACACAGACTCTTAATCCTCTTTGTGTGTCTGTATTTCTGAAATCAATGGCTGGAGATGAAGCCCAGGTCTGTTTAGAAATAACTAAAAATTGAAATGGTTTTCTGAAGTGTCTTTTCTCCTGTGGCCTCGTGTCAACAACATGGTCTCCAAAGCTTTCGCTATGACAATTACAGTCAAGCCTTTTCTTCCCACACACCTCATCCTCTGTTGTCTTAGCAATTTCTTCTGACAATGCTCCAAACAGACCAGATCCCAGTTAAATGGGAATAATATGGAAAATGACTTGCATGTTGACTCACTCCCCTGTCATTCTCTCCTTGCATGTTTTCTTCAATGCAGGGCCATTAAGCTATCACGGACGAGGTTTGTGGGTAATGAAACACTGTCCAGAGCCGAAGGATTCCTGCATGCCAAAGGGAGTACAGATGGAGGGAGGGGCACGTGATAGGATGATGAGGGGCAGACGCGGGGAAAGCGTGCTATCAAAGCTGAAGGAATGCAGAGGTAGACTGATGCAGTCTGGAGTTTACCCTGTCCTTTAAACACCCAATTACAACCAACAGTCCAGAGACGGACACTGTCAATGACCACAACAGTTTTGACAGTTTTGCTTGAAAATAACCCTTGAGAAAGACATTTCTTGGCAATATCTCATGTGTTTCTCCTAGAGAGAAATTACATTAAATGGAGACAGTTTCAACTTAAGCTCAAGCCCTTGTTTCAGATGTTTTACTGAGAAAAGACCTTCCTGCAGGAAAAAAAGATAGAAACCCAATAGAAACCATTGTAATGGTTTCCATTAAAGTATCACTATGAACCATTAGCTTTTTCTATTAAAACCATTATGAAATTCCTTGTTTAGTGGATTATTCAAATAGGATTTAACATCCCACCAATAGAATCTATCACATACCAGTATACACCATTATAGTTTAAATTAAAGCAATACAATTCCCTTTATAACCATTAAATCCATTAGATTTTATCATTTTAAAAGGAAATAAAACAAAACTAACATATCTTGTGTTATTCACATACATTTTAGTAAATGTATGTGATAACTACAAAGTGTTTGTGTATTTTAGTAAGAGTCTTATGCAAGCTGGTTTTATAAGTAGTCATCATAAGTGTTTCAGGGATAACCTCACAATAGGTTCATCTGAGCTGTACTTCACGTGAGGCACGTAATGTGTGTCCTTCAAAGAGAGAAAACTGTTGTCAAGCAAGGATTTTGCTATTTTTATGTAGTGAGGTGACCAATTACTGTGAAGAGTTTGTTGATACTGTGGACAGTTTGTCTTTACTTGCGACAGCTTTTGTTGGAACATTGTGGTTATAAGAGTTCACAGACGTAGACTTAAAAATATCCTCACCTGTGCAGTCAAATTAAAGAACGAAATGTAATGCTGTGTTTAATGATGTCCTTTTTATTATTTTTTTATCACTATAAATATTTATCTATTGAATTTACCAAGAGTTATCTTTAGACAAGTATTATATATTTTCACTGTCCTTCCGAAACCTGAGATGTCAAAATTCGCACATTTTCAGGAAATGTTCAAAACATTGTACTTTTTAAATGATCAAATACTGTGTTGTCTGTGTTCTGTCATCATTTACATGCCTTCTTGTCATGTCAAGCTTGTTATGACTTTTTTCTACTGTAGAACAAAAAAGAAGATCATTTGATAAATGTTGTTAACAGAACAGCACAGCTTCTATCGTAACCATTGCAACAAATGAACAAGATTCTTTAAGATATCTTCTTTTGAGTTATGCGGAAACAAAGAGAGTCAATCAGGTTTAAATGACAAGAGGATGAGTAAATGATGACAGAATTTTTATTTTGAAGGTGAACTACTCCTTTAATGGTTAGATATTTCCAAAACCCAGTAACAAACAAAAGGGGTGACTAATAAAATGTGACCCTGGATCACCAAACTTAAGTAGCACGAGAACATTTTTAATGAAAGACAAAAATATATAGTATGGGTCAAAATTATCAATTTTTCTTTTATGCCACAAATCATTAGGATATTAAGTAAATATCATGTTCCATGAAGATATTTTGTAAAACTCCTACCATAAAAAAAACATCAACTTCACCTGGTTAACAACTTCAAAGGCGATTTTCTCAATATTTTGTGTTTTTTGCACTCTCAGATTCCAAAGTTTTAAATGGTTGTATCTAAGCGAGATATTGTCATATTCTAACAACTCATACATTGATAAAAAGCTTTTTTATTCAACTTTCAGGTTATGTAAACATCTCAATTTCGAAAAAAATTGACCCATAAAACTGGTTTTGTGGTCCAGGGTCACATATTGATTTACGGCAAAATTCAAAATCACGAAATATTAAGATAATTATATATAATTATATAAAAATAATAGTT
The DNA here is from genome assembly GCA_008369825.1 of Triplophysa tibetana. Classification (NCBI taxonomy): domain Eukaryota; kingdom Metazoa; phylum Chordata; class Actinopteri; order Cypriniformes; family Nemacheilidae; genus Triplophysa; species Triplophysa tibetana. The sequence continues at coordinate 17,476,954 of CM017912.1, read as the reverse complement.
CTAAGGATTTATTAAGTTGTAATATTTTTATGGCCTTTTTTTTCTTTTTGACACTCATACACACACAGTAAAGCACAGCGACTGCAGTGCGAGTGGAATTCATGTGCTACTATCTGTCATCATCATTAGCTTGACAAAAATTTGGTTTTCTTACACCGCATCCATAGTGTGAGCGAGAGAAACATTCAATAATTATTGATCTCTGGACATACAACTTTTACTGGAGCGCCCATTTAATCACAAAAGCTGATTTATTGTTGCCTCTCTGACAATCCCATTAAAATGCTGTCTGGCTAATCAAGTCCATTCACTCTCCAGGAGGACTAATCTTTTACAGCCCCGGCAGAACAAATCCCCGTGGTAACAGGATTGCCGGGGAGTGCGAAGGCCTATTTGTCTGCTTTTCCTCATGAATGAAAAATAAAGTCTGTAAGAGTTTCTGATGTCGCCGTCAGATCCTCAATAAGCATTTTACCTCAGTGAAATAGACAGTCATTGTTCCAATATAATCATTCAATGTTAATAATAATGAAAACAACATTAGTGGAGACTTATTTAGATTCTGTGCTGATTTAACATAGTCTTATTATTTGCCCTTATCATTAGCAGTCTCATTCGTCTCAGATGTTTCTCCTGAGAAAAAGACCAAGAAATCTGACAAATGCCTTCATCACATTTTTGGGAGAGATCTCGACATGACAAAAACTGAGATCCGATTTGTCAAGTCTGCAATCAAACGTCAATATAATTAAAGAATTTAACGGGAACGCGATTCCAAAGCTGCTGTTATTGTTTTTGCCGAACATTTTTCAGAATGTTCACATTTTTCTGCACAAGGACAGTTGCGATGAACAAACCTGAAACGAAAGTCATTCTTGGCTTTCCGGTCAAATAATTCATGCAAATTATTATCGAGTATGACCACTGTGGTGCGTGTTTGACATCATGAAGAAACCTGTGAGGCTCAATGACGTTTGATAATACTGATGTCAGCATCATATTTAAATGTGAAGAAATAATAAAAAATATATATATTACAGAAAAGCTAGCAGTATTGCACATACTTGCTTTTATGATGCTTTCATAGTACATTTTATGATGCATGACAATCACCAGAAACTATTTGTATGTGAAACATTTTGATTCGATGTTTTGCTTTGAGATCTACACAAAACATTTTCAGATTGCGTATCTTGTTTTTGTCCTTCAGGTAATAGTTTTCCTTTCAGTTCTGTTATCGAGTGATCTGTATTCATACCTTTTATACCACCCTCCTTGTGTGGCTCGGCAGAAAGATGAGTTGTTGACAGAAAGCCGTCTTTTGTTCTTCTTTGGCCTTGGAGCGTTTGTTGCAAATGCTTTGTGAGAGAACATTTGCCAGGTTTGGCCTCAGCTCGGCCCATGCCGTGTTTGCTCTCTGATAAGACACCGTGCAGCTCTCTCTGTGATGAGTTAGGTGTGGCAAACCCGCCGCACACGTATCTGGACCATATACATTCCTGAGTCATGCAGTTATCTGAGCTATTTGGTTGGAGGCACTGCAGGCTCAGACTGCGGGTTACGATTGGGTGGTTTCGGCCATTATACGGGCTTATAATCCTGCATGTGTGTGTTGTGATTTTTTTTTAGAGGCTCCCGTCTGAGGTAAAAACAAATTGATGTTCCTGTTAGAGATAAAAACAAATTGATTCCAGCCACGGCAGAATGTCCTAAAGGTAGCTATAATGAAATTGTACTTTTAAAGCCTGCAGGTTTCTCCTGTGTGGTTATATTTGAGGGAGGGGGGCTTGGTTTATGAGGTTTTCATTGTGTGTGGGGCTTCATCCACTAATGAATTGAGAACCGGTTGAGAGTGACAGTGACACCCCGGTGATGCTTGGGCGAGCTTTAAAGCTTAACAGAAAATGTTCACTTCTCGTGACTGAATATACACCGAGGAGTAGTCGTGCATTAAAAGTGTCAACTATTACCTGTTAAAATGAACTTTAGAAGATTTGCATCTTAGAATCCGGACTTGTTAAAAGCTTGTGAATGTCGCATCGAATCAGCTGAGGTTATGAAATCGCCGGAGTGATATATAGGCCTATAAATCTAGGTATGTATGTCATGGTATACTGCCTTTTCTAATGAAAAAGCCCTTTTATTCAGAGACAATATCATTTTGTGCAGTGGTGGTAATTGCACTTTTGAATTTCAGCCTCTCTGACCCACAATGCAATCTGATATCTCCATTGTTCTGATATGCTGTCCGTGCGTCTGCTCTAGAGAGAGTTATTAAAGTAATGTGTAATATCGGCATTTGCCTCTAGCTATGTTTATATTGCATCATTTCATCGTTTTCAGCCAATTGTGTAAGATAAAGCGACTTCATATGTGCTTAGTGATCGATGCTTATTGTAGAAAGAGGTATTGACTCTCTTCTCATTGTCGAGCGGATAAAAAAAAGTGATCGTTGCGCTGTCCCTTTTGTCCATGTGCGCATATTCCTTTTTAATTATTGGAAGTAAAAAGCGAAAGATTATTTAAAGATAAGTTGGCTTGACTTAATTTCTTTTTTATCACTCAAGCAGGACGGAGAAGTATTGACCACATCGCAGACTGCAGGTGTGATAGGTTCCTCGTCTCACAAAGTGCAGAGATGCATGGAAATGATGTCGCACGGGCCACCGCGCTAACTTACTGCAACAAGCTCTTCATTAGAACGACATGCGGAAAGGCTCCTTGTCTATCGATATAACTGCTATTGGAGGTCTGCGCTTGGATCTCGTGTCCGGTGAGGCGGATCGTCATCTGGCAGGTATTGTTACAGACAGTCAGTGGAACATGAGCTTCACTGTCTGGACAGGAAACCGTCAGAGAGGAGCTTCCTAGTCTTGTTTAGACTTCTTTCACTCGAACGTACATTTCTTTGTCAATTTTAAAGCAGAATATTTATTTTCAATAAACGTATTGCCAGGTAGAAGTAAATACCGCTGGCTTGATTTTTTTAACTGCTTTGCTCTAAAAGATTGTCAATCTTGGAATGGCCACTGTCGGTGGAGTGCCGGTAAAGCCTTGTCGATTTCATTAAAAATGGGGACAGATGTTTGTCATTACCTTTATTGATAAGTGTATGGTCAATAGTGTGATTTATTCAAGAGGCACAGGCTAAGCTTTAGTCACAAGTTTTACAGTGGCTTGATCAATACCACACAACGAACAAGTACAAGAGCAGCACTCACGACCGAAAGAGTGGAAGCAAAGGGTTTCGGCACATCCAGGGCAAATAAATGAGCAAGGGATGCATGTTGAGAAAATGTGCTTACTCCCAGAATGTTAAAATCTAAAAAAAGAGAATTTAATTAAATATTTTTTTTGCTGGGTTAATGACCTTCGGGCCTTAAATTTATTAAGAGAACTATAACATTTATATACTTAAAAAAAATCTTTAGTTACACTGCAGGGACATTTTATATACTCTAATACAAAAACACCACTTATATTAGTGAAAAAAATGAACATGTCCTAAATTTTATGGATTGTAAATATGTTTTAAAAGTTAACTTCAAACGTGCTTCATGTGAAATATACAATTCATCTGAAAGATTCAGTTGAAGATAAGCAAAGTCAGTTCTAGTAGAAATAGCGACCGGATACCAATTGCACATTTTTATGTTTTAGGCTACTTTCCCTTATACATGTATGCATTGTAACTCAATACATTATAAAGAAAAAAAAGTTCACCAACCTGTTATTTGAGTTTAAGTATTCTGTGTGAGTTTATAACATCAAGGCCCAGTTTCAAAGACAAGGCTTAAGGCTAGTCTCAGACGAAAAGGAATGTGTGACCTGTCTTAACCGAATATAACTTGCCCAGAAATATCTTAAAATATATCAGCGCCATTGTTTTGTCTCACGATGCACACCAGTAATGTATTCTTCTAAGGCATTTTCATAAAAGCGCCATAAATATCTTAATTCAGCTCAGGCGTAGTCCTGGTTTAAGCTAACCGCGTTTGTGAAACGGAGCCTTTGACAATATCTCTGATCTCATCACTTTAAATGGATATATGTGGCATCATCGCGTCACATATTGTCACTTTTGCTTGACTGGGTTGTCACTGCACTGTGAAAGTCTCCCATAGACATCATTGTGGTTGAAAGATGGATCTATTACACAATTTGTGACGGTAAGAATTGCACAGCAGGCCCAGAGCTTGTCAGAACCTGTAGTGCCAGATCCGAAATAGAGCCCCGGGTGCTTCATTGTTAATCAGACATAATGGCTTTGGTACATTATGAGCTTACCATACTTGTGCTTTTCTAGATTTGATCAAATTTAAAATGCTTTTTTGCCGTATAGGAATAACAATTAGGAATTGCGATTAAAGCCATTTTTGTGATTCGTTGTGTATGTTTGTTGAGACACACCTATTTTCTTTACTTCTTTTTAGATGGCTTTATGCCTCTATATTATACCGTTCTTTTTTGTAATAGCCGGCACCGATTATAAAAAATAAACCACATTCAAATTTATGAACAATGAGATTTTTTATGCTCTGTGTTTTGTAGGGGTGGCCACTGAGCCATCTGTTTGTCCGATCTGGTCGTTTCTGGATCCACTGGACCAGTCTGACGAGAGAGGCACATTCCTCTGACAGATATAGAGCTTGTAGATGCTGCAACTCTGGGTTCCAGCGCAAATGCAATTACGACAGCCTTACAATGTCACGGCAGACACGACCCTGACAGCGGCTAAAGAATGAGCAGTTTAGAGATTGAATTATCCTGCTGCAGCACCGCTGCCTCTGTCTAGGGTGTGAAGGATGATATAGGGCTGTCTGGAGCTTAACCGCATTTCATTTTCTCTCGCACGCTCTTGCGTTTATCTCCGTAGTGAAATCGGGTGACTTTTTATGTAAATTAAAAGGTATATTTTGCCATTATCGTTCTGATATCAGCTGTAATCATTTACTCAACCTCATGTCAGGTAACAATGTACGCTATTATTTTTGTCTGTGGGGAAAAACTCTCTTAAACGGATAGTATACCCAATAATGAAACTTATTTTATCATGTACTCTTTTTATTTCAAACCTGACTTTCTTTCTTCTACAGAAATTAGGATATTTTAAAGAATGTTGGTAGCCGAACAAGGGCGGTACCCATTCTCTTCCATTGTATGGTCACTAAACCCACGCAGGTCAAAATTAACCAACGCAAGTCTAAAGGTACCACAGCTCTTTGGTTACCAACATTTTTCAAAACATCTGCTTTTGTGTTCTGCTGAGTAAGTAAGTAAGTCGTACAAGTCTGAAATAACAAGAGGGTGAACTAACCCTCAAAAACAACAATAAACAAGTTAAAACATTCTTTGCATTTTTGTCCCTACGCTAAAGAAGGACTATATAGACTATGAAGGTGATGTTTAGGGTTCGTTTCGGAGCATGCACGACAGTTCTCTGCATACTAAAAGCTGTCATTCTGTCCAGAGATACGCTGCGAGTTTTCAAAAGTTTTTACTTTTATGTTGCACTGAAAAATAACGTGGTTGTGGAAGGCATGAGAGTGGGTAATTGTATACCATAATGTTCATTTTATTATTTATTATTATTCATTCAATTCCAATATCAAACTTTTTTTGCATGACACATTATAAAAAGCTGCCTCCAAACATCAATTTTTTTGCCTTTGTTTATAGGGCAGAGCGAAGGCGTACGAGAAAAGGAGAGAAAACATGTCAACAGTAAAACACGTTGCCCGGATGTCAACCGCAGCTGAATGTTTTCGAACAGACACACCATCTGCTAGGCCACCACACAGGTAAACACATCAAGTTCCCTAAGCTTTCATTCTATTTAAGAAGCAATTACTGTCATATTATTCAAGACTGGACAGCAGCCCGGAACCACAATATTGGGCAAAACCTGTGCTAATGAATTTGCGCCTCGCCGCTGACAGAAATCAATGCACGTTTTCTCTATACCGTCATATAACTGAAAGTATGCTTACGGTAACCTGCTCTTTGCCTGACTGTTATATATTTTATTACAGTCTCCGTTGCGTACACGACAGCACTTTCACAGATTAATTAATGCTTTTATAATGGTCCATATGTGTCCAGTGTGGAGCGCAGGAGTCATTGTGTTGCTCATGTAATGAAGGCTTAAATGAACTATTAATTCATGTGGCTGAAGGACAGAAGAAACAGCTAATGTCACTTGGCTTCTGTATGAGGCAGGAAGAAATCCATCACTCTAACAAACCCCTTTTGTAGGACATCAGTCTGAACACGCTCCTGTATGTTTCAGTCTGGATTTCTGTGCATGCGCCTTTTGATAAGCAGAGAGGGATGACATGAAAGTTTGCGTGTGCGTCTGGGTAGAAGGAAGACGGTGTGCTGTGCATATTGAAAATTATTCAGACAGTTGTACAGTTTAACCTTGAAACACCACCATCATAAACGTTACTTAATGTTGATTATAAAAGATTTGTATGGTGAGAGACTGTGCATGTGGGCTTTGTGTGAGTTAATATGCCATTGTGAGTTTTAATGCCTTTGCTTGATGGGTCGTGATCTTGATGACCACGTGTAATGTGACAATGTGTCAGCCTCTTTCATAAACGTGAAATTACAAGTGCTCAAAGTAGGTTTTATGTGGGTGAAGCAAACATTGCAAGAAGTGGTGTAATCTGGTTTTTTGAAGTAAGTATACTCTGATTTCCCGTCCAGCCTTATGCTCACCGATACCAGATCGACAACCCATGGGCATCACCACACTAATGTAATCAAGAGCATTCTAAAAGATTTATTGCAAGCAAGACTTCAATAGCCAATGACAGCAGGAGGGACTTGCTGGTTTTGTTAATCACTGTCTAACTCAGCCAGTTAAGAGCTATATTTAGCCTTAGATGGTATATGTATACAATCCCTAAAGCACAGGTTTTTATCAATTTTCAGTGCACATTTGTGATCCATGTGAAACCCAGCTTTAAAGTCATTTATTTGTGATGCAATAATTAAAATATCATTATGAACCACACATTTTTACAAATAAAAGAAAAATGTCTCTGGCATTAATGGATGTTCTATTTAATCCCATCTGCATCTATTGTGTTTTGGGCAGGGTTCTATCATTTTTTCAGCAGGCAAACCAACAAAATGTAAAAAAAATCCTTTGAAAGTATAATATTTAGATATTGAGTTTGTTTCTGTGTGTCACTATGTGCACGTTTGTGTGTGTTAGTGTGTAGGCATATTGTGTGTGTGTGGGGTGTTTGAATCAGTGTGTGTGTACCTTTTTGTTTTTACTTATATAACTTAAGCGTTTTGCTTATAGTCAATTTGTTTCATGTAAAGCTGCTTAAAAATTTACTTTGATTTTGTCTGACTGAGGCCATGTCAAAGTCTTACAGTATTAATAACTTGATGAGTGCAAGTTGCTCCTATTATTGACATTGATAGTTAACTATAATTAACAATGCACATTTGTGCAGTTTTATCAAGCACCCGTTACAGTTTTCTCTCCCTTTCTCTCTCATGTATTGATTCCCCACTCAAACAAACGTTTGTGAAGTTGGCTAGTTTGAAACAAATGAATATGCCAACAATCCCCTTACAGTTATGTTAATGATAACAAATACGCTGATTTTATGAAAAGAATATGCAGTGGTTTTAAAAGTGGGGTTGAGTTATTAGTAGAAAGTATTATAGAAATGAAACACGATTGTGAACTCGGGACGCTATCGCACTGGAGGGGGACCATTCCTCTGGCTCTTTTTTCTGTAACACCTGTCGAAGTGGCAGAAGCTTCAGGGGCAGGCTAACATAAACACAGAAATAGTGTAGTTGAAAACTTGTCTTTCATGGTGTCCTTTTGTTTCTTATCTCCTGGTTGTACCAATGGTCCGAAAGTCAGTGTGAGGCACTTATCTGGCACAAAACGATGTTGTTACGCATCCTCACGCTTTTGTAAACCAAAATAAGTTGGCAATATTTAAATATTTAACAATTTTGAGTTTTGAGTTTTTCTTTGTTTAAGTAAGCAGAACTTTCTAATTTTGATTACTGTTAAGTTAAAGTTCTAACCAAATCTTAGCAAGTGTGACTGAAATATTTAATTTATCCTTTTAATGAAATTAAGTAGACAGAACTTAAACAAATAAGTACACAAAATTGAAATTTTAAGTTAACTAAACTAAATTCTTTCATTTTCTGTATTTTGCATATTTCTCAGTCTGAATATGCATAAATCAAACACCTTGACTTATGCAACCCAAAATGAGCAAGTAGAGACTGATCTCATAACTCACAGTTACTGCTCATTGGTAACATAACACATGTTACAGGTAAAATGTGGCTTCGCAGAAACTAAGCACATGCACCACTCTTCTAAATAATGGTAACCTCAAAACTGAAAAATATGTCAAACTCTTCTAAATATCTAAGAGAGGAAACAGTAAACACTAACAAGTCTTTAACCTTACTTAAAACATATAAAATAATCTTTTTTTTTATTTACTCTCCTCATGCAGTCTGACCATGCTGGGAATTGGAAATCCTTCGAGACCAATTGTGTTGAATTAACATGTCTATATTAATGGCAGGGTGTCCGATTTCTCTTAGCCGTTGTTGATGTTCAAATCACCAAAACAACACACCCCCCCTTTCGCTGAGCTAATTTCCATCCTTCGCACTGTGCACCTTACTGCTGATTGGCTCCAAGGTTGTTTTGGTACTCGGCCCGACTTAGTTGTCTAAACCGTAATTCGGAAATCGTTTACCCCGTCTTTAAGTGAATGAACAAGAAGCAAATCAATTTCTTGAGCTTACGTCAAAACTTCAAGTTAATCAAATATAATCATTTTACAGCACTCAAAAGTAAAAAAGTGTTTCAGGAACTTAAAATATTTAAACTTTGAACTTTTTATAAAATTAAGTGTACATTACTTGATCTGTTTGATCATTTTCAACATTTGGGTTTACAGTTTGGGTATATGGAAATCCTTGACCTTTTCTAGTGGATATTAAATAAATAAATGTAAATCAATAAAATGTAAAAAATCTCTCAGCTGGGTCTTGAATGTGCTTATATTGCACATTCTTTTAATTACATTTTTTATAGTTTATGCAAGAAAAATCCTAAATATTCCACTGTAGAATTAAAGTCATACACAATCACCGGGGCTTTAAGGCACTTACTAAAGGTTTTGGACAGTCACTAAAGATCATGATACAACAGGAAAGTACAGGCAGTTAATGACCAAGTTTTTCAGTGCTTAGCATTAAAGAACTGGACTCTAACCCAGTGATGGCACTTTAGGGAGCTGATGAACAGGGGCGGGGAGCACTAATAGATTCAGTGCTGTGCCAAAATGGATCCTATCTCCTCCCAGGCTGCTGTGTTGTCACTGTATTTGTGGATCATATAAATTATTGATGGATAGCTGATCGAGAACTCAATTACTGGCAGATTACTGGGGAAGGCGGACACTAGGAAACCAAGGCCTGATTGAATTAGCACCTGAGCATGGAGAGAGTGTCCTTCAGACTCGGCTCTCTATCCCGGACCACCTGGGGAACCCAAATGCCTCAAGCCACTGCTGTCAACCATTCGTGTGCCCATATGGGGAAATTTGCTAATCAAATTTCCATTTCCTTAAGACAAAATGCCCTGAATCACGGGAGGTTTCTTTTACATTTTAAGTTCAATTGCTACATAGTGGGTCCAAAGTTTGGGATTCTAAATGAAATATAAAAAGGGAAACCTTTTAAGATTTTAACAAAACATAGAAACGGAAAACTGTACATATAGAAGATATTACACATTTTCTGTGACCCTGTGAATGCCTTTGTATTATTTATTTACCTATCTATTTATTAACCTAGTCATTCGGAACCGTACTTTCTTTCTTATGCAAAACACAAAGGAAGATATTTTAAAGAATGGTGACCAAAAACAGGGATCCTCATTGACTACCAATGTATGGTCTCAAAACCACCGAGACATTTTCTCAAAATATCTACTTTTGTGTTCCACAGAAAGTCACAAACAGTACTTATTTTACATGTATGTATACATATTTTATACTTGCACGGAATGACATGAGGAAAATGTCTTGAAAATGCGTTTCCCGTGGAGCCCACAATATGAAGCATTAATGCTTTTGCTTGTTTATATGGCGCTTCACTCGCGTGTGCGTTTGTGCACAGGCGTGTTAACATGCATTTACATGCATAGACCTTGGCCCATCTGTTGAATATGTCTTCAGCCGCTGCTGCCATTTTCAGCTTCAATATAAGCAGCAATGAGACAGACGTAGGCTGAAAATATATGTGCATAAATATTGGCATTTATAGGAATCTCATTCATATAACATGACGCTTTGAATTGGAATCTTGCCTCCCAAGGAAAGAAGCTATTATAAAGTTAATGTGGGCTCAGGATAGAAAGCTAGAGGGTGAATTGGGTGCATTTATCTTTTTCTGTTGGTCAGCAATGGAAAGAAAAAGTTAAAGAGAAAAAGGTTGCTGATACAGAAGAACACCTTTATTGAACAGATCAATTCGCTTCAGTCATCAGACACCTTTAACCGAGACAGGTAGAGAGCTGTGTGTTCCTCTTAGTGCACCCAGTGTCACATTCGGTTATAAAGTCGATTTGTAGTTGATGCATAACAAATCTTTAGATTTTAGTTTAGTTTTAAGGTCAAATAAATGCATTGGAGATTTTATTATATTTTGGTTGTTTTGGGTGCTATTTTATATAATTTTTATGTGTGCACCTGTTTGTGGCTTTCATTGCCATTGGAGACACTGACGCAGCTTGACGTCAAGCAGTTTTAGTTGCTGTTTTGCCCAACGCAGTCTAGAATATTCAGAGACTTTCCTAAGTGTCACAGTGCTCGCTCTTGGGTTAGATGGTGTACTCAAATATAGACTTTGGAAAACAGTTCTATTATACGTACACATTTATTGATAGACTATAAAAAATACGCTGATGTCAGCTTTACTGACAGCCTTAAGCCAACAGGCTCCAGCAATATGGCTCACCATCAGTTTTCAATGCAGTGTGTGTGTGGGTTGTATCACAGCGTCTCTGTCTCACCAGACGCCATTCTGGCTCCAGCTGCACCCCCCCAGAGTTCAATTTATTGCTGCTTCAGGCTCTCCGCATGAGCCAAAACTCACCCACCTAGAGATATTGTACTCGTGTCAATCAGAATTTTCATATTTGTCTTTCATAAAGGTGCCAAGGAAGGTTAGAGGGATATTTTCCATGTGAAATATTCATCGGCACATACTCGCACCATTGATCAATCGCTGATTAGTGCTGCAAATCAGATAAACGTCTGACGGTGGAATTCGTTTTTTTTTTGCAAACAGAATCTATTTCTGATCAATACGCTGGATGGCTTTCTGCTCTAAAACTATCAATCACGAAGCAACAGAAAGGAAAATCAACATGGTTTGATAATGCTGTGCGTACGGCTTTAAAGTCAATGTAGACAGTGTAAGCACGTCGAATGATAAACAGAGATGCTTTTTGATTTGTCATGGACAATGACATTGATCAGATGAATGGTGAGGGTGACTTCATGAATCATGCAAGTGTGAAACCGCTGCGATCTTGAATGTGTCCATCTCTCTGTACGTGACTCATCCGTGCCAACTAAGAGCTTCAGCTATATTTAGAGTTCCTGACATCAAGCCCTGTTGAGGGAAGAGCTGGTGGAAACGTTATCCCGACACAACGGGCCATTCCTGGTTTGACAAAGAAGCTCAAGTGACATGCAGAGAGTTGCAGTCCGAGTTATTGTTCACTCAGAAAAAATATGTTGCCCCAGACAAAATGTTTAAAAGAGCATCAATTCTGTGCTTTTTGAAGACGAATCACAACAGTGAATTACTCCAGTAACTTACTTAAGTTAGTGATGTTGACTTTTTTATTTTTCATTAATTACATTCGATAGACTCGATTCCTTATATTTGATGTTCAGTAGACTTCTTGGATGACGTTTTTTGTAGGCCAACCCGGAATGAGCGTCGCCGATGCACTGGTTGTGCCATTTTGTGTTGACATATTTCTGTTTTGGTAGGTGATTAGGGTGAGCGTATTAACTTTGTTTTCACATCCCACAAAACAATTATTTTTAATACAATTACCCTTAGCGTTTAGCCACACATGAATGGCAACAATGCGAGCGGTTAGCCACAGTAATCGGAGTTTGCCCCTGCAGCTAATGGATAAACCTGCTTCTGTCTTTCATTAGAGCGCGAAAGCATTCTCATCTGACTCCTCTTTCAGCTTTTGAATTGCATTGCCACTTTGATCAAAGAACATTTAAAACCACATATTTCCCCTAAAGTCTTTGCGGCTATTGCTTTATCATGCAATGATCCATTTTGCCTTTTCTGTAAACTGGCTGGTTTTCTCAGAGCGCTTAAACCACAATCACCAGATATGGGTGGTATCCTTAAACACTTGTTTTGTACACTTTCCCGGCTTTCAAGGAATCGTTGTCAACTTGCCTTTTCACTCTTTAACCGGCTCACACACAAATCTAAATTTGACCATGGCATGTGTGTATTGCATTCGGAATGGCATTAAAATCTAAATTCATCATAGGTGACCTTTTGTGTGCACAAAGGCCTACTTGTGCTGCCCTTACGGCCATGCCTGTGCGACACAGAAAGTTCATGTTTCTCTGTGGGCTGCGTCACATGCCCTTGGCCAGATTAGCAGCCTTGCATGGACGTGACTAGGCGTCTGTGTGAGAGGAAGGCGTTAAAATGCAACCCAGTTGCTTTTGCTGTCTGATTCATTCTAGTCCTGTCTTTGCATACATTTGCAGTGCATATCCAGATTGGTTGAGCAATTTTTTTTCAATATGGTTGCAAAATAATACACTGTTTCGGAACCCTGTCTGCCATTAGTTGTGGATAGTACTGCAGCTCAGGCATTTTAAGATAAATTTGCAGTTTGAAATGTTTGAGGCGTTAAAATCGAAGGACTTTTACTTTGGGGGAAAAAATCGGTCAATCAAGTGTCTATACTGTAGGACATACGGAGGTAAGTTGAGAAATTGCTTTTTCTGTTGGTATAAGCTCCGACCAAAGACTTGCCATTCAGCAAGTCTTTTGATTTCTATCTCTCTCCCTCCATAAGCTCAGACTCTGTAAAAAAACAGAGCTTAAATAGAAACTGAGAAACTGAGGAGTCACAGTGCTGGATTTAACCCCTGTGCGCTGATCCCTCAGGCTGTTGCTTAATTCTCCAATTTTCAGCTGTTAGAGATAGAAAAGGAATAATAAACATTTGAAACACCCAGTAATAATCCATCTGACCCCTCTCCCCTCCTCTGTATGGACACTGAGGGCGGGCTAGAGTTTCACTCCATCCTAATCTCAGCCAAAGACTCCGCACTCGCTCGGCCTGCTAATGAAACCATATCACCAAACCGGAGCAGCCTGGGACTGATTATCACCACATTCATACGCACCCCTCACAATCGCATAAACACACACAAACTCAATGACAACTGCGTGTGTGGTTTGTGATAGCATTGTGTATGCAATGGGGTTCAAATAGGGCCTGAAATCCTTCTGTTTTTCAAAGCAAATTGTTTCATATTGTTTAAATATTTGCGACAAAGAAGCTTTTGGAACATCAATGCTTCTTTGTTAAAAGAGTTTAAGTATTTTAAGAGCTAAATATTAAATCAACATAATATCTCAAAAGTAAGGGCATAACAGCATGTATTATACACTAATAATAGAACGGATGTTATGTTGTTGATCATGTATATAAATGCATTTTTAAAGAATATATAATATATGAATGTACTGTATGTGTGTGTGTATATATATATATATATATGCATTATATTTATAAATATTTTATAAATAAACTAATTTATGAATACGCCTAAATTCTTATAAATCTCTTTATAAATCTTAAAAAAAATAAGGATTTTTAAATTATGATGTGGCAAATACCTCTCATTCAGAATATCATACAAAATTTCCACCATTTTGATTGACAAATATTATATTTACTCAGCTACAGGCGAGAATGAACACATGTCTTCAGAAGGGTCTCGTGCTAGATCGGTGATCCCTAATTATAGACTCATTTTATTTTAAGTGGTTGTTAGAAAAAAGCTGGACAATATTCCCAGCCCCGCGTACCACTCAGCAGCGTACAGCTGTCACGTAAAGTGAGAGCTGAAAAAGTAGCCTATTAAACCGACAAACTGCTGAAAATGTACACATAAATGAGCGCAGCTTATTGAGCTTTAAACTGAAAATCACCGGCGTGTCATCTTCATTAAGGGATGTGCTAGAGTAGCCCTGCACTTTTGCTCACATAATGAGTACCAGCGGGGGGTGAGTGCAAAGCTTGCAGTTTCTCATTCAACCAAATTACTTATTACCCTGATTCATCACGGCGGCCGTCATTTGTGCACCTGAACCCCCTTCACTGTATTGGTGGGACACGTACAAGCTGCTAAACGTGGAAAGAGTTGGCATGACCTCCTACCGTGAGGACACAACGTCTTTTTTTGTGTTTTAGGACCAAAGCGACGTGACTCGTTCTGTGTTTATGTTGAGTCTAAGATACTCTTTTCTTTAATATGCTTAGATGATCTTATTGGCGTGGTGAACATGTGGTGTTGAAGGTTTCCATAGGATCTGATCATTTCATATTGACAGCAATGAGATTATGTGGGGAAAAGATTTGAGACTTCTGTTTCAGTCTCTTGCTTTTTACATATAGAATTTAAAAACAGATTTGACAAGATACAAAAATCGGAAATTTATAATCAATGCTTATTTGTGTAAAAAACTGTTAACAACACATGCAGTTATGCAAGAGCAACTTGTGAGCGATAATATTTTTCTCTGTGGTTGTATTGGGTGATGAATGCACACACTTGAGTTGATTTTATGAGTGACACCTGTCAAACTCACTCTTCTCTTCCTCTTTTTCTGTCTTTCTCTCTCTCTCTCTCTCTCTCTCTCTCTCTCTCTCTCTCTCTCTCTCTATCTCTCTCTCTAAAGTAAGGCTGCTTTTTGGTCAGTAATGCTGTACTCAGCAGGCTTGCAGTAAGCCAGACTGCTTGCCTCAGCGTTAATGGTTGATTTTTGCCTTTTCTGGTAGGCAAAGAGTGATAGGCGAGATTCCTCACAAAGTCCTGTCAATCCACTCCAATACATCACTATCATCTCCCAGTTAGAGGCTAGAAAAAAACCTACACTGTCATTATAGACTGATCCACATTGAAATGGCATTGCTGTATACTTACTGTATCACGCACTGTGACCACCTGTATATTGCATTTAGTTTCCATTTATTTCCATTATTTAAAATAATGCTTTCACAAGTTGTTATCAAATATACAAAAATGTGTTGCTACCATTTCACCCCAAGCTTTGTGCACTATTTTAAGGCTTTTTGTGAGGAAGTCTCTTTTGAACGGGGGTGGTGTTGAATGGAAGCATCGGCATAAAAGACCTTTGTTGGACAAAGGATAGTTTTATAGATGCTGATGGTGCAAGTTGCTGTGTGGAGTTGACTTGGTTACTGGCGGCACGGCTTTTCCGTGGTAGGCGTGCGGCACCCCCAACGAGATACAGGAAAATAATGGAAGTTTTGTGCCTTTAATGCTATGTGATGCATTTGGGAGCCGGTGTAACAAGAGCAGGATGCACATGGTTCAACACAACGCTCTAAAAACAGATCCTCAGCTGTGCTGAAACGCTCCATTCACAGACACAACTCCACATAGTCTGTACACCCCTCACAAATTGCTGATGAGCTCCAAAAATAAAAGCACAGGACTGCAGTCCACCTGTGAAAATGAGGGAGTCCATTACGTTAGCCCCTCCCACGCTAACATGCTAAATGGTCAGTACGGCAGCTGCGGCCGTATCATGTGTTCACGTTGAAATTTCGAGCTGTAGACCACGTTCTAATGTCCAAAACTATTATGGAAGACATCTTGTTTATCTTTGTTTTTTCCCCGTGTGTTGAAATACATGCAGTGGTGCTTAAAATCTTCAGTTGACAGATTGGACTTTGGTGTCAATAAAAGTTTCCCATGGCGGTCATGACCTTTGCTGATGCAACAACTACAAGCATCAGAGTCACTTTTTTGACCTTGTTTTAAAGCTGTTCTCAGTTGCGTTTTTGGTTAAAAATCAGGTATGGATCCAGTATGTAAACAATCAGTTTTCCAAACTGTCTCCTTTTTTTTAACCTTACCAACATTAGGCGTATAATAATGATAGTACAGATATAATTGGAGCTGTCAGATTGGATTTTGTCAGAAATGTTAGTTCTTTTTAACGCACGTTTTAACGATAAGTACGCAGAAGTAACCTTCAATTTGATGGTTTAAACAGAGTTGGCGATAGAGAAACAAAAGTTACTTTAAGTTAGTTAAAGGTCCAGTGTGTCATTTTTGGAGGATCTTATTGACAGAAATGCAATGTAATACGCATAACTATGTATTCAGAGTTCTAAAAGAACCTTACATAATAGAAGCGTTATGTTTATATTACCTTAGAATGAGCTGTTTCTATTTACATACACCGAGGGTCCCCTTGCATGGAATTCGCCATGTTGTTTCTACGGTAGCCCTAAATGGACAAACTGCTCTACATAGCGCATTTCATAAATACGATATCTCCTTCGGCAAAAAAGTGAACACGTGACGACATCCTAGTTTTGTGTCAGCCACCGTAGTGCTTCAAGGTAGGAGGGAGGGGTGGAGAGAGCCGCTTGAAATTCGAAACCATGCCACTAAATTTCATAGACCGGACTTTTAATTGAAGTTCCATAACCGATTAAAGACAACGTCGTATTTTGTGATATTATGTTTACCACAGATCTGTATTTTTTTACACATATTGAATATTATATGGTATAGTGATTATAGTTTCAGTGTCAATTAGAAGCATAATACCTGATGTTCTCGCAAGTTCGAGCCGACCGGTTTTTTTAATCAGAGTAATTTTGGCATTTCGGCTAAAATAAACATCATTACGATAATTCCCTCGGGGACTAGCTCAGCCTCTTTCCCAAAAACGACCTCTCTCTCTCTTTCTTTCTTTCTCTCTCTCTCTCTCTGAAAAAGAATACAAGCCTAAACTCCAAGTATGATTGGCCAGCTGCCCCCACCCTATAGTAACCGTTCTCTCTCTCTCTCTCTCTCTGTCCTCTCTCTTGCTCTCTGCTTAAATAGTTTTAACAAAAAAGAGAGAGAGAGGTAGAGAGAGAAAGAGAGAGAGAGAGAGAGAGAGAGAGGGGGGGATGGGAAAGGTGGGGGAGGGTAATTGTGTGTGTGTGTACTCTGTTGTCACTGGTTGGGAGGGAAAGAGAGAGAGAGAGAGAGAGAGAGAGAGAAGGGAAGAGAAGAGAGGGAAGAGAGAGAGTTGAGTGTGTCCCATATGTGGAAAAAAGCATAGTACTGCACACACGAGCCTGTTTGGTCCAGGGATTATCTAACAGGTTTTGAATCAAATGAAGAAAAGCAGGCACGAGAAGGTAACCGCATCTTGATATTAAACTGCACTGTTTTCTATTTAGTATTTCTATTGTCTTTAAATGATTCACCCTGTCTTAGTCCTGAACTGTTTGAACTCTTCTGCACCGTTTCATTTCAACTTTTCTGCTTTAATGTGAAACAGATTCTCGTGCACTCTCTCCTCTGCATGCAGGTGTTTTTTAAAGTGTACGACTCGGTGTGAATTCTGTTGATGTTTGGATACGTGTGTACAGAATTGGGTTTGTATAATGTGTCAGCCTTCATTCTGAGCAAGTTTCGAGGTTGTTGGTTTAGGATAGTGTTTCAGTCAGTGAGCATGTGAAATCTCCTGTGTTATAGTTTAACAGTGTGCACATTTTGTTTTGGTGGAATAAGATTTTGGATATTTTCTCAACTGTCTGTTGCTGAGGTGTGTCATGAATTTGACACATGTTTCCCACAATTTTTTGTGGAAAAACCTGTATGTGAACATCTACAGAAAACTCTTTACATTTAGCCACAGTATTTGAGATTGTGTTGTGTATATGTGGTGTTTTTATTTACTGGCATATTTGTTAACGGTTCCAATTGACCATTCAATCTGTAGACTGGTATGAAAATAATATTTACACATTCACAAAAAAAAAATACTTTGAAAGCAGCGCTCGGATGGCACACTGTTTGCTAGCGTTATTATGTAATATTTTTCATTCATGTGTGAGCTTCTCTGCACGCTCACTTGAGAGGAAATTATGTTTTCCTTTCTAACAAACAAATCCAATCTTTCATGCTTCGTATTTAACTAATTAATTTCAATAAATGTTTCAAATTAACTACGTTCCATTAGTTGTCTTTGATGGGGTTTTATAAAGAAAAAATACTTTTTTATAACTAATGTGCTTTATTTTAATTGACTTTAAATTGACTATTTTTTAAATAACATGAGTGTTTTTGTCCAGTTTGAGGTTATTTCACAACCAAAAAGGTCAACTGATTTAACACATAATTTTTCTTCTTCATTATATTTCTTCTTATTAAATTGCAAAGACATTTCATAAATCATATTTTGATTGTTCATCTTACGTCTGCCATAGAAAAAAAGAGAGATAATTAAAGCAGGAGAGTGTGTGATTGAGGATAAAATGAGCTTAATTTTGTGAAAGCATGCTCGCCGCTGCGGTTATGAGGCGAGGAGAGAAGCTATGGTATGTGTGGTGCTTTTTGTCAAGGGGTTTAGAAAGCCCTCTTTAGAAGCTGGACACAGCCATACAATCAGCTTAATGCCTGTGTGCAGGCTCTTAATGAATACCCCTGTGTGTGTTCAGCCCACAGAGAGAGTTCTTGTGTCCGTGACTGTTTCACTCTTGTCCAAAATTGAGATGACGGCTTAGAAGCTCTTGATTGTGGGTTGCAGGCTAGTTGAATTCATGCAACTTTTGTTTACAGATACAAACGATCAGGTGGATTATACAATGTAGTGTATATGATGAACGTTCACCCCTGATAAACCCTTTTCTTTTTCAGGAGTAGATTTTACACAGAGTCCCAATGTGAGTTCAAGTGAATGATGGACTACAGCCGTACAGACGCTAACCTGGATTTCCCTGCAGAACTGTCGCTATAATCGAGACCAGGTCCGCAGAATGCTGAGTCCTATTGTTCCCTATAGTAAGTTTAACCACATTTTTGGCCTCAAAACATACTGCAATATAAACAACTTGTCAAGTGGCGGACTAATAGGAAAATTTCCCTATGGCTACAATTACTGAAGTATTTGTTTTGTTGGTAAACCTGTTTTAGTAATGACACACTTGACAGTGTGTCACACTAATTGTCATGTTTTTTTACCGCATCTTCATGTTTTAAAGGGGCAGTTTATTCATTTGCAGCCTTAAATGGAATGTCAAACCTGCTTTTTTCTTGAATACACACTATTAAAATTAAACTTTTTTTAAAATGACTATAGAGGTTAGAGAATGACAAAAAAACAATAATCAGAAATGTAGGTGCGTTTTATATTCCAAGTCATTAAACATCATTTAGTTTCCTCATGTCCTGCTAAACCTGTGATGTAACGGTTATTTTTGTGTTTTTTTTAAGGGAAAAAGATGGGTATATATTGGGAGGGGGGTAAGTTGTCTGACAATGTCATCTCACCACGACTACCAGCATTACCCCACCAGTGTTCGGCTCACAGTTGCTTCCTCTATCTGTCTTTCTCTTCGGCTTCACCTCCACCCCCCTCTCGACTGACCTAATAACTGACGTGTCCAGTTTTAGCCCCATTCCTAACCCCCCTGCCAGGCTTCATTTGAGCTCCGTGCTGGCCCTCTCCAAAACAGCATTGTTTGCGGGCCAGCATGAGGTTTCTTCCCCCAGTTCTGCATGAAGAGATGCTTTTTCTCCCCTCTTTAGCTCTTCTTCTCTGGGCTTTATAGCCATGACAGTTACATGAAAAGAGGGAGGGAAATCAAACTAAAGGACCAAGTCACCTCAATTTGAGATGTAATCATGTATTAATGAGACGCCAGTTTGAATACTTTTAAGCTGGCTTGCTAGGTTGTTGCTTCAACCATTGAAGTGTAATAAAGTGTTATAATTCCATTTAGAAAACTATTGTTATGTGCGCCAATATAATTAGTTTCAGTGTTTGTTTTGATAAATTCCTTTTGTGTTGCGAATAGACTCCAGTTCTACCTGTGTGTGTAGTTTTAAGTCGTGATGAAAACATTTTTGACTTAGGGGAGATGGTTATCTTTTCTAATCAATACTGATGATGTTGCTTAGAAGTTAGCCGAAGGTTCCTCTGATGTTCAGTCAAACATTCCTCAGAAGTTGAGTACAAAGAAGTATTTTGTAATTGACCTCAAATGACGGTTTATGTCAAGACATGCCAATTTTGTTTTACTTGTCTAGTGCAGTTTTTAGAAGCATTTTCCTGAAGTGACATGACCGTAATGGCTGTTAATGTGCTTTTACTTTTCTTAAAGATATTTAATTTTATCCAATTCAATTTATTTATTAATTGCCATTATATTATAACTCATATATTTGAACTCAAATTTCAAATTAATGCTCTTGAGAATTAGTAAACCAAAAATGTGAAATATTTTTACGTCTGCTCAGTCTCTATTTGCACACTTAAAAAATATCACAAAGCCCTGTCGGGAATATTCTGAATTCTTTGAAGATCTGATCGGCGTGCGTGCATACTATTTCTTTGTGTGTCTTCGTGAGTGTGCGTCGTGAATCTTGTATGTCAAAGTGTGATGTTAGGACAGCACACAAGAGTGTTGGAAATCCGTCCTGTTTAACTCCCGTCCTGGCAAACTCCTTGTGTTCCCTACAGTCCTTTAGTTTTGGTTCTGTATCTCACGAGTCCTCTGTTCTGGAATCAGCTGAACACAGGTCAGCTCATATGGTATATATGTGAACAGTGTCACATCCATGCTGGAATTTTCTTTGTAGAATGCCCAAGCATTTCTGACGTCGGTGTTTATGTTTGACTTAAGACGACAGGCATTTTTGTGCCCGCACAGTCACGCATCAACACTTACGTGTGCATTTGGATATCGTCTGTCCGTAATGTGCTCACGTTGCATCCACAAACAATTGTGCACGATCTCCGATGAGCACGTAGGGACCACAAGCTGAGTCGGACCTGAAGGAAATCTGAGAGAGATTCCTGGGGCCATGGATACTCCTGGAGGGATTTGGTGCAAAGAATCTGTAATCTGCACTTCAAACGCACCCTTAAATCAGTCCCAGGCCAGGAACCCACGAGCGCTCTAACTCTTGTTGCTTTGGGGCCCTGCTGTCCAACGTATTCCTTATTTCAAGAGAAACACTCATAGCCAGACCCAATTCCAGCTCTGAGCCATCCTCTCTCCTCATTATGACCTCATTTCTTTCACTCTCTACACTTAAAGGCCCAAGCGATAAAGGAGACACATCCGTTAACTCATTAAGGCTTTGAGTCCGGTCTATGGAAAGGACCTCACTGGATGCCTCCAAAGAAGCGATGTAACAACGAGCATCCAACACATCTATTCTAATGAGAGAATGTGGCTCTGACGGGCCAAGGGGGCCCTTGAGTAAACAGAAAGGTGCTGAAGTGTTGGCGTGAATGAGCCAGGGGGGTCATTAGTGGCGGGTGTGAATTGGCTTTAATTAGCCCGCAATGCAGTCAGCGAGATGGCGCCCATAGGAAAAGGGGGTTAGAGATACACATTCCGCCGGGTACCCCCTGCCCTTGCTTATCATCTCAGCATCATTAAAGACAGATCATTAGGCCCATTGCCGGCACAATTACGGTTCCAATTAAGACCGGGACTTCTGGGGCTTTGGGTGTCAAGCGTGTGGTCTTCTGAGCCCCGAACCGAGCTAACCTTCCAGTGACTCGTCATTGGGTCTGTTCTAGGTTTTCTCCACAGTCCTAATTAAGACCTCGTGCTCGGGTGAGTTTAAAGATTACAGTTTTGTCTTTCCACTAAAGACTTGTGCGAAGATGGAAATCAGTCCAATTCGATGTCCTATTTGTAAACCATTTGTAGGATCTTTGAGGAAACAGGACAGGGAATATGAGTGAGGGCACCGTAGCACAGTTAGGGAACTACGTGAGGGGGCAGGGTGGATGAGAAGGAGGGAGGGGGTGACGAGAGAGATTGGAAGACGGGGATGGAGGAGAGATTGGGTAGGAGAGACAGATGGAAGGGGGTGATTGGTCATCACCGAGCCTTAGGACAGCTGTTCTTTGATATATTAGTGGACACAATGACCCAAACCTGGCCTGCGGCCACAGAAAATAGGGACCCTGTTTTTTCTGCACGGGTGGGGGTGCCCAGCATTTGGCTATTTGTGGACGAGAATTAGCCGGCCAGGGGGTGGGGTTGTTGTTTCTAAAATTATGAGCATCTTGCCAGACTCCTCTTCTACTCATTCAAGACTCCAATATGCCAGTGGGTTCCTCCAAGCTTAAAGTTCACACTTTTAATTTGACCACATATGATTTTTGGAAATCATTTTATATTATTAACAAACATTAAAAACGAGAACATCTTTCCTCCACGAGTTTTGAATGACGTATTACTTTTGGCACAAATTACCGTGTCACACTTGGTAACACACACTATTTACAGTAGTGTCCAAACAGGATCAAGATCAACATGAACCCACAGAAGACAACCCTTAAAATGTCCCTTAAGGCAAAATAATAACGCTGAGAGATTAAAGCCTGCACCTCACATGGAGAACAATTCTGACTTGAGGATCGAGAGAGAATCAGATCCTTCACTGCCACTCTAGAAGATAGGTTTCTTCCTCTAGGGACCCCACGGGGGCCGCCTGAAAAGAGCCACGGCGTCTGGCGTTGCACTGAGGAGCAGGTGTGAAAACTCATAAGGGCTCCGCCGCCTTTTCTGCTTTATAAGCTATTGAAAAGGGAGTAAATGAGCAGAAAGAGAGAGAGAGATCATGTTAACCACACTGCTGTAACTAATGCAAAGATTTATAATAATTGTCTCTGTAATGCTCAATTATCCAAGCCCTGTGAGTGATGATGACCGGTTAGATGCAGCATCATGGTAGTTTGAGGGAGCACTCACGCTTCGTCATTATTTTAAAACACGAGATCTGGTCTGCCTTCATCTGAGACCTTATTTTTATTATTTATTCATTTGCTTAAATTTTTATTATGATTATTTTGTAGTACTTAATTGAAAATAAATACAGTGGGGTTCACAATTCCACATATAATCAAAATTAGAGCAAAGTTTTAAGATTTGACATTTTGATTTAATTTTATTTCTATTTTACATTATTCACTATTTCTTAGTCATTAATGAAATGTAAGTGTTTTTTGACCAATGTTAAAAAAAATTACCTACTTAAAATGCTTTTTTTAAAGGAACAGGTAACCAAAATATACTTGCTGTCATCAACTGTTTAAATCTGTATAAATTTCCTTGTTCTAATGAACATAGAGAAAGATATTTGGATGAATGCTTGTAACAGAACAGTTCCTAGCCATCATGGACCAGCATATTAGGACAAATTACAATGGTAGTCAAAAGTTCCCCAAAACAGTCTTCAAAATATCTTATTTATACATTTATAAAGCAATTTTTCCCATATAGTAGAGAAAATAATTGACTCACTTGAGTGTGAGTAAATGAAGACAGAATTGATATTTCTGGGTGAACTGTCACTTAAACTCAAGTTATATCAAAGTGACACAAAAAATATAATTTAACCAATTACAACTTCATTTTATGAGTAATATGAAATGCGAATAGATTTTTAATATAGTTTAAGTTCAAGTGACTAAACCAGTTTGATTTTCATGCAAACTTTCATAATGTCATCACAGCAAAACGCAGGCGTACAAAATTCTAGCAAAATCTCAAATTCATGCTAATTTTTGTTTACATTTTATTTTTGCTCGAATTTGCTTTGGCTAGTTCCCCCTAAATGTTTAGATTATAAACAAAGTCATTATTCTAATAAATAGTGTTACATTAGAACCTGACGTAAAATTGGATTTTGAATAACTATCCTAGAGGCTTTACATCTCGCATGACTTATTGCAGTCTTTCATGGCATTGATTCCGAGATGTTTGTGTGGAATACAAATCAGCAGATAATTAGAACGCCGGGTGCCATCTTATCTACAGCGAGGTGATTAATTCATGTAAACACAATCCTCTCGGTGCTCTGTTTTCAACCAGACCTTTCTATCCGTCTCTCTCATCTTTCTCTCTTCCTCTCCGTCTTCTTTATCGCTTCACTCTCTTGAAAGAAGCCTTCTTTTGTGGCATGTGTGTTCTTCAAAGGGAGTTCCTCGCATACCAGCACCGTGGGCTGAAGTTTCCAAACATAATTCTTAACAGGATGTTCACTGTGAATCCATTCAACTTCTTTCCAGTTGTTTTGACATTTTACTGACAGTCATTAAAAAAAAAAACTTTGTGCTGAGGGATTGTGAGATTGGTTGTTTTGTATCGCTTCTTGTTTATATTGTCTACTATTTCAAGTGTTAGGGTGCGATGTTTCTCCAGCTGAAGATGCAGAGGTTTTCTTTAAAGCCGTCTGTGGGATTTGATAGTGGGATTGCCGATGGGGGGGGTGTCTGTAGTAGATAAACCTACTTAAATCTATGTGTGGGGTTTAGGGAATGGGTACTCACAATAATAGCTGATTGGATTGATTCAGCCTGCTTCTGTTTACAACTGGCCCCTGTGCAATCTGCTTGGTTTAATGGCCCCGTGTCCCAGAAGGCTTGTTGCATCCATGTAGGTTTTGTTCCTCGGGGCAGGAAAACAAAAGTAACGCGGACTGAAAGTGCACACGGACCCCTGGGGAGCTGTGAGACGCTGAGCATCCTTTGGCAGCCGGGCTTGGTCCGCTGCTCTCACATTGCAAGACCTTCTGCTCTGGCAGACTGCGTGTGTTGTGATTGTGAAGAATATTTCTGTTAGCCGGTTATTTACATTCAGAAACCAATGTTGTGATGTCGAAATGGTGATTCTTAGAGTAGAAGTGTACAAGACTAGTTGTTGGCTCATTGGTTTTAATGTGTAAGGTAATAATTTTGGTTTCACCAAATGTTTGGTGATTTGTTGTATTGTTGCATTAAAAACTTCACTAGACTTCGCCATTGATTTAGTTAAACCTTAGAAGTATAAAATCTGTGAACTGATTACTTAGAGTCACACAGGCTGTTTTAGATCGGCATCTTATTTGGTGGTAAAACTCCCGTTCCTTCAGCATAGATTCTCAAAATATGGAGATAGAGCACACAAACAAAACACACACAATCACTAAAAGTCCCTCAATAAATCCCAGGACGGTACAAAGGCTGTCAGTACGCTGCTGCTGAATAGATTAATAAGATTT
This sequence comes from Triplophysa tibetana, assembly GCA_008369825.1. Lineage (NCBI taxonomy): Eukaryota > Metazoa > Chordata > Actinopteri > Cypriniformes > Nemacheilidae > Triplophysa > Triplophysa tibetana. The sequence goes on along the minus strand of CM017912.1, from coordinate 17,451,551 downwards.
CCATAATTAGGCAAGCCTCGGACAATAGGATCCCTCAGCTTTTGTCTCAGGACCAACAGGATTGTCAGGCCAGGAGGACGTCTGCTGAGTGGGCCGCCCAACAATGGCCGCACAGAGACAGTAAGGCGACCGGTGGAAACATCTGTCTCCCTGCCAGCCTCGGACCCTCACGGTGTCGCTGCTACAAACCACTCGTCAATGAAATGGTCAGGAGCCCGATGCAGACAATGAAGTTTTGTTTAGAGGGCCATTCTTTTCTTAATTTATTCTGAACGCCTCTGTTTACACCAGCGTCTCTGTGATTAGAATTGGTTATTGGTTACTAGATTGTAGGTATAGTGATAGCGAAATACTTTTTTTTACAAAACAGATCACATATTTTTTATTGTATACTATATCCATTGTTAACTTGAGTTTGTACATGACTTCACATGGACTTCACATGGCTGGATTCATGTTATGCCAGCATGTTACGAAAATATTTCAGAAATATATCAAAATGCTTCAAAGAGGATCTTTGAAAGAGGAGCATATTTTATTTGACTAGTAACCTTGACAATTTTTTTGAATCGTAAACACTTAATATTTATAATTTTATTAATTATCTTTTTAAATTATGATGTAAAAGGCATGATTTGTGGTTAAAAATGATCAAAACATCTTATAACTGGTTCAAAAACAATATCAGATATTTGCTTGGGTGTCACAATTCTGAGGTTTAATTTTGTTATTGTCATCATGAAAAGTTTAGTCAACTTAAAAAATACTTACTATACAATTTTTTGGGGGGGGGTGACATTCAAGAAGCTCAAATAAATGTATTACGATGCAAAAAATTACCCGTTTTAAGTCAAAAAATTAATTTTAAGAAATAGTTTATCCAAAAATGCTCCCCATTGACTTCACCATAGTATTTTGGGGGACCCTTTTGTGGGTGAAGTATTCCTTTAAATTAGATTTTCTTAAATGTCAATTTTTAGATTATTGAGAGTTCTGAATGTGGACCCCAGACATGCCCAGAATGAGTTAACTCTACAACTATGGTGACTTAAATAGATACACGATTAAATCACATCTCATTTATTAAAGAATCCCTGCTGAGATGCGGATCTAATTGCAGACCGGCTCATCTGCCATTGAATTTATGTTAATGAATATCGCTCTTAGGTGGGGAGGATAACATAAAAGCGCGAAATTATAAAACGTCAACTGTTCATTGTGAATAGTTCTTATCCTTGACTTCAGGAACAGTCTGACCCAAAGGCACTTCCATGTCCAGTTAGGATAAGAGCATTTCCCATATGTGCTGCTGTACACACGCTCATGCATATTGATGAAGTGGACAGCAGTTTTGCCCGCATGAATGAGTTCCCTAATGTCAAGCCCCATCCTCTCACGCACACTCGTGCGCGTGCATGCACATGCACACACATCATGGCCGGAGCGCCTGCTGTCCACTCCCCCTACTCCTTTTCTACCCGCTGCAGTTTTTATGAGATCCCCTGGGCTGCCATCCATCTTAGTCACACACTGGCCTCATTATTTGGCTCCTTAAAGCACTTCACAAACCAGCTAGCAGATGAGAATATCCTGCTGGACACTGTTCCTATTGACTGGACGTTGACCCATAACTTTATATTTATATGTTGGGCAATTACTTTTGTGACTTGCAGTGCATTGAATCAACAACAGTATTTTCTATGGGAATCGAACATATGACCTTAACATTGTGAGCTATATACCAGATGAGGTACAAGAATATAGGAACTTTACCTGTGTGTTTTCTTTTTGCAGCTTTGTAGTATATAAAAAAATCAGTTGTAGGAGTTGAAGCAATAGTTTTGACATGCGGGACTTGAAGTTTAGTATTTAAATATGAAGGACATTGTAATCCAATGTGCCATCTGGTCTGTTTGTGTGATCTTTTGGAATAAATAGCAGGCGTAATCTGAAGACACACATGGGAAGCTGCGGCAATGGGAGGGGGGACCTTAAGAAACGGAAAAAGCATACAAAGGGGGGGTTGGGCCAGTTTTGGGGAGAAAAAGAGCAAGGAACATAGCATACAGGACTAAAGATATAGGCAATAAACCACCAGCATGCTATTTACAAACATGTGAATAATGAGACATCACTTTCTCTTCATATTGCAACCTGAATCGAAGATTTATGGTTTATTTCTTTACTATTTTTCCCCTTAGCACCCACCCCAGGCTGATTCCTGACACTTCAATAATGCCAAGCTATGTGAGGAATTTCAAGCTAATTCCTCTGGAAAGAGCTGTTGGGAAACCCTCATGAAATGGCTGGTTTAAAGGCATTATCTATTCTGTGTAATGCATGATCAAACGAGAAATACACATGGCAAAGTATTGAGAAAATGCCAAAAATGCGCACACCCAAAATTGAACATTTTTACTAATTTATGAAAGATTTTGACTCTTTTTGGTGAGGTTTTATAATTGATATTTTTAATATTAAAAGAAAATCGTAAATTTAAAATAAATGTTGAACTTTTCCCCTTGTTCACTATTCACTGTTCACAAAGCTGGAAATGCTAGAAAGAGTTTATTTTTTATTTTATTTTTATATTTATCTTATAAATAACAAAACACAAGGGCAGAAGCTGGATCTTAAAAATACAAACTTTGTTTTAAACTGTGGTTTTCTTTCATTTTGCAAAAGAGTTATTAGTGTTCCGCAAGTTATTGCACTTTTATTATAATTTTAAAATAGATTTCTAATTTTTATATGTTTGGTTTTTATGTTAGTTTTAGTAGTTTTGTTATGTGGTTTTGTTAGTTTAATATTTAGTTATTTGTTTTTCATTCTTATGTTGCTATATATTAATTAATTATAATTTATTTATTATTTAACTATTAAAATCTATTAATTATTGGAATTTATTTTATTTTTGTTTATTTATTTTATACAGTTATTCATTTCAGTACTTCAAATTTATTTTTGTTTATTCCTGAGCTCCAAAGTTTCCAAATAATATTTATTCCAAACTTTAACTTAATAACTTTAATTTAAAAGTTTTTGTTTTAGTTTTACTAAACTATAATAACCTTTCTTCGCATGTGCATTAAGATCTCTGTCATCCCCTCTGCATTAGGCCAGCATAATTAATGAAGAGAGCCGTGCTGGAGAGGAACGGGCATTTCCAATGCGTTTCATGGGAAGTGGTCAATGAATAGGGCAACTATTCCGTCCACCCGGCCCAAACCCCCTCTTTTCCCCACATCATCCCCTCCCTCTCCTCCTGTGTTCCTCCTTCTCTTTCTCTTTCCCTCCCTCTGTCAATCTGGCCACAGAGGGCTTTTGGAGAAATGCTTTGTGGATGGACTGTGGTGGTGGGAGGGGATGTATTGAGGAAAACATACACAGGGTGATAACAGTTTCTCCTCTGGGAGTGCTGCAGATGGTAACACAAGGCTGCTGTGTGGCTGAGGGGTTGAAAGGAGCAGATTCACTGGCTTCTTCTTTTATACTTACTTCAAGAAAAAGAAGGCTCTGTCAGCATGTACCCAAACAACACAGTCTCTCAGCCAAACAAAATAGGAACCAAAATTAGGTGCACATGTATTTAGCTTAGTTTTGAAGGCTTACTGTGGTTGTAACTGTTTGTAAGGGAAAAACAATAGTGTGCATCTCTGGCTGCCATAGAAAAGTAAAACATGTTTTGTTAAAAAATAAATATATGGGTACAATTGGGACTCTTGGACGATCCTGTTATGCGATATGAAGATATTGAATCGATATTCAGTTTGGGGTTTGTTCGGTGGTTATTAGTTTCTGTATATACTAACACATTGTTATCTTTGGCAGGCCTTTTGAAGATGCACTGGAACCCGGAGCACGCCCAGCCCCTGAGCCAGTGGCCTGAGCAGCATTTGGACGTGTCCTCCACCACTTCATCCCCCGCCCACAAGACTGACCTGTACCCCAGTCGCAACCGCGGCTCCTACAGCTACGCCTGGGCCAATGATGACATATCAGCCCTTACCGCCTCCAACCTGCTGAAGCGATATGCTGAGAAATACTCCGGCATGCTAGACTCGCCATATGAGCGCCCTGCCGTGAGTGCGTACCCTGAGTCCGTGGCCTTTGGGGCTCTCAACGGAGGCCCGAAAACTGAACTGGAACCTTGGCCTCTCACGCACAGCACTGACGGGGCGTATTCTTTGGTGCCTCCTTCCTCCCATGATGGTCTGACAGGGCCGAAGGTTGCCACATCAGCAGGTCCCCCAGGCTCAGGCAACGTGTCAACGGTTAACAGCAACCTGTCGGACTCAGGCTACAGTGGGAGCAGCTCCTGCAGTGGCCCCCATTCCAGTGACTACCCCCCCAGTTACAGCAGCACCTACCTCTCATCAGGGTACTGTCCCCAACCCAGCTCAGCACTTCCACCAGCCTCGCTTCACGCCCTTCAGACTAACCCCTCGCTTCTTCCCAGTTATACGCCTTCTGCCCCTGTATACAACTACCCCCCCAGCACCTACTCACACCAGACCGGCCTGACTCCTAGCTACACCCACACACCAGCTCCTTATATCGCCTCTGGCATAGCTGCCCCCTCTCCACTTCCTTCAAGACCCACAGTGGTCGGAGGCAGCTACGGATATCAGAACAGCAGTCTAGGGGGCTCGGAGCCTGGGGGCTCTCTGAAGAGGAAAGCATTTGAGATGACCCTAGAGGAGGAAGACGGAGATGGCTCACGCTATAGAAAATATAGTTATGACCCCATGAAAGCTGGGGGACATTCTCCATACGGCGTCGCTGACAAAGCGGAGTGCCGTGGAAATGGCTTTGGAACAGCCAACGCAGATCATCAAACCTTTAAGGCCAGCAAACCATCATCGCAGTCGAGCCTGGAAGGAGGGGAAGTAAAGTACAACGGCCTGAAACCATTGGTTTCACCACCATACGGCACAGCAGGGGAGTATAGCCCTCCAGCAGCCATGACAGGCGAGAATGTAGGTGCAGAGCAAGGTTTCACCCAGCAGCGTTCTCAGAAATGCTCGGATCCTCTGAAAAGCATGGAGCCCCGTATGCTTGATCTGGTAAACAGGGAGCTTCAGGATTGCAGCCCGTCTCTGCTCTGGAGTGAACTGGCTGGAAACGGTCACATCAAAGCTGCACTCGAGGAAGATCTGCTGTGGCCTGTCTTACGGCCCAACGCTGGCGTCCGCCCACCCAAAACCGTCCTATTGTTCGGCCCACAGAGAGGGGGCAAAACCACACTGACACGATCCTTGGCATCTCAGTTGGGCGCTGCCTTTTACAGGTTGAGTGGTGCTACATTAGCCTCCAAACTGAAAGGAGAGGCAGAGCAACTTTTGGTTACACTGTTCTCAGTGGCAGTGACACGTCACCCCGCCGTGGTGCTGCTGAGTGAGGTGGAGGCCATTGAGGAGGAAGGGCTTAGACAGCAACTTCAGGCCCAGTTAGAGAAGATTCAGCATGGTCAGAACGGCTTGGTTCTAGTGGTGTGTTCAACAAGACGCCCTGACTTGATCAAAGATTCGCTTCTCCGTTGCTTCTCCAAGCGGTACCACATTGGCCTGCCAGATGGTAGCACACGCAGGCAGGTGGTTCTGCAGGCGCTGGCGCCCCAAGGCTGCAATCTGAGCGAACGGGAGATGTCAGCTGTACTGCAACGCTCTGAAGGCTTCTCGGTCTGGGAGCTCCTGCAGCTCTGCCAGCAGGCCCTGGCATCAGCGTCTGCCTCCACACCTGTGCCTCTACACGGACACCCTGCTTCGCTCTCTTCCCCCGCCTTCCAAGACTTTGAAAATGCTTTCTGCAAGGTACGCCCTCATAGCACCCCCAAAGAACTGGACACTTGTATGGAGTGGAGCAAAGTTTATAGCCACTGAGAGACTGGTCAACCACTGGTTGGGGACTGCTTAATTTTTGTTTTTAACTACTTGTTGCAGCCAAAAGAGTGGGATTTGTTGAGAAATGATTTGGTTTATGATGGGGAGACATTTTGAATGCATTTAATCTAGGAAACATGCCATGGTGTGTTGTTTTTCTATAAATATACATATACTTTATTTTTTCCCAAAGAAATAATATTAGGCCTTTCTTGAAGGGGCATTTATTAGTTGCTTGTCTTATCTGACACAAAGTCTGAATTATATTTTGGAAGTTCGTTAGAATTCCAATCAGCCTTGATCCTGGACTAAACCTGGAGGTTATAGATAACTTGACTTTTCCTGAAAAATACCCACATTTATCGCGACTCTCAGGATCCTATTTATTGCCAGTCAACTCCAGTGATGTTGTATCGTTTGCAATGATTTACTTAAAATACTTTTTTAGGGTGTCGAAGGGCTGAGGATATATCAAAAATCTTTGTTTTACCAAAAATTCTCACCAACATTATATTTCCCAAATCACAGCATTCACCAAAAGGTATCTACTGTTATGCAACCTCTAGAAAAGAAAGCAACAGTATTTTACAAAGTCGATTGTTAGGCCGTGGTCATATCTTGTGCACTTTGTCAAAACACGGCCATTTTACCAAAAGAGTATACATTGCTACCCAAAAAGTATTACAATTCTATTCCATAACAAGTCAGATAAGAGAAAAAGACAGACTGATAATGTTGGCACACTTCTGTATAGAAATAGTCTGCTAAAGGTCATTTGCACCATGTTCTTCAACGTATTTTCCAATACAAATCAATAACCAAGCATCCACTCACATTCCTCACAATCTCTGATTTTTTTGGGGGCGCTCAGGACCCTCAAACGCAAAGACAAGCGTGGGTCCATGATTGACTGTTTTCCCGCTTCTGATTTACTCAGTTTTTTGTTCTTGGTATATGTAGTCTTGTTTGAAATACTCAGGAAGAATTTCTTTACCTCAGAAATGATAACTTAAGAATGTATGTAATCTTAGGGTCTAAGTAGTAAGTATTGAGGGTGGAGGTGAGCATCGGATCTGACACAGACTTGTACACACACTGCATCTGTGCTGTCACCTCGTAGGCGAAACTTGAAAATGCTACAAAGACAAATAATGAATGTAATTCAGGTATTTCAGAAAATATCTGATGCCATTAATCCATGTTTTTAACTCTCTTTGAAAACATTTTCCCTTATTCTTTATTTTTGATGTAGATTTTGATGGAGTGATGATTGTCTTCATGCAGTGTTTATGTAGATGGCAGACCAGATGTTTTATTTTGTTGGACAAACTGTTTTTACCCAACCCACCTGAAGGTACGAGGCATATTACAACATGCGCGGATGTTTGAAATTCACAGATATGCATTGAAGGGCATTGCGATGTCCTTTTAAAATGACCTAAATGAGAAGCAACCCAAAGATCAAAATCTGAATGTTTTTATGTAATTGGCAGCTAATCATGTCTAATCATAAATCGTGTTAAACTTGATACACCATCATGTGTAATGCATACAAATTGTAAACGCGCATCATGCCGACAATCCAAATGGTACAGCCTGTACCAAAACATTTTCAGCGTTTTGGTCTAAATGGTACACCCAAGGTACTAGCACAATTTCAGCTTTATTTCATAACATCAATATCTTTGACATCATATTTAAGATAACTGAGTTGAGCTGTATTATCTATGGCTTGTGTAGTTTGTTGATGGTAAAGGCCCATGTTTACTTCTTAGCCCTTCACCCAATGCTCTTGGCACAATGGTTTGTCCTCCGGTTGCGGCCCCTCTACAGCCATGTGGTGAGCTGGGATTCCATCCCCCGCTCTTCTATCTTACCACAGTGTTTTGGAGAAGTCATATCTGATTGACTGATTGATGTCCAGTAACCCTATAGCACTGTTCGCTTCTCCAAGTACAGCTGGTGGCTTCACTCATGCCACACGGGTCAATCAGAATGACCCCAGGAGCACGTATTGATCAGTGCCCAAGAAACTACACAACCTAGCAAACTCAGGGACATCCGTAGAGCAAAAAAATCTCTAGTGTAGATGTCAAAATTCAGCATCTATTCCTGCTCACGAAAACCGAGGATGCATCACTGGATTTATTTGAAAAGTATTTGAGGGGATAATACTGATTTTGCTCATTTCGAAACAGGCACACGAAAAGATGCTGAGCAGTTTGTCCAACAAAATTGGCATTTTTAAGCTGTTTTAATCTGTTAGTACAGTAACTTCGTTCTTGGATCTTGTTCTTGTACATTTTCTGTAACCATTTCTACCTCATTTTTGCAGCATATTGTACATGAAAATATTTATTTCATGTCTTTTTTGATGTCTGTTTTAAAAATGATAATGTTCTTGAACTGTAATGGTCTACCTCAGAAAAGACTGTATTTTAAGAAAAAAGTATTACACAATATTAAAGAGAATGTCAAAATTCGCTCATGACTCTTCTCTTGGGCTGGGGAGAATCGCAGGTTGTCAAGGTGACTTGTTTTTACTACAGATGTTCCAGCCGGATCTCACAGGAATTACTATTCCATAAAAGGACTTATTCGTAAGAATTTTGTACTTGTGTGAATCGTACAAAAATGTATGATTAGTAGAAAAGAGCAATTCAATTCAAGTTTATTTATATAGCGCTTTTCACAATTTGCAATGTTTTAAAGCAGCTTCACATGAGCAAATAAGAAAATCACAGAAAGGTAAAACACAGCACAGTACATGGTGTTTATAGAACAAGCAAGATCATTCTAGTAAATAATATCTAATAAATAAATAATTAAATAAATGCAGTCTCCCAGTGAGCAAGTCAACACTGCAATGCTAAAACCCCGCCCTAAAACCCCCCAAAATCGTAAATCGTACAAATTAGCTATCTTGAAAAAAAGCTGCGAGATTGTGTTGGATGATCAGAATATCTCATCCAACAGTAAAGAAACAGATTATCAAGAATATGAGATTAGTCGAATATCAAGGGCCTTGTGGCCAGAAAACACCAGATAGCAACAAAAATGATTAGTGATGTGTATTTGCTTGTAGCTGGAGGTAAGAGATGGTTAGTTTGACATACTGAAGCCTTGTATCTCCATATTTCGTGATTTTATTTTATTGCCATAAATCATTATTACTAGTAGTCACCCTTTATGTTTGTCTCTGGGTTTTGCAAATATCTAACCAATTAAAAGTAGTTAAGTTTTCAGAAGGACAGTGACGATATGAAGAGGACAACTTGTCTTTCACTTTGTCTATAGCTGTATTTCAAACAGTCTTTAATCTTGTGACTGTGGAATACAATCCATGAAGATATGATGGGAATTACCATTCTTATATATCTGGGTGTTTGAAGCAATACAATATGCTTTAAAAAACTGACCCCAATTTAACCTTCATTAGGTCCAATATATTTTTAAAGTCTGAAGATTAATCTCTTGTTTAATGTGAAGTGCTGATGGATGCTGATGATGAGGTCTATGATTAAGATGAATAATGCAGGCCTGCACACATTCATTGCCCTCTAGTCCCACTATAAAGGATAATTGTCCTTGAGCCGGCAGTAGTGTAAAATAATAGAATTTGTTCCATTTAATATATAAACTCAATAACACACTCACCTTGTGGAAGTACTAGTGTGAAATGTGCTGTTACTTTAGGCACAGAGACACATTTTTATTTGCTTTCTAAATATATAACCGATACATTGGATTCTATTTGTTTAGCTTTGAAACAGGATAGGTAGGTATGTTTTTACTAGTGGCAACTAGCTGACTAAATATTTTAGGTGAAATTGAGGGGTGAAAACTCAGTTTTATTAAATAAATAGATCATAATATCAGTTACATGTACTTAATTTACATAATAATATATGCACAGATTTGTGTCAAATTTGTACATTTGCATTACACTGTTTTCTGAGACCAGCAAGACGTTGTATTTCTGGCTGTACCTCTATTTGCTTGTTTTGTGTTTCCCTTGTGAAACATGCTCACATTTGATGTTGTAACTATTCACGTATTGATTAAAAATCGATGACTGTTATTGTCACAGCATTGAGTTCGTATTCCCATACGTGCTTCATTTGAGCCAATTACATGAAACCATAAATACCGAAAAATTGGTATTGATCAATGGTTGCGTTTTCCTAAGTTAGCAAAAATTCTTCATTAATTCCCCATATCTTTTCCAGCATAACCTTTACCATGCGGGCACACTGAGATGTGACCTGGTCAGCTTGAAATCGACCTCTTTGACTCCAGAACTGGAGCGGAATCTGAAAAACACGATGACCACGTACAAAGATTTAAAGGTGCAGTTTGTAGGAATTTTGCAGTAAAATATCCAAAAACCACTAGGCTAGTGTCATATATTTTGATCAGCTGAGTACTTTCAATATCTCAAATGTTTCCAACTAACGTTACTTGTAAGTCGTTTATTTTTCATTTTTTTCATAATGCATTATTGAACATTTTGTGATAACAAAACAATGTTACAACATAAACATAAAATAACATTAAGAAGCACTTAGATTTGTAAAAAGAGTGAGAAGAGAAAATAAAACATTACTATGGCTCAAAACAACTACTTGTATATCTTGGAAAAATCGCCATTCTAAACAGTGACACAGGGCCGTGCAGTCGTCTGTCACTGGCGACATATCCGCGTTACCTGTTGTAACCGCCTTTCATGACGTAGAAACCACATGACACCAGTGTCAACAATTATTCGCAACATTTATAAAGCTTCATCTTCCCCTAACATGATTTCTCGTTCCTGTCTGATTGATGGGCATCACTGGTGGAGTTGAAGACGCCAGATCCCGTCATTTCACAGTCCTTCCCAGCGTCACCAATCTACAGCACTGTTGTTTTGATCGTGCGCCCTCTAGTGGCGGATTCTACAAACTGTACCTTTAACTCAAGGAATACGTCTAAAAAGGACTATTGTAAGGGTCGGCATTTAAACATTTTTTAAGATAGCAAAGGGAAGTGCACATGTGCATTATAATGTTAGGTGACGAAACAAAGCCAGGTGCACATTACTGCCATTATGCAATACCACATAATCCTACTGATGAATGATACCTTAACGTGAAACTCCTACTTTGTCTTATCTAAACCACTCAACCAAAGCCACTAAGCCACAACATGTCCCATCAAGCGACACTCGTGTCTGCAGTTAAACTACATTGACTAAAGTGATATTAATGGGACAAATTATTGCCACATCTATTCTGCATTCAGTCGAATTTAAGGTCTGCTGAAGAGGAAAGCTGAAACAGCCTATATGGAAAAAATTTAAACTACATGTACCCTATAAAAGCATTATAAAAGCATTGAAATGTTTTGTGTGAATTATAAAAAGTTTCACTCAATGAAACAAGCCACGGGATGGCTGCATACACAATAAGACAAATGCGGAGCAGATTTGTATTTCATGTTTTTCGCACTGTGCTTTGATAACCTGTCTGCGCTATACTGGTTTTAAATGTCATTTTAGAGCATCATGTTAACCTTAAGGCTTCCACCAAAGAGCATTACATTTCACTGCTTAGTGCTAATAATGTGAACTACCTTGTATTGTTGTATTTTAAAATGGAACTCGACCTGCATATTTACATCAAGGTAGAAAGTATCATGATGGAAACCAGAGAGGGTTCATGTGAAGTGCAGCACTGGCAATAACATTTCCCATAGCTCAGAGCCTGTCTCTACCAACACCATGTCCATAACCGCTTGTCTCTTGCTCTCTTTTGTCCTGTCTAGCCTTGATACTGACAAGGTTGACATCAGAGGAGATCCCTGACACAGGGTGAGTTAAGGCTGCCAGCTGGTAGCAATCAAGTCTATTTAGGAGTCAGGGACACATGGACCCCCAGGGCCAAACCCGTAACTAGCCCAACCCTTAGCCCTTAACTCCCCCCCAAAACCCTCCAGTTACCCAGTTGGGCTGTATTGATTCCAGATGTGTTCCCCTCAGTACCGCTCGGTGCTGGGTCTTTACCTAAGAGGACCCCGAAATAATTACAACCTCACGAGCTTCGAAAAGAAAAATGTGTAAGCATAGCAAACATCTATATAAACAAACAAGTCGAGGAGTTACAAGGGTCAACCAACCAACAAATGAAGAGTTTGGTTTCTAAATGAGATAACTACGTTTTTCAAAAATCATGTTTTTTTACTGTGCATTCCAATTAATATCGATCAAACTGCAGTTGGTTGGTTTTGGTTTAACCCATAATAATTTAAAAAATACAGCTAATTAACAAAGCAAAACACAACAGAAACATGATTTCATGAGTTATTTCATTTTGGAACCAAACTCTACAAATGTGCCCTCAATTTTATCTATTTATGTTTTTCAGCAAAATATTTTTGTACAGACTTTATATTTTCAATTGTGTTTTTGTTTAACAACACTCACAGGGATATTTAATGATATCATTGTGATGTTGGCAAACATTTTTAAACTTTCATTTTTATCTTTGCCTTTACATTTACCCATTTTATAGAAAAGGTAAGACCTGTTTATTATTATAAATGTTACATTTTGAAACATCTGGAAATTGTTTGTTATGTTAGAAATTATTCACTCTGTGCAACAAATTGGAACTTTTATTGATAACATTTGTACCTTCAGATTTCATTTTTAGACCTGTCAACTTCTATCAGCGAGAGATTGATCTAGTCAACTCTGACTTTAAGTTAAAGCTGGGCAAGTAACCAGCCCCTAAAGCTTTACTGCATTCTGCTCTGACCTTTTCACTTAAACGCAGGCCAAATGTATCATGACCGGACAGGAAATGGGCTCTGATATTAGGAATGCCTGAAGCCTGAGACATCCCGGCAGGACCACACTGCAAATGTTTTTCAGAAGTTGGTATTCACTCTGCAATGTCATACATTTAAGTAAAGTCAGTATGAAAACTACGTATTATTATAATTGAACAACATTTAGTTTTCTGGAACAAGCTTCTTTTTAGATCAGTCGTGTTCGACTCTCGCGCAATGATCGACTGCCATCTGGTGGTTGGTGGTGGTATAACATTACTAGAAACTTTGGTCTATACATTTAACTTCGACATGATTCGATTAAATTGTGTGAAGCGAAAAAGCCTGTCCTCCTCATAGCGTCACATGTCTGTCAGTGGATGGTTACGTAATCTCTCAAAAGCCACAAATATTGAGAGGAAATAATCCTATATTGTATAGTTGCTCTAGATTTTTAGATTAAAATGATTAACGTTCTAACCACCCGGTTTTCCGTTTCCTTATTTAAACTACAACCTGCTCTTATTCATCTCAGAAAACACAATTTTTAATTCATTAAATTCATATTCACAAAACATGTACGTGTCCGTCGTTGTTTAGTGATGTATCTGTAATGTTGACTTTCCTTCGACACTACAGTTACATCACACCACCATTAGATCGATTTCCTCAGCTCGCATTTCCTGGAAACAGGCAGCAATAACTCACGAAAACCCGAAAGAAACCGAGATCGTCCGAGAAAACGGAAACGCTTTACGAAACTCCTTACTGGAAATCGAGCGGTTTCGAGCAGAAATGGCGTTGTTTCCCCGCCTACAAGCGACGTCGGCTCTGTTTCGACAACTGCGACTCTGCCTTTCTGCGGCATTGTTGCGCATCTCAGGCGCGCAGCTGAAGATGCGTATGATGCCCTTAATGTTGTCTCGGTAGGCAACTCACTAGGTTTTGAGACACAATGATAAACTGGATATATTTATCTACGTGGTGTCCCGCTTTGAAGACCAACTTTTAGGGGTGTTACCAAAAACGTGCCTTTTTATTTCGTCACTGAAGTAACTGGCATTGCATTGCCTTGAAATAACAACAATAACAACTAAATTATAATTGACATCAACTCTTTTAGCTGCTTTGTATATTGACCCATAAATAAAAAATAAACGATGTGCAACTACTTTTATTAAATTTTATGTTAATTCGGTTGAAGTGAGAAATTGAAGTGATTGGGTGTTGTTTATGGAAACTATAATGGTATCAGTAGGTATAACTGGTAATTCTCTGTTGGTTGAAAACCATTAAACCTTACTGCAATAAAGATGTTTGGCACTAGTTTAAAAGTATTGTCATGGAAGCACTTCGATTAACTTTCATTATTTCCTTATAGTATCTGCCTTCAAAGAAATGTAAATGTCCGGAATACACAATGTTCTGCATTTTAGTAGTAAAACGTGACAGATATAAAAAGTCCAAAGTCTGGTAAAGTTTTCTAGACACCTGGTGGAGGAGCTGCGTCAGGGTGGACAGAAGGCAGTAACTGTAAAGTGAAAGTAAGTCAAGGAAAAAACAACAAACGCACACGGAAGACTCGGATCGATTTCTCTCTGCATGTGTTAAAGAGCTGGCGTCAAGAACAGGTACGTTTAGCCCTGTTCTGTTTTTTGATATATAAACTGTACATTAATTGCGACCTTCGTTTGTTTATCGTTTAATGTTCATGTTGGAAGTGTTAGTTTGGTAGTACACTTTCCTAACGCGTCGATCACTTCTGTACGCGTAAGCGCCAATGGCGAAGGAAACGCGGGAGCTGAACAGAATATAAATGATCTTGTGATGTCCTGTTCGGGTAAAATCAATCAATTAAAAAAGTTATGCTTATAACTAATGTAACTTACCTTAGATGCGGCGTTACATGTATCTCAAACAAACGGCGCAAAGATGAGAGTATCTGGCCCGAATCTGGCCTGGTTGCTCCATGAAAATAAATGTGAGGGTTATTGACTTTACGCAGTCTCGTTTGAATATATGATTAACAAGTTTACTGTATCTCTCATATGAGTGCTGGTAATATCAGTGAAGGTTGTTGTATGTCTTAAACATATTTAATTGTGTTTTAACGAATGTAATAGGGAAAGTTTTAGTGTAGTAGGGGAAAACATTTTGTGTGGCATAAACGTGTTGGCTATATAAATTCACGCCCTACTTTCTGTTCCCTTTGGCTGTGTTCGGCACAGTGAAGGCCTATTGCGTTTTATGTGTGTGTCGTGGAGAGGGGTCTGTTTTTATAAACCCTCATCATTGTTTATGTAACATTGCTTGTGCAAACTCCAGTCTTACGGATGTACCATCCGCATGCTGTTATTTTCATAAATATTACATGAAAACAAATGGATGGCCGTTTTGTGGCCTTTCTAAATGCTTCAAATACTCAAACGAGATGCTCACTTTTGTATAAAATAGGTTTTAGATTAAGTGGATCATTGTTTGTGTGCTCTTACAGTCATTTATAATAATTTTGGACATTTGACTGCTGACGGACATCTTGTTGAATTGATAAAACATGTACTTTCTTTCAAGCACATATGAGTGCATTGCAATGATTCAGTCAATAATATGAATTATGTAAAGCGTAGTTACTGTAACAGCACAGTAACATTAAACACACTGGAGACACTGTGGTCTGAAGCCAGCGTGATTGAGCATCATAGTACAGAATAAAGTGTATTAGTCAACTGCTGGTCTAGTCCAAGTGCCAGCTTCTTGGGTGTAAAACTGGTTTGCTGTGCCCTATTGTTGCTTACATTTGTAATTATGAAAACACCTCTTTCCAGGGAATGGGCTCGACTCTTGTGCACTAGACTTATCACGGAAAAGAAATGGACACATTTGCTTAAGTATCCTGTTTCTTTGACCGAGATTAAATCTGACATTTATTGCCTCTGAAGTCTGAAGTTTTAGAAGAGAGCTCAGTCTGCTTAGATTAGCCAAATTTAAGACCAAGTAACAATAATTTCTTAAATCAGATTCAAACAAGACCAAATAACTGTATCTGAACAATGCCATGCAAATTAAAGGGATAGTTCACCCGAAAATAAAAGTCCTGTCATTATTTTCTTATCCTCAAATTGTAACAAATCTATAAATTTCCTTGTTCTGGTGAACACAAAAGAAAGATATTTGGAAGAATGTTTGTAACCACTGATGACTAATAGTTGGTTGTGGTCCAGATCTGTTTGGTTTTTCATCATTCTTCAAAATATCTTTTGAAGAGCAGAGAATGTTTTGACTGAATTTTTGGAGGCACTATCCCTTTAAATATTTCCCTTGCTGGAAAATTTCTATTTTATTTAGTAGTTTTTTAGAGTGATTTTGGATGAAGCCATGTTGATACTTTAGGTAACTGAGAGCCGTGAATGCAATAAAGTCTACGGCATCACGTATGCGGAACATATAAAATATGGTACTGATTTGCTGGAGTATGAATGATAAAATTTCATCCAAGAATAATGAAACTTCTAAACATTATTTATATTTCATGCTGCTGTATTTATTTGACTTGACCTGTGAGCCTGAGCTACATAAACCTAAAAACATTTCAACCTGTTTTTCCTGCAATGCTTCTGCTAGCTGGAAATATAACACCAGTACACTTGGCTCATATTGAATAAAGCATTGTGTCATATCTGAATTGTTTAAGGGTAATATCCCTTGATCAAGTAACCTGTTAAATCTAAATCCTTTCTAAATCTAAATTCTCATGATTTTTACAACCTGCCAGATGTGAGACAGACATCTGCACACAGATGTTGACATTTTCCACATGTGTTGCCTTTCTCAAACATTAGTGCAAATGTGTTTCTCATAAGACGTATTAAGTAAACTAGCCAGAAAAAGAGGAATTGTGGGAATGTTATGTGCTGAATAATTTATAAACTCCTGATACAGACAAATCTGTCTGATAATATATGCAAAAATGCAATGAGATAGTGCTTTAAATTTGAACTCTTTTATTATTATTCCAAAACGTATATAAACACCACATGTTTCACATCCTTTCTTAATGTGATCATCTTCCGCATGTCAGAGCATGAGCTAACACTTCCTTGCCAATCTTCCTGCATTAAAACTTTGACCATAAACATTTACCTAATACAAAACCATTTCAAACCAGCCTACAATTTTACAACAGCAACTGACAAGACTGATGAGTAATCACTACATCAGGGTGAATATGTTTAAATTTACCTCCCACATCTTTCCTTTACAGTGTGTTGGCAAAGGTACATATTTGGAAATTAAGCCATTTTTCTAAAAATCATTTGACAGGATGAGATAAGAGTCACATGAGTGTAGGCCGCAAATAAAATGCTTGACTGGTGAGTCAGAATAAGGTGGGGTGGCACTTCTGTTTTCCTGGTTCCTATTGAGAAATGTCCAGTGTTTATGCTTTTCCTATTAAGAAGTATTTGTTTGTCATTTACATATTGACGTTGCAATCAACGAATTGGATGTTTGCCTATAGAAATAAAAAATAAAAGAGTCCAAATCAACTTATTTCGACAAAATGATAGATGTTATCTTGTTGTATGATCTTTGTGTTTTCTTAAGTTTGCAGTTTTAAATGCATCGCAAGTTAAATATTAGTTCTGATTAAAAGATATTGTCATACTAAAGCTGCTTAAACTTTGCCCAAGACAGAAGTAAACCTCTTTCAAAGATATATACAGACAGTACATGTAGTGTTAGTTATCGAGGACATGATGCAGCATGCGCTTACATACCTTTGTGCACATTTTAGTTTAGGGAATGAGTCTCAAATCCCATGTCTGGCTGTACTGTATGTAACTCCTTTGAGAACACATTTCTAAAGTTTTTATTCGGAACATGTGTTTATATTTTTGATACTGTCAAGAAGTTGATATTGAATGTCTTGTCAAACTTTTAAAAATGTATGTGCAAGTTTTATTTACATAAGAATTTGAATGCTTGTTAAAAGTACATTATTATAGTTACAGTTAAGTCCACAAATAAATACTTTTGCCTTTGTTAGTCCTTATATTAGCTGCTTGTGTTGTTGACATCATTACTATAATTATCACATTGAACCCGAATGTTGTGTGTATATGCAATGTGTAGCACGGCTAATGCATCTACTAAAATGACTCAACTATTCTACATCAGTGTAAACTAATGTGTAAAATGTAAAATATTATATATTAGTGCTGGTTGAGTTATTTTGTCGAGCGTCTCGTGTTGTTATTGTTTCTGTCCCTTGTGTTAGTGAGAGATAAGGTAGACATGCTGTCTCTTCTCTCTTGGTCACATAAAAGATTGATCACAAACTCCTCAGAGCTTCTCCTGCGCTTTTTGCTTTAACACAGCCCATCATATAAATAATACAGTATGAAACCTGAAACACAGCCTGTAATGAATTTTTGACCATCCACTGTCCTAAATAATAAACACGACTTCCAAAATAGAAAGATTAAAAGAATATTATTTAGTGTTCTGCAGGGTCGAAACGATATTATCAAGTTTCGTTTCAATGAACAGCTTTTAAAAAACAAGTAAGAAATACATGTACTGAAATCGAATAAACAAAGTAACTAAATTGAAAAACAAAATGCATTAATAAACACTGATAGCCTATTGGTTCGTTTTCATCTTCATGGTGTTTATAACTGATAACAAATATATTTTGATAGACGTACTATTTCAAAAGTTTGCGTGATTTTTTTAATGCTGGTGATACAAACAATACGTGGAATAAATAATATTATTATCAATGGCTTTTCTGTCATGTTACTGCAAACACGCAGGTGTGGGCGCACTCTCTCACTCACACACATCACGTAGCAGTGGCTCAAGGCTCCGAGTCCATTAGAAATGAGATGCGCAAGAAAGTAGTCCTACCTTCAACAGCATTTTAAAGACGATAACATGACAAATGTTGAAATTAAACATTCGAGATGTCCTGTGGTGAGGTAACCGTGATAATTATTCCTCACTTATGGCCCTTTTAAAAAAACGCAATAAATACTGTACCACAGACACTACACCGAGGTATTATCTCACAGTTAGATTTTGGTATCTGTCCGTTGTTAAAAATCATTAAAAATGAAAAGAGCCATACCTTTTTAGTGCCGATAACAGGTGCCTTTACATATGTTCTTGCAGTTTCTGCAGACAATGGCGTTGTGGACGCAGATGACCCAGCAATTACAGCACCTGACAACCCAGATGCTGAATGAGCTCTATCCAGAAACATTTCCTCTGGACATCAGGCACTACCTGGCCAGCTGGATAGAGGAACAGGGATGGTATGATGTCACTGACATACACATATATACAAACGTATGTATTCGAACAGTAAGAATTGGGTTGTACATCTGTGTTGTTATTGGATTTAGGGAGAACTTTGACGTAGACAATGTGGAACAGGAGCCGCAGGCCCGAATGCTATTGGAGCAGATGATGCGTTTGCTTCAGGAAGTGGCCTTACAAAACCCTAATGTGGTGGAGAAGGTCAAGCTACAGCATATCAGCAGGAACTTGGTACGTACTGCAAATAGTCCTGACGTTTATAATTATGGCTCGCCGAAAGCTACTGTATCATTTAACATCTGTAGAAATGCTACTGAAAGTACTGTTTGGTTTGATGTAAAACGAAAGTAAAACGATCCACATCTTGTGTGGTGTTAGGTGTGTGATTAGAAAGAAGTAGCACAGAAGTATTAAAGGAACAGTTCCCAATATATTTTTGCAAACCTTTCTCAGCTTTATGCTGATCCAGACCAGTGTGATGAGCAATTATTAATCACGATATGGAAAAGTGTTTAACTCCATGTTTATTAAATGCGAAGCGGTCTGCTTGTATGATTAATAATATATAAATAAATGAATGTCTTTCAGGGCATATTTCAACAACAGCCTCTGCATCTGGTGAGGACAGTACGAGACATGCTGAGGAAAGAAAAAAAGATAATATTGGCACGGGTGGTAAGAACGAAGCAAAATTTCTTTTAATTTGGGATTTTTTGGGTAAAAGAGGAACAGAAATCTTAATTTCTTACTGTATGTTATGGGTAGTGTACATTTTCAGTATGTAAATGCTCATGCTTTATATGTTTGTCTATAGGGAATGCATCCTAACTTTCAGCACCAGCCCATGCATCAGGGTACTTCAGCTTCCAACAACACCGTGCAACTTCCAAGAGACGATGCTAAAATTGACGTGGACAAACTGGTGCTGAAAGTTTTAGAAATTCAGAACTGCCGTCAAACTCTTTACCAGCTGCAGGAGGAGTTGAACTGGGAAAAACAAGAAGCTGAGTCTGTGCCAGGTAAAAGTCTAAATCGTCAGCCTCAAAACTTTCACGCTTGTTTATCATTTGATATATACAGTGAATTGAATTTTTTACATTTAAGAATGAAAGTATATTTTTAAAACTGTGGACACAAATTTAACAATTGGAAGGGTCCATATTAGGGCTGTCAAGCGCTTAATTGCGATTTAAATGTGAATAAAAGTTTGTGTTTACATAATATGTCTCTGTACTGTGCATGTTCATTTTGTATTTATAAACACATAGATAGACATGGTTATATTTAATACAAATATAAAATGAATAAACATTTCTATATAATTTTAATCATTAATACATACAAATATTTCCGAAAATATTTATACATGTATGTGTTAATGGATACAAAATGAATATGCACATATACAACAAGTTATAACAGAGTTGAGTTAATTGCATAAATGAAATGATAATATTTACATCACAAAGAACACTAAGCAGTGAACAGCTAGATTGAGATCTCGATTTTCGAGATAACTCTTTACGAGATACAGTTTCATATATTTATTTGCTAGACTTGCATAAAGACAAGCGCACACACGTTAGCATATCAAAAGTTAATTCTATCCTATCGCCTTGTTTTCATGTAACCCCTCCAGCAGGACAAAACGAAATGGAGCCTCAGAATTCGGATAAAGTCGCCCAACAAAACCACATAAAGCAACTTGAGTTCAACTGTTCCATCTGTGCAAAGGTAAACATTTAAAAATCACGTGACAGAGAAATACGAAGACAAAATGGTTGGAACCTGCATTCGAACCTGATCCTGTGGCGTGTGTTTACAGAAGCGTCTGCAGCTCCTCCAGGAAGCTGTTTGTGCCCTGGAACATTGCCAGTCATGTCTTCTGCACAGAATTAAGTCGTGGAGATGGGAACAGCACAGAGCAACCATTGGCTTGCGTTTCGATGACAACCTCGGCCCTCTGCAGACGTGGTGAGGACCCACTTTACTATTATGAATGTTGTCACTTAACCCCTTTTGGTCTGTTTGAGCAAGTGGTTTGGTTTTTATTTACTTTGCCGACTCTATCTTTGTTTAAGGGCTTTTAAATAGGCCAATTCTTTTCAAGGTCACAATATTTATGTTTCTAGCGCTACGCCTGATCTTGCACTTTCTGTCTGTTCAGTTTCTTATTTAAATCACTTCTTATTGGTTAGTAAACAGTGTGTGCATAATACAGTGATGAAATATGGCTTTTTAAAATGTGGAGCAGGGAAAAGTTTGTTTAGAATGGATTTACATGAGCATTTCGTAACGCTGTGCAAACATGAAGTGAAAAAGTACAGTAATTTTGCCTGGTCACGTGTCTCTGTGTAAAATAAATGAGCTTTTATGAAGATACCGATATTACTGAATTCTTCATTTAATACATGATTTAATAGTAAAATGTCTCTTCTGAAAGTCATTTTGGTAATTTTTTGAGGCGTAAAACCTTAAATATGAAAAAAATTGCTCAGGGTACAATTTTCACATGAAAGTAATTTGAATGGGAACATATATAGTGTAATTTAGTCAAATGTAATTTTTTATAGTGTTTTATTGTGTTCAGAGCTATTGTTTGTCTTTATGGTTTGAGTGTTTGGTTACTAAATTGAAGTTTGAACACATTGTGGTTAGCAAAAACCATGTGTGCTTGCTACTACTTAATCTGTACTTTGCATGTTCAGGTTGTGTTTTAGTATTATGCATTATTATCTGCAGAAAACCCATCTCTTCCGTCTGCACCTGACAGATCATTTCTGATATCTATATCTTTTCTACAATATCTAAAAAAAGCATGCTTAGATAAACTAAACTTGGCTCTGTTCATTGTAGTAGGCTTTGTGAGACATGTTTTCTGTGCTCTTATGCTTTTTGTTGTCCTAATGTTTGACCCAATTGCTTCCATTGTTTACCCAACTTTTAAATGACTAAATGTAAATGTATGCATTTGTTTATTGTTAACATGAGTGCACTGGACAGTACTGTCCATATTGGCATTCGCTTACTTTTATCAACTACTTTTCCGGTTGCAGGTGTGAGCAGTTGCTTGGGGTGAATGGAAATCTAAGACAGGAGGTCATGCTGGTGAAGGAAGATCATAGAGGGGATTTAGAGTTTCACACGCTGGAGGAGAGTCTGGAGCGTCTTCTCCAAACTCTCATACAGAGGTAACAAATCCATCACATGTCTTAAGAAAAACTTCAGTTTACTGCAGTTTGGTGCTTTGCAGCTAGAAAAATGCAAGAGTAGGTTGCCTCAGCTAGACATTACGTAACAAATGATTATCCGATGATTTCAATACGTAAATGTTTTTTCTCATGGATTAATAATATACTGTCCTTTTCTTGGGAACGCAGTTCTTTGTTGGTGGATAAGCAGCCTCCGCAGGTGATTAAAACTCAATCCAAATTTTCCACCACCGTGAGGCATCTGCTGGGAGAGAAGATCGCCCCTGGAAAACCCGTCCTGTTGAAAGCTCAGATTATTACTGAGGCGCAAGCGAGGAACTTGGGTCAACAAGGAATCGTACCCAAGTAAGCATTCTTATCACTGGCACAATCTATAATGATAATGCATATTATTACACGGTTCGTTGGAATGCTCGATTCTGATTGGCCAGTCGTGACATTTCCAGGTTCGTAATTCCCAGAAAACAACCTCTCAAAAATCACTTTGACAGGTTTTTTTGACAAATTAAATATATCTTGTAATAACCTAAATGACATTATATTAACAAATGAGCTAAGCAAACTGCCTGTTCGTGACTTTTGAACATCGTTTCTTACCTTAAAACCAAAAGTAAACGAAAAGCTTTCGGTAAAAATAAGCTAATAAAATATTTCAAATTACCATTTCATGTCCAGCTTTTTTCGCATGTGGCAAGTAGCCGTGTAATAAGTGGGATAATATACAAGGAGCCGGCTGTTATTACAAAATACATTCAGTGTATATACAATACATTCTGTACAATGAGGACAGGCGTGCACAGCACGGTTTACACACAACACACTTTTTACATTGTGTATGATGCAATACATACAATAACGGACTGAATTTGCATCCAGATCTTCCGACAAGATTTGTTCACGCAAGAGATACATACAAAGGAAAGCGAGCAGATGTATATGAAGACAAAATCTGCTTATACTGAAGCATTTTGCACAGTGTCGTTTACTTTGATCTGTGACTCGTCATTGTGTCATAACATTGCTTTTGTACTCTTGCCCAATGTTGAAATCTGCCCATGAAAGATGTCATGCATGTTATGCATTTAACAGGCATTGTTACTGTGCTTAGACATAAAGAGGAAGTGCAGGCACAACCAGATAAGCAAACAGAATCAGGGTTTCAGTTGAGCTGTTAAGCACACACAGGTCATCTAAACATTTACAAATTAAACTTAAACACTATAAATGATGCAAATGTTTTCTATTAGTGATTATTTGTCTGGGTTTTTTTTTCACTCAGTGAAAACGTAGGAGACCTTATCAACAGCACGGCTATATTAGAACACAACACTTCCAGCAAGAGCACGTGTGCCACTTTCAGGAACATGGTGGGTGATGTGGCAAAAGTCTGGATTTCACTAATCCCGTCTCTCCGTTTATGTTTTCTTTAATACTATTTTGTTTTGACTTCGTCATGTTTGTTAAATGGTTAAAAACTCAACTGTTTGTCTCCTCTTTAGTCGATAAGGAAGATTAAACGGGCTGACAGGAAGGGCTCAGAATCAGTGACAGAGGAAAAGTTTGCTCTGCTGTTCACCACAGAATTAACCATCACAGGCTGCGAGAAGCCGTATACCATACAGGTGATTACAATATGGAATAATGTACAGTTATGGACTGTTTTTGTCATTTGCTTGTGTGACCCAACAGACGGATTCTCTTTTCTGCTTCCAGACAATCTCGCTTCCTGTGGTAGTAATTGTACACGGTAGTCAAGAAATTAATGCCATGGCAACCGTCATATGGGACTGTGCCTTCTCCGAGCCT
This sequence comes from Triplophysa tibetana, assembly GCA_008369825.1. NCBI lineage: Eukaryota > Metazoa > Chordata > Actinopteri > Cypriniformes > Nemacheilidae > Triplophysa > Triplophysa tibetana. The sequence continues at coordinate 17,427,523 of CM017912.1, read as the reverse complement.
GTAAGTAACACAGGACGTGACACAGAACAGAACTTGTTTCATTTCGTTGACCATTTGACAGAAAGCTTGTGTTTTCTGTGGTGTTTTCAGAACAGAATACCGTTCGTCGTACCCGAACGTGTGCCCTGGAAGCAGATGTGTGATGCTTTGAGCAGTAAGTTCATGTCCGAGGTGCAGACGGAGCGTGCATTGGACAGATATAATCTTCACTTTCTTGCCCAGAAGATCTTTGACCAACCAGACATCTCAGAGGATTATAGCAACATGCCCGTGTCCTGGGCTCAGTTTAACAAGGTGGCACACACATATGCTGTCTATAATGCTTATATAATCTTACAAAGCCAACATTCAGTTGCAATTCTGAATCCTGTTTGTGTACTCGAATTGAGTTAAAACGCATATGCAAGAATTTTCGAAGTATGTGAAAGCACGGTGCATTGGTGACTCAACACTGACTAGCTTTATCACAGGAAGTTCTGCCTGGTCGAAACTTCACCTTCTGGCAGTGGTTCGAGGGGGTGATTGATCTCACAAAGAAATGCCTGAAAGAATATTGGAGTGAAGGGTAGAGTTGAATAACATTGACTTTCTTTGCCTTTATTAGCTAAAGTACCACTTTTATTTTGACACTGTCTTTCATTGCCCCTGCAGATTGATCTTTGGCTTCATTGGCAAACAACACCTCCATGTCATTCTGCAGAACAAACCCCACGGAATTTTTCTTCTACGCTTTAGCGATTCAGAGATGGGTGGCATCACCATCGCCTACGTAGGTCCCGGTGATAGTAAGTCTGAAGTCTTTATATTATAATAATTTCACTATCGCACAATATAAAATATTAGGATGGATATTATATTATATTATAATAAGAAGAAATATATGTTCAGTATAGTAAAGACCTGTACATGTGATTTTTGCTCATATAGTCATATAGTGTAATTTTTTGGAGCATCTACTGACAGAAATGTAATATAATATACATATATCTATGTCTTCAGAGGTCTATTTAGACCTTACATAAGAGCCCTGCACGGGTCTCAAATCTAGGCCCTGGCCCGAGAAGCAGAGGTTGTAGCCCGGCCCTTGTCCGGCAGCTTATCAAAATGTTTGGCCCAAGTCCGACCCGAAGCACGTCTTTTTTTCGATCCATCAACACAGCTTATACTTCTGTTACAGTCATTAAAATAGCTGAGATTTTGTATATAACGGAAAAGTGATTATATTTTGTTTTATTTAGTTTATAAAGATAATTTAGAAAAATATTTGGAGGGGTTTTTTGTTTGTTAAATGTAGTTTTTTTTTTAAGTGCCGACAAACTGCTCTACAAAAAACGTGACAACATCTTAGTGCTGTGTCAGCCACCTAGTGCTCAAAAGGGAGGAGTGGAGTGAGCCGTTGGCTGCAATTCGCAACCTCAACAATAGATGCCGCTAAATTTCACACGCTGGACATTTAAAAGATGGTTGCAATGTTAATAAGTGTTTCGTTGCATTTTTTTTCTGCCCAGATGGAGGCAGGAGAATCCAGAATATCCAACCCTTTACCAAGAAGGATTTGGACTCAGTTGGACTCGGTGATCGTATACTAGATATTAACTGCATCAGTCATGTGTATCCTGACTTGCCAAAACAGGAAGTATTTAAGAAATTTTTTACAGGCAAGTAAACCAAAATAACCACATTCTTAAAAATGATGCTTATCATTTTCTATATGGGCGTGCACACTTATTTTATGGCAAAATCTGTGTGCACACTTTTGAAGATGGACATTTTTTTAAATTACATAAATAAAAATTCAATAATTGAAATGAGTAAAATAAATGTTGTGCTATACAAAAACCAAAACCTGTTGCAATGTACAAGCTCTGTTTTTTCCTGTCCTATCACAGTGCCCTCTCCCCCTCACCCGGACGGATACCTGCCATTTAAACTAACAACAGTAGTAAACCCGTAGGTTTATAGATTAAAAACACTAAAACCTCTGTTTGAAAATATGTTTAAAAGACATTGACAGTGTCTGACACATTGTTTTCTATTATCTTCAGAGGAGATCCTAGCACCTCAAGCCCAAACATGCCACTTCCGGCTGACCCCTCATCGGGGATTTACCAGATGGGCTCACCGTTCCATAACATGTGTGTATTTGTACAGTCACATCTACACTAATGTTGTGTTCAGACCAAACACGAATGGCGCGTCAAGCGCGAGTGATTTACATGTTAAGTCAATGCAAAGACGCGATAGGCCTACTTGCGGCGCGAATTGCGCGAATGAGGCGGCGCGAATGAGGCGCAAAGAAAAATCTGAACTTTGGCGAAAATTCGCGCCGCGGTAACCAATCAGTAGCTTGCTCTAGCAGTCAAGTGATTATGATGTTGCGAGGGGAGGCAGAACTCTCCAATAACAATGGAGGACAAAATCGTCGTTGCTTTATGTGGATACCTGGAGCTGTACGATACATCTTACCTTTGTCGAAACTGAAATAAAAAGGATCTTGCTTGGAAGAAAATGAGTGAGGTGGTCGGACAATCTGGCAAGTTTTCAAAAACGATCTTTAAGCAATTTATCTATATGGGACTGGAGCCGGCTGGCAGATGCCCCTCCCATGACGCGAATTCGCGTCTGCAACGAAGCGAATTTGACGCGCGAATGAAGCGAATTTGACGCGCGAATGAAGCGAATTTGACTCGCGAATGAAGCGAGTAAACTAAAATGTTAAAGCGTCCAACTACGCGCGAATAGCCCGATTCGCGTTTGGTCTGAACACAACATTACAACCACAGACATGTACATTGTTGAAGTGTTTTCATTGTTGGTAAACTACCTTTTTTCCCCTCACAGGAACCCGGAAATTTTCCCATCGTAAGTATAAACTTATAAAGTGCATGAAAACTTGGACTACAGTGAGAACTTACTTTTAAATTCAGTCTCGCATCAGCACTTGCACACACAAACATTGAGTGAAATGATTTTTTTTTACTATTCACATAGAGAATTAAGTCTTAAAGATGTTTGTTAAAACACCCTTTTTAAATGTTCTGTGAGTTGTATTTAATAATAATATTTGTGTATTGTTAAAAAGAAAAGAAACAGGAAGTGCTGCCTGACAAGTGTTGTTAACCCCTTGAAAAATGGTCTATAAACAGAACAGAACAAAGTAGAATAGAATGGAATAGATTCTTTGATAAACATCATTTATTTGACTTATTTTCATTTGTGACATTTCTTCTTTGTGTTCTGCAGAAGAAAGAAATTAATTCCCGTTTGGAATGACATAAAAGTTTTTTTTTTAAATCATTTTTTTAATATTTCAGAGTTTCCCTGCAATACCAATTTTCAATAACAGTTGTGATTATACTTCACTTCCCAGACATTCCAGTCGTGCCACACCTCCATACATGCAAGAGCACACCATGTCTGTTCCAGAATCAGTCTTCTCCTCAACCATGTAAGTCACAACCATGACTAATGTTTATTGATACTCTTATATCATCAGCACTTACCGTTGTTTCAGTTCTCTACAAACCTGGTAAATTTTATTTCTCCCTTTCTTTTATTCTGTATCAGACCATCAAATCCCGTGGATATGGAGGACATGGATCCGATGGACATAATCTTGCAAATTTGTCAATAGACTTATTCTTCACCTCCTATTGGCTATAGGCTATCACATGGCTCGGTACTCCGTCCAATGCAAACTTGTCCTACCAAGCTTTAAAAAGGGAATGATAATCTTGTCTATATGCATGTTAGCTACAAGTGTCTGAACAGGCGGATCTATAATTCAATAAATAGGAAACATATATTACTGTGAACAGAAACTTGAGGATTTGTCCTATGGTTTGTATAAAACTAAATGTTACAATCCTACCCACTAGAAAAAAAACACACTAAACTTATTGCGGTAAAAAAGCAGTGTGTTGGAATTACTCTGAAATCAAAGAAAAGATTTGAAGTAAGCACATGGTTTGCTTTAAAAAACATTCCTCAAGTGTCAGTCTCAGGAGATGAAAGTAAAAAAAGGCAGCATTATAACTGACAAGTGAGTCAGGAAGTCTTTTTCTTATTGTGGAAGTATTTCTATTTTGTCAAGAGGGACCATACACAGTACATTTACCAAATAATCTTGTTCTCTCTCTCTCTCTGGTACAGAGTAGAATGTTTAGTAACCAGTGGTTACCAACCATTATCAAAGTTTATTCCTAAAGGGCTTTCAGACAGTCAAACGACGACCATACTTGGGAAATACCAGTATTTTGATCAGGTTGATTTTGACAAATTGTTTATGCAGACCGTACTTTCTGGATTTGGAGATCAAACTATTTGAATCCCAGCACTCTTGTTTAAAGAGTGTTTATTACCTCCACCCAACGATTTGTTTTTTAAATCTTAGTTAAGGCCTCACAGTTTTAACACAGTATGAACTCTGCTATCTGTCTTGTATTTTATTTGATTGTGATTTGCATATTTACAAGTGAATATTACGTATTCTTCTGATAACACAGTCAGTATGAATAGAGAAGGTATAACAAAATGTTATACGAATATGAGTTTTTCATGTATCTTCTGTTTATTAAACGGCACAATGATCGGTTTCTCCACATTGATAAGCACTTCTCTGGAAACCTCTTTACATGACTGCGTACCATAAATCATAAAGTACAGAATAAGGTTTTATTTCTTAATGATGAAAAAAGTATGGATCTCTTCACGTACTCTACAGTGTTTCTGTGTCAACTTGTCCTGGTTGTACTCTTAGTGCACTTAAGTCAACTTTCCAAAAATTCAAATGTAATATAGTTTCTTTCCCATAAACTGTGATATTGCCTTCCAAAAATACTGTTTTATTACTTTTGTAAAATAACAATCGTACATCTGTTAGTGCCAAATTTATTAAATAGGCTGTTTTTAAAAGGCGCCAGAAGTGAATGTTTGTATTTTAAAATTTATAAAAAGGAATATCATCGTTTTTGATTTTTGTATTTTATCGGATGTTTAGATGAATGTGCTAAATATGAATTAAAACATTCTTTTAACAAATAAAGTAAAAAGGCGTTCAGTGTCTTGCCTCGGTATAGAATGTTTCTGGTTTGACCAAAAGGATTGTTTCATTCATAAGCTGAAGTAAAAATCGCCCCTTTAACGTAAAAAAACTATTATTGTTAGGATAGAAACATTGATCTATAGTTGTTCATTAAGTTCAAGCAGTATGGTCATATAGCACACTCCAAAATCACACTCATAAAACTAAAGAGACATTCAAAAACTCGAAATGGTCATTTATATTAACTAGATTCAATGGACATTTGAAGTTGATAATGGAAACACGTACACTTAACATAAGACTGAACAACAAATGGTATCTGATTATAATGTAAACATTTAAGTTTTTCAGTTGTTTACCATGCCCTTTAAAGGTGACACAGTCAGTGAGGCTGATGGTTTCATTAGCCAGAGGAGTAAAGAGGAGAGCTGGGTGGAGCATTTATCTTTATCAGATCCAAATGCTATTACAACATCAATGTGCATTTAATATCCAATGCAACACAAACTAGAAAAATCCAGACCTCATGGGGAAAATGTTTGATATTCCCTTTACACTGAGCTTATGTTCAGAAAATGGAATAAAATATTGAAAAAATATTGTTCCAACTGGTACCATTATGCTCTTTTGTTTCTTGAACATTTCTGCTCCGATGAGTGAGGTTTTACACTTCACGAAAAAACTACACAAATGTTTTCTTGCCTGAGACAAAATGCCTTTGCCTAAACTCGCTATTTACACACAAAATAACACCAAACCCACTAAACTAAACAGAAACTCTATGCATGCAAAAAACTAAACAGAAATCAAACACACTAATGTAATCTAATGTTTCCGGAGGTATTCAACTCAAGTTGCAAAAATGATCGGGAGGGGCAAGGGGTTTCATCGAGTTTGGTCAAGTGCTTGTATCAAGTAAAACAATAGACTAGCTTTAATGTAGCTTTAAACAATACAACAGTTTAAAACAGACTCATAGTGTGATCCAAATTCAAGATATGTCTCTTTTAGCTGTGAATCAACATCCTCCGAACTCATCTGTTTAAAGGAGATCCCTTGCGTTGATACAAACACATGGCGGATGGGGGGAAAAGGAAGAACTAAACAAGAAATTGTCAGAAAACGCACACCACGCACATGCGCGCACACACACTCAACTTCATAATGCAAGACTGCAATTAGAATGTAAACTGTTCCAAAAGTTAATGATTTTATGCACATGTGTCTAATCTCTGAAATATCAAAGAAACAAACCTGAAATAAAATGAATGTGAAAGATTTAAACACAAACACTATGAAACTGTAAAACATGCACAAGTCCACTTCTAGTGTAGTTCACTCATGAACTAGACTAGAAATGTCCGATGCCCCTTGCCATCTGATGGGTAGGCACAGACTCGCCCCCTATACCTGCCGGTACAGAGCGCAATCCTCTGTGCAAAGTCTTCTTAACCTCATTGTTCTTGGGAAGGGGTCATAGGTTGCCTTAGGGAGTGCATTATCCTCCCTAATAAGGCAGACTGAGCTGGTATGTTGGTGGTGTGTCGAGATGAGGTGTGTGAAATCAATGTAGGTGTATTTTTCGTTTATGGATCCATCTTGTCCTGACAGTGTTTATAGGTCTTGTGTTTTGAGTTCGATAGGGTCCCCTCGGGTCTCCTGCTGGGCTTCAGCCTCGGGGGGTCGGTTGCCCTTGAGCATGGCCACCCGCTCAGACAGATCACGCGTGCGTGGAAAAAGCAGGAAATCGTACAGCAAAGCACCGAGAGCACCGCCGATCAGGGGACCCACCCAGTACACCTACCAGAGATCGAGAGAGAAGTGATAAAAATGAGCAAAAGCTCAGATTCCATCCATTTTTCTACTTTATCTAAAGGCTGTGTGAATAAAATCATCTCACCCAATGATTTATAAAGTTCCTGAGAAGCACTGCAGGCGCGAAAGATCTGGCAGGGTTCATTCCAGCTCCGGTGTAATACATCTGCAGTGAGATTTAAATGTTCAGGCAAATTTAAAATAATATTGGTTTTATGAAATGCTGATGTTTGTCTGCCATGTTTGAGATAAAATATAGGCTGGCTTAATATTGCAGTTTTTTCTCTACGTGGTACCTGCTTTGCCACTGCACCTCTGGAGGAGGTTGCCAGATCTCCGTAATAAAACAAGCTCGACAGCCTTCAAAAATAGCATTTTTGGTGCTGAAAACTGACTTCTGGCAAATTACTACTCCCCCGTTTCCCACTAAGTTTAATGTCAGGATTAGCTATTATCAGAGAACGGTGTAAATGAGGGGGCGGCCTAATCTGGAGGGTCTGGCAACCAATTTTTGCGAAGTAAATAAAGTCGCTGTGAACCGGAAGATATGATCGTTTTTACTTGGAGATAAATTGAATTTCTAAGAAAATAGTGCCTGTGGATTTCGTCTCACTCAGTGATGTGATTGGATGAATAAAAAAGCTGTTGTATTTTGAAATGGAACAGGCAGGGAATGCCCCGCCCAAGTCGTCTAACATCTGTCATATAAGATGGATAGTCATAAGTGCATTTTCAGATTTTAACTAAAAATTATGAGGGCACACGAATTTTAAAAAGACTATGACCCTAATTGATAAATTATTTACAATAAACGCTGCAATATTTAATGAAAAAATAGGCATTTTCGTTTTTCATTTCACTTGGACTTTAGTGTGTGATGTAATAATTATGTTATTTCTCCAATTGTAATCATCATTTGGAACATTTAGGGAATGTTGTTGTTTTATTGACCAATTATTTTATTCAGGAATGCAAACGTTCTTTAATAATTCCCAAAGTATTTTTATGTGACGTAAGCCTATACTTTATAAAGACATTAAAAAGAATTAACAGTAAAAACGGTGTCAAGATTGTAAACTGTCCGATGACCTAATGAATGTGAAATCATTTTGATTGTGCGACTGTAATTTTCTCCCCATCTTTCCTTTATTTATACATTTTGTTCATTTTGATGTCATCCAAGGTTCATTGTAGGGCTACTTAAATGGTTTAAGCAAATTTTGTTCTAAGAAACACAAAAAATAAACTTTTTTGCGAAAATCAAAGAGAGCCATTATATTAAAAATTATTCTTATAAGCGTGGTGTTGTTAGTCTGGGTAAGGAAAAAGTTCTGAACATTAATTCTTCATAAGTACTTAGTCAATAAGGATAAGTTTAACTTTTTCACTGGCTTTGTGTCATGGCCTGTGAGAAGCACTTTCTTTCTTTTTAAAACCACTGCTCTAGAAACCATAATAACAGGAATTTGTAAATTCAGTCACGTACCCCCAGCAGGTGACCCACAAGCACTGAGAAGCCAATGGACAGGGCAGCAGACCCCAGTCGCCCGTTTCGCCTCTCATCCGTCACAGCGAAGACGCACACCACAAGCTGCAGAGTCAGGAATATTTCTATGGTGGTTGCCATGCCCAGACTGATGCCTGGTTGAAGCTGAATGAGGTAAGAAAATGTGATGTTTTTATTTAATGTAAATGAATACCAATTTTTAGAATTTTAGAAATTTTAGAACTTTTGGGGTTTTATTAATGTCATCAAGGTTTTGCTTTAGTTTTAATTCGACTGAAAAAGCCAAACCATTTAGCTCTCCATGTTTTTGATGATGCATCTGCCACATGCACATGTATAGACTATGCTAAAACACAATCAGAAACTATTTTTTTAAATATATTAATGTTCAATAAAACTGCACAATATGCAAAACCAGCACAACTTTTAACCTCATTACCAATGTTTAGGAAAAAATGTCACGCTTTCATATCTCTCAACTCAAGTCGTCTATCCATCAAATGAACTGCATGTATGAAAAGATCTTACCGTGTTCAAGGCCAGATTGCCTCTGACATTGTTTGGCGTGACCCCATACAGCACAGCAGCCCCAGCTAGCGCACCCAAACACTGGGCACAGATGTAGAAGAATGCACGAAACAGGGACATCTGGGAGCTAATCAGGTAGGCGAATGTGACGGCCGGGTTGATGTGGCCACCGCTGATGTGGCCGATGGACTGGATGAGTGTGGCGGCTGCCAGTCCAAAGCAGAAGGCAACTTGGAGGACATTGAGTGGTCCGGCGGTCCAACGCAGAGCTGCTCCCAGTCCGAAGAAGACGAAGAACATCGTGCCATAGAACTCGGCAAACACAGCCCGCCAAAAAGACATGGACCGGAATTCCCACATGGTTGTGATGGTTAAGTTAAGGTGATTTAAAAAAAATCGAGGGATGTTAACGGAAAGGAAAAACCTCCAAAAGTAAGCAAAAAGAGCTTCCTTTCAGATTTGTCTGTCAAAGGCTTATTACACAATGAAACACTAAGCATGAATGCTTAAAGATGTTTACAAGAGCAGTTATGTTTCACGCGTTTGAATTCATCTGCCCTGGCCTGTGTGGTGTTGTCATAAAACCTCAAATGTGAAACAAGCATGTGAGCCCTGCATCGATGTGAAAGATTGTTCAATAAAAGGACATGGCTAGACAAAAAATAAGCATGTCCTGCAAACATTCGACCTCTCTGATGGGGAACGGAGAGGCCATGGGGTATTTATAACAACCCACAGTGACACCATAATCCTTTGGTAGAATTGTGGGAGGGGGCTGCGAACAAAAGAATACGATCAAATTAAAACGTTTTCCTTTTGTCCTGTCGTTCCAGTTCATTTTTCCATGCCGTGATGCTTTGCAACAAATTTGTAATTGAATTGTGTTAAGGCAAAATGAATGAAAAATGTATATTATCATGATATTAAGGAAGGTTGGAAATTGAGAGAAGGATTCTGCACATTTACAAAACGTTTTATTAATACAATTATCTTGGAATGATGAGTGAAGTCATGCAAAGAGGACGAAGTGAGAATGTTCAAAAGACAAGGCCCACCGTGGACCACTGTCCCAGTCCCCCAAATGGAGCAGTGAGGAACTGCTTTATGTCCAGTCTCAGATGAAGTCACATATAACACCAGGGTCCTGAAAGGGTCTTGTCAACTTCCTAGCGCGGACACAAGTGTGAGTGTGCTGACACATAGAAAAAACCCTTCCGGTGCACATGCACGATAATATAATTTTTCGAGCAATCCAACATTCAAAATATTGTAAATACCACATCCTTCTAAATGTGCATACATGACATCTATTTTTGCAGTGACTTTTGCTTTTGTTTAATATTTCTAAACAAATTTCCCAGAGGACAATACAGAGAACTTTTAGTTTTGTTTTGGTGTTTTTTTCCCACAGTTTTTGTCAGGCATCAACGGCCTGCTTTGCCTACTGCTTTTAATACTTGCTACATCTGGTAGACCCATTACACAAAAATAATGCATCCGAATCCAGTTATGTTCTCACATGCGTGGACAAGTTTTTTTTCCACAGCAACTAACCGAGAACTTTTCAAGTGCATCCTCTGGTCAGGGCTACCAGTTGGTTCTGTGTGGAACTGATTAGGTCGGATTTTACATTGTGTGTGGAGCCAGGACGGTTGGCTTGAGCCCCAGTAATGCTCTGGAAAATCAATGTAAGGAGAGCAGAGGTTATCAGCCCCTTCTCTAGGCGCTCTGGTGAAAGCATACTGCTTCGCTTGTGCTTTTGCTCTCATTTGCTGTGAAGCAAAAAGGCTGCTCGCGACAGTTTCTATTGCCTTTGATTTGCATTTGCTGTAATAATAATGTGCATAGTGAACAGTGTGCTTTTATGCAAATAATACTGTGCGTGTTGAAGCAGAATTGCTTTAAACTTTGTATTTTTATTTGAAGACCCCATTTTCATAGTAGGCTAATATTATTTTTAATAGTCATATTGATTATGTTTTATTTTTTAATCCTTTGACTAAATGTGGGTTAACTACACAACATTTCCGTAACATGCTGTCTTTTTTCGGTTTCAGGAGAACTAACCAAACCAGAATAGTTTAATTGTCATTTTTAGCCCTTCTGCCAGGCTGGCGCAGGAATGTCAGCTTTGTGTACCTCTATTGTGGGCAGGATTACACTCATGCATCGGTAAGCCCCCTTTTGTCACACTCTAGCGACAGCTTAAATCCACTTTTTCTGTTACCTCTATTCCATACTGCCGACATCAACACAATTATCATGTTGACAGCTTAACCTGCCATACTGCCAATGTAAACAAAATGCTAGCTCAGGAATTTCGACACCGACTTAATCAAATCAAATTTTGATCTAGATAGAAACTATTTGCGTTGATGCACTGTCAAACTTTTTAAACAAAGGGATCAAAACAAGATACAAAGTCAGTCAATTTCTGAAGCCTGAACCTTTAAAAATAGTTTTGTTTTGTTAGTGAGGAATGCTTTCATATAGACTTTAAAGAAACCCTTGCTGAAGATATATGTTAAGTTCATTCACTTAATGTGACTCTGGATCACGAAACCAGTCTTAAATTACCTGGGAACATTTTGAGTTATATTCAAAAATATATTGTAGGCCTATGTGTCAAAATGATCGATTTATTTTTCTTTTATGCCCAAAATCATTAGGATATTAAGTAAAGATCATGTTCCATGAAGATATTTTGTAAAAATTCCCTATGCTAAATCCACTCACCTAAAGGATTATTAGGAACACCGTACCAACACTGTGTTTGACCCCCTATCGCCTTCAGAACTGCCTTAATTCTACGTGGCATTGATTCAACAAGGTTATCCATATTGATAGGATAGCATCTTGGAGTTGATGGAGATTTGTGGGATGCACGTAGCTCCCGTTCCACCACATCCCAAAGATGCTCTATTGGGTGGAGAACTGGTGACTGTGGGGGCCATTTTAGTAAAGTGAACTCATTGTCATGTTCAAGAAACCAATTTGAAATGATTGGAGCTTTGTGACATGGTGCATTATCCTGCTGGAAGTAGCCATCAGAGGATGGGTACATGGTGGTCATAAAGGGATGGACATGGTCAGAAACAATGCTCAGGTAGGCCGTGGCACTTAAACGATGCCCAATTGGCACTAAGAGGGCTAAAGTGTGCCAAGAAAACATCCCCCACACCATTACACCACCATCAAAATTGCATTAATGAGAAATTGAACAGGTGTTCCTAATAATCCTTTAGGAGTGTATATCAAAACTTTATTTTTGTGAGTGGATGGCCAGTTACAGGGCTCTTATTAACAACTTCAAAGGTCAATTTCTCAATATTTTGCACCCTCAGATTCCAGAGTTTTAAACGGGAATATCTCCGCCAGATATGATCATTTCATAACAACTTATACATCAATAGAAAGTTTAATTGTTCAGCTTTCAAATTATGTAAAAATCTATTTTTTTTTAAATTGACCTACAAGACTGCTTTTGTTGTCAAGGGTCACAAATGTTAAATGCTCACTCATTTGTATGTTTTTAAATAAAAGCGTCTGCTAAATAAACAAATTGGTAACAAATGTTAATCTTACTAGACTGCTAATGACACTCTCAACTCATTAAATCGTTTTTGTTGAACTTTGGTTAAAAGCTTAAACGCAATAGGTTATTTGAGGGAACTTTGAAGAATGTTGCCATTTTTAATGTGTAATGATAAAAGGATGTTAGATTGAAAAAGTGTTAGAAAGATCATTTATCACGGATCTCTTTAAATGTACAACAATGTTGGTCACAATGACAAAAATCCGACCGAATTTATTCATTTTTCTACAGCTGTTTTAAGACATGCAGCGATGAAGCTACAGCTCCATCTTCTGGAGACAAAACGGTTACATGCTTTCAGCCAGAAAGTACAAAATCTTCATTACTCCATACTATTTTATCGATGCTTTAGCATTTGCTAAATTTTGATGTTCAACAGAAAAAAACAGTCATGAAAATTACAATTACCATTCATAACAATAAAAATCTTAAGTGTACAAAAGCACAACAGAGAACGCGGTGTTTTGTATAGAGACGGTTTATTAGAAAGATGTAGACAAAAACCTCACTGCGTTTAACAAACTGAAATTTATAAACTTGAAATGACAGGTCACAACATTGTTTTCATCTTTTAGTCACACCTGCATTTATATTTAGAGTGCAAACACAAATTGGTCATCTGTTGATAAGTTACTCTTTTGTTCAGTACAGCGGAGAGGTGTATGCTTTTTTTAATAACTTTTGACATATATGGAAGAAACCAGTGTACAATTGCCGGCTAAATGTGATACAAAACAACAAATACGAATTTCCATCCTGAAATAATTTTGTAATGTGGCGTGTACAGACAGGATTATGTACTTTGAACATGTTGGATTGATACAAACCTACCTGAAGGTCAAAACCGCAGCTAAAAACACTTAAAACAAGTTTACAGATGAAACAGTGCAAGGGCTTTGAATACGCTCATTTCAAATGCGGCACATGTTTTGGATGGCATTTGGGGATACTTGAGAAGCCTGTGCCTTAACACAATGCTTGCTTCATTCAAACGCAAGGAAATCTGAGCCTCCACACGTGCGCACACACACAACAGAATTAAATAAAATGTACAATTTGACAGAGGTCATGTAAGCAGAAAGTGTCAAAAAGGTCATTCACGCAATTTCCATAACTACGAATTATAATGTATGCGTAATAGGATGCAATAACCCTACTGACACCGAGGAAAGAGCCCATGACTGTAAAAGCCATTGTTGAAAAACTGAGCATTCATGGTTTCCACAATACATGATGGAAAGCTCATAACAATTGTCCATGCAGAACAGGAAAGGGTGTATATTGTCGAGGGGTTGAGGTTGCCATCAACACAACAGTAAAAATTAATTCCTTGTGACTTTCTGCACAAAGACCTTGAAAAAAAGTCTCAAAAATGATTCAGTTTTTAAATGGCTACCAACTTAAACCTAGTATCTCTTTCTTTAACTTAAGTTAAACTCTTGCTTCCTTCAATATGATGGTTTCCTGTTCCTTCACTCAAGGTCTGGCATTTCTGGAAAAAAAATACTTGATGGGTTTCAACTTTTAAAGAATATTATGAATAACATAACAACTTTTTTTTCTGAACACACATTAGCTCCAAGCATGCAAATAATCAACCAAATCTTGTCAGAAAAGTAACGTTCTTAGAGGAAATCTTACTTTCATCATCACTATCTGCAGACTCTTCCTGGAATTTGATATACAAACAGGTCAGCCACAACAAGATTTTGTATAAATAAACATATTTACATAGAATCCATAAATAATTTTTAAAAGATTTTCAACGTTTAGAATATTATGGGAGGCATATTTCTCTCACATCATCTGCACCACCCACATCTGGTAAGTCATCTTCTCCTCCCATGTTGTTCATCATCTTTAAGAAAAAAGAAACAAGCACACACACACAAATTACTATGACTCAGTCGTTATTTATTAATTTAAAAAAAACTCAAAATGTTTAGACATGCACCTCTGAAAAGCGGTCAAAACTCGACAATTCTTCATCTGAATCATCTTCCCAGTCTTTCCAGTTATTGAAGTCAACACTGAGCCAGTTAAGCTGCACAAAGAACATTGAGAAAGATTAACACAAGTGTTCTTTTTTTAAGTTAAATCTTTGGGATTTTTATGCCTTTATTTGAAAAGAGGACAGTAGTGACTTTTGATAGGAAAGAGCAGGGTGAGGGGTGGGGATAGGCACAGGACATAAAGCCGGAACTCCAACCCAGGTCGAACTCGGCTCAGATTAACAAGTGTTTTAATACAAAATGAGCTTCACATTTTCATAATTTAATTGGTAATAAAACTCTACCTTTGCTTTCTCTTTTGTTAATCTTGGCCAAGCTTTTCCAGATTCCGCTTTTCTTAGAAAGCAAAACACAGACCTGTCTGTGCGTTTGTGTTTAGACTCCTGCGCAGTAAAAAAACAAAACAATACCATTTAGTCAGATCTCTGACCACCTCAACTAGAATCATAAACCATGAGTCAGTAGTATAAATTTAATGACTTACATTTGGGTCGATGGATTCAAATAGTTCTACTTGATTATGGTGTTTCATGTTGTCTGTTCCACCGAAACAACTAAAACACAAAAACCCAGCATATTAAATTACAATGAACTACGATGGTACTTCATTTTACACTATGAAGGCAGACAATCAGTTAATACAATACAGCTAAATAAAGACATGCAAGTGTAAAGAGCACATACGTTCTGGGTAGTATTCCGAATAATTATGTTACAATCTCAATGAGGCAGAGTATTAAAACATCAAAACATACCTGAAATCAAGCTTTGTTTTGTCAAATTTAATTTGGACATCTTTACTGTCTTCTATACAGAATTCAATGAAGACAGCCCCTCGTCTGTCATACCACTTGCCAGTTGCTGGTTGCCTGGAAAACAGAATTAGACATTACAGACTCATTTTGCAGAAAATAAGGCCACTCAACACCCCCGTGACAATGCAATAAAGTGATGTAAATTAAGAGAAAACTATCTCCACAGGACAGTGAGGACACATGCCAAAGAAACCAACAAAGTGTATTTCTCAAGAGCACAAAGAACCCAGACTTTGCGGACACATCTAACATAAGCTTCTTTTTATCCAGCGTGCAATTCTTTCAAAGATTCAGAGAAAGTTCTAATGTAATATGCCCTTTATCATTTTGACGTGACATTGCACATTATTCATTCCAAATTTATTGTAAGCAAATCACACTAAAAGCCTGTTGTGGGTGGAGCCGGAGCAACAATTTACATTCCTATGAAAGCCACTGTTTGTATCGATTGGCAGGATCAGGTCATCTAGATTAGATGATTAGATTCAACTTTATTGTCATTACACATATACAAGTACAGTGCAACGAAATGTAGTTTAGGTCTAACCAGAAGTGCAATTAGCAAGTGCAGATATACAGTGTAAATAAATACAGAATACAATATTAGGAAAATATTATACAATGGGCATGTACTATCCACACTACCATCTAGAGGGAAACCATCTTAACACAACGTGGACTAAATCTACCCTGGGCTTTACAAAGTCATTACAATTATACAATGCTACTGCAAAGTGTATAGCGGTGCATTGTTGTGGTGTAATAAAAAAAAATGTTAAGTCGACCGCGGAGAAAACATTAGCATGCCATTACTACCACAACGTGTTGCTGCCTGGGACTGTGTTGTGTTACACACCCACAAACATAACAGGTTAAAACTTGATCCTGATGACGTTATATTAGACACTGCGATCTAAAGGATATTCAAGTATCCCAATGACAAACTAACTAGGATAAGGTACACACATATACGTTTAGCTCTCTAAAAAAGGAAACTATGGAGTGATGACAAATATTTTTTGTTGGTTGGATCCTCAACGGTTTTAACTCGTTCATATAAAAACAAAAATCATATATTAATTTAGCCGTTGTTACTAGCTAGCCTTTGTGAATTAAAGCTGAAACCAAATTGTCAGTATATTTAACAGTAATGCAAAATAGCGATTAAACGCAGAATGGTAATGGTGCATGAGTTAAATGAATTGGAGATTTGATGTCAGCTGTGCACTAACTAACTAAAGGCCTTGAGTATCTACTGCTGCTGCTATCCAACTTGCTAAGCTCTGCTGTGAGAACAATGTGCACCATCACCACCGCGGTGGACGATTAACGTTAGCTGTTTCCCCCCTATGCAATTCGATACAGTGTTTTTAAGAATAATCTGCTTTTTAAAATGTCTTAAATGCATGATTCAGGGTGTTCCGCAGGTGAGAAATACTGATGTACAGGGGCTATCAACACATTTGCTAACATGCTAACAAGTTAATCCATCTTGCAGTTAGACTTACATGTTAATATCTTTCCGTTTTCACCAAAATCTTCGTCGTCCCTTGGGCCTTCTCGCCTCAGGTAGTGCACTGGATCTACGCTGTAAATTTAAAGCGAATGCATAAAAGGAAGCTAGCTGCTTTACGCACTGTCAACATGCACGAGAGTCAGCGCGTGCCTGAGTTCTACTCACTGGCACGCGGTGACGCATCCTCCGAGATCCGTTTCTAGCGACTTCTGCTGCGCGCTCTGCGCCATGCGCGCACCCTGCTCGAATGCGTCTCCATGGTAACGCAGGTCTCTCGCTTCGCCTCTGTGGTACGGGACGGCAGCTGATGCGGGACTTTAGAAATGAATGTGCTGACATGTTTTCTTTTTAAACACAGTACAAGTTTGGAAAACATGGACATAATAAACGAGGAAATAAAGGACAGTAATATTAATGAAAGGACAAGCTACATACAAATAGGAATTCAAATACAAAGGTCAAACAATAAAACCACACGACGATCGATGACGTTGTTTAAAAAAGCGCCACGCTCGCAGGGTTCACATTATTTATTTTCTAATCTCTCAAAACTACAGAACCATTAAAGGGATAGTTCAGCCAAAAACTCAATTTTGCCGTTTATTTACTCACCCTCATGCCATCCGAGATGCAGGTGACATTTTTTCTTGAGCAGAATCATAAAGAAGATTGTTTGGTAAACCCGCAGCGCTCTCTGCTTAATATAATGGGAGTCAATGGGGTCCACCTGTCTAAGAGTTCGTAAAGCGCATAATTAAAAAAAACGGCTCCTGGCGACATGTTGACGCTTCGTGAAGTGACTCGCTCGATATTTTCATAAATTTGATCATCATTTTTAAAAATATTAGCCATAATGTACAGTCCCAACACTCCCTTTCTGCAGGTGGCGCTAAACGTACCAGACGTACCAGATGGTATGGTAATGCCATCCCCCAGCAAATACTACAAGAATAATATTGCGATTGTGTGCAAAGGCTGCACATTATGGCTAATATGATTAAAATGACGTTTAATTTTATAAAAATATCAAACTAATCGCTTCATGAAACGTCAACATGTCGCCAGGAGCCGCTTTTTGGAATAACGTGCTTTAGGAACTCTTAGACAGGTGGACCCCATAGACTCCCATTATATGAAGCAGAGAGGGCTGCGGATTTACCAAAAAAAATCTTTATGGTTCTACTCAAGAAAAAATGTCATCAGAATCTCGTATGGCCTGAGGTAAAATAAAAAAATGCAAATTGGAGTTTTAGCTGAACTATCCCTTTAATCACGTGGTTTTAAAAGGTGCTCACACGGGGGGATATATTACTCCTTGAATGTTTCAATCCCAATAAAACTGGAATCAGTTTTATTGTGGTTTCAAATAAACGCTTACATTAAAAAAACTACAAGACGATTGACTGTATTTTTATAGCGCCACGCAGCGGTCACATCCTTTAATATCTAATCCGCCTCAAACCATCAGTCTAGAGTCTACAGTGACGAACTTCCTGCCCACATGATCAAGTATTCACAGGATTTTTCATTATAATTACTACAAAAGGAACTATGTGACAACGGAATTCGACGTACAGACGATGTCTTTGTGTCACAAGGGTGTTAGAAGGAAGACATTTTCGTCGTGACACTCAAAGATGTTCTTTGTATCAACGTTGGCTTCCTTTGGCCAAGGACGGAGAACTGGAACATCACAAAGAGAATGAGCGAGCGTATCGTAAAACGACCAAGAGAGGCGTTTTCTGAACTTGAGTAGGATATCCCAAGTATACATTCGCATATCGCAAGAATTGTCATCGCTTTAAAGGCAAATTCAATGCAGCGGTCGTCTCTTGACTTCATCGAGCGGAAGGCATTCTCCAGTTGCAGCAGTAGGTTTCCTATACATTCATCTCTTCCGGCAAAGTCACCACAGAAGGTGAATATATTCGACTACATGAACACAATAGGCTTTTTGACAGCGTTTTTATATTCTTCTTATGTTTGAACTATTTTAGTGCTTGCGCTAAAGCAACTGGTATTCTGTTATGCATGTGTTTGTCAGGTTGCTTTGCAAAATAATAAACAATATTGATTTAACTTATATTTATATTTTCTAAACAGGGAAACGGGCCCGTTACTGCAGTTAAGAGGAATTTATGGGATCACAAGGTATTCCTTTAAATAAATGTAATTGTTGCATGCACCAAGTGAAATGCCTGAGCTGAAGCAGATAGTGGAGCATATAACGATTCTTTGTTTATACAGTGAACACCTCTGCAGAGTCTCGCGACCGCCTGTTGGTGTTGAACCAGTTGACAAATATTCAGCATAATCATTAAAACATATTTTGTCTTGAATATTCCACCCTTGTGTTGCACGGCCACTTATCTACTGGGAGAGGGTTAATACTAACACATATTATAATATTAGACGACTACCAAAGAAGAATATAGAATATTTTATAAAAGATGAGAAGGAATATTGTAACTGTCGAGGGAATAAATATGACATCTAACTAGATGTCTTCTGCAGCATGTCTTGTCAGGCATGAAGTAATGTGAAGTCATCAAGCTTGACTCATCAACACCCATTAATCATCAAATGTTTGTCTTTACAAGGCGATTGACCAATTTATAACAAGCACAAGCGAATGTTTAACTTGGGAAAACAGTACAGGGTAAATGTTTAACATGAACTTGATCATAGACCATTTTAAACATACCGTTTTATACTACAAGGAGTATTTGTATGTTTTAAAAATATATTTATGAAGTCAGAGTCTGAAACGGACTGTAAAAAAGCCCAAAATCCTAAATGTTTACTTCTGAAACATATACACGTGTATATTTTGGTAAATATGTTAATATTGATAGGCGTGGTAGTGTTTGAAGTGGTATCGAACGTTGAAACATTGACTTCATATTTTCAAATATGTTATTAAATAGTTGTTAAAAATGTTTGTGTATAACGTCGTGTGTTTTAGCAAAAACAAATCTGCAAAATGTTTTAATCTTTTTAAATTAAAAAATATATAAGAGTATTGAAAAATATAGGATCTTATAAAACTGTTGTCGATGTCTGCCCCTCTCTTGTGAGATTTTAGTTTTATTTATCCCCTGAGGTTTTTTTTCGCCAAACATATTTGTCGAAAAAAAGTTAAGCATGATGTGTACTCCGTTTTTTACCATATTCATATTTTGATGGTTCATTTTTTGAATGAATCCAACTTAAGGGGGAATTAAAACAAATATTGCACTAATATGCCTGCTGGACATCGCTATTGGCCACTACTAAATATACTTCATATTGTAGGTTGATCTTGTGCCACATGTGATATAGTATAAAATAACATATATCTTTAGATATATCATATCGCAAACAACTATAAAAGACAAAATATTTCAACATTTGTGTATACTGTTTGTTATTTGTAATACATTAGAAAACTGATGTGCAAACTGATCTCCTTTTCCCAGTTTCATCTGATGAGATGAGCGTGCGAGCGGGGCAGGGCAGTGACGAGGTGCTGGTTTCGCAGGCGGTGTGGGATTACCTTGCAGCCGCCGGACGGCCCTGGTTGGTTGACTTTGAGGACAAGCAGGGACTTAGCGCAGACATCATCCGACGTGGGGAGCGCGGCGGGTGCTGCGCTGTGCGGCTCACCCCAGTGGAGGGCAGCAACAGGGCCAGAAGTGGGCAGACAGAAGGGCCAGTTTCTCCCCTTACACGAAAAGCTTTTATAGACTTATGCCGCTGTGCCCGAAAAGAAATGACCAAACAAGAGGCAGCTCCTAAAAGGAAACGTTCTCTCTTACCCTGCGTGACGGCAATGGAACCCGACGGGGAAGGGAGCTTGCTGCCTCCACCCCCACCACAACCACGTCGCTCTCAAAGACAGCAGCAGAAGTACAAAAAAAATGCATGTGAGGTGGACACCTGCATGGTTATACCCATGCAACATGAAGCCGCGACAAGAACCGGGCCGGAGTCAAACGCCAGTCAGTTAAACGAAGAAGAAAGCACTATTTGCTCGATCTGCATGGGGGAGATAGCAGAAAAGACAACTCTAGACAAATGCGGCCACACATTCTGCCGGTCTTGCTTAGAACAGGCGTTTCAGGTAAAGAAGGCGTGTCCAGTGTGCAGACTCGTGTATGGTCAGCTCATCGGAAACCAACCAGCCAATGGGAGCATGATGGTGGAAAGAGACCCAGACCTGGAGTTGCCTGGACATGAAGGTTACGGCTGTATATGCATAATTTACAACTTTCCTCCAGGTTTCCAAGCGGTAGGTTCTGCTTACTGCCGAATTAGAAAAGCAGTGTCTTGCATGTCTTGCAGAGAGATCGTACATAACATAAAACATAAAAGTCTCTCACCATTTACAGTGAAATAAACAGCTTATGTTAACCATCATATTTTCAAATGGTTTCAGCAAGAGCATCCGAACCCCGGGGTGAGGTACCCAGGCACAGATCGTGTGGCATACCTGCCTGACAGTCCCGAGGGAAACCGTGTTTTACGCATGCTTCGTCGGGCGTTTGAACAGCGCCTTGTCTTTACCATAGGCACCTCCATGACCACCGGGATGCATAATGTTATAACTTGGAATGATATTCATCACAAGTCCTCTATATGGGGTGGACCACGATGGTATGCACTTTTGTAGTCCTGATAATATGAAATTGCTCTGAGATTAAGTACAAGTAACTTTTAAATTTATGTTTTTTGCCTCCTTGATTTCATATATTATTATGGCCTTTTTTCAGCTTTGGTTATCCAGATCCTACATATCTTGTGCGGGTGACAGAGGAACTACGAGAGAAAGGAATAACACCCGATTGACCATTACTTCGTAGCATCTAAGACCTTTCAAAAAGATGGGAAATGTGTCCACCTGAACACAGTCTTATCACAAAAACTGTGTCAGACCAAGCCACAGTCATCTGCTGCAGCATTGGTTCAGGATGCTATTACAATGTTTAACGGTTTTGTTTTAGTCTTTATGTTTAGCTTTGTTCCTGGGTTTACATGAGTGAAGGCAGTGTGTTTCCATACCCTTTTCTTTTGCACAAACTGGGCTGCACTTTACCGAAACAGATGTTCAAATGGTACTCAGCTGAGATTAGGGTACCCATCGGACTGCTAAAATGTGAATGTCGAGAGGTGTACAGAGGTTTCCTTATCTGCCGTACAGCTTTCCTTTTCCTTCTGTCAGGTAAGAGCCAATGTCTAGGCTGCTGGCCTCCGTCTTTTTTGGTTCTCCCATCCACATTACGCTTAATGGCCTAGTCAAATTATGGTATCTGGATGAGGAGAAATGAAGGGGCAATGGCATAGCACAGCTAAATGGGTACAGCTGGGACAATCCCATACAACCTTTTTTTCTAGTAATCCGCACTAAGAGGCACTTTGCAGTATAGGTAATCTTTGTATGGTGAGAATTTAAAGTGGATTCTGCCTGATCTTCCAGAGTGGGTTTTGTGGGCCTTTTGAAATATAAGGTTCCGGTTATGCTTTGATTTCAGTCCTAATTTTGATCCTTTAACATCCATTTTCCTTCATCCTTCAGGAAATGTTGTGGTTATTCATTTGACGTCGGGTGCATGAGAATAGTGTGTATTTTCTCACTTGCTGTATGTTGAATTTCCCTTATTTGGATTTTTTCGTTGATATTTACAGGTTTGCGAGTACTCACGTTGATGTCAAAACTTCTGCCACTAATATAAAATGATGTCAAATAAAAGGGCGTGTAAACCACTTATACCAAACTAAAGAGCATAATAGCTCAAATCATAGTCCGCTTAGGTTTTTGCCTCAGGCTTCCAGAAAAACCTGCCATTGGGTTTATTTTGAAGAATTAGGAGCTTTTCAACGTTTTTGAGGTAGAAAACAATTCAATAACAAAGCAAATGAGTGAATCTCACAAAAAAGTCACGGTCACATTTAACCACAAAACCAAAAGAAACTAAACAAGTTATACTTTGGACTAATGAAGACTTTAAGTGATTCTTTGACATTATAGTTATGAGAACTGGTAGGGAAAAGTGCAAAAATGCCATGCCAAATTACACAAAAATGCAAAAAATCTAAATGATCTGACAGATTTTGTGAGATTCACATAAATGTCCAACATGTATGCTAGCTATCTGTCATGAAGCAAATTATCCGTTTTTTCTCATTCAAACGTTATTGTGCCTTCTCCTTAAGGTCACAGCTGTTATTATTCACAGTACTCTTTACTCACTAGTATTTTATTTTCTAAATTGTTCTTATAAGTCTGCATTGCAGTATTTCAGCTATAAAAATAAATCCATCATACTGCAGAGCTGGATTATCTAGTTTACAATTGTTTCACACAAACCAAAACATATTTACTTTGTGTTGTCTTTGGTTGTTTACGTCTTCTAGTATCATTAAATTAAAAGAGTATCATTATTGAGTTTTCTTCACCCCCACTGTTTATTTAATGAAGGACCAATTCAGTCAGGAATCGTAGGACTAAAATGTTAATGTCATGCAAAATTCTATGCACTTCCAAATCAGATTTATAAAATAGACCTCTTCAGATGACTGATTGTTCGAAGTTAATAATTTGCCTTTGTAGTTGATTTGTATTACATAATTGAATTGTATGCTACAATTAAAATGTGCTTTACATTTTCATACTTGAATAAAGGGGTTCTGTTCTGTTACTTTGAATTCTGTTGTTTTTACTTTGTGCACGTGACCTTCACCTGGATGTTTATATCTGAATCTAGGATAGAGGGATTCTTATTTTTGCAAATGATGGCCCAAAAATAAATGTGACATTCATCATATTTTAATAATAGCATGGGGTGAACAAGCACAATAAAACCACATTAAGCGAACTGAATGGTCAGCCTAATAACAGATCATTTTGTATAGATTATTTATAAATTTGAACAGCTTCAATGGGTCATCCAAATGCAGGTTCAGAAAACCGGAAAAAGTCCAACAGAGGGCGCTAGTACTTCACTGCATCTTTATCCTTCATTTCACAAGTTTGCCTGTCTGCCCAAACCTCGAACCTTTTTTTTAATGTGTAAACAGATAAACAGATACAATAGTCAACGAGGTTGGCGTGTTATCTTTAAAGGATTGTCTCGGTCCGGAGACGCCCCCCAAACAACTTTTTGAACAGATTTGGAACAAGTCAAAGGTCAGTAAATGATGACAGAGTTTTCATTTTTGGATGAAGTACCCCCATTAAGAAAACGTTAGCAATGCTTATCAAGTGCTTGTGCAGAAGAACTTTCTTTTTAAGTTTATTGTAATGCCACACAAACGTTTGAAAAAAAGACATCCAAAAGAATATTTATTACGGAAATAAAACGTTAAATAAATGTTTTTTAGATTTATATGCAAGACTTAAAATTAAAACAAATAAATAAAAAACGGAAGTGCTGAGGAAGTGGTCTACAGCAGTGGTTCTCGAACATTTTTGGGCTTAAGTACCCTTTTATGATTTTTTCAAGCCAAGTACCCCTTGACCAGACAACAACATTTTACCTTAAAGTTCCCTGAAATGAGAGTCAAAAAGTTATTATATCTACATGTATTAATTTAATTTTTATGCATCTTTGTATAGTCCGTATTTCATATAAAAATACTATAATCATAATTTATTGATTTTTATTATGTAATCCTAAATATCAGTTTCTCTCACGTACCCCCTGCAGTCGCCCTTGGGGTAGGCATACCTCCATTTGAGAACCACTGGTCTACAGTAACGTTTGCACCATAGTTTAACATTTTTAGTTAAACTGTTGTAATTTGGATTGAAAGCAGGGTTACTACTAACTTACTAAACCATGGTTCATTTTTATGGGATTGGGACAATCTACTAGGCCTGTCCCCAATAACAAACATTAAATGTATACTTTAATAAACAAACAATATTATATTGATATGGGATTATTATTTGTTACTCTCTTGCTTTTTATGATACCACAGATATGGTCGGACATCTCCCCAGGCATCACAAGAGAGTATTTGAGCAGTTGTATGCTACAGATGAAAAAGTACTGGACATCATCCCCTGTAGTCCATCTCTAAGGTAGGAATAGACCGTCTTAATTTATTGGCTTTGTATAAAATAAAGAGAGTAGCTCATATAAGGATTGATTTTGTGTTATAGTCCTTCTGAATAAAATCATGAGTAGTTCTTGAAGTGTCCAGCCCACAATACGTCTGATACTTGAGGGCGAAATGCCGTGACGGGTGGTGCGATGATAAAAGAACTGTGCTGGAAATTGGAAAACACGTGTTGAGATGTAGCTCAAGGCATTTCCTCTGATTATGCCAGAGTGCCCTTGAGCAATGCAGTAAATCCCCATCTGCTTTGAGGTCTATTGTGATTATTATTCATGTCCCCTGACTGACCACTCTCTGTGTCTGGGTATTAGATAAGAGTATGGAAATAACTACTTGACACGGTTAGTCATGGGAATTTCTCTATTGTGTTAGCTGTGGGAGATTGTCTCATATTTCTTTAATTACAATGAAGAACTATAACAATAAATGCAGTTACTTCAATACCATTAAAAAAAACTTTTATACATTTTGGGCTTTAATGCATTTTTATCGTTCATAAGATGCAATGCTAATACCCAAAAATCGTCCAATTCCCATTTATGGCTCAGGTGTGTGATGCCCGTGTGCAGGATGGACCGTGAGCTTCTACAGTAGTGTTATGGTGAGTTCCATAGCAATGAGTGCCATGCTGAAGCTTTTCTGGACATCTGCTGCTCTTCCATCTCATGGCCCGGCCCATCTGGCCCAGTCAGCCTTTCCTCTAGACAATATTTGTTCCTCAGGCCAAGAACATTTTTGCAGAAGAATATGCGAGGAATCCTAAAACTGAATGTTTGGAAGCAACTGTTTTAGAGGTTTTGTGTTAGCTTTGTGAGTTAGCTTGATTTCTGCTGTATGATGCCAGACTGGGAGGGCTGAAATGCTAAGGTTTACGTTGGAGCTTCTTCTAATCACTATGATTTGTTTTGCAGCACACAAAATTGTTTTGCCTTGCAATTTAGCAGGCATTTATGTTACAGTTTATTTAAAATGTTTTTAAAATGATCTGCATAATGTCTGCAGCAGAATTGTGTGTTCTGTGGTTGATTTTTACCCATCATGTTCCCAGGGCAGACTCTGTCATGTCATTACCCATCTGCTTGTATAGCACGAGGGGGCAGGGAACCATTGAAATGAAGCTAAAATGCAAATGTGGAGAAGAAATTGTACGAGACATCCCGTGACTATATTGTTTCAAATTAAAATGTCTAAATTAGAGTAAGAATAATGACGAAACCTAACACGTTAAACAGAAATGTAAGACATGGAGGTAAATGTGACTTCCGGTATGTTGCGATTGACATTCATTGAATCTTGGCACAAAATGATGACACCTTGTGACGGCTGAGCTGGTTGCTACATTCAGCTACCAAACTTTTCTTTGCAGCTTGTCTTCCCATGGTTCTGTGCAGTGTTTTATGAGGTTTTGGCATTGACATTTATGCACCTCTTTTTACATAGAAGCTACCTTGTGCTCCTTTCCCGCTGTGCTCTTTAATTATACAGGATCTGGACTCGGGCAACCTTGGCATACTGCTTCTCTCTGATTCTCTTTGTCTCTCTCTCTTTATTTTACTCTAGCACCTCTCTGTAGCATACAGCTGGCATCAACGGAGTAGCCTATTTTATTGAAGATGGTTGAAAGAGTGTTTGCACTTTTTATGTTCTTTTAGCTTGCAGAGAGATCTGCATATAAATTATATAAAATATAATTTAGCAGTTTGCAGATTGTGCACAGATAGCAAAAAGCATGTCATCTGAACAGGAACATAAGTCTTGGTTTTGTCTTCTGATTTAAATCTGTGTATGGCTTTTCTCCTCCCAATTTAACAGAGGAGCCCTTCCATTCTGCTGACAGATTTACAGACGGACTTCAACATTAGGGCATGAGAACAGCTCTGGCATGGGTTGTGTTTTGGCAAGGTTTCCAGAAGACAGATTGAAGGCTCTGCTCAAACTGTTATTCATTACCTAAAGTCTGTTATCACTTGCGGTAGTTAAAGACATTATCATCATCCTCTGTGTGCACAAATGATTAAAATGAGGATCTGTAATTGCCACTTAAACCTATTATTGTATAACTATAGAGGAATTTCCTTGAATATACTGGATATCAGTGGGGTAAATGGGTCAGAGAGGTTGCATGTGGGATGAGCGAGCGGTGATGTTACTGAAAAACATGATGTCAATATATAGATTTTTGTTACACAGCTCTCTGCGATACTTGATTCTGATAAGTCGGTTGCGACATGTCAAGGTATGTTATTCCCTGTGAGAACCTTTTTTGTCTAAATGGTTCCA
This sequence comes from Triplophysa tibetana, assembly GCA_008369825.1. NCBI lineage: Eukaryota > Metazoa > Chordata > Actinopteri > Cypriniformes > Nemacheilidae > Triplophysa > Triplophysa tibetana. The sequence goes on along the minus strand of CM017912.1, from coordinate 17,400,311 downwards.
TAAAGAACCTTTAACATCCAAATACCCTTTCTGTTTCACAAAAGGTTCATATCTGCTAAAAACGTTTTTTCCGATTATATAAAAGTAAGAACGAGACGGTTCTTTAAAGAACCTCTGAGTGTCAAGTTCTTTGTGGAACCAGAAATGTTTATGGCGTTACTGTAAAGAACCTCAAAGCACCTTTATTTTTAAAAGAGTGTGCCCTGTTTTTCGGATATTTACGGTGTACGGCCCAGAAATGGAGCAAAGATATGAGATCTAAATCTTCCAATGTTAGTTTTAATTCACATGTGTTTCACAGTCCAAGCATCTTCAAGCATAACATGATTGTTGGTGGCTGAACTTCAATTTAAATGGAATAATAATTCTTATTTTAGTTGAACTTAAATTTTAACCTCCAGCTCCATTCCAGGAGTATCAGCGACCACTGGCCTCTCACCATTGACAACCCCCTATTTTATCTGCTTCGTTCATTACTCTTTTAGTTTTTTGGTGATACATTTCTAAATGAGTCCACTTTATTTACGAGTCCAATTTAATGGGCCACCATTAGCGAGGCCTTTAGCCTAATGAGTCGTGGAGAAGATTGTAGAGATGCCCCATGAAGCTGTATTGATGAAGCCGTAAACATGTTGCTTTAGTACTAGAAGCAGGTAAGACAGGTATTGTGCGTGGTAGCCCCATAATGACTAAATGATTAGTCACATAAATGAATAAATGACTAGAGGATCTAGGATATATATATATCTTGGTTTGACAAAAGCATGCAGTATGTTTAAGTGTATATATAAATCTGAGGCCGCTAGAGGAACTGCTTTTGTTTTCCATATCTTATTTAAAGATTGCTTATCTTGCTATGTCATCCATTCTGAATTCTTTAAAGTGTTAAACTTGCTGGCTTCTCATGCTTAACCTGGTCAACTTGTTATTCTTGTGATAGTGAAGTTTAGGTGTGTCTGTTTGTTCACGGCACTTTATATTATATATGTTATATAAATGTTATATAAACGGTGGATATAACCCTGGATTTGAGGATGGTTTGAAACTGATAGATGGCGCGGTCCCAGTGCTAAAAGATGCCGGACATGAACTCGTGAACTTAAGTCAAACTAAATCATACATCTGTGTTTTGTTGGCAATCGGCGTGTGCGTGCATAATGTCCAAAACACGAAGGGATGATGTGATGAAGTATTGCTTCCTCCCGCTGTAGTAACGTCCCACTCTTCCCACTAGTCTCACCTCTAGCAGCTTGTGTTTTTCCATAAACAATTATACAGCTGTATCTCTCTTTTATAAATTGGATCAAACTAAATACTCTTCGAAGATACAACGTATGCAATACTACTGTATAGGCACTCAAGCTTAACATGAGATTTGCAGGAAACTCGCTGTGATACGTAATCTCACATTCTAACTTCATTGTTTATCTTATCACATTAAGTTACATGAGTGTAAAATTTATTTTTTGTTTTAATGGGCAGCGTACAGCTTCATAATCAGTGTCATCCGATGTTATGGTCCTTCAATGCTAGCAAGGATATCTGACCTTGTATTTTTCACAAACTGGCTAACACACGGCACAGCCTTGTCACATCGCACTAGCAGCAATGCATCAGGAAAGCAACATCAACTCCCAAATACCAAAAACATGAGTTGTTTTGGATCAAATGAGCTGCACAGAACACTGAGTCCCTCTGTGTTTCTTACATAAGCCCCTTAAAGCTCACTTTGTGCTTCACTTGCCATAGTTCTTGTGAGTACACACCACGGTGAAACATCCTCCAAGTGCTCGCTCAGGGAGTATGAGTCCTAATCGCAGACCTGTCATTGGGTTCCAACATCAAGTCACTCACCAGTTCCTCGATCCTCAGCCTGCATTGAACTAGATGATATGGTTTAGTTAGATAGCTATGAAGTTTGAGGAGGGTGACGAATAAACAAATTAACTTGGTCATGTTACAGAGTCATGTGATCCATTCGGCCTAAAACGGTCAATATGGTAACCTCATGTACTACCGACGTCGCTGTAGCTGGTATTCGCTATTCTTTACAATAGCGCTTTTTTGCGTGTGTATTTGACATTTGAAAGCTTGGGTTAGGTTATTGGTTCGGATAAAATGATTCATCGCCTATGATTTACATTCCTCAGGACATCGCTTGACCATTTGACTTTATGTCGTTGGTGGGGGAAAGAATACGAGTAAACCTGACTTCCGACCTAAACACACAGCTTTCACTTGTTTCTGCTTGGGCTACCCCACACAATGATTTCAATACTGTCACATTCTGCACATCACATTGCATCGCCACCGCTGCAGCCTTTGTGTGCACTGTTGCCTAGTGATGGCAAGAGGGAGAAGCACAATGCGTGTGTGTGTGTGTGTGCACATCTTTGCATGTTTGTGCATCTTTGCTTAGCTTCGGTATCCTCTTTGAGTTAACGCAGAGCAGGCATGCGGATATCGTTATTGTCGGAACCGATATTTAATTAGACAAATATATGAGCAGCGGTATGAATACATACATACAGAGACTTGGTTTGCGATTACTCATCCAGACAGGAAAGGCGCTCGAGTTGCTTGACTGAACTGTGGGCAGGACATACCATAATGTGTTTGGATGTGTCCTAGAAACACAGAAGATTTGGTGCTTCTTGGAAAAAATAAATGGAAAAGAGTCTGGTCGAGCTTCAAGAATGTTCAAGAATTGATCATGTCTGCCTTTGCCCTGTACAGTGTGAGTGGGTGGACAGGGTGCTCATGGGAAAATATGAGATCACAATACTGTCAGCTAGTTTCTGCGTGATTAAAAAAAGAACACACATGGGTGAGATGTTGTGCTTGGGTAAACAAAATAAGGTCTCTGTACAATAAGGTTTTGTTACTATTAGATACCTGCATTAGTTAATATGAAGCGTACTCTGAAATGGTGTGATTTCAAGCCTTGGGTGAAATGTAAACAACTATTTGTTGAAATGTTCGAATATGTATAATTAAATGGACCCAACACCGTCTGAAACAACCCAGCTTTGGTTAATTTGTAACCCAACGGTTGTGTTTTTCCATATTTGACAAAACCATTGCCTGAAACAACCGAGAAGTTTTTTGAGAGAATGAACAATTTTTTAGAGCATTTATTGATGTTATTTTCAGCGTTTATCGTACATCATTTGCTTCCCTGTAGCTCAGTGGTACGAGCATTGTGTTAACAACGCAAGGTTGTGGGTTCGATCCCAGGGGATTGCACATACCTATGTATAAATGTATAGGGTAATGCAATTTAAGTCGCTTTGGATAAAAGCGTCTGCCAAATGCATAAATATATATATATACTTATGTTAATATTATAACATAAGTCAATGGGGTGTCTCTTTATTTAGATAAAGTTATATTTTGGACACCATTCATTCAGACTATTTTTCAACATTCTTATAATTTTTTTTGCACAACATTGCAGGGGGAGGTTGTTGCCTGTGGGTTTATCGTCATGCAGGGCACATGGTATCCTTGCAGCTGTGTCTGCTTTATTAGTCTTTCCAGAGCACCCAGGCGCTTACGGCCCATCACAAATGAAGTGTCAAATCAAATACGTCACAATATTACGGGAAATAGAAACGAATTCGACACCAAAATGTTGTGCCACAAACAGCAAAATGTCCAAACAGGGCTGGAAAGAACTGGCGTTCTGTCTGATGCTTCAGTGAGAGATACTATGGAATAAAAGCGATAGATGTGGTTCCTGCACTGCGGCAGAGCCTGTGAGAGTGTGAGACAGTCAGAGGGTGTAAGTGTCTGTGCTGCAGAGGCAGACAGCTCATCAGTAATCAGGAGCGATGCTGGCTTCCCCTCCTCAGGAGGTGTGTGTGTTCACACACGCTCAAACACGGATGAAACCTCTAACCCAAACAGCGATCTGCTTATTAGGATTGCGGCTCACTCGCTGGTCTCTCTGAGACACTTAGATGTGTTTCCTTTGTGCTCAGTGAGAAAGATGTTTTGATGAGCTGTTTGCTTTTATTAGAGACCCAGCTGTCAGAATAAAGTCTCTAGGGAAATTGTGTCTACATCATGTCTCAAATTGTGATGCTACTTTTTAAAATAGCTATAGGAATATAAATAATAAATCAAATAATTAAATGTATTGCTTTTGCTTTACATTGGTATATACGTGACATTTCATAAACTAACAATGAACAGTAGTTTTTTCATTTTTCATTATGTTAAAGGGGTCATATGTGTTTTTCGATGTCTTTGGTGTGTTAGAAGTTGCCCATGCATTTATTAGACACGTTACATTGCAGAAATATAAGTGTTGGAACATAAGATGCATTTTATCTAAAAGCGAATGCTCTGCCTGAAACGCCTCATGTAACCACACCCCCCCAAATCCACGTCGGGTCGTTGTATGAATTGACTGAGACTGCCCAAACGTATATGCAAATCAGTACTGTCAGTAAAATAGGCCCTTTTTACATGAAATCACGCATGTTGAGTTCTGCCGCGAAGTAGTGTAGATGTTCCAAATATGGTACGAGGCGTTACATTTGCACTTTGTCAAAAACTGCGTGTGTCAGAGAGGCTGGGCTAAGAGGAAATACAAACAAGCACGGTATGTGGAAAATACAGCGTTTTTAAACCTTAAATGGTGTATACACATTGCATTACATCTAAAAAAAACATAATATTAATTTAAGCCGTGTCATATGACTCCTTTAACAGATATACAGTACAACTTATGAATTTAAAAACAGAGAAATTCACATAAACTAAGGTAAATAAATGCTAGAAGTATATTTCAGTGTTAGTTCATTTGACCTTATGCATTAAGTAATGTTAACACAAAGATTTGGTGCAAAGTGTTACCGGAAAACTACTCTATAGAAAGGAATCAAAATCCTACCCAGCAATTTTTAGGACGTTCCTGGGTCTTTCCCTGTGCCATGATGCTTGTGACCCATATCTGTTCATGGCTGAGTGAGCAATTTCTTTTCCTGTGTCTGTCCAGATGTTGGCCTAATTTGGCATAATTGTGAACATATGTGATGCTTCTCCACTTATGCATCCTTGTTTAACATGTTTTTTGTTTGGTAACCAAAGCCACTACAGTTGAATGAGTTGAAACTGGAACGTTAGATGTACTTTTACTCCCTGTGTGGCATTTAAAAATAACCCAGATACTTCTAGCATGCTTATATAAGAGGTTTTGAGTGGATCGAGAGAACGGCAGGTGTTCATGAGTTCACTGGTAAATGTACTGATATAAGAGAGGAGGTCAGTGCATTTCAGTTACTCCTGCAAAGCACATACACAACGTCTGCTTTTTATGATAATAGAGTATCGCAGGGATGACGTGTTTTTCTAGGCCAAACCAGAAGTTGCGCGGGCTCGACGGAAAGCCTATGGATTTTTTCCATTGGCCTTTGGAAGATCGCAAACAAGAAGCTCTGTAATAAACAAAGGTTTATGATGTTTACATGTTTTTCCTATCAAGATCATCTTTACATATTAACACAGTATTTGCTATTTTCGAAGCCTATACATTCGTCAGAAATAAAAAGCTAACATGTTGCTATAAACAGACTACACTAAGGTCGATCGATATCTGCGTCACCACCACTAAGCCTCCGACAACTTTTTCAAACTTTATTAAAAACGTGTTCCCTGGTAAGAATAGTTGCGTGAATGAATCTCCATGTTTTTTTAGATTTGTGCACATGCTGAATTATTTGTGAGATTTATATACATTACATCTAACATCCCCGCCAAAGGATGTAGTCGCTTTTACCAACTTGTTAGCAACCAATAACGCTTTAAAAATCACGAGCGGGTTATAACTGGTGTGTTTTCGTCATAGAACAAAACGTGAAAATAAAGGGTCCCAAACCTTATTTTAATAAAAAAATCCATAAAAAATCATTAACTTTGGACCGAAGGAACCGGAAGTGCTAAAATTCTATCACGCTTCCGGGTTTTGCATACAAAAATACGTCATCTCTGCATTACTCTAGGAAGGGCCTGTAATAATTTCATTTTAGATTGCAAATAGTTTAGTCTTAAAAACCGAAAGGCATTTATTTGAGATAGTACAAACGTTTTTTTCTTGATTCAGTTTTATTGCATAACCCTCAAAACAAGACTTAATTGTGTATATTCACTTCTGAAGTAAATGCATTTTGTTTTAACCACATTAAGATATTTCTACTTGAAATGAAAACAAAAATAATCCAAAGTTATAGTGAAACGTCTGTAAATATCCCACTGGTAATAAAATATTCCACACCCCCACCAGCAGTTCCTTAGTCTAATTTTCTACTTTGTTGGAGAAGCCTGAGACGCTGTTTAATAATGATAACCCATTTAAACATGTGCTAGGTAAGTAACACTTCTATGTCCTGCAAGTGATGCAACTGCAGCATGTCGAACTCTCCTGGCGGCTGGGTCGGGGTCTCCACCTCAGCCACATGTCTCCTGGCAGCGTTCCTCCATCGGACAGTGTAACAGCTTGTGTCTCACACCCCTCCCAGATGTTGTGTCTTGAGACAGATATGCACCACAGCTTCTTAACCAAAGAATCTATCAGTCTGTGAATAAGAAGGAAGATGTCTTGTCGGCACGTTCTTTTCTTTCATCAGCCGGTATGTGACAGCCTACTTGACACACAGGTTGGATGAGGGGATGCTAAGGGCTTTCATTTCTCTCACAGGTTTATTTAAACTAGTCATTTTAGTGAGAATAATGTAATGAATTTATGAGAGTTTTCTGATAAAGTCTTTGATTAGTACAACATCTAAAACAAACCAGTACTCAGTCATGTGTGCCACACAAAGGCAAGCTTTATTACAGCAAAGACAAAGAAAGGAGAAAGTCAATAATTCCCAAAAATAATGTTCGGAAACAAAACTGTGTACAACACAAACATAAGTCACCTCAAATGATGAATCAAAATAAATAAGACCGAGCAAGTTTACATCAAGCACATCTTTGTCAATCCACGACATGAACAAATATTAATCTCATGACATTCTTTAACATGTCTTACAAAGATTACAAAACAGGATCTGTACAACTGAGGAAGTACAGTACATGCTTGAAGTTTTATCGCACGCGTTGATGTGCAAAGGCAGTGTAATGAATCAAAGTCAGAGAGATTTATCTATGATGAATCATCTGACTTGCTCAGGTTACACAGAGCCTTTTATAAAACACGTTTGCAAATAGATCAGCAGCTACAATGTCTTGTCCAGTGACATGTTTATGCACTGTCCATCAACCCCCCGCCCCCCCAAAAACTGCAGTTACAAGACAATGCGAAAGAAATGGGGTTGCGGTCGCAGTTGTGGAGTCTGTAAACAGCCACGGGAGCAAAGAAATCACACCGGCAGCCCACTTCCATCACTGCTGATTTGACACGACGGAAAAATATTGATTTTTGAACAGAAATAAGAGAAAATGACAAACTAGAACAGTTTGAATCTAAAAATGGCAAAAATATATTTTATTAATCAGGGCCAGCCTGGTCCACTTTGTTCCAAAAGATGCATTTTCGTGACCACACAAATATACCCCAAAAGCTGCTCCATTTATTAAAAAGGTCCCGCCTGTATCCCTTCAAAGTCCATCTGTCTCTAATGCAACCCCCACCCCCCCCCCATACGTTTATGAACGAAACGCAAATGGTACTCCAGTAGTTGGTATTATCTCCCATCCGATTGAATGTGACCCAAAGATGTTATTAAATTGCTCTATCAAAAGCTCAACAGAATCACAATATTGGCTTTTTTTTACAGCAGCAATGATGTATTTCCACATACATATACTGTACGTATGTCCACAAAGCAGTAGCATGGAGTAATAGCAGGCTTTTTTTATTTTTACTTATTGTCACTTCACATACTGAATTATGAGAACCATAATTATTGCTTTGTGGTGTAAAGCAGACTTCAAATTCAGCACTCTGCACAAAAACCATGAAGCTTAAAGTATTATCCCGGTCGAACGTTTATATATTTTACGATTAACAAATATTTTAGTAAGTAACGCTGTGAAGGAGGTCAATACATGAGCGTCGATATAGAGATGTAAAAATTGAGGTTCTACTTTAGAATGCTACGTTAGATGTCACACGGATGCATGACAAACTAAACAAATCTGCTGGTCTGATCACACGTCAGACGATTTGATGATAGCAAATATCAACATAGTGCTACAATATCAGGAGGTCATTTTCGAGAATAAAATAACATTAATCGTGCCAAATTTGATCCGATCGAGTCCTCGCGGAACAACACCGCTGCACGGATTCGTGGTTGCCTACACTACAGCAGCAGGGGTCGTGGAGACACATCATCAACGTAATGGTCCTCACAACCCGGGAAACGCTAGATAGTTAATGCTTCGAAAAATAGAAGCTTGTATATTTCAGTATTTCACCAGAGGGAAAGATGTGACTTTGGTAGCATTAAAAATAGTATTTTTTACAAATATTTTTGGCGCTTGTTTTGGACTATCCCACCACTCATTTGCAGCCTACAACAGCAGTCGGCTCCCAAAACCGAAAAAAATGAAATATTAATCCTGCACAGCAGCCAATGAAACCTAGCATGACAATGCTAAATACGCATCGGTTCCTTCTCAACACGACCTGGGCCGCGTGGACTGCTCCACAACACCTGGAGCGATTCTCCCATCTGTAGTCTCTAGTGCATACTGTATTTAAAACATTTCTTTTTGAAGCTCACATTAGATAGGTCATATTTATACACTGTACGTTTACATTGAACGAAACGTCATTGGAACCTTTTTTAAACATTTGTTTTCTATTTACTAAGTTGAATCATTCCGAGCTTCAACTGGCACAATAACACTGGTGCAACAGCAAGGAGTGAAAAGATGACAGCTGATGATCGAACCTCATTTGAGAAAGCAGGATACTGAAAAAACAGGTATGCACTGTTGAAGAACTCAGGACAAGGAGGACAGCAGAGTGTCCGCTTGTTCTGATTGGTGTTCCTTTGGGGGGGTGAGGAAGGATCCCGCACATCGATCATGTGGCAATCGGAGCCCACCCCCCTTCCCCAGACCAAAGCGCAGGGAATGGTGTAGCTATTTGGGTGAGCCGAAATCTCCACTCACATTACGGAGCAACTCTTCGCTTTCTCCTTCTTGAAGGTGGAGGAGAGGAGCTCGGACTTGCTGGGTAGGTGGAGCAGGCGTTTGGACAGCCGGCGAGTGGGGCTGGGTTTAGCCAGTGGTTGGAGTTTGTTGATGCAGGCCAGCGCTGCTGTACGGAACACGCTGTGGATGCTTTTCTCAGAAGTGAAGGCTGAGCATTCAAGATAAGCCTCTGCGCCCAATTGTTTGGCCATGGCAGAGCCCTACGATGGGAGAAGATGCAAAAACGTTTTGAGTGCCTAAAATAGCTTACAATAGTGCCGTAGGCAATGGTTGATATGAACAGAAAGTGACTGTTGGTACCTGCTCATGAGTGATGGGTGTTTGTTTCTGATTGGACAGCTCCATCAGTGTGCAGACATCTGTGCGAAGGTCTGTCTTGCAGCCGATGAGGAGTATACGAGTACTGGGGCAGAAATCAAGGATCTCAGTCCTCCACTGCAAACAGACAATAGGTTCCATCGTAAGTACACTATATGGAGAAAGGGGCTGCGTCCGAAATAGTGTATTGTGACAGTACAACCTGAATTTGAATAAGTACCTACCTTTCGGCCGTTAAAACAGTGCGAGTATGATTATAGTATGAGTAGTATGAATATATTTTGGATATACTGCGTCCGCCATGTTTTATGGTCATGTATGCTCTTTGACCTATGATGTATTAACAACATCCTACACGTGAGCGTTGATAGAAACATAGCTTAAAATTGAAGTTTTCCGCTATATTTATTTGATTTAATTTTGTAATTTGACCGTTGCTCAGCTCCCGTGGCATCATGGGATAGATAAGCGTCCATCCGATCCACACTCACGAATCTCGGCGGAAGACCATCCGGGTATTTCTCGCCTACTGTTTTTTGCATACTGAGGTTTCGGACGTACCATTCATGACCCCTACTCAATTGAATTGAATTGAATTTAATACCGCAGATCACAAAGAAGATATTTCAAAGAGAGTTGGTAACCAAACAGCAGTGACCCCCATTTACTTCTACTGTATGGACGCAAAACCAATGCAAGTGAATGGGGGTCAGTTAACAACGATCTCCAAAATATCTTCCATTATGTTCTGCGGAAGAAATAAAGTCATACAGGTTTGACATGTAGAGAAAGTGAGTAAATGATGACAGAATTTTCATTTTCTGTCAACTATCACTTCTCTAAATTGAATTGAAGGATTAGGGTCGTGATTTGGTTTTTAACGGTAATCTTATTACCTTCTTAAGTCCACTGTCGAAGATATCTTGACGGCTGATGTCAAAACAGAGCAGCACTGCATCGGAGTCGCTGTAGCACAGGGGCCTTACGTTATCATAGTATGGAGATCCTGAAACAAGAGAGGAAAGCATTAATGACGGGGTTCATGTGCAAGTTAACCAGCCGACTGTGAACATAATCTCCTACTTATATGACATCACTATTATGGCATATTTGTTTGTGGTCCATAATTGTCTTTTTCTCATCCTCAAAAGTACTCAAGTATTTCCACTTTAGTCTCTTTAGGCCAGAGTTCCAGTACAGAATACATCCGCGGTCAAAAACGAGAGGTAGATCGTCCCCGTTCCACACTTCATTTCAAGTCCGATCACCTCATATCCTCACTTCCTGTTAAAACCTTCATCCTCTCACTGCTCGCCCTTTTGGCATTTTAAAGGAGAAGAAAACGACTATTGAACTCTAAATCCTCATTGATCTCTCCTTCTCATGCTCTCCTTCCATTTATTCGGTATATTATGCAACTGGAGAGATAGGGCTGGGGCAGGCAGTTCTTCCCATCTCACTTAGAATCCTTAAGTAAGCCGCCCACCCCCCGTGCTCCCCCTACACGTATGCGATACCTCCAGTCCCCTCTGTTTCCACAGCAACAGCCTTGGAGTCAACCATCTGCAAAGCGCCGTCCTCCTACCCTGCTATAAAGGCGTCCGTTAACTGCCTATCAATCATGTGATACAGAGAAGTACCCACCCACTTGGTTCCATGGAGCTGGGGAGCCTTATATGCCCAAGTGAAGCCAAGTCTGGATGAATTCTGCCTCTTCTAATGAGAACCTCACAGGTAAAAGATTTCACTTAAAGCTGAAGGGGTGTTTGCATGAGTCAGTGAATCAATGCCCAATCTCAACCGGGGATTCTTAGTTGCAAAATGGATTGTTGTTGACTATTTTTATCAATTTGGCGGATTCTTTCGTGCAAAGCATCTCATTCAAGATGCATGTTTTATGTATTCCCATGACTGTGCCATTATTTAAAGAGGTTTACACAAAGTCACAAAACACTGTCAGGCCAGTAATGGGCTTGTGTTTAAAAAATAAACAAACAATATATTGACCCCCATCATCAATATATTGACTTTTGCCTCTCAGTTCTTTATGCTTAATAGTGTAATGACTTAAAGGGATAGTTCACCCAAAAAATGTAAATCCTGTCATCATTTACTCACCGTCAGATTTTTCCTAAATCTGTATATATTTCTTTGTTCTGCTGAACACAAAGGAATATATCTGGAAGAACGTCAGTAACCAAACAGACCTCATCCCCCATTGACTCCTATAGTATTTATTTTCCACACTATGGCAATAAATGGGGGACGAGATCGGTTTAATTACTGACATTCGTCCAGATATCTTCATTTGTGTTCAGCAGAACAAATAGATGTTTACAGGTAAGTTTACAGTAAAGAATGACAGAATTGTAATTTTGGGAAAACAGTTCCTTTAAATAGACAGTTTAAACACAGTTTTTATGTGGTTGCAAAATATTCGATTTTGAAAAAGTTTGCAGCTTTAATGCAGCGTTAATGAATCGACAACACTAGTACTAGTAACTCTCTCCGTCTTCCTACACTTTAGATTTTTTTATGTGATTCCTTGATAGAAGAACAAATTTGGTAACATCATTTTATTATTTTTGCAAATACATGTCACATATTGGTAAAAATATTATAATCGGATATTTTTTACATTTTGTTGATTTAATGGAAATTCATTCATTCCTTCACACAAAGCTCACGGGTTATAAGGACAACAGGGCAGATATCAGTCTGAAAACCACACTGCAGACATACCTGCACCCTGACACAGATAATTTCCTCTCTCTCTCTTTCTACCAGAATGGGAAGTCACGGACACACAGACAAGGGCGTGAGGCTGCATTCAACTGCTACTGATCTAAATGCAGCAATCGATGAAGATGTACACCAGGGGGACTGAGAAGCAATTTCAATTATACTTGACAAATGACACATCCCAGCCGCCAGAGAAAAAGACAGCAAGGCTAATGCCGAGGTCTCACCTCTAAAGACCAACCCTACCGTGTTCCGATTATGTTATCGTATAGAGGCTTGGAAATAACTGCGTAAATAGGGGTGATGACTATAGTTTTGCCAGTTGGCAGTTCTTTGCATGAATTTGATAACATCCACTGTCTTCTTGAGCCATTTTTACACTGCAAATGTAAAATTAAAACAATGTTTTATATTCAATGTTAAATATATAAAATATAAATACAGAAATGTAAAATGCACAAAAAGAAAAATTACTGTTAAATATGAAATATTATTAAAATAGAAAATAGTGTATATTTTCATTTCATGACAATAAACAAAGTTTTTCCAAAGAAATAGAAGTTCTGTAATATTTTATTCACCATCATATCATTGAAAATCTGTATATGATTGTAAAAAACACTATAGACAATGTTTTGAGAAATGTCCCAGTTGTTTTATGTACATACAAGTCAACGGGGGCCTGTGTTGTTTAGTTACCAACATTCTTCAAAATATATTATTTTGTGTTCTGAAGAAGACAACGATGATACAGGTTTGGAATGACATGAGGGCGAGTAAATGATGAAAGAATATTTGGGTAAACTATCCCTTTAAGGGTGCTCTGTTGCTTCATATACCCTTACACAGAACCTACGCAGCATCAGTAGGGTCTGAGATGGGTCAGAGCAGTCTTTACACAGAATTCCTAGTCTGAGTTAACAGACGGAAGATTTGCGATGCATGAAATCAAAGGGGGAAAAAAGAGCAGTGGACCGCTGCCACAAACGCACTAAATGTTTTTTGTGTGTAGATCCAAGCCCTGAAGCAAACCAGCTAGGTTGAAAAGTGGGCCAGCGTCTGCATGTGATTGATACGAGATGGTCTTTCTGTTGGGCACAGAGAGAGTCTTCTGAAAAGAACAGATGGAGGTGGAGTGGGCTGCTTTTGTGTGTCATTCAGACAAAAGCCATGGTTCATCGCAGCGCATTCCATCTGCTGAACCCCTTCAACGAATTCATGAAGAAACCTATGGGTGTTCACTAGCGTATCCAAAATATGGAACATAATGATTATCTGTCATGCAAGTGAGACGATGATGTATAACTTTCATGTTACCAGTCACACTGGGTGCCTTAGGAGAGCAGCTAATATTTATGCATACACAGCATAATGCAAATCTTATCCTGGGTAAAGTGGTTAAAATGCCACCTGTACATTAATGTTCACAGTATATAGCCTTCTGTATAAATTGTTCGTAGTACATACCGACTGTCATATTTTCATAGTACATGCCCATTGTAAAGTACTTTCCTAATATTGTATTCTGTATTTATTCACACTGTATATCCTGCGCTAGCTAATTGCACTTCTGGTTAGACCTAAACTACATTTCGTTACACTGTACTTATATATGTGTAATGACAATTAAGTTGAATCTAATCTAATCTAAAAATGCAGTCAAACTGAAATGACCTGCTTCAAGTGATCACGTACATGATACAAAAAAACAACATTCAACCCAAAAGTACTGAAAAGATGCCAGAAAGGTGAAAATATTTCTGCTGCACAAAACGGTGTTATCACATCACTACACATTCAAAGACAGTTCTCATTCCAGATGACTTAGGGCGGTTTCACATTAGCACTTTTGGTGCTCACCCTGGGTCAATTTACGTCAGAGTTTAGTTCGTTTGGATGTCAACACTGTCTTCCGAACCCTGGTGCGCAACCACTAACCGTACCTGAGTCTGCTTAAAAAAGGGAGGTCTGGGGTGCGGTTCATGTGAACTCCAGTACGGTTTGCTACTGATATGAACGCAATGGTACCAAATCGCAAGAAGTGAACCGCTATTCATGTATGCTAATTTTACTCACTTTTCTGACGAGCGTGACTGACGCGCTCCAAGCAGAGAGCTGTAAATGTGTTTTCTGTTCGCCTTCAGCATTGTTAAGAGCACTTGCAGTACATTCATAAGACAGACTGAAGTTCTGTTATGTACTGAAGCTTTGAAAACAAAACTAGCGGTTCAAAAACGTGAATGTACAAATGTGAAGACAGCAATGTTACGCATTTTGCATATTTTGTTTGGACCAGGCAATCAAACTAAATGTGAAACCAACCTTAATGAGATTTTCCAAACGGCATTTATGCGGCCTTGAAGGACCCTTCGCCAAGGGGACACCATTTTGTAGGGGCGTTCCAAACGAAAGTGAACACCTGAATCTCTTCGCTAAGGGCCCTTTCAGAAGTCCGTTAGCGAAGGGTAAATGCCATGGTCACTTCAAGGAACTGAGTTCTGTTTGTGATCCGGTGATCTTGGATTACGAGTTCTTGCGACGCATTGTGAAGCAAATATGGTGCAGGATTTTGACTTTACCCACAAATGTAAGTAGTATAATAATTTTGTTTGTAATTGTTTTACACAATTTTGGTCAGCTATAAATGTGATTACAATTTTATTTTATAGGAAAGTATGTTTAATATGTGTAAAAATAAAATAGCAATACATAGCAGCTAAAGAAAGCTACTTGTTTATAGGTTTGTTTTTTCATATATTCCCTTCATAAATACCAAGTGGAGGGAAAGAAAAAGGGGAAATAAGACATAATAAGAAGTATTAAAAATGTTGTTTATTTTCAACAAACGAGCACTGGATTCGTAGTGCATGTGTGGCGTTGTCAAGGTAACATTTGGCCAGTTCCTTCCCTTTGTGAGGGGAGTTCCAAACGCATACAAAATCTGCAATCTGAGTTGGGAAAAAAGATACTCAATGATCCTTTAAGTGTGAACAAAACAGTATCATTCAGAAAATTGGATGGTATCATCAAGTTTAGCGCAGATCAAATGGCTGACTTATTTAATTATAAACACCACGTTCTCCTCAAATCGGTGGGAATTGCTCCACACTGCCAGGCTCGTGTAGATGCGAGCGGGGGGCTGAGAGAGGTCAACGTTCACAAAGGAGCCTGAAGAAAGTGAAAGCCTCTGTTCTTTATCTCATTAGAGATTATGGGAACAAAACCTGGAGAATTCTCCATGGCACCCCCACCCATTCCACTACAATCCCATAGCTGCAGAGATTCCTTCCCCCTTTCATTGAGAGGCTGGCCATGACCCCTCAGGGAATACCCCCTTAAAAGGGCCCAACGTAGAGCTGCAGTGGTATTTCCTCATTGTCGCTTGTCATCAACTTCCAATGGTCACCAGAGAGCTCATTAATCTATTGGCTGATTTAATGTGCTAATGGAGCATTATTTCACTTGCATCACCTCGCACGTTCATCCCATACTGATGCAGCGGAATTTATATTTGCAGAAATGCACATCCATCAGCATAATAGCAAACACAGCGTCATCCAAGCTAATAGCTCAATGCACATTAATCATAGCCTCCATATTAGGAATACAGCGGCCATCTTCTAAGAGCCTACAGCATTTCCTGATTAAGTGAGAGGTTTGATTTTCACCTGAACATTTTTCTGAGCTCTAAAGAAAGCATTTCTGAAGCCCAATGATATGTTCATTTCAGTCAATGGGAAGAAACTAAGACTAATATGAATTTCAAACATGGAGTAGAGCAGAGCTACAGGGCAAAAGTTATTGGAAATAAATGGAAAATTCTGCAACCCACACGAGCTTTGCTTATTTGTACATTTATGCATTGGCTGCCACTTTTATCCAGCGCATTCGGTTCCCAGGGATCGAACCCTTGACCTTTGTGTTGCTATCACAATAAACTACATTAAAGTGATGATGGTCCACCCCAAAATGAGAATTGTGCCATTTTTTTACCCTTATCTGATCCACATTTTTTGGGACTTTTTCTTCTGTGGAACACAAAAGAAGTGAATCCAAATGTAAAAATGAACGATGATTATAAGGAAACGCAGAATTCAAATTCATCTTTTAAAAAGCAAGCCATGAATTTGGCTTGGATCAAATAGAAATAACTCAACATGTACCGACAAGAATTTGAAAAATTTCCACAAATTTTTTGATTGTAACAAAATATTAAAGGGATGGTAAAAATCTGTCATCATTTTTTCCACCTATAAAAGGATATTTGAAAGAATGTCGGTAACCAAACAGGTCTCATCCCATAATAGCTCAGTAAATGGGAATGAGATCTATTTGGTTTCTGACATTCTTTCAAATATCTTCATTTGTGCTTAACAGAACAAAGAAATGTATATACAGTAGGTTTGGATCAATCTATGGGTGAGTAAATGATGACAGACTTTTCATTTCTGGGTTTACTATCCCTTTCATTCTGTATCACAAAATAACAATTCAATATAATATAATATAATAAAAGCAGATAAACCCAAATGAATATATATCAAAAGCATTCGGCTTTACTAAATATTTGACTTGTTCAAATACCTACAAATTTTAAAGCAAGCAACCAGTTAGACATAAATATGGTTGCGTTTCCACAGTACCAGCAACGATTAACGGCTTAAACTGGATGAAACTGTGCATCACCCTCTCGTTCCCATACGAACCCTCACTCATCCCCTTAAACTGCACTCTTCCTCTCAGCTGGCTTGTCTCCAAGCAGAGTAATCAGATCAAACACAGGGCTATGGCATCTTAACAACATATCTCATTCAGCCTTTTAATATCTATAAAGAACCCCAGCCTTATTGCCTACCCCAAAAACGTATGTCGATCCCACTTGTACAACAGACAAATAGATGATTCAGCGAGTCGCACGTTACTGGGGGATAATTGTGATCCTGACGTTGAACTGCATATAGCACACATCCTAAAACACATGATCATGTCTGTCATTTCCTGGAGATGCTTGCTGATGTGAGACGAGCAGACGGACAAAGAATGTTGTAATCAGGTCAATAGCTACACCAGGAAACCGTGGGGAGATATGAACTGCCTCAGTGACCATGCGGACTCATTATAATCTACTGACTTCATAAGGAAACTAATTGAAAGACATGACTATGAGTTCCCTTGACTTTGCCATCGCAAGTATCATTCATTAGCATCCAGCTACGAACTTTGTGATGCCGTAGGCAATTCCGTGAAAATGTCAACCTTACAACAAAAAACGTTTTTACCAGCGGTTTTTACTATGGTAACAGCACAGATTTGAACATTTGGTGGTTTAAATACACGTGTGAGATCTCTCTTCAAATTTGTAAAGCATTTGTTTTATTTTTAGTGCATGATTTTTCATAGTCTGGAAAGTGACATTTTCAGGATTGTCACATCCATAACGCCACATATTCCTCATAAATGGACACATGAAAATAAATATAAAGTAACTATTTTATTTTCCATAAAGAGGCATACCTTCTCCATTCATTGAATATTATTGCTTCAGGATCGTGCATTTTACTTTACAGAAATACTACAAAAATGTATCGTCTTCCAAGAATCGCGTCCTTTTATTGTCACATCCATAACGCATGTTTATTTCCCTTTTCTAAACAGAATTGTTTAACATAGATTGAGATTTTATGATGGCTAGACTCAATCAAAAAGGGTTCAGTAAAATATAAAAAAATGGATGGATATAATCGTAACAAATTAATTCTCTGAGCATTTTTATGTCACGTCCATAACACAAAATGTCACGTCCATAACGCTGGAATTGCCCTGATACAGCCTGGGTGTCTACTTGACTACAAAACTGAAATCTTATCCTCCACATAAATGCAAAAAGTGTAATATTGAAAACAGCCGCTTGCAATTGCAATACATGAAGACTAGGGGAACAACATTCAGCATTCTCTTCACATCACACTAGCTCACTTCAAAGGGCATTTTAGTACACCATTCCAGCACATTCTCACGTATTTTGATGTCATTTTTATATGCCATCACTAATATTCTTCATACAGTATTTAGATTTCATGTCAAGACTCTATTTACGTTTCAGCTTCCATAACAAATAAATAATAATGTTCAATAAATTTAGCCATTTTAATCTTACCTGACGTGTCCCATAAACTCAGTTCAACGCGCTGATCGTCTAGCTCGAGACAGGCCGTGTAGTTCTCAAACACCGTGGGAACATACGTCTGTGGATGCAACATGTAAACAGTGATCAACATGTATGATGCCGACGAAAGATGCTTACATGTAACATTTTATAATTCACATAGAAAACATATAATAATACGGTTGCTTTCCTAAATTATCACATAGAATGACTAAACCACCTGATTGTGATAAAATAGTGAATAACATAACTTAATTGGTTAAAAAATATACCGTTACCCATCAATGTAAGAATAAACCAAAAAGTATAACTATTAGGATAATAAAGATTTGAATGCGAAGAGACTGTCGTTAAAATTCATTCCTGGCTAATATTAACCTCGAATGCTCTCCTTTTGCATAACAGTTTTAAATTACGGTGGAAATCACGAACGTAACAAATCGTTTTGACTCAAATACATAGGCTACTTCTTTAAATTAAAGGCTGAAATAGTTTACTGACCTCTGGATAACAATCCTTCGCCAGAACCTGTAACATCGCAGTTTTCCCGCATTGAACGTCCCCAACCAGCACCAGTTTACATCTGACAACCAGCGGCTGTGCATTTCTTCGTTCTTTCATGGTTTTCGATATCTACTGACTAACCGAAACAAAAAAAAAAACGAAAAAAGACAAAATAAAACACGAAGATGCGCGAATGCAATGTCTGCCTAACTACGCACCAACCTACAATCAAGCCTGCAGTGGATGTGACTGAACCGAAGACTGCGGATTTATATTTGCCTCACAGCAGCCAATCAGCGTGCAAACAGCTCGTGACGTCTCACATCCCACTCTATCCTGAAGCGTATTTCCCCGACCTTTTGGGAAACTTTTATTCATTCTGATCTAATGAAAAATGCCTTAAAATTCCTTTGTAATGATACATTTTCTCTTTCAAAATAAATTTCCGATTACGCAAGAGTTATTGTATAAGATTAATAATATAGTATATGAAAATAGCTTTTTATAATATTATAGGCTACTCATGCGTTACCTATGTTTATATCTTGAGCTCTACCTCGTGCAGACTAAGTTATGTTGCTTTCCAGCTATTACATGTAGCCAATATTTTGGTATCTCTTCTGCGGAGTAATAATGTAAATTGTTAAAAGTCATTAATTTAGGCTGGCCACATACAGGAGGACAATAGTTTAACTTCTATCCCTTGTCTTAACAACGTTGCTTTAACCTTATATGTGACCCTGGATCACAAACCAGTCTTAAGTAGCACGGTAACATTTTAGGTAAAAGCCAAATATACATTGTATCGGTCAAAATTATTGATTTTTCTTTTATGCCAAAAATCATTAGGGTATTAAGTAAGATCATGTTTCATGAAGATATTTTGTAAATTTCCTATCCTAAATATATAAAAACTTTACTTTTGTGATTGGATGGCCTGCTACTGTGCCTCTGACCAACAACTTTAAAGTCCATTTTCTGAATATTTAGATTTTTTTGCAGCTCTCAGATTGCAGAGTTTTAAACGGTTGTATCTCACCCATTTATTGTCATATGGTAACAACCCATCGGTAAAAGTCTTTACTTTTCAGATTGTTCCAAAATCTCAATTTTGAGAAATTGACCCATAATACTGGTTTTGTTGTCCAGGGTCACAAATGATCCTTCAGTAGCAATTTACTTCACATAGAACGTCAAGTGTGGTCTTGTTTCATTGCTGTGTTTGCTTTTTATATATCAAGATAGTAACAACCTCAGGTGTTTCAACACTGTCTAATATTTTACTGGAAAGTTTTCCGCATGACTTCTCATAAAAATTCCCTTGACTCAAACTGAATAACATTCGATGTTTACACGATTTACTGACGGGATTATTACTCATTGATCCCTGTCTGTGTTTGTTTTGGACACACTGAAGCTTAGTTATTGATGGCTGTGAGGACACAAGTTTATTGGCCTGATGGGGCAGTCCGGCATATCTGCCCTGAGGGAGTCTCAGAAGAATACAGTGCTCTGTAAGATCAGATACACAGACTCTGACACCTTCAAGGTTACTTTTGTATGTTAAACACTTTTAAGAATGCATGCTGGGAAGAATAGACCTAAAGCAAACATTTCTCACCTTCCTTCCCCGCTTACAAAATTCAATTATTTCTCATACAGAAGTTCTTCAGCACATTCATTTTGCCGATTTGATTTATTGCAGTCATAATAGATTGCATGCTTGTTTCTATATTCTCATGAGACACATCGATCTAACACAGCAAATGTCCCTTAGAATACACAATGTATGGTTGAATCCTCTGTCTGGGAAGATCTTTTTATCATGCCGTATGAAGCAGTTAGGGATGTTATGGATGAGGAGTCTTGTATGTGCTGCAAGGGTGGAGACCCCATGAAGTATGTATGAGAGAAGAATTCCCTTGCTGTAGAGCAGGGCATAATGCGCAGGGAAGCAGGTGGAGCTGAATAAACAACATCTCCAAGTGCCACCTCACAATCTGCTGCAGGAGACGGAGGAAGGAGGTGTCAGGAGGTACTATTCAACCTCTGAGGTTCATGGTCACAACGATATTTTACTTGTGGGTATGTAAAAAAAACTGACAAAACCGTGATTTCATCAGTGTTTTCACATAAATACCAATATTTATTATTACCAATATTTAAACATCTTTCTGTCGATTTAGATCACATCATATACATACTGTATAACTATTAGTAAGTAATTTA
The DNA here is from genome assembly GCA_008369825.1 of Triplophysa tibetana. Classification (NCBI taxonomy): domain Eukaryota; kingdom Metazoa; phylum Chordata; class Actinopteri; order Cypriniformes; family Nemacheilidae; genus Triplophysa; species Triplophysa tibetana. The sequence goes on along the minus strand of CM017912.1, from coordinate 17,379,178 downwards.
GCATTTAATCAAATGTTTTGTAAACATTGGTCAAAACGACTTGTGATGTAAAGTGCATTCTCATCAGGGAGGTCTATCACATGCGTGTTCAGTACATGTACAAACACAAAACTATTGATTTAAAAGAACATACCAAATGACCAACATACCAAATGATGAACATCCTATAAATATAGAACAACAAAATGTTCTATACTTATCAGGGAGGTCTGTCACATGCGTATTTAAGGATAGCGGTTTTTAAGAATTCCTGCATATTCGGACAAACTCTTTGTCTTCAAAGTAATCAATTCAATTATGTTCATTTAGCATCATTAACCACAGACAATAGGGCTATTAACACATTCATGTCCATCCTCCTAATGGCAATATCCTTTAATGATGTGTGAATTCCCTAATTTGCTTCTGAAAGGACCTCTAGGACATCATGTTTGGTTACACACGTAAGTTAATTGCTGTTGCAAGTTCATTGAAAGTGTCATAATAACCAGAATTACGTTGTTACAAACTCTATGCTGTCTGTATATGTGTTATATTTTCATTCTTTCGTTCTATACGTAGGATGTTCTTCATTTGGTATGTTCTTTTAAACTAATACTTATTTGTTTGTACATGTACTGTACACCAGCTGAAAAAGAAGAAAACAAGCTTGTCATTTCTCTACTTTGTGCTGTTTTATATGTGCTGATGTTCAGTGAGAGATAAACCCTCGCGTGTGACAGATGGCTGTGTCATTCGAAGATAAAAATGAAAGCATTATAGCGTCGGCCTTTCTGGGAGGAAATGGAGCATGGAGAAATGAAGAGAAGTAGCATATGGAAACAGCAAAGCCCATTTGTTCTGGGGCACGTGTGGATCTGATAAACAGCACGATGGGGTCAAGAGAATCTGTGGAATTGCTCTCTCGAATTTTGCAGTTTGCTCACCAAGCCGTGTCTGGTTCCACGTCTCTCTCTCATTACTGAAATCCCTCTTTGAGCTGTGTTACAGGGTCGTTACGGTCTGATGACAGGGGATGTCGCACTATAGGGCGTATTGGGCCACACCGGTAATCATCTCTTGGTAAAACACCAGCAGAGAGAGAAAAGAGAGGTAGAGAGACTCCGAAACACCCCCTGACCTACAACCGCCCACTTGCACCAGACAGAAACACAGCAGGCAGCTAATTAGCAAGTGCTAATGAGATCCTGTGCCAGGGTGACCCGCACTCAGAAGCGCAGGGGAAGTGTGGAGGTACGGTGTAGGTGCTTCACGGTGCTTGTAAACACAATTACAAACAGTCTTGACGTGCTTTGGTACTCAAAACGGCAACAGCAGATGTTTTAACATTGCATTCTTTATGTGCTGCAGTAATTAGCATTTGTAAATTATATCATTATCATATATTATAGTTTCAAGCACAAATCCGGGTGTTTGGTTTGGTTTGACCCCCTTTCTTTTTTCATGTGGCATTTTGAGGAGATGGTGTACGGTATGGTGATTTTACGGTATGGTGAAGTTCTTGTTCACACACGACTGGTATATTTGAACTATTTTTATAAAAATATTAATCAGTGACATACCTATTCAAGCCCCCCTTTTATGCTGTTCCTGTTTTTGTTTCATAGTCAATGTTTGTGGTATATAGTGGATCCACAAGATTTTAAATCAATACAGCAACATGTGTGATGTTAAATACTTAACAGATGTTTACTTTATCCCAATTAGAAGCAACATAATAGAAAAACATGTTACTCGAGGCTTTCTTACAATAAAGGTGCTAAATATTAAACAAAGCATAGGCCTGTATTGTTAATATTGATCGTTTATCTTCTGTCATTATATATATTTAGCCTATCATTTATCAACATTACTAAAAGGAAAAGTCTGTAATAAGCGTGAAAAACAATTTACATTATCTTTTTTTGAACACCACACAAGGGTTAAATGCCTTTGCTCTACAATTTCCCAGCAAGTGCTCATGCACTGCCATCTAGTGGACATTTGATACACTGTAAAAATTGTTTCGACATAAAAAGCCATATTACCTGGCTACCTTAAAATTTTGAGTTAATTTAACTTAAAAATGTTATAGTCTTCAAATTTTTAATGCAGCCTGGTAACAGGTTACATGTGGATTTAGTAACATTTAAATGATTTAGTAATGATTTAGCATTCTTTAAACATTATGGACCGGTTCCATAGCCATAGCCTAAACAAGGACTATGTTTAAGTTAATTTGGCTATTTAAGTCGTTTTTATTAAAATTGCAATAGAAAAAAACCTTACTCATGACAATCTCGAAACAAAACAATGACATTGACATATTTAAAAATATGTCAGGGTAAGTTATTTGCAGTTAAGACAGCTCAAATTCATTTTAGTATGGGACTAGTCTTAAGCTTGGTCTCTGAAACCAGGCTCCAGTATTTATCAACATTAAAAGATCTCTGGTGCAGAAATTATTTCTGTTTAGAGGTGGGAAATATCCGGGGTGTCTTTAATGAGGCATTAGCACACACTTTGTGACTGATTTTCAAATGTTCTTACTAAATGAAACTTGAATGATTAAGGAAATTACACAGAGAGAAGCAGAAAACATGATGTTTCTTTCCTTTTTAATTATTTTCTTTGTTTCTCAGAAGCACAAAATATTCTGTTCAGCATCAGGTACTTTTCAATTTTGTCTTTTATCAGAACTTAGTGCTGGGTCAGTGTTGTCACATTAGTACAATGTTACAAATAACTCTATTGGAAGATGGTTTACACACTTACAGTGCATTTATTGCATCGTAAATCAAACCAAAGGATAAAATAGTGCAATCATATTGATTTCCCTTTATTCTGTGATAGACCTTTGTTATTGTCTTCCTCTTTCCTCTTGTGTGGCATACAGAACAGTTAACTGTGGTGCAGAACAACATAAATATCTAATAAAATATACAATCAGCAATTCAAATCTACTTTGAAGACCCAAAGACATTGTTCTTGACTGTACAAATGACCTGGAAGAACATCAAGCATATTTCTCATTGGGAAGAGCTCGTTTTAGTGGTCACTGTTATTGTGCTTTAAAGCTTGCATGTTGCTTTTCAAACCACATAACTTGATTTAAAAACGCGCCTTATGTAAACCAAACAGCAAAAAAGATTAAGCATGGTCTCAAATAAAAGGTTTTGTACAATATAAGCAAATAATATTACATTTGTACATTTTCAATTAATAAAGCTTATTATTTTGTTTGTGCTATTCTAGGCAAATGACTTTTAGTGTGCAAGATTTTCAAGCAGTTTTTTGATGGGTTATATTTATCTTTTTCTGGCCATTGTATCGCTTTTATTAAGTATACAGTGAAGTGGTTTTCTACAAATGGCTGTAAAGTTTGTCATGCATAGTTATGATTCGCAATGTACAATGAGACTGCATGTGCATGTATGCCACGAGTAAAATAAGTGATCTTTAAGATAAGAGATTGTCTTGCAAATAAGTAATTCTGAATAATGTGTAATAACTTGTTGCGGTGTTGTTTTACGGAAGAACAGCAAGCAAGAACACAGCAGCAGATGTGTCATCAAAATCATCACTTATCATGCAAATAAGTGTCTATGCGGGAAGGATAAAAAACGATCCGATTTGTGAACAAATCATTGTCTGGATGATTCTTTCACGACATCACAAGTTCCTTCAAATAATCTCCTGAATGCACCAAAAACAGGAGATCAAATCTACTGTACAGCTTTAGAAGATTTTTAGCACACTAGTTGAAAGGACAGCTTGAAAACCTTTCTGATAATTGAATGGTTATTTTTCTTCCTTGCATGTTTGAAAGATCCAGTACCAATTCCCTTGCATGGGAAAGAAAGCCCACTACATTCTCTATTAAATTGTAATTTTGTTTTCCAGAAGTTAAATGGAAAACTAAGTTAAAGGAATGAAAGTAAATAAAGAATTTTTGCAAATTCTTGTAAAAGGGTTTTAAACATGACCACTAGAGGTCACTCAAAACAATTAGTATAAAGACGGTAATATTGTTCAATGATGCTGATCACTGCAACAGTGGGAAAACATTCACGTGGTCTACTTTTACTCATCTTATTGAAATGATGAAGTTGATGTGGTTGGAAATATTGATGAATGTCTAGTTGACAAACAGTTTCACCGACAATGTCCAATATAAACAATGATGAAACTGGAAAGATGCAGTTTTATTTGCATCTTTATCTGTTAAATGAATCTTATAAGGTAAATAAAAGAGGTTTTCAGTCTGAAATTGTCTTATTATTTACTTATATTTATCTTACTTTTCATTTTTGTGTGAACTGTTCCTTTAAGCAAAGTGTATTTGACTATAGTGTTCTTTCAAAAAATGAAAACTATATAAAAAAAGATTGTAGGAGGTGGAGGTTGAGTGAGCTGACTGGCAGTTGTGGGGGTTCATGTTAGTTTTATAGGGCACCTCTGTGGGAAAACCGTGAGAGATCTCTGATGTCAGTGCCAAAGAGACACCTGGGATAAAAACAGGAGATTTGTAGAACCTGCCGGACAAACGGGACCACCGAGGGGCTCCAGAACACCGTTTATCTCGCTGTGGGTTTCAGTGTGCAATACTACAAATGATCTCTCGATGGTCTACCATAACTTACAATTGGTCTAAAGGAAGCCCTGCACATTAAGGATGCTTTCAGGTCAATCTGACCCCATTAATACGCAGTTTAAAGGGGGTGCATTCTTGCGTTCAGAAACAAGATTGCTTTCTTATTGTGTGTGGCTAGCACCGTTGCTTATAAGGGGATTCATTTTAAGATGGTTTTACTGTGCAAACTGTCTAACAGCTAAAGGCATCTCATCATAACCCATCTTTGCATCAGATCAGTCGAGCGTGTGTATCTGAGAAATTTTATTTGTGTGTTTGTGTCGGCTGAAGGCCTGCAGCAGAGTGGTCCTGAGATGTTGAGGACGACACGCGTGTTAGTGCAGGGAAAGGGGGCGTGACCTCACAGTGAGGTTGGGATTGGTCCAATTCCTCGCAAGCCCTCATCTTTATCTCCATCCGTCCACTCCTCTTCTTTCTAATCGGTGGGGAGCTGCTTTGAGCCCTCATATCATTCTGGGGCAGTGAGTGGCTGGCCTTAGAGGAATATTCTGGGGGTCTTTCTGGAATGTTTTGTTTTACTCAGACCACTCTGTAAGAATCATGACGTGAAGGAAGAGATCATCATGGGTTAGGTGCCCTGTGGTGACAAGCTTAGTTTATTTTGTAAAAACTGTTTTGACTGCAGAATGTCACGATTGACCAATCAGAATCAAGCATTATTTCATATTTGATTTAATACTCACCGTTATTCGTGGTAGTGCTCATTCAATTAGTTCCTGCGTCTCTGAGAACTAGGAGAAGATGAAGCGGTTAAGAAATCGTCATTGCAGATGTGATATGGCAACATTTATAAACTCACCTGTTGGCTAGAGTTGGCTGAGGGCGGGGTTACCACATTTTGCTCCACCACAGGGTTTATAGGGGCGGAACCTGGAAGGTGAGTGGCCCGCCAGTATATTTCCAAATATTCTGCTAAGTGTTCACAAGCGTCTTCTAACTGATTCTCATCCAGAATGACGTCAAACATTTCCTGAAGACGGAAGTGGTGAGGCATACAGTAATGATGCAGAAACTGCAGGACCAGCACTTTAGCTATATGTGTGTACATTAATAAGAGCTTTGTATGTTTACAGTCTGCAGGACTCACTGGTGGGCACTGCACAAGTTTATCTCCTGCCATCATTTGTACGTTGAGATGTTTGCTTTGAGATTTCCCTCTGGATTTAATGAGTCTTTGAAGGACCTGGTGTAGAGTGACAGTGAGAAAATGAGAAGCACTTATGGAAGTTTTGCTTAAAAGGCATTTACTTAGTGACCTATACATCTATATTAGAGTTACGTAGAGCTATGTTGTTTCAGGTATGTAAAACGTTTTTCAGAGAAATCACCATAAAAGGTACTTGTGGACAATTTAGAGCTGTAAAGAAAATATTGGTGCATAATATTTTCGGGTTACTTTCACTTTGGGAAATTTTAAGCTCCATAAATAAACTTTCTTTTAAAAGACTTTAAAGATCCAAAAACACAGACTTCATATTACTCAATACTTTATTTAATTTGTTTACTAACAAAGTTCAACATGCATCTCATGAGAATTCATTTTCACTTTCTGTCGACTTAATAATAAACATTGAAATGTTCACTCATTGTTTAGTCTCATAGTACTAAAAATGTATTATAAATAATTTATAATTATAAATTTGTTTAAAAGAATTTTTAATGGACTTTAATTTTTTAAGGGTAAAAACTCTTAATTTAAGTGGAAGTTTATACATATTTTTTAAACATTTCTGTTTAATTAAATAAAAGAACATTTTGGCAAAATTATTATCTAAAAAACGTATACTTAACAAAACATTTTTTTTTAGAAATGTTGCCTTCACAATAAACTGTAGTTTAAGTTGAGGCACCAAAATGATTGATTGAAAATTAATAGAAACTATTTAAATAAAATATAAATAACTTTAACTAAAATAAATTTGCCTTTAAAATAATGCGATAATAAAAATAACATAAAAATGACAAATGGACAATAACAAAGTGGCTAAAATTAAACTAAAATGAATATGAAAAGAAAAAATATTAAAATAAAAGCTAATTACAAATATGAATATTTCAAACAAATACTTTAATAATTCTGTATTAGACAAGGGTGAACATTTTAATCATTAATTATCATAATCAACATAATAATTTGTTTTTTAATAGACACAGACACATTTATTGACTGGATGAAAAATGCTGTACCTTTGGAGAAGACACTTTCACATAGACTATAATGGGAGCGAGTGAGGTCTTGAGAAGCTGTGCGGGGTGGTTAATTGTATCTGCATCCAGGACCACCAGCTGCAGGCTTTTAGCCAGCTCAAATATTCTCTCAATCTCACTCTGCACCTCCGCTGAGAAAATAATAAAATAACGAACAAATATTTTATAACTCTTTATAATAATGCTCCGTGTAGCCTAACTCCAGTATAATGTCACTCACCCAGACTGGATCGCGTGTTAGACCTTTCCATAATAGCTTTCTTATTCAATACAGATCGCTTGGCCAGAGACAGATCTGCAGTTACCCGTGTGATAGAGATCCTGCCAGGAGACCACAAACCAACAAAACCAACAGTACTACTTGGTACAAAACAAAAGTCAGAATTTACATCAAAAGCTTTTCCACTTACCTCCCATCAAACCTGTGCTTCAGGAAGTCAAACAAGGCTTTCTGCATCATATCCGTTACCTGCGCAACAAGACATTGTAAACATAGTGTCTAAAATGTTACATGTGAAATGAACCAGGAGATTTAGGTCATGAGGTATTAATAGTGTTAACGTTCAACCAGTCATTTTGTTGTCCAGGGAATCAAGGAGAAAATAAAGGAGTCCTCTGGCAGTGATTTGAAAGAAGAGCTATATATAATGTGGTTTGGGTGATGTGGATTTATTTAGACATAGCAGTAAAAAATGAATGACTCCAGAAATAGATGCTGTAGAAGAAGGAACCCGGTGTTAAAGAACTGACTAGTGAATGCATCCAGAGCTCTGTGCCACAGCTATACCTAAATATTTCAGGTTCATGAATCCACTGACACGCCAAATTACAAGAAATGCATCTTACAATGTCTGGAAATCCACATACAGGGTCCCAAATTAACATTTTGCCACATATAGATATATATATTCTGGAGAAAAAAAACATCCTTGATACAGTAAATTGTCAATAGAGGTAAAGTTTAAGAAGTGCGAAACTTCACACTAACCAGAATTTTCTTGTGAAATTATTACTGACAGATAGATGATTTCATTTGATTCTTTATTTGCTTGAGCCACATGAATAAGCTTCAGACTGTCATTCCTTCAGTTTAAAGCAGGAATTTTTCTAGCACAAAGTCATTTTAACGCTTTGTGAATGTTCCTTTTTGACCCAGCATACATGTAGTTACATCATAAAACTGGCTTGTTTCTATAAATAAAACAATAATCTAATTTAGTAGAGTTACCTCATAGCCTTTCAGTGAGGGACCCACCAGAACAACAGGCCTCATAGATGGAACAACATCATAGGGGGGAACATGCTCTGTCTGCAATACACACAAACACAGGTCTTACATATTCTGAATCTTTACTATCTGAAGAGACACAGAGGCTGGACACAAACTTAACAGGTCATATCAGTTTTTGAAAAGTTATGGATTACGGGAGTAAAGAAGCAACCTAAACCACTAACCTGCTTTTGCTTCTGTTTGGCTTTTTGAAAACAAGAGAAAAGTGTTTAAGAAAAACCTATAGAGGCCGTTAGCATGTGGAATGAGTAAATTCTTGTATATTTACAATGGAATAAATCTCGCTAAAATATGAAAGCAGATGAAATGAATTGAAACCTCAAACAAAGTTATGAGAAATAACAGATCTGTATATGATCACCAAGCACTTAAAGTGATAATTCACCCAAAAATTAAATTAAAAGTCTTTCATCATTTACTCACCCTCATGTCACTCCTAACCTGTATGATTTCTTTATTCTACAGAACTCCAAAGAAGATTTTTTGAAGGAAGTTGGTAACTAAAATAAGCTTTTGTGTAGTTCAGTGGTTAGAGAATGGCGATATCAACGCCAAGGTCATGGGTTTGATCCCAGGGATTGCACGCCTCATACTCAAATACAAATGCATAGTATCATGCAATGTATGTCGCTTTGGATAAAAGCGTCTGCCAAATGCATAAATGTAAATGTAAACAATATAAATACCCATTGACTTCCATTGTATGGACAGGCCACAAAACCCATTTCTCAACAAATCTTTTTTTCTGTTCCACAAAAATAGAGTCTTGGGGCTTGAACACACTTGACGTCTTTTTTGACAAGAAAAAAGTTTACAAAAGTGCTTTTTTGTACAAAAAAAAACTCTGGCCGAACGCCATGACTTCAGAGGCTCGACTGTGCAAAAAGGCAGCTCAGAGAAGCAGATAGGCAGTGTAACGGAAGTCTATTTGAATTATAAACAGAGAGCTTATTTGCAATAACTAATCACACATTCAAAAACTACAATACTAATTTCTTGATAGAAATGCAATCAGAAGTTATTGAAAGTTCAACTTACATTTATACAAAACTACGCTCCAACCGGGCGTTTCGTCCGCCATTTTATTTTTCGAGCTCGATCATGCTCGACCAATCACGTCCCTCGAATGTTGTTACGGAAACGACACAATACTCGCTGGTTGGTTAGCTGTGAAAAGGAGCTTGGCGTTTTTTTCAGAAAAGTTGAACTTTTTTCAACTTAAAAAGACGTCCCTGAGCTGCAGAAAAAGGGGCGCTGGCGTTTAAAAAAACGCTCAGGACATTTTTTGAAAACACGGCTTACTCCATAGGATTATAATGTAAACAGATGCTAGCTGCTTCGAAAAAGAAGCCAAGTCTGAACACGGCCTTATACGGGTATATGACATATTTTGAATGGCATGGGGGTGAATAAACGATGATCAAAATCATGAAACGAACAATCACTAAGAATATTTATATACAGCTGAAAAAATGTCATTTCAGTAATGTGTCTGTCGTTCAAATACTGTATTTGAGTAGTTAAATACCTCTCACCTGCAGAAGGAGGTGTAGATCTCCAGCTCCCAGATGATGCATTGCCTCCTGCTTTTCTGTTAATAACATAAACACATTGAAATAGACATGCAAATGAATAACTAAATGCTTTCTTTTTATAAAAGAAAGAATCTGTTTTCTAATAAATAGCAATCTTCATCCCAAATTACAATAATTGGATATAGACGGATATAGACATACAGAACTCATCGATACTGATTTATAGAATATTTTAAAATGACCATAATGATGAGATGTAATTGTTGGTCCAACCTCTGAGCTGCTTTCTGTTCCTGTTTGATGCGCATGGCCTCCAGTTTAACAGGACTGGGAATGAAAGCAATATCTGCTCCTTCCTTTACCAGCCTCCCAATCCACCAGTCATTATTGTACTTCTGGAGGATGGAAAGACAATGTGCTCAATACACTAACCAATACAGATTTAGTTTAAATTCTTCATTCACTCAAACCTCAAGCATAACTTTCAGTTTGGATGTCCAAATTTTGTGAATAGCATATTTTCTGTAATTGTTTTTAATTTGTTGATAACACCCTCAAAAGAAAGTCAATGTGTAGAGGAACATCTAGGGAGTTCCTTTAACATTCCCTTATCTCACCTCTTTTATATGTAGAAAATCTTTGGTTTCAAAGTTGATGGCGGCACCCTGGACCGGACAGTCCTCGTCCAGAGCCCCGCAGTAGTTGACATTGGTTCTGACTGCAAATGCCACAGGTTTGGTCTGCAAATATAAATAAATAAAAAACCCTGAGCAAACAGAAAGGAAAGAAGTAATGAAAATCAGTATGAGTAAGTGCACCTTGGCTCTCTCGAGCTGGAGCAGGACCTGGCGCTCGGCTTCACGCCGAGACGCCTCCTTGTCCTCCTCCAGGGACAGGTCGGAATCAGATGGCCTGCTCGTGTAGGAATCAGCTGAACTCTGCAAAACGGACAAGAGCAGAATGTGACTGCAACAAAGAGACAGGCTGTCACATAGAGCAAAGAGAGAGAGAGAATGAAGAATCTGACCTTACCTTACCTAACAAAGTAAATAGAGGTTTTAAAGGTCCAGTGTGTAATTTTTTGCAATATCTCTTAACAGAAATGTAATTGAATAAACATAACTTTATCTTCAGAGGTACATAAAGACCTTACATAATGAAGCGTTATGTTTTATTACCTTAGCTATTTCTATCTACATACACAGTGGGTCCCCTTACATGGAATTCGCCATGTTGTTTCTACAGTAGCCCTTCGGTAAAGTAGCGAAAACTTTCTGAAATTTTAGCTCTGTGTCAGCCTCCGTAGTGTTTGAAAAGAACGGGAGTGAGCCATTGGTTGCAATTCACAACCTCACCACTGGAAGCCGCCAAATTGCATACACTGGACCTTCAAATATAAACCTTAAATAAACACATAAATCAAAATAATGTCATCAATACATTTATTGTTTTACCGTTGCACATTAACAGGCGATACAAATTATTCAGTAGAGTGAAAATTGAATTGTAATTTAAAGTCACGTGTTGGTGGGTGTGGAAAAGTCTATTACATTTAGTCTATTACAACTGCTCTTTTCTCTCCCCTCAAAACCTAAAATAGTGAGGATATCATTTAAATATCAAAGCCAGCCACAGGCTGCGGGCATGTGCAGCTCCCACCGTCCAAAGGAACAAAGCATAATTAAGCAGACACAGTCTAAGTAATTCATACAGAGTATGTGATTAAAATATGTCTCTATTTAAATGAACATCTTCATTAAAACGCAACCTTGAGGGGAGGATCAAACAGATATCCTCAACAAATCATTGGCGGTTCTATGTCATGGTCATCTCTAAGTTGTTTGGAATTATGAAAAATACATGAAAGAAAGATATGTTTAACATTTCCATTTACAAGAATACAATATACATATTGTGGAAACACAAAAGATAATACAAATGTAGCCGCATAAGATACTTCTTATGCATCTTTTTTAGGTATGAAGATCCTTTCATGATTGTATGTCCTATACGTCAAGCACAATGTTAAAGTGGTTTGCTGTTCTGATTTAAAGGGATAGTTCACCCAAAAATGATGGGTAATTTCAAACCTGCATGACTTTCTTTCTTCTGCAGAACACAAAAGAAGATATTCTGAATAACGTTGGTAACCCAACAACACTGACCCCATTGACATCCATTTTATGGACACATAACCCCTGAGACATTTCTCAAAATTATACTTTGTGTTCCACATAAGAAACAGTCAAATTTAGGTTAAAATAACATGAGACTTAATAAATTATGTGAATTTTTATATTTGGGTGAACTATCCCTTTAACACGGTCTTCCAGCTCGCCCAAGATGGCGTGAAGCTGGTCATCATTTCCAAAACCCCTCTAAAACCATCAATCTGTCAGAGCGCACTAAATGAAACTGCTGCGTCTCTGACAACACACATTTTGAATTCCATACACATACATTTTACATTAACTCTGAGTCTTTTTTAGATGACCTGACAGACTAGGCCATTTTTTCGCTCAGTACCTGGATCGATAGAGTAATGTAATCCTTTAAAAGACACAGTGCATGGCAACCTCAACCGCTAAGAGTGTTTCCACAACACCTCGTCTGATATTCCACTTTCAACATAAATTCTAGCCATCAGCCTTTCCTGGAAACAACCGTGAACAAAGCTTATGTAAGACAAATAATGCATCAGAACACCAGGAAAATCAAAGTTTACAGCAAAATAGACAAGATGTAACTAAAGTATGTCAAAGTATCCTGTCCTATTTTAGAAAACCTAAACATTTACATCCAGCAATTACTAGAAAGACATTGAATGTTACATTTTTTTAAAACAAGACAGAATGCAGTTTATATTCACCATTTCTGTCCAGTTGTCTAGCTGAAATTAAAGATTGGCATTCAGCTTATTTCTTGAAATTAAATGGCGACAAAACTGAGGCCTTACTTGTTGGTACAAGATCTGTTTCGTCTAAATCTAATATTTATTTCCTGCACATTGAAAATACTGCAATCCATCCTTCCTCACAGGTTAAAAGCTTGGTTGTTATCATGGATAGCACACTCTCTTTATAAACTCATATTAATAATATCATGCGGACTGCATATTTCCACCTGTGTAATATTAACCGTCTTCGTTCTTCTCTCTCAACCAACAATACAGCAGTTCTTATTCACACACTAGTCACCTCACGTTTAGACACTGGTGTTCCCTCCAAATTTCTATAAAAGCTCCAGTTGGTTCAGAATTCTGCAGCTGGTGTTCTTAGTACACTTTCTACTGTGCACATTTCTCCAGTTCTCCAGCAATTGCACTGGCATCAAGTAAAATATCGAGTCGATTTAAGATTCTGTTACTTACTTACATGACACCCCATCTTGCACCCAAGTATCTTACTGAACATCTTCACGTTTACACACCTTCACGTGCACTCAGATTCTTCAATTTCCGATGTGGTACCTCGGATACGACTCACTACCATGGGTGCGAGATCTTTTAGCTGTGGTGGCCGCCGCCTATGGAACTCCATTCCTTTAGATATCCGAAACAGCGATGCATGCGGACTTTTAAAACACGTCTTAATACATAGGCTACCTTTTAACTTAACCTTTTTCATAATATACTCTACTGAGTGTCTTCTGCATTTTATCTCTGTATATAGAAAGTTTGTTGTGTTTTTTGTCTTGTGCAGTGAAATGCAGTTTATTTAAATATTTGCCTGTTTTGTGAGGTGACCTTGGGTGTTTTGAAAGCACCATTAAATAAAATGCTTTATTATTTTAAATACTTGTGGTGCAGCATGCGCAGTGACAGATTACAGCCAACAGGGGGCGAGAAAACACCACGAAACTTTCACTGGTTCAAATGGCTTGTTAGATAACAGCCATTCACTATCGTAAAGCTCAGAGTTTCAACTGCATCATGTTTTTATATTGTCAGAATTTATATCACTCGTCTCTTATGTGTCTGTTGCAGTGTGAACAGCATGGAGTTGGAGGTTGGTTGCAGAGAACATGACTGTGATGAGGCCAGAGCAGAGAGAGGTGGGTGGATCTCTCTAACAGGCAACTTTGCACCATTCAAAATGACATTCATAGGCATGAGATAAAAAAAATAAAGGAATGAAATAGTGCAGGTTTTTGAGAAAACTGTTCTTAATGATTTTTCTGGATGCCACATCAGTTAAAGGGATAGTACACCCAAAAATGAAAATTCAGTCATGAATTACTCAACCTCAAGTTGTTCTAAATCTTTATATCTTTGCTTTGTTCTAATGAACACACAAAAAAAGATATAAGGAAGAATGTTTGCAACTGACATTTCTAAGGCACCATTGACTACTGTAGTAGAAAAACATAATAGTTAGTCCAAGGTGCCCCAGAACTGTTTGTTTTCCTACATTGTTGAAAATGTATTCTTCTGTGTTCAACAGAACAAAAGAATATAGAATAATCTTTCCTACTATGGTAGTCAATGGTGCCCCAGAAATCTCAGTTGCTAACATTCTTCCGTATATCTTTCTTTGTGTTTAACCAAAGATGAATGTAGTTTTGGAACAACTTGAGGCTCGGTCAGTAATTCATAAAAGAAATTTCATTTTTAGAGACAAAATGTGAACAAATGCCAAAATCTAAACACATAGAACAAAACTATTTATGGCCATATACAATAAAAACAAAACAACCGAATCAATTACAGACAGTTGAATGTTTTACTGGTTACATTTACATGTCATTTAGCAGATGCTTTTACCCGAAGCTACTTACAAAGTAGGGGAAAACAATACAAGGAATTTGTGCAAAAAAAGAACAACAATGCAAAAGTGCAGTAAAACTGGTCTTACTTAGCCTACCACAGTATATGAAAATATTTTTTTTATATATAGAAAAAAACGATAATAATGAGAACTGTATTCGTTTTAATGGAAACTAATGGTGTATGCTCTCTGCTGGGGATGTTATGAGAAACAATAGAACACCATTATATCCTAATGAAATGAGTCAGTAAAGGAATTTTGTACTGGTTTTAATAAGAAACAACTGCTTTATGGTATTTGTAAAGGAAATCATCAGAATTTCTATTTTTACAATAAATCACCTGCAACACCGACACTGTAAAGTCTAGGTCTTAGAGCAAAACCAGTCTAGATACATTGGTCTTGGTCAAGGTATCCACTCTCAAAAAAGAAATTGATCAATATTGGCCATGATGCAAAAACTAAAAACAAGCTTTCAAAGTCAGACCCCTCGCTGTCTCTATTTTAACACAGGAACAGGTGTGATATGCACGTCAAGACATTTCAACAACTGTACCAAAAATTCATCACATTCATATATTCAACCAATTAATAATTGCCCAAAAGCTAAATTAAACGAGCAGAACGGACGAAAGAGCATGTATGAATTAAATGCATCCGCATGCTTGTCTAAAAGCCAGTTTTGCATCTCGACCGAGAATCATTTATTCATAAAATAGGAGGTTATTAATAGACTATGAGGCAGGCGGAATGCATGCAAAATTCATTCACTCCACCAAAGCAGCAGCAGCAGCACTGATTGATTACAGAATCACATGGAGGAAAAATCTAATACTGCGAGAGTGAGAGAGGACGAGAGAGAGAAAGTGACAGAGATAAAGTGCACGAGAGGGAGAGCGAGGAAGGAAAGAACGAAGGCGAAGCATCCCTACCTTGCAGCTGAGCAGCGCTGCGCTTGAATCGGACATCCCTATAGAGACCGCGCGTATCCCCGCGCATCACTCTGCGGCCGAGCGAGACGCGAGGTGCTCCCCATGATCAACAGTAACGGGAAGACTCCGCGTATGATATCCAACTTACTGCACTCAACGCCTATACAAAATTGATGCCTCGACTGCAGCAGTCGAGTTCAGCTCGCTGGGAGCAAACACCCCCCACCCCATCCAAACACTGCCGCTGCTGCTTTTCTTCCGCCTGCACTCACATTCAATCAGGCTCCATTTTCTCCACGCGCTGGAGATGCTGTTGCACCAGTGCAGCGGGGGAGGAGATGTTTAGTTGTTTACCTCTCACACGAGACACTGACATCTGATGCTCCTGCCGCAGGAAAAACTGAGGGGGTACACAAGTGGGATGCCCATGAAACGCAGCGTGTTGTGATGCCCGGTTATGCAGTGATATTATGTAAAGAAAGCAAAGAGCAGTTTATGGTGGAGTCCAAATGTATTAAACTAGTGAACTATCTGGATTTTTATTTGGTGCAAAATTATGTTAGTTTATAAATCCGCATAACATTTTATAAGACAAGTTTATATTTCGCACACTTTGCTGCATGGCAGAATAGCTGTGTGCTACACAGGTTGTGCAGAATTTCTTGCTAAGCGTTTTTGTCTTGTTTTCTATACAGTTATCTTAAATAGATACATTTAGTAGGCAGGAAAACTCGTTTATGAAAGAAAATATAAGAATAAAAATAGGTTGTATAAAACAAGCAAAATAATCTGACAATGGGGTAGGAAAAAATAAAGTTCACAAAATTTTGTTTCACAAAATTTTCTTAACAGTAGAAAAACATTTTTTAGACCATAAAAAGTAGAAACAAATGGCGGTAACCTCAAAGGTGCAATTTGTAATAAAAAAACGCTAGAGGGCGCATGATCAAAACAACAACATTGCCGTAGCTTGATGACGCTGTGAAGGAGCGGAGGAACTCCACCGCTGATGCCCATCAATCAAACGGGAACGAAATATCATGGATGAGGTAAAGTTTTATACTTGTTGCGAATAATTGTGGTCCTCAGTGACTACTTGAAAAAAGTTAGTAGCTTGCTAAACACTAGACTCTACTTCCGCATTTGTCCAAGACACTGTTGTCATCCGGTTTCTACGTCAGTAAAGGCGGTAACAAAGGGCAACACGGATATGACGCCGTTGTCAGGCGACTGCACAGCCCCGGTGTCACTTTTTAGAATGGAGATATTCTCACTATTTACAAGTAGTTGGAAACATATGAGATGCTGTAAGAACTCAGCTGAACAAGATATATAACACTGGCTTAGGGGTTTTGGATCATTATTGCAAAATTGTTACAAACTGCACCTTTAAAGTGAATGGTTCTTTGGGGAACTAAAAATGGTCTTTTCTATGACGTCGCTGTGAAGAACCTTTTGTAGCATCTTTTTAAAAGGGAAAGTTCACCCCACAATAAAAATTCTGTCATCATTTACTCACCTTCGAGTTGCTCCAAATCTGTATTAATGTCTTTGTTCTGATGAACACAGAGAAAGATATTTGGAAGAATGCTTATAACCCAACAGTTCTTGGACCTCATTGACTACCATAGATGGAAAAAATTCTCTCTCTCTCTCTTTGTTCTGTTGAACACAAAAGAAGATATTTTGAAGAATGTAGCACAGCAAACAGTTCTAGGACACCTTTGACCACCATTATTTTTCCTACTAGTCAATGGGGTCCAATAACTGTTTGGTTACAAGCATTCGTCCAAATATCTTTCTCTGTGTTCAACTTAACAAAGACATTTATACAGGTTTGAAACAACTAGAGAGTAAGTAATTCATTACAGAATTTTAATTTTTGGGTATACTTTCCTTTTTTTAAGTATGCATGTTTAGACATACTGAAACTCTTAGAATTACATGGTTTCTATCTGCGTGTCGGAATAGTTTTGAGATATTGAGCTTTAAAGTCTTTACATTTTATTTCATATCAAATTATATAAGGAACAAATGTATTTCATACATGAAAAAGCCAGAGACCATAAATGTATTCCAAATGTACAATATCCACATTTTCTGAAATTTGTAAAACGCAGATATAACCTTCTGATTCCGAAAAATTACTTTCAGTTTAGAATTATAAGGTTTTATTTGCAAAACATTCAAAAATGCAATACATTTTCAAGCAAAACAAACAATTTACTTCAATTGTTTTGTTAAAACATGAAATAAGTGTATAATAATGGGTAAAAAATGTTCTTTACATGTTTTTTATGACACCCATTTCATATATAGGTTGCTTTTTCTCTTGTTCAAGTTGCTAATGGTTGTGTCAATGTTTTATCCACAGAAGGTGGGACACATCAAATGACTTTTTAGAGATGAGCATGGCTGAAAAAACATAATATTGTTTATTGTTCTAATCAAGACTCTTGACGTTGTTGACTATTTTGGCATTAACTGGCATTATGAGAGTCCATGGAAACACAGGTATTAAGAAGCTAGCTCTGCTGACAAATGTGGTGTCTATAAACATAAAGAAAATGAATGTCCTCAACATAACCTAAAACAAGACAAAAATACAGTCGTTTGCGCTGCTCTTGTTGACAAGAGTATCAATAAAACAGTCAACCTTGAGGTTTCTTTTAAACATTGTTTTGTGTTGCACTGTTTCCTTAGATGTTCCCCTTACTGTCGCTCATCAGTTGGCGCGTGGGTGGTCTATTTCTTTTGCCTTGCCGTGCTTTTCTGGGGGAATTGCCCAATAAAATGTTACGAAACAGGGATCCAGACTTAAAAAAAACTTTCTGAAACAAGTTGGAGACGTCATTCGTCCAACTCATTCACCATGTTCAGAATGAGAAGCCAGCACGTTTAACAGTGTAAAGAAGTCAGAATGCCTGAAAAAGCATGTTACCCGATCTTTAATATCACAGCTATGTCCATGTTATCCTTTTATGCCCCCGCATACATCATTTCATTCCCACCAAGTTTTGATGACAACACCAGCAGAAGACTCCAATAGCCAATGTAATGTTAAATCAGGACCACATACTGAAAGCTCTCTTGAGCATGAATTAACAATGCAAACAAAAACATCTGCCTGATGAGAAACAGCTGTGAAACCAATTGCATTAATGCACCGGTGCTCCATAATGTGGAACAGGGAATCAAATGCACTATATTTTCTAAAGTCTACACAATATTAACAAAAACATACCCCTGCGTTATAACATTATATGCAAATAAATCTGTCTAACCCTGCGCATGTGCAAACTTATTTCCAGCAAATATAAATATCATTTATACGACTAGTAATCTCATTACATATGCAAAATCTCTAACATTGTGACCAAAATTGTGGACACAAACGTTTTGAGTGTTAATCTTGTTAACCTCTTTTTTCTTCTGAGGCTTGATCTCACTGAGAGGAAATCTGTTTAAACGGGTGGATGCCTTCACAGCGATGCTGTCCTGACTATAGCATGGTGCAGAACGCCCCACAAATACAAGGTGAGCTGGCTTCCATATACAGCACCAATGGGGCGGCACCAAGACTTATTCAGTGGCACATGATTATTAGTCCTTTCTATTATCAGGTTGTATTAAATCAGCATGCATGCCCCAGGCAGTGTGGAGCTCTCTCTCTAGAGTCCATTATACTAGAAGCATGTGTTCTTCGTTCAACTTTGCCCAGATTAGAATAAAATCAGCTCTGCGGTGGCTTTTAGAGCAGCGTGTCCTGAGGCCATGTTACCGCTGTGCTTTCTTCATACGTGTGCTCGCAAGCGGGCGAACTTTGAAAACCAACACAAGGGCACATTTACACACATACACCTCTAATGGAGGACAAGTAGTTGTGTTTCATTTCTTAAGGATCACAGATTATATCCTTATGGAGTAGACCAGAGGCTTTTTGTCAAATTTTTTGCTCCAGTGAATATTTCAAGGACTTGGTTCATTTTTGAAAGTTTTTTTCTGTATAGGCACATGCTTCAAAGTCTTGGGTGTACAGAAATCTATTAAACGTGACCAACATGCCTATGTTAAAGATAACAGTAACTTATAGATACGGAGGATATAGAGACGACTTTCAAAGGTGATAACTAGCCCCGCTGTTCCCACTGTTCCTTAAATGTACTCTAAAGGACATTTCAATTTTTTTGAGAACAGGTTGTGAGGAGAGAAAAGAGAGCTTCTGGTGTAGAATATCTTAGGGGTGAGTGAAGGGACATAAAGTCACAACATCTCAGTATAAGCGATGAAGACCAGTACAGTACATGCTTTTTTCACTTGTGATCTAAATTTAGCTTTTCTTACACTCTACTTGCTTTTCATTTGCTGGGTGCATAACAGGATGCCTGGAAACCGCACGAGAAACCACATACTAGTGAGGTAGGAGGCACAATGCAAATGTCCTCATCCAACATCAAAGGGGACTGATGGATCTCTGTGTATCCGACTGGAAGTTAAACTCAGAAAACACTGAATAATAGGTTTTAAATGCTGTTTAAGTTCGGTTTAGTTATTTTAATTGAGTCATTACATGTCCAGTTCAGTAACGGTTTCAATGTGGTTAACATGATATTGATATTCTTTCACATATGGCTGACCATTTCAGATGTTTTGCTGAGCTATGGAAAACTAATCCCAAGAGAAGTCTTAAATTCTGTAACTTCTCGTTTCTTTTCTAGTTAAGCACAGGGTAAATCAATATGTGATATCTCTTCTCATCCGGTTGCAAACCTTGTGTTCTTATCGTCTCCTGTTCTCCGGCAAAATTTAGTCCAACTGCTTTTGTCAAAATAACAATTCACTCTTAATTACGTAATGAATTCTGCATTCCCAGGCATCTTGTTTCACCAAGGACACCGATTCCAATCAAATATGATGGATATGATAAAAATAGAACTGACATCTTACGTTACAACTTAGAGCAGTGAAAGTGGAATACGAACACCTTAATGACATCTAGACACACAACTCGACAACAGGGTGAGAATTTTATTTTATACAGTAGATTTGCACTTTGCCCACACAACGCACGGTCTAACTGTGGCATTATGGGATTGATTTCTCATGATCAAATAGCACGAGTGACCAAATATATTTCAGATTCAGGAAAGAAAGCAGGCCTAGAAAGGTAAAAAAAGGCAACTTGATCCACATTATTTTTTACAATGTGATTTTCAAATAAATAAAAAAACACATTTTAGTGGAAGAAAACGAGACGAAAACTGAAAACATATCTTAATAGTCCCAAAGGTTGCTCTTTCATAGCTTGGGAGAAAGTTCTCAACTTAGTCTGAAATTGCTTAAAAGCAATGAAAAAATAAATAAATGACAATATAATGTTGTAAAATGCATGTATTGTGTTGCTAAAATAATAAGGATTTGGGTTAATTTGATGAGAACTTTTCGAGTTCATGCTTAAATCTTCAATAATGTTGACTTTGCAGTCTACAAATCTAAGATTAGTTGACACTGTTGAGATCCTTTTTTTAACTTCTTAAAGAAACCAAATATTAGATGTTAACACATCTAGAAATGTTGCAATTTCATCAAATATAATCAAGGCATTGTGCACTGATGCTCCAGTGCGCACACACACAAACACAAAGCACTCCCCTCCTCACGGGACAGGCTTTTAGTGCTCTTGTCTCATGCAGTATTTAATTGACCTCATACAGGAAGCCCAGTGGTTCCAAATGCACCCCTTCCCCCAGCTCAAAAGAAACACCATGAACGCCTGCAAGAATGCCAACAGCTCCACGGGCATTAATCATGGGCCAAAAAAGAGAAATCTATACATATTTTATTAAAGCTGCTAGTAATAGTTTCTGCTTCATTTCAAATAAAACAAAGTTGGAACCACAGCAAGTTCAACATAATTGCCTCAATAAGTAACAGAAGAACTCGATCCTACCAAGAATCAGTTGAACGTCAATCAAGTAAATTTATGTTCTGCTTTTATACATTTCATAGTCAACATTTTTTTAGATTTGGACTGTCAACCTTTTCAAATTCATAACTTGGAAATGGTGAAATATTGACTAAACATTCTGTCAATTGAAATTCTTCTACTGAAATTTTTCTACTGAAAAAGATTAGAGAAGCAACTGTACTTACTCAGTTGGTGTTATGGAGAAAGTGCACAATCTCACAGCTAGCAGGTCATGGTGTGTTTCATCTCAGGGCAGAAGTGAAGTGTTCTGTAGACTCAGACTTGAGATCTCACTCCCTATCACTCCCTCCCCCTGCACATTAGACAGAATCTCATATTCCCACTGTCTTATTTCTTTCCCAGCTCCCTCCTCTCTCTCTCTGTCTCCCTCTCTTTCGCTTGCGCACACTCTCTCTCTCTCTCTCCCGCTCTATATCTCACAGAGACACACTCACTCCTCATGCCTCTGTGTCTTTTCAGTTTTCTCATTTGTCTTAGAGCATCACAATGCTACAATCCCTTTACGATGGTGATATATATCAAAAGGAGATTCATGACAGTTTTGCTGAAATCTGGCCCCTATATCGGTTAAAGTGCACTTTGACTGAATAAATTCAGCGTAAACTTAGTTGTGCAACCGACTTAACAATAGTAATTGTCACAAAGCATAATGCAACTCATTTTAACCTACAATGGAACCTTGAACGTCTAAGAACAGGAACCTAATTGGGTTCAGAAAAAAGATCAATTGAAGAAAAATGACAAAGAAGTTTCTACGAAGAGAAAACCGAGTTCGAATCCCAACTCGTGGTCCTTCCCCGATCCTGCCCCCGTCTCTCTTTCCCACATTGCTTCCTGTCCTCTCTAATGTACTATGTAAAGGGGAAAAAACAGCAAAACAAATTAAATATATATATATATACTATATACACTATATATAAATAATAGTCTTTATATGCTTGTTTTGCCTTTAAAGCTTTGAAAGATCAATCCTCTTTGAATTAACAACTAAGTGTTTCAGTATATTCTAATACATTTACAGGTGAAAAGTTTGTTTTATTGACAGTTCTGTGCTTTGGGAGAGAATGTTGAGTGCCCAGTTGTCTCTTTTTTCTGTTTTCATGTCAGCTATGTGGAGATGTCCCATGTGTGATTTATTCTGGAGAGACGGGGCTGTCTGTCTGACATAAAAGTTCAGTTTGGAAAAACATACCTGATCAGTCAACTGCTTGAAAGCATTTCAACTACACAAATAGTCCTCCCTCACCTTTTAAATACACACAACGCACGTGTAATATAAACACCTACAGAACACAACACGAATTTAGCCAAGGTGGTGTAATATTATACTTTAGAGTAAAACATAATGGGATTTAATCTTTTATTCACCATAGGCTTAGTGAAGACCTGTTGTAAATGTTTTTCTTTTTCCTTTAAATGTTTTCATTATTAGCCCGAGTGACTCCTTATACAAACATCAAAGTAGGAAAACTGGTTTCCCCTGAGAAAGTCGCTTACAAATCAAGTTTCAGTCCAAACGTTGTGTCAATTAAAAAAATACATAAGCTACAGTAAACATTGTCGATAAATTCGATAAATATTTAAAAATTTTAGGATTGAACAGAATGTTTTAGACAAACACTGCTGCATGCATCATAATTGTAGATAGAATGGATAAAGATATCATAGAAGTAGCTGAAAGCAGATGGTAGATCTCATATAACTTTTAATTTTCACTGTCCAGTAGGATCTGAGATCCATAATATATGAGGACATGTTGCCCAGAACAGTCAGGCATGCCGAGCAGAGGAAGGGACCCATCAATTTGAGTTCCATATGAGTGGTGCATGTGAATAAAACATGAATAGAGGCTTAAAATCCACAATGTTATCAGAGCAGAGATGGAAAAAGAGAGAGCGAGAGAGAAAGACAAAATTTCGGGCAGGATGTTGGCAGCTCTATGAGCTCATTCAGATCCTTGTGTCTGTCAGTTTGTCCCTTGGACTTGCTCACCGAGTTGAGCGGCACACCATGCATTATGGATGAAACCTCTATTCTCTTATTAAATTTGGATTTTAAAACTTTTTTAATTATGAGGGCTGTAAAATTTTCTTAATTTTCTTCCATCTTGATGGGGAATCATTAAAATTAAAAAGAACATTAAAAATACAATGATGTCATTGGGGCCCAATGTTGTGTGGTCACCAGTTATCTTCTTCTTTTTGTTTGTCTGTTCTGAGCTTAAACGAAAATCATGCAGGTTTGTATGACATGAAGGTGAATAAATATATGCGATGAAGTTACAGTAATTTAGAGATTTTCTAATACTTGACCAAACTAATGGTAGAGTGAGGTAGAAACTTGGATGGAGGGATAGAACTTTCAAGACTAAGGCTACACACGTGTTAAATTAAACCACAATATGCCTTTTTTGTTCATTTCTTTTATATAAATCAAATAGTTCATTTCAGTTATTGTTTTGGTATTGGTATTTGAAGAAAACCCACCGTGCAGCTTAACAGCATTTATAGAGATCACATATGAGACAGACATGCTGCTTCCGCATTTGATGTCCAAAATGCTGTCAAGGTAGACTGATCACTGGGTTTGGAGACACAGTCATGGTACTGCATCGCTGGCATAGTGAAAGCACTCTCTTTCCGATTAGATGCCTGGGTAAACTGCATTTTTAATGTTACAGGTTTGAATCAGTCTATAGTCCTTATCATTGACAGCATACACAATAAATGGATGAAAGGAACGATTGGATTACCCTATTTCTAATAAATAATGCAGTAGGGATCTTAGAGCTGTATATCCATCATTCATGTTAATGTTGTCATGCATTTATTTGTAAAACCAAGAGAAACACTTTGTCAACATCAAAATGTGTGTCTATATTGTATCAGATGTTTACAAATTTTAGTGACTGTGCTTATTTTTTTCCCACCACGTTTTATATTTGTTACAAATTATATAAAAAGACAAATATTACATGTTTGTTTCAATAACATTGTGCCAATTAATTTAAACAAGAATGAAAGAATAATTTCAAACCACTGCAATGTTGTAGGCCTACATGTCACGCAAACTACCCCAAACATAGCAAGGGATTAGTCTCTTCTTTCCACATTATTTTTGAGGTCGGGACAGAAAGAATCAGTGTCGCATAGCTGCTCTCATTTTTCACCGATGTGGCACTTTGGTAGAGAACAGGACTTGCAGTGGCGTCTGTTTTAGATTGAACTATTGACTTCTCAAGCAGGTTGTATCAATGTCAAAAAGACAAAAGACTTGTAAGCGGACACACAGACACTCCTCACACACAGTGTGTGTCACTATAAATAAATAATCAATAAATTATTTATGAAACTAGTGCATGAAATCAAATAGTGTGTTTTTTTTATACACAACAAGGTAAAATGTAGTCAGTGGTGCCCTCTGGTGAACAAACTATGCATGTGTTATTAATATCACAGTTTGAATAAATACAACATTTGTAATCATTTTGCCAATTACTGTGATTTGTTTCATTTCGTTATGCACTATGGAACTTGTGAGGATTCATGAATTAATTCATCAAAATTGTATTATAGATTACGGTAAAAGCTGTACCCGTTGTCTCACTATGAATTACAGTGAATTGAAATGAATAAAGGATTGTCCAATCTCAAGATGACAACAGTACTAGTTTATACAGTACAAACACTAGATGGCAGCAGTAGGCAACAAAATATTTTATGAAACTTTTATCTTATTAATGTTACTTAAAGGGGTCATATGGTGTGAATACGTGTTTTTTCTGTGTCTTTGGTGTGTTATAAGTTGCCCAAGCATGTAATAGACACGTACAATTGCAAAAATTAAAGTGTAGGAAGAAAAGTTGCATTCTATCTAAAATGCTCATCCACTTGCCTGAAACGCTTCCTGTAACCAGGAACCCACAAATCTACTTCGGTTGGTGGTATGATTTGACTAAGACCGCCTAAATGTATATGCAAGTAAGGTGGGCGTAACTGTCAGTACAATTGCTTTGGAACCTGATGTTCCAAATATGGTAAGAGGCGTTACATTTCAGTCACACGCTTGCAGTATTCGACCAATCACTACCAACTGTTTAACTGGCCAACCATAGCACACCACGCTTTTCACAGCGATGAGCTTTGTAAAAAAATGTGCATTACAGAGAGGCGGGGCAAAGAGGAGTTATGAACATGCGGAGTATGTGAAAAATACAGCGTTTTTGAACATTTAATTGTGTATACACATTGCATTACATCTAAAACAAACGATAAAATTAGTTTCAGCTGTGTCATATCACCACTTTAACGTGTTATATAAATTATAAAGTAGAACTCTGTTTTTATTTACTTCCTATGCTTTTTAAAATAATTTGTAATCATAAAGTAGCTTTGGAAAATTGTCCCCTTAGAAAATAATTTACATATTATAGATACTTTAAACACTTCTTCCTACAATAAACTGCGTAACACCAAAATCGATAACAGTAAAAGTACTACATAATATTATTTGCTGTAAAGTGAGAGGGCCAATTTGCCACATAGTTTTTATCATCTACACCAGATTGCAACACAAGCATACACATGCACACTTAAATAAACCACCATTCTATTTTAACAACAAGAGGAAACAATTTAAAGATATGAACTTGTTAGGAAGAAGTCAGGAATGTGTTGAATTTTGGTCACCTAGATCCAATTGGGTTCATTATTTTCTATCCATAAGGAACAATAATGTCCATTTTAAAACATGATGGTGACGGAGATCTTCACAGTATATTACATTTTTGGAGAGATGGATTCACTGTTAAGAGAACATTGACTTTAATAACTGCACAAATGGTCTTGAAGAGAGAAGAAACCAGACAAATTAAATGGCGTCTAGCAGTAGCCTATAGTGGGATTGCTGGGATGAAAGAGGCACAAAATCCCAAAGCTTTGAACAAGACTGTTTTGAAGCCAGCAAGGATATTAGTTTGCAATGGGTGGAGCCTGTTGAAAGAGAAGTGCAGTTTTGACTCTGACCCTTAATTTATTTCTTTGCTTGGGGTTGTTGGGGGTTTAAGACAGGAAATGAAAGCTCCTCAGACCTTAGTGCAGAGACTTCATTCAGGTCAGATAAAAGTTGGAGAAGGCAACCCCTTATTATGAGGGAAGATGCAGGCAAAGGTGGGGCAGGGAGATATGGCAGAGGTGGTTATATAATGAGGATGTTTTAAACAATTAAAACAAAATAAACGTCTGTGATAGGAAACTTGAAGAACACAGTCAGGTCCCGTTATAACTCAAAGTTCAATAGCTGCACTTGTTAGTTAAAGTAGGATGAGTAAAATAAGTTTATTTATAAGTGTGCGTGTGTGTGCTCGTGCGTGTGTGTGTGATTTGTTTATGGAAATTTGGATACTGTACAGAATGATTGTAGATGCTGATTCAGGCATGTAGACGTGTTGGATAGATGACAAACTATGTGCCAAGTTGGCACGCTATCTTTAGATTCAGATTTTATGTTGGCCAATAATATTATGCAATATTACTGATATCGATTTTGGTGGTAAGAACTTTACAATTATAGTTTTAGTGTGTAAAGTTGAAAGAAATCTTATATTTAAAGTGTTATAGTGTGGAATAGTATTTACAAACCGTCAAACAGATTTTAATACTGCGTTGTTGTACTGTTTTCATCACATACATTTAAATTACAAGCTTATCCATTGTTTAAAGGGGCAGTGCACCCACCAATGAAAATGATGTCATCGTTTACTTAACCTCATGTCATTTTAAACGTGTACGACTTTCTTCAACAACACGAAAGAACATTTTTTTGAAGAATGTTGGTAACTGAACAACGGCGGTGGGCCTACTTTGACTGTACAGACACAAAACCAAGTCAATGGGCACAGCCATCGCTCGGTTACAAACATTCTTCATAATATCTCTTTTGTTCTGTGTTTTGGTTAACTATGCTTTGAATTAAATGTAAAAGTTTAGTTCAATCCTGAGTTTGCTTTATGATATCAAGGTCATCCCAGCAATTCATTTGACTATTCCATCCGTTCATACATTATTTTGACACCTTGTTTTAAATATAGGCTACATTATTACAGTATTGTAAAACAAAAGTGGGATTTGAGCAGAGAATTCAATAGGACCCAGAAATGCAAAATAGACTAAAAGAGACCAAACTACACTCAAAGGTTACGTGTTCTGTACGCAGAACAAATAAAGCTTTATTTGCATAGTGGGGGACCAACCAGTCACGCACACACATTGTTTTTATCAACTCGGAATCCTCAAGCAAGCAGAAAAGCAAAACAGGAGGAAAAACCCTCGTCCAGATCCGCTTCAAAAGTAAGTTCGGTCTGTTTGTAATGTACCGTCGCGTAATTTTTCTGACGAAAACCACGATCTAATAAAAGCCAGAAAAGACAATGAGCGATTTTCATGATCTCTGCGTGTATAATGTACCGCTCCGACACGCGCACACGCGCGCGCACGCTCCTGCGCCTCTAGGGGGATCCCGACTTCAGTGAATTGTAGCAGCGCGCGAAGGGAGCATGTACACGAACGTGACTGTTTCGCCCAGCGTGCGCGAGAATGTTACCGTCGCCCAGTAGGACAACGTACACTTTCACTCAGCGGATTTGTCATTGAAGCACATTGCGCTGCGGATTCATGGGGGTTTGGGTGAGTGCTGGTTGCCCTACGGATGTGCTTTGGCGTACTCTGTGTGCCTGTTTCGCAGTGTGTTAGCATCAGCATAGGAGCCGTCAGGCAACATGTTACAGTCGCACGCGTCGTTAAAAAACACGCCGACGATGAGGGCGAACTGACAGTAGACGAAATGCTTGAAAAAGGGATGTGTAGCTGCGGTTAACAGGACGAACGTCTTTACGATTTTTGTTGTGGTGAGCTTACATTAAATCAATAGAAAGCAGCCACATTCTTCACATTTTAGAGTTATGGTGTTTACTTGTTTACCGGTTGGCACGGCGTTAAGGGTTTCAAACACACCATTTCACTAGATGGGTCTTCTTATGTAATTGATATGAAAACATTTTGTTCATGAGGAACACACAAAGTAGTACGTAGCGTGGCTTGTTTCTTTATCACTGTGAATTTATGGAGTTATTTCATGCATATTGTGTCCCGTGTGAAGTGTCAAATGGCTCTTTGGAGTTATGACCACCTGTCATGAGGTATTGCGTCTGATTTTATTGCTTTATTGCTGTAAAGTTAAAGGTTTCTGGTTGTCATCGCTTCTCTTATATTTTCTCACGTCAGAACTGAACCAACATCCGAATCTCGGTTGCAAGTTAAATTGGAAGGTCAAACCTCAGTGTGGGATCCACAGAGGAAAAATCAACTCAATTTTCCCGTAACTTTGTTCAGATACCTCTGTATGAGTTTGATCTGTAATCCCGTGCATGTGTTCTTGCTTTTGGTTCATGCAGTTGGTGTTGTAGGGTTGGAAAAAATAACAGGAATGTATTGGTGTCACAAACCCCTCTTTCTTTCCAAAAGGCACCATTTGCCCTTTTAAAGATCAAAGGGGTGGTTAGATAGTGACGAAGTTTAACATCTTACAGCTTATTTCATTCAAAGGCAGTTGAAACTGCTTGAAGTTAAATGTCCTCCACAAGATAAAAAGCAGTGATTCATCCGAGCGTGTTTAGGAAGCATGGAGAATTGAATCTGAATTACAGAGCGTTGTGATGGGACACATGCAGTAAGCCCTTTGTTGCCACACAGCAAGCTTAAAACAGGCCTGTGTTTACATTCAGGGGAAATCTTCTCGTCTTAAAATGCACTCTTTTTGTGGTTTGCTCTTTGAACGTCAAAGTCTTGTTCTTCGCACAGTTGGCTTAGCCTGCGTCTTTTCAAACATTTGTACTGCGATCTTGTGCATACACACATGGATTTACCGCGAGATCCAACGCTATTCTTTTAATACATATACCTATAGAAATAAGCAAATGGATAGCTCCCCCATGACTTTTAAATCTTCTGCAGAATGCATAAGAAGATATTTTGAAGAATGTAGGTAACTGAAAAACGTAAGAAAATACCTTTGTTTGTGTTTGTGCAGAAAAAATGAATGTCATACAGGACAAGAGGATGAGTAAATAATGAAAGAATCCTTATAATAGCGTGGGACCTCTAGGATGCTGGGTAGAAAGTCCTCTATGGTATTATTTGTACTTTCTAGATAAACATTCTTAGAATTTTTTTTCAGTTCATGCAGTTTAAACAGTTTGACTTTTTTTTTAAATACATAGTGTATAATTTCTGTTATGCCACAGACAGATAAATAAACAAGGATCCATCACAGCTGAAATAGGTTTATACTGATCTCAGACATTGATAGGTTAAAAAACTTTCAGCAACTCATTTTAAAATGAGTCTTGAAGGGAAGTTCTCGAGAAGTAAGGTATAATGGGTTATATTATTGCGTATTGCAATTCCCTTAAGATAGGAAACGACACGTTTTATCAATAGAAATAATCTCAATATTCAATATCAATTGGATGTAACGGATAAAGTAAAAAAACATAACTAAAAGCATTGGCAAATAACCAGTAAGTTAAGGTATAGAATAGATCACCTAAAAATAATATTTTTTTCATCCCCACGTCTTTCAGAACTTGCATAAGATTTGTGCTTCTGTAAAAATAAAAGATGATATTTGGAAAATTTTGCCCTTTTGTGTTCATACAGTGGAAGTCAGTGGGGACCAATTATGTTTGGTACCAGTGTTCTTCAAAATATCTTCTTTTGTGTTCAGCAAAAGAAAGAATTCATACAAGTTGGAAATGACATGAGAGTGAGTAAATGATGAAAGAATTTTCATTGTTGTGTGAAGTATTCCATTAACTGTATATTGTGCATCCCTACGAAACTAGCAGAATACCAGGAAACATGTAGGTTGATAAAATGTATAACTGGATTGCGCTGTAAGTCACTTCGGGCTGAAGCGTCTGCCAAGTGCGTAAACGAATTATACTTCTTAATGTCAACAGCAGACAAGTTCATCAGTTAGTTAAAGTTACTTGTGACATGGTGTCTGATTACTTCGAGTCATGCGTTTATTTCTTGCTCAAACAAGCTCTGTTTTTGTTGAACCAACAGACTCCGCTGGCTGAGAGATGCAGAGATCTCGGCAGTGCACGAAGAGTTTCTAATATCCCTGTGGTTGTGTGGCTGTCCCGGAACTCAGAGACAAACCCTCAATGTGTTCAGAAAACCGCCTGTAATACACTAGAGTAAATGCAGTGCCTTGTAAAACAGAGCAGTGCCACACAAAGAGGAAGCCACACAGGTAAGCTGACCTCCCTGAACCGCTCGACAACAATAACACTGTAAATACTAGTGAACAGTTTAGACACACCTGACTGAATGTTGTTTCTTAGGATGGCAGCCCCTTTTCCTCTGTTTGTCAATTTATAGTTTTGATAAGTTTACTGTTATTTTTTTATATTGCTAATTGTGACTATGTTATTAAATAATTTATTTCAATTGATTTATTAATTATCATTTTATTATATTATTGTTTATAAATGTATTATATTATTTATTACAAATTTCGAATATTATTAATTTATTTCAATTGAATAATTAATTATAACATTACGTAAAATGTATTTACATTTACTAAATCATTATTATGTATTAATTTATAATGTAAATATAATTAATATGACTAATTTATAATAATAATAATTTATTTAAACTCATTCAGTAATTATTAATTGATGGGTTATAATATCGTTTATGAATGTATAATTATTTCATAATTATTTATTTCTTTATTTACTGTTAATTATAAAAAAGATCACCCTTTTGAATGATAGATTAAAAAAGTTTTTTTGGTATATGTGTACATGTATAATATCTAATGTTCTACTTATTCGTTTTTCGTTTTCTTTTAGAATGTCTTGGGTCAACGGCTTTAAAGCTACAAGAGTGGACAACCACAAGACAGCATGGGGTGAGCGTAACGGCAGGAAGTCGAGGCGTAAGAGGGACTCGTCCCTCTGCAACCCGCGCTACATGAGTTGCCTTCGGGATCCTGAAGCCATGGACTCCCCATCGCAAAACTACTCCCGTGCAGCGGGGGCCGCCAATAGCAGCAACTTCAGCACACGCTGCGTCTGGCAGGAAGACCACTATGGCAGGAAGGGTGATGTAGGTCTGAGAGCCGTCGACCTAGCTTTTGAAGATGCTGAGACGGGGCAAACAAAAGATGGGGAGAACAGAGATGATTGTGGGGAAGATGGGAAGGGTCCGCAGAGGTGTTTTTTGGCCTGCTTTTCGCGGTTGGCTCCTGTTTTTCAGTCCAAGAAGTTCAAGTCTACCAAACTTGAACGATTGTATCAGCGATACTTCTTCAGGCTCAACCAGAGCTCTCTCACAATGCTGATGGGAATGCTGGTTGTGGTTTGTGGAGTCATGCTGGTTTTCCATTGCGTCCAAGGTCCACCTGATGTGCCATACACCTCTGTGCTCTCTGTAGCCATGGGCCTCTTCTTAGTGTTGACGGTGGTGTGTAACAGAAATGGCTTCCATCAGGACTACATGTGGATTGTTAGTTATCTGGTGATGATGGTGTTAATGGTGGTGCAGGTGTTTGGCGTGTGGATGGTGGCTCCCCGCAGCGCCTCTGAAGGGATCTGGTGGACAATGTTCTTCATCTACATCATCTACACGCTGCTGCCGGTGAGAATGAGAGCGGCGGTGATTACAGGAGTCGTGCTCTCCACCATTCATATTATTATGGCATGGAGACTGAACCTCAACGACGAATTCCTCTGGAAACAGGTATGTGTCTGTTCATTCCAGACATTGTTGAAACTAGGACATAAAATGTTCCTATGCATTAACCGTTTCAGTTGTATGTGGCTACAAATAAAGGCACAACATTTAATCTTTCACATATTGCAATTTTGTAACTTACATTTGTAAGCCGCTCACACCAAGAGCAACAACTATAAAGAAAACTATAAGGTGAAGTTTTAAAACTGGTTAAATTGGTAAAAAAAAGGAATAGTGGACAGGGATACAGGGAAACAATATTGTTGGGATCACTTTCAGATCAATTGATTTCCTAGCTGATGAATTCTATAACATATAGAGCCCTTTAAAATCGATAAAAATTGTAAGTACTTGCACATTAAATACTGCATGCCTAGAATAAATGGTAAAAAACGTTATTATTGTCCATAGGTGTAGTTGCTAATGCAGTTTTTAAAAAACTCACTTTTGTAGGTCGCTTTGGATAGAATCCTCATCTCCTTTTTTGTCCTAATCTTTTTTTATTATAGGGCAATTCAAAATATGGATGTGGAATTTCCAGTCAAAACTTGAAATATGAAATCTCGGAAAATATATTTAACCAATATATTAAATCATCTGTTTATATTTTACTAAACCTCTGATGATCCAGACATCTCAAAATATTGGTGAATGCTTGAGTTTTCTATCTTAAAAAAGGGAAAAAATTAATTTGCACATTT
The DNA here is from genome assembly GCA_008369825.1 of Triplophysa tibetana. Classification (NCBI taxonomy): domain Eukaryota; kingdom Metazoa; phylum Chordata; class Actinopteri; order Cypriniformes; family Nemacheilidae; genus Triplophysa; species Triplophysa tibetana. The sequence goes on along the minus strand of CM017912.1, from coordinate 17,346,315 downwards.
TTGATAGACAATATACTGTATATTAAAATTTGCAAACCAGAAGTTATAATACCCGAGAAATGGAGAAGAGGTGGATCTTAATTAAACGTAAATAGTACCTATATATATATATACATTTTTGTGATCATTTATGAGGAATATGGACTGTCATGGATGTGACCATTCCATTATGGATGTGACCATTTACCTGACTATGGTAAACTATGCTTTAAAACACAAAATTTAGGGGTTTTAAACCACCAAATATCAACATCTGACCTATCAGAATAGAGAAAACGATTTTCGATTTTTTTTTCATTTGATGTTTGCAATTGCCCTATACTGTTAAGGTTACATGCAAATTGTATACAGTGCTTTTAAATTCTATGTAGAAGCTGAAACACATTCTCTCCAGTGCAATATCTCCCGTGACTGTCAGCCTCGTCCTTGTGATCTAGTCCTGACATTGTCCAGGTTAATGCTGGTTCAGTGCGCTGTTTTGTGTATGTTTCTTAGGCGGATGGGCTTTCTGCTCTGTACTTGCCACTCGACACGATAGTAATGGATTGGGATAATGGCTACTGATTGACTTGGGCCATACCCTGGAGCATGTACTTGTATATTCTCGTCATAGACATTCGGGATAGGTTCCAGTCCTGTGGACAATCAATGCAGGACAAAAGTCCATTGGTTGTGTTTGTGGCTGATTAGTGCTGTTTAGAAAGGCTCTCTGAATAGCAAGGTGCAAGCAAGGTATGCTGTCCATGTTTGCTTCTTGAGACTTTTATTCTAGACCGTATCAAGAGGTGGCCTTAGTCAAGAAAGTCTGAGGTCGAGATCTGGTTTGCTGTTGAAGAGTGACTCAACAGTTGCAAAACAAAAATTCCACAGTATCCTGCCACAGACACAGTGTGCGTGAATGGGTCGGCTGTATGACCAAAGTATAATTTCATGGTTACGTTATAAATGATAACTCATGTGTCTTATATCAATTTAATAAAGTTTGGTCTTTTGTATCTTTATCAGTTTATATTTCTGCTGTCTCACACCACAATGTAGTGTTCAGCCTTACTGTAATATTATGTGCTGTCAGTGTCATCCCAAACCAGACAGTGTACAGATACATCCGTATTTGTTTGTGTGCCACAGTGAACAGCATTTTTTCACCGCATGTGGGCAAACTGCTTAATCTGATAAATGCTGCTGTTCCTAAGGAACCTAATCTACTGCTGGCTCTTTCTCTTTAAAGGGATACTTCACCCAAAAAGGAAAATTCTGTCCATTTACATTACCTTGGAGTTGCTCCAAATAGTTTTGTCAAAAACATCGATATTTCGATACATGTCGATACAGATAAATCTGAAACGAATGCGCATGTCCTACGTATCCATACCAGCTGCAAGTTCCCGCTCACACAAGTTGACAGACACGGCACGTGAACGCGGTGACAACAGAGCCCCGGATATTCTTAAAGATTTGAATTGTTGTGGCCAGTTCGTAGTCTCAGTAAGACATCTGGCGCTTGGTGCACCCCTGTTCACGTTTCCCATGTTTAGCATAGCGCTCTATGTATGTGCACTGATCAATAATTTCATCCACTCGTTTCATTCGCCCTGGTTAAAGGTTAGAAAGATGGCCGGTACAGAGTCTCCGCAACTCATTTAGCAGACTTTATTTGGATAAAAGCGTGTGCTGAATGGCTAAGTGTAGTTCTCATGTTTAAAGCACGCGTTTCTGTTTTTATGTTTGCTGATGAGTGATTTCATCCACTCGTCTCACTTGTTCCGGTTAAGTTGATGTTTGAAATAATGCTGGTGCGGGTAAAGTCTCAACAACAGTTCTTGCGTGTGATACACGTGTGCACTTCCGTGTTTACCATAACGCTCTATGTATGTGCGCTGATGAATGATTTCATCCACATGTCTCATTCGCTCCTGTTAAACGTTGTTAAAGTTCGAAAGGTGGCTAGTGCGAGTCTCTGCAACAGTTTCTGTCTTAATGCATGCTGATCAATGATTATGTGTGAATAAATGCCTAATCTTTTGTATCATAAAAATGTAGGCTATTAAAATTATTGAGCAATGAATGAGCAATAAATTTGTTCAAGTGTTTATTGAAGTCTTAATCTCTTTTTTAATCTTTCAACTATTTATTTAAGCTCTGGTCCATTAATACTGACAAATACAACTTTGATTTTAAATAGCAAATGTATTAGTAAAGTTTACATTAGATTAACAATTAATAAAGAATGTAAACATATACTTAATTGTGTAGTCTTGTTAAATTTAGCTTAAAATAAAAAATAGGGCCGTATTGTCATGGCAAGTTTTCCTGTGGTATGGAAAATGGTATAGAATGTCGATATGTTTTTAGGTATTGAATCGAAGTAAGAAATTCCAGTGTCATGCTAACACTATCCTACAGACAAAGAGCAATTGAATGGGTGGGCTGTGTTAAAACACATAACTCATGTGTTTTATATCAATTTAATAACGTTTAGTCATGTGAATCTTTATCAATTGATATTTCTGCTGTCTCGCACCACAATATAGTGTTCAGCCTTACTGTAATATTATGAATGTATGTGTGTTGTCAGTGTCATCCCAAGCCAGACAGTGTACAGATACATCCGTATTTGTTTGTGTGCCACAGAGAACAGCATTATTTCACCAGCATGTGGGCAAACTGCTTTATCTGATAAATGCCGCTGTTCCTAAGGAACCTAATCTACTGCTGGCTCTTTCTCTTTAAAGGGATACTTCACCCAAAATGAAAATGCTGTCCACTTACCTCACCTTCGAGTTGTTCCAAATCTGTATTAATTTCTATAACCAGACAGATTTTGCCCCACATTAAGTCCCATAGTTGGAAAAATTACTTTATCATTTTTTGTTCTGTTGAAGCACTTTTGACTACGATTTTTCCCTACTATGGTAATCAATGAGGGGCAAAATCTGTCTGGCTTCAAGCATTCTTCCAAAGATCTTTCTCCGTGTTCATCAGAGCAAAGAAATGTATACAGATTTGGAACAACTCGAAGGCGAGTAAATGATGACAGAATTTTCATTTTTGGGTGAAGTATCCCTTTAACTCTCTTTCACTCCCCCACCATCCCTTCTCTCTCACCCCCTGCTCTTCTTCTCACTGTGCTGTTTGAGTGTTCCTCTGAAATGGCCAGCAGTGCAGAGCAGATAGAGCAGGTCAGTGGGCGATCAGCAGGGGCACAATAGCTCTCTTTGTGAAGATACACACTGATGGGATGGTACTGGGTGGAATGTGGTGACAGGAATGACTGGGGAACGACAGTATGAAATAGCACCCGGGTGACACGCAGGGCTGAAAAAAGACTTTTCTGTTGCTCTCTCTCTCTTGTAGTCACGACAGGGTCCATGAGATGATCTGTAGTATTATACTGGTGTGATTCCCCCTGTATGGGTGAAAAGCTGTCTAAAGCGCTGTTCTTTTTAAACTAATGCTAAGGGAGGGAGGGCGATTATTGATTTTGCTCTGTAGACTGAGTAGTTGACATAAAATACTTGAAATATTGTTAATCAATAACCATATACCTATGTAGCCATTGTTTTGGCAAGTCTCACTATGGCAAGTCCTACTAATGTTTTTGTTCACCGGACACATTAAAGGACAGTCTGTTTACTGTCCCACGATGCAGGTTTTTATAATGATGTTGGAAGGGCGAAACACATTACTTTCGCTTGCACATTCTGACCGCAGGCTATGACAGCACCTGTTCTGTAGTGTTTGATCCAGCATTGTCCCATGGGGTTAAACTAGTCTTACAAAGACACCAGCAAATTAGGTACAGAACATAAGTATAACACCTTTTCTGTACATGTTATTTTTAGCTTGAGACCTGGTTCCACAGTTGTGTATGGGAGCTAAATTAACCAATGAACTGCCGAATACACTGTTAGTGAACATGAAAGTGAGACTTTATTGATCCTGATATGGATCAATGTGTAATTTTTTGGAGGATCTGTTGAGAGAAATGCAGAATCATTTACATATGTCTTCAGAGGTGTATAAAGACCTTACATAATGAAGCGTTATGTTTTTATTATCTCAGAATGTGCTAATTTTATTTACATACACTGCGGATCTCTTTGGAATTGGGTATGTTGTTTCCAACCGAGGCTCATCTGTATGGTTAGTTGGGGCAGTGCCCCTCCAAAATATCCCTTTACTGAAATATAGAACTGTATATAAACTGAATCTAGCAAGATTGTTGTCACAAAAATGCATCTGAATTATTCTGCCCCACCTAAATGCATAGCCAGGAGCCGATACTGTTTGTTTCTATGCCCTAAACGGACAAAATGCTCCACAGTGGGCATTTCGAAAATACATTATCTCCTTTGGAAAAGAAATGCAAACGTGACGACTCTTATGATGGGTTCACACCAAAGGCGAACAATTGCGTTCCACACTCTTTATTATGACATGGTTCACACCAAATGCGAACAATCGCGTTCCACGCTCTTTGTTATGCTAAGTTCACACCAAACGCAATTAATCGCGTTCCACAATCTTTATTAAAAGAGCGGGAAAAGTTTGTTAGCTGACAAATATTTTCAACCTCCCGGAAGATAAGATTAACGCCCGTTCGTGGCAATTGCTTCACCCAATTAATGTTAACTACTCGCGCAAAACCCTTAATTCGCGTTTGGTGTGAATCCAGTGTTACTCGCGGGAATTCGTTATTTTCATGTGAGTGGCACGATCTGTCAAATATTTTCAACCTTGGCTAAAGACAAGATTGGCGCGTGTTCGCCCGATTCAAAATAACTGCCGCGATTTCTTTTCTTTGAGTGTCTTTGCTTTGACATTGTGTGTAATTTACTTGCGCAAATCACTTAATTCACGTTTGGTGTGAACCCAAGGTAATGATCGTGATCTGACAAATATTTTTAACCTTTGCAGAAGACGTACGCGCTGCAATCTCACCACCCGATTAGCATCATTCGAATCACCTGCCGCATGTTTGTGATTATTAGCGTCAGTGCATTGACTTTGTATGTAATAAACTTGTGCAAAATGCTTAATTCGCGCTTGGTGTGAACCTCCTATTAGTCCTGTGTCAGCTACCGTAGTTCTTCGAAAGGAAGGGGTGCAGAGAGCAGTTGGTTTCAGTTCGAAAACTCACCGCTAGATGCTGCTTGCGTCATTGCCCAGATGTCAGTATAAAACAGTTTCTCCAGGTTCTTGGGGATTTTTGGCACTAATGAGAACTTTATACTATGTAGAATTGTACTGAAAGTTTCACAGAACGGAAATCAACATTTGTCAGCATATGTCTACTTAATAATTTAAGAGTAACATTTTGGCTTGATGCCCATAGCATGTGCAGGATCTAGCTAAGGGGGAAAAACTGTTCTGCGGCCATTTTACTCCAGAAAAAAAGATGAGCCTCAGTATTTAAGTCAATGCGTGCATGTAGAAATACTTGTGTGATCTCACAGGTGTTGTACTGGTCTATAGGATGTAGTTAGGGAGTGAATAAAATGTTCAAAGAAATGTCAGTCGAGTAGTATGTCTGTTACCATATACAGATATGAAGATATTATATATATATATGTATATATGTTTCAACAAATCTTTTGAGTGGTTCAAAACTCATTTTAAGTACTTAGATAAATGTCAACCAGTACTGCTCTTTAAGCTATAATACTTAAGGCAGAGCTAACAAACATGAATTTAGAAATGGTAACACAAAGAGCTGTTTTGCTTGCTGTGCGATCAGAATTTACTTCGCCCGGAGCAATGTGACCACCACGCCTGACTGATCAGCTCAGAAGGTGACATAAATTAGGATTAATGATAAGCGGAATATTGCACTCAACACAAGTGCACTGATAAAGGTAATAATAGCACGGCTAATATTAACTTTTCAAGCAAAGATCACATTAAGGACTCTTATAGCAGACTCTGTGGTTTGCTGATGAATGTGGCTTTTCCTTTCAAAGCAAATACAAGATGTTCGCTCTGCTGTGATATAGTAGGATTCTGTTAATGGTAACAAGCAGTAAATATGGTGGCACAAGAGATGTGGAGGTTGTTCACTTACCGTCCCCTAGTTTATTTCTACAGTGTTCTTCATTTTTTGGAAAGGGAGAGCTAAACACACTAGAGAACATTATGGGCAGTCATAACATTTTACTGAAGGTACTGTTCTGTTGTTCACTTCACCCAAACAGTTATTTTATGGTCCTTAAATAGAAGATTGTGTAAATTTTGATATGTTTCTTATCGGACTGCAGGTTAAATCGAAAAATAATCCACAAACGGTCGTTTGTCTGCGTTTTTTTTACTGTGCAGCTTATCAGTAAAGATTTTACCTGCAGCTTTGCTGTAGCTCAGTGGTAAGAGGATTGCGTTAACAACGCAAGGTTGTGGGTTCTATCCCAGGGGATTGCAAATACCTATGTAAAATGTATAGGAAAAAGCAATGTAAGTCGTTTTGGATAAAAGCGTCTGCCAAATGCCTAAATGTAAATGTAAAGTAAGATTAAATGCTGTTGCATCTGAAAGCCAGAGGGCGCTGTCGTGCACAAACTCCAAATATGCCCCCCCCAAAGTACCATAACAAACTGGTTGGGGGTTCCAATTGAGATATATTGCCTACGGAGTGAAAACAATCATGGCCACCATATTGAAGGGTCATTCCAAGATTAAAGTGCTCATAACTCGCCACTTCAAAGGGCCCTTCTGACCCTATGAGCTCACATGAGTCTTTACGTGGTAACGATGCCTCCTTATGGGCACGGGATGACGACGCAGAAGGCCACTTCAAGAAACCGTTGTTTGGTACCCAACACCCCTGGTAAACACTTGTCCCGTCAATACCAGTATCGGTATCAGCCTGATACCAAGCTCATGTACTCGTACTCTTAATGACAAACTGATACCAATGACCGAAACCTCACGTGACATACATAGGGCCCTATGATTTCCGCAATGCGGAAAACGTGGACTGAATCGAGGAATCCAGGCATTAAAACAGAATTTGATGTACAACACGGAATGGCACGGAATCTGGCAAATGTATTACTTCCTAACAAGAAATTAGCGCTGAACAGGTAACGTAACAGTTAACGAAATATTCAGATACTGTTTAAATATGTATTCTGCTTGTTTTTTGTGACTGTGTGTGAAAGAGTGGTGCGGTTGCGTGTACTGAACCTGAACGCATTGTGCTTGTGCAGCTTTCAGAGCCAGCGTTTCACTGCACGAGGACACAAACACATAAACAAACACCGTTTGCGGCGATCCGTCAAAATAAAAGTCTGATTGACTTTGGGATATCATAATCGATCTAAACAGGCCGATTTATGCGATATTAATTGTAAATTGCAATTTATCGTGCAGCCCTAGTTTCTTACAAAAGGTTGTCGCCTTCAGAAGAATTGTGAGTTCTTATAAATATTTCCTCAAAGATAAAAACATATGAGACAGTTGTTCAAATAAAGGAGTAGGGTGAGGTAAAATACATGTAGATTGTTTAGGTAGGATAATCAAAATAAATGTGTTTGAGTTCATATTGAAATCTGTGATAATTTGATTCTGGATTGCAGATTTGGCAAATCCGAGATCTTTTTGTGATCTTTTTCGCAAGAGAAATATCTGAGACTCAAGAATTATGCATTATGCATTTACAATTTGCATTTAATTTAATCTTATTGATGTCAACAAGGAATAATTGAGATAGGGAGATCTCATCTATGATTTTTCTTTTTTATGGGTTGTTGTGTGAGCTGCATTTATGCTGTTTTTGCTTCACATTTGCAATTTATTTAAATAGCTTGGAAAAGAACAAAATTCTTTGTTATTTTTGTTGTCCTGCACAGAGAAAGTCACACAGATTTAAAACAACATGAGGGTAAGGTGAAATAAAGAAGTAATTTTCTTAGACTGAAGTTTTCTTAACTCGTTGTAATTGTTGTTCTTGTATGTTATCAGGTTCATCTACACACTATTTCAACATATGTTGATCTAATCATCTCGGCTTATTCAACTATTGATGTACAGTATCTTCTTATTGTTTTCTTGCTGTCTTCTTGTTCATCTGAAACTATTGATCTCCACTGTTCACCATCTCTGCCTTGTACCTTTGTACCTCCTGGTGTATTTTCTCACTCTGAGCTCAGTCAGTTTTTCTTGGATGTTCTGTGATATTTCAGGCCATGTGGTCAGGTCACCTCTGTGTTTTGCTGTGCATTGTCCTCTTAAAAGTCCAAGTGGATTTATGAGCAGCGTGGCATTGCATCTGATTCATGTTCTTTAATTTGAAGCTAAAACCCCGTGACAGTTGAGAGCTCAGAACTTGTAATTCCAAAACTAGGATTACATCACAATTGTGTCTTCTGTTTTGAATTATTTGTTCTCAACGTGATGTTTGCTGATCAGCTTAATTTTTGTTGAACAATACTGGGTGTCATTTTGCCCTATTCATCATAATGATAAGAAATTCCTGACCGTGTGCTTTAAAATCTCTCAGGAACACGTCGGTTCCCTGTGAGAACTTTCTCTTAAGACTGTTTTTCTGTGTTTATGTAAACAATACATTATGTCCAGACCAGTGAGGAGGAGGCGGTCACGTGCCTATCACGTGCATCTCTGTGCTTTACTGACCTTGTGTGCTTGTGACAGACAGGCTCTGCGTAGTCCTGGAGCACATTAGGACAGTACCCAGAATAGAAATGAGAGGAACACGTTTATTTTATGGAAGTGGTAGAACTTTATTGATTCATCCACGCTTATCTCTTAAAGAGACAGTTAACACACTAGTCAAAATACGGACATTATTTACTCACCCTCATGTCATTCCAAACCTGCATGCTGGTATTTTTTCCATGTAGCGCAAGCATAAAGTGTGAATATTTGGTACTCAGCCTTTGCCAAACAAGATTTTTTTAGTGACATCATAAATGTCATTCATTTGAATCACACGGTGTGCCAAGTCTTCTAAAAGCCATAACTTTGATAAAAACTACAAAATTGAAGATGTCTTTAAAAGAATAGTTCACCCAAAAATACCCAATGTTTGACTGACTTTCTTCTGTGCACTAAAGAAGGCATTTTGAGGGAGGTCCATACAATTGAAGTCAATGGGGGAATGTTGTTCGGTACCAATGTTCTTACGAATATATGTTGTGTTCTGCAGAAGAAAATCATAGAGGTATTGAATGACGTGAGAAAATGAACAAATAATTTTAATTTGGGGAGTGAACTATCCCACTTCCATTGAAGCTTGCTGTTTCAAATATGGGGTGTGAATTAAAATAACATTGGAACTCGCATTTGTAGTTGTAACTGAATGCAACATTCCTATTCGAATTCTGGATGTGTGCCACAAACTTCAGTGGAAAAATGATTTAATGGCATTGCCCTTAAGTTATATGGACTTCTTTTATGATAATTTCATATGTATTTATACAGAGCTTGAAAGCCTCTTATCGCTATGAACTGTTGTATGACTAAAGTTGCGCAAGAAAAAAAACGGCATAAGTAAACAATGACAGATTTGTTTTTGGAATTCTATTCTTTTAACCGTCACAAAACTAAAAACAACTTGAGTCCAGTTTCACACACCGACGCTTATTGGGTCAATGCTAATTCGTCATTTTGTTTGGATCCATAATATGTTTTCCACTGGTTTAATGTTTGTAATCATTTGTATCCAGCTCTCATATGACCTGTGCCTGAAGGTATCATGCCTATTATACTGTTGCTGAATGTGTCTAATTCACAGCTGTTTGTTTGGATATTACCACAGATGGGATGCTTGTTGTGCTATTACAGGGAAATTCATATTTCGCTCTGCTGTGGGCGTATTTTTGAACTTTAGAATCAGATGACTGACTCGCCGGCCTGTTTGTAAATGAGTTTTTTCTTCAGGCTGTCGTGGTAACGTATCAGGGGCTGGGGGCCTCAAACTGTTATGAATGATAGCGAAATAAACCTTCGCTTTGTAGAAAACAGGAAGTTAGAGGGAGATGAAAACAGGCGACTGTGATTCTAAATGACCTTCAGTGAATTCTTCATGTTTCCACCTAATTTGTGGAGCAAACCTCATAACTTTCATTTGCCCCTTCAAATGCTCTTTCAAGTTTTTACGAGTGGACTTTCAATCCTTATAAACGAAAATGTATTTGCCATAAATCATAGCTTAAAGTGCTGTAGTGAGCAAGTTTGTAGTGCTCGCTTCTGACTTTGTTCTGGACGAGATCTCAGTTGATATGACAAGTTCAAATATTTTGACAGGTTTTGTTTTACCAGAAATCATCTTTGTAAGACCGCAGACCACCCTTAAAACCTGGAAGGTTTCGGTCATGCCGAGGACAAACCAGCTTTCAACATTGCATTCGATTAAACGTGGCGATTAAGTGCTGACTATAGCCCTCAAAGGACCTCTAACTAAATTCTGTCGTCTATGTAAATATGTGTATGTATAACGTTACATTTCTGGGCCAAGCTCCAGTGCGAGTGGGGCTTCGTCCCTCTTATGTAACTGGCCTGTGAAATCGAGCTTTTATTCAACAGTGACTTCCCAGAAACCAATTGTATTCCCTACTTATCTGTTCATTTTAAAGATATGTCTCTGCTTTTTCATCTTTATACATTCTTTAGCATTCTTCCTGCTCTAATGTCTTTTGATATAGTTTGTTTTCTCAGTGCAATGACTCCTGAGATCATACAGAATTACACTACAGCAGGGGTGTATGGGTCTTGATTTGGATTTTTACCCTCTCGCCATTAAACCTTTATTAGTTCATTTGAATGTGGGTTCACATCAAATAAGCTGAATTTTGATGGTGTGTTTAGCTGTTTGAGTGGAATAATTCAAAACTGATTCCAATTATTGGATCCATTTTGGTTCAGTTAATGGAATGTGTATTGGTGAAACAGCTGATGAAATGCTTGACTGATTTTTTCGGCGGTCACTTAACCTCATGCAAAACAGCCATCTACTGAAACCACGTGAATGGCGACATTTCACTTGAAAGATCGCAGAGGAATTTTGAGCGCTTCTTTAGCAAGAAGCCGGACAAGTGCTGGCAATGAGTGTTTCTATCTCTCAGCCGTTACCCTGTTGAGGGTCATAAAAGCTTGAGGGCTTTCAGAGTGCCGTTGCTCGGAGCATTACAAGAAAACTTGTCCTTCCCTTAGGGTGCTCTGTGTTATCATGCCAGGACTGAGATGCTGTTTGGGTGAGGCTTCTAGGAAACAAAAAATGGTGTAATCTGCAAATCATTGTTTTAGCAGATTACATTCAGAACAAACATGGTTGATGAACAGGGCCTTTTCTGGGAAATTCGTAGCATAATTTTAATATGGGAATGCTTAATGATTTCTTTTTTTATCCGTTGTCTGGCTTTTGTCCAGGTCTTCTGGGGCCCTTTGTGTGTGATGCCATTTCTCTCAAAGATCACTTTGTAGCTTCACTGCTCAGCTGAGACCAATTTTGGTTTGGCCTAAATCATGACTGAGTTTATTGCCAATAAGACCCGAGTCTCACTTTCCCTTTTTTCCATTTCTTTCTCTTTTCTTTTCATTTACTTTATTTAATATCCATTTGGTTTCTTTTTTTTCCATTTTCATTTCCATTTAATTTTTGTTTCTTTTAAAAAAAAAATTGTTTCTTTTTTCCCTTCTTTCTTTCTTTCCTTCCTTCTTTCCATTTACTTTCCTTATCCATTTCCTTTTCTCTCCTTTCCTCTTCTTTTCTTTCCTGCACATTGTATTCTTTTGTACAAAGTTTACTGAGAGCAAAACCAACCTGTGTCAAAGACACATTCTGTTTCGTTCTCTTTGTGTTCTTGTGCTTTAGTTCCTTTAGTTTCCATCTGCTCTGCTTCATTAGTTCCCTCATTAGCTTCATAAGTCACTGATTATTGTCACCTGTATGTCATTATATCACCTTGTTTATCCTCTGTGTATATAGACCCTTTTATTCATTACCTTGTCGGTTCTCGTTTCAATGTTTGTACGTTTGCTTCTTCATTGCTTCTTGAGTAAAGTTGATTTAAACTTCTGCATCATTAGATTAGATTAGATTCAACTTTATTGTCATTACACATATACAAGTACAGTGTAACGAAATGTAGTTTAGGTCTAACCAGAAGTGCAATTAGCAAGTGCAGATATACAGTGTGAATAAATACAGAATACAATATTAGGAAAATACTATACAAATGTTGTATGAAAATATGACAGTCGGTATGTACTATGAACAATATATACAGAAGGCTATATACTGTGAACATTAATGTACAGGTGGTTATGAACAGATAACAATATAGACAATACAATAGTGCAAGTGACTTGAGTGTGCAATAGTTACAGACATTAGCTATTAAAGTTACAGTGCAGTAGATGAGTTAATGCGGTTATTAAAGGTACAGTGCAGTACATGAGTTAATGCAGTTGTTGAAGTTATAGTGCAATACATGAGTAGATGCAGATAATACAGTTACAGTGTATTAGATGAGTTAGTGCAGTTATTGAAGTTACAGTGCAGTATATGCGTTAATGCGGTTATTAAGGTTACAGTGCAGTAGATGAGTTAATGCAGTTATTGAAGTTACAGTGCAATAGATGAGTAGATGCAGTTAGTTATGCAATAAATGCAATAGATGAGTTACAGTGCAGTAGATGAGTTAATTCAGTTATGGAAGTAGTTTATTAGTGCAAATGAGCATTCAGTGTAATATTCCTGGTGTGCAAGTGAGCAGTATAGAGTGGAAATGATGCTATGTGTGTGTAAACAGTCCGGTAGAGCAGATAACATGAAGTACTGTGTCTTATCATGTGTCTTGGTAAAACATTTACAGACTGTCATCCTGATGTTTTGACCTTGAAGCTGCCAAGACCGCAACAAATCATTTAAAATATATCGAATTTAAAAGTTTATCATCATTACAGCATATCATAGTCATGAAACATACGATTCCACTATTCTGAACGCTCTTGAACGACCTTTTTGACAACAACTAAAAAACACTCAGTCAGTCTTCACCCCCTTATTAGCCAATGTTTAGACTCCTGGTAAGGAAGAGTCCCTGTTAAAGAGGAATGTAAAAGTATTTCTCTGAACAAAATCTCAAACTCTACACACAACTTTCCTGCTCCATACTGTGTCATTACGTCTGATAAATTGTGGAAAAAATCTGAACTTGTGTGTACTGTAAACAAATTCTCGCATACAGAAACGTTTTCACTTGGGAGGAAGAAATGTGTTTTACACGCACGCTCAAATAATAAAGAGTTAGTCTGGTTTGGCTCGATTTAAACATGAGGATCCAGTCAAGTATATATATCTAATGAAATGGCTTTAATGGGTAGTGAAATAACAGGTCAAAAGTGATCGGGAGGGTAAGGGCCTGATCAGACAGAACGCGTCTTTTGCTGTGAGATGCGCCTCTTTTGAAGTGTTTACAGTTGGCAGGAAGCATTTTGCGCGCTGCTTTTGCGTGCCGGGCGCCCAGGATTCTGGGCAGAGCGTTCCGAGCGCACTAAGTTGAAAAAACCTCACTCCGAGGAGAAAAGCACTTGACGTCATGTGCGCTTTTTTCCATTGTCCAATCGACTGAGTGGAGAGGCAGGGCTTCCCTTGTGGCAACGGAAGTTTACAGATGCTCAGGACGTCTGGAGACAATGAGGAGAAACTTGTTGTGGCTGTTTCGGGTTACCCAGCAGCATACAAAAAGCGCTGCGCGCTGCTCTTTTCAAAGAGTCATCGAAAGAGCAGCGTGGTGCGTCTAGCGGTTTCGAACATGAAAAGCGCGTTCTGTGTGATCGTACCCTTATGTGAATGTCCTTCTGCAAAACTGCACGCGAAACTCCGTTTAATACAATCAACAACCTTTCAAGAAATAAGTTAAACACAGTGGTGCTCGGTTTAGGTCATTTCTCATACAGGGATTAAACACGACAGCAGTGTCTTTATACTGTGACATTTCCAAACAGACGGTCGTCTGACACTAGCAGGCTGACTGCTAGCAGCATTGCTTTTTGTCTTACACACACACACACATGCTCGAAGAGCGATCTGACAGTCTCATTAAATCAGTCTTAGTTCAGCGGTAAAAGCATGTGACATTCCCTCGGTCCATTGTGCCAGCTCAAATGTCAAACACTTTTTAAAATTTCACTGATATGATCTACTCTCATTCAGTTTGATGTGGGAGGGGGTGACACATGGACTGTATAATGTATAAAGTGTGCTTAGAATGCACTTTAAGTCACATTGGGTGAAAGTATCTGCTGAATGTAATGTAAATGTAACAATGTCAAACTGTTTAGTTGATCCACTTAAAACAAGCATAACAAAGTTTTCTGGGACTTTAAGAATCAATATCAAATGGAAGATTGTGATAAATAAGTACAGTTGATCTGATCATGTGGACTTGGCAGCTGGGCAGTTGTAAAGTTTATTTAGCTACAGAATAAGCAAAAACCTGTTTTCAGATCGGCCACATCTTCACTTTCTCCATTCTAATCACCTTGGTGGCCTAAACTTCATGCTTTAGCAAAGATTCTTTAAATATAAATGTGTTTTGGTGGGGTTTTGGAAAGGTTCTGCAAGTTGCGTAAATAACGCAAATCAATAATGTCATGTGTAAATGGATGCTTGGTGGGTCTGGCTTTTATTCCTGGACTCTGAAGATGTTTGGAAATTCCCTCCAGGGGCTCTTGAAAAAGGGAGTGGAGCTATTTTTCTGTAGCTATGCTGTCATTTTGTTCCTCTTCATCAAAGATGAAAACACTTGTTGCGGCGAATTGGACGAAATGCAGAAAGTTCTCAAATCCACCCAGAAATGTTGTTTTCAGCATCAACAGAATGATTTAGGCAACTACGGTTCAAAAAGCAAACTTTATATACATACTGTATATATAAGAGCTGCCATTTGTAAATTATTGTAATGTGAAATGTCGCAATAAAAGCACAATTATTGTGCCTTTGGACCCCTGTGTAAATTTCATCTGTCTTTCTGGTGGTTTATGTCTGCCTGTATATCGTCATCATGTTATCCGTGCGTGTTAAAACAACTCTCAAAAATTATTTATAGCAAGATGGCACAACTCTCTGACGTTCTTTCAAATACACAGGTTTGGCCGCATACCATCTTAACCTGAGATACTTTCAGTGATGTACAGATAAAAGACATAACACACGGAGCTAATTGCTGGATGTTTTTTTGTAACTGGAGTGAGTTAACTCAACACATTTTGACTGCAGCTAGATCGACTTTAATTGTAAACTGTCTGAAATGTTCATGAACTGCTAATATGAAAGATATGGTTACTGAAACGCTGAATTATGTACTGTATGCTCAACAATTTAAATGAAGGTTCAGATTATATGATTGGATATCATTTGCCATGTTAGTTTAAAAGTAGGAGAGAAATTCCCATTCTAAAGAGCATTTGATTTAACAAAATATGTAGTCCATTAGTGTTTTTGGTCTGTCACCGAGAAGTTTTTTTTTCTATATTTAAATATGTTTTTATTTGGTATATTACATAATTATGCAATTTCTGTGCATATACAGTATTTGCAAAATTCTAATTAAAAAAATCGCCTCTAAAGTCCTTAGGTTTAGGATAGTGATAGTACACACCTGTGTACACATCTGTCATTATTTATTATTGTCATTTCATGCCTTTCTTCTGCAGAACACAAACAGGTAACAGAACAGGGCCGACACCCTTTCACTTCTGTTGTATGGACACACAACCAATGCAAGTGAATGCGGTCCAGTTAACATAATTTTTCCAAATATCTTCCTTTGTGTTATGCATACAGGTTTGAAATGACCAAAGGGTGGACTTTTTGGGTAAACTATCCCTTTAATTGTAGCATCTTCAATTTCAGGAAGGAACTTTATTTGTACAGTATGTAATACAATCAGTTTCAGATTTCGTTCAATATACATACTGGATTTATAATGTGAAATTCTGTACAAAATAAAAAATGAAATTGATATAATGGATTTATTTCCTAAATATTTACAAATTTGGATGACATTATATTATATATTATATTAACAAAATTCAATGTTCAATTCTATGAATATTCTTTAGGTAAAATAATATCAATTTAATAGGTCACTAAAAGGTAAAACTACCTTTTAGCAAAACTAAAAGAGAGCTTCTTAATGCAATAAAAATTAAAAATACATGTTGACACTTGTCACATGTTGGTAGATGTTATGTCTTGGGCTTCAATTTTTTGTTATATCTCTCATTAAAGCTTTTAAATCTTTCCTCACTGTTGTGGTTTCATTTCCTCGCTCAAAGTCTTGTGTGATTGATTTAAGAATGAATGATGTAATATGGGCAGAACGTACAGTAATAAAGTAACACCGTCTGAGATTCTCCACCCCACCTCTGAGGAGTTTATTACAGTTACAAAGTTCATCTTTACATTCTCTTATTTTTAGCGATGCAATAATAATCAAAGGATATATTTGTTTAGAGGTTTTGATGTTTTACATGTGAGAGGATGAAAGACTTTTAGTTTTGTAAAATTGACACAAAATGATATATCTTTCTTTAACCTGTTTGAGTTTTACTAGGATAGTAAGAGCCCATTTTTTCTATGGAAAGAATAATCATTGTTGGCTGGCAGACACTGCCATTTTTAAGTCAGACATGAGGGCATAAGTGGGCACAATTGCATTCATTGCCTTTTTCTCTCTCTCTGTGCAGATATGTGCCAATACAGTGATTTTCCTGTGCACCAACATCATCGGCATCTGCACACATTACCCGGCTGAGGTGTCTCAGAGACAAGCCTTCAAAGAGACTAGAGGATACATCCAGGCCAGAATACACCTTCAGAGGGAAAACCAGCAGCAGGTCTGCAAGTCCTTGAGTGCACAAATACACCCACCCGGTGTTTGTTCATCTCTTATCACACTACAGAAACTCAGGCCATACATTTCATTTTTATGCATTATGTAAGGAATGTCATGTTGTGTGCTTTCCTCTCGTGCCGGCTTTGGTTTAAACATGTTTTTCCTGTTTTCCAATAACTGCATGTTTAAACATAGAACACAAATTGAGCACTTTAGTTTAAAATGTGCTGTTTGTCACAGGTCACAGTAACTAAAAATAGTCTTTTCCTCATACGTGTCCTTCTTAAAATCTTGTGCGGCATAAAAAGTCTTCGTAACCTGTCAGCGACGCACATGTGTACTTAAACACACGATTAATAGTGTCATCTCATAAACCCCATCCAGGAGCGCCTGCTGCTTTCTGTGCTGCCAAGGCACGTTGCCATGGAGATGAAGGCAGACATCAACGTCAAGAAAGAGGATATGATGTTTCACAAGATCTACATCCAGAAGCACGACAACGTCAGGTACGCAAATGCCAAGACCGCACATGGTGTCATGCTGTCACATTTGCCAGTTTTGTCATCACACCTCCAGTGCTGTGCCTGTGTGATTTAAACAGATAATAAAGCAGAGACGTATTACACACTCATGCAGCTTAAGGTTATTGTTCCCAAGACTTTGGCCATGTTGAACGTTAAACACAGATTAGGTTGTTTGCAGTCCTTGAGACGTGACTTTCCTCGAATATGTTTGTTCCTGTCTTACCGGATAGAGGGTCAAGTTGCTTGTTATAATATTCCTGAAAAAGGAAATGATTTCAATGCAAATGAAATGCAAAACACAATTTTAATCGAAAATGCTGTGTATGAACACATGCTTCCATAAAATCCAAGCAAACTTGGATTTGGATGTGTAAAAATGCTAAATGTCACACTGGTGCCCGAAATTCTGTGAAATTTCCTATTTTCGGGTGTTTATGAAAGAAACTGTGCCATCTGTTGTCACATGGCAATTTGTCCAGACCGTGTGTGTGTCCATTCTGTCATGTATTAAATTGTAGTTGATGACCATGTCTCCTGCTTGTTGCGGCAGGGACTTTAAGAAGACCTGCCAGGTCATGGTTTTTCTAATTGAAGAATAGACTGAAGTATCAAGAGAGACCACCCTCTATTCAGAATGTGAACTGAATCGATGCTTTTCACGGTTAGCCCATCAAACCAACTGCAGTGACCCAGACAAGGGCCTTCAATGATTATTGATCTCATTTCCTTCTGTCTGTCTTTTGTCGTCTTCTATCTGTCCTCTTAACAGTATCCTGTTCGCGGACATTGAGGGCTTCACCAGTTTGGCGTCGCAATGCACAGCCCAGGAGTTGGTGATGACCCTTAATGAGCTTTTCGCACGCTTTGATAAATTAGCTTGGGTAAGTAGACGCTATTGTTATATTGATCATGTGCTCTCCACATGTAGTACTCCATAAGGGGAACGCTCCCAAAACCACATAGCAACCAACCAAAAGACCCTAGAAACCACATAGAAATCCATAGCAACCAACCAAAACACCCCAAAACCCAAATTTCTGTGCCTTAGCAACAAAGCAAAACATGCCAGAAACCACATAGCAACCACCTAAAAAGTCCAGAAAACGCTAACCAGTTCCAAAGCAATAGAAACCACATACAGTAGCAATGCCCTAGCAACCATCCCAAACCCTCTAAAAGCCACCTAGCAATGCCCCAGCATCCACCCAAAACACCCCAAAAGCCACATAGTAGTGGCCTAGCAACCAGCCCAAAACACCCCAAAAGCCACATAGTAGTGCCCTAGCAACCACCCAAAAGGCCCAGAAAACACTAGTAGTTCAATAGTACCTAAAACACCATAGAAACCGCATGGCAATCCCCTAGCAACCATCCTGAAAACACTAGCAATCAATAGTACCTAAAACACCATAGAAACCGCATGGCAATCCCCTAGCAACCATCCAGAAAACACTAGCAGTCAATAGTACCTAAAACACCATAGCAACCGCATAGCAATGCAAGAGCAACCATCCAGAAAACACCTAGCAGTTCCATAGAAAACACATAAACCAATACCCTAGCATCACATGGAATATCCTAACAACCTCTCAAAACTTCACAGTCATGCAGCAAAGCCCTGGCACCCAAAACATCACAGAATCATACTCAACGTTTGCCCATCAAAGTAACTCACACTTCCTTGAAGAAATGCTCAAATATAATTTTGAGTCCCCTACTGTTTGAGTCCCCCTAATGCTTTTTTCCAAAGCTCTGCTGCAATGACTGTTAATATGCTCGCGGTATGTTATGTCTGTATTCTCAGGAAAACCACTGTCTGCGGATCAAAATCCTGGGGGATTGTTATTACTGTGTGTCTGGACTTCCGGAACCGAGGGCCGACCACGCTCATTGCTGTGTGGAGATGGGGGTGGACATGATTGAGGCCATCTCGTATGTTTTTCTCTACCTCTTTTTCCACCACGTCCTCCGTGTCATTTGCGCCTCAATGCGTTTTTCAATGCACGTGCATGCATGATTGCAGATTGGTGCGAGAGGTGACGGGAGTGAACGTGAACATGCGTGTGGGCATACACAGCGGCCGCGTGCACTGCGGGGTGCTCGGCCTGCGCAAATGGCAGTTTGATGTCTGGTCCAACGATGTCACGCTGGCCAACCAAATGGAAGCTGGAGGCAAAGCAGGGTAAGCGAGAACAGCACCCATGTGAAGTTTGCAGAAACATGTTGTTAATCTGTGTTCAGTTTAAATTTGGCATTGAAAAAAATAATGTGGGTTGACACAGCACACGAAATGTAGAAGAAGAAATGAAGTGTATATGTCTGCACTAAAAGTGAAAATGCTTACAGGCGAATCCATATCACCAAAGCAACGCTACAGTATTTAAATGGGGACTATGAGGTGGAACCTGGTTCTGGAGGAGACAGAAATGCTTACCTGAAAGACAACAACATTGAGACGTTTTTTGTGCTGGGTTGCAGTCAGAAAAGGGTGCGCACTTGTATTCTCCATGATAATAATATAATTAATCTTTGGGGATCAATAAAACTATATATATATTTGTGCTGCATGAAAAATAATTTCCTGTTTGTCTGTGCCAATAATCTCCTGCAGAAAGAAGAAAAAGCCATGATGGCCAAAATGCAGCGCGCTAGGGCCAACTCTTCAGAAGGGCTGATGCCGAGGTGGGTTCCTGACAGATCGTTCTCCAGGACTAAAGATTCAAAAGTCTTCAGACAGATGGTAAGATCTCTGTCCACTTACGTGTTCTACTCTAAAGTTGAGGACATTGCTGCTCTCCATTTGCATAAAAAAACATTCAAAAAAATATTGCCTGAAGTAGGGAAGGGGGAAGAAATATACAAAAAAGTACATAATGTATATAATGACGTTGCTTATTGTTCAGTAAAAATCTAGAGTTTGAAGGGATGTAATAAAGGGATGGTTCACAAACTCGTCCTTACAACTAGTAAGCTTAAACTTTTCGATTTTCTAAATCTTCAATTATTATTAATAATTTTTAGTATGTACAAAGTGATTGATTTTATTAATTGAAGTAAACAGCAAAATTGCATTTCCCTCATTCTTGTAGCTCAGCTGCTAGGGTTGTGGATTCGATTACAAAAGAAGATATTTTGAAGAATGTTGTTAACACCCCCCATTCACTTGCATTGGTTACAATAGAAGTGAGGGGGTTGTGCTTTTCTGTTACCAACATTTTTCAAAATATCTCTTTTTGTCTTTTACAGAAGAAAGAAAGTCATACAGGTTTGATATGCCAAAGAGTAATTGACAGGAGAATTTTCACTGTGAAGGTGAACTTCTCCTTTAAGAAACCGGCTGATGAAATGCCAATTCAAGGCTAATTGTAGCTACGTTGAAGACTCTGAAAAAACAAAAACAAATGTGTTATTTTAGTCACAACATAATTCTCATCATCACATAATTGTTTCGATGAGGTTTCTTATTTTTCTACAGTCTAGAAAAAGTAGTAAGGAATGAATAAGTGATCCTAAACATTTGAACGGTAGCGTAAATCTAACTAACCAGTGAGGTTTAAAACAAGGAAAAAGACAGAAATAGTGAAGATGAAAGTCATTTGTTTCAGTCTAACAGCCTATCTCTGGTGCCCATCTCTCTCTCACTCTGGGTTTAATTTGAAGTCTGTGAGTGTGAATTCAAGTGGCAGTGACTCTGCGGGGTTGGAGCTTTGGAGTCGTCTAAAATAAGACGTGTTATTCCTTTTCTGCCCACTGTAACTAATCTACCTGTCTGTTTTCAGGGCATAGATGAAGCCTCCAGCAAAGATAAGTGAGTTCTGGTTTTATTAGTACACAAATTCATTCTCTCAGGCTCTGCGGGGATTTATGGGTAACATTTCACCGGCTGTTTTTGTTTGTGATGATTACCCTGGGGGAAAGGCAACATCAAATAATTATTCTTGATCAGATTTCAAACGTAATCACCCCCAATCCTTTTCAAATGAAAACTTGTTTAAGAACATTCAATTTTGTGAATTACAATAAAGCCTGTGACCAGAATAGACATTTTTGCTGTCGTTGTTGACTTTGTTTAATGTAAACTGTGACGTTTCCCTTCATTTGGAAATTCTCCTCCCAGCCGCTGTGCTCAAGAGGCTCTGAATCCAGAAGATGAGGTCGATGAGTTTTTAGGTCGTGCCATTGATGCCCGCAGCATTGACCAGCTACGAAAAGACCACGTGAAGAAATTCCTGCTTACATTCCAAACACCTGTCCTGGAGAAAAAGGTCTATAAACAGTTTTAATACCGTCCATCGCGTGGCATGTTTACACTTGAATTCTGAGAAACGTTTTGTAACAGCTAACAACAACGCCAATTTTCATGCTTTCAGTACTCGAAAAAAGTGGATGATCGCTTCGGTGGCTATGTGGCCTGTACCCTTGTCGTATTCTGCTTCATTGCTTTCATTCAGCTTATCATCTTCCCACAGTGAGTTTGGATGTATTATACACAAATTTTTCTATTAAAAGCAATGTGAACTGTGTACGCAGTGTGTTTTAAAAATGTTGGGGTTTGGTTTTGCAGTACTCCATTGATGCTGGGCATGTTTATCAGCATCTTTATTATCCTCGCCAATGTGCTCTTCATATGTGCCATTTATTCCTGCGTTAAGGTCAGTCTTTGTGTCACTTAATCCTTCCTGTTTGTTTTGTAGTATTAATAAAACCATGTGCAATAAATAACTCAACAAATGTAGGTTATCCATACTATCATTGGTGAAGTATGTCAGTTCTGCGCAGAATGTTTAAGCATTTTATGGAAGTCATCATGTAGTAAGTTGTTTTTTTTTTTTCTGATTTATGCCTTTCTTCTAACTTTGTGTCTTATTTCAGGTTTTTCCAGCTACCTTGCAGGCAGTATCAAAGAGGATTGTACAATCCCGCATAAACAGCACCCTAGTCGGAGTCTTCACCATTCTGCTTCTCTTCATCTCTGCTTTTGTCAATATGGTAGGCATCCGGAGGGAATTCACTTTAAAAGGATATTATACCAAGAAAATTAAACAGATGTTGATGATTTTTGTTGTGCAGTATTAAGCTTTGGGTAGGGCAAGGCCACAAACAAATATGTGACAATGGAGAACATAACCAGTCTAAAAGGTAAATTTTCAGAGATTTTGATTTTTACATCACCTGAAAGCTGAATAACCAAGCTTTATTTTAATGTATGGTTTGTTAGGATAGGTCAATATATAAACTCTGGAATCTGAGAGTGCAAAAAAAACACAATATTGAGAAAATTGCCTTTGAAGTTGTTAATATGGGGCACTGTGGTAGGCCATCCACTCAAAAAATAACGTTTTTATATATTTACAAAATATCTTCATGGAACATGATCTTTACTTAATATCCTAATGATTTTGGGCATAAAAGAAAAAATCAATCATTTTGACCAATACAATGTATTTTTGGCTTTTCCTAAAAATGTTCCCATGCGACTTAAGACTGGTTTTGTGATCCAGGGTCACATATGATTATTTTCAAATGCTGATTCTTCTGTTTTATTCTTATTAAACATCCAGTTGCCATAAAATAGGAAAACTTACATATAATGTATGTTTCTTCAAATATAGCTAAAAATTCTGCATTTCAGTTTTCCTGTAGCCGAGTGAAACTTCTAGATTGTGTTGCCGGACCACCGAATGTTTCTGCTTTAGTCACGGTGTGTCAGTTGTATAATGGGACTGGAACAGCAGAGGACCCTCTGACACTGTGTTTATCATGTCCTTTACCTGAGGTCAGTTGTTTGATCATCTGGATGCTTTGCGTACACTTTGCATGTCTTCTCACTAGTGTATTCAAATGCTGCTTAATGTGTTTTTTCCCAGTGTGGCTGAAAATATTGTTTGTTTTCCCACAACTTTGTTTTCTTTGAACCTTTTCGGTTTGCTATTATGAGTGTTGCCGAGGTAACAACATTATGAGTCAGTAGATATTTCAGAGCGTTGCGATATTTTTATATGCTGAGACAGGAATCAGTACTTTTCAGTATCAGTATCTAGACTTTAACCATATGGAATTTATCACAACTAAATTTTCTGTCTGTTATATATTTTTATTATTTCCATACCATTTGAAGTTTTTATCAATATGAGGTTTTTGCGTTTAAATGTTTTCTGTTAAGCTGCTTTGCAAATGCAGAAGGTTTTGACTGCTGCTGTTGTCTGTGCTCTCAGTATTTCATGTACAGTGTGCTGCTGACTGTGCTGTGCTGCTCAGTGTTCCTGCACATCAGCAGTATAGGCAAGCTGGTCCTCACGGTCTTCATACAGATCTGCTTCCTGCTGCTTGTCGAGTGGCCTATGGTTACTCTGTTGGACAACGCTGACCTTCTGGTCACCGCCAAGTCACTGTAAGTTTTCCAGGAATTGAAAGAGGGTGTTTTAAATATAGCGGCTCCCAAGATATTACACTGAAGTCTAAACGACATAACATGTGATGCACATTGCAGATGATCCTAAACCAAAATACCCAGATTAGAGAGAAATTGGGTACTCAATGTGAAGTTACAGTTGAAGTTTAATTAGTTAATGTATTAGAAATAGATTCTTCAAGAATATTTGCCAGGAGTGAAACCTTTTTGGAGGGCCTTTGGAATGGATTTTATTGAATTTATGTATAATAAGATTGTATGTTTATTTAGCAAGTAGTGTTACTAATGTGAGTACAGTAGGAGTGTCACAATGTACCAGTACGGACAATAGTGGTGATATTACAGTGCATCCAGAAAGTACTCACAGCGCTTCACTTTTTCCACATTATGTTATGTTACAGCCTTATTCCAATATGGATTAAATTCATTATTTTCCTCAAAATTCTACAAACAATACCCCATAATGACAACGTGTAAGATATTCGTTTGAAATCTTTGCAAATGTATTAAAAATAGAAAACGAAAAAAGCACATGTACGCAAGTATTCACAGCCTTTGCTTAATACTTTGTTGAAGCACCTTTGCGTTTTATTCTGAATATTACACACATGAGAATACTGTAAAAAAACGGTTAAAATCCACAATGGTTATAAACTCTCTGCAAACCGATACTTGCATGATTCATCAGGCAAACAAATAAACTGATTGCATTATTTTTTGTATAATATTTCAAGAGATAATATAATATAAGTAATATAATTATCATGAATTCTTCGGACTTTGATAATCGTGTAAAAATAATATTTTATAATTGTTAAAATCTGATCTGGTGACGGGCCTTAATGTAAATGTCTTTTGTGCAGGTCTTTCAATGGAACAGAGCATTGGTGAGTACATGACATTCTTCATTATTACATCATAAATCATAAGAATTAAAGAGTATAAAACATTTAAAATACAAGGCGTTATAAATACATGGTTTAAATGTGAGCTTTGCTCAACTTTATTCAATCTGTTTATATTATTTGTCATGCTTTTTAATGTAAGTTTTCTTTCACATTAATCTTGTGCTAATCTTCTTTCCCCTACATAGCCATAAACCAATGACTAAGGTTTATCTGAAGGTGACGATTCCAGTCATCCTCACTGTTTTTGTATTGGCTCTCTACCTGCACGCACAGCAGGTGGAGTCCACAGCACGCCTCGACTTCCTGTGGAAGCTACAGGTGTGTTTCTACCGGCCTACCTTTGGACTGTTAATGTACTAAACATTTTCTGTCAAAATGACTCAGATCCTAGAACATATAGTGAATTATGGGATTTTTAAATTGGCCTAAAGAATTGATTCTGGTCACATTATTGTTACCCTTGATTATGAAGTCTTAAAGGGACCAAGTGTAGGAAGCTTTTGGAAGGGATCTGTTACAGAACAGCAATATGCATCAGATGATGCATGAGGTCGAGAACTACAATGGCACTTTTATAAGATCTCCTTGTTTCCTTATAGGCGACAGAAGAGAAAGAGGATATGGAGGAGCTACAGGCTTACAACCGTCGTCTTCTTCACAACATCCTGCCCAAAGACGTGGCTGCCCACTTCCTTGCAATAGAGCGGAGAAACGATGAGCTTTACTATCAGTCGTGTGAATGTGTGGCTGTCATGTTTGCATCCATCAGTAACTTCTCTGAGTTCTACACTGAACTGGAGGCCAACAATGAGGGCGTGGAATGCCTGCGACTCCTCAACGAGATCATCGCTGACTTTGATGAGGTGAGAAAGTCATGAGGGCGAGAGAGGGAGGACTTCATGTTTGTGACTTATACCTGGAATCAAGATGCAGATTTTTTAATTTCAGGAACTGTCTTCTCAATTGTTTTTGTTTACATTTTCTTGGTTGATTTGACAGTTTTACTATTAGACAAAATTGGATGGATGTGTGATGTCAACATTTCTGCCACCACAAGGTGGAAGCACCCTTATGTATTGTGTAAAATAACTGTTTCTAAGCCACTTATGTGACTTTTTTGTTCGTTATTTACATATATTGGTTACACTTTACAATAAGGTGGTATTTGTTAACAGTAGTAAATGCATTAGCTAACAATGAACAATTTAGTTTTTCGTTATGTTTAATCCCTGTTAATAGAGTTTTTCATGTTAATTCATGGTGCATTAACTTAAATTAGCAGTGACAAAATTGTATTTTAATTATGTATAAGTAGAGACTGAAATTAACATGAACTAACATTTATAAATGCTATATAAGTATTGTTCATTGTTAGTTGATTTTAGCTAATGCATTAACTAACTATCAACAAATAGCACCTTATTGTAAAGTGTTACCCATTTATTAATTCAAATTAAAAATAATATTTATTTCTTTATGTATAAAAAATAACCTATTGGATTGTTTTTTAATCCAAATTTTAATATCTTATATAATTTAATGATATTTATAAATAATTAATTTTAATATCTTATCCAAACATACATTTGTGTTGGGTTTTTGTATTGTCTAACTTGTAAAAGGCTTGTATTTTATGTATATGTATATAAACATATAATATTTTCTGCTGTTCCCTCAATTTTGTTTTCATAGATAATATCTGAGGACAAATTTAAGCAATTGGAGAAGATCAAAACTATCGGCAGTACGTACATGGCGGCATCTGGACTGAACGACTCAACGTATGACAAAGAAGGCCGCACCCACATTTTAGCTTTGGCCGACTACACTATGAGGCTACGAGAACAGATGAAGTACATCAACGAACACTCGTTCAACAACTTCCAGATGAAGATTGGTAAGTATGTGTATATACCATGGAAACCACTGAAGATACCATATATCTTTAAATTGAGCCAGCAGAAGGTGCAAAACTATTTTTAATGACTGAAGTCACTACTCAGTATAGGCTTACACTGACAGACGTGTTTCTCCACAGGTTTGAACATTGGGCCTGTGGTTGCTGGTGTGATCGGGGCCAGAAAGCCTCAGTATGATATATGGGGAAACACAGTGAATGTGGCCAGTCGCATGGACAGCACAGGTGTTCCTGATCGAATCCAGGTGACCACATCAGGACAAAACACTTTGCATGCATTTGCTTTTATTGTGCTTAGGGAATATTAAGTTAGTGTGGCCAAAAATAGTCATATAAGTTTACTTCAAATTGAGTGAAATCAGATCTTTATTTAATGTAGTGCAACACATTGATTATCAAAATGATCATGGATGGTGCTGCCATCTAGCGTCATGTGACTGCCATTGCAGTTCACCAACAGCTGACCTTTGTGACTGCCTAGTTTACATAAAAGCGTGTATATTTTTATTTCAAAATGCCCATTAAAAGGCTACAGACATGTTACTTACAGACATTACATAACACATTAGTTCCATCCGGGGAAGTTTGATTCATTCCTTTGTATTCTTATAGGTGACCACTGACTTGTACCATGTACTAGAGGGTAAGGGCTACCAGCTGGAGTGCCGTGGACTGGTGAAAGTAAAGGGGAAAGGAGATATGACCACTTACTTCCTCAATAGTGGACCTGTCTGCAGTTAACACTGACCACATGTCTCTCAATGCACTGATATGCAGGAAGGACAAAAGGCTTTGAATGGGTTTTGAACTTGATCTTGAACAGATCCAGATATAACAACTCACAAGCTCTTATGTCTGAGCATCAGTGGGCATGTGTAAAATACACGCATATTGGGAATAATTAGGTACTCTACCTGTACCATTCGATGAAGAACTGTTGCCTTGGAGACAACACTGAAGAAACCTTTATTTTGTAGGAAAGACTTCTTACCAAATTTGAACTCTTTATTTATTGTCAGGTTTTTAAAGCATGTAAATAAAAAGAAACATGAATGTGATTATATATGCAAGCATCAAGAAGAAATTGACCAAAGAAAGTGTTTGATGTAGAAACACGACACACCTGCTAATCTGTTTGAAATGTCTGTAAACAGCTGATATAAAGGTGATTTTGTTTTCTTCTTCTCTACCATAAAGGCCATATTCTACTACAAACACTAAAGCAAAAACATCTGTTGTCAATAAAGGCCAGTGGTTGCTTAACTTCCAGTGGCTTTTATTTACAATTGATATGGGTTATGATTGATCAGTATGTTTTTCCCTTTTAGTATTTTTGTACGAATGAGTGAACCAAATGAAGGAGATGGTTTTGGATGTTTATTTTGTCCCGCGTGCATGCGAGTGTGTGCGTGTGAATGTCCGAGTAAATACAGCGTGTTATTTCTAAAGGGCATAACAGCTCACTGTGAGATTTATAAAATGTGTTTAAAATAGCCTTTTTTTATCGAGTGCTATTTTAGTGTCGATTCTTTTCCGTTTTCTCGTAACAGAAGTTAATTAACTTTCGTTCGAGCTCATTAATGTATTTCACAAATTGTGCATTTGAATTATTCCGCCGAAAAAATGAGACCTCTACGTGGCTGGAAAATTCCATGACAGTATAGTCAGCGATTCTTAGGACCCTTGTTAATATGTGTTACTGTGCTGACAGAGTCCCATAGGGCTTGGTGGCTGCTGACAAAATGTGGCTAGACTTCATCGCTATATATCTGACAGTGTTCATTTCAGCATTTCATCACAAGCGTTCTGAGTCATGCCGGTGCAATTGTCAAGATGTTTTAAGTAACGCAATTAAAGGTTAAAAGCAAAGGTTAGCACTGAGTATTTTTGTTTTAAAGTTTACCATTCCATACTTTGGATCCAACTTTGAGTTTATTTATAGTAAATAATGTATGTCCCCTTCCCTATTTGAATGTATTATGTTTAACAGTCTTACCTTCTCATAAATACTAAAGCACATATGATTTTTAGTTAATATGTTTGTGGTACACCGACCACTTAAGACTGTTTCCATTGAAATGTTGTCAAATCAATAAATGGGGTGTTTTATTTAAAACATCTTTGGTCTCGATATCTTCTGCATCAATTGTTCTGATTTTTGTCATTTAAAGACCCCTCATTAGATGCTTTCTACTACTTGTTTAAGGGAGTTGGTACAATTCTGCACAATAAAGTTTTGTGAAAACAGTCCATAAAGGTCTAAAAATTGCTTCAAGTGGCAAACTAAAGTTTGCATTTCATAACCTTTCTACAACCACTGAATGTTACAGGCCTGGCTATCAGGTAGACAGACAGGCCATTGTAGGCTGCGTGACCCTTAGTGATTGTTGTGTTAATGGGTCTCTTCTCTTTGTTCGGGCCCTGCGTGGTGTCTTTTCTTCAAGTATCCAGAGTCTGTCAGTCGATAGTTTGCAATCACGATTCTGTCCTACAGAAGGTAGCGACCCCTCTTAGCTTTCCTTTCTCAAATGTCTGAATAAATCTGTATTCGGTTACACGAGAGGCATTGAATTTAATTGCATCCCTGTTAATAATTCATATACGTTGAGGTATAGCTTGTTAACTTACTGTATCCTTTCCTTAAGGGTTTAATTAAGTAATCAACGTCATCTACATTAACAAAAACAATAAAGCACAAACCCCAATCGAAAGCTGACTTGAGATGAGCGTTGAATGGAAAGAGAGTTAAACGTGAGATTGGTGAAAATCTAGCTTCCCCAAGTCAAGTGACGACGTGAGCATCTTGCACATGAGCGCGCTTCCGGCTTTAGGACCCAGCGGAATCTCAATCACTTGAACGCAAGGCACCTGTTGCGTTCAAAGGAAAGCCGGGAGGCCAGCGAGACTGGTCGCGTGAAACCCTCGCGCGCTTGGTTAATTCAATATCTCCGAAAACTCGAAGTAAAAGACTAACGACATTCATTTTGACAAAGCTGAAACAAAACGAGGAAACCTCAATATAGATCTTTATTTACCAACTCCTGGAACCAGATTGACTGAGTTTGTTACAGGTAAACTTTTAAGACTTTATTAAATGAGTGTTTCACTTAACTTATGTGTAATGGTTTGCCTATTTCGCCCATCACGTCCGCGAGATCAAACTCTTGATGATTTCCTCTCCTTGACTCGAGAAGCGTTATCGTCCAACAACTAACGTTAGTTATTTATCTCTTTATTCTGAAAAAGAAACGGACAAGGTGCATCACTACTTAAAATGTACATTTATAAATGACCATAAAACGCGACACACGATTCTCTTTTGTATCCATTCACGTAAGTTTCGTTTGGTTGTCACGTCGGTTGGTATTAACAGTATTTCTTTGAGGAAGTGCTTGACACAAATCATCTATTGACGAAAACGCGTCTTACTCTTCCGTAAAGAACAACGTCATCGAGTGAATGTGGCACGTTGCGTAACGTAAGCTAATTCACAATAATGACAACTCCAGCGTGTCGGCGCAGAACCGGTTTGGGGTCGAGTGATTGAAAGAGAGCAGAAGTTGTCTCGTCTCTGTTGCCCAACGCACGTCTTGGGATTTAGATGTTTTTAATAGACCGGTGCTATGGGTACTGCGGAAGTCATTGGTGTGTCAGCGACTGATTCATTTAAAAACAATTGACATATGGTTTCCATAGTCATCAAGTTTCCAAAGACTAAAAAAGTGTGACGTTAAAAAAATCCTTATAATACTTTGTGCTTGTTAAATGCACCTCTTCTCTTTCGAAGATGAATCTCATGCACCTGCTATTTTATTTTATAATTCACAACGGGTTCTAGATCAGATGTGACATGTGACCGTTGTCAAGTGTGCTTATGCAAAACGTCACAGTTCAACATAGTGGTAGTGTGCTTTGAGCCACCTCTGCCACGTGTAGGAAGGTGTTGGTTGTCAGGTGAGGTTTGTTTGCCGAGTTGCTAAGCTGAGTGTCCACAGACTTTCCCTGCTAATTAGTAGAAGGTCACGTCATGGCCTGTTGAGAATTGTGCAAACATTTAATATACGTGTTATTTGAACTGCTATTCTTTTAAGGTTTCCTCTTTTAAACTTGACAGGTGTCCAGTCAAAATGCGTCTGATGAGGCGACGCGTCTCCCCTCTAAAGCTTGCCGTGTTGGGCGGCATGCTTTTCCTGGTGGTTCTCGTGGTGCTCCAGAGGGACGTCGGCAACGCTGCGCTTCAGGACCCCTGGCTGCGAGATCTCTCCGAAAAAAAGGAGAAAGTCTTGGAGATGGTCCGCGGGGCGGTCAATAACTTCGGATTCCAGATCGGAGCCCCGCAACCCCCGCCGGTGGAAGTGCAGCACACCCCTGACAAAAACTGTCCATCGGGCTTTTACACTCAGGCAGACCTCAGACCCTGGATAGAGAGACCACCGCAGGAGTCCAATGCGCCCGGTGCTGATGCCGCAGCCTTCCAGAAGGATGGCATGACCGCTGAGGAGGAGAAGGAGAAACAGGAGGGGATGACCAGGCACTGCTTTAACCAGTTTGCTAGTGACCGGATCTCCTTGCACCGCAGTCTCGGCGATGACACCCGTCCCCCAGAGTAAGAATGGGCACATTGTTCGGTGTCATAAGGAGATACAATTGAAACAATTCATTCGGCCAATCCAGCATTGTAATGCTTCACTCATTGGTTAAAGTGTTACAGGCAGCACCTGTGACATGCTTTATAATGTTTGCTTGACAGGTGATTACCGTTGACATGGAAATTTTAAGGCGTGGACCGTTTTTTGATCCAAAGGCAGGCCATATAAATTCTGCCCAAACATTGATTTTAGATTAAAGGTTTAATGTTGTGTGGTTCAAGCAAGACCTTGTTATCAGACCTTCACCTGTTGCATTGCAGCTGCTTTAAAAACTAGGCGGAGACGTTATTTTTCCACTTATCTTATCAAGTGTTGTGAAAGGCCACCAGCAATTCATTTGACTCGGGGCTGTTTTAACATATTATAAGTCCGTGCACTGTGCATATACGTTTTATAAACGTGTACATATACATGTAGATATTTCGGAAATATATGCATGTGTATGTATCCATATTTAAATATATATATATACATGTATGTGTTTATAAACACAAAATTGATATGCACAGTTCACAGACATATATTATAATAAACACAAACTTTTATTCTGGATACGATTAATCGCGTTTAATCATTTAACAGCCTTAATATGACTAAATAATGTCGGAGTAATATTGTAACACTACATAAGAGTGCTAAAATTGTGTTTTCCCTTTGCTAGCGATCATGTGTTTTGTTTTTCCAGCACATATCTGAAGCTCAAGGTTGCTGGCTGTATAATTTCCAGGCCGTTTCTTTTATTTGTCCTGCATTGTTTACAGGTGCG
The DNA here is from genome assembly GCA_008369825.1 of Triplophysa tibetana. Lineage (NCBI taxonomy): Eukaryota > Metazoa > Chordata > Actinopteri > Cypriniformes > Nemacheilidae > Triplophysa > Triplophysa tibetana. The sequence goes on along the minus strand of CM017912.1, from coordinate 17,314,282 downwards.
TAGAGCAGAAGTTTCGCCGGTGTCCTTCTCTCCCCACCACCAGTGTGATCATTGTGTTTCACAATGAGGCGTGGTCGACACTTCTGAGAACGGTGTACAGCGTGTTACACACCACACCCGCAGCCTTCCTCAAAGAAATCATTCTGGTGGATGATGCCAGCATAGCAGGTGGGCACGGCTTTATCTGCTCCTGTTAAACTGAACCACAGTGCCGTTTGAAGCGAGCCGTATCCTCAGTGTATGTTCTTCATCGATTTATGTCTTCAGCATAGTGTGGTGTCACAGACTCTTGATCGTTTTTTCGATATTTGTGGTAAAACACCACAGCTCTGATAAACGTGATTGATTCACTTTAAGTTGAAATCTCAACCGTTCGGCCTCAACACAATGTGTTTGTGTGGCCTGATGCACAGACATCTAAAATCTCATGTGGAGGATTAGGTGATCGTAAAAATGTGAGGTGTTGATGAGAGCTTTCTAAAGGAACATTAACGGATGTTCTGGATGTTGGACCATTCTAAGCGCTAATAATGATAATGCAGTGTGACTTGTGATGAGATGGAGACGTGTCAGTGCTCTCTCACCACAGGAAATGTTTTATCGCTACAACGTGCTCTGAAGGTCTGTTTATTTTTAGATGCTCAAATATGTCACGTTGAGGGGTTGTCTGTAAGTTATGCTCCAGATGAGGCAGTTTTTGACACGACCGCTGTGCATCTACAGTATAAACAATTACAAATACAAACCTATGATCATCTTGCTTCAAAGAGATTCTCTTTCCACCATTCATCTACTGACATTTTCCTGCATTTTTGTAGAGCACCTACACAGTCAATTGGACGAGTATGTGAAGGCACTGAAGATCGTGAAGGTCGTGCGTCAGCCGGAGAGGAAAGGTCTCATCACAGCAAGGCTTCTTGGGGCGAGCAAAGCTCAGGGAGAAACCCTCACCTTCCTGGATGCGCATTGTACGTATTCATCACACAAAAATTCATCTTATTTATCATTGAATCGTCTGTCAAGATGTTCCGGTTCCTGTTTGCGCATGATCGTCAATGGCTGCCAGTCTTAGGTTTTTGATGGCATGGGTGATTTAGCAGGAACCTGCTCTTCAGGTGCTGCTCCCATGTCATTTGTGAAGCTTTGCAGTTACAATAGGGCCAGTATGTGACGCTTATCCCGCTCACTTTGACCCTTTGTCGGCAACGTTGAGCAATACGAGAGCTCGGTAACGTGACACCTGCCGTAAAATAGTTACAATATTTTTAAGTATTGAAATATGTGATTTGTCATCCTGGCTTATTTGACATTTATGAATGTTTTCCGCTATTTGTTTTGTCGTTGAAGGTGAATGCTTTCATGGTTGGCTTGAACCGCTTCTGGCTCGTATCGTGGAGGAACCGACCGCGGTGGTGAGCCCCGAGATCACAACAATCGATTTAAACACCTTCCAGTTTCACAAACCCCAAGCGAACGCCCGTGCCCACAACAGAGGAAACTTTGACTGGAGTCTCACTTTTGGCTGGGAGGCAATTCCACACTACGAGAATGCTAAACGCAAGGATGAGACCTATCCAGTAAAGTGAGTTTGTGTTTGTTTAAGACTGCATTATTAGGTCTGTTTGAACGAGGCAAACACTGGGGTTGTGTACTTTTTGTGAAGATTTATTTAAACATGAGGTGGCTTTCACATGCTAAAGTGAAAGCTGTCAAGCGAATCCGGTTGCGCACCTGGCTATTGAACCCGAGACTACCTGAAGGAGGTGGTCTGAGTTCAGTTGCTCTCGAACTGTGGTGCGGTTTGAATGAATATGAAAGCAACACGGATACGGGTGCGCACTTGATGAGGAAGTAACGTGACCTACGCATGGGGTTAACCCGATTACGATGTATATCCTTCAATAAAACACGGGTAAGAGATGATAGTGTTGATGATTTACCTCAACCTCCATCGTATTGTGGAATCAGAGAGGCAGGTTTCCTCAAAGTGGTCTGCATGCAACGCGCATACAGTAAACATAAATGTAATTTACTCTTTAAGGGTCTTATTTTGTGATGGACTGAAGGTGTGATTAGTTTTGCTTATTTCACCGGTTCCTTCTAAACAGAAATGTATAGTTTATGAAATTATACACTAAAATTAAACACTTTTAAGGTGTTTATTCTGACTTTTTGTCAAATAAATTTGTCCAATACAGGGTATCGGGGAATATATAAGATATGCAAAACATGCATGGAAAAGAAAGCACACAGAATAGAAAGCAAACTTTTATGAAATTATCATTTATTAATCTACCGTTTTGCATGTTTTTGTCTGTAATGTTTGCTGAGCCTCCTTAAATTCTGAGCTTCAGTTTACGCTGCAACTACGCAACATGCATACAACGTTTTAAATGCGTCTTAATAATATATTTGAAAACAAAGCAAAGATGTCGTTTTTCCAAAGATGCCACTATTTCTTTTAAGAACCTGTAAATGTTGGAATTGTTGCATCGCACCACAAAAGCTGATTGGAATGTGTCGTCGAAGCCAGGTGTCAAATTGTCAATCCGTTTTTTATGAAGGTGATTACTTAGCGGTTCATTTGATACTCGACACAACAAGCTTTCGTTTCTGTGGGAGCTGTGACCATGTATTCAGTTACATCTGAGGTTACATCTCTTCCGGACGTAATTAAAGTTGTGAATTCTATTCTGTGGTTTACTGTTTAAAACCCTTGTGCGGCCTTAAATTTACCCGGTGTTTTTAAAATGCAATGTGGCCTTTTTTTATCCTGAATTATTCATCTTGTGTTTCTGCTCTTCTTTTTTAGAACACCAACTTTTGCTGGTGGCTTGTTTGCAATATCGAAGGCTTACTTTGAGAAAATCGGGACTTACGATGATAAAATGGAGATCTGGGGTGGTGAAAATGTTGAGATGTCCTTCAGGGTTAGTTTTACTTCAAATTCGATTACTGTACTAAAACTATATTGATATCGACTGTTAATGTAAGCCATTGTGATGCAAGTGTGAAGTTGTGTGTTTTATGATCTCAGGTGTGGCAGTGTGGGGGGCAGTTGGAGATAATTCCCTGCTCTGTTGTGGGTCACGTCTTCCGTACCAAGAGTCCTCACACCTTTCCCAAGGGTACAGAGGTCATTACGCGGAATCAGGTGCGTCTGGCTGAGGTGTGGATGGACGAGTACAAGCTGATTTACTATCGACGCAGCCAACACGCTGCTAAAATGGCCGAAGACGTAAGAACCGCTTTCGTTTTCTTAAAATTAAATATTAACTTGTGCAAACGCATTAACAACACTTCCTGTGAATAGAAAGCCTACGGTGATATATCTGACCGTCTGAATCTCCGAGAAACCTTACACTGCAAGAACTTTTCTTGGTACCTCACCAATGTCTATCCAGAGGCGTTTGTGCCTGATCTTACCCCTGTCAAGTTCGGAGCAGTAAGTCCGTGTTTTTGAACGAATTATATATTTTCAACCACTTGAGTGTCAAACGTTCACTTTAATTTGTGTTCATTGTTTTGTAGCTGAAGAACTCTGGAGCACAGCAATGTCTGGATGTTGGAGAAAGTAACAATGGTGGAAAGCCCGTGATTATGTACACGTGTCACAACATGGGGGGGAATCAGGTATAGAAAAAGCATTGTGTGACTTGGTAAGTGTGTGGGTTTTTTTAGTTACTGATGTTGATGTGTTTCTTTTCAGTACTTTGAATATACATCACACAAGGAGTTGAGACACAACATAGGAAAGCAGCTCTGCTTGCATGCATCTCCTTCGCCAGAGCAAGTGAAGATTGAACTCTGCACATTAAAGGGCAAAGGCACTAGTCTGGTCCCTGAACAAGAGTGGGAGTTTACAGAAGTAAGTGTATTTACATTTAGAACACTGTACTGACTAATGTGAGAATTTTTTTGCCTTTTCCTTCCTCTTCCATTTTCGGTCATAACTCCCCCTACTGGCTGATATTATATATTACATTATGCACAGTGCAGACAAAATATAGTGAAAGTGCGGACATCATTGCGGACTGGTCAGGTGCAGACATCAGTCCCTTTTCCCGTCACAGTTCTTTCAAATGTTGACAACATGCAAATTGAAATAAGAGCTGTAATCTATATTGGTGTAGTTTGACTGCTTTGAATACTGCTGGCAGGTCTCCACAGTTCACCAAAAATGAAAATTCTGTTATTTACTTAATTTCACGTAGTTCAAAACCTGTGTATGTCTCTTTCTTTTGTGGACCATATAATAAGATATTTTGAGAAATGTGCCTGTGGTTTAGTGACCGTACCGTGGAAGTCAACGCGGTTCAAAGTTGTTTGGTTACCAGCATTCTTCACGATATCTTTTTGTGTTCTGCAGAAGAAAGTCATACAGGTTTGGAGTAACATTAGGGAGATTAAATGATGAAAGAAATACAATTTTGGGGCGAACTATCCCTTTACAAGACCACCTGAATTGCTCCTTGAATTTGATAGTTTACATTCACCATGTTCTAATATCATCTGTTTAACAGTCTATTATTTGTTGTTTTCCTATTCATTTCAGGATAAACTATTAAAGAATCCTTCATCTGGAACGTGCCTCCACTTGAAGGGGAATCAGATAGTTATGAGCCCTTGCAATTCAGTAATCCATCACCAGCACTGGGCTTTCAGTTGACCTCACACTCCAAACAAGGAGCAAGGACGTTCACTCCTATAAGACCCACGCGGGAGTGCCAGCAATCACAGCTCAGGCTGAACTAAAAATGAATATTGCAAGCCTGAGTGCACTCACTGGAAGTATATTGGATAGATCATATCCATAAGCTACCAAAAGACATTGTGATGGTACTGGAGTAAGGATGCAAGTGCAGGTCATGCATATTAAACTCACTGGAGCGCTGAAGAGTGAACAATCCCACAAAGAAGTTTACTGAAGATATGTTTTATTGACTGTTTTTGTTTACGGCTGCTTTTTAAACGGTGTAGGTTTTATTTATTTTATAAAGAAGTAATTAAATATTTTTGCAACATTGTTAGTGTTGAGGTAAATTTGAAGGACCGTTTTTGCCAATGATGTGGGGGTTTTGTATGGAGAAAAATAATTTGCACATGCAGCAGGGGAATAAGGGTTGTGTTTCAGATGTTGTGAATTGCAAGTAAAAGCAGGACTATTTTTTGGTCCCTTTTAGTTTCTTTGAGCTTGAACCATCAGTGGGTTTAATATAACATTGGTGACTTCCATCATGTCTTTAATGTGCTGTGGGCGTGGGCTGATGTCTTTTAGGGGACAGACTTACTTTAAACTGTAAATTGAACTCAACGTTTTGTTCCCGTTTCTTCATAAGTATTGAATACACAAATATTTTTTGCTTTAAAGTTTATGAAAATCTTTTATACAAAAAGTAAGACCATGTGGTCACTGAGATGTTTTTTGTTTGTTGTACATTTTTAGAAATTCTTAGAAACACAGCAATAATAATGATTGTCATTTTGTACCGTTTGTGGAAACTGGCTACCATGGTAAATTTCTGACGTACTACTACGTCGTCTACACTTTATAAGGTAAGGGAGTGGCTATCATTAATTTTTTTTAACCGGTAGGTGACCTTTTGCTTTTTTTACAAAGATTGTAAAATAAACAGTGTATAAAACGGTTCCTGGAATAAGTGTGATTAGTTGAACCAGCACGTTTTAAACGCATTCGTGTAAGGAAATGCCAGCTCAGGTGTCCAAATATGGCTTTTGCAAGGTGATATAAAGTTGGAAAAGCTACTGTAAGACCCTCGTGCCATGCAAGCCAATGGGAGCTTCCAAAATCTCAATGTCGGTCAGCAGCCTATTAATTAGATGGACGTTTCATCAGACGCACGCACCTGTGTTTGTTTATAATATAACAATTTTAAATTTCTTGTATTATTTAAAACTACTCCACAGTCATTAATCTTTTATGGAGGTTCGCTGGAAGTTCAATTGAGCCCCATAACTTTTGTTGCCGCTGAAACCGTCTATAAAATATATCCTAATATGTGACCCTTGATCACAAAACAGTCTTAAGTATTACGGGAACATTTTTAGTAAAAGACAAAAATACATTGTATGGGTCAAAATTATCACTTTTTCTTTTATGGCAAAAATCATTAGGATATAAAGTAAAGGTCATGTTAGATGAAGATATCTTGTAAATTTCCTACTTCAAAGGTCATTTTCTCAATATCGGGATCTTTGCGTGCACTCAGATTTCAGAGTTTTAAATGGTTGTGTCTCAGCCATATATTGTCCTATTCTAACAACTCATACATCAATAGAAAGCTTATTCATCTCTCAGATTATGTAAAATCTCAATTTTCGAAAATTTTCCCATAAGACTGGTTTTGTTGTCCAGGGTCACATATAGTCATTTATAAAATCTACATGCACAATATTTCTACTAGAATGACAGAAATGATGTTCAGGCAGGATCTTTAGTCTTGCACACTGTATGAAACAAGTGTTTATTTATGGTGTGAGACAGCAGGTGCAGAGTGCAGTGTTTTTCTGTAAATTCTTACAGAAAAACCATCAACTTCCTTTTTTAACGTCTCTATATCCTCATACAGAACGAGATCATGTTCGCTGGTTCATATCACATTTCCAGAAATAAAAGCACATGAGTGATGTAAGGCTATAGTTCATCATCGTCCTTGATGTAACTCGCCATGCTTCAGTTGAACTTACTGGAATCATTACGTTATACAAGTGTGGTTGATTAAAAGTGTGCTATTTGTGGTCATTTCAATATCTTATGAGTACAAGTTGAACAGAAATTTTCTTATCTTAAAAAAGAATCAATTAGGATTCACTTAATAGTTCTATTAAAAGCAACTATTTAAGTCTAAACATGCCCATTTTATCAATTTTAATTTAGCCATTGGAAAACCTGGATTTTTGTTTGCAAGTGATTGTGATTCTACTGTAGTAAAAGTGTAGTGTACATTACTATTTGTATAATAAGTTAAACTACAAATAGCCTACCGTGGTAAACTTTTTTTAAACACAGTGATTCATTTTCATAAGAAACAAATGCTGGAAGGCGAATTAGCTTTCAGCTCATAAAACATTTAAAATTGAACTTGTTTAATATTCTGCTGTTGTAATGTTGTTTTTTCACAAAAAGATCAAAGCTTTTTAATGCCTTCACTGTTCTGTTTATTTTATCTATTTGTGTATCTAGTGGAAAGATTAACATTCTTCAGTGTTCTTCAGCAGAATCTCTTACATAACAAGTATGGCTGTTGGATCTTTCACCGTGCTTTATGCTCTCCTGCACTCTTTACTTCATGAGGCACAATATTTGCCAAGTAAACTTACTGATATCACAATTGTAAAGTAGGAGTACTTCCTAAAACTAAAACCAACAAAGGCTGATGAAGAAAAAACTCGATGTTGCATGCACAATTTAAAGGAATAGTTCCTTCAAAATGAAAATTCAGACATCAACTTACAACATGGGTTGTCATTTTAAAATCCTGTTATTTTCTTTCTTCTGCAAAACACAAAAATGTTGAAAAATGTAGGTAATGTAGCTAATGTTGAAATGAAACTTTTTTTAGAGATGAGACTAAGATTTGTCTTTAAAAAATGTTTTATTCTTAATAATGCAAAATATTAGTCAGTCTACAAACCCTTTTTGTTCTTTAACCCCTACAAAAACCTCATGCCCATGTTCTGCTACATTGAAAGAGATGAAACAAAACTCACATGTGTGTTAGTTGAAGACAATGCATACCTTTCTTACATTAGTTTGCAAAAAGCATAACAATTTCCTACAGTAACCAAAAACCTTGGACGCATGGACACAAAACCAACACAAGTCATTAGGGATCAACGGTTTTCTGTTACCAACATTTTCAAAACTTCTTCTTTTGTATTCTGCAATACCAAACAAACCAGTTTGAAATGACAAGAGGGCGTGTAAATGATGACAGCATTTTTATTTTGAAGGTGAACTATCCCTTCAAGTGCTCAAAAGGAACTGTGCTGTGTTTAAAATGCCTTTCTCGGAAGTGATTTCGCCATCTCTCTCTTTCATCATATATCCCGACGGATGTCAGATTGCGGTTCATTGATGTTTCTGAAAACTTTTCAACACAGAACACAAGAATTAATCTAGTTATACGGGTGAGGCGAGATGAGGCCCTGTGTGCCAAAAACATGACCGAGAAGTGTTGAATGTTCTTTGGTTTCTTGACCTACCCCTCCAGATATATGATATAACCTGTTATATTGAACCGTCTTATCAGATCCTCCAGTTATAGGAACCAGGTTGAGTCGTATCCTTTATACAGTCCTTGTTTGTATAATCTAAATCAAGATGGGATTCTAATAATGAACCAGTTTGAAGATCAAATCGTGTCACAGGGTTTTAAATAACATGCGATTCTTCTCTCCTCTATTTCTTTTTCTTTTATTATAACCAGAACCCTAAGAAAACTTAGTTTGGATGACAGTAATGCAATCAAGTTAACATAAGTCTAACGTCTAATATAATACATGCTTAACGAAAAAATACCATTTAAAATACCTTATTTCAGTAACTTTTTCAAGTGTGACATTTCTTCAAACATAAACTATAAGCGAACAGAAAAACAGAGAGGAGTGAAACTTCCCTGATAGCACACATGCTGTATATCTGGCTTACGTCTATTTGACGTCTGATGTCTGTACAATGTTTATGATTTAGAATGGATGCAAAGCTGCTTTTTCTAAGATGTTTAGCAGATGTTTTAACGCAGCAAATCTCCAGATCTTTAACAGACGTATTACAGTCGTTTAGACGTCTCCGAGACGTATTGCAGATGAGCAAACTATGTATTGCAGATGTCTTGCAGATATAAATGCAGACTTCAAATAGAAGTAAGCCAGACGGATTGTGCTGTCTGGGTTTCCATCCTTTTGCCAATTTAAACCATTCGTAAACTTTCTGAATCAAACATGAATTTGCACCTTCTGATAAATGTTGACCAAAAATGTACCTTTTTTGTTCAATCAAATCGGGTGGCATGAATTCGATTGGCTGTCCTTTATAGTAGTCATAGGAACAAATATGTATTTGCACAGGCCGATGTTTGTTCTTGTGCCATGACAAATCTGATTATAAAAATTCTCAGAAGACATAAATGACATGACAAAGTGATGTTGCTGTTTTAATATTTATGAATAAAATTACTTGAACATTCATTTGATACTGTTACATACAATGAGTATTGTTGTTAAATTAGTGTTTTTTGTTTTAAGGTATGGCTTTAATGATCTATTTAAAAGTCAGCTGAGACCGGAGACCTTTTTTGGGTTCTACTCCTATAGTAGCTATACTGTATATTTATGACACTTTCCTATACATTCTATACACTCAACCAACACATGTATGGAATTCCCTCTTCATATGATTAGCTTTAAACCCAGAACACAGAAACCCTGTATGTGCACATTCCTGTCGATCACTAAATCTTTATGAACGGCGATGGAATGAGTCCCTTTAATTTATCCCCTATGGCCTACGTCCATCACTCTGTCTGAGACGGTCATTACCGTGCAAAGCACCAGCTGGAGAATGCAGTACCTCCACTGAACCTCGGCAATCCAGTTTACGCTCAAAAAATGACATGAACAGATAAACCCAAGCAAGAGAAACAGATTGCACTAAAATATATTGCACACAGTACACACACATTTTTTGCTCTGCAAAAAACATTGAAATGAGCAGTTCCTTATCACGACTAGGGTTGGGTATCGTTTCTATTTTAACGATTCGGTTTCCGCTCATCGAATCCGATTCTCTGTTCCGATTCCAATATTATTTTCGGGAGAGAAAAAATATCAATTACTTGAAGAAGAAAGTTTTACCTTTCATTCTTGCCACTTTTAGGCTATAACCAGTACTGTTAACTGTGACAATTCGTCAAATAATGAAATAAATAACCCTTAAGGAATAATCAGAGTACAACACAAAAATACAACATAAAATATATAACATGCAGTTGCTAGATCCTCCATTATCTAAATGATTATTTGTGAATAAAATACTGAATTAATTCATTTTTAAAAAGTGATTGAATTAATAATTCAGATTAATTTAATTTAAAAGAAACTAGATCATGTTGTCCTGTAGCTTCCCGAATGTATTTAATCGTGATCACTATTTAAAAAAAATAAAGTAACTTTTCATCTTTATCTGTTTTATGTACCCGAGTACGCTGCTGCTACTAATATTAAGTTAACATTAGCCGTATCTGGTGCGTTGAAGCAGGAGAACTCTAGGCTCTTAGACTTCATTACTTCAGATAACGCAGTGTTTCATCATATAAGAGGTGCTTCCTCCCATGCACGATATATTTTTCACCACAAGTATTGCATATGGCTATCATCCACTTTCACAAAGTTTCACCAAACTTTTGAACGTTTGATGCGTTCAGTCGTAGAGCCTGCGTAATGAGGTAAGGTCCTTGTCACAGGTCCTGGCAGACAGACACAAATGTATCTAAAATGTATGTAAAATGCTAACTGCCCTTCGCGAGTGACCGAATCGATAAACATAACGGAAATGCGCGTATCCTATCGAATCCCCGGTTCTTCGAATGGAACCGGTTTTTAGGATACCCAACCCTAAGTACGCCAGATCTGAAACTGCATTTGAATCAGGCGATCCATCACCTTCATGTTAATCTTAGGAACTGAAATATTAACCTGGCGAATGTGAAATAAGCATGTGTGACATTTTTGCTCATTAAAATGCCGCACATAAACACACATCCCCTCTCACCCATCACACGTTCACACACACATTAACATCTGTTCTCTCTTATAAATAAGTCCTTGTGTACTGTAAAGAGGTCATCCGTTGTTTTAAACACGTCTCTCTTTGTACAGTAGCTCTTCGTACAGTGTCATGCATGGCATTTTCAAGCTCCCGTTGAATCTTCAATGCCCCTGGCAAAGAGACGCACTAGCTGGCCATGAACTCTGTGGAATAAAGTAGACGTGTTAATGATGTAGAAACATTCAAATGAGCAGATGCAAAGTTCTGGGTTTGAAATGTTTTCAAACTCACACTTTATTTGAATAACTATGACTTGCTTACATCATGAAACACGATGTTAAGTAAATACCATTAAGTAAGGGAGATTTCCCTTAGATTAAGAGTGTTGGTAATAGATTACCTTGAATGGGAACTATCTTGAAAGATCTAAATCTATAACAATTCCCCAGTACAACCAATAAGATTAGTTATTCGTTTAAGGATTATTACTGCAAACATGTGGTTTTAATTTCGTTTTTCCTGCTTGTTTCCCAAAAGGTAAAACTACAAGCTAAATAAAAGGATCCAGATCCTTCTTGTCCATGGCCGATTTAAGTTTTACACGAACGTGAAACAAGTTAACTGCTTTGTCATTGTTGCTCCATGCACAAAGAAAAGCGATTGATCATGGTCAATAAATCTGATCTACATGAGGAGGATTGATGGCACATCCATTTAGTAAATAAATCGAGCCGATACCACAAAGTGTGGACACAAACTACTTAACCATCTGGATTTAGTCAGATTTGTGAGTCTGTCAGTGCGTATGAGGCAGACATTTTAGTTAATGCCATTATTTTGCTTTCCTGTAGATCAGTGGTACGAGCATTGCGTTAACAACGCAAACGTGGGTTTGATCCCAGGGGATTGCTAATACCTATGTAAAATGTATAGGATAAAGCAATGTAAGTCGCTTTGGATAAAAGCGTCTGCCGAATGCCTAAATGTACATTTTATGGAACAAAAGCTTACATTGCAAAGCCAAAATGTTGACGTAAATGCACTTTTAACATTTATTCTGCTTAGTTGAAAAACTAAACTCTGGGTAGTGGGTGTAACTTTTCAACACACACCAATTTCATACTGTGCAAAGACTCAATCTATGCTGGTAATCCAATGCCCTATTAGCAGTAGCAACCGTTGGCGACTGGACGGGGCGTGTGACAAAGTTGAGAAAGGTTTAACTTTATGCAAATGAGGAGCGTGGCGTGAATGTACCTGCATAAGATTTCGGTATGAGGTAGAATTTCTCCATCACAGTTCCACACAGAAACTGAAGGAGGTTTAGTGCAGCACGGCCCGCACACGAAGCTTCTCTTTTTCCTCCTAGCGCTTTTCACAGTGTCTCTCTCCTTCTGTCCCGCGAGACAATGCTGTGAGGTAGTTTTGCTTTGCGCGTTCGCAATATCACCGTTGTGCAGTTTGTCGGGATCTTCCGATACCCTCTCAGATGAACTCTGTATCTCTTCCTCATATTCCTCCTCTTCTTCTTCTCCGGGTGGCAGAAAAAAACGAACCGCCTTGACACGATGTACTTCAACGAAGGGCAGGTCGAACTAAAACGATGGATTCATCAGTCAGTTGTAAATTCAGTGGCAAAAATACAAAGAACATCACAGGAATGCCTCGTGGCTTTACCTGATCTTGTGTGGTTGTGTGTCTGTGAAGGTACGTGAGGAAGCCCAGCGGGTTCGTTTCGCGCACCAGGATGAGATCCACCGTCCCGTCTGCCAGGTGAGCGGAGGGCGAGAGACCCGATGGGCTCCGGGGGCACGAGCTCGACATGCAGGTGAGAGAGACACACTTGAACTTGCCTTCAATAGTCACCCACTCACCTGAGATAGAGACACGGAAAAGATTAAAGAGATTTGAGATGCATAGAAACAAACCAGTTTTGTCAGACTTTATAGTGCTTGTTATTTTCCCAACGTTATAGTATAATATTAGAGACCCTTGTTAAAAATAAATTGTAGTAATAAAAATAAAAATAAACTTCAGAAGCATATGCAGAGCAGCTGATGTACACACAGTAGGAAAGAAAACCAAATTGTGACGGATGTTCCCAAAATTTGTTCTCATTAATAGTTTTTCTAATAATAGACTAAAATCTGTATTATCTCCAAACAAATGTTGTATTGTCATTTAATCTCTTATTAAAAAAACAAGTTTATGATTGTTTTGGAGACCAAGTGATGCATCCGCTCTGGATGCATCCGCACTTTGACTTTTCAACAGTCATGTGCGTCGCAAAGGATGTGAACCCTTTAGGGAATCATGGCACAGTGATCTCGGTAACAGGGTCTCTGATGAGATGACACAGATGGGGGCTGTGGATGACACTGAATTGTTTACCTTCTAACTCACTGCTGACCTGGCTGAGATTAGCGCTGTAGAGAGAACTGGAGCTGTCAAAGTGTGGAAACAGCCTCTCTTTGCTCTCTGAACACACTCTGCACCTGTACATACACACACAAACACGCATTTAACCAAATCACCTGTGGTAAAGTATGTTTATGAGGTAACTGCTGGTAAGAACATATTATTCCCAGAAGATAAGGGTATGATCATCTGAACATTATGAACCCAATGTTGTTAAACACAGTAAAACTTGTGTATTCATATCAACCAATACATTTCTCAATTTGGACAAAGAAACATATAAAAGTTTGCAACAACTGGTGGGTTAAAAGAAAGCTGATTTTTTTTATTTGATCCAACAAATGATTCATTTATAACCTAGAGGTTGGGTGATTCCCTTCTTGACCAAAAGTATTAATAATAATAATACACTACCATCCAAAAGTTTAAGGTCACAAAATACTTTCATATTTTAGAACAGTAGTAAACTATAAAAAGACAAATGTAACTATTGAAATGATGTAAAAATGATAAGAACTTGTTATATTTTAGCTCATTTAATGTCACCATTGACTACCGTCAAAGGAAAAATGCTTTATAAATTTCTCTGCTCTGTTGGACACAAAAGAAGATATTTTGAAGAATGTAGGAAAGAAAACAGGTCTGGGGCACTTTTGACTACCATCATCATTTATCCTACTATGGTTGTCAATTGAGGCCAAGAACTGTTTGGTTACAAGCATTCCTCCAAATATCTGTCTCTGTGTTCATCAAAACAAAGACATTTGCACAGATTTGGAACAACTCGAGGATGAGTAAATTCATTTTTACTTTCGGGTGAACTGTCCCTTTAAGGAGTTCCCATCTATGGTTGGCTCTTATTGGCTACATTTTCTTCAATATTCAATTCTTAAGCAAAATTTTAGTTTTGTGATCAAATAAACATGTTTGAACAAAGATATCTTTGTCTACAAAACCCATTTCAGACATTTGACCTTAAGTATTTCAATGACATGGATTGTAAGGTCAAGAGAAACCTAAAATGACCCTTAACTGTTGAACAGAAGTAAACATTGACTATTTGGATTTGCTATAAATAAAAGTATGTAAAAAGTATTAATTGGACACCATGATTTCAGGTATAGGGATGAAGGCCGGTCTTTACCCTGCGAGGCAGCGAGTGTTGTCCCGTGGGCTGGAGACATGTGAATCAGCAGGGAGATATTGCACTACTCCTGCATAGTTCCTGTTGCACAGGTATACCATACAACCTACAGACAAATAGCCATTAAAATAACAGGCATATTCTAATTCCAGTACGAAACTAAATAAAAAATATATCCAGCTAAAATGTACAGTACTGCCGACTTCACTGTTCCAAAACAATAAGGGTACATAAAGCGCAGAATACCTGAGTAATCATATCTGAGAGGACCCATCCAGCGGTGCCTCTCACTCTCTGCTAAAACATCACCATAGAAACCATAGCCAACCATAGAGACCGAATACTTCATAAGTGTTGACTTGTGATGGACAGAACACACATCCAACGGCTGAGAATCTCCTAATGAGTAAAAAATAAAATCTATTAAAAATATTAAAAATAAATGATATTCACAGGACTAGGCACATGGTGAGGACGAATCCCACCTCATGTCTTGTGTACCCATGTAGGAGATGAACTTACCAATGATGATGTGCAGGGCTGATGTAACAGGGTCATTTACACCCACTGAAGCGAAACACACACAATCCGTCGAGCCTGTGAAGAAAATTAGATACAGAAAAATAAACCAGCACTCCTCTATCTCTATCTCGGTACGCATCTGAATGACACACCAAGCCTATAAACAGACCACGGATGCCGCCTTATTTTTCGCGAGTGTCAGTCACATTATTATACAAACATTCACCTGCTGGAATGATGCCAATGCGAAGGTCACATGGCTGCAACATGACAGTGGGGTCGTGTTCTGAAACTCCCGCCTCCTGCTGGGTTCGTCCAATCACACCGTGCAGGAGCTCGCTGAACATGCCATCTCCACCCACACAAACCACACTGCAGGAAAAAAACTGATCAGGAAGTTGCGCATTTTTACAAGAACCTGTTTGGTTTTTACAAAACACTCGGGGGGAAAACAAGGGACACAATTATGGAGATCGAAACTATTGTTGAGGCACATTCATGAAAGTTTTCCTATGAGGAATGACTGTTGAAGGATAACTTACCCATCAAACCCGGTTAAATCTTTCTTCAAGATGTAGTCTCGGGCCTGATTTGCTCTCTCAGTCACTAGAAACAAAGAAAAACATGCTTTTGTTTTTTTATCCAAACCAATATATTTTTGTAAACGGGTCATGTGGAGAGTTCACAAAAGGTTTTACATAGCTTTACATAAAAAATATGTTTGAAAAAAGGTTGGAAATGCTTGACTGAAAGGATCTTAAAAATATTTGTTGCTTAAATGTCGAAAAATTTATTTTGTACACAAAAATATAATGGCCAACATTTCAATTATTTTATTAAAAAAACATAAATATTATAAATATATATATTGTATATATATATATATATATGTATGTATATATATATATTAAATATATATATATATGTATATATATACACATATATATTTGAAATGAATTGCTTAATAAGGAAAAAAACAGCCAATAAGAACCATGACTACAAATAGAAATCATACAAGAAATACAAATATTAAAGAAGAAATAAAAAGATATTTAATAGTTAAAGACTTTAAGAGCTAAATAATAAAATGCCAAGAGAACGATTTAGCAAATTTGAGTCAAAGGGTGGCAAGTTACTTTAAAGAGCACGTTCCCCGCGATCCCATCAACCTTTTGTTAGTGTGTAATGTTGCTGTAAGAGCATAAATAATACCTGCAAACTGATTAAGCTCAAAGTTCAGTACCAAAGCGAGATATTGTCTTTAACAGAATTTGCTTTTCATTGACTACAGAGAACGGCTGGAATTGACTACACCCCTATACTTCGCAGGTACATGATGTCACCATTCCGAGTGCTTTTAATAACCTCCGCCCCAAGGAATACGCCAAAAAAGGGGAGCGGTCTTCCTTAGAGAAGTGGAAGAGCCGTTGGACTAGTGTTCGGTTATCGGAGATTGTAAATATTTGACTGAGCTACGGGCTAAACTACTTTCATTTTCATCACAGTCCTAAAGCTGGTAATAAGAATTCAGCTACACACATTTTAAGATAACCAACGGTCAAAAACAGCTTCCATGACTTTTACATTGGCTGTAAAGCTGTTCTGTGATATTGTGCGTATGTGTGTGCATACCTCTTAAACACTTCTATGAAATGTCCTTTGAAGTCCTGCTTGCAAATGTCTCTAGGTCAATCAGCATGTTTTATTATCCAACTCGGGTCCGATATAAACAGGCAAAACTAACGCTACTATTATTAGTGTTATTTGATATAACCCGTCTGACCCCATTCGGTCAGGTGTCATTCTCCTCACCATAGTAGGAAAAAATTGAGATCTCTAGCAAAGATTGACGTTTGGTCATGCACTAATTGACCTCTGTTACACTTTGATCGATCAACATGTTTTTAACCGATAAAGTGAAGTTGACGCCACTGTTACTGTTTAATGCTAAAAGCCAAAGTTTATGAATACACGTGAGAGGGGCACCGACCAATCACAACTACCTGAGAAAAGAAGCCAATAACAAAGACCTGGTCAGCTTTACCAATCAGAGCGTTTCGGAAGGAGGGATTTTATATAGACTGAAAGAAATCCAGTCTTTTTGTTAGAAGCGGGACAGTGATGAACAATAGACTTGAAATATGGGATATAAAGCGCTTTTTGAAAATAGAACGAGTGTTAAGCACCCCCAAAACATAATAAAAGCCTCTAGAACAGCCAAAGACTAGATCCTTTAAAGATGCTGAATTAAACAGTTTTTTTCCCAAACTTTATTATTAAGTTAAACTAGTAATTATTAAGGTGAAAAATCTACATAAATCTGTTTCCAAAATTTCGACTGGTACTGTACAGTGTCATATACTTTCTGTTTAATGTAGCCCTCTTCCCCAGTCCTGATAAACATCTCTCAATGTCACTTGAGACCTGCGCTACCTGACATGCCCAGCGTATCAGAGACCAAGCAGAAGGACACTCGATAACCGCTCGCTTATTGAACGGTACAGATAGCCTCTCTGTAACTTACCTACAACGTGACAACTGATGCCAGCCAGCTCAAACAGAGGAGACACTAGCGAGTGGTAGATCTGTTTTCCCCTCTTCTTTCCTCCGAACGGATTAATGAACACCAGCAGCCTGTGTGGACGCGAGGGGCCTGATAGGGGAGATGTTAATGAGTCATTAGAGAATAATGAGACCGTCTTTATGAATATTTGTAGCTGTACGTACTGTGTGTTTGGAGCGCAGTTCTGAGTTGAGTGATCCACTGATCCCGCACATCTCGGCTAGGGCAGCAGAACTGGGTCCTGCCCAGGCTCCACAACGTACCCCGAGTGTTACCTCTACGGCTGCGCTTCACATAAAATACTAACGTGATTAGAAAAGGACAGAAAAAGGGGTTAGTCTTACTTAGTTACATTTGATCCCCCGTGAAAGAAAAGTTCTCACTTTCAGTAACTTACAAGTAAAATCAAGGTCACTATCCTCTAATTTCTTCCGGGGTTGGATCTCTACCCGACCTTCTTTCACCCCGATCACTTCTGACACGGGCACTGAAACTGGAACAGACAACATGTGACGCGACTGACATTAAAGCATACAGATCTCATGCTTCCCCACACAAGCAAACTAAAAGTATAAAAAAAATGTGACTAAATAACATCCTCCGCTAAACTAAAACATATGGAAATGTTAAAAATCACATATCTTCCTGGAGGTTGAGATTAATTGTGCTCCAGTTATAACGTTTGTTGTTTTGTCTTGTGTGATGTAACCACTTCATATCTTTCAAGAAACATTCTAGCTTCCTCCTCGAGCCTTTTGTGCGTCTGTGTTTTTTGTCAGGCCTGGACGGTGCTGTTTAACTTGTTTTCGGTTAATTAGAATGCTGCCAAGGATAAATTGTGTTCCAGTTGCTCTAATAATATGGATAGCGGTTGCCATCCCAAGGTCTTGTTTTATCCCCTTTAAATGGCTATAAATAAAATTGTAGCAAAGTAATAAATGTCAATTGCCTGTATAGAAGTGCTTTTATTTTTTTTATTCATTTGTTGTAAAACAAAGTAGTTGTGAAAGCACAGTAGATGTACAGTGTGTTTGCATACGACAGATAAAATTAAAAGTCACTTTTTTCTATTTGTAGCCTGTTGTTCATTGAACTAGTGTAGCCAGATCGTTGAATAATTAAATCCTGGTTACTCATCTGTCACATTACAATGGCTGCAAATGAGTTACTCATTAACTTTGGCCGTACATTCAAATGTGTCATATTTAACCCAGTCCTATATGACCATTACATCATACCTAAGTGATTTTAACACACACACAATTGGCACACAAATAGGCAAAATTGGGACACTTTTGACAATCATCTCATCCCGAATTCACCCTGTTTGAGCACTAAAACAGTTTAAGTTGTACACACACACACACAAATTTAAAACATGGCGTTTGCTTTTAATACAGAACAGTTAGGATGCGTCCTAAGACTAGAAGTGACGTATCTACTCAGAAAGTAGCACCCAAGAGTTCGTACCTGTTTTCTTCTCGCGGTTCCTCTTGTCGACCTCAGTCCAGCTGAAGTACCATCCTCTGAGGGAAGCCTTATAGCGCTTGTTGCCGATCCACAGACTCGACTCGACTTTCACTGAATCGATCTCCATCTCTTTTCCGATCATTCACATTTATTCACTTCTGTCGATACAATTTTTATCCAAAATCGAAGCTGCCCGTGATGGTAAACGCGTCAAACATGTAAAGGGAGCAAAAATAACCCTTATAAAAAAGGAGTTTAATAATTAACTGTGTTGTATACGATCCTATAAAATAAATAAATTAAAACTCCGTCTGTCTGAGTTTTCTTGTGCTGCCACCATCCACGCCAGGTTAACTTGTGACTAAAGGGACTTTCACATTGAGGCTGCGCGCGCAGCACACCTGTACTGCAGATTAGAATATGGCGTTTCATTGGATAACCTAATTATACATTTGCGGGATTATGCAAATAAGGAAACAGCATTTCACTGTAACTGTAAATCATGTAAATCATTTTAAACGTTTTCTTTCGTAAATGTAATACTTAATAATTTAACATAAAACGTAATCTGCATTTATAACGTCAGTCAAAACCTAGTTGCTGGAAATACTGCATACTGAACATATTGTTTATTTGAGGTTAGATCATATCTTTCTGAATTCTTTTGTTTTTACTGGAAACATGTTTGTAATTGGTGTGAAATAACAAGAAAACATGACGGTTGAAGTGTATGAAGAATGTGTTTCCCAGTGCAGAATGATCATACAAAAGCAACATACAAAAACACAAAGTCTTAAAAACAGTGTGTCACGTTCCTGCTTGACTGCATTGAACACAACGCGACTCATCTCTGCTCGGTTTTTGTTTGGCTCTCAATTTGGCTCTCCTGTTTTTATATAGCTCTGGAAACTTGACTTTCCTGATAAGTTGCTCAACCTGACTGACTGGAAAGCAAAAGGGTTTCCCTCAAGATTTATTTTCAGACCGCACTTGAAATGTTGAAAATGTTTCATCATATATTTCCACAACAGTGTAAACTAAGGGGGGGGGGGTTACATCAGTTTGTTTGGAGGAAATAGCACAGTTTATTTATTAATTTCATTTTAGAGTATACATAAAGCCTCTATAAGTTATACAAGCTGAATTTGAATGTTGGATATCTTTAGGAAGATAATCTTTAATCTTCTATAGAGGTTATGGGTATCTATATTCCCTTTGATTTCTAGCACTTTCAGAATTGTAAATGACAAAAATGTCACCTCAATTTTACTTCTTAATTTAACAAGCAGTTAATTCTGTAAACTCCTTAAGAACAGTTTCAGTTACTCTAACTCTCCAGCAGGTGGAGACATTGACTTATAAACGGATGCGTCAAGCTTTTCAACACTTTAAGCACAAGCTTATCAACTTTTCGCAATATTTAATTAAGATGTTCATCAACATTTATTGGTATGTTGGCTCTTGTTTTGTATTCCAACATTAATAAGCATTAATGTTTGTTATGATATTAAACAAAGACTTGGCGACTAATGTGTTTCATTCAGGTTTCATTTTATTTTCTTATCCGAAAGTTTAGTAACTTGAAACTGTTTAAGTACAATATTAGTACTTATTTGTACAAATAAGTACAAAATAAATTCGATTTGGTTCAATAAAATAATGTAATGTCAAATCTGACATCATTCAGTTAGTGTCAGATCATATCCACACATCCAGTGATGATCTCATTGTCTTTTTCCAAAATCATTCTCTTCAGTCTTGTTTTGGAGTTGTCAGAAGAGATCCAGCTGGACAGATGAAATCCAAATTAAAAGCAGCTGCGGTGGAAACCCCTTGCTGGACAGATGCATACTTTGTCCCCAAAGGAAAGGAAGTGGATGGCCATGTAAACAGATCCTATCCCTGATAGCACATACATCTGGCTGACGTCTATTCTACGTCTGCATTTACATCTTACAGACATCTACAATACATAGTTTGCTCATCTGCAATACGTATCGGAGATGTATGGTGTCAGACGTTATATAGACATCTTAAAGACGTCTGTTAGATATGATTAAGAATGGATGTAAATCTGCTCTTTCTAAGATGTTTAGCAGATGTTTTTAGGCAGCAAATCTCAAGATCTATAGCAGACCATATTACAGACCTTCAGACGTCTCCGAGACGTATTGCAGATGAGCAAACTACATATTGCAGATGTCTGTAAGATGTAAATGCAGACGTCAAATAGACGTAAGCCAGATGGATTGTGCTATCTGGGTATGCAGATGTCTGTTATATTGAATGAAGTTAATTCCAAAGGTCCAAACTATTTTGAATGACATCTTAAATGAAGGTGTTATCAGAAAGGTTTCTGAGGTTATATAAACTGAAATATGTATTCACTTACTTTATAGGCCAGAACGCCACATTATAATCATATCCCAGATAGCACAATCCATCTGGTTTACGTCTATTTGACGTCTGCATTTACATCTTACAGACATCTGCAATACGTAGTTTGCTCATCTGCAATACGTCTCGGAGACGTATGAATGTCTGTAATACGTCTGCTAAAGATCTTGAGATTTGCTGCGTAAAAACATCTGCTAAACATCTTAGAAAGAGCAGATTTACATCCATTCTAAATCATAAACATCTTACAGACGTCTTCAAGATGTCTATTTAACGTCTGACAGCAGACATCTCCGAGACGTATTGCAGATGAGCAAACTATGTATTGTAGATTTCTGTAAGATGTAAATGCAGACGTCAAATAGACGTAAGCCAGATGTATGCGTGCTATCAGGGATGTTGTGTGACATTCCTAAATGCTTTATGCACTTGTTTTAGATGACATGAGTTTTAAACAATGTTAATAATGTTATGTAAGGAATTATAGACGACTTGCCGTTCAATTATTCGAAAGTAAATTCACACCCCGAGGTGGCAATAAAGGCACGACGTGAAGCAAAGCGTATTGGCCGTTTTACTTCGGGTGTGCATTAACTTTCGCATAATTGAACGGACCGGAGTCAATTATTCCTTACATAACATTATTAACATTGTTTAAAACAGTTACCACACCACAGGATATTGTTAAAATGTTTAATTTTGATGTGTGTGTTGTTATCGTCTTTAAAATGCTGTTGATGTTAGGACTACTTTCTTACGCATGTCGAGCGAACGGACTCGGAAGCTTGAGCCACGTTGAGGGTGTGTGTGCGTGTGTGTGAAAGAGCGTGAGATCGCGCGCACACATTCGTGTTTGCGGTAATGTGACAGAAAAGCCAATGATAATAAATTATGTATTTCTATTGTTTCTATCTTCAGCAGTAAAACTCAGGCAAACTTTTGAAATAGTAGGTCTATCAAATATATTTGTTATGTCTTATAAGCAGCATGAAGAGGAAAACGACTTATTCGATCCAGTATAGACCTATGTATTTATTTTTATGAATTTCTTTGTTTATTGAAACGAAACTGTTCCCTAGTTTCCATTAACAGTCAAGTTTGACATTAAACGGGGTGCTGTGAGGTGATGGCCTCAGGATACAAAAACTTTTCTTTTGTTTAAACTTGGCGAAGTGATATCGAACTGTAATGCGGTCAGCAGACCTGGAACACCTTTACGCATTTAACTGAAAGTTATTGCATACCCACAGAACGTTTGACAACCAATCAGATTGAAGCATTCAACAGCCCAGTGGTATGAAGACAGCATTCAAGGGAGTTTGGAGCGTCACCGGTTGACCTTGCCTAATATCAGCTCTACCAGAAATGTGAAACATCTCAACTTTACAAATGTAGTTTAACTGATAATGTACTGTATTAAAACAGAGTTCTTTGTCGGCCAAGCCAAAATACTGCATAACCAGCTATAATCATCACTTAAATCTTCTGAAGGGTTTTAAATTAAATTATATGGTTCAGCTGTTACAAAGTGATATAAACAAGACCATATTTTAATTAGACCAGTAAGACGCTAACTTTTTAAGTGTGCCATGTTTAACAGCATTTCATTTCATATAGGCATATAGGCCTACTGAAAGTTCTGTGCTGACTTAAAAATAAATAAAATGAAATAAATAATAAAATAAACAGGCTTCATGATCCAATGTGAACTGGATTATCTACTATAGCCTAACCCTGATAGCACACATACATCTGGCTGACGTCTATTCTACGTCTGCATTTACATCTTACAGACATCTACAATACATAGTTTGCTCATCTGCAATACGTATCGGAGATGTCTGCTGTCAGACGTTACATAGACATCTTAAAGACGTCTGTTAGATGTTTATGATTTAGAATGGATGTAAATCTGCTCTTTCTAAGATGTTTAGCAGATGTTTTTAGGCAGCAAATCTCAAGATCTATAGCAGACCATATTACAGACCTTCAGACGTCTCCGAGACGTATTGCAGATGAGCAAACTACGTATTGCAGATGTCTGTAAGATGTAAATGCAGACGTCAAATAGACGTAAGCCAGATGGATTGTGCTATCTGGGAATGCATGCACAGTGCACACACATACTATTTGAATAATAATCAGAATATATTCAATTAAATACAACAAGGACATTTTTATCCAAATGGTAAAAAATAAATACAAATGTTGCACTGACATAAACATGTTATCATGCCTCGCATTTCAAACTGTCCACGATCAAACATGTATTTGGGATGCAATTTGTTCATAAAATCTCTCTCTCTGGAATCGAAATGAATACACAACACATCATAAAAAGATGTTTAGTGTATGTTTAAAAAAACGTATTATGCAGTAGGCATTGCGTATTTATTTAAATAAGCATGTTCTAAGTGCATTAAGAGCTGGAAAAACAAATACAAAAAGCAAAAAATTGTACTTTTGTGTATTTTCATATAAAAGTAAAATGTATTTATTTTACATGCGTACGTTTAGCCGTGAGATTTCACGAGCACCCGGAGTTCCAGTCCGTGTTTTACCGCAAACAGTGATGGGCTGCGTCTCAAACCTAGCGAGCTACCTATATCGCATTTTTAGGCATCATATTTCTGAAAATAACAGTCTCACGAGGCACATCCCGCGTCACTTGGGTAATTTTACCCACGATGTTGTCTTGGTAGGCAGTTAAACTAGGTTTGAGAACGCAACCATTGGCTACGGTTCAACATCATCGCACTCCAAGTGATCCGCTAAGGTAGTGCACGCTTAACTTTTGCTGCCCATCTTAAAGTGGGACCAAGAGAAGAAGCGGATATTTACAACTCGACCATCATTCGCCTCATTTCTTTTTTGTTAAATGAGGTCCCACGAATCCTGGGACGTAGAAACGACGGCGCCCTCGCTGTAGACGAAACACTTCAAACTTCTCGAAATAAACTGCTCAGTGGCTTCAAGTGACGGACTTTGCTTTTCTCCCTCTCCCAACAGCGTGCTTTAATCGTGCTGGGTTGGCCGAAAATGGGGACTCGGATAAGTGCCCTTAAACTCTATGTTTTTATAATCTCTTTGGCACTAGCGTCGCATCTATTTAAAGTAAGTGAACTGATTTATCTGCTTTTTTAAAGCTAACATTCCGCACTGAATTCACTGTAACAGAGGGCATGTTTCATGCAGGTTACTGTATCAATGAAACGATACGCTGAAAATGACTTTATCAAAAGTTTGTATCCACTGTACTCGTTTTTCTGCGTGAGTGCTTGTAGGAAAATAGCAATAATACAATGTAGAGGATTTCTTTATGTCACTTTTATGTGTTTAACACGTGTGTTTAAGTGTTGCATGTGTGTTCGTGTCTTGGTCTAATTTTATCCATAGAAACGAGCTATTCATAGTTGGTCACAGTGGTGTCTTAAATGTCTGTATACTTGATTTGGTTGTGTATTTTATGGTAGATGATTTGTGTGTGTGAAAAGACAACTTTTGAGGTAGATTTAGCTTTTAAACACTTAAGAATTACTGTACATATGTTTACAGCCTGTATGTACTATGAAGAAAAGCAGCATGCTATTTGAACTATCATGCATTCATTACCTCACATTAAGTAAAATTGCTAAAAGTTTGGTTGGCATTTTATCGTTTTAATGGTGGTTAATGCAAAAGGAAATAATTGATTTGGAGTTAGGATTGTATGACGTGAAAAACACATACTTGCATCGTTCTTGCTAGTGATTGAATTCAATCTGTGTTACTGTATCATTTCTATTCTGCTGGTATAGTCATTTGGACTCTACTGCTTATGGGGGTGTAGAGAAATGTGAGATATATTTACTGGGATTGATTTTTGGGAAAAGTGTGACACATTTAATCCGACACATTCTTAATATCACAAAGTAGAACATTTCAAACTATGCTGCAGATTTCCATGAGTTGAATGATTCAAATAGTTTGATAATGTTGATCATTTCAGGCATGATTAAAATGTTTTTTTCAGGCAGACACATAGGCTACGATCATTAACCCCGTGCTTGTTTATACCTATTTTCGTGTTGGATGAAATGAGAGATGACGTTTATCTTCTCACCACCGTTGACGTTAAATCTCCTCGGTCACATGATAATGGAAAGTTTCGTATTGTATAACCTCAAATTCTTTAAATCCGTTCGGCCAACCATGCGTTCCTTCTGCATACCGTCTATAATCCCTTTCTTGTCTAGCTGTCTTCAAACACCAGTGAAAATGAGCCGCTCTTACCTTACCCCTCAGTGACGGGGGATAAACTCAATGGCTTTCGTAATTCGAGATGGTCTTTGTCTCAGGGACGGCTGTGTCAATTGCACTATAATTGAATTAAATGGATGCAGTGGCATGTGTTTTTTCCATTACAAGCTTTCCCAAGATATGCCAAAGAGGTCGTTCGATTCGGCCCATGAGTAGGGTCCTGTTGCCACTAGCCTGCTGCCGAGCCTGTTGGAATTTTTCAGGGTCATGAGTATCAATCAGCACTGACAAAACCCCAATAAAAGCAGTTTATTACCTTTTAGTTTACTGACACAATCAAGTGCTCCCTCCCTGCTGTTAACTATCAATGGCCTGGTAATTGAGAGAAGTTTCTTTGCCGTCTATTGACGCATGTAATTTTTGGGTTAAACTGGCCACTTGTGAGGTCGTTTAGGGTTTATTTCCATTTTGGTCACAAGTGGGTGCGTGACCAGTGTTTGTCTTTTTCCACCCATTTTTCAATTTGTCTTAATGTGATATTTAAGAATGGGGGCGGGTTTAGAGCTGCAGTAGACATGTAACAAAGTGTAGTTTTTTATTTTATACATAACCTATCCCAGACAGACACTAAGACCCCAAACGTTTAGTTTACTGTACACTGCAGTGACATATGGATCTAAATAATTGTACTGTGTGTAACTTTACCGGTCAACTTAAAGGGCTAGTTCACCCAAAAAAGAAAATTCTGTCACTCGCCCCCTTGTCATTTTAAACCTTTATGACTTTCTTTCTTCTGCAAAACACACAAAAAAATATTTATGTTTGTAACCAAATCATGTCGGTACCCATTCACTTCCATTGCATGGACACAAAACCAATGCAGGTCAATAAGAACCTCTGTGATTAGGTTGCCAACATTCTTCAAAACATCTTCTTTGGTGTTCTGCAGAAGAAAGAAAGTCAGGTTTGAAATGGCAAGAGGGTGAGTAAATCCTATAAACTGGTTAAATACATTTTACAGTGGACCCATTACCTTTAAAGGTAGAAATGTTATTTTCATCTCTGTTTAAAGAGATTTCTTATCCCATGACTCCCATCCACGTTACAACATGGTATTTTTATTTTAAGATGTCTCTCCCAATAGGACATCGCAAGTAAAAACTGACTGACATCATCCGCAAAGTACTCTTAGGATTTTTAAACCGGTCTGGATTCCTATTGATATATTCGGCGTCCTAAACCAGACAGACTTTAGAACATATATCTGTTTTGTCTTTCACCATCTTGGCCTCTGTAGTATGCTCACATTTACTGTATCGTATGTGATATCTAGATATAGTCCAAACATCCTGGTCATTTTAACACCTACGTGGTCTTCCATGAAAGCACTGGGGAATCTAGTGCACAGCACTCTCGGATAACTGGGCCCGTGTTCAATGAGATTTTGAGGACAGGAGATTATTAATGGTCTCAGCGTGTGCTTGCCTTTAATATATCTTGTTTTGCAAGCTGCTTGTGGGCCTAATATGGGTTGCTACATGCAGAACATGCTTATGGATTGGGTATATAAAATCCTTTGTGATGGCATACATAAAAGTTTGTAAATAGATTTCTTTTCATTTTTAGTTTGCACCTTCCTTCTCGTTGAAGATGGTGTGGCTTGTTTACAGACATTAGTGACCCATATGGAGAACAGCCTCTGCTCTCTGCTGTTGTTTGTTCTGTTGTGAAGTGTGAGGTTTGGATTTCTCAGCTTTGGAGATCTGATAGGTTTTCTCTTCATTTAGAAAACCATCTTTATAGTTTTATTCGTGTGCCAGCTGAAGACTTTCTTCTAACAGCATGTTGGTTTTGATTCTGGATTTTCCAAATGAATTTTCTCCCACTTCTGTGATCTTTCTCGAATATTAATTTCTCCCAGCGTTACGCATCATTAGCAGGTTACCTGCGGTAGATCACTGTGGGAATTTTCATCTTACATTTGCCAGCTGTTTGTGATGGAGTGGTTGCTGCCGGGTGGGGGGAAACACCAAACACAGCTGCACCTCAGCTGTAACCAATACGAGTGCTGATATGAGTAAAAATTGATCCAACGTAACCTCTTTTGGTCTTGTCAGGATGCCCACTTCAAAATCAATTATATCTCACTTTCCCTTGTTCACGTGTCTCCAATAGTTAGAGTAGTGTCTCAGACCTCTGAAAGACTTTATAGATGTCTGTCTCCGGAAACTTTTGACCTTTTGTATGGGACCGTGCTGAATTTCTAGTTTTATTGCCTGGAAGCAGGGGCCATTCATTCGTACTCTTGCAGACTCTCTGTCTTTTGAATTTAGCTTCAACCCGAAACCCTGACTCACCCGAGCAAGTCAAGCTGTGGATTATCTGTTTTATTACAGAGGGTGGTGTTCTCAGCAGGACAGCGGGTCTCCAAGAGCAGCACTTCACACTTGGAGCGTGACTCATATTATACATAAAATATTGGGCTGTTCCACGATTAATCGCGATTAATCACATCCAGATGAAAAGTTTGTTTTTGCAAAATATAAATGTCTGTGCACTGTGCATTTAATATTTATAAATATATGCATGATTTAAGAAAAATATGATAAATTAATTTTTATATGAAATTCTATATAATAAATATGAATATGCAAATATTTCCTAAATATATACATGTATGTGTTTATAACTGCAAAATGAATATATGCACAGTGCACAGACATACAGAATATATTCTGGACGCGATTAATCACAATTAATCCTTGAACAGCCCTAATAAAATATCAGTATTTGTTTGAAACTAGAATAAAAAGATATGTTCTTGCAACAATACTATTGAGTTATATTTTATTTCTTTACTGTAAAAGATGGTGAAAGTGCACCTACTGTCTTGTCTGTAGAAAGTACTATTAATAATGACTCGCAAAGAAATCCTTTCAATCCCATGCTGTTCGTCTGGATTTACAGCTCATCATTCTTACAAATGATATCAGCATTTCAATATCACTCAATATGTTCTGTCATAAGTTGGCTTGTGTCAGTGCTTGCTGGATATTTATGGTAAGATGGTGTAAAGGCTGGCTTGTGAAAACAGCATTTGAATGGAGCTCTGCAGAGACTCTTCTTTCATTAATCTATGACATGCCTCAGCTTGCCACAGTCCTTTTCCATGTCTCCTGCAACCCCATTGAGCGCAAGGCTGTTATTATACTGATTGAGATCATGCAGAATTTAGATGCCCTTAGGTCACACTAAAAGAAAAGACGAGACGAGGGGCTACGTTTCCTTTGTCTCTTATGTCCTTTTGTCCCCTTACCTTTTTTCAATTGAAAAAAAATGCTTGTGATTTATCTCTTGGCGTATAATGATTGGCAAGCACCAGACATAACAAAGAATTGCTTTGCTGTGTTTAACCAAAACAAAAGAGTAAAGGTGCATCTAAGTGACTGTTAACACAAGCGATTGACCTAGTATGGTGGTGAGTCAGTCCACTGCTGGCAATATTCTCTCTTTTGAAGCAGTCGCCAGGGTTTGACACGGTTTGTTGTGTTTTATTTGGCCTCTCTGCCTGCTTGGTTCAACTGGAGAGGCCACGGATGAAACCATTTGAGCCACCCAGGAGACTGATGTACATTGGCATGTAAACGACTCCTTGGCTGGAGGCGCGCTGTTTTGGAACTTTGCTTGGCAGATAGCCTCTCTCTTTGTCATTTACTTTAGATGTGAGAGTCAAGTTGTGAGGTAACTCCACTGGGTTGAGGGTGAGGGCGTGGTTAGAGAAAGATTAGATCCCACCTGGAGCTCACCTAACCAAATACTTGCCATTAATGCGTCATTGTGTGGAGTAGCGCACATGTTGTCAAATTGGCAGACGCGATCGACATTTGGATGAAATCCAGTGTGGAGGGTTTAGTGTCCCAGTTTCCCTCTGTTTGCGATAAGAGAGGAAATCTGTTCTGTTCTAGCAGAGGATGTCTTTATGGAAAAAAGTAGTGGGGTGTTGATTTGTGCTCAAATTGCTGATTCATCATCCTGTTTGGTCAAATAAAAAAGCTGCAGTGGAAGGGCGGATAAAGGGGTTCCCGTTTGCTTATAAACATTTTTTTTTACTTTAAAAGTAAAATAGTTATACTTATAAAAATGTGTTTAATTACAAAAGTGCAAACTAGAAGCTATTGTGGTCCCCCTTTGGTTCATATTTGGATTTCTATGAAACTATAGGCCTTTACCCTGATAGCACGCAGACATCTGGCTTATGTCTATTTGACGTCTTCATTTACATCTTACAGACATCTACAATACATAGTTTGCTCATCTGCAATACGTCTCGGAGATGTCTGCTGTCAGACGTTATATAGACATCTTGAAGACGTCTGTAAGATGTTTATGATTTAGAATGGATGTAAATCTGCTCTTTCTAAGATGTTTAGCAGATGTTTTTACGCAGCAAATCTCAAGATCTTTAGCAGACGTATTACAGAGATTCAAACGTCTCCGAGACGTATTGCAGATGTCAGTAAGATGTAAATGCAGACGTCAAATAGATGTAAGCCAGATGGATTGTGCTATCTGGGTTTCTTTGTCATATTCCCATAAAAGTGGACTGTTCTTGTACCACTTTTGTCGATAGCGGTTCAACCAAAACAAAGATAAATAAAGCATGCCATAGAATCAACTATGTTTTACTGTTTTCCTTGTGAACAGTAAGAAACGTAACAGTCTGGAGAAATGGGTTATGTGACCTAAAAGGAAGTCTGAAGAGATTGCATTTTCAGCCACACGCCCAGATGAAAATCGAGGATGCTTGCAACTAAAATATGAGAACAAGCATGTTGAAACTGGTAATAAAAAAATGACTGTCTGAAGCCACCTGCGCTTGATAGAGCCAAAACCACAACCCACAATCTAAAACTTCAGATCTCTAGTTATGATTTCCATGACCAAAGGTTTTAGTGCTTGGCTTCAGTGTTTTCCATGTAGGAATTTTGAAGCTGAGTTTCAAGCCATGATCTCATGCCAAAGTGGAAAAAACACAATTTCAGTTTGAATCCTGTTATTGGAGAGGAGACCACTGTGCTTTCAGGTATAATTGGTGCGGATTCCGCTGGCCTTTATCTGCTTGTTACCTGAATCCATTTCAGGTTTTTGACATTTACCTTCTATAACCATGGATTTTATTGTTTATTATTTTATTTTATTTAGTTGTGCTATTTATACATGCCCTTCCTATATCACTTCCAACATCATAAACTCTTCTATTTCTGACCTGTGTTTTTTGACTTTGTCGCATATGTGATGATTGCTGGCATGAACAGTAGGAAAGAAACCTGAGCTATTGTCTGATAAAGATGGAATGTAAATCCTGTGTGTGGTTAAGCACTTTGCCAGATTATTATCACCACAATGAATTCATTTGGCGTCTGTTGTGACCAGTTAATACTACCTTAGACACCATTTACTTGTGTACTTAATACTTTCAGGTTTATTTAAATCCTTCATATTGTCATCACTCATTATAACATGTAGTCATATATCTTATGCATTTTAAACTACAATTCATGGTTTTTAGATAGTATTTGACAAAAGCTAACACTAACAGGCCTAGAGGAAACTGAATCATCACTTACATTGACAAAAACTTATCATGGACATGAGTCAGGTTCAGAGAAGTAATCTATGCTCAGAGCCGTTCTTGCTTTGAAAAGGAATTTTTGTGGTGTTCAGACTAAACTTGGCTTGTGTAATTTTGTCTCCACCCACACCGCATGTTGATTTCATGGCCTAAACTACAATTTCACCCTTTTAGTGACTGTCTTAGCCATGGCTTTCTGAAAGTATTTTGAATGGATGAGTCTTAAGATGACCCAAATTTGTAACTTTTTTTCTCTTATTAATTAAGGAGTAGTTCAAAATGAAAATTCATCATTTACACATCTTGTCATTTCAAACCTGTATGAGTTTCTTTCTAATGGAGAACACAAAAGAAGATATTTTGAAAAATGTTGGTAGCAGAACAGCTCAGCCCCCCATTCACTTCAATTGTATGGACACAAAACCAATGCAAGTGAATGGGGGGCTGTTAACAACATTCTTAAAAATATCTTCTCTTGTGTTCTGCGAATGACAGAAAGTCATACAGGTTTAAAATGACTAGCAGGTGAGGAAATGATGACAGAATTTTGATGAGTAAACTAAGCGTAATTTTGTAATAATTGTCACTGGTCACTGCAAATCACTAGCAGTTACATTGAATACATTGGAAAATATAAAAGTTGCATAGGGAAATGAGCCTTACAGTGGTTTTCTTTGTAACCTGTAACATTGCCCATCCTTGGGCACATTTACATTTCTGCATTTGGCAGACACTTTTATCCAAAGCGACTTTCATTGCATTAACCTATACATTTATATGCGCAATCCCTGGGGGTCGAACACACAACCTTGTGCACAACCACACAAGTAATTTCAAACCTGTATCTCTTTCTTCTGCAGAACACAAAAATAGATATTTCAAAGAATGTTTATACCTAAACAGCATTGAAACACCCAAACCACTGAGATATTTCTCAAAATATCTTGATTTGAGTTCCTCAGAAGAATGACTTGTAAAGGTATTTTTTTATTTTTAAGAAGTTATATAAGTTTATTGACTTTGAATCTGATAAAGACGGGTTATGTAGGAACAATAAACATTGCCTTCCCATGTCAACTACCCAGAGGGTTCGAGCAGCAGCAACATTTCAAACCAGTACGTCGTAATTACCTTGGACTTTATAATCACCTATAACTTTGAGCTGCAAAAGCAATTATCCTCTAAAGCTGATAATTAAACAGCCCTTCCAGAGGTAATTTATGAGGAACTGGAAGTCCCGCTGCTGCAGACTTCTTAGCCACCGGAAGGTGACTGTAAAACCTGAGGCCCTTGGATTACTGCAGGACCTCTATTGTTATCTTGACATGGGGATAAAGAGTGGTGTCAGGGGCACACCGTTGTTGAGATCTGCCACAGAGGCGAGACTCTTTGACTCAGATTCCATGGCACGGGTACAAGACCTGCCTGTAGGCACATGTTTAGCAGTACTTTGTTATTTTATGTGGATAGCCTGCAGCGTAGAGACTAGGCAGAGAAGAATGGGCTCAGTCTTAATTACAGTTTTTAAATGACGTGACCGAATGAGAAATTTTATCATTATCATTTTTTTGGAAGGAGGGTGAAAGAAGGGAAAATGGAAATGCCACAATGGGGGACCTAAAGTCAACAGAATATGACATTTAATTCACGTTATTTTGAGGGTAAAATGTGACTTTTTTAAGCCTTTATTAGGGCTATCAAAAATATGCATATTTCAATAACTGTTATTACAATAACTGAATGATTTTATTACTTGAAGTCATGTAAACCTAAGTTTTAGGTGTAATATGCAGAGAACAGAGAGACAGTAATGCCTTTTCCCCCAGAAAGAACATGAAACGTGTGTTGGTTGTCAAACATTTTATTATGTATTTAAATTAAACTAGGCATTATCGTATGACACATATTGCAATGCATTACTTAGAGATAATGTGCAGGTATATTACTATTAGCTATTATCAAAATGCAAGCAAGTTGAAATCAAGTCCTGTTCTTTTTTTTGCACATAGCGTTTTACACCGAAATACAAATTATGGGAGCAAACTTTAAATCCTTTTTATTTGTATATAATCTTAAATGTTTGGAATAAATAATGAATCTACATTAATCATGCCACAGTGATCTTCAGGAGCATTCCTGCACTTCTGAATATGAATGTCCACTTTTTTGGACCCTTACAGTAATAGTATTACTTTAAATGAATGATTATTAGCCGGTCCGCTGGTGAGAGTTTCTGTGCTGGACACATCAATGTGTTGCTTACCCAGATTTTTGTGTGTCTGTCATAAGCCTGTGGGAAATGAACTGGTTGACATCTGCTTGTAATGAATGGGCAGGTACCCGGCCCCTCGCTTTCCTTTATTGTGAGATAATACTCCTGGCACACAGATGTTGAGTTGGAGATGGCTGTTGCTGTACTTGCACACCTTATGTTTCAGAGCAGTCTGGTGTTTAGTTAGATTCAACGGTAGCTAGTTATATGGTACCTTCTGGGTCACGTGTTCAATCTGTTTCCTGTTATACCTATAGAGATGCAGCTCCGCCGGCTAGCTCAACATCCAATAAATATGTTGCTGGTAATAATAACCTTGTAATTTTTTTCTAGCTGTCTGTTTATTTAACACAACTTACTGGTTTTGTACTGTATTGTTTCCAGCTTCATTATTAAGTGGTTGTTTATGTTGGACGACTTTGGAAGGAAGGCAGAAGTTATGTTTAATTTTAGTTTGCAAGTTTTATCTGGCCGTTCATGGCATGAGGTCAAACAGGCGTGGTACGGTCCAGGGGAATTCCTTCCTCCGTCAGCCGGCATGGACAATGGGGCTGTTATCCTGAGGATACACTGTGCTGTCACTCCTGTTAGCTCTTAAATGGGGTTTATTGTTAAATGTTTTAAGCAATAATGGCATTTAATTTGACACGTTAAACTTAAAAAGCCTATTGTTGTCACGAATCTCAGTCAGCAAATTTGCTCTCCAAAGGGATCTTTGAATCCCCTCAGTCAGCCATTATGCAAATGGCATAAACCAAATAAACATTCATTTAGACGCTATTGCCAATTTTTTGTTTTATGTTAGTGGAAAAAGAACATTAATGTCCTCATGGAACTCACCAGTTAAACTAAGACATTGCCATTTATCCAAAATGATTCGGTCTGTTTTGATTCTTAAAATAAAACGTCCCCCATAGCAGCAAACGGAGTAACTCCAAAACGAGTGAGTCCCAATTCCTAAGGATTAGCATATATGTAAAAAAAATACTTTTAAAATTAACAATGGTCATGGGTTGGTTGTCCTTTTAAATGCACACTTATAAAATGATTGATATAATGTAAAAACATCCCACACGCACACAATTTTAGCTAGTTTTATTTGGACAGCTAGTGTGACAGGGCCAGCGTTTATCTACATCACAACAGCTTTTTCCAGCTTTCCATTGACAATCAAACCCCCATTCAACACACATCTATTGTCTTTATACTGCTTTGGAAGTGTCTAACTCAAAT
Organism: Triplophysa tibetana; assembly: GCA_008369825.1. NCBI lineage: Eukaryota > Metazoa > Chordata > Actinopteri > Cypriniformes > Nemacheilidae > Triplophysa > Triplophysa tibetana. Next base: position 17,279,603 of record CM017912.1, on the reverse strand, counting down.
AAGATTTAGATGTATTTGTTGAAGTGACATGCTTTTATGAGTCCAGGGTTCAAAAGAGTCTTAAAGTACGTTTGTTTTGCACTCATAATTTTACACGGCACTCATAACACAGCTGTTAGCTGCTGTCAAATAGATTCTGAAGTGGTAAACACATGGTGCAATGCTCCATAATAGACCATTTTTTGGACACTTTTGTGGGAAAGCGGTCTTTAAACGGACCATAAGAATATGACAACACAAGGACACAAGAAGGTCAATTGCTGGGTTTGCCTTGTAACTTTTTCGAAGCTTTTTGATGTTTATAGTCTTTTGTGTGGTGTTTTTTATTGGGTGTTAAGGTTAAATCAATAAAATGGATGCCGTGTGTCAACTTGCTGATATCAGTTACCCCGGCCACAGAGATGATCAGATTAAATCGTTTTTTTTAAATCGTTTAAATTATATTGTAAATGTGTTGAATATGATTTTTTTGAGACTATCATATCTGAAATGATATAAATATTTTCAGCACACTTACCGTCAGGGACAATGTAAGGGGATGTTTTTGGCATGTCATTCCATAAATAAATCACTTATCGCACCTTTAAATACCATTTAGTCTTTTACAATGTCTTCCCAGAAACTCACAGTTGCTAAGCTCATTTAAAGACCATATCTGAACTCATTGAGTAGACATTATACATATAATCCTTGTCTTATTTATTGTTTTTAGTTCTTTTTTGTTGTCTAAATTGCATGTTACTCAGATTGCTTCGGGCCTCAGGAGTTCTCTTCTTTCTGACCCAGTGAAGATAATCCTGTAGATTCGGACTGGCCTGCTTCTTGATCCTTTGTCGATGGTTGACAAGGGGAGACCAAACCCAAGGGTTTAAAGCAGAAGATAGAGTTGGAGCGAGCCAATCAGAGTACAGACTGATTTTCTCTTATGTGCAGTAACCATAATGACTGACCACAGGAATGTTGATCTGCTGTATATTTTGTCTGCTTTAAAATAGTTTCTTGTAGGTCTTTGGTAGCCTTCAAGGTTAAAGGGATACTTCACCCAAAAAAGAGAAATGATCTTTCATCATATACTCACCTTCGAGTTGTTCCAAATCTGTATACATTTTAATGGTCCGATGAACACAGAGAAAGACATTTGGAAGAATGTGTATAACCAAACAGATCTTGGCCCCATTGACTCCCAAAGTAGGAAAAATTACTTTAACTTTTTTTGTTCTGTTGAACACACAAAAAAAGACATTTTGAAGAAACAAAAACACCAAAAAGTTCTGGGGCACTTTTGACTACCATTGTAATTTTTCCTTCTATGGTTGTCAATGAGGGGCAAAATCTGTCTGTTATAAGCATTCTTCCAAATATATTTCTCTGAGTTCATCAGAACAAATAAATGTATACAGATTTGGAACAACTCGAAGATGAGTGATGACAACAGAATTTTTTTTAATTTTTGGGTGAAGTATCCCTTTAAGAAACCAACTTTAAAGCAGGGATTTAGAGGAGCTGAAACACTGACCTGCTTGTAAATGACACATAATCTCTGGTGGTCTAAAAACTGCTGAGCTACACCTTCACCAGAGAAACGTCTGTGAAGCTCTTATTTGTTAACTGGCACGTGGCCACAAATAACCTACAGTTCAGGGCAGAAATCTGAATGTACAGTACTGTGCAACGATGTCTGTCAGGAAGTGAGGAAACGAAGGGTCCGAGCACAAGGTCTCACAAAAGAGGCTTTGACTACAGATGCAGTCGTGAGTCCCACCTGAACAGGAAGCCTTCACTCATATAAGGAATTATCTTTTGTGCTTTATTCTGTCGCGCCTGTTTCGTCTTTCCATTCAAAGCCCCACGTTAAAACTATGCTCCAGCGGCAAGCACTTCTCGGTTATGCGAGTAGATCGCTAGAAATGCATTGTGGTATCTTTCACATGTCGATCAAGTGCTTTTCAACTTTCAACCGCAAAGTTCAGAAATCTGTGAAAATATGCATATTTACATGCAGCGCACTCAACTCATCGGAGAGATACGCACAAGTGCTGCTCGCGCTGATGCTGAAGTTACAGTCTGAATATGTATGGTTCCTGGCAAAAGCAATGTTTTCAAAAAAGACAAAAAGGATAATATGAATACTTTATTAAACATAAAAACAGTGTCTGTTTGCACATATGATATTTACATGACCTAAGCATTTTTTATGTCAATTATTTGTTTTATGCATTGATGCAGTAATCGTTCGCGTCAAGATCATGATGCATTGTAAGAATGATTATATTCAACTGACCTAGTTTAAAATATCATACAGAGAGCCACATGGAAAACATTTATGAATACATCATTTTATTAGCTTTCTGTCTCCTTTAATATGCAACCTTGAACAGTGACGTTGTCTTGCCTTTGCTAGTAAAGTCTCTTGAGATATTTTATCCCCTGCTTTATCGAACAAAATATGAATGCAGAACGTTTGGTTTGCATGTAAAACATACATTGTGACCACTAAGAAAACTAAAAAGGTAAAAGGAATTTCACTTTGGAATTTACTCTCGGAAAGAAAGTTGCCCTGTGGCTATTGTTATCTTCAGTGTCTGAAGTAAACTTTCACAGTTTCACTGAAATGTACAGGTTAGAGGGGATGTGACGCAATGCATGTTAGGTAATGTGAGGTTTAAAAATGATGAAATAAATATTACTCTTTTAAATAGAACTAATACCAACCAAACATCTACTAACACCAGCAATATTGTAAAAAATGTCATTTATATTTTCCAACCATCTTCTCTGAATTACCTCTTGAGCATCATTTGTCATTTTGGAGGCACGGGGAACTCTCACAATGTTGTAACAGATGTTACAGATGTGTTAATAGCATAAACGTATTTACAGGCTGGAGGGACATTTTATATTTTGGTATTTTATAACCCAGAGATATTTCACCTCTGTCCACCGACTAACACGTTCACATGAGTGCAAACAGGGTCAGTTGTAGTCTGTGTGTTACCTGCTCGAGCGTATTTCATTCATACTCGATCAAGCAACCTCACCAGAGTTTTCTATTTCAAGTGGGGTCCTAAGCAGGTCTTTGAAGCTTGCAGTAGCTTGCTGTGAAATCTAGAAAAATTCCCCTTTGATCAAATAATGAACTTCCTCTTTGATTCTTTTGAAAACATGCTTTTAAGACACAGCACAAGTCATACGAGACACATTGGACCACATTAAGGGTACTTTTGAGCAGGCTTGTTGTAATTACTGCTCATTTCTTTATCTCAGGGCGGTGTATTTCAAAGCTCACACCCTGCGATGGTATCTGGTCAACACACTGTTAAGAAGCGCTTTGTGTTTTAAAAATGGCTCATTCGGAAAGGAACAAAACTGGGTCAATATTGACATGCCCTTATGTCTGCCGTCTTTGTGCCGTTATAGAACAGTCAATTCAGACAAACCATTTTCATGTAAAGACAGTTTAGAAGCCAGGAAACAAATTTCGTTTTTGTATTTCATTACATTACTTTACATTTATGTATATGTCCAATGCTTTCATCTGAAGTGACTTAAAGATACATTAAAAATATATTTTAGCTAAACAACTGAGCATCTGTGATTATAGAGCATTAACAGTACCAAGGATAGCATTATTATAAGTGAAGATGACAGCAGGTACACTTGCTTCCTTTAAAGAGCCACCAAAGAACCTTTTTCTAGATGTAAACAAAGTTGTGTTGCACATCATAGAAAACAATGTTAGCAGCTGGAAGTTATTACAGTAGAGAAAACTAGTTAATTTCTGGCTTTTTTGCGCTACTTTTGCCTTCCGTGCAAACGTCAAAGGATGTTACGTGGTGATGTACTATAGTATATCGCTGACGCGTCGTTGTTTCATTATTATTCATGAGACTGTGTTTTCTTGACCAATGAGAAGAAAATTATCCTAATTATTCAAGAAAACGCCCTGTGATTGGACATGCCGGAACCTTCGCTGTTTTAAACGGCTCTTCATCTCACAGCGTTTCGCGCCCATTTTAATTGCATTTTTCAAAAACGACAGTGAGGTAGAATGTAGCTGAAAGTTGACAATTTCAAACCCTCGCAAATCCAAGGTAATTATGACATAGCTGTGGTGAAAAGAACATGGACTCATGACCTTGACCTTGACTACAAACTGTAAGCAGTTATCCAACCTTAACCTCACTGGCACGGTATCCTGGGAAATCTTTGAAAAATGTGTTATTTTCAGTTTGGTTATTATTCTCTTAGCCAAATATTTTATTCCCATCATTTTCCCCATAGTGTTCACACAAAAATATCTTTGAAGTAATGCACAAATGATCACATTGCCTGTCGGCATCCTTTAAATGACTACATGCTGCATTTAATAAAGAGGGATTTTAATAAATTGGCTTTGACCCGACACATCATATCACAGTGGGTCTAAAGCCAAGACAACAGGTGGTGCCAGATTAGCTCCAACCGTGAAGAGAGCAGAGGAAGTTGAGTTCACCGCTGCTGGAGTTGTGGGAAACCAGAGCTTTGTTAGAGTAAACAAATATCTGACACAGCTTCTTTCATATTACCTTACGTGCCTAACATGCAGCCAGGTTTTATTGTTCATAGCTGAAGTATGAATGTCATTTTGTTGTGTACCTTATTGTTTAATGTGCCGAATACAACATGGTGTTAGAAGTGGAACTATCTGTTTATACAGCCAATGGCTGATAAGGGGCATGTTCAGAACACTTTATTTGAAACTCGTGCTTTGTTGTTATTGTTCATTTCTGCCTCTCAGTTGACTCTCATCTCAATCTTCTTCACAACATTGGATATACCAAAGCAGGTTCATCCAGTGGTGTGAAGAACATTATTCTGTTTGATAACATCTATCCTTTGACACTCTACAGTGTTCACTCACTTGAGGTCAAGGTTCTTTTGGAAATCGAACACTGTCACCCAGGCAAGAAAAGAGATTTTTTTAAATGACAGCTAGCTCCGGATCATAGGCCTTTACTGTTATAAATAAACAGCCCTTCCCTGCATGCTGCCACCGCTCTCAGCGGCTTTCTGCTCAGCTGTCGTCTGGGGAAACTAGAGCTGCTCCAGGTCTCCAAAGTGCAGGTTACCATAAAGCTCCTGTTACCGGAAACACTGCTGTATTTTTAGAACCTTTAATTGCTCTTCCATGTTTTTGTTTATTTGGAGTCAATGGAGATTAGGCCACAAAAGTGAGATCCCTAACTTTTCTCCCCAACTTGTTTTATTATAACGTTTAAGCATGCCTAAGTAAAGGACTTTGAATTAAGTGTTTGTGCTGCTATATAGTATATAGATATAGAACATTCTACAGATCAAACTATCTCCTTATTCATTTTTTTTTTTTAAGAACTAAGACGATAGAGTTGTTTATTTGCATGTGCGGTTTGTGTTGTTTAAGCACCTGACTAGCCATTTAAATAAAATACTCATGGTACAACGCTTTTTAAGCACAGAAAGAGCTTAGTTTAAGGGATGAGCCCATCATTAATCTATCTTAATTTATTCATCCTTACATATGTCGTTCAATACCTTAATATGACTCTTTCTTCTGTGAAACACAAAAGACAATATTTTGAGAATTGTCTTTGTGGTTTTGTCCATTCAATGTAAGTCAATGGGGGCCAATATTGTTTGGCTTCCTAATTTCTTTTTTTGTGTTCGGCTGAAGAAAGTCCTTCAAAAGGTTGGTAAATGATTTAAGAGTGAGTAAATGAGTCAATAAAATTCATTATGGGCAGGGATGGATTACTGACCGGGCCAATGGGACCAGTACCCAGGGGCCCTTGAATACCATAAGCCCGAGAGGGCCCTGGGCTTCAAGGTTGCGCCATTCAGTTTGGTACAGAGAACCCAACAACAATGTATATAAATGTTCATCTGTGTAATATGTGGGTCCCATAGCCTACATAAAAAATGAAATGATTAACAAATCAAGGAAACTTTGTTTTATGCTACTTTAATTTATTAAATTCAATTTAACTTATTAAAAATTAACTTATGAATTAAATTACAGCACATTTAAATTGCACTTTCAGAATCTTTCGATTGATGATTTGATGTTAACAGACATTTCTCACAGTTATGCATTAAATGTATACGTGTATGTTTGATAGTTAATTAAAAGCGGTTATTTTAAACGCCTTAATTTGGTCCGTTGTTGATTTTTCGCTGTGTAGCTAATAATAGACTTCTATAAACCATGTACAGATTATTTTTAGGTTAGCGCAGGCATTTGGCACAAATGGAGAATTATCATCTTTGCTTTCACTTTCTGTAACTGAATGCGCAGCTAAGGGAAAGAAGGGAAAAATTGTCGGAGGGGGTCCTTGGAGGTAACTGGCCCCGGGGCCCATGGACGTCATAATCCGTCCCTGATTATGGGAGACTATCCCTTTAAGTGAGCTCAAAAACATTTTGTAAATAGTACGTAGCCTGTTCTATAAATTACACTGAACTAACCTGTCACTATATCTAAAGCGTTTTTTACTGAACCCTTGTGAAAAACACATTACTCTAAGGATTTTCACACCTGGCCCACGTTTTATTTACGACCGCTTGCCGTATTCTATGTTGTATAATCGTAAAGGTCCATAAGCACACTTAACATCACCTGTCAAAATGGCACACCGGACTGATCAGTGGAGCGACTGTAACTCCTCAGGATTGTTTTGAATCTGTAAATTGTTGTGTGGTGACAGTGGGGTATGAAGCAATATTGAAACCACGGGGCTTCATACATATACAGTAGGTGGTCTGGAAGAGTAGAGATTCTCTGGCTCCCCTACCGGGGTGATAATTGAGGGGAGAGTTCTCCTTTAGGTGCCATCTGGGCCCTCACAAGTAGAGAAAGCTGCTACTGCTGGAATGCACACACACATTTGGCCCACCCACACACGCAGACTATAAAGATGGTCTCAGTCCGTTTGATTAAAACCGGATTTTGGTGGACATAATCAGACCGTCTCTGTTTATTATAAGTCAGATCATTCATATTTAATAGACTGTGGCCACGCCTTTCGGTCATATAACGTCATGGTGTCATGAGTCACGCTGTCAACCCCAGGCACCTCCACTGATGTTGCCATTATTAGTTTTGGATACAGACTGTCTGTATTTAACTGTAACTGGTTTTAGACCTAGTTTGAAGTGTGGTGCCATATCCAGGCTCCCATTTCACGACTGGAGGACCTGACGCTGTCTCACCCGTGTGTCGCCATGCCAGAACGCATCAGTTTGGCGCCTAAAATACAGCCCTTGTCATTTTGCAAAAATTGGGACAATTATGTGTCAGAAAACGTAGGGCTGGGCAACTCCCCAACACTCCTTTTTTCCGTCATTGAAAGATTCAGACTTTCCATAATAGTGAATGAAATGTTGTTTTATCGGGTTCATCTCGAAAAGCACTTTCCAGTGTGGTTTGCTTGGGAAATTAGGTACAGATGCACCTTAACAACATTCACAAACCCCCTCTTGAATTACTTCTCCCATAACTCTGTTTGGCTTAGAAGATTGGTATCACTAACTGAGTCGGACCGTGCTAACAGAAGTGATGAGGAAACCTCACTTAAATCGGTGACCACAAAACCTTTACCCACAGGATTCTAGCGTCACAAGTAAGACCGCCAGATGGTGACTGCAGTAGTGTGTATTTTATAATGCTACACTTCTTTCCTACTGTAAATGTTAAGATGAACCTTGTAGCACACATGTGTCCACTTGAAGGGAGTTAGTCAGAACTTGAGTTAACTGTTTGTCAACTGATTCTGTATGGAAGATGGGACTTGCGGTAAAGATCGGGACAAGTTGGGAATTACCAAATGATGCAAAAACGACAGATAGCAGCCAGTAACCAAGACTTATGAGGTTACGAAAATGGCATTGTGTGCTCAATCTGACAGCCTAGCGCTTAGAAACAAGACTGCTGTTTGTGAAGATTGGCAAGAGGTTGAGCCGGCTGCATGCTCCGGTGGAGCAGCTCAATGGTGAAGTGGAACAGGAGAGCACTTCTCAGGAAGGGCTGTTCATTCCACAGTCATTGAGAGAGTGAAAGAGAGGAATAGGAGAGAAAACAGAAATGTCTAAACAGTGGCATAACATCCTGCTCACAGCTTCGATTTCACCTCGGGAAACAGCTGTGATGGACACATTTTGAAAGCACGTATGTCCAATCTTGCCAGTACAAATCTGAATGCCTGTGGGAGCCCTTACTCATTCCCAAATGCCACGGCTCCACTAAATGTGGGAACGCATAAATGACCTGGGGGAAGAATTATGGTTGCCAGAAGTCTGCCTGTAGGCTTTTGTCCACCCCCTTCCGACCCATGTAGAAGACCGTAACAACTTGTTGAGGAATGTGCTCATCCAGTGAGCTCAGTAAGTGCGTGTGTTGTTGAGAGAGGCTGGTGTTCAATATGTCAATCCCTGTCTGTAGTGGTTTGTTAAACTGAAGGATCTTTCAACAGGTTATTTGTCCAAAAAAGGGGCTCAAACTGAGGTTTAGTGTCAGAAGTGTCAGCTTATCAGGAGACGGACTCCTGGCGTGAGGGGTTAAAATATCTGTTCTTTCAGCACCTGTGTGCTTATTGTTTTAACTTACAGTAGACGTAGATGCACAACAGTTGCTTTATCCCTTGGTTGTCAGGTTGTTGTGTTAAGGTTTCTGTGGCCAGCTGTGTTTTAATACATAGAGAGGAAGTTGCTGTGTTCACCTTTTCCATATTCAAGCGAAGCCGAATCAAAATAAAACACTTGGCCGAAGGCCGAACACCGAACATGGCTTTTCGTATTTCTTCTATTGATTTGGCCAATTTTTTCACTATTGCATAAATGTTCAAAATGCTTTTTATATTTTGTCTTGATTTTCAATATAATACAATATAACTTAAAATAAAATTAAGCAAAACAAGTAGGCTAAATAAATAAAAAGAAAGAGCCCTCTCACTTCAATAGACTTCTTGAACTGACTGCTGAAAGAATGTACTGTACTCTGTACAACAAAACACTAAATTAAAAAGTGTGATTCAACCTTATAAGCTTAAAATATGAATAAACGAAAACTGTTGGATTATTATTGGCGGCACTGCAACATGATTTAAAGAAAAAAAAATCCATGCAAGCAACTCTGACTAACAACCATTTTAGTTCACATCTCTCCTCCAAACTGCACAGAAAATACTATGACAAGTTGTTTGGTACAAGGAACTGTGTGCCCGCGACCACTGTATGATGTCTTGCGCATATCACGCGTCATGTTGTGTAAAACCTGTTCTGGATCTTTTAGTTGCCTGGTAAATATTGGGGGATATTGTTATTTTAATTTATAGTCAGTAGGGTTCAATATTAAATTACATGTTTATTTTACCAGTGCTGTCAAGTGGATTAATCGTGATTAATTCCAATATATATATATATATATAGGTATATATATAATATGCGTATGTATGTGTTTGTGTGTATATTTACAGTATATGTATACATAAATACACTAACATACATGCTTATATTAAAGGTATATGAGAAATGTATATTTATATTCATACATAATGTAAATTGTATTCAAATATAAATGTAAATAGCCTACTTTATATTTATATATAAATATTTGATATCTCTATGTATAGAATTTATCAGTATGCATAAAAATACATTATATAATATATTATACAAGCACAAACATTTATTTTGGAATTGATTAATCGACAAAATCATTTTTCACTGAGCCTGTCACAGTGCATTCTGGGAATGCCTTATCTGTGAAAGCAACATGCAACATGTCTCGGAGAGCAGCATAAAAAATGAGCCTATGCTTCCTTTAAAGACCACTTGCTATGGAGCACCTGTCAACTCTTTTTAATTCACCTATAGCTTTCAGCTCTCCTCAAGGGGGGCACAAGCGCCCTATATCACAGAAGAAAGTGCATCTCGTGATAGTTAAAGGCTAATGGAAGCACTTTTGTCCACATTTACAGTTTTTTTCTTTTATATGAAGGTCAGGATGTTTGCCCTTCGGTGTTTCTGTGACTAGCTGCGCTTTGGAGTTACGCGTATAAAGTGCATATCTCAAGCTATCACCCACTTAGCACTCTACAGTTTACATTCCATCTGCGTGTTTATAAAACCCATCATCCACATTAACTGGAGACTTACGTAATACAGTGCGGCCAGTTCAGCTTTTTATGCGCTGGTATTTATTGCCATATTAAAACATTTTGTACCGTTTTCAATCGGTGCATTTTCGGACTTGTTTCCTGTTTGTCAAATTCTTGATTTAACACCGAGGCTGTGGGTTAACAATGAGGCAGACACAAACAAATTCGATTTCAGGACAACAAACTGATTCATAGAAATGAATTGAACCCATTTGCTTTTTTTTAGATCTTGAGGTGTGAATTTAATAATGCCGTTATGAGGATAATGCATTTTGCACAATGTGATCCATAGAAAAACTTTATATCACATTTATTATTCATTTGGCAAACGCTTTTATCCATAGCGACTTGCAGTGCATTCAAGCTATACATGTATGTGTATCCTCGGGGTCGAACCCAATACCTCAAAATGCTCAAAACAGCACTTTAAATGGGAAACATTAAAAGTATTGTTTGCAAATTGATGCTGAATTTGGAGCCATGACTTTACTCTAATGTCCGTTTCACAGCTGCAGTCCCAATATGTAGGAAGTAAAAACACTCAAATCCTTTTCTCACGCTGAACTCGCAAGATCTTGGATATTGGCCGTGGGTTTGAACAGGAGGTTGGAAATGCCACAGAGGGGTGTGCGTGGGAGCAGATAATCTTCGGCAGTGCACATCTGTCCTTTCTAGACATCATTATAGCTCTTCGGAGGCTGAGTGTGAGTCACTCATTAGCTGAGGAAACCTACCGAGACCATCTCATTCCTCTTTTATCTGCTTTCCGTGATTATCAATCATCTATGGCCACTGTAACAGCGATTTCTCATCTTGTAAACAACAGCTGGGCAAACCGTAGAGCGGTCTTGAGGTTTTCCAGCAGGTCACTTGCAGAACTGTGATGTTGCTCTTTGTCTGAACTTCTTTGCAGTTTTTGCAGAACAAACAGTTGGAGACTTTGAATGGAAAGTAAACAGTGGATTCTTTTGACAGAGTAACGTTGTGTTTGTCTGTGCTATCCTTTCACCAAAAGGTGGAGAATGAGCTGAGAGTTTGAGCACGTTGAGATATGGACGTATAGATCCAGTTATCCACAGTGACGGGTATAGATATTTCAATTAAGTCACTTTTCCTTTTTCATCCACATCTGTCATCCACATCAAGTGACACATGCCCTTTCGCCAAGTCTTCTCAGGAAAAGATGGTACATTTATGGATGACAATATTGACAGAGCATGTGCTCTGGGAGGACTCGAGGGACGGGGGAAGTAGCCGACGGTCGGACCAAAGGTTCGATGAGCAGCTCCGACTGAAAGAATTTTGCCAGTCAGCGCTTTCCTTTTGAAAAAGTCCCAGGAGTGTTGTTTTAGAGTGTTATGTCAGGGGAGAAAGGATTTGGGGGGATCAAGTTATTTATATACAAGAGCCGGTTAAATAGGGGCAGCGGCCATGATGGAGATGCAGGGAAATGGGAACTGGCGGACTATGAAGATAGAAAATGCCAACTGTGGTGTCCTGCCAAATACATACACAAATGTGAACATGAGATTGGGGGGGTCATGGTTTGATAAAAGGGATAATTTTATTAAAAAAAACTGTTTGGTTATCACAAAAGGGCAAAATAACGTAATTTACATTTATTTATTTTAATCGATAACTCAAGAAAAAATGTCTTCTTGGAGAGAGTCTTGTAGATTAAAAAAGGTGTAATAAGTAACTTCACTCATCAAATTATTGGGAAACACTTTGCTTTACTAGTGGTGCCATAAAATCTGCAAAAAAAGTTTGTGTCCCTCCATTTGTGCATAAAAGTCTGGAATTCAGATGTGTTCATGCTAAAGTTTATAGGACGCGGACTAATATTTACATAACCTAAGTAACTCCCGTAGTTAAACTGTGCTCTTTCAAAGACTGAAGTCAAGGCTGTGATTTCATTACCCCTCAGGGATGTGATATACTCTTGCCATGATAAAGTATTTCCTGACTACCAGACATGTGTTAAACAATAGGTTAGACTGTTACCTGAGGCATGAGGGAAAAGTGTGTTTCGTCACAGATTTTGTGCATCTAACATTCTTGTGTTAGAAATGGACCATGCTAAACTAGTTAAACTACCACATACAAACACTCACTCGCCGATTGTTCAGGAATTCTGACCAGGGGCTGTTTTTCATGAACTCTGTGATTCTTGAGATATTTCTGTGCAAACACAGCACAAAGGCATGATATTTATCTCTCCTTCCTCCATTGGAGCCTGAGGGGTTTCTCTGTTGTTTCTGCCCTCCCTTTTGTTTGGAGATGCTGATTACAATCCCATAAATTGTGGTTTGATGTGTTTTGATTGCAGGTGGCTCACAGCTCCAAAGTGTGGGATGAAGTGCCCTTTCCAGACGATTTAGAGGAGGAAGACACGCGGCCGGGAGGGTACGTGGATGATGAAGAGTTCTACGAAGCCTCGGGAGGTGAGCCTGTCCGAACTCTGCATGCTGAGTTTCCTTAAGATTCCTTAATATTGAGATAAGAGGTGACAATAAACAAACAAACATTCTTCTTCAGATACAAACAGTGGGGATGAGGATGGAAGCACTCCGGAACCAGTTACAGTGGATTCGGGGATAACAAGTGAGAGAATAGTCTCTGTCTATCTGTTTTATTGAGAGGAAGTTTTGTCAAAAGTCTTAGAATGCTAGTCAGAAAGAAAATCCTAAACCATCTGTACTTGATCTGTGTGTTTATCTTCCTCCATGTTTCATGGTCTCACATGGAGCATCTCACTCTGTTTAACATGAGTTAGCCACGCCCACTTTGACGAAAAACAACAGGAAAGAAAAATCTGTTGACATTTTTATCCGTCTCAAACCTATACCTTCATACTTCCCTGCCCTGTCCTAGCTATGTCACACATATTTTGGTGTTAATCTGAAAATTCTTTAGGATTGAGACTCATTTTATGAGCCAGTGTGAAAACCGTTTCAAATTTCTATCTTTGGAAATATTCTTCCGAAGGACTTTTGCTTCTCAGCCTGCCCTTTTGGAGTCCGTCATTGTATTGCATGACATCATGTTGGAATGATTGTTTTGGTAAGAGCTCTGACACTGGAGCTGGATTCTCAAAATAGCACCAGACAAATATTTTGAGCCCTAATTTAGAAAGAGACGGTTCTCTTTGTTAATATGAATCACCTCAGTGAAACTAAACTGGCACTGTTTGTGGCTTAGTATTATGCAGCCCGGATAACCCATGTGACTGCCTCCTGGTTTTAATTTCTCAAAACAATTACATAGTTTGATGATGTTTGTGCCCAAGTTAAGCTTTAGTTATCCCCGGGAGCTGGAAAAGGAGCACATGGGACATCAGATGACCCAGTGGTTATCTTTGAGGTTCAGCATGCCTCATGAGGTTAGTTTGAAGTCAGAATGTCTCCATTTATACGAGGAGTTTGCCGACTTCTGATATCAGTGGAATTGGCAGACTCGTAAGTCAGGCATTTAAGGGGTGTGCAAACCTTTTTAAAGGTATAGAATATTGTATAACGTATATAAATTTATACAATATATAAATATACATATACATTTTTCGTCACCTTTTCATTATTAGTACCGCCTAATGCAAATAAAATATATTCCGGCATATTTACTGTCAATATATTAAATCATTTAAGATATGTTTGAAAATATATATAAAAATACATTATTGTTATATAACAATATTATTCAATATTGACTATTTATATGACACCTCATGTAATGAAATATATAAGGACTCGATTGAAATAAATCAGTAAATGTGCAAAAATGTGTCCTACATTTGTCCTAACTTAAAAAATACTAACAATGCAGATAAATCTCACTTGTGCTATTTTTTATTTTAAATATAAATAATATTAAATTAAACATTATTAACCGTTTGTTTTCTAATGGTTTGGTACGGTTTATCTATACGGTATTATTTAATATATTGCCTTATATTTTCTAGTAGTATATTGCCATGTGTTTTTATTTCGTAAGGGATGGCAGAGACTGACAAGAAGTAATGAGAATGAAAAGAGAGCCATAAGATCGGGAAAGGACCTCAAGCTGGGTCTCAAACACGGGTCACCCAAAACTTCTACCCCTAATCTCAAAAGTCTGAGTCAGATCAGCTTCTTAATACCAAAATATCAAGCTGATAATTGTGCTTCGCTGTCTGTGCTTTGGATGATTTATGGGTCTGGAGAGGTTATGAGTCAGAGGCTCAGTCACTGATAATCCCCCCATCTGAGGGGGGAAGTTTATGCGCTAAAGCAATTTATAGATCCATGCCTGATGGCACTTGGGAAAGAACGTAGTTTCCTGCATTGAAGTATTTGTGGATGTCCAACCTGTGCTTCGTCTTTTCCCGAGAACTGTGTGATCACCTTTCCTTCCCTGTCAATGATGAGAGTAATGACCTAACACCCATTATACTCCACATCCTGTTATTATGATGATTTTCCTTGTTTGTACAATTACATACGTGTATGCAGTTGTAAAAGTTAGATATGCTACCCTAAAGAGATCTTTACTATGGATTATTACTGGAAAATTATTGTTTATTATTGTTTCTTACAAACTAATTTGTGATAAACATCTGTGTTGGTTGGACATTGTTTGTTGGTTAAAACCGTAGAAATCGAGATTTTTTTTGATGGAAGTCTAACCCAATGGTTGTCCTTTGCATCTGTCCCTTCATAAATTATACTGCAAGTTCCGATAAGATAAACATTTTATAAATGATCAGTAACTAAAATGACAAAATTGAACATAGAATCATCTTGGCAGAGCATTTCACAAGCAGCCTTGGGTAAAAATATCCAGCATTCTTTCCTTATCAGTACCAGATCCCCTCAGAATATAAGAAGATTCTTTTATCTCAGCTTTGCTGTGTGTACTTCTGGGCTGTTTGTTTATTTTTAGCCCTATTAAGGCTGACAAAGTAGGAGACGCTCCTTTGAATCAAAAGCCATTAGAAGATTCACAGGCCCTCGCAGAGACCCTGAGCACAGGGTGCACAGCCACTTCAAACTGCAAAAACAAAGGTTACCAACGGCGTACACGCGTACTTTCTGTCGACGGGAGACCAGTGTGGCCATGAGAATTATCTCAAAACCTCCACATGGCATTCCTGTTTGCCCAAAGCATCCATTTGTCTAGTCATTTACCCATGAATTTAATTAGAAGTGTTCAGCCAAGATGATGTCATAATGCTCAAATGCCTCCTGCTCAATCTAATCCTGGCTGATTCTCAACATGCGTTTTTCAGCGATCTTGTGTCCTCGTGTTCTCGCTTTACGTCATCATTATCAGCTCCAACACCCAAGAACACGAGAACAGAGAAAGCAGGAAAGCACCCAGATGTGTGGTTGATATCAAGGAATGCAGCCTTGAGCGTACGGAACCCGCTTGAACCCCCAGAAGTCACTGCAGCACATGCATCCAAGTTCGTTCTTCCGATGCTGCCTCGCAAGATCCGCTCTCCACGAGAAATCAAGTCTGTTTTTTGTGTTCGTGGAATTGAGAAATGACTCCTGTCTCACTCTGCTGTGGTGTGCTTTGTAATTTTTCTATTTAATTTTGCTCAACTGGCAGAGCATGGCCACTTTGCTCCATATGGTACACATATGATAAAATACATGTTTAAGTCACCATACAATCAAACAAGAATATTGTAAGTGTTTTACACTATGTCGCAGTGATTATTATATAGGATTTATCCTTGCACACCATAATTTTTCTTGTAATCTTTAAACAACAACTCTTCACCACATGACGTCAGCAACAAAAACGAGGTAGGACTATGCAAACTGTCTAAGGTCCAGGCATTTTAGCCCTACCCTGCAGGACCAACTTAAAACAAACCAATCAGAAAGGGAATTGCAAAATAAAGCCCCGCCCTACATTTTTTTCCTCATTTCAGAAGCCGTTTAACTTGGATACACGTCACGATACGGGAAAAAAATCAATCGCAACTTCCATTTCATGGTGACTTTAAGTTTCACAAACCTCTGAGCGCAGCAGAAGAGGCCTCCCGGGTTGTTTTGTGTTGATGTAACCAAGTCATGTTGATGTAACGTTGTGTCAAAGCTGTGGAGGTGATCGTTGTACAGCCCGATTGGGAGACCTGGAGGCGCAGCTGTGGTTATTTTTATTTCAGTGCTGTTGTTGTCCAGCATTCTCAGTGACCGTATATATTCTGTAAGAAAGAGAGAGCAAAGAAGTGAAGGCATGTAGAGAATGTTACGAGCAGTGATGCTTAACCGACCCTCACCCCTTTCATTTATACGACCCAGTGTATAGACTTCTGGTATTGCTTACAAAGTTGTCCATTTTTCTTTTGGGTTAGGTGATTTGTAGACCTATGCCAGTTACAATAATATTAAAATAATAAATGTTTGGTTTTAACTTAAGGACAAAAAATGTGGAAATGTATGTTAGGTTTCAGCCTCAGATATTGACACTCTTTGTTATGGAGGTTACATAAGAGTTGCCTTGGAAAATCTTCGTCCACCTCCGTTGGAAACTGTGCTTCTATTCTCTCACTGGACTCCCAAATGTCCTTACAATATGAAACTTCAACATATTTGAAAGTCATATAAATATAACAGATTGTTGGCTAATACCAACACATGTATTACGCAAAGATGCAAAGGTTCAAGATGGTTGACACACAGCAATTCAAGGGATTGTTATGATCTCATTTGACTTCTGATGGAAACATCACGGTTTCATCACAGCTTAGCGTTTTTATTATACTTCAGTGGTTTCCAGCTCGAGACATTAAAGTGTGCGTAATGAAAGTAGCTATCCAACTTTCTGGTTTTTAAAAAAGCGACTCCCTTTTGGTTCAAGTAGCTAAACTAAATAAATAATATCCATTGTTCAAGTGATCAAAAGAGGTTAGTGAGTGAGAGAGACAAAGGGAGTGTGTTGGCTCTCATTTTATCTTTAAAGGAATAAAGAGCGCCCGCTTTGTATCCGTGATAGCACAGTGAGGGCTTTGTAGTGTGATATTGTCAGTAGCGGTTCAGTACATAAAAGGATCATTTCCACAGTATCACTGCTTTCAACTCTGCACTTTGATTCTGATGCGGGCCGGCTTTGAATCTGTGGATAGCTCATTAACAGCACTTAGTGTGGGCCGATGTGAACAGCAATACAGAATCATTGCAATTAGAAAAACTATCTCTCAAACAGCTTTTCATTGCTCTGTCCAGCTACAATAACTTCATTCATCCAAGGTTTTGTCTCCTGGGTGATGGTCATGTATTTTGGTTGTTGTGGCCGTCTTCACGTAGTATTTATGGGTGGCGTGAACATAATATAAACATTAGAAATATTGCTGTGGTCTTAAAGGGGTCATATGGCGCGAATACATGTTTTTATGTGTCTTTGGTGTGTTATAAGTTGCCTATGCATGTATTAGACACGTGAAATTGCATAAACGTCCGCTAGCGCCTCAGAATGGAGTTCAGAACCAAGTCCCTTTCACAGCAGACACAAATACGACTAGATGGTGTACAACATCTTGCTGACAAATTTTCACTTACAGCTAGATAAAGGATATAAATCCTTTGTTGAACAGTACCTGTTTGATTATGAAGGTAAGGGTTTGTTTTCTTTTTGTGTAAGCGAAGGTGCTTGGATAAGTACTTGAAACCTGATGTTACAAATATAGTAAGAGGGGTTAAATTTCCGTCACACGCTTGCAGTATTCGACCAATCATTATGCACCGGTTAACTGGCCAATCATAGCACACCTCGCTTTTCAGAGCTATGAGCTTGTTAAAAAATTGCCGTATTTCAGAGAGGCGGGACAAAGAGGAGATGCAAACCTGCACATAAATTTGGAAAATGCAGCGTTTTTGTATTACATTTAAAACAGAGGATAATGTTGTCATATGACCCCTTTAAGTCTTCTGATGGGCATTTAATCAGACTAGTTTGACAATCCTTTTTTGTCTCACAATTTGCAAAGATGAAAGCATTGAAATACATTTTTTTTCTTTTTTAATATAAAGGAAGCGTTCAACCAATTGTTATTTCATTATTCATTTGCCCTTGTGTCATTTCAAACCTGTATGAGTTTCTTTTATCTGCAGAAAAAAACATATAAATGTTTTGAATTAAATAAAAGTGAAATTTGTTAGTCAAAAAATTTAATTTAGTTTGATCAGCATATGGAATGCTGAATCGAATGTTGTCACAGAGACTTGCATTGTGCCATCATCTATTGCAGCACAATGCAATTAATTCCCCATTGAGAACAAGAACTGTTAACTAAAATACATAAGTCAAGACCAATTTTCCTCTTTTCTTCCAATTTGCTGGAGGAAACAGGAAGTGCCACTCCCACGAGTTGCTCTTTAGAGGAAAAAAGGGTCAAATGTGACTTTATAAGATCGTCGGAACCGTGCTGTCATTTTACACACCGCCTGGAGTTCTTCTCATAAAGAACTCATAAAACAGATGTTGATCAAATGCAGCTCCTCAGGCTCAATGGTTCACTCTCAGTGCCAGAGGAATGTGCCTCTTTTACACTCACAAATCAGGATCTGTCATTCGAAATAGAAAATATGCATTAGTTAGACTGTGACTCTTCAAGCTGTGGATTTCTTTCTTAAAAAATCACAGATAGCTTTTTATATGTAAGCTTTTTCATTTTTGTTTGCACCTATTCTTTCGGTGATACAAAAAATCTATTAGATATACTTTACATTACCTCTGTTTTTCTGTTGTTCCCACAATGTCCTTGTCATTCGTGTTGCTCGACTCTTCACTTTATCATTGAAGTGTTTTTAAAACAATAACTTTCCTGTATGCCTTGACTCTTTTACCTCAATTCCCAATTGTCCTCGCCTCTCTTGTGCTAAAGCGCACAGTGTGGGTTCTGAGCATCTGGAGTGCAGTCATATTTTATGCTGAAATACTGTTTTTAACACGTTTTTAATCTAAGAATTTAGAACCATCTAGTTAGCATTTTACAAAACCCTTGTTGAAAAATATCAATCTATGAAAATAATTTCTTTTTAAAAAAAATGGATGTGATGAAAAAGGAACCAGTTTTTGGGAGATGACCAATTTTGTAGGGTTTCTTTGAATTATAATGCACAAACCTGAAGCAATAATACCCAATGAAAGGAGAAGGGATGCCTCTTTACAGAACATGAAATTATTACTTTGTTTTAGTTTTCCTGTGTACATTTATGAAAAATACGTACAGTTATAAATGTGACAATCATCCATCCATCCATCCATCCATCTTCTTCCGCTTTATCCTGGGCCGGGTCGCGGGGGCTGCAGTCTAAGCAGGGATGCCCAGACTTCCTTCACCCTAGACACTTCCTCCAGCTCTTCCGGGGGGACACTGAAGGGGTTCCTAGGCCAGCTGGGAGACATAGTCCCTCCAGCATGTCCTAGTTCTTCCTCGGGGTCTCCTTCCGGTGGGACATGCCTGGAACACCTTCCCGGGAAGGCGTGCAGGGGGCATCTGGAAAAGATGCCCGTGCCACCTCAGCTGGCCCCTCTCGATGTGGAGGAGCAGCGGGTCTACTCTGAGCTCCTCCCGATTGACCGAGCTTCTCGCCCTATCTCTAAGGGATCGCCCAGCCACCCTGCGGAGAAAGCTCATTTCGGCCGCCTGTATCCGGGATCCTGTCCTCTCGGTCATGACCCACAGCTCATGACCATAGGTGAGAGTAGGAACGTAGATTGACCGGTAAATCAAAAGCTTCGCCTTGCGGCTCAGCTCCTTCTTCACCACGGCAGACCGGTACAGCGACCGCAATACTGCAGAATGAATCTTGAAAATGGAAAATACCCCTAACTATGAAAAA
The DNA here is from genome assembly GCA_008369825.1 of Triplophysa tibetana. Lineage (NCBI taxonomy): Eukaryota > Metazoa > Chordata > Actinopteri > Cypriniformes > Nemacheilidae > Triplophysa > Triplophysa tibetana. The sequence goes on along the minus strand of CM017912.1, from coordinate 17,259,601 downwards.
TCATGCACTTCAAATAAAGTAAATGCTTTAAAAACTTAAAGAGAAACCTCATATGGGTATTTTAACCACCAAATGTTGATATCTTTGCTGTTAGCATAGTAAAAACAGTTGGTAAAAAATATTTTTTTCAGGGTAAGGTTGACATTTTCACGGAATTGCCCATTTGGTTACCAACATTCTTCAAAATATGACATTCTGCAGAAAGTCATACAAGTTTAGAATGAAATAACAGTGAGTAAATAGTGAAGCAAATTCATTTTGGATGAACTGTCCCTTTAAGGTATGATCTATGAATTCATTGAGCCGTAAGATATTGGAGCTGTAAAGACGCAAGTTCAACCAGTTACACGTTACCTTACTCACGGCTGGGAGTGTGAAATCCTGTTCAGTATCAAAACAACAACAAAAAGTCCTGCCAGTTGGCTTCATGACACTATGGAATGAGTTTTTGTCTCTTTAATAAACATTTGACATTTGGATTATTAGCGTCTGGCAGTAGACTGTTGTAGAAATCAGTAAATGTCTGTCCAAATGCGAGACGAGAAGACTACTTGAAGTGTTTGGTTCAGAGTGAAGGCTTTTTGGGAGGAGGAGGGTAGTGAAGGTCGAGTTGAAAGAATCTGGCTTGAAAGGCTGAGAGGGAACGTAAATGGCTCAATCAGCTCTTTGTCTCCCGCACAGGCCCTGTGTGTTCCGACCGTCGTTCGGCTCACAAAGCCGCCACAGTTCTGCTGTTCCCCTTTTAATAGCTAAAGGAGTTTATAAATTACGAATCTGAAATGCTATATTTTCTGTCTCTGCCCTTGTTCGAACTTGTTTTCAGTGACATTGGTGGTGTTTTATGGGGGATTTCCTAAGCGGAAAGACTGAGTTTGCAATTGCTAAATTGCGGAGGGAGAATGTGGCTTTCTGAGATGTAGTCTTATAGTAAAAGCCAACGATGGAGTGGTTGGCTGCTGTTGTCTTTACTTTGAGGTGATTCCATTAATCGCTGGTCAATTGCAACACTTTGATGGGACCTTTTGATGTTTAAATGCCTCTGTCTTTATTTTCTGTAATGTTACCATCGCCAGACTGTTACAGTGTGGACAAAGCGCTCTGTCAGAACTTCTTGACATTCATAACGGTTTCATCTTTTTCAGTTTGTTGTTAAGTTTTATTTTACATTGTATTTACATTTGTTGTTTGAACATGAGGAAAAGTGTCCTAAACCTCTTAACTGTCGGAGCCCTTTTTGAGCCTACACATGAAAGCGCATGATTGGATCTAAAATGGCGGTAACTTTCTTTGGAATACAGACTTGCGTTTGGTCTCGTTTAGAAAAAGAAAAGTAGGTGATTATACCAAAAAAAATCCAAAGTATGTTGTTAGGTTTATTGTAAATAATATATAAAAAAAGTTAGTTTTTCTTTGATTAAAAATAAATAAATAAAAAACAGGGTCGCAAAAGGATAAAAAACATCTAAGCACACTCTTTATAAAAAGAATCAATTAGTCTCCCTACATAAATTATTTAAAAAAACACCAAAGAAATCTGGATTCTAGAGGATTAGTCCAATCATATATAGTTTGTCATGATTCGATTAGAAATTACATGCACAATATTGACGCAAACTTAGGTGTCCCGTATAACGAACGGGTGACAGTTAACAGGCTACTACACAATAAAATCATCGTAAGAACATACCATGAGAGCTTTCATTTTGCACTGTAAACAATTAAATATATACTTTTTGACGAGCACAATTTCTGTTGGTTCAAATTAATTCAGATTACAGTCTCTCTATTTAGCACCAATAAATAACAAACCTTCTCAGTAGGCTTTGCCTCTTTTTAAATAAGCACAACCAAATCTCCTGTCATCAAGTAACTTATTTGTTAGTTTTAGTAATACTGTTATTTTGGGGAAAAAGGTGAATAATTGTAGTGAAGGCTGATTTAAGGTGATTTTTTGGCTTGCGCTTTTCAGTCATGGGCTACAGTGCTACTTGTTAAAAAAACTTAGTCCGGAGCCCTGCGAAGGGTTCGAAAGTTCCTTTAAAGTGGTTGGCAAACATGTATCAATGTATAGTTTAATTAGAGGAGGTTGAGCTGAGTTGTGTATTGGGCCCACTTTCTTTCTCAATCCTGCCTGTACAAAGATGCTTATTTCCAATAAACTGTGCATGCATAGCGGATACATTTGACAGGACTTTGACAGCAGGTGTCCAGGTGATGAGAAAAAAAACATCACACGTTTATCTCAGTGATGTTTTGTCAATTTGAATAAAAAGAGCGTAGAAGGTCAATTGAGTTTGTTCAGGATGTTTGTGTAAAAGTGTGTATTTGCTCTGTGACCTATGGAGTAGGCAGTCCATTTGGCAGCCTCATATTAAATGAATCTGCAGCCGAACTATGGCAAGTGGCAACTAGCTGCAAAAAAAGAGCACAAATATTGACTTCCTTTCCCGACTCAGTTTGACAAACTGAAATTGAGTAAACCCACCCAGGCGAGTTGCTGGCAGGGCAGTAAAATGATTGCTTTATCAGGTGGTTGCTTATTAGACTGAGGGCGTAAGACAGCAGCTTTAGAAAAAGATTTGCTAAACCTTTCCTGAATTTGTTTTGTAATACATTACTAATGAATGATGACAGATTTATTATTTTACCTCTGTACGGTATACTCTGACCAAGCTCTTTAGTATACATTTGCAATGCCTCCACCCAACAGTTAAGTTTACGGACGTGTTTGATTTTGTGGTGATTATCTATACCCGTACAACCCTTTATACATCTGTGGATTAGTCATTTTCTTATTCAGCTGTAAATATCATCTATCTTAAATTATAAAAGTGCACATATTTGTGTGTATTTTAGATCTAAATATATTTTTTCTTGCTGTCATACTGCATGGTGTTGTTTGGCCTTCCTAAATTCCCATTAAAATTCATGGATCCTGCTGTTCCTCACCTTGTTTTCTAGCCTACTATCGGGCACTGGTGAACTTTACAAACTCCTTCCAATATGGACCTGAACTAGATGACATCTTTTCTCCTGCTTTCCAGGAGATTTCAGCTGCAGTTGTTGACACGGTATGTACATGTGATCTGGTTTGAGTTCAGTTGTATAGTTAGATTGCGAGGCACAGACACTCATTTGCTTTGGTGTTTATTTTCTCCACAGCTTGAGTCCGACTACAACAAAATTCAAGGAACCCAGACGGTCAATGTGGTGCTCATTAAGTAAAGACTTTTTCCAATTTCAAAACCCCAAATGAAGGAACAATGTTAATGGATATTTCATTTACTTCATGTATTAAATACATAAACCATTTGCATTACCCACAAACCCTCATGGACAACATTTGTTTTGGAGTTTGAGCAAATGCATAAACTTGCTTTGTACCATGCTTTGCTGAGCAACTCATTAATATTCATCAGCCAGCTAACACATTTCATGAAAAACCACCCTGACACACACACATTCAAAAGTTTTTCCCACAAGACTCCTCATGATCAAATGACTCTTGGTTATGAATAACTGCTTCTCTGTATGTTGCAGGAATATAGGCAAAGATGTCTTTGTGGAACTGGACGTTGGCTCAGATAACAACCCTGATGAATATCAAATCAGAGGTGTTCTGTACTCTGTGGTTGAGGAGGGCACCATTGCTTCATATGACATCTCAGTAGTGGGATTTCAGTTCAGACGACTTGGAGAAGGTATGTCAGTCACAGCTATTTGTGCTTTTGAGTTTCTTGGTGATATTGTCCGACATTTGTCACAATTATTGTTGTGTTTTTTGCCCCACTTGCATTTTTGTTTGGAAGTGGTCTTAGACCATTCAAGTTAATCAATAGAACAAGGTATACATAATAAATGTGTCTGGTCCATAGCTGAAAATCTCTCTCCACCGGAGCCCATCGATGTGCCAGGTTTGTCCTCAGTCAGATCTGCTGCATGAAGACTGTAGTGCCATTAGAATTCAGCTCAGTCTTGTTTATTCATGAATATTGCAAACAGTTCTCAGGATATGTACTGTAGTGGCACGATAAATTGTGAAACTTTCATGCATGTTTGGACATGCGAGGATGTTCGATGAGAATGAAAAGGCTTTTGCATGGCACGTCATTGATTGAAGTGATGCTGATTTCCGGAATGCTTGACTCAGATACTATGATCTGATTCTTTTGTTGGAAAACCAGTATGAATGCTTATCGTTATGCATACACAGATAGGCTACATGTGTACTTTTACCATTCAAACTAAATCTTTGAGAGACGATACAACATTTTCTATAAAGTTAGCTTCTTCAGCTTAGATTTGCTTGAGATCAAACAGTAATGTCGGTCTTTGTTAAAGATACCTTCTAAACCTTATTACCAAATCCAATTTTTTTGCATACAGGTCCAGCATGGCATTGATTTATTTGATTTGTTTCATGAAGACATTGTGTTATTTCCTGGTTTACCAAATTGGATTAAATGCAGTGGGGTCATAGTGTTTTATACATCAATCTCTACCATTCAGTAAGGCCCAGAGATTGTTTGCCTGAAGAGTTCACCTGCCAGGATGGGGGTTGTGTCAACCTGGAATATGTGTGTGACAACCGGCCCGACTGCTACGATTTGAGTGATGAAGTGGACTGTTGTGAGTGACATTGCATGTTTAATTGTGTGACATTGCATCTTTGCTTTTTTGGATGTAATTGCATTTTGCAGTTTACGTAAGTTAGTATATCCACCAATGTTAAGTGCTGATAATATTTGTTTTAAAAGTTCCTAGACCTTTCACTCCTCCCACACCTCCGAGAACCAGACCCCCACCTGGACTGGGACCCTGCCGTGCGGATCAGGCCACCTGCCAGAACGGACAGTGTATCTCACGGGATTACATCTGTGATGGCGAACAGGACTGCAAGGACGGCAGCGATGAGTTAAGATGTGGTAGGACATACAGCAGCTTGCTTGTAACAAATCCTGTATGATTTGTACGTTACTAACTGAACATATTATGGTGTTTATAATAATCGTGGGATGTCTGTACTCTGTGTTTATAGTGTGACATTACTTGTTACTCCACAGGAACTCCTTCTCCATGTGAGCCCAATGAGTTTAAGTGCCAGAACGGCCGCTGTGCTCTGAAACTGTGGCGGTGTGATGGAGATAATGACTGTCAGGACAACTCGGATGAGAGTGACTGCCGTAAGTCAGACCTAAGCTTCGGTCCTCAGGTTTTAAATCATATTAGTGTAAATTCATATTTTGTACCAGTAATGAAGGTAAAGTGTATTTTATGTTTTTTTTAGTATTTTACTTTTTTCACTTATTAAGTTAAATTACCAAAAAGCATAAGCATTGTCTTTTATGGTTACAGATGGGCTAAACCACGCAGTATATGCAAATCTCATATTAATCTTTAGTACCTATACAGTAGTATTGCATACTTCGTATCTTCGAAGAGTTTTTAATTTGATCAAATTTATAAAAGAGAGATACAGCTGTGCGATTATTTCCGGAAAGAGATGAGCTGCTGGGGGCAGGCAGGGGGGGCGGAACTAAACCACGAGCAAACAATACATCATCGTGTATCTCTTTGTGTTGTTTACATTATGCACGATCCGATTGCCAACAAAACACAGACATATGACTCAGTTTGACTTGCAGCGTACGGTTCATGTCCGGCATCTTATAGCACTGGGACCGCACCATCTATCCGTTACAAATACATTTATGTAACATTCATCTCCAAATTGCAGTGAACAAACAAACAGCTAAACTTCCGTCAGTTGAATGAAGCCCCATCGATGATTGTCTTTCTGATGCTGGTTGATTGACACGTGGTTTGGTCTTTTGTTTGGTGGGTGAGACTGGCCAATAAAAGGAATAGGATCCCTATTACTCGTTTTTTAACAAATTGACCATTTTAAGTTAAGCCACCCAACAGTGTAAAAAAAGTCAGAATGCACGAAAAAGCATGTCAGCCCAGCATTAAAAATCACACATGATCATGATTTATAAACTCTTTTTTTCTCATTACTTCAGCCACTAAAGGTCCAGGGGACACATGCGCTCCGGAGCAGTTTGCTTGTCTTTCTGACCGCACCTGCATTCCTGCGAGCTACCAGTGTGATGAAGAACCCGACTGTCCCGACCGCTCTGATGAATACAGTTGTGGTAAGACATTACAGTTCTGCAAATTTGTCATTCCTTTCTTATGAAGAAGTCAATGGTCTGTATAATCATGGTCTGCAAAACAAAATTCCATATTTTTCAGTCTTAGTCTGTCTGGTATTGTTGTTCATACATTAAAGGTCCAGCGCGTAATTTTTAGAGGATATACATAACTATGTTTTCAGAGGTGTACAAAGACCTTACATAATGAGCGTTATGTTTTATTTACCTTAAAATGACCTATTTCTATTTACATACACCACAGGTCCTCTTGCATGGAATTCCCCATGTTGTTTCTACAGTAGCCCTAAACGGACAAACTGCTCTACAGAGAGCGTTTCGTAAATATCTCCTTAGGCAAAGAAGGGAAGTGTGACGACATCTTTGTCGTGTCATCCACCATAGCGCTTTGAAAGCAAAGGGGTGGAGTGAGTCGTTAGTTGCAAATCGCAACCTCACCACTAGATGCCGCTAAATTTAATACACTGGACCTTTAAACCGCTTGGACTGTCACTGGTGATGTAAATGTTGATTGTGTAATTCTCTCTCATTATATATAAGCACCTCCAACTGTGACCGTCCCACCGGAAGAGTCCATTACAGTGTCACGGGGTGAGACCGTGACCTTTACTTGCACTGCCATTGGCGTGCCCACCCCTATCATCACATGGCGACTTAATTGGGGACACCTACCAACCAATAACAGGTAGGTTATTGCAGGGCTCAGTCTTAATAGTGAACTATTGAGCAGCACAGATTAAGAAGTACAAGTATGCAAGATTCTAATTGTTATTATTTTATTTAAAGAGTAACAATGATCAGCGAGAATGGCCGCGGAAAGCTCACCATCCGTGATGTGAAGGAAGGAGACCAGGGAGCGTACACCTGTGAAGCCATCAATGCGAAAGGCTTGGTGTTTGCCATTCCCGATGGAATTCTCAGTCTTTCTCAGAGACCAAATCCAGGTGCAGTATCTCAGTCTATATGGTGCACTATTAACACGTTTCTCAAATCTTATGTATCGTAGGCAGTTGATCTCCAGTGACCAAGTCGTTTATAAAACAAATTTAACACTTGGTTGTCCAAAGCCTCTAGATATTTATGTTGTGTCCTTGCTCTTGACTAATGCTAGTTTCCCAAAATTTGATCATAGATGTCATCCCTTCATTTGCATGACACAGATTGCATGTGGTGGGGCGTCTCATTGTTGACGGTGGTGGTCTTTCCGTCCTGTCTTTTGTATTGTTGTCGTCCAGTTGTGTCATCCTCTCTGTACGTGTTAGCAGGTAATTGCCGCGACGGGCACTTTAGTGTGGGTGATCACTGCATGCCCTGCTTCTGTTTTGGCATCACAAAGAACTGTCAGAGCACCGGACGCTACCGCAGTCAGATCCCGCTGCGCTTCAGTGAGGAGGAAGACTTCAAAGGTACTGGCGCTATTAACACGTCAGCTATACATAACATTATAGGTAAGAAATAAACTGTACATATAGAACTGTTTCTTTGATTTTCCACAGGAGTCAACGTGACATTTCCCAGTCGTCCTGGCACTCCTCCACCACTCTCATCCACTCAGATGCTGATCTCTCCAGAAACCGAGGAGTTTCAGCTTGTGGACTTGTCTCGCCGTTTTCTCGATCACGACTCTTTTTGGTCTCTACCGCGCCAGTTCTTGAGCAACAAGGTTTTTCTTCCTTTCTGAAGAACAAATTTACACAACATAAATATGATGTTATGGCCTTTGCGAGCAAGCACATGTGCGATATGGTTTGTTTTTTGGTATTAAGATTGAATTTGTGTTTCGCAGGTGGACTCATACGGAGGTTATCTGAAATATAAGGTGAGTTACTCTCTTCAGCGAGGAGAATCAGAACCAAAGGAGAAGCCTGATGTTGTGCTGAGTGGCAATGGACTTAGATTCATTTACCGAAGAGGAGACCCCACTTATCCTGATATCATCAACCATAGAGAGATCAAGTTTACTGAGGTGAGTCTACAAAGACACCATCCTGTATTTAGCCTGTGAAATGGTCAAGCTACACTTTATAACCTCATTAGCTGACCTGATCATTTTAATATTAAGGTTATTTGTTAAGTTTTAATATTAAGTTGAGCCATAATAATATTAACGTGTTCATTGGAATTCTTAAACCTGCTGATGTGACTCCTGTCACTAATGTTAATCAAACAACATAAGAAACGAGGAAATCTATGTGTTTGTAGCTTTAATTCTGTATTTCATTTTGAATTCAGCATTAGTACACAAACTTTTATTTTGGATGCAATTAATCGAAACTTATCATTTGAGAGCCCAATAATTTATATTATACATAGGCCAGTATCGTATTATATAAAATAATTTATGAAATATGCAAACAAATAAAAATATATTAAAATATATTTTCTATTTTATATGAATTATTTAAATTAAAATAATTGTTAGATTATATAAATATTTATATAAACGGTACTTCATGCAGTGTTGCCAACTTTATTTGCCAACTTTATTTGTTTGTCATTGGTTGCTTTAATTCTAAATATAAGTTTTTCAAATTAAGGTTTTGTGTGTTTGGTTGATGTGAATCGATTCACGTTTTTCCCTCAGGAAAATTGGCAGCACACCTCAGGAGGGGCCGTGACTCGTGATGACCTCATGATGCTTCTGGCCAATCTGGAGAGCATCCAGATTCGCACCATTTATGACAACCGCATGGCCAGCATCGGATTGAGTGACATCAGCATGGACACCACCACCAAAGAGTACTCTCTGCAGGGGAACCCCAGAGACGTGGAAGAGTGCAGGTTACTACTCCTTTAAATTAACAGAGAGGATCATGGGATTTTCTGAGTTCCTTTAAAATGAACGTTAAGAGCTGTGTTCATGTGGTTAAAAAGTGAAAGTATTTGATGTGAGAGTTTTTAAAGCTGAAAGTATTTAATGTGAGTAAAATCTCCTGGTTGTTTGTCCCAAACAGATGTCCACCTGGGTATTCGGGACTGTCCTGTGAGACCTGCTCCCCTGCTTTCGAGCGTGTACCTGGAACTTACCTGGGCACCTGCGCCGGCTGTAACTGCAATGGTCATGCCAGTGCCTGTGACCCTACTAGTGGACACTGCCTGGTACGTACATGTATGAAAAAAATGACAGAACTATCCCCGTGCCTCTAATGGCAGATTACTGTGTGCCAGTCTAAATTTGTAATGTCATACGACAGAGATGTCAGCACAACACAGAAGGGCCTCAGTGTAACAAGTGCAAGCTTGGCTACTTTGGTGACCCAAGTCGAGGACGGTACGATGACTGCAAACCCTGTCCTTGTCCGTACACGGAGACATCTCGTCGGTAAGAGACTAACCACACACTTAGGCAGGTGTTTATTAAAAGTGTCTTATTGAAATCAAAACCCCCGAGAGGGTTTTAAATATTTTTCAGTAAACACACAACACTCTTATTTAAAAGAAGCTAAGATACCATGACAGCATGACGAGACTCATAGAGAAATATTGGTTATGGTTCACAGAATGAAACAAAATAATTGTTTCTACCTGAAAGCATACCTATCAATATTAAATTCAGAAAAAAATGAAAATGGTCTCTTAATTGTGTCCTCAGCTGTGTATATATAGTATATGCTTATTTATTTTGATACACAGTTACACAACATTCCCTTACAAATTTATTTTGAAAAATAAAATCTCATTTAAATAAGTAATTGAGCACTGTACTCAAACACTGGCCTTTGGGATTAGTGGGGTCACCCGCATATGTTCACCTATGAATGAACTTTTCCTTGCTTTGTGAACTACTCAACTCCCCAAGTTAAATATCAGTAAAACATTAAACGGGTCTTTTGATGTCTAAAGCTTTTCAGATACTTGCTTCCTGGACCATGACAAACAGGCAACATGTGATGCATGCAGAACTGGCTACACTGGGCGACGTTGTGAGAAGTGAGAACCGAACTCTTTAAAATATAAACAGATATTTTCTCATTTCATGTATTGTGGAAAATATGTCACTAAATATCATTTCTTTTAATAGATGTGCCCCAGGATACGTTGGAAACCCTCTTAAGCCCAATGGCAAATGCATCCCTGATTCTAGCCGTGAGCCTTTCTCTTCATTTTATATCCCAAAGTATTTTTTTAAGCTGTTATCATGATTTATATGTTTGGCTGTTCCTTTATTCATAAATTCCAGCCCATTTTAAGGTCAAGGACAGCTTTAGTTAGTTAACCGTGTATCCTGAAATCCCAGTTGTTTGTGAGATAAATGTTCAAAGCATACCAAGCTTGACTGAGAGCCATGTGGTGTTTCTGTACCCCTGTTTAGCCATTTCCAAGTGCGATAACAGAGGAACAATCAATCCCATCAGCAGACCATGTTATTGCAAGGTATTCAATTTCAGTACCGTTTTCTACGGGGAAGCATTCCACATCATAATTGTTATTATTAACAAAAATGTTATTATTTATTGATCATCTGCTGCAGGCCAATGTGGTTGGTACTCTGTGTGACGAGTGCAAGAGCGGCGCCTATCATCTGTCAGCGGATAATCCCGACGGCTGCTTGCAGTGTTTCTGTATGGGAGTGACCAAACTGTGCGCCAGTTCTTCCTGGAGCAGAGATCAGGTAACATCATCCCACATCCTCTAATTCATTAACCTAAAGTGTGCGATGTCACGGTGATGTCACAAACTGAGGCACACGCCAGTGAACTGCATTAAATTAATGTAAAAAAAAACAGCTATTGATGATATACGAGATATTCATTTCTCTGAATGTTTTGCTGTTTTTTATACACGTGTTTTATCTCTGTCGCTTGTTTTGAAGGTAAGAGGTGGTGTGAATGGACAACTCTTCACTCTTTCTAATGCTGCCAACACCAGGACCATCTCTGAGGGCATTATTCAGAGAGCCAGCACAGAGATCGTGTACAGATCCTTCTCCAGTATTCCTAATGATATCTACTACTGGGTCCTGCCTGAGAACTTCAGAGGGGACAAGGTAAGAACATCTCATGCGATGATCAGTCATAATATACGTGATCTTCTTGGATAGCCACAAGTTTCAAAAACATTTGTTTCTGTGTTAAGGTTACAGCATATGGAGGAGAGCTGCGGTATCAGCTGTATTTTGAGCTGCAGACACCCTCGCTGGTCTTTGACGTACAGCCAGATGTGGTCCTTCAAGGCAATGGCATTTTTCTGGAGTATTACTCTCAGATCAAACCACTTCCTAGGGTCCCTGCCACCATGACTGTGTCTTTCAGAGAGGTATTTTGCCTTGTGTATTTTTAACCTTCCCTTTTTGGGAGCACTACAGATCATAACTTTAGTGTAAATGTCATATACAAGTTACAGCTTTCTTTTTGAAGTTATAGTTAAAGGGATAGTTCAGCCCAAAAAAACACTTTACGCCGTATTATAAAGCAGGTATTTTAAAGAATGTTGATGTGTTATTCTGCCCGACTCATTGCCTTTATTCCCACAGTCTGCGTGGAGACGGTCTGATGGCCAGCCTTGTACTCGAGAGCATCTGCTGATGACCCTGGCTGATATCAGTGTGTTCATGATCAGAGCCACTTATGGAGACAACATGGCTGAGAGCAGGTACTCATGATTCCTTTTCATATTCCTTTACCTTTCACCCATTAAAAGTCCATCTAGAGGTAAGGTTGCGAATTGCAACCAACGGCTCACTTCCCCCTCCCTTTCAAAGCACTATGGTGGCTGACACTGGGCTAAGATGTCATCACGTTGTCGCTTCTTTGCCGAAGGAGATTATGTGTTTACGAAACGCGCTCCGTATTGCAGTTTGTCCATTTAGGGCTACCTTAGAAACAAAATGGCGAATTCCATGGAAGGGTACCAGTGGTGTTTGTAATTAGAAATAACTCATTCTAAGGTAATAAAAATGTAATGCTTCATTATGTAGGTCTTTTACACACTATTAAAGACATAGTTAAGTGTACTATATTGCATTTCTATCAATAGATCCTCCAAAAAATACACACTGGATCCTTTATAATAACCCTCTGAGTGACATCACACATTGGTTTTTGTAAACCGCAACATCAATTTTGTTTGGTTTCTTATCTCTCTCGTTTAGGATCGGCAATATTCAGATGGACATCGCAGTACCTCATTCAATAGGAAGTGAGAGAGCGCTGGAAGTGGAGGAGTGCGCCTGTCCCCAGGGCTACACGGGACCTTCCTGCCAGGTAAATTACATTATAGCTTAGTTTAAATACAGTACTTCACTGTACTGTAGTAGATGTATTATGTCGTATATACCATATTAATAGTTGAAGTTCTGAACTATTACCCATTGTTCTTGCCCACATTTTCCGCTCCTGGATTCCCCCTCTTTACTTTGAGTTTGTTTTAAAGCCAAAGCTCTCAGTATAAGGTTTATACACACCTATGAACCCAGTCACCTCTGACTAACTTGTTTGCAGGACTGTGAGGTCGGCTACACCCGAACACCTGGGCTTTATCTTGGCACCTGCGAGAAGTGTGACTGCAATGGACATGCCAGCGGCTGTGACTCAGAGACTGGCGAATGTCTTGTGAGTAACTCCTCTCCATTACGGTTGCTTTGCTTCCTGTGTGATGGAAGTTTTCAAACATGCTTATTTTTTAAATGCGCAGCCGTGTTTGTGTGCAGCCCGTTTGTGTTGTCGTAGCTGATCCTGGAGGATTTGTTATGGATATTTGGAATGCTTCATTTTGTCTTTGTGTTTTTTAGAATTGCCGTCATAACACTGATGGGCGTCATTGTGAAAATTGCCTTCCTGGGTTTTATGGAAATCCTAAGAGCGGGGATGCACAGGCATGTAGACCCTGTCCTTGTCTGGGACAGGCTGATAATCAGTGAGTTTGTCGTCTTTGCTATCTATATTGAATTCCTGTTTGTGTTGCAGAGGAAAACACTTGAACACTTGATATGAATTTTAAAGAAAGTGTGTTTGAGGGAACTATGCCTTCGAGGCAATAATCCATTAATCTAAATTTATGCTGTCATTCCGCAGAAGAACTTGTTTTGCGGACACAGATGGACAGCCCACATGTGAATGTCCCGCTGGGTACACTGGCAGACGCTGTGAGAGGTAAGTGCGTATCCTCGGTTAGGGTCTATCAAAGTGGGTAAACCTACGATATGCGGGGCTTGCCAAACCGGTGATGTAGGTGATCGGCATCTGCTTTTCTACTGCCAGAAAGCATGTGTCTGTTGCAGTGCATTTTTTCTTCAACCATTTGTGACATCTGGACGACAAAACCAGTCTTTGAGTTGAGATTTTCACATCATATGAAAGCTGAAGAAATAAGCTTTCTATTGATGTGTGGTTTGTTAGGATAGGACACTATCTGCCGGAACAAAAAATGTTTACAAAGCTGGAATCTGAGGGTGGAAAAAAAAGCTAAATATTGAGAAAATCGCCTTTGAAGTTGTTAATCTGAGGCACTGTAGCAGGCCATCCACTCACAATGAAAACGTTTTTATACATTTACGGTAGGACATTTGTCAAATCTCTTCATGGAACGTGATCTTTACTCAATATGCTAATGTGTTTTGGCAAAAAGAAAAATCGGTAAATTTAACCCCTATAATGTATTTTTGGAGATTATTATAAATGTTCCCATGCTACTTTAGACTGGTTTTGTTGTCCAGGGTCACATCTGTGATTAAATGGTTTTTGCCAGACGGTATGGGAGACGCAAGTCTTCAATCAGTGCAGCCCATACCATTTTGTGAATGTCTGTCCAAAGTGTCTCCCTTGCGTACGTTTTATTTGTGGAAGCTGTGGTGCTTGTAACATTTATATGTGGTACTTTGAAAAACTGGGTGACATGTACAAATCAGGTTTTACCCTTATTGATCTACTCTGTGAGCGAGGTTTTGAAGGCTGAGAAGGATGACTTGAAGTTTTTAATATTGCATATTGTAAACTTGACTTGCTATAGTGCTTCTTTGGTACTTTTGAGCCACTTTCTTATTCTTTGCTGTTCAAAAATTTGCGGGTGTCTTGGATTGTTTATGTCTTCCATACTGAGGCATAAACAAGTTGGTGAATGACATAGATTTGCTCCGCGCACAAAGGCTTTTGGGTGTCCGGGTAAACAACAACAATATCTAAGTATTTTCTTAACGAAATAGTACCAACAAATCATATTTCACAATGGCTCTCAGTTTCACGGGCTGCGGAGACTTCTTCCTCGAAGATGCTTTCTTCCCTCCTACATGTGAAGATGTTTTCTACCCTAACCCTGAAAAATTGCTGGTTGTAACTGACCAAGATGCTAAGGAAAACCATGAAAGCAAAGAATATGGCTTAATTGCAACTACACATTCAAGAACTACAAGATCTTTGTCGACCACCGCACACGGCATGAGCCATCAAAGGAGTCCTGAGGCACAACAGCGTAGCTTTCAACTGCTCTTGAGGACAAACCTGAATCGATTTAACCAGCGCTTGAGTATGCTTGAGAGCAACACGCTGGTTATGAAGAAGAGCCTTGAGACCATGAAGCAAAAGGACAGAACCTTAATTTCTCAGATGAAGACGCTCGTCAGAGTTTTGTCTCCACCTGACAGGACGGACAGAGTCAACGAGTCGGCAAAGAAATACGCAAACATTGAAACAAGACTCGGTAAGCTGGAGCATAGACTTGAGATATTAATCGACAGCTTTACTGCACTGGCTCAGGAGATTGACAAAGTAAAGCGCGAACGGCGCGTTTCACGACCACATAAAAAAGCTTCTGGGATAGCACCCACCACGATTCCATCTTTGACTACATCTCGGGAGAAAAACACGTCCACCGGCAGACCTCAGAGGAGGACTGTAAGCCCTAAAACTTTTCCTGCACCTCATACTATCTCCACATTGAATGAAGATTCCCAAAGCATCAGGAATTCAAGCAAGCAGTCCTCAAGTAAAAGAATCCAACTAAACCAAGAGATCAAGTTGAGAGGTAAAGACATTGGTGCGACTCCAAAGAAAGAAAATGTACAACATAACATATCTCTCAAGAGAGCAACCATTACTAAAAAGAACCGTTCCATGACCTCTGATTCCTTGAATGAAAGTCTAACAACATCAAATGGTTCAAATGAAATGCATCATGTGTTACAAAATAACAAAGAAATGGAAACATCTGAAAAACAGCAGGATCGGGATGCAAAAGAACATAGTACGAATACAGAATCGCAGAAATCTGGAATAGCAGCAAAGAAACATCAGAGGCTACATTCAGTCACAAGGATGCAAGCGAATAAAACATCAGAAACGAAATTTCAGATTCCTCCTCCAGCTCATACAAAGATTCTTCAATTGAAGGAATCAGTGAAATCTTCCAAACCACAAGTTCATATTCCTATAAAGAACTCATACAATCCTAAAGAACTAGTTATAATGCCTTCCAAACACAACACGGGTATATTGGTTACCAAGATGCCCTCTGTCAGTGTTCAAACAAAGGGGATAAACCCAAACAAGACTAGAACCTCTAGAACCGACCTGTCAGACCTTCCTTCTCATGAAGATAGAGGAACCGCTAGAGAACCCAACCGACCTGAGAAAGAGTTTGCCTCCACAACTGTTTCTAGTAGACCTGCTACCAACACTAACGTACAATCTCCTAAACCTAGAGGAGAAATAACCTCTCGACAAAAATCAGCGCAGAGGAAGAGCTTTAAATCCTTTAACATTTTAGACATCTTCATGCAGAACAACAAGGGACGAAAAAGGCCCAGAATAAAACAAGATGGAAACCTTCATATTGTTGTTGGAAGGCTTGCCATTCCAGTCAAAATCCTTCCTAACTATTAGATATTATATGGATTGTAGTAGCAGTTTATGTTACATTATATTAGGCGTGTTTTTCCTTTGCAAACGCCCATAGGAACGGCTTAACTTTGTTAAATATCGCTGTTCTTGGATGGTTGGCCATTCCCGTCAAAATCACTTTGGATAACTGGATATAATATGGATTATAGTACCAGTTTACATAACATTGGACCTGTTTTGTTCCTCTGAAGCCACAGGAGAATGGTTCAAAACATATTAACTGTTGTTGTTTCGAGCAAGTAATGATGTTGTTTGTGCAATGTTTTTTGAATACAATACATAATGTGCAGAAATAGTTTTACATGTTCTCTTTTATCTTTTGGTAGAAATTGTTTTGTATTCATTGAATCTCTTCATTCCCGTTGTTCTTTTTTAGTTTGTGAGGAAACGGATAATAAGGTTGTATAATTTTATAAATTTTGATCAAAATAATTTTGTTAACTAATAACATTTACCTTAGATATGCACCGATAAATCGGCCAATTATCGGTATCGGTTGATAAAAGCAATTTGCACACTGTTGGTGATCGGCCAATAGTTTAAAAACAGCCAATGATCAGTGCCGATCTCAAAAGAGGAGAAAAAAATGCAATGAATTTGTGCTCCGTTTATAGAAAAATGTTAAGAAACGTCACCAGTTTAGTTTTCTATGTTAATAATCAATATATGGATTAATAACATTCATTAAGTTACAAGATATAAATTTAACCTTCAGAATCTGTATTGGCAGATATCACCCTGAATAATCGGTATTTGTGGAGAAATTTAGTATAAGGGCTTCTCTTATTTACATATTCATTCTGCCAAACAAATAGTCAGCGAGCAGGTGTTTGTACATTGAAAAATCACACACAGAATGTTTTTCATCTTAATTTTACTTTATTGTTCTTTGCTCACTTTTAATATTTTCGATATATATTAAACATTGTGTAAAAGATATCCGTATGGTTTACAAGTGATGGTGCTAAAATGTCAACTTAAATTGTGTGTTAATCTTCCTTTATCTCGGTTATCTGCTCCTGTTGCTTGTTAAATATGATTTTTTTTCCATTTCTTACTCTAATTTGTGCTGTGAGCTGACCAGATAAAGTACTCAAAAAAACAAAGAGCAAAGGTTAGTTTTTTATTGATATTCTGTCATAGCCATTCATAAGATTTAGTTTGGACAACTGTACCTTGAACCCTCCAGTTATCAGGTAAGACTTTCAACAAGATCCTCAGCTTCCACAAGCCTGTAGATAAGGTGGTTTCACAAATTTGGGTCTTTTGAGGAAACATTTGGGTTGTGTTTGTTTTTTGCCTCTGTTCAATAAATGTTCAGCAAGCAAGCTTTCTAAGAGAGGTAGACTCATCATCTGCTTGTCCATCTGTTGTCTGTGTTTAGTAAGACTATGCTATTCAATAGTTTCTGTACCCTGCCAAAGTATATACTTTATATTGAGAGCTTTTGTAAAACCAAGTTTCTACATGTAAAAGTAATATTTGCCTCTCTAGAATGGTAAGACACGTTATAGATGCATTACTCATATTCCCAAGGACCTTTTGCTCACAGACAAACTGTAATGTTTGTTGCAGGCCCCGTCATGATTCCTACTATCTATTATTTTTTTCAGCCCAACATTTTGAAATAGTTTTTTTTGAAACAGGTGTCTGTTTTTTTAGATGTGCTACCGGATATATTGGCAATCCTCTGCTTGGACAAAGATGTACTCTGAACAACAATAACGGCGGTGAGATTGACAACATAACCAACCAAAATAATATTCTTAAAATGAAATGAAGTTTCAATAAAAGAACAGATTACCCAACATTCCTCACAATGTTACAAATATTTTATACCTTTAATGTTTATCAAACTGAATGTTTGTAGATTGCTACCGTTGTGACCAAAGCGGTAGTGAGGGATGTAGTTCAACTGGAGTCTGTCGTTGCAAGGTAAGCGAAAAAGTTCGACACATTCAAATAATTTGCGTATAGATTTGTGGTTTGTGATATGTAATAAAGTTGAATGCTATAATGTACAGTGTTTTTTTTATTCTCAGATGAATGTTGAAGGGTCGACCTGTTCCATCTGCAAACAAGGGACGTTCCACCTGAGTCCTTCCAACAAAGATGGCTGTCTGTCCTGCTTCTGTATGGGCGTCACGCAGCAGTGTTCCAGCTCCAACCACTATAGAGATGTGGTCGGTTCTGGCCCACCTCAGATTTGAATATTTCCTTTAATCATTCTCTGCGTATGTTAATATTCTTTTTTGCCTCTAGGTATCCACAACGTTCACACCAGGAAACCATCGAGGCTTCGCTCTTGTGAATCGCCAGCGCACAAACCGCATTGACAGTGGGTTCTCTGTCGAGGTGTCCACAGAGGGAACACAGCTGTCTTACACAAACTTCAACTACCTTGGACAGGAACCTCACTACTGGCAGTTACCCAACAATTATCAGGGAGATAAGGTAGAGTTTGGCAGAGTTAAATACTTAATCTCTGTAAAACCACTTGTGTGTTTGTCTACATGCTATCGTGAAGTATATCTTCCTCTCTGCTCTCGGTACTTTGCAGCTTTGCTCTTTTTGCAAGTAAACCCTGCTGGGACTTTTCTCTCAATATTTACTTGAAGTAGTCCGAAGGACCTCTCCGCAGTTTAGATACGAGATATATCTATGCCTATCTAGTTGAATCAACATCTACAATAAGTGTGAACTAAAGTAAAGATAATAACATTTTTAGTATTAGTATTTTAGTAGTTTTACTCAAATTTCTTGACATTTTGGATGTAGGTTTTATTGAATATATTCAATTGTTTTTTTTAGAAAGCTCGGTCTGCTCGGATCAGACGGGCACAGAAGGTAAATGCACGAGACTGCACGTGCCATTTCTGCTGTGAACAGTAGAGTGCTTGTGTTTATGGAGTCTCTGTCCTTTTTGCCTGTCATTTTTAAGATAATGGCATGATGATGGATTTTGTTGTGTCTTTTTAGAATATTTAGGAAAAATTGTTTCATGTTTTTGTTATGATTTTAGTTTTTGTGTAGTTTGTGTTGAGGCGCATTGGATTTTTTGCGCACGGTTTCAACTTGGAATGCATAATGGGAATTCTCTATGAAAGAATTGTGCCTGCGGATATTGTTATGACTTTATGATAGTAACCTGCTATATATAGTAATACAACATTAAATTTTCATTATTTGCCATTCACAAAAAAGATTTGACCAGATAGTACGAATAGAATAGGGTTACATTTTAGTCTTAAATCTTCAAAAAAAGAGAACCGGTTTATCTCTATGTAGTTCAGTTGTTTACTGTTTGTCTATATCAAGATTACAAAGACTTTATTCACAAAATTAGAGTGAGTCTTCGTCGGTAGAGGAGCATCACATGAGTGGCATCCAAAAACTTTGGAAATAGCTGAAATGGCAGCAGATCTAGGGTCAACAGACATATCCTTGACACATTCAGCAGATAAATGTCTCCATGCATTTGAACTTCATATGTTTCCTGTTTATTGGCAACACACAGCATGTAAAATGAGAGCATATGCAGTATCCTGACATTTCCTGAGCTCTTCCCAGCATGCATTCAATCATTTACTTGCTGCACGTCCCATTCTTCCCTTCCATGTCTTACTCTTTCTTTTTCTGTCTCTGAGTCATTCTTCGTTTACATCCATTGTCTCAATCTCACTAGCACCCCGCCGATGAAGCCCGCAAACTTGATGATGAAATATGGGCCATCATCTCAAATGTCTCCAACGGCCGGTCTCCTTTCTTTTCCTCTTCATCCTCTCAAACACCCGGTGACCAGAGCGTTCGGTCCGGGTCCAGCATGCATGCCACTTCCTTCCATTCTGGTTTAACTTCCTCTTTAACATACTCTGGGTCCCAGTCAGCTGACCCAGACCAATACTATCAGCCTGACTCATCCGAGGTACTGTATGCTCTCATAGGTGGTCCATTCTTAGCTTAACATTAGGTGGACACTAATTGACTGACAACCTCAGGGTTACACAAGCAATGCTTTCTTGTATTCACGTTGAGCTCAGCTGTTTGATTTTGGTGTGAATGTTGGTCTTCCTGACAGGTGGAAACTGGAAAAAACACAGTTGGTACACTTAGAGGTCCACGACCTGGCCCTTCTGACAAGGTAGTGACTTCAGTCCACTTGAGTCATTGGAATGTGAAAGCCATCTCTGAGAAAACCATGCTGAAGTTTAACAGGGTCATAGTCGAGGTCACGTTGAACATTTATAGCGTGGTTTAATGTTCGACTATGTGAGTTAATACTATAGATTTACATTGTTTGGTTATCAGTATGAGACTGGAAAAGTATGCAAAGCCTTTTCATGCATAAGTGACACAGGACAGCCACAATTGTTTGACTTAGGTCTAGTTTAGATTAAACTTATACTTAAGATGTCATAGATGGTGTATGACAGGGTTCCTCAAATCTTACCCTGCAGGGCCGGAGCACTGCAGAGTTTAGCTCCAACCCTGATCAAACTTGCACACCTGTGATTTTCTAGCGATACTGAACAGCTTGATTAGCTTGCTAATCGTGTTTGATCAGGGCTGGAGCTAAACTCTGCAGTGCTCCGGCCCTCCAGGGTAAGATTTGAGGAACCCTGGTGTATGATTTATAAATAGTGAACATGAATCCATTGAGATTTCAGTACAAAGTCAGTGACTGACATGAACAAATTGAGTTTCTCTGTTTCATGCTTGACGCGCTACTATGCTTATCTTCTACTTTTCTGTCTTTCCTTTCATTCATTCTGTTTCCTTCTGCCTGTGCTCCAGTATGTTTTGGTCTACAATGGTTTCAGCTTGCATCAAGATGACGTGCTCTTCTGGCAGCTGCCGGAGCAGTTCAAAGGGGATAAGGTAAACACATGGATGGGTTCAGACCCGACCATCGAGTCTGTCTGTTCCGCATCAGACATGGTTCATCGCTCACTCTAAAAGTGAGATGGATGGGCAAGCCCAAACATGGCGCTTTCGTCTACACTAACATGAGGTGTTTATCTGTGATCACAGTGCCAAGAGCGTTAATTACAGTGAATTCTTGATGGGGGAAGTGGGAGTGTGGAATTATAGGTAGGGGTTGTCCGAGCTGTTCATTATGTTTAATCATAATTGCATCTTTTTGATTATTTTTAAGGTTGGTGCATATGGTGGAAAGCTGAAGTATACAATCTCCTATGTGCCAGGACCCCGAGGTTCCCCAATAGAGGATGCAGATGTTCAGATTATTGTAAGAAGATTATTCTAACCTAAACTAAGGTTTCGCAGGTTTCGCTTTATTGTAAAATAAAGATTTGGAGCACATTTATAATTCTCTGATTCGATAGGGTAATGACATCACGCTGGTGGCACGGCAACTGTGGAGAAGAAGTCAGGGTGCCCGAGAGTCCAAAAGTTTTGAGATTATTTTCAGAGAGGTCGGAGCCTATTTTTGTTGAATTCAGAACGATGTCTTGCATAAATGATGTATTGTAAAATGTCTTGATGTTTGCTGCTCTTTAGGAACACTGGCAGCGTCCAGATGGCATGCCTGCTACCAGAGAACACCTGATGATGGTGCTGGCCGACCTAGATGACATCTTGATCCGGGCGTCTTATCACACGGAGATGCGCTCATCCAGCATCTCTGGGATTCGCATGGATATTGCCGTGCCACTTTACACAGGCCTCGCGCAGGCTTTGGAGGTGGAGCAGTGCCAGTGTCCTCCGGGTTACCGCGGTCTGTCGTGCCAGGTGCGATCGGATGCCTGCTTTTTTGATGCAGTGTTGACGAATGTGTATCACTCAAAGATATGTTGCTTGCGTGTTTTTTAGGACTGTGCAGCCGGATACACTCGCACAGGTGGGGGCTTGTATCTGGGCCATTGCGAGCCGTGCGAATGTAACGGCCACTCTGACTCCTGTCAGCCGGAAAGTGGTATCTGCACGGTATGAGGATCTCTCTGCAGTCTGTTTTACTTTAAGTGGTCTTGATTCATATGGTGCACTACTGGATGTTTTTTTGGTTGTTTTTTAATTATAGAACTGCCAACATAACACCAAAGGTGAGCTTTGTGAACAGTGTGCCGATGGCTTCTTCGGAGACCCCACTGCTGGAACCCCAGAAGACTGCCAACCCTGTGCCTGCCCTGGCACGGACCCTGACAATCAGTTAGTCTTGATACACATTGATACACGCTTTGGGTTTCCATTAGGGATGTAATTTATCAAAATCTCACTGTACGATAATACCTTGGTATAATATGATATTACAATATTTAATTGACAAATGTGACCCTGGATCACAAAAAAACAGTCTTAAGTAGCACGGTAACATTTTTGGTAAAAGCCAAAAATACATTGTAAGGGTCAAAATTATTGATTTTTTTATGCCAAAAATCATTAGGATATTAGGTAAAGATCATGTTTCATGAAGATATTTTGTAAATTTCATACCTTAAATATATAAAAACTTTACTTTTGTGATTGGATGGCCTGCCACAGTGCCCCTGAATAACAACTTCAAAGCCCATTTTCTCAATATTTAGATTTG
This sequence comes from Triplophysa tibetana, assembly GCA_008369825.1. Classification (NCBI taxonomy): domain Eukaryota; kingdom Metazoa; phylum Chordata; class Actinopteri; order Cypriniformes; family Nemacheilidae; genus Triplophysa; species Triplophysa tibetana. Next base: position 17,237,045 of record CM017912.1, on the reverse strand, counting down.
TTCAAACTCTCAGATTCCAGAGTTTTAAACGGTTGTATCTCAGCCATTTATTGTCATATCGTAACAACCCTCACATCGGTAGAAAGCTTTATTTTTCAGCTTTGAGATTATGTAAAAATCTCAATTTCGAGAAATTTACCCATAAGACTGGTTTTGATGTCCAGGGTCACAAATGATGACTTGGAAACCTGCCATACGCATCCTCTTTTCTTTATCGTCTTATCATAACTGTTGCTTAGAGATATGAGTTATAGTATGAGATGGGTCAACCGACCTAAAAATCCCTTTTATAAAATAAAATTATTGCACCAGATGGACCTTGCTACATTCTCTATGGAAATCAGACGACCTATCGTTCATACAGTCATGTGACCAAGATATTATTGAGATCATTTTGCTATTTCCATAACACTATATCGATAATATTGTTACATCCCTGGGTTCCATGTTTTATGGAGACTTTCCATAGATGTAACAATTTTACCCTGTACATTTCTAAACCCTACCCCTAAAACTAAACCTCCATATAAACCTTTCAGTATTCTTACATTTTGAAATAAACATCATTGTAATAAGGTTTAATAAAAGGAAGGAAGGAGGCGGGAATCGGCTTACATTTAAATAAAGTTTAATCAAAAATAAACAAACAATAACAAGTAAGTAAAAGACCGGCAGTCGACCGTGAGGTCATAAGAACATAAATACAAACTAAACGCATGTCCGGGTCCGGTCCTCTCTTTAGCAGTCCAGTCGCTCGTCCTCCTATGCTCCCGATTTTCTCCGTGAGATATGCAGGACCGATGTGCGCACAGCTGATTCCAACTATCACTCACGCCACCGGCCCCGCCTCACGACTCTCGTCACACGTTCCTCACCACAATCATTTATTAGCTTTTTCCTCAAGGGTACCAAAACATTTTCCCCGCAAGGTCAAAAAATGACTGTTGAGACTCTCTTTGTCAAATCTGGCAAATATATATTTGGGGGGAAAAGGAATCCTTAAATTAATCCTTTTGCTGCTAATTTCTTTGTAGATCTTCACTTACAAGAGGGCTGCTGTACGCACCTTAATGATGCTTGTTAATAAAATGATGTTTATGTTCAGGTTCTCCCGCACCTGTGAGAGTCTTGGTAATGGAGGCTATCAGTGTACTGCCTGTCAGCCTGGTTACACTGGCCAGTACTGTGAACGGTGCGTTGAAAATCATAAATTCGATTTGATTATATTCTACTAGAACCACAATTGTTTATGTGCCTGTTCTCTTTCCAAAGCTGTGCGTCTGGTTATGTTGGAAATCCACAAGCAAGAGTCCCATGCCGCAGTGGTAAATATTTATTCCAGGGCTGTTAAACGATTAATCGATTCCAGAATAAAAGTTTGTGTGAACCGTATGTCCGTGTACTGTGCATATTTATTTTGTATTTATAAACATACGCGTAAACATAATTGTATATACTTAAAAAATATATGTATGTTTATATATATATATATATATAATCTAAATTATATATAAACATTTATTGATTTTTATATTTTTTCTTTATCTACACTTACTTTGTTTACACATATGTTTTTATAAATACAAAATTTATATGCACAATGCACAACATAGATTGTGTAAACTAGACTTTTATTTTGGATGTGATTTATCGCGATTAAAGTAACCATGCAATCAAACTTTGCGGCGTGTGTATTAGCTGTGGACACTTCATGTGTGATTACATCAGTTCTATTGGACCAATTGTAATACGGTGTCTGTGTGTCATCAGAGGCTGCGTCTCTGGTAGTAAAGGTTTTCCCTGAAAGGGTGCAGGTGGCTCAGGGAAGCCCAGTGACCCTCAGGTGTCAAGTATCTGGATATCCACCCCACTATTTCTACTGGTCCCTTGAGGATGGGCGTCCCATTTCCAGCACAGTAGAGAGACGCAGACAAGGTACTTCGCAGTCTGTCTAAAACAACAGGTTGTCACCTCGAGGACCAAAGTGAGGTGTAATGACTGTTCGGGTTTGCATGTTGCAACATGTTGTAGCCATTGAATGGGGGTTTGTAATGGCACATAAGACAATGCGTGTTTTAATAATGAGAAACCTTTCCATCTAACTCCACAGGAGAGGAACTGCATTTCCCCAGCGTGCACCCCAGCGATGCTGGTGTTTACATCTGCACCTGTCGAGACCAGCACAGCACCAACAGGAGCAAAGCCGAGATTATTGTTACAAGTAGGATCAGATTAAAAAGCCACTATTCATGTTGCATTTCTTGATCTTTATGCATCATTTCCCCACGTTTCCTTTCAGCTTTGCCATCCAAGCCAATCGAGGTCTTTATCGAGGAACCGAAAACACAGAGCGTGACAGCGGGAGCCACAGTAAGCTTCATCTGCACAGCCAAAAGCAAGGTATATACACGGCTGTCTGTGCACAGACATGATCTTGTCCTCTGTGATCTCCATGTGGATATCAATATTAACCTTCAAGTGTAAATGGCTGCAGTGGGAAATATTCATGAGCGCGTTCTTCTCTCCCAGCTGCCAGCGTACACCCTGGTTTGGACTCGCAGAGGCAACGGAAAGCTGCCTAACCATGCCATGGATTTCAACGGAATCCTGACCATTCAGAATGTGAAGCCTGAGGACGCAGGCATCTATGTCTGCACAGGCTCCAATATGTTAGGCATGGACGAGGGCTCAGCCCTCCTGTATGTTCCAGGTTTGTGATTGGCTCCAGATACCTCTCAGCCACACTGTCAGCCTTTAGTTTTTCAACCTGTCGCATACTGCACGACTTTCGCTTTCATGTTTCTTTTTTGTTCGTTTTTCTGTATGTTGTGGTATTCGTGCACAATTCCTCTTATAGACAGTAGCATGGCTAACTCTTTCTTGTTTTTAATTTTTTGCGTTAATCACAAAAATTGTGCTTGCTACGTTTCCTGCTTTGGGTTTTTCCTCTTACTCACTCAAACCTCAACAGCTTCTCGCATTGCAGGTGTAAAATCTTTACACAAATGATACAGCTTGTGAATGGTCAATAAGAAAAGTGAAACTTTGATTTGTGAAATTTTAGTTTAATGATTTTTTTGGATCAAGTCTAATCCAGCACCTGACATTTTCATTTTCCTCTTCAAGAAAAACTATGATTTTTTTTTAATTCTCAAATGCTGTCATTAGCGGAAACCTAGAGCAATAATACAACTTTCAATTATTTTGACATTAAAGAAAAATTGTTCTTCAGTGCTGATGGGTTAAATAAGACTCGTCAGAAATGCCCATGATGTTCATTTTGTTATGTGACTCGCATATGGAGCTGTTGTTTACATAGCAGACTTCCATAATGAAATCTAAGGGCAGTTATTTTTAAAGGAATAGTTAACCCAAACATGAAAATTCAGTTGTCATCACTTTTTTCCTATGGAACATAAAGATATTTTGAAGAAAGTTGGTAACTGAAAGGGACCCGTTTACTTCTATTGTATGAACACAAAATCAATGCAAGTGAATGTTTACCAACATTCTTCAAAATATCTTCTTTTGTGTTCTACGGAAGAAAGTCATACAGGTTTGAAATGACAAGAGGATTATGTAATGATGACAGAATTTTCATTTTTGGGTGAAGTATCCTTTTAAACGTTTGATTTGTATGAACGTTTTCCTCAGAAGGTTATTTTACACTCAGAAAATTACAAAATGCTATAGCACCTCGAGATTCGGTCAGCGTCTGTGTAAATAATTACAAACAAATTTAAGATAAATTGTTTAATTTATGATGATTTATACAGACATACATTCTGCTCCTGTTTTGTTGAATATCATTTGATCATTTCACTAACCTCCAGGCTTGTATATTGTCTCATTGGTAGTAGTGAGTAAAGTTAGCTGGGTGTTATTATGGTGGCGGTTCTGTGGCTTTACTGTCGGTCTCCGGTGGCGATATTTGTGTCTTGGTTTCGGGGCTTGTAGACTGTCATTCCTCTCCTGTGAGGTGGTCTTGCGGGGATAGTGGTTGATGAGGTAGACGGGTGTCATAAATACTTTGATTCGTCAGCCAAAAGGACTGCAGACTCTATCTCTTTCCTGACCCCAATATATGATTTTCACCTCTGTTTTATAAAGGATTTTTTTTAAATGGTGCTATCAACAGAGGAGTTTTTTCACTAATGTTAAATTGTTTCTCTAACGGTATGAAACCGTATAAAATATATGATATGTTTCAGCATATCATTTGCAACCAGTGCTTAACAAAGGCTGTACTGCCTCAGTTACAGTATATTAGGAATAGATTTTCACATTTTTTGTATGGGTTTATTCCTGTATAGGCTTGTTAGAAATACATATTGTTTGTATTTGAAACATTTCAAAGACTGCATGATGTTGACAGTGATATGAAAGTAAGTTATGAGCAATAACAACATATTTATTTTGACAGTCTGTTATTGCTATTAAAGTACCTTTGGTTTACTTGTAGAACTACAAAGAGAATGATTTGTCTGAAATACATTTAAGGTTCACTTTAAGACCGCATGTGTATGATCTAAAAAACATTTATTTCATATTTTTGTGTTTATGAAATTATTTTGTTCCTATATTTCCGATATGGTGCTTGTTTCTTTATAATCAAGTTTGTAGGTGTATTCAGTTATTTCATGAATTAAACCAATATTTAATTTTGTAAATGCTTGGTGCTGTATCTTAAGAAAGATTTTTTATGTTATGATTTCGTTGTGTTTTATTCACCTAAACTGTGAACTGTATGTACAAATTATTCCTCAAATGATGAACGTATTAAAATGAATAATAGTTAATCATTATTGCTCTATGGAATTATAACTGGAACTGAAATGTACCATTAAATGGAGTAAGATCTGGAGACTTAACAATCACAAGCTGTATTCAAAGAAAATGCAATATGTACTGTATGTTCATGCCAAAGTAAAGCTTTTATGTGTGTGTTTCGATACTAACCTGCATGCCTGGATTCATCTGCGTGTGCTGTTCTTCCACACCTTTTAGTTTTAAAAAGACCGGCTCACTCACAATGTTTTTAAATGTGCATTGATGTGTTTTTTAATCCTCAATGTGGGAAGCTGTAGCTTGGCAGCAAAGCATCAGTTTATCCATCATTGAATATAATCTTACATGACAAGAAATGCAGATCTATGTCCTGGTGAATAATTGTAAGACATGTTCGAGAAGTTACAATAGGGGCACAAAAAAGTTTTATATGATCTTAGCCTGTATATTTGAGTCATAAGTAGAAGTAGTAGGAAAGCAGTTTTATAGTTGAATAAATCATTTAAAAGTCAGTTAGGTACTTTCCTGTAATGTGTCTCAAATTTGACATGTTATGGCATACTGTATTTAATACGAATGACATCATCCTCAGGCGTTCTGAGAGACTTTTTTCGACCTGGCTGTTAAAACCCACATTATCTCTTTAGTAACACTATTTAAGCTTGTTGAAGCACGATATAGTCTCCGTCCATAAATAATTTAGTCTCCACCGATGAAAGTAATCCAAAGTACAGATAATTTTGGCAGAAGCACACTACAGTTATACACATTAAAGGGATAGCTCACCCAAAAATGAAAATCTTCCGTCGTTTACTTAACCTCATATCATTTCAAACCTATATGACTTTCTTCTGGAGAACACAAAAGAGGACATTTTAAATACTGTTGTTAATCGAACAACAGCGGTTCCCATTGACGTCAATTGTACAGACAAAGCAGGTCAATGGGTGCCGCTGTCATTTGGTTGCAAGCATTCTTCAAAATATCTTCTATTGTGTGCTCCAGAAGAAAGGCATGCAGGTTTAAAACGACAAAAGGGTGACGTGGTAAATGATGACAGAATTTTCATTTTTGGGTGAACTATCTCTTTAAATGTTGCTCACACGTTCTGGAGCTTCGAAGTCACTATGAAATATTTGAGGTCACCAGTGCACTGCTTTCAAAGAACCTTCTGGAGACTGGTTTGACGGTATTTGCCTGTCCATCATCCACAGAGGCATCTCAGTCACAGATGTTTTACACTGCCTATGAGATGTTTGAAGGACATAGAAAGCGTAAGTCCGCATGGCTCTCTCTCTCTCTCTCTCTCTCAAGCATGCAACCATCATGCCCTGCATGCTTTTACCATCTCAAGTAATGCCCAGGTACCAAACTACAAGCAGGATCACAAAAATTAAGTTAAATCAACCACATTTGATTTTTTTTAACCAATCACATGTATCGAGATGTACAAATGAGCATTACTTGATCTGTTTGGGCTTTCATGGCCTATGGGTTCAAACACATAAGCCGCATGTTTGCATGTGTGGGGATTTCACTTTGTTGCGTTTTGCAATTTGTATGATTTTTATTTGAGGTAATTTTTGGACTATTCAGATTTTTGGGGGCATTAAGACCAATTCACTTAAAGAAATTGCTCTTTGTATATTGTCCTTTAAGACAATGTACAGTAGTTGTATTATACTTGGTCACACTTAATACCCAACAGAGAGAAATCCCTTTATCAACTCCGCATTTTGCTTTTGACATAAAAGATTATAGAGAAGAACATCAGATATAAAAACCAACCACTGTGCATCAAACATCATACTGTGCCTATACTATATATTGGTCATCAGTCAGAAGTTTAATACCACATTTCTGAGCTCAGCATTCTCAACTTTTTGTGACATTTCATATCCAATTTGAGAACTATTTTATAAACTCCACTTGAATGTAGTTTAAGAAAGTAAATGATTGAAGAAAGAAAGAAATTCCACATGACACAGTGGCAGCACGTATGCCAGGACAGCTAACCGAAGACTCTTTAGTCACGAAGACCCAAATCCAGCTTACACAGGCCTGTAGCCACCCGCCCTAGTTGCTGAAAGAAAGCTTTCTTCTGCTCAGTTGCCCTGGAATTCCTGCAGATAGAGGGCTCAGCGTCCAGTCCAAGTTGGCACAGAGCTCAGTGAGGGCCTCACCCTGTCTGCCATTTCGCATCTGTGTCTTCTCTGCTCGGGCTGGCTGCCAACGGACATGACTTGAGTCATCGACAGCTTTGGCAGCCAGACCCATGCTGCTACACTTTCATGCCATTCACCTCCATGCAATTCACCTCATGAACTGAACGTAAAGCTATTTTTACTTTCCTTAGTAAGTTTGAGTTTACAAGACCACGGACATACTGTGTAGAACACTTGAGAGAAGTCCGTGAATGAGAAATTTAAATCATTCAATCTTTACTAGGCCTCTTTTGTGATCAAGAGAGGATGGAGTCTATTCTGCTGTGAATAGGTCCCTTTTGTGATAAGTGGCATTCCAGTTTGAAGTGCTTTTTTCTGGGGTTAATGAGTTTTTACGTCACTGTAGCTGCTGAGGGGGTCCGGCCGGTGGCTTCGATCAATCCACCTGTGCTGACGGTTCATCAGGGTCAGCGGGCGGAGTTCCGCTGCACAGGATCTGGCAACCCCACCCCTGCTGTTGAATGGACAGGTGAGGCTGTAGACTTTACCTGGCAAATGCACCCTTGACAACGTAAATGTTTATTTTTATGTATGGATAACATGCCCTGTACTTGAACAATTTTTTTATGCAACATCATAGCATATTATAAGAACATTATAAGAACTGGCAAAAATGTAAATTCATACAAATAAAAAAATCACCCTTTACTCACCCTCTTTTCATTTCAAACGTGTATGCCTTTATTTCTTAAGCAGAACATAAAATAATATAATTTGAAGGATTTTGGTTAACAAAAACCATTGCTCCCCATTGACTTGCATTTGTTTTGTTTTTACATTTACATTTATTCATTTGGCAGACTCTTTTATCCAAAGCGACGTATAAGTAGGAGAGTATAAACATTTTATCAACACACTAAACATTTCCGTTAGTTTACAAGGCCATGCTTTAAGGCTATGTTTATACAACAGAAGTCAATTGACACCAATGATTTTTGGTAACCCACATTCTTCAAAATATCTTGTTTAGTGTTCTGCAGAAGAAAATAAGTCAAACTCAAAAATCAAACCTTTTTCCAATCCTTAAAATCTGAACGTTATCATGACCAACAAGGATCTTGGACTGTGGTAAGATTGTGTTGCAAGGTCAAATCTGACCAATCAGAATGAAGTATTCTAGAGAATTTAGTTGATGAAGATGCTATAAAGAGTATTCAAGCTGTTCCGACCATTCCATCTCTTTAAATGATGTTTTGTAATACGCCATTTTCCCAGGAGGTCCAGGAAACCGTATCAGCCCCAGAGCCGTCATTCGCAATGGACTTCTGACCATCCCATCTGTGGAGCGCTCTGATGAAGGAGAGTACATCTGCAAGGCTCTGAACACACATGGCGAACATACAGCTCGAGGAGTTCTTCATGTTCAAAGTACATGTCGGATCCAGAATTATTTCTTGATTTACAGGTTCCAGAAGCAACGAGTGAGATGTGTCTGCTTTTATTTCGTTTGATGTTTCAGGTACAAATCAAGCAAATGGTCTTCCACTCGTGCAAGTGAGCCCCCCGAGTGTGGAAATTCATGAGGGGGAGACTTTAAGGTTGTACTGCAGGGCCGTTGGAAGCCCCACACCTGGCCTCAAATGGAAGAAGAGAGGTGGTTCACTACCACCACAGGTGAGAAACTCAGTTCTATTGCTTTTTTGTTTATCCTGTAACATTCAACACGATAACATTCTCAGTGGTGATTCGTCATTATTGTATACTTTACACTCTTAAAGAAAGGTGCTACAAAAACAGCGATGCCATAGAACACATTTTGGTTCCTCAAAGAACCATTTCTTTCTTCATTTTAAAGTCTAAAGAACCTTTTTCCACAACCAAGAGTCTTTTGTGAAACTAAAAGGTTCTTCAGATGTTAAACGTATTTTATGAAACCATTCAGACAAAAAGTGTTCTTTATGGCATTGGTTCTCAACCAGGGGGGTGCAGAGGTACTTCAGGTGGGGCAGAGGTACTACGGTTCCCTGAAACCCCAACCTTTTGAACTCGATCGAAAATGCACGGAGGAAAGCGATTGCAAATTGACGGATGGCAGTCTTCCGTTTGAAGCTGCGTGAGTGAGCGGCTGCGCAGACTCTTTGTAGGTCCTGCGCAGTGCAATTTTAGGTTGCGCACAAAAGCTTAATATCTACAAAGTATGCAAACTTCCATGCAGGAAGCAGCAGCAATTACCTCTACGTCATCTTAAGAAACAGGTGGATCATAAAAGTATGTTTGTCTCTCAGACTGTAATTTGAGAATAAGCACAAATCTCTCTCTCCCAATGAGTTCAAAGTGCGCGTGAAGTGTGTGGCGTGTTAATAAAGTGCCTTCCCATACATTTATTAACTTGGACAGCTGTTTAAGCTGTTGATAGTTATTAAAGATGTAAAGCGCTATTTTGGATAGGCGAATGACACCACACCACGTCTGTATTATAAATTACAATGTTAAAATCAATGAAACGGAAGAATTTCCAAAACACTACAATTTTGAAATGGTTTAAATGCAAAAAGCTAATGGTTCACAGGGGTATTTTAATGGAAACCATTCATTTCTGTGATGTTTTCTTTTATTTTTATCAGCAGGGTATGTTACATTTATAATTTACAACGGCGTTTTAGTGCCACGTTAAAAATGAAAGAAAATCCAAGATTTCGAGAATAAAGTCGAAATGTTCTGAGAATAAACTCTAAATGTTACGAGAATAAACTCTAAATGCTACGAGAAAAAACTCTCAATGTTATGAGAAATAAAGTCGAAATGTTACGAGAAAAAACTCTCAATGTTATGAGAATAAAGTCGAAATGTTACGAGAATAAAGTTGAAATGTTCCGAGAATAAAGTTGAAACGTTTCGAGAATAAATTCAAAATGTATCGAGAATAAATTCGAAATGTTTCGAGAATAAAGTTTATTCTTTTTTCTTGAAATCTTGGATTTTTTTATTTTTAACGTGGCACCAAAACGCTGTCGTAATAATCTGATCAATCTGTCATATACATGTTTTTTTAATGCTTAATATAGGCAGCATATATAAACTATATCTAACATAGTTTACATATTATAGTATCTACCAATGTACAGTATGGGGGGGGCGCCAGTTCTCTAAATGGGTTTACAAGGGGGGCGACCATGAAAAGGTTGAGAACCCCTGTTCTATGGCATCTTAAAGCCCTTTACTTGTAAATCGCCATGTCAAGTACAATCTTTAAATCTTATTCTTATCAATTTGTACTCTTAACCATACACACGATCTGCTTTTTCACCCCAGTGATGGTTGAGTTCGGAGGCAGATCCTCATGTTTGCTTACATTTTTGTACAATTCATCGAAATTCATACAAAATTAACCTCGGATAGTTATGCAAAAATGATGTTTGTTTTCTTAATCTTCTATTTAGTCTTGCTTTTAGTCCACTTAAACCAAGACATGCTATCTGAAAACAAATCTTAATGCGTAATGCAATTGTGCATCACTTTTTAAGAGTGCTCAGTATTTTGCTGAAAAATGACCAAACAATGATTAAGAAAATAATGTTTTGCAGTGTAAGTGTTTTAAGAGTTATGTCACTTATATTTTTGTGTTGTTTTGAAACACTCATCTTGTGCCTCTTTTGAGTGATTTTTCTGTTTCATCCTGTGTCTTAATGTTTGTTCAGGCAATTTCCTCACATGGTTTCCTTCAGTTTAAAAGCAACAGTCTCGATGTGTTACAGAGACGTATTGCGGAGCTAAAGGTCTGTCCATTTGTCCGATGTCTGTCACGTGTCCCATCCCACCTGTCTTGCTTCACTCACCCTCGCCAAAACCAATGTGAACTAAATGCATGCATTCATTTACTCGTTCATGTCACATCCATTAGATGATCAAACTCGATGATCATTAGATTATCAAATGTACAGTAATATTAGGTTTAGATTGGGTGATTTAAAATAAAATGACAGTGTGTATATACACTGCAAAGTTTGAAGAGTGAATACAACAACAACTCTGTCTGTCAAGCACGATTTTGAGCATTTTAGGAAGTGACTACTGCTCATAGTGTACACGTTTATGCACCATTGGATTTGGGTTATTTGAGATATAGGACATGGGTGACCTGTCCCATCGATCTCTTGCATACCGCTTGTCTTTGTGGCCTGGTTTGTTCTGCCTGAGCGCATCTCTGCATTTTGTCAGCTTTTCCCAGGGTGTGCTCTTGCCATGCAGAAAAACTGTGTGCTCTAGCAAACGGTCGGCTTTGAAAATTTGTGAATGGTTGCAGACACTCATTCAACTAAGCACAGCTCTACTGCAGCCACGCTTCGCTAGATCAGAGTTAAGCAGCTTTGCCTCTGGATAAAAAAAATATCACCCCATCTCTCCGTTGGGTACAATCATGTTGTCCCCTTCAGAGATTTCTACTTTATGCTACTTCAAATTTTGAGAGTTTCTTTTGGTGTTTGTGTAACTGTTGACATCATATACACTTCAGTGTTGTTGCATTTACGCATGGTGCGGATGTTTTTATCTGAAGTGACTTATTGTGCGTTTTTAAGCTGTACATTAACATTTACATTTAACCGAACATGTATTTTTTTATTGCAATTTGGCCATTTATTTAGCCCAATTTATCACTCTACATGCCGACATGTTTACTGCTTTAGTCAAGCTCGTGCGCCTCTAACTAAACGCAAGTAGGTCTAATGGGTCTTTAGACTGACTTAACATGTAAATCACTCGCGCTTAACGCTTCATTCGCGTTTGGTCTGAACACACTGTAACGTTACATTGGCTGCGTCAAAGTTCGGTAAAAATTATTCGGCCATTTCACAAATTTTCGGTGGCCGAACATTCGGTGCCTCTCTACATTCAACCAGAACGTTTGGGAATCGAAACCAAGACCTAACACAATTCCATTTGAGCTAGAGGTACATCATCATATATGGTCCTTGTAAAAGGTGTAAAGCAAAGTTAGGTTTTAAAGGGTTAAATTTCATTTCAGGATGTTTCGTGATTTAGATGCTATATGTATGTAGTGTAGTCGCTGTAGCTGTTTTAACCGTCCACTGTCATTGTCATTATGATGTGAATTAATCAACCTCACCAATGAAATTAATAAACTACAGGTAATTACTGCTAATATAGACCATAACTGTAACACCATCAATAACAATCAACTATGGGGCATCAAAGTTAGCCTCATAACAGAGACACCATAAAGGGAAGTGTGTAATTGATATCATTGTGTAGTTTTTGTGATTGGTCAGATAAACAGATTGTAATGATTAAAAAGCAAGCAGAAATTACACACTTCACCTTGAATAAGTAACTAAAATGCTAACAATAATTCTTAACACTTCTTTTACAGGTAATAAATCAATGTATTTAAGCTGTATTAGTTTAGTACACTGTAAGGTAAGTAATAGGTACTGTACACTGTCAGCCTGAATGTTCTTTGTACTAAAAAAAGTAATCAAACAATGACTAAAATATTGAGTATGAAAAAAATCTTAATAAAAATTCATGTGCAATGAAACAAATCAGCAGTTCCTTATATAATGAGAATAACCACTTTGGAAGGATGTACACACTGCTGGTCCAACTGCTGGTCCAGAAGATCTTCCTGTTTTAGTTTTCACCACCACAAAAATGTTTAAACGTAACGCACCCTACACAACATGTTTAACTGAAACTAAATATAAGCATTTATATAGTTGTTTATATGAGGGGATAGATGCTTTTAACTCATTTTAGCATTCTTACTGTTGTTTTCAGAAAATAACTTGCAGTTCAGGTGATTTGTGTTTGAATTGGTAGACATGGACCCTCAATACGTCCTATTTCTTTCCACAACACTTAAGCAATATCAACTCTTGAATTCCTCTAAACTTAAAATACTTCATATCTTTAAGTTCATAGTTTACTCAGTCAACTAAGTACAGTCAACTTTCTAGGGTTTCAGTGTATAAATCATGTCCCTGTTGTTTATTTTGGTATGTATGTTAACCGTTTCTATGGACCAAACTCAGTTTGTTGATGTACACATTGTTTAAACCATCTGTATGTGTATTCTCCTCAGGCCCGCGAAGAGCGCACTGATACTGGCACCCTGCTCATACCAAATATTAGATCCTCTGATGCAGGCACATATCTCTGTGTTGGAACCAACACTGTTGGGTCCTCAGAGGCTTACATTGAGGTCTTTGTCAAAAGAGGTGAGTCGTTATCCCCGGAGAACATCAAAAGCAATAAACAGTAGAAGAAAAATCCTGAAGTTTATTTTATAGGCTTGTGTATGTTCACAGGATTCTTTGGATTATCGTTGTAGAAAAGCTCATTAAAAGGAAGGAAGGAGACGGGAACCGGCAAAAATTTAAACATTTAATCAAACATAATCAAAGTAAAAAGACAGCCGGCCGCCCCTCACGGTCGACGGCCGGCGAATTAAACATAAATACAAATACAAATATGTTCGGGCCCGGTCCTCTCTCATCGACGGTCCGTCGCTCGTTCTCTTATATGCCCCCGATCTCCTACGTGATACGAGACCGGTGCGCGAACAACTGGCGCTCATTAACAATTACTCATCGGTCTCGAACCACGGTCTCGTCCCGCCTACTCCACTACAATCGTATATTATAAGAAATCTTGACTAGAGTACATTTATAACCTTTCTAAAATTTCATCCTGTTTTTTCTCTCACCATGAACAGGTGAAATCATTCCGTCTGGAGTCACCATCCAGCCCTCCATTGCCTCCGTAGCCGAGGGAGAAACTCTAGATCTCAACTGCATTGTCCCTGGAACATCTCTAGCCACTGTAAAATGGAGTCAGGCAGGTGGATTGCTGTCATCCAATCATCAGGTATTATCTCGGTCTACATTATTATGAAGCCCATTTGATTTACGATGAGCCTCTTATGTGAACCATATGTTTTTGCGTGTGTGTTTGACTGAAGGTGCTCGGGACTCGGTTGCGTATTCTGCAAGCCTCTTCAGATGATTCTGGAGAATATATCTGTCATGTAGAGAACGGCCCGTCATCTTATCATGCATCTGTATCTGTGTCTGTAACGTCCAGCGCCTCACGTAAGTTTTGTTAAACTATTTAAAAGAGTCAAAATGGTAGTTTAATTAAGTGCAGATCACTAAGCAAACAAAGTGTTGCCTGTAGGCCGATGTCGTTTCTTAATGTTGTATATGATAGCATGATTTCATATATTGAAAGTTGTTTCATTCCGTTATACTGTATAAGACGACTTTGCATCCAGGTTTAAGGTCATTGCACATTGAGTCCGAAATATGCGTCCGAAATTTCCGCACGTTCAAAAATAAATACGACCTCTTGTTGTATCACATTTACACACCGCCTCCGATATTTTCCTCCGTCATGAAACAATTCAGACTGTGTTCGATTTTCTGCATTTTTTGCATCCTTAAGCAGGCATTTTGAGAGGCGTTTTGACAATTCCGAGAACCGTGTAAATTGAGTGCCAAATACGAAAAAACACGTGCGACAATTTCTTACCGTATGTGCAATGACCTTTACTGATAAAACTGAAGTCAACCAATCGGAGTTTTCAGTATTTATGTGTTGTATAGTATCAGTCACAGAGTCTAGTTTGCTCATTGTGTGATTTTGGACTAGGTCTTCAAAGCCCCATTATCTCTATCGAGCCACACACTGCCGCAGTAAAGCAGGGCGACTCAGCCAGCTTCAGATGCAGGGTACACAGCGGGGCACCACCAGTGCGTCTGGAGTGGAAACCCACCAACAACCAGGCTCTGCCAGGTACAGCCCATTACACATCTGACTGTTACTTTTAGGCGTCTATATGGAATGTGATTCATTTGTGTGATGCCCTATATATTATTATTTTTCTTCTGCTTTACCCTTTTTGTGTTGTAGATAATGTGAAGACAAGCCCTGATAATTCAGTGATAACTTTTTCAAATGCACAAGCAAAGAACCAGGGCACCTATCGCTGCGTGGCCAGTAACCTGTTTGGAATTACTCACAGCATCGTGTCGCTCATCGTGAAAGGTAACGAAAGATATTTGGAAGACTTAGCGGAACTGTTTTTGTTCTCTTGAACGAAAAAGAGGATATTTTTAAGGTTTTAGGAAAGCAAACAGTTCTGGGGCACCTTTGGCTACCATGGTGGTCAGTTGATAACATTCTTCCAAATATCTTTATACAAATTTATAATTTATACAGATTTGGAACAACTTGGGGATTTGTGGCCAAAAAAAGTGACATCTCAGAGATATGATGTTTGTTCTTAGAAAAACATAATTTGTTTGGAAATGCCACTTGGCGTGAAATTTTATTTATGCTTTGAAATTGAACTTACAGTGAGTGTCCAAACACTTGACTGTAAAAAACAGACGATAATGTTTCTTTTTATGTGTTTATTGTTTTTCGTAGAATCTCCCAAAGCTGTAGTGACACCTACAGGGCCAGTGCGAGTAAGAGTCGGCGATCCCATCAACCTTGAGTGCCAGGCCGCTGGAGAACCTAGACCTTCTGTCAGATGGCACAGACTGGACAATAATCGCAGAACAATCTTGAGCAGCCCTGTGCCTGCTGATTCCAACGCTGTTATGCAGGTTATAAACACCTCATAAATTTGAGCTTCTACATGACCTACTATATACAGTACTCTATAGTGTCATCAACTATTAGTTGCATTTTAAGCCTTGCACCTTCTATCTATTCAACAAGGGGTCCATCTCTTGGAAAAGTTCACATTACGGTACAAATGTAAACTGTATGTACTTCAAACGGACTGTGTATTTTTAGATTTTAGTTGCACGCCCAGAAGACACTGGCACGTATGTGTGCACAGCACAGAACAACCAGGGCACAACAGAGACTCGAATAGAAGTGCTTGTAGAAGGAGGAGGTCAGATACCCACCGTTCCCCGAGCCAGTGTGCGTGAGCCTATGATCGTTGTGGTGGAGGGATCGACCGCTGTTCTTCACTGTGATGCTAACGGTAAGGGCTTATGAGATGTTATGACCGATGATGCTTGATAGATATGACAAGAGCCAATATTAGTGTATCTGATACAACAATAATGCATCTCTTACCTGAAGGATTCCCTAAGCCCACCATCACATGGTCCAAAGAACGGTCTTCTCTGCCTTGGAGACACAAGATAGTTGACAACAGCCTCGTCTTAACTAATGTGGGCCGCCAGGATTCCGGTCAATATGTCTGCAATGCCAGTAATCACATGGGCATCAGTGAAGTCACCGTCATGCTGGAAGTAGACAGTAAGCTTTTTTTCAATTTTTATTTAATCTTTTTTTCCGTGCAATGACATTCAATTGTGTGACAATAGTATAGACTTGGACTATAGTGTAGAACAGGGGTTCTCAACCTTTTTGACTCCAAGACCCCCCCCCCCATTGTATTCAACAATATTCAGAAGACCCCTCACAAAAACTCAAAAATAAAATGTTTTAGAGCTTGAGATTAACTGGAAAAACATTTATTCATCAGAAAAATGGCAAGAAATAAAAAAAGTTTCTGTTATTTATTTCAATGCTTATTTTTGTCTAATTAAAAAATATAAGTCATCTTGAGGTCCCCTTGAAAGTCATCTGGGCCCCCCTTTTGGGCCACGGCCCCCCTGTTGAGAACCACTGGTGTAGAAGTCACTCTGTATGATGCTTAATGCTGCTTTTACACTTTTTGGAGCATCCCCATCAACTATTATTGTATCTTCAAAACCTCTTCTTTTGCGTTCCTTAGTATCCGATATCAATTTAAAAACACATTTTCATTTTTGTGTGAACTGTTCCTTTAAGCATATTTTCTGCTTTTGTGAAGATCTCTAACATCAGCCGACCGTAATTATCCGATATCCTCTAACTGACATTTCTCCGGTCCGAGCAGCTCCACCCTATGCCACTTCCTTGCCCGACGACGTGTCCGTGCCGAGTGGGTGAAGTTATCCGACTGCAGTGCATGGCCCACGGCACCCCACCCCTGCGCTTTGACTGGAGTAAGGTCAATGGCAGCTTGCCTTCTACCGCACAGGTTCAAGGCGGAGACCTCCAGATAAACCTGGCCACAGAAAACGATGCCGGGACGTACAAATGTGTCTCTAGCAACACTGTCGGCAGGAGTGAGGCATTTGCCAAAGTCTCCGTCCGATGTGAGTATTGTGTGTCTCTGTGATTGTGTCAGTCTCACAAATGAAGTCATTTAGCTTGACCTTTGACCCTTGTTCACAGCACCCCTATCGGTGAAGGTTTCCCCTCAGGTGGAAGTGAAGGCTCCGGGGATGGCTGTGGAGTTCACATGTGCTGCTAAAGGAGGCCATCAGGGTTGAGATTGAGTGGCTGAGGGAGGGCGGAGTTCTCCCACCAAATCATCACATTTATAATGGAGTCCTGAGGTGAGAGACATCATCTGAAGTTGGTGTTAAATGCCCCTCCCCCTGATAAATATTAACTTGAATTCTACTTTAAACAGGTCTTAATTATATAAAATGAACTTATACAATAACTTTCTATATATATATATATATATATATAAATGGTAAATGGTGCCCCTGGTGGAATTAAATAACAAATTGTGTAAGAAAAAAGAACAGAACTTCAATTTATTTGATGTGATTTTATCTGATTGTCTTTTCATTCTTCATGATCTTTATTCAAACATGAGCAGAATCGAGAACCTCGAGCAAAGCAATGAGGGAATATACACGTGCAGAGCCAGCAGTCTGTTTGGACAGGCTCAGGACAGTGCCAAACTCAGCATTCAAGGTCCATGAACACATCCAGGATCCTATTTGATTACCGAATCTTTGGTTATTAACCTGTAAAATAAGATCTTGCGCTCTCTCTCTCTTCACAGCTCTCCCAAAAGTGATGATCAATGTGCGCACATCGGTGCAGACGGTGATGGTGGGGAACTCGGTGGAGTTTGAATGCCATGCTGTCGGTGACCCCGAGCCCTCAGTTAGGTGGAGTAAGGTGGGCGGCTCTCTTCCCGATCATGTGGTGGTGAAGGGGCACATTCTGAGGATTGAGCAAGTGACGGAGGCAGATGCAGGACAGTACCGATGTACAGCAACCAATAATGTGGGATCGGTGCAATCCCAGGTGGCCCTAAATATCCAATGTGAGGACAGAGTTTAGTACTATAACCAAATTGATTGTATTTTTTTTGGAGTTTGGTATTCTGGAGTTCTGTATGAAAACTCTGATTCATCATAAAGAGGAGATCTGTGTATTTTGTAGCCCTGCCCCAGATTGCTGCCCAGCCCGAGACAAAAGAAGTGACCGTTGGCTCTGATGCCATCTTTCCCTGTATAGCATCCGGATATCCCGTTCCAACCATCACATGGTCAAAGGTAACTCGATATTTTGGAAAATGCTGTTGAGGCTAAAAAGGCTAAACCATACTTAAACATTCTTCACAACATAACAAAATAAGAAAAATATAGAGATAGATATAGTTTTGTTAATGCACATTTTGATTCAAGGCTGTTTTCCCTTTACCTGTAGAGAAAGAAAAGTAACAGTTTAGGTCTCTTTAATATCTCAACTGTGTTTCCTAAACATAAATGGGATTGAAAGAAAATTTGATGCCAATGGAAACTTATTCAGATATAACTCCTAAAAGGAGTAAAAGAAATCTCACAATTCTCTCCATTAGTTTCAGTAGAGATCTGCATCAAAGAAGGTTTTAATATGAACTAAAAACCAAATTCATAAAATGTGACCCTGGATCACAAAACCACTCTTATGTAGCACGGGAACATTTTTAGTAAAAGACAAAAATACATTATATTGGATTAAAATTATCGATTTTTCTTTTATACAAAAAATCATTAGGAAATAAACTAAGGATCATGTTCCATGAAGATATCTTCAAATGTCCTACTTTAAATATATAAAAACTTTATTTTTGTGAGTTGATAGCCTGCCACAGTGCCCCTGCTTTACAATTTCATTGGTAATTTTCTCACTATTTAGATTTTTTTGCACTCTCAGATTCCTGAGTTTAAACCGTTGTATCAGATATTGTCCTATTCTAACAACCCATACATCAATAAAATCTTATTTATTCAGATTTCAGATTATGTAAAAATCTCAATTTTGAAAAATTGACCCATTAGACTGGTTTTGTTGTCCAGGGTCACATATCCGCCTAGATTTTACCTATACAATTATTTGACAGCTTTGTACTTTACACGTATTTTAAAAATAGTCTAATTTTAGTCGAAAAATTTGAAACTTAATTGATACATAAAACACAACCGAGGACCTCATCAAATCTCCTGAGCTTTTAAAACACAACATCTAAGCAAAAAAACTTCCTTTGGCCATACAGACTTTATTCTATATATTATACATTACATAAATCTCTTTCAGGAAGAGAACGAGTTGCCGCCCAAGTGCCGACAGGATGGACATGTACTGACAGTTCCTGCGGTCACACACTCAGACTCTGGGACGTACGTGTGCACAGCCGCCAATAAGCAAGGCAAAGTGGAGGCCTTCACCAGACTCAATGTTCATGGTGAGTTTTCAAAGACATGTTACGCAATATTACGTCTTTCATCCGTCAGTTGTATCTGTAATCACATAGTTTCTATGTCTCATAGTTGCGGGACTGCTTGTCTGTAATTGTGCCTCGGTGATGGCAGCTTCATTTTTATACGTGTCTTTGTATAATGGCTTTGGGTTTTAAAAACATATTCTATATATTACAGTTCTGCTTAAATGAACTGCTGTAGCTGCACTCCTGGTTACTGTAAGTCATACTGGAGTCATCCTAAAAAAGTTTGAGTTCAAGTGTTGGTCAATAGGGCACACTGCTTTTCTTAATCCTTATTTATTATTCCATCTTCTACTGTAGCACAACTCAACTTTATTTATAAAGCGCTTTTTACAATTTTTGTTGTTAAAAAAGCAGCTTTACATGAGAAATATTGACTATAAGCAAATCAATTAAAGTTATATAACTGTAAAAACAAGAAAAAAGGTAAAAACACAGAATTCAGATATACCCACGTTCAAACTAATAACTGTGTAACTGTGTTTTTGTGGTTTTACAGAGAGAGTGATGCCCTATTTTACCCAGGAGCCTCTTTCTTACCTCACACTGCCCACCATCAAAAACTCCTACAATGCATTTGGCATTAAAATAACCTTCAGGCCGGACAATGTTGACGGTAGGATACACTTCACATGCACATCATTCAAAGGTTGTGGTGTTTCTGTTAAAGAAGAAGTTCAACCAATATGACACGTGAAATTCCAAACCTGTCTGACTTTAATTCTTGCATTGCAACACATGAGGAGGATTTTCGAGCCAACTTTCCCCCCCAAAACAATTCAAGTGGAGTGCGACCTAAGTCATTTATGGTCACTCTTCGTTTTTGGTTATATTGGAAAAATAGAGCAGCTTGGATATTAAGCAGGATAACATCATTTAGAAGCCTATTTTGTGGTACGTGCAAATAAATCATGCATGTTTGGAATGATAAGGATGAGTAAAAGACTCCTTTGGTGGTTCCTGTTCCTTTAAATATAATGACCACTATCACATCTGTGTTTAAGACCACTTCTTAAAATCAATTTTGTGATCTACGTTTAGATTCATTGAAATGGTTGTTTCCTGTGTGTAAACTATTCTCTCCTTTTTTTCTTCACCCTTGTTCATCTCTCTTTGGTATGAAGGGCTCATTTTATATGCCGGTGAGTCTGGTTGCTTGACTGAGAATGTGGGTGCACATGTTTCAGGATTTAATTATCTTGTGGTTTGAGGCGCCCACTCTTCATCACAAAACCTGTTACCCGTTCAGAAAGTGGCACTTATGAACATATGCAGGCATGACAGTATCATGTTCTTTAAGGCTTTTCTGCTTGCCGTTGGGTTCGTAGCATGATATGTGAATATTATCATGAACCCACTGATGCGTTTTTACATTGTGCTGCTCTATAAACTGGTTTCCAGTATGTGTTTGTCAGTATACATCTTAAGATTTGTAATACTTATTTCTAGAACTATATTCTGCAGAGAAAGTCAAATTATATTTGATCTTTTTGCCAAATGATATTCATACACAGGCAGAGCTGGGAGGTAATGGATTACATGTTATCTGGATTAAGTAATCAGATTCCAAAAATCAACTACTTGTAATGAGAGTAAACTACAATTTACATTACTGGTAATCAGATTACAGTTACATTTTATGGATCACATGATTACATATTATTCACAGAAGGGCAGTAAGTCGGTTATAGTTCAGTGATTTTCCCTACATTTTTGTATTTTTATAATAAACTTACCTATCGCATATATATGTTTGTGATTCCTCAAGCTTTCTCCGGCAGAGAGGTTTGGAATCGGAGATGCTAAATGGAGCGGCACTTTAGCATTCGATGGCTGGATGTATAGACATTAGTGATGTGACCAGACACTTATCCCAAGAGATGAGACGAGACACAAGATTGGGTTCACGAGAATAAGATAATATTTTTACACTTTTTTAAAGTAATCCTCAATGATGAAATATAGGAAAAAATAATCGTTTATTCAACCGAATATCGAAAAATGCAAAATAGGGGCATTTTGAGAATTTGCTTAAATGGATGTAATTTTACGTCTATTTTTATGAATTATCATATGATTTGAAAGTGGCAGGTTATCTTCAATACTAATTTCAAACTCCATCATGCTGATCTCACAAGACCTTGACAAAAAATCTTGTCACATTTGAATCTTGCGAGATATTGTGGCACAAGATCTTCTCACACCCCTAATAGATACCCTTTAATTTTTAAGGAACTCATGGGAAAACTATTCAGTGTTACTAGTAAACACTAACAACAAGTTATATGAGTGTTAGTATTTTTCCCGTACTGTACTTTAAAAAGATGTTGAGGCTCTAGTTGGTGATAGACAATTAAATATTTTTCCCTCTACGTATCAGTCAAAATAGTGCAAAATAATCCTGTTTTAATATATCTAACATCAAATAAGATTTAAATCAAAAGTAATCTAAATGTAATCCAAAAATGTGTAATGTAAGATATTACGTTACTAAGTACAAAGTCATGTAATCCTTAATCAGTAACTGATTACAATTCGTAAGTAATCTACCCAGCTCTTAACATAGGTCATGGTATGTATTTAATCTTTTGCTAAATGAATCAGACGCAAATAAGACTTTTAAATCAACTTTCAGCTAGCTTGTACTCATTTTGAATGACGGTTTGTGACTAATAACCCAGAAGCATGCTCTATACCAGTGGTTCTTAACTGGTTTTGCTTCGGAACCAATTTTTCAAGATGTATTAGGAGTCGAACCCCACCCGCATTGCTCTACCAGCTGACCCACAAATCACTAGGGCTGTGACCCACCAATTGAGAACCACTGGTTTGTTATGCCCCAACATTTCATACTAAATATGCCCATGTGATGGAGGCGGAGCAGAGTCATGGCATGTGTCCACGCATGTGGCTTGTGTTGGCATCGATATGGCAATATGAGATGCTAAATGTGGTCGTACATGCCAGCAGCTTTATTCCCAGCATGCTCGGGCTTACAAAAACAGAAAAGCTGTGGCTTTATTGTTGTGTGCATGAGGAAGCTCTGTGGTTAAAACCTTTTCATTTTTATGTGCAGGTATGATCATATATAATGGACAGAAGAGAACTTATGGTGCAGATTTTATATCTTTTGGGCTGGTGGGTGGCCGTCCTGAATTCAGGTGTGTTTTAATATTTATTGACTATAAATCTCAAGAATAACAGACTGTTAGCATGGTGCTAAAGTTAGGAATACTGATGAAAACCTTTCTCCCCTTTTTCTTTACATTGCATAGGTTTGATGTCGGTTCAGGGATGGCTACCATTCGATACCCCACTGGTATTAAACTGGGTGAGTTCCACACAGTTGAAATCTATAGGAACCTGACACACGGCTCTCTTGTTGTGGATGGAGAAGCTCCTGTTAATGGAACCTCACAGGTACATTTCATCCAGTGCTGTTTTGTTACCATCTCATATTACTGATTGTAAGACAAAATGTCGATAAAAACATGTAAAACACATGCTGTGTCCATGCAGGGAAAATTCAAGGGCTTGGATCTGAATGAGGAGTTGTTTGTGGGTGGTTATCCAAATTACACTATGCTCGCCAAAACCGCAGGCATTAAGACGGGATTTGTCGGTAAGAATCATCTTATATTTTTATTCCATGTGTATTTTGTGCAGTAAGGTAAGGATCAGGTTCAACTTTTTTGTCATTACTAATGTTTGGTTTTGTTGACTCAAGGTTGTATCAAGCAGCTAACGATTCAAGGCGATGAAGTCATTTTCAAGGATCTTGACAAAAGTTCTACTGGAGTTTCAAACTGTCCCACATGCAAGGACAGTCCCTGTCAGGTTAGCCCCTTACCACCAAAATTATTCCTCAAATTAAAACAATCCAGACGGAGTGTACTTGACCTTTTTCTGTAGTTTGTAAATAGAAACATGGCTGAAAGTGTGTTTTATGTATTACAAATGAATGCTTTTTAAATGTATATTTCCTACAATGCAATTTTATTTATTTTTAATATATGAATGAAGTGTCAAAAGATTGTTGATTTTGGTCTTAGCGTGGTGGCGTTTGTGAAGATTCAGTAGCCAGTCTCTACAAATGCAGATGTCAGAGAGGATACACAGGCAGCAACTGTCAGCATCACTCCTCCATGCACTGCCACACAGGTTAGTATCCGTACTTAAACTTTATTCCATTGATCGACTTCACACTTGATATTCATAATTCTTCCCTTAAACACAACAGAGGCGTGTGGAGCAGATGCCACCTGCATTAACCGGCCCAATGGTTCGGGCTACGACTGCCGCTGTCACCTGGGCAAATCTGGAGACAAATGCATGGCTGGTAAAGCTCAATTAATGATAATCAACTGAGAAGTCCTCTTCAAGGTCTGTTTGTGCACTTATTGTCGTATTTATCACTATCCCAGGTACTCTGGTAACGACACCATTGTTTGATGGAGAAGACTCTTATATTGCCTATCCTCCTCTCACTAATATTCACAATGACCTCCGCATTGAGATGGTGTTCAAGCCTATGGATCCAGATGGTTTGATGTTCTTCTCTGGTGGCAAGAAGGTGAAAGTGGAGGACTTTGTGGCGGTGTCCATGGTGAATGGACATGTTGAGTTCCGTTATGAGCTTGGAACAGGTGAGAGGTGATCAGATAAATCGTGATACAGAAAGTGTTAAGTTGATGTTATCTCTTGGTTGACACAATTTTAACGAATGGTACATTTTAAGACATCTAATAGTTCTCGACAAACAAAACAAGGGATTTTTGCTGCAAATACTTTAAGAAATCTAATGGAACACCAGACTGACCGTGTCGTATATCGTCCCAGGATCTCCTACTGTAGCTGTGCAGGCTGAACACCTGGTTCCTCTCCATGTTTTCAGGTCAGGGTATTTTGCGCAGTCAAGAGCCCTTGTCTCTGGGTGAATGGCATCGTGTGGTTGCGGAGCGGCTCGATAAGGACGGATCCTTAAAGGTTGACAATGCCCGGGAGATCACACGATCCTCTCCTGGACAAGCCAAAGGTCTTAACATCCACACACCAATGTATCTGGGAGGAGTGCCCAGCATGGACATCTTGCCTAAACCTGCAAATGTTAGCATGCTGTTTGATGGATGCATAGGCGAGGTTAGTCTTTCAAGACAATCCGATGAAATTATTTTGATGTAGTTGACGTAAAGTGTACTTTTTCAACCTGAGGTCAATTCGAGATCAGCTTATCCCACTCACCATGTTTGCTTCATAGGTCTTCATAAATGGAAAGAAGATGGATCTTTCATACAGCTTTATTGAGAGCAGAGCCATCAGTCAGTGTAAAGTTGACAGCCCGTGTGACCACAGGCCTTGTATGCATGGAGGCACTTGTATGGCCAGTTTTGAGTACGAGTACCAGTGTCTCTGTCCAGAGGGATATGAGGGTGAGTCATTATTTAAGGTTTATGATCAGCATGCAATAACTACATTCCAGAGAGCATGTTTTTTCAGACTAAATGAATAAGTAGATCTCAGCCCTTTTAACTTCAGGGCACTCACGACAATATATGAAGACATTTTTAGATTTTCTATTTTATGGAACACATGGTGAACAGTATCTGACAGTGACATTCTCAGTCATCAGGATGTGTTCCCCCTATTATGATGAACTGATTTTGAGACTAAATTATGAAAATTCCAACCAAAATATGCTCAGTGACCCAGTGCTTAGCATTGTCCGCTTGTGCTTGACATGACAGTGGTTGGAGTTCTGCGTATAATTCGAATACGTTTTTTCTTTTATTTAACATAAGGTAACCTTATCTGACAGTAACATTATTAGTTTTCAGGATATGTTGCCCACGCTATGATGGAATGCAGGCGAAAAATCACAGAACCTTCTTGTTGGGGGGTAAATGGTCAACAGTGTAAACTTGAGACACATGGGAATTCTGTGTCTTGGGGAACACAATAGTAACATTATCTGACAGTGAGTTTCTAAGCAATCAGGATGCGTTCCCCCTGCTATAATAGACACATTTTGGCAAGTAGCATTTAAATATAAATATGCTGATTGATTTAAGGACAGTGCCATGTTAAGCACTATCTGCTTGTGGTTACAAGGTCTTTAGTTTGATTCCTGACGTTTTTTTTTCGCTTTATAAACACAGGGGGAACCTTTTTTGACAATACTGACAATTGTCAGTTCCCTCTTTTATGAAGGACGAATTTAGAGATTATAAACGTTTATAGACGTGACCTAAATTTTGATTACTGGAACCATTAGAAGCTTCCGAAGAAGCAGATTTTATATATTTCTCATTGTTTTTCAGGTGAGAGATGTGAAATAGTAAGGGATGCCTGTCAGGTCTCGTATCACTGTCAGAACGGTGGCAGCTGTGTTAGTCAACACTGCGTGTGTCCTGCTGGCTACACGGGCCGACACTGTGAAAAAGGTTGGTGGACAAGAGCTAGATGTTTTTGTTATTTCTCTTGATGTTTTAGCCTTTTCACACCGCATGCAAAAGCAGGTGTCAGGAGTCAGCCATTGAGATTTTTTACAAATCTGACTGTCTAGAATTTGCAAGCTTGCATTAACAAAGAAATGGTCAATAATCTACACAAAACAGAATCTAAATTCACTGCTTAAACCTTCTGGATTTGGTCAGATTTAATAATCAGATAGTCTTGTATTAAAGTACTTGCATTTACACTTAAAGATTAAAGGTACTTTTATACGGTTGACAAGTTGGCTCCAGTATTTTCATTCCCAGCGACCGTATGATGCTTATGTGTGGGGTGTGAACCTTTTTGTATAACACTTTTTACTTGAGTAGAACATTTTTTTTTATTTTCCTCAATGCCATTGTATGTAATTATTAGCTACTTTTATCCAAAATGACATCATCATTTATGACATTCAGATAAGCTCTACCATATAAAGCGTATTCTTGAGACATACAGCTCTTTGTTTATTAGACACCATTTTCCCTATTTCCCTATTTTATAATCCTTGTCTCTCTCAGTGGTAATAAAGGCATTTCCTCATAGCTCTATTACATTAAAACTGAACCCAAGCTGTAAGTGATTCACCGTACAGCGCCAGAGGGGAAATTATTCTCCATAACTTGTCATGGCAACATCGGTCAAACTGCCTAACGTCATCCAGCAGAGGCATATCGGCCATGTGTGAATGTATCTCACCCCTGAACTCTCATGGCTATATCCCACAAACACAGGGCAGGAGTCCAGCTTCTCCGAGCAGCTATGGAATTTGGAGGGTAGTGGGGGAAATGGTACAGTATGACTACAGTCTGCCTGACACGCTCGTCACTAACCAGGGGAAAGTGTCCACCTCAGGGCCCTCAGCCTGTCTAACACCACCGATAAACAACAACAAACCGTTACAATGGAGAAATGAAGGAAAATGTGAAATGAAGCACTTTATTTTGGGAGTCTTGTGGCATGGCGATAAAAGAACAGCTTATTTAAAGGGACAGTTCACCCAAAAATGTAATGTTAATCTAATTTAATTATGTCATTGTTGACTCACCTGCGTTTCAAATCCGTATGACTTTATTTCTTTTGCATAACACAAAGAAGATATTTTGAAGAATGTTGGTTACCACACAGCGTCAGAACCCATTCACATCTGTTGTATGGACACAAAACCAATGCATCAATGGGGGCCTGTAACAACGTTCTTCAAAATATCTTCTTTTGTTTTCTTGGGAACAAAGAAAGTCAAACAGGTTTGAACTGACACGAGGGTGAGTAAATGATGACAGACATTTTCTTTTTGGGTGAACTATCAGTTTAATAGCACCATCAGAGGCAAAGTCAAGCAAATGTTTGAGTATTTTTATTCATGCATTGTATTTTCGTCTAGCAAAGTTACATGTGATTTTGAAACTTATTTTCAGAGAATATATTTCTGATTGGGTTTATTTGTTGTTTAGTGTATAAAAACATTTACAACAAAACGTTTCCCAGTGTGATGAGAAAATAAACTTCGTTCAAGATGTATTCTCTGAGGGCGAGATCTTTGCATCTTGTTTAGATTTTTTAATGTACTTATTTATCGTTTACAAAACAAAAAAGCATATTTTTTGCACCATTTGTGAATAAAGATTAAATGTAGAAATATCATTTAGGTAGGCTACTTGACATTGTCTCTAGAAGTGTTTGTAGGCTATATGGTACGTAAAACAGCGCCTTGTAAATGTCTTCCTGAAATAATGTGTTTCCTAAATCGATGTTCACTCTGTGTGTCCTCTGTGAAGTTTATAAATGTGAATTAAAGGGGATTCTAAATTAAAAAGGGGAATTCTATGTCTTAAATAACAGGTGATGGTTGTGACAGATACATAGAATTCCTCTTCAGCATCTCCTGAGGTGTTATGTCTGGCCGGTCACTCCACATCTCACTACAGTTTATCTTTGAAACTCATTTAAACTCTCTCTCTTTATTGCGCAAACAACAACAAACCCCTTTTCCACTTCCACTCTCGTCTCCAACGTAAGATGTCCTCATACCCTGAACAAACAGATGTTATTCGTTACTAACCAGTGAATGTTTGCACTTGAGGTGGCCGAAGAGGTGAGTTTGAGGCCGGAAACAATGAATAAAGAAAGCATGAGGTACTTATGGGTAAGCACAGAAATGCCTGAAGGTTCTGCAGTTATCACACGGATCAAAGTGAATGCTTTTTGTGGAATGTGTAATGTTGTTTCTTACTGTGAATGTCACTTCAACAGGAATGTTTCTTCAGTGTATATGCATTAATTTGCACTTATTGTAATAGACATCTCTTATATACTGAATGTAATTGTATATAAGTCTTATATGTAATCTTGTGAGAGGTTTAAAGCTTAAATATTTCAAAATTTGCCAGTAAACAAATAGTATTTTTACAAATGAGAGTTCAATTGTGTTCTTTGATTGTTGTGTCTTTGTCCTGTAGTTCGCTGGAACTCCACAGGGTGGTAATATAATACTCACAACAGTCACTTTGGTTCTCTTTTGCAGATTCTCCCATCGAACATTCTGCATATTTTCATGATAATGGGTATCTTGCCCTTCCCAAACCCATGTTTCCACGAAGGTGAGATCTTATATTAGAAAAAGTGCAAAAAAAATTAGTTTTCAATGTTTCTTTGGCTTGAACATAACTGGTTTTAATATTCATTTAAACCAACGGGTCTAATTCAAATTATTCCACAAAAGCATATTTATTTGTTAAATATTGGTCAACAGATAAAATGTTCAGAGATGCAGTTGCAATGAAAGTCTACGGAACTAGGCATTCCCTCCAGAATAAACATTAAAATACACATTATAATAATTCACATTATAATAATTCACATTGTAATAATTCACATTGTAATAATTCACAAGTATAGCACCTAAAAAAAAACGTGGTAACATAAGATTAGTGTACTAAATCTTTTCCTGTTTGGGGTGAGCTGTCCCTTAAAGATATCTTCTTTTTTGTTTAAGTGCCCAAAATTCTCCAGAAACCATTGAGTTCGAGATCAACTCCGTCTCTAGGGACGGCCTCATCCTGTGGCAGGGAGTGGTATGTTGCACATTTGCACATCTAACTGGATCTCATGACACACACACTCACATAACAATTGATAACTTATATGCCTCATGCAATATAATACAGTAATAATACAGTTTAATTTCCTGAAAATGAATGAAGTGCTTGGAACAGGTGTGGAATATGCTGTTATGACTACTCTGCATGTTGTTAATGGCTGCACTGCATGTTTGCCCGGCTAACTCACCTTCATCCTTCTCAGGAGACCGCAGGCGCTTTAAGCGTCCATAAGAATCATGCTAATAGAAAGGTATCCACCCTACACAAGTCAGACACACGTATGACTACATTAAAGTTTTTATGGATGGAGCATTGTATTAGATGAGCACGCTGTAATGCAATGCAACCTTTGAGCAAGTGTTTTAAGCTTTTAGCATTTTAATAACCAATTTATAATAAATCTTTGAAGGATCCCAGTGTATTTTATTTGTTATAAAAACTGGGGGATTCATTGGCTGCCATGTATTTTACTTTAGTTTAATACATAACATGCTCAGAGATCATCAAAGAATCAAGTTCTTGAGATTTCACTTTATCTTTTAGTATTTGCACGCGTCACCTGCTTTTCCATCTCAATTTAAGTTGATTATTAATTAAACTTTTGAATATCTTACACTTTGAAGGAAGATGACAGTGTTTTTATGAATGCACACAATACTGTAATAAAGTTTGAGGGTGGGCAGGATTTTTGGCTGATTGAATAACACAGGCTATTTTTAATTTAATTTAATTTGTACATTTTGTGACCCACATTTGGCCCGCAGTAACATTTGTGTTCCCTCCCAATGACGCATATGAGAGACTGACTTCATTTTTCCATTGAAAACACTTTCAGGAACTAGGAGACCAAGGAAAGGGCAAAGACTTTATAAGTCTTGGTTTACAAAACGGACATGTTGTGTTTAGGTGAGTGAGTATGCACTTCCACTACTGTGAATTTGTCTTCTAAAAAAATGGTTAGTCATACACGATTTTAGGATGATTTTTAGTCGTTTGGTTTAGGAAAATGTTGCCAGGTCATTCAACTGACGGTTTGAGCGTTTCAACATAAACAAACATCATGGGGCTAGACGTAACCTTTGCAAAGAATCAATAACTGTTGATGGGTTTTGATTTAATTTAATACAATTAATATACAATAAAATATGAATAGAAATTATATATAAAATAAATTATTTTCGGGTCAGGTGTGCGCGTTTGATGAAACCGTCTATAATTGCAGGTATGGGTACATTTGGTAATTGAAAATATTTTTAAAAAGTTAAAATGTAATGTGAAGATTTATTTTTACTCAAATACAAGCAAGGCCCTTACATAAAACCCTTAAATACTTTACATTTTTATTATGTTGACTGGTTTGAGATTTTTTATCATCACCTAATATGTTTTACTTTACTGGGTAACATATAGGAGAGTACCTTAGTTGACATTATTTAAACAGTTACATGAGCACATGGTATGTTTAGAAATACATTTTCATAAACACAACATAAACTTCTTTGAAAAGTTTGCAGCCATAATATATGTGTTACATTGTTGACTATTAATAAATTCACTCTTGACACAGGTTAGCTATTTTAATCAATATTTTGGAAAAGAATGAGGACATAGCTTCTAGTCTTTTATCTATTTGCTATTATGACATCACGAAATACCAATTATTTGAAATTATTAGAGATTTCTTTTAGTTTATTTGACACACAGAAAATAAGGTACATCACAGTAAAAAGTATTTTTGAAGATCACTCCCGAATTTCTTTGGTGAAGGTCATTTGATAAATTGATATTCAAGGCTGTTTTCATGCTTAAATAAAAAGTAGAATGAGAGAATTTACAAAACCAGCCTGCTGGAAACCAGATATTATGTGATATAAACCCTTGTGAGGTTGTCATTTTCTTGTAAAACAAGCGTTAATGCTTTACATTGATGATAATATGTAAAAAATATATCCCATGTGCATGAGAAACAACAACCCAGCCAAAACATAACATGGTCTTTTTCCACCTGAAGTTATCAGCTTGGCAGTGGAGAATCTCGAATTGAGTCCAGAGAGCCGGTCAATGATGGACGTTGGCACAAGATCACTGCTGTCAGGTAAGATCACCGAACTCCGCCATTCAACATTTAAAACAAAGTAGAGACGTCACCAACATGATGAAATCTTTATTTCTTTGTGCTATGTGATGTTGAAGCCTTGTATTTGGTTTGTATGATAAACAGAACAGGTAAAGATGGCTACATCCAGATTGATGGAGGATCTGAGCAGCATGGGGAATCACAAGGCAGTAGCATGATGGTCAACACTAAGGGCAATATATACCTGGGTGCGTATCATATGGTATTTTTTCCATTACTGATCAAACAACTACAGTCCAATTTGATCTGACATGAGTAATTTTTGTTCTTGGCCTCTAGGTGGCGCTCCAAACACGAAGTCACTTACTGGTGGGAAGTTCTCGTCAGGCATCACCGGCTGCGTGAGGAACCTCTCGCTGACAAACGCAGGACCGGGAGAACAGCCAGCGCGACCCATCGACCTTCAGGTCCACGCGGAGGAGGGCATTAACGTGGAGCGATGCTCAACATAGACGCACTAAACTAAAACACTATAGAAGAGACTGCAGGAAATAATCCCTCATCCACACACACACTGGGAAAGATCTCAGACGCTTACAGGACTGTTTTTTACTCACACTTAAAGAGACACACACTGATACTTGTTCTCGGTGCTTCAACGCAACCAAAAAGCTACAAGAAAGGATTCTTCGCTCTGTGCCGCATTAAACCAAAAATACAAGAAATAAATAGCGATATTATTAACACGTCTTCACGTTTTCAGTGTTCCATGCTCAATGAAGGACTGTTAACACAGATGCTCCAGTACGGTGTACAAACTTCGAACAGCAGCTTTTTAGCCACGAGTATGTCGAGAAAAACAAAACACGATGAGCCTTCTTCGATGGGTCAAATCCTATGGAATTAGCGATGTTTTTACAGCACTGAATTTTTATTTATGAGCATATTAATCTATATATATTATTTTTGTGGGGGGATGCAAACTAACAATAGCCTGCTCATCTGTTTCCTAGAGATTTTAGGCTCTAATATTGAGTGTCTGAGGCTTTAGCACCCCCATCTGTGTTAATACTTGAAGACTCTGCGGCCTTCTTTTTTTTTTTGGAGGCTAGTGGGGGCGAGCATGCTAAGATACTTGGGAAGGGGTCTCTATGAGGTCACAGCACAGAAGACATCAATACACATCTCAGGTGAAGTTATTTGGGAGATCACATCTAAATTTACATGAAGTATTTGAAAGTGCACAACTAACATGCTTAGCAATGTTGTGTCTGATAAATGTGTCTAGTAAACAAGTAAAACAATGATGGCGCTATTTTTAGACATGACTAACTACAAGAACATGATCACATTTTCCATATTCTTTTATTTTCTCTGGATTTATTGTTTGTTTTAAGTAACAAAAGTCACAACTTACACAACAATAAAGTTCAGTTTACCGATTACCAACCCTGAAATCAAAGTTTTGAGATTTGTGTAGTAAGTTTTGATATATGAGTGACATCTCGAAATATCGAAGAATGATGAAAAATAAGTTCTTACAATTTTCTTTATCCCAAATGTTACGTTACATAGTGTTACGTAATGTTGTTTGTACTGTCTTGTTTTTTTTTCTTGTGTAATTCTATACACATCCACACTGTCTGATCTACTTTGCATGAATTTCTATGAACTTTTTCCATGAGTCTTACTTGTGCCATTTTAAGATGGGAAGAAAATTTTGTGCTTCTATGTTTTGTTCCATAGTGTGTCTGCTGTGTGTGTTTGATGACTCGTGTACAATAATCAGATCCTCAGAAGGGTTATCAGAGAACTGCCTTCTCTACGGCTTCATGTTCAGATTTATTGGGTCAAGCAGGCGGTCCAGAATATCTAGCAGCTCGCATTACGAGTAAAGCTGAAGTGAAACTGAGAACAGACGGGAGACACAATGGAAGGTTTACATTTAAATGAAGGGTGGGAATCACACTCTTCCATTATTGTGGACTAATCAAAAGGCTCTTTTATTTGTGCTGTGACTTGAAGCTCATATGACCATGCTCGCCCACATAGGCCAGACCGGGGTCAAAGTTTGCTTTGGTTGCCATGTGTCCTTTTCACCTTGTTTGTTCATTTTCTTTCAAAAGAAACATTACTGCTTAAATTAAAGTTGCTTTTATTTTAGTTTATTTTTGATGCTGTCTTTTGTCACTGATTAGCAGCCTAAAATAGCTTTACAGCACACCACACAGCTTTTTTTTATTTTGTGTGTTATGTACACTTTACCTCCTTTTATCGTTTGTATTGATCAATTTTGTTCTTCAAGACTGCAAGAATATCCAGTTGTTCTTAAATTAGGATATATGTAAACCTCCCCAGATCTTACATGAATTTGTAAAGTTGCCGCTTGTCAGAATGGAAGCAAATCTTAAAAAGGGGCTTTTTTAACGTTGGTTCATCCCCTGATGGCTTTACTTTACTTGAATGACAGTAAAAGAAGTAAATCATAGATTTTCTTGATTTATTTATCTGTTGTTTTCATTGTTATAACTAGGTTAGGATGTGGCATGAGGACCTCATAAAATGTTTAATAGTTTTTTTTTATTACAATATTCCGTAATAACAGTTTATCACTTCATTCCATCTTTTACAGGTATAAAAACGGCCGTAAAAATAATTTACACCGTGAGGTCGAGCTTGACTGGAACCCGTTTATCTATGAATCAGAAATCATATTATTAATTTGAATTAATCCTTAATTAGATTATAATTTTTGCTGGCTTTTTAATTCCCGTAAATGATCTTTTACAGTTTCATGTTCACATAAATGACCTTCCTGCAGCGGCAAGGAGGTTTCCGTATAAACCAAACATAATTCGATAAAGCAGTATACTATTATTACGCAATATTGTTATTAAGGAATTTACGACGTTTCTATTATTTTGTATTATTTTTCAACCAAATGATAAGTGTTTATCACTAACATAGGCTGAGCGTAATGACACCGTGTGAGAGAGACAGACAGGGAGTGTGAATACATTTAGAAATTGTAGCCATTAACTGCAATAATCCAGTAAGATTTGTAATAATAATACATTTATTTTATATAGCATCACACCTGTTAAAACAACACAATGACAACAATTTGCAAAACAACACAACAGAAATATAGTAGAAATATATAGAACTGTATAGTCCATGTTCAAACCTCGTCTTAATATCATTGAATACAATCTGGCTTTACATGAAGAGACTTAAATATTTTCAACATCGGAGCTTGGAGGTAGTGCTAAAAGTTTTTTAGTAATTGCAAAATTTAGCCATATTAAAAAAGTCCTTAGACTATGTCAATAAAGATTATAAGTGTTACTTATTGCATCAAACATTGGATGTATTGTCTTTTGGTCTTTTTTGGGTCCTGGCCAAAAATACCATCTCATCACAGATTTGAATAATTTATAAACTTAAACTAAGATCTTGTGCTAGTGATAAGGAAGAAGGAACTTATTTGGGGATTTCTTGTAATCCCTTTATAATAAGAACAACATTGATTGATGTGCAGTTATGCCAGCATTTGCAAAAAAAGCTTTTTGAATTGCTCTACAATTAGTCTTCATTTAATGCAGCAACAAGAACAGTTATTCATCACAGAAGGTTCCTTATTTTGCAGATTATCTCTTAAAGCACTTAAATAAAAGTGTGATTTGTCTTTTTTAAGCGTTTGCCCAAACATCCTCCTCATTAACAGATTTTAATCACTTGTAAACTGGTTCAGTTGCTTTGGTGCGGATAAGGATGAAGGAACTTGATTTTGAATCTTATGTAGTCATTCCATTATAAATAAGATCTGCACTTATGTTTAGCAGCTCATCTTGCTCATTGATTTCATAGGTAAGTTAATAAATCAAAGCTTTTTGCCTGAATAAGCAAAAACCAGCTTCCCAAACAGGAAACATCTTTCAAGTGTAAGTGAAACAATTGCAATACAGAATTTACATACCTTAAGTTAAACATTTGAAATAAGTCACATTAGAAATGGTTTCTTTTGATTAAATTGTATTTGTTTGTATGAAGAAATGATGCCAGTCATGGGTTTGCATGTGTTAATGCAGACCAAAGCGCTTCACTTGCCCAGAGAAGTTTTGTTCACGTAACCGATATAAATAAATGCAAACTGCACTCATTACAAAAATGTGTAACTTTGTAGCTGAAAAGCTAATATTTACAATATCAATTAATTGTCTGTTGAGTAAAATTGTATTAGGAATTAAGAACTGATACAAAGTATAACAAAGGAAAGCACTTTAATAATTTTAAATAATAATTTAGAACAAAAAATTGTCATTGTTAATTTGAATATTTCATTTTATTCTGTCTTTATCAACATTCTAATGATATATGCTTCTTATTCTTATTTTAAAAGATGATTTTAATATGAATTTATATGATATTATATGATTTTCCCCTTCATAATATTCCAAAATGTTCCACCCAGTGGTTTGATGTTGATGATCCCAGTGATGAAGGAGACTATGAGCTTTTGATTGATCTTCTCGGTAAGTATCATGAGTCAATATGTCCTGATCCAATTGGAATTGAGGTTCAGACCCTCTCTGGCCAACCAGCTTCCAGAACAGGAAACATCTTCCAAGTGTAAGTAAAACAATCGCAATTCAAATTTTACAGGCCACAAGCTATAGTAACATTTCAAGTCAGTCCATGAACTTGAAAATGTTATTTTATTTGTCAATCTTTACAATATCAATCAGTTGATGAGTAGAATTGTTTTAGAAAATATGATATGTACCCAAAGTATATCATAGTATTAATTTAACAACTAAACGTTGGTATGCTTCTTTTTTTAATGTTTTAATAACATGATTTCATAATATATTATAATGGTAGTCTAGATATTTAACAACTTCTTTAATTTATTGGTTCAAATAAACGATATAGATGCATTTTTAAGCATGATTGATATGATGGCAAACAGACATAATGTACTACTATTTATTAACAGAACAAGGAAGATTCTAGATCTTTAATATCTTTTCTTTGCACATGATTTTAAATTCTCTGTGTGAATGTTGTTAAAAAACATTGGCTGTTTTTCTGCAGGTATGATCCATTACAGGATTACGAGACAGTTCCTGTGAGGACTACATGGTCCGCTTCACATATCCTCAGGAATTTTGCGAGAAATGGGGTTCCATCTCCTAGATAATAAATCAAAAGTTCAGCTTTCTTTCATTTTTTCATTTATTTTTTCTGCATGATTATTCTCTTCATGCTATAATCTGTTTTGTGAAATAACAACAAAAAATATGAGGCATTACTCAGAGTCTAAAATATAAGGAAGTATATCTAGACAAATAAAGCATTTTGAAAGACATTGACAGGTGTCTTTTTGTGTTTGTCCCATCATTGTGCCGACTTGTACAATCAAAGTATTACTGTATTACAAATATCAAATTATACATTGTCTCTAATCTGATTCATTTATGGCCCACGAACATTGTAAAGAAACATGAGCCAAACATGATAGCAGGTGCCCTGGTTTATTTTGTGATGTATAATGTGTGGGATTACAATATCTGTACTGTGTACTCTTTGCTAGGATAAACCATAGACTACATTTAGATATTAAACTTTAAGGTTTTGTAGTGGAAAAGTAACTATGCATAAAATATGATGCTTCACGTGAAAACCTTATTTCCAGTTTCTTTATTAAAATATGCCTTGATGCATTAAGCTGATGTGCTTAAAAAATACTCAATGATAAAATATAAAATATGAATGACGGAGTGAGTTGTTACATCAAGTGATACATGTTTTCAGCTAAAGACTTTCTATCTTTTTTGTAGTTGTTTTGGTGTTTTAAATTCCAATACTCTCAGGGGAACATCTATTGAGTTGCATACAAAGAGTGAGCATAACAGATGAGAAGTGGACTAGAGGGGTTGAGTTTTGCCAGTAAATGTACAGAGTTGAGGAAGTGGGTCAAACCTATAAAATGGTTTGGGGAAAGCACATGAGGCTTTAAAACAGCTTGTGTCCGTCTTACCTCCACACGCAGGTGACTTTGCAGGTAGGTTGTTCAAGCATCTTGCTATTACTGTTCTGGATTTTGGCCGTTTTAGTTTTTTTCAGTCTCTATAATCCCAGACTTGATGATGGTAAGAATACCTTTTCTAATACATTTCTAGTGACTCAACGGCATTGAAAAGACTGAACAATGATCACCAAGGTATGTCACTTCTTTCACATCTTATTCATGCACATTTTATATTAAAATTTATTCATTTTACATTCACATACTATTTTATTTTATTTATTATAATGAATATTCTTCAATGACATTCAGTGTGATCAATAAAATAACATTTTTATACTTTCTGTTCAAGATATTTGCAAGCTGGTTCATTCTTGCTTCAAGTAAGTTTGAAAAGAAGTTTAAAAGATGTTTTATGCGACTTCAAACTTCTAAGAGAGTAGAAAGTTACTGTATCTGTCTGTTATTACTGTACACACAGGTGCATTTATACCGGTGTCCACTGAGAGTAAGTGTGATATTTGTTCCTTTAAAAAAATAATTAATGTATGCTTTATCATTAAGTAATCTTAAAATGTATTATATTTGCATAGTGGTGAAACTCAATAATACATTGCATTGAATTTTAATCATCAGAATGTACGACCCAGTGGTTCGATCGTGATAGTCCAAGTGGAAAGGGAGACTATGAGCTTTTGTCTGACCTGCTCCTTTTATACCCCGGGTTTATATGTCCTATTCCAATTGGCATTGAGGCTCAGACCGTTTCTGGCATTCCAGCATCAAACGTTTTTCAAGTGTAAATGCATTCAATGTATTGTTAGCTTAATGTTATTATATACTAATTTTGTGTGAGTCAAGAACAAAAATCGTGATGTGCATTACGTTTCATACATTTGAATTCTCAAGTTATTGTGTGTCTTTTGAAGATATTCCGCCACCCAGGGGCTAGTTTGTGTGAATGCAGCACAAGCAGGAGGTGTTTGTGCTGACTATAAAGTACGCTTTATCTGCCCAGAAGAGTTTTGCTCAAGTGAGTGACAATTGCACAGTTTTTTATTTGCGACAGTCACATGACTTTGACCTCCTTGTGTAATGTGTTGAACCTTTTTAACATTTTGCATGCAACAATTGATCAAACTATGCATTTTGGCTGTTTTGTTCAATATAAATAAATGTGTCTTAAAGTGAGATTATGAAATTCGTCGTACTCTGCATAAGGTTGCAGGACACCCTGGATAGATCGAGATGACCCTGAAAGTGTTGGAGACTTGGAGACCCTCAATCTTATTCAGATGGAATACCCACTACAGGTCTGCCCTCAACCCATTGCAATTGAGGTCACAACCCTTAATGGGACCCAAGTACAGCAGACTGCAAGCATTTTTCAAGTGTATGTTTAACAATATTATGAAAACTATATCAGTTATTATTAATAATGATGAGCACATAACACAATGTCAAATACTGTGATTATCCCTGAAATATGCATTGATTTGACCATTATTGAAATTTCTTCATCTGTAGAAGTTTTATAAAGGCCATTTCAAACTTTTATGTTTTGTGTCTGCAGATTTGACCCACTACAGGGCTTCGCCTGTGTTAACGGGAATCCGTCATGTCTGGACTACAGGGTCCGTTTTACATGTCCACAGAGTTTTTGCCTCCCAAGTTAGTATCTTCAAATATACTTCACTGGATCCATTTTGGTCCGTTTGTGTTTTGTAATTTTATTTCTCTAAATATTTTTTAGAGTGTATAACTCAGTGGTTTGACCGTGACAACCAAACTGGAAATGGAGACTACGAGAATTTGTCTGATCTTCTCAAGGAGTATCCTGGGTTATTATGTCCTAATCCAGTCGGAATAGAGGTTCAGACCATCTCTGGCCAACCAGCCTTCCAAACAGGAAATGTTTTTCAAGCGTGAGTGTAAAAAAGTTTAACAAGGCATATACTCCTTATAACTATTAAAACGTATCTTGAATGAAGCCGTATTATGCTTCCTTGTGTTCAAAAGTCATTGTGTTTGTGTTTTCTGAAGGTATAACCCTACCACTGGGTTTGCTTGTGTAAATGCAAACCAAGGAGGAGAGCAGTGTGCCGATTACAGGGTGCGCTTTCTCTGCCCAAATACGTTTTGCTCAAGTAAGTGACATGATCATTGCATATTTATTTGGACATTTATCTCAGTAATACCATAATATGCTTTAAGCTAGAGTCTCTATAGATATCGCTATTTTTGTCACAAAACGTTATTGTGACATTGGGCGAATATTTCATCTCATATTTCATTAGAGCACTTTAATAATTTACAAATAATAATTTAGAACTAAACATTGTCATCGTTAATTTGAATATTTCATTTTATTCTCTTTTTATCAACTTTCTACGGTTACTTGCTTCTTATTATTCTTCTTATTATCATCGTCTTAAGATGATTTTATTAGGAACTTATTATATGATTTTCCTCTGCATAATATTCCAGGATGTATCACCCAGTGGTTTAATCGCGATAGTCCCATTGATAGAGGAGACTATGAGCTTTTGCCTAAATTTCTCAGAGAGTATGCTGGGTTAGTATGTCCTGATCCAATTGGAATTGAGGTTCAGACCACCTCTGGCCAACCAGCTTTCCAAACCGGAAACATCTTCGAACTGTAAGTAAAACGACTGCAACTCAAATTTGACAGGTCACAAGCTATGGTAACATTTCAAGTAAATCCATGAACTTGAAAATGTTATTTTATTTAGAAATGGTTTATTTAGTTGAATTGTATTTGTTTGTTTGAAGAAATGATGCCACTTGTGGGTTTCCATGTGTAAATACAGACCAAAAAGGAATGCAATGTGTTGACTAAAGAGTGTGCTTCACTTGTCCAGATACATTTTTTCATGAATAATACAAACTACACTCAAGAGAAAAAAGATATTTACAATATCAATCAGTTGATAATTAGAATTGTTTTAGAGAATATGATATGTACCCAAAGTATGTCATGGTATTAATTTTACAACTATACGTTACCATGCTTCTATTTTTAATGTTGTAATAACATGATTTCTTAATATATTATAATGGTAGTTTGGATATACACCAACTTTTTCATTTTATTGGTTCAAGTCAATAAGGATATAGATGAATTTTTAAGTATGATTCATATGATGTCAAACGGACATAATGTACTACAAAAAACTAACAGAACAAGGAAGATTCTAGATCTTTAATATCTTTTCTTTGCAAATGATTTTAAATTCTCTGTGTAAATGTTGTTAACAGACATTTGCTGTTTTTTCTGCAGGTATGATCCATTACAAGGCCTTCTATGTGTGAATAATCAACAAATAGACAGGCCCTGTGAGGACTACATGGTCCGCTTCACATGTCCTCAGGAATTTTGCCCGAAATAGGCTTCCATCTCCTAGATAATAAATCAAGAGTTCAGCTTTCTTTCATTTTTTCATTTATTTTTTCTGCATGATTATTCTCTTCATACTATATTCTGTTTTGTGAAATAACAACAAAAAATATGAGGCATTACTCAGAATCTAAAATATAAGGAAGTATATCTAGATAATGGATGTACAGTAGACGGACAGCAACTTGTCATCTGTTAGTTACCCTCATAGTTTAAAGAAACTATTAAATTGACAAATCAAATCTTGTTTTTGTTTCTTGCCTATAAAAGTAGATGTATGAACATGATATGATCCAAATCATACCGTGTTATTTTTGCCCCTGCATCTTTCCTATATAAACTGTTGTGATCTTTTGTCTGGTTGGGAAGTTTTGTCTGAGTTTCTCTGTTTTGAGACAGTTTTGATTAAAGAACCAAGTCTCACAGGAATTTGTGAAATTGTCATGAACTTTAATCCAATAATTTGTGTTCATCATCACGAATTGTGTTTGAATAAAGCATTTTGAAAGACATTGACTGGTGTCTGGTCTAGTTCTTGCTGTGTCACTGAGGTTATTAGGGGACTATAATTAGGACGGATTATAATACAGACGTATATATGATCTGTAATAATAATAACAAATACACATCTTACCAAGTTTTTCTTTTATTTGCACTTTCAGTCTCACTAAGGCAGGTTTTTCAAGCTCCCCCCAAGTGGTCCTAAGACCGACAGGTTAAGAAACCAATCACATTTCGTTTTGTGCCACGTCATGTTTAGAGGCGTGAAAATGTCCCCGCTGTAATCAAGTACACCTGTCTGCAGACTGCAGATCGACTGGAAAAGTCGACCTTCCTACGCCTAGGGAGGGGCTACTTGTGCTACTCCGTTCACATGCCTTTTCATTGGTTAGTGACAAAGTAATGACGTCGATGCCACGGTAAACAGGAAATGGGAAATCATGTGAAAAAGTCAAACTTATGCATGAAACATAAATGTATTATTACCAAAGGGTTAATTATACTAACAGCACAGATATTAACATTTGGTGGTTCAAATATCCACGAGTCGTTACTCATCGAGATTTTAAAGCATTTGATTGAGTTTTAGTGCATGATTTGTCCAGTCAGATAGGTGCCAATTTCAGGATCGTCACATAATGGTACATATTCTTCGTAAATGGACAACTTCAACTCTATGAAGAGGCATTCCTTCTCCGTTTGCAATCTATTATTGCTTCTGGTTTGTGCGTTTTAATTCAAATCCTACAAAGTATGTCGTCTCCCAAAAAACGTGTCCTTTTTTGTTACATCCATAACCATATATGCAGGTAGGCCTACATCTAAAACATTTTTTTTTTGTCTCGCATTTCAGAAAGTGAAAATCATATTCTATACTGAGCATTCATTACACATAGAGTGAAATATTTCAAGCCTTTATTACAAATAATGAAAATTGCCCAGATAAGTTTTGCTCAAGTAAGTGACATGATCATTCCATGTTTATTTGGACATGCATCTCAGTAATAACATAATATGCTTTAAGCTAGCCTCTAAAGATATCGCTAAATTCTTTCACAATGATTGTGACATTGAGCGAATAATCTAATGTGAAAAAAATGACTCTGCATTAGGTTGTAGGAAACCCTGGATAGATCGAGATAACCCTGGAGGTGTTGGAGACTATGAGACCCTCTCACATATTCTGGTGGAAACCCCACAACTGGCCTGTCCTCACCCCATTGCAATTGAGGTTGCAACCATTATCGGGACCCCGACAATGTCAAGTGAAAAAAAAATTGAAATGTATGGAAACCATATTTAACTGGAATATAAATAGCAATACAAGTCTTCTCTTAATACGATGACATGCAGACATGATGCGTTCATTCCCCAAAATGCACAATATGCCTAGAACAATAATGTTATGCAAAAGAATTAGGACAATTTTGTAAATTAAGAAGAACCTGCTCTTTTCCTCCAGATATGACCCATTACGAGGCTTTGGCTGCAGGAACACACAGCAGACTGGAGGCGTCTGTCAGGACTACAAGGTCCATTTCACATGTCCAGTGAGTTTCTGCTAGAGCCTCAAGTCCTCGTGT
Organism: Triplophysa tibetana; assembly: GCA_008369825.1. NCBI lineage: Eukaryota > Metazoa > Chordata > Actinopteri > Cypriniformes > Nemacheilidae > Triplophysa > Triplophysa tibetana. The sequence goes on along the minus strand of CM017912.1, from coordinate 17,194,291 downwards.
CACAAGCATCTCAAATATTTTGCCACGTGAAAAAAACGATTGAAGCCTCTTGTTTTTGATTACCATGAATAAATGTTATTAAATAAACATTTCTTTGCAATGCAATGTATTTCCTAGACTCAGATCATGTTGTCATACAAGTTGTGTTGTAAAATGGAAATAGAAAAAGCATTAACAAATTCCCTTAGTTCTTCAGACACCTGATTCAACTCATTTAGCTCATTAGAGAATGGGTGTCAGATAAAAACATATAAAACTTCCGTTTTTAAATATATTTATATAGCACTTTTTACAATGTACAACTGTTTCAAAGCGACTTTACAAGAAAATTAAAAAAAACACACAAAAATAAGGCAGTGCCTATTTGCACTGACTGTGAACAGAAGTATTTCTTAGCGATATGCTATTTACACCAACCGAAAATATCTGTATTTTCTTTGGAAACGTAGTTAGATGCTATTGGTACTTGTAAATAGTTACGTTATCTGCCACTATATCTCAGTATTGTTGTGCATATAACTTTATGCAATAATAACAGATTGTTAATCATTATATTTATACAAATTATTAAATGGTGGCAACTTATTGAGATATTATTACACGGCTCGTTGGAATGCTTGATTCTGATTGGCCAATTGCCACGTTTGTTATTCCCAAATGAAAACCTCTCAAAACTAAAATGAACAAATAATTTTGACCGTTTTTTTATTTTAATAACATATATGACATTACATGTACAGACCATTAAACCTACTTGACAATTCGTGAGAAAATGCCTTTATGATCTGCATGTGATATAATTAAGTAAAAGGACGCTTTCTAAGAGAGGTGGAATAAAACCACTGTCTCCAGTGCCTGTCGTTACCAGATCCGTCCCGGAAACACGATTTGTTCCGCGCATGCGCGAAAGTGCGTCTAACCACATCGGGTAACCACAGTGCCACAGTTTTTTGCTTTATTGAACATTTTGTTATAACAAAACAATGTTACAACCGAAACTTAACATTGGATTAATGAAAAGAGAGAAAATAAAAACATTACCATGGCTCGAAACAGATAAGACAAAAGAAATAATAATAAAAGAAAACAAAAAACAGGAGAGGGAGTTACACAAAAATAAAAAAATATTACAAATTAAATAGGTTGAAAAGCTTATAAGCAGAGCAAATTTTACAAGTTCTTTGTGCTTTCATATTGGAAGAGAACATAATTGTTTTTAAATACAGTTTTATCTCTTGTAGACAGACTATAAAAACAGGTTTGCTTTTAGAAAATTTACATTTATGTATATAAAATTTACATAGATAAATAATCAGGTTGATTACAAAAGAAGCATTTTGGTCACCATCAAAAAATCCAAAAATAACAGTTTTTAGGTTCATAAAAAAAACATTCAAAATAGTATTTGAAATAAACAAACCAACATGTTTCCAAAGTTGTTGAATACAGTTGCACGACCAAAACAAGTTAAAAAGTGATTCATTGTCATTCTGACAAAAAATGCATTTGGTGTCAAAGTCAGATCCAAATTTTTTCTTTAGAAATGTTTTGGCAGGGTAGATGTTATGGAGTATTTTAAAGGATATTTCTTTGACTTTATTTGAGAGAAGATATTTTTGTTGCATGGACCATATCATTTTCCAGTTTAGATTATCAAAAAGGCAGTTCCAGTATGAAACAGCAGAAGGTGCTGAGGCAATGCTCTCAATAAGTAAAGCTCTTACTTTAAGATTTCTTAGACCTTTCGCTTTATTTTTTTATTTTTTTTTTTTTTTTTTTTTGGAGTGTAATTTGCTTTATTAGACTTCTGACATACGAACGAACAAATGTGGTATTTCTGTGCACTAGGTAATATTCTTTCTGGATGTTATTTCTAAACAGCTACCTAACAGCCCAATAGAGGCATTAAGTGTAAATTTCTCACATTTGAAAGGTGATGGTAAGAAAATAAAACATACAACACTTGAGCTATGACATCAGAGAAGCAGAACATTGAGCGAAATAAAATTTTGCTCAAACTAGGGGTTTTAATCCTAAGAACACCCTAAAATTTGGAAATGCGTCCAATAAACGTTAATGAAAAATTAACAGCAGCAAGCATAAACCTTTTGCAATACGAACTATATATCCATTTATATATTAAAGACTAAAACAAGTCTAAGACAATGTCCAGGATTTAATTTTTATTCAAAAAATGTAGTGCTGGAACCTAGAGCTAACAAACACACATTGGATGATGTACAAGACAACAGGCGCAATATAAATGTTGTTTTTTGGTCTAAGATCGACATCATAGTACGTCATATTGTACCATACTATCGAATTCCAATGGTATCAGAAAAAAAACAAGGCACTGAGATCTCAGTGAGGACATAAAGTACCGCTGAAACAAATAGAAACAAAGCCCATCTCCTACATGCTCATTTTATGACAAACCTCTCGTCTTAACATTCTTTGATCATATTTGCTGATAAAGTTATTATAATATACACACGTAATAAGCAACATTTTTTCAGACAGAACTCCTGTTCAACATTTTTGGCATTTTTTTAAAAGTATGAAACAAAAAAAGAGAACTGCTAAACACTAAATTATAGGTATAGAACAAAGCACTCCTAAATATAACTGTGCTAGTTAAATTTTTTAGTAGTTTAACGGTTTGAGGTGGCTTTAAACGTTCTAGAAAAAAAATATTTGAACCTAGAAAAATCTAATTTTAATATATATTATAATTTGACTCTGAGATGAAAGTGTAAAAAAAACTCTTTAAAGAACAAACCCAGCATCTTGTGTAAGATAAGACAACAGCACTGACCAAAGGTTAGGGGTCAGAGGTCAACGCAGCAGTGGACCGGGTCATATATTGGTCTTATAAGTCACACGCACACACATTTGCTCCAGTGTAGGACTACCATGTCCTGTCTGAGAATGGCCCAGACCCTGTACACAAATATATATTTCTCTGTCCACACACGTGTTTAGTGGAGCATAAAAACATTTTCATCCTGATGTACCTGTGGAATGTACGAGGCATGCTGCACAAGCCTGTTTTATCAAATCACATGTTCTGAATTGATTGTAAATTCAGAATATGTGGCCATATCGTTGTCTATTTTAGAAGATTATTCAACTTATTTTTGTTTTATCTACAGAGTTGCAGGAGGTGAACAGAAGGTTTAGAGGAGTATGGAATGATGGTTTGGTGGGATGAGAAGTTTCAGATGTGGATCGTTAGTGGGGTTCTTGATCTGGTGTAATTGTTCCCTCTGGCTGTTTCACCACTGGCTCTTCATTTGGAGTGAAGTCTGAAACCTCATCGATATCGCCGGTCGAAGGTGTGGGGCTCATCTTGGTCTTTAAAGTATCAACTTTTTCCTCGAATGACTTGAAGGTGGGTGTGTTCCTCACGTCTTCCAGTTTCCTGGTAATGGCTGAACCCATGCTGGAAAATGCTGTCGTTGCCTTCTGTCCAACTTGAGACAGGGTTTCTGAGGTCTTCTTATACGCAGTGGAGGTGGTGACTTCATGCCAGCTCTTGCTCAGGTTCTGTTTGAGCTCGTTGAGTGGATTGATACCCAACGTCCGCTTGATCTCCGCCATCTGCTTCTCCTTGGCTGCTAACACCTGAGTGAGAGTCTGGATCTCATCTTCAACCTTAGCTAGTTCACTGTGTAGTTCGGCTTGTTCTTCTTCAGTCAGGGCTGTGCTGGATGCAGATGGTCCTACTGTGTTCACCGCATCTTCACCCACTTCTGGGACGGAGTCTTGTCTCTGGGTGCCTTGATCGGCTTCCTCCATCCTGTCTCTGCGGATGTTTTATTCTGTAAATTATTCTGGTCTCCGCGGTCTTGCTTTCCCACTTCAATCTTGCAAATTTGAGCTCAAAGCTGCCACTGCCACCTTTCGCTTTATGTCACCGGAGTCGCTGCCTGACAACGCGTCATTGTAACACTTTCTCTAATCCAACCACATAATTGTGGGCGGGGCTAATGCAAATAAAACTCATGAATCTATATCATTGTGCTTTGCTTTCTGGGCAGTCGTCGCCATGTTTGGGGACACGCTCAGCAGTGTACAATGACAGCAAATTAAAATCACCAGAGTTTAAAACGAATGTGTTGTACATTAAATTTGTTAAGAGCTGGCTTAGGACTATATATTTGAATCCTTGTTCATTCAAAGGAGCTCTCCCTTATGGACACGGAGTGATCGCAAAGAGCTGTATCACAAAATAAAATTTCTAAACGTATTTTGCACATTTCTCGTGAGCACGTTTTCAAGCGGATCAGAAATGAATCATCTGTAATAATAAATACAATTACACATTTTACCAAGTTATTTACTTTCATTAAGTTGCACTTCCCTACAAAGCGGAAAATTGCGCTTCTTTTCTGATCTCCGATCCTTCATTAGAGCAGATATGGCAGTTCATAACACAGCAAGCTTTCTACATTCTAAAGTGTTTTAACTGTTTAATATAAATTTAAACATCTAACGGTACCTGAACTATTTCCCAATCTCTACTGCATTGGTCTCGAGTAGCCAGGTGGCACTTATCTCGCCGCTATTATTGGCCAAGGCCCGCCCAAAGTGGCCCCATGATTGAAAGGTTTCGTTTCGTGCCGCGTCAATAAAAAATATTTTTTGAAGAACACACTACTTTATTGATTATTTTATTAAACTGAAGGTGAAAATATTTAATAGTTTATATTCAAGGTTGTCTGAATTCTTAAATAAAAAGTTGAATGAGCGAATTTACAAAACCAGGCAGCTAAACCAGATATTTATGTGATATAAAACCCTTGTGAGGGTGTCATTTTCTTGTAAAAAAAGCATTATGCTTTACATTGATGATTATATAAAATGTGGCTAGTAAACAAAAAAAAACAACGATGGTGTTATGTTCAGACATGACTAACTAAAAGCACATGATCACATTTTCCATGTTCTGTTATTTTCTATGGATTTATTGTGTTATTGTTTTAAGTATCAAAAGTCACAAATTATACGACAATAAAGTGCTGTTTACCGATTGCCAACCCTGACATCAAAGTATTGAGATTTGTATGGTAAGTTTTAATATGTGAGTGGCGTCTAGACATATTGAAATGTAGAAGAATGATGAAAAGATTAATACTGAAAAGAAAAACAGAATAAGTTCTTACAGTTTTCTTTATCCCAAATGTTACGTTACATAGTGTTAATTATGAATGTTGTTTGTACTGTCTTTGTTTTTTTCTTGTTTAATTCTACATCCACACTGTCTGAGCTACTTTGCACGAATTTCTACGAACATTCCAATTTGAGTCTTTGAGAAGAAAATTGTCCCAAACTCCCCAATCTTTGTTGATGACTTTTAAGAACTGCTATCAGCTATTTCCTCAGAATTTGACTGCTCTGTTATTGCTGGAGATTTTAATATTCATGTAGATGCACCAGGACGGTATGGGGAAAATACTTTAAGTGAAAATTGTAGCAGACTACGCCCCCCTGTTACCAGGGAAATTGGAAGTTACCCACAAAAGCTGAGCACAAGGGTTTGTTAGAGTAAAGGAGGGGCACAAGACAAAACAATACATATAAGCAGCAAAGTCAGGAAATGTTGCTTATAAGCAGCAGCGTTGGGTAATATTGCACGTAAACTGCAGCGTACTTTACGCCCGGAAGGGACGGCCCTCGAACAAGGCGCAAATGAAACGCAGGCACAAAAGAATGCCCAAACGTTCCCCTTGTTATACGTTCCGGGGGGACATGTGTTTGGACGAACATCACGACAAGTGCAGGAACTAGTTAATAGGCAATCCACGCTGATCTGCTCATTAGCAAAGGTCTAAACATTTTATCGACTAATATTAGAGATGTGGCGCTGTGTGATCATTTCTGTATTTTCTTTAATATATCAATCAGTCCTCCCACTAAAAGATAGCTTAACAGATATTTTCTCTGTTAAAAATAGTTTCATAAATGAGAACACCAGTGAGCTATTTATGAATGCTATGTTTTTGTCTCCTAAAAATGCTACCGATGCCATCGCTCCAGTAAAGGTCAAGGCGATAACTGGCAGCCGTAAAGCACCCTGGAGAAACACACCAGCAGTACAAAGCTTGTGCGAGTGTATGTGGTGAAAAACAAAGCTTGAAGACTATAACATCTATAAGGACAGTCTGCACGCCTTCAAATATTTTCGCACCTTATATCTGTGTTTAGCTAATGCATATAACGCGAACATTAGCATGTACCGTTATTTCTCGGGTGTTACAATTTGTTTACCTTGCTATTAACTTTGCATTTTGACACATTTGCCGCATGCGGACCTATATAGATATATTTGGGTTTCATATATATCATTTTTCATAACGTTGACTTTCTGAAATGCTCTATGTACCATGATAGCGCACAGTTAAAACGAAATAATAGTACTAACGTATTAACAGTATTTTAAGAAAAAATTATATTTTATTTCATTGATAAGAAAAGCATAACATGCGTGTTGTCACACTGGGAGTTTTTATGACAAGAGTTGTCACTTGCTACTGACAAACATCCTGCTCCAGTCGTGGTGGAGTTTGTTATGGATTAGCGTCTTATGATGCTTCCTCGTAAGATTCGGGCTCAAATTGGAACGGTAAAATTGTCGCCATCTCTAGCTACACATATAATATACATGACACCCAACCACCTGTAAACTATAATCCTGTAATGATGGTAGTGGGGTTCCATTTGCAACAAATGATGAACGCGTTTGACCAATCACAACAGACTACACCATCTGACTAATCACATGACACAAGGTTAGCGGGTAGGCGGGGCCTAGACGGATGAATCGCGGAACAAATCATTTTAGTGTCAGTCAAGAAGTAAGGTACGAAATACTGCCTATTATCATGACATTATAGTGTTTAAACACATTGTATATACATAAACTTGTTGTTGGACACTTCATAAACCAAAGTATGCCCTAAAAAACCTTATGCTAGGTACTCTTTAAACTCAAATGGCTACCTGGAAAATTATGTCTGGTCTAGTCTGGTTTCCGTCTGCATCACAGCACAGTGACAGTGCTTATAAAGATTACAAATGATATTCGATTGAAGTTGGATTCAGGCAAAATATCAATTCTGGTATTACTAGATCTCAATGCTGCATTTGACACGGTAGATCACACCATACTCCTACAAAGGCTGAAAAACTGGGTAGGGCTTTCTGGGTTGGTACTCAAATAGTTCAGTTCATACCTGCGAGGGAGAGGTTACTATCTGAACATAGGCAACAATAAATCTGAGTTGACACCCATGACTTGTGATGTCCCACAGGGCTTGATTGACTTGCTGGGGCTATGTGGATCCAGTTTGGTCTTGTTTTGTGGTCGATGTCGGACAACAGAGGAATAAAGTTACACCATGCCTTTACTATTTTCGCTAGTTGTATCTCTGTCTTCTGGTGTCGATCGTGGAGTGGGACCGGGTTGAACCTGCAAGGTTTTTGGCGAGTGGGACTTTCTGGGTTGCGGATGGTGGGCTCTCCCTCTTCCTCATGGATATTTGCTCTGTGGCTTTTGGTCAAGGTCACTGAGTGCAGCTATGACACGTCAGAGGGGATCTGGCCCTCACGACTGAGCCTGGTTTCTCCTGAGTTTTTTTTTCTCCATTAATCAATCATTGGAGTTTGGGTTCCTCACCAAAGCAGGGCAGTGTTGCTCACCGGGAGACTGCATTTATTAATTTATTAATTAGATATTATTTATTAGAATGATCTTGCACGTTCCATAAACACCATGCACTGTGCCGTGTTTTACCTTTTCTGTTTTTCCTGTTTGCCCCTTTAAAGGTGCTTTGGAACAATACACATTGTGAAAAGCTCTATATAAATAAACTTGAATTGAATTGATTCTTGCTCTGCCACTCTTCTATTTGTATATGCTCCCACTTGGCCAAATAATGAAAAAGTACCACATATACATTTAGCAGACGCTTTTATCCAAAGCGACTTACAGTGCACTTATTACAGGGACAATCCCACTGGAGCAACATGGAGCAAAGTGTCTTGCTCAAGGACACACTGGTGGTGGGTGCTGGGATCAAACCAACAACCTTTTGATTTACCAGTTCAGTGGTTTAACCCACTAGACCACCATCTCCACTGCACAAGTGGCTACCACAGCTATGCATATGACACTCTGCACTACCTAGCCCTCTCACCCAATGACTACAGGCCCATTGACTCTCTTTGCCAGTGCATTGATGAAATTAAAAGCTGGATGTGTCAAAACTTCCTTCAGTTAAATAAAGACAAAACTGAAGGTATTGTATTTGGTAACAAGGATGAAACTAACAAGGTAAACACAGACCTCGACTTGAGAGATCTTAAGACACAAAGTAAGGTAAAAAATCTTGATGTCATTTTAGAGTCTGACCTATACAGCAGTCACGTCAAAGCAATAAGCAAATCAGAGTACTACAATTTCAGAAACATAGCCAGAATCAGATGAAATTTCTCAAACCTAGATCTAGAGAAACTAGTTCATGTTAGTTTCATGTTATGTCATTACTGTAAGGGATTTCTTACGGGTCTTCCCAAAAAGACCACCAGACAGCTGCAGTTCATACAGACGGCTGCTGCCAGGATTCTGACCAGAAGCAAAAAATCTGAGCATATCACTCCAATCCTCAGGTCCTTACACTGGTTACCAGTTACTTTTAGAATCAACTTCAAAGTATTATTAATTGTCTAAAAATCACTCAATGGTCTAGGACTTAAATACATCTCAGATATGCTTAATGAATATAAACTAGACAGACTTCGCACATAATCAGGATCAAGTGGGTTGACTCAAAACTCAAAACAAGGCAAGTCAGAGTTTAGCCATTACGCCACCCGTTGCTGGAATCTGCTTTCAGAAAACATCAGACATTCAACAACAGTATAGCTACTTTTAAATCCAGATTAAAAACACACTTGTTTAGCTGTGCATTTACAACCGGAGCACTCTGCTAGTTTACATCAACTGCACTTCTATTTCAAATTTATTTTTCTTTTATTATTCTATTTATATATACTCTTAAATTTTTAATCAATTGTCAATCTGTCAATCATTTTATGTAAAGCGCTTTGAATTGCCCTTGTGTATGAAATGTGGTTTATAAATAAACTTACCTTGCCTTGTCTTGCCTAGTAAAGGCATTTTCATTCATGTAAAAGGCGTTTTTATTCCTGTAAATGATCTTTAACAGTTTCATGTTTACATAAATGTCCTTCCTGCACCGGCAATAAGGTCTACGTATAGACCAAACAACAAAAATAATGAAACGAAGATATACGGAATATTGTTCTTAAGGAATTTACAAACATTTATATTATTTAATATTATTTTTTATCCACATATTAAGTGTTTATTACGAACATAGGCTGAGGATAATGACACAGTGTAAGAGAGACAGACAGGGAATGTGATTAAATTTAAGAAATTGCAGCCATTAACTCCAATAATCCAGTAAGATTTTTTATAATAATACATTTATTTTATATAGCGCAATTACAAGTTGCTTTCTCCAAGACATCACATCAGGCAAAACAACACAATGACAATAATTTGTAAAACAACACAAACAAATAATCCAATCAAGTAAAAGGAATCCCAAAATAATATACAGGCCTTTTTATGAATTAGATATCCTACAACTGTCTGTATAGTCCATGTACAGGCCTCGTTTTAACACCATTGAATACAATCTGGCTTTACATGAAGAGACTAAAATATTTTCTACATCCAGGCTTGGAGGTACTGCTTAAATTTTTTTAGTTATTACTAAATTTAGGCACATAAAAAATGTCCTTAGAATATTTCAATAAAGATTATAAGTGCTATTTTTTTCATAAAACATTGAGTAATGTCTTTTGGTCTTTTTTGGGTCCTGTCTAAAATGCCATCTCATCACAGATTTTAATAATTTGTAAACTGGTAAATTAGTCCATCTGGTGCTCTAGTGATAAGAAAGAAGAAACCTATTAGGGGATTTCTTCCAATCACTTTATAATAAGACGAACACTGATTAATGTACAGATATGCCTGCATGTGCCAAAAAAAGCTTTTTGAATTGCTATCAAATGCTCCATTAGTTAAATCTTCATTTTATGAAGCAATCCTCAGATTTAATAACTTGAAAACAGGTTTAGTTGCTTTGGTGCGGATAAGGAAGAAGGAACTTGTTAAAGAAGCTTTTGTAGTCATCTCATTATAAATAGCATCTGCAATTGGGTTTAGCAGCTCACCTTGCTTGTTGATTTCATAACATCGAGGTAAGTTAATACATCAATGCTTTTTGCCTGCCATAGGTAAACATTAACCTTTTCAAAACTATAACAACAACTGTAATGCATGTTTTATTTTCAAAGGGGAAGTAAAATGTCTGCATTTCTACTGTTATTAAAAAAATTGCATAAAAAATTACTCAAACATGTTTAGTGTACTCTATTTCTGTGTTTTTTTTCATTCTTATTTTTAGCAGCTTGCAGTTTAAAAGAGCAAAATGATCATCAAAGTATTTGCAGCCTGTGTTGTGCTTGTAAGCGGTCTTCTGGAAGGAGCCTGTTCAGGTAAGACTGAAATAATAGTTAATATTAATGTAGATCAACTCTTCACTGATATGTGTGTCGTATCATCCTTTGCATTATATTCCAGAATGTACCACCCAGTGGTTTGATCTTGATGATCCCAATGGTGAAGGAGACCTTGAGCTTTTGTCTGATCTTCTCAAAGAGTATCCTGGGTTAATATGTCCTGATCCAATTGGAATTGAGGTTCAGACCGTCTCTGGCAGACCAGCTTCACAAACAGGAAACATCTTCCAAGTGTAAGTGAAACAAAAGCAATTCAGATTTTACATAACACAAGCTTAACATTTGAAATAAGTCAAAATAGAAATGGTTTCTTTCGATTAAATTGTATTTGTTTGTTTCGAAGAAATGATGCCAGTCGTGGGTTTGCATGTGTAAATGCAGACCAAAGAAAAATGAAGTGTGTTGACTATAGAGTGCGCTTCACTTGCCCAGAGAAGTTTTGTTCACGTAAGCCATATAAATAAATACAAACTGCACTCATTGAAAAAAATAAGTAACCTTGTAGCTGAATAGCTAATATTTCCAATATCAATTTATTGTTTGTTGAGTAAAATTGTAATAGGAATAAAGAACTGATACAAAGTATAACAAAGGAAAGCACTATAATAATATACAAATAATAATATAGAACTAAACATTGTCATCGTGAATTTGAACATTTAATTTTATTCTATCTTTATAAACTTTCTACTGATACATGCTTCTTATTATCCTTTTATAAAATGATTTTAATACGAATTTATGTAATAAATATGATTTTCCTCTGCATAATAATTTAGAATGTTCCACCCAGTGGTTTGATCGTGATGATCCCAGAGATGGTGGAGACTATGAGCTTTTGTCTGATCTTCTCAATGAGTATCCTGGGTTAATATGTCCTGATCCAATTGGAATTGAGGTTCAGACCCTCTCTGGCCAACCAGCTTCCAGAACAGGAAACATCTTCCGAGTGTAAGTGAAACAATAGCAATTCAGATTTAACATAGCACAAGCTTAACATTTGAAATAAGTCAAAATAGAAATGGTTTCTTTCGATTAAATTGTATTTGTTTGTTTTGAAGAAATGACGCTAGTCGTGGGTTTGCATGTGTAAATGCAGACCAAAGAAAAATAGAGTGTGTTGACTATAGAGTGCGCTTCACTTGCCCAGAGAAGTTTTGTTCACGTAAGCGATATAAATAAATACAAACTGCACTTATTGAAAAAAATAAGTAACCTTGTAGCTGAAAAGCTAATATTTACAATATCAATTAATTGTCTGTTGAGTAAAATTGTTATAGAAATTAAGAACTGAAACAAAGTATAACAAAGGAAAGCACTATAATAATTTACTACTAATAATTTAGAACTATACATTGTCATCGTTAATTTGAATATTTATTTGTATTCTATCTTTATCAACTTTCTACTGATAAATTCTTCTTATCATCCTTTTATAAGATGATTTTAATTTGACTTTATAAAATATTATATGATTTTTCTCTGCATAATCCTCCAGAATGTACCACCAAGTGGTTTGATCTTGATGATCCCAATGGTGAAGGAGACTATGAGCTTTTGTTTAAACTTCTCGATAAGTATCCTGAGTCAATATGTCCTGATCCAATTGGAATTGAGGTTCAGACCGTCTCTGGCCAACCAGCTTTCCAAACAGGAAACATCTTTGAAGTGTAAGTAAAACGATTGCAATTAAGATTTTACAGAAGTTTGTATGAAGAAATGATGCCATTCGTGGGTTTCCATGTGTAAATGCAGACCAAAAAGTTAAAAAATGTATTAAAGGAGTGTGCTTCACTTGCCCAGAGAAGTTTTGTTCATAAATAATACAAACTAAACTCAAGGGAAAAAAGATATTTACAATATCAATCAGTTGATGAGTAGAATTGTTTTAGAAAATATGATATGTACCGTCATGGTATTAATTTAACAACTAAACGCTGCCATGCTTATTTTTTATGTTTTAATAACATGATTTCTTAATATATTATAATGGTATTTTGTTGATATATAACAACTTTTTCATTTTATTGGTTCAAATTCCATTTTATTGGCACAATAATGATATAGATGCCATTTTATGTATGATTGATAAGATGTCAAACAGACATAATGTACTACAAAAAAACGATATATTTACTAAGAGAACAAGGAAGATTCTAGATCTTAAATATCTTTTCTTTGCACATGATTTTAAATTCTCTGTGTAAATTTTGTTAACTTACATTTGCTGTTTTTCTGCAGATATGATCCATTACAAGGCTTTGTCTGTGTGAATAAGCAACAGAAAGAAAGTTCCTGTAAGGACTACATGGTCCGCTTCACATGTCCTCAGGAATTTTGCGAGAAATGGGTTCCATCTCCTAGATAATAAATCAAAAGTTCAGCTTTCTTTCATTTTTTCATTTATTTTTTTCTGCATTATTATTCTCTTCATACTATAATCTGTTTAATGAAATAACAACAAAAAAGATGAGGCATTATTTAGAGTCTGAAATACAAGTAGGTATATCTAGACAATGGATGTACAGTAGACAGAAAGCAACTTGTCATCTGTTAGTTACCCTCATAGTTTAAAGAAACTGTTAAACTGATAAATCAAATCTTAATTTTGTTTCTTGAAGAGAAGAGGTATGATCACGATATGATCCAAATCATACCATGTAATTTTTGCCCCTGCATCTATCCTATATAAACAGTTGTGATCTTTTGTGTGAGTTTCTCTGTTTTGAATAAAGCATTTGGAAAGACATTGACTGGTGTCTGGTCTAGTTCTTACTGTGTCACTGAGGTTATTAGGGGACTATTATTAGGATGGATTTGGTTGGACCACCTAAAATTATTGGGGGAACCTGGACATCCAACATCAGGGATGTCCGGTATCTTGTTGGGAATATCTATAATATCTATATTAATATTCTATATTTAGACAGCTGTGAGTAATCTTTGAGAAATCAAGAAAAATACATGATTGAAATGACAACATTTATGTTTTACGTAGATAGTATGATCTGAAGGTAATCGAAAAGTTTATCTAAACATTTTTTGTAGCTTTGTTAAATAGTACAAACACAGGCAATAGGTTTTTAAGGGTGAGACGGGACCAGAAATCAGAAATCAACCTGAAGCCTGGACTCCAACTCAGGTCACCTGACCTAAAGCTCTATTCCACAATAAGTAAAAGTGTATTGCACAGAGTATATTCATATTGCTTTAAAAATACTCAATAATAAAATATGAAATATACTCAATGATAAAATATGAATGACGGAGTGAGTTCTCACATCAAGTGATACCTTTACATTTACATTTAGTCATTTGGCAGACGCTTTTATCCAAAGCGACTTAGAGTGCACTTATTACAGGGACAATCCCCCTGGAGCAACATGAAGTATAAAGTGTCTTGCTCAAGGACACACTGGTGGAGGCTGCTGGGATCGAACCAGCAACCTTTTGATTTACCAGTTCAGTGGTTTAACCTACTAGACCACCATCTCTGATACATGTTTCAGCTAAAGAGTTTCTATTTATATTTTATTGCTTTAATGTTTTAAATTCCAATACTCACAGGGTAACATCTGATGAGCTGTATACAAAGAGTGACCGTAACAGATGAGAAGTGGACTAGACGGGTTGAGTGCTGCCCCTTCCGCTGAATACAAGTCCTCCGCTGCCGTACAGATCTCTAATAATAATATTAATAATACATTTATTTTATATAGCACCATTAAAAGCTTCCTTCTCAAAGCGCTGAACAAAGAATCAAAATAATACATCACACAATAATAAAGCAGCACACCAAAACACTTTAAAAAATCAAAGCAAAAGATCCAGTCAAATAAGAGCAGTTCTGAAATAAAATGTTTTAAGACGAGTTTTGAAAGTGGCTAGAGAGTTTGCCTCCCTGATGTTTATCGGGAGAGAGTTCCAGATCTAAGAAGCATAAGCAGAAAATGCCCTTCACCCATGGAGCGGAGCCGTGTCTTGGGCACATTTAAAAGACCATGAAGACCGTATATTTCGACATGGTTTGTAACGAATTAAAAGATCAGACAAGTATTGAGGGGCCACGGAGGTAAAATCCTCTAAAACGCGTTGGGTTGCGCAGAAGAACGCCCAGTCGAACACCCTTCTAGAACAACTGTTAACTCTTTCAACGCCATTAACAAGTTATCTCATTTAAAAAACGATTCCCCGCAAAAGAGGGGTTATTACTGCGATCATTGTTTGTTGTACAGCAGTTGGCGCAGTTTCACACCTGTCGACACCTAGGCTACTGTACAGACTCGACTTTCAAGTGCTTGTTTTTCACAGCAAAAACTAATCTGCTTTATATGGTCCTTTAATTTGGTCTGCATGAGTTTATTCAGAAAGTGTAACAAAATCTAAACGATAAACGAATATTTTATTGATGATGGGAGTCTACCCGCTACGCAAAGTCATCTTCAGCCCATCCTACAGATTCTCAATACGGTCAAGGTGTGGGGTCTGTGGTGACCAATGAGTAAAAATTATGTATGTTTCCTGAACCGCTCTTTCACAATTTGAGCCCGATGAATCCTGGCATTTTCATTTTGAAATATGCCCGTGCCATCAGGGAGGAAAGAACCCATTGATGGCTTAACTTGATCATTCAGTCAACTGACCTCATTCTCTGGGCACATAAAGTTGCTGAACCTAGACCTCAAATCCAATCCTTACCTATTTGCTTAGTTAAATCCATGCAGTTGTTGACTGTTTTTGAATGGGCAGTGTATATAACTCTGCTTTATAAATGGGTTTCTCATTCGGTCTGCATGAGCTTCAGAAATTGTAACAAAACCAAAATGATAAAACTATATTATTTACATTAACATTTTGTCATTTAGCAGACGCTTTTATCCAAAGCGACTTACAGAGAGTTCAGGAGCAATCATACAATAGGTACTGATACAAATAAGCCAAAGATAATTTGGATAATATCTATAGTACACATGGATGTCCAGTTCACAGCATATCTTCAATACTGTATGACAACAGAAGCCCTAGTTTAGGCACAACACGGTTAGCATATCTATAAATCCCGTCTTCTACATATAGTCATTCCACCACCAAACACACACACACACTATTCCCTCAAGCTTAATCCCAAACATTTCCAAAACATAGTGGTATGTTCATTCTCAAAACCAGATAAAGCTGTAATTTTATACTGGAAACAAAGAGTCAATGCCTAAACTTAAACAAAAGACAAATGCTACAACTATTATCATACATACAGTAATGGAAATAATTGTTTGATCCCCTGCTGATTTAAGTTTGCCTGCTTACAAAGAAATGAAGGGTCCATCATTTTTAAGGTTTATTTTAACTGATAGAGACAGAATATCAACAACAAAGAATCAGGGGTAAAATGTTATATAAAGGTAATAAATTGATTTGCATTTCAGTCAGTGAAATAAGAATTTGATCCCCGAGCAAAACATAACTTTGTACTTGGTGGAGAAACCCTTGTTGGCAAGCACAGAGGTCAGACATTTCTGATAGTTGGTCATCAGGTTTGCACATGTGTCAGGATATATTTGAGTCCACTCCTCTGTCAATCTTTAAGGTTTCTTGGCTGTCGCTCAGTAAATTGGAGTTCAAACTCATTCACAGATTTTCTATAGGATTAGGGTCTAGAGACTGGCTAGGACATTTAATGTGCGTCTCCTTAAGCCACTCTTTGGTTGTCTTGGCAATATGTGAAAGGCACATCCACGACCCATCTTCAGTGATCTAGTTAAGGGGAGGAGTTTCTCGTCCAAGATTTTACGATACACTGGCCCGTCCCTCAGCCCCTCAATGCAGTCATCCTGTACCCGTAGCTGAGAAAAAGCCCTAAAGCAAAATGTTTCCAACACTGTGCTTCTCTGTAGGGATGGTTCTTGGGTTCATAGTCAGCAATTCTCTCCCTCCAAAAACAGTAGTTAACTTCGGTCTCTCAGCACTTTCTACAAACCTTTTCTGAATCATCTTGATGTTCATTGTCAAACTTCAGGTGAGCCAGGTGGGCCTTCTTGGGCAGGAGGACCTTGCGGGTGCTTCAGGATTTCAATCTATTGTGGCATAGCATGTCACCAATGGTTTGCTTGATAACGGTGGTCCTAACTGTCTTGAGATCATGAACAAGCTTCTTCCGTGTAGTTCTGGGCTGATCTGTAACCTCTCTCATGATCATCTTCACTCTATTGGGGTAATCTTGCAGGGAGCTCCAGCCCAGGGGCAATTGATAGTTATTTACTATTCTCTCACTCTCATCAAGCTTCTGTCTGTAGCCTTAAAGGTTTGTGCAGGTCTACAATCTTGTCCCGGACATACTTTGAAACCTATTTGGTCTTGACCATTGTGGTGGAGAGGTTGAAATGGGAGATACAGATTCTGTTTGCAGGCCTCTTTTATATACATAGCAAGCTGATTTTGGAGTACTTTCTTAAAGTGACAGGACCAATCTGTGGGCCATGTAGGCACATAACCAATCTTTGGGGCCAGAATTCTTGCTTGTTGGTAGGGGATCAAATATTTATTCACTGACTGAAATTCACATCAATTTATAACCTTTATATAAATTTTCCACTGATATTTTGGTTGATTTTCAGGTTCTATCAGTTAAAATAAACCTACCATAAACATTATAGACCATGCATTTCTTTGTAAGCAGGCAAACTTACAAAATCAGTATGGGATCAAATAATTATTTCCCTCACTGTACATAGTAGAGTAGACTTTGAACTTGAGCCAGCGAATAAAGAGAGAGCGCATTTAGGCCACGCCCACACCGGGGAAACAATCCAACCGACTTTCTATTGCTGGAAAATGCAAACAAGAGAAAGACGGTTGTGCGCGTCCCTCTTAACCTAGCGGTTCTAAAATATGCGAGGCTGTCTGGTGGTTCAAGTAAACATATTTTAAAGTGCAAATACTTGTCAGTATCGCACTCGTACAGACTCTTAATCTCATGGGGAGACTTAAATCAGTACAGAATGGTGAGCGATTTGACCAATCGGGTGAAAGGGGCGTTAATGCACCGCCCACATAAACGAATCCCATATTGAGTCCAAAATCCGTTTTTTAAACGGCAAACGAAGAATGAAAAATCGAGCCGAAATGTATTTTTTCGTTTGGTGAACTAAATGAAAAAAACAAATAACGAGTCATCTTTCAGTTTCCGATAATTTATTTCAAAAAGGTTATCAAATGAATAAAACGCACAAGGACCGTACGCGGTCCGTGTACGTTTTATTCATTTGATATCCTATTTGAAACGGCAAACGAAAAATGAAAAATCGGGCCGAAATGTAATTTTTCGTTCGGTGAACTAAACGAAAAAACAAATAACGAGTCATCTTTCAGTTTCCGATAATTTATTTCAAAAAGGTTATCAAATGAATAAAACGCACAAGGACCGTACGCGGTCCGTGTACGTTTTATTCATTTGATATCCTATTTGAAACGAAAAATGAAAAATCGGGCCGAAATGTAATTTTTCGTTCGGTGAACTAAACGAAAAAACAAATAACGAGTCATCTTTCAGTTTCCGATAATTTATTTCAAAAAGGTTATCAAATGAATAAAACGCACAAGGACCGTACGCGGTCCGTGTACGTTTTATTCATTTGATATCCTATTTGAAATCAATTATCGGAAACTGAAAGATGAGTCGTTTTTTGTATTTTCGTTTAGTTCACCGAACGAAAAATTACATTTCGGCCCGATTTTTCATTTTTCGTTTGCCGTTTAAAAAACGGATTTTGGACTCAATATGGGATTCGTATATGTGGGCGGTTCATAAACGCCCCTTTCACCCGATTGGTCAAATCGCTCACCATTCTGTACGGACTTGATTCTACATAGCAGATTAAGAGTCTGTACGAGTGCGACACTGACAAGTGTTTGCACTTTAATATATGTTTACTTGAACCACCAGACAGCCTCGCACATCTTAGGCCCGCTAGGTTAAGAGGGACGCGCACACTGGACTTTCTCTTGTTTGCTGTGCACCCTATCACACAGCAGTTTTAGGCATTGTTCTGTTTTTGTTATAAATCAGAAATAGCAAGGAGGCATTTTCCCGCAATAGAAAGTCGGTTGGATTGTATCCCCGGTGTGGGCGTGGCCTAAATGCGCTCTCTCGTTATGCGCTAGCTCAAGTTCAAAGTCTACTCCTGATGCAAGTTGGGCCAATTTTCACTTATTTTAATTTTCATTGTTATAAAAAGATTGGATGAATAGGCTCTATATCACGAACTTGAATACAGATCATTTAGATCAAACTCCAAAAATTCCACGACGACCATAATTCTTAATGCTGTCCACAAGAGGGGGTGTCAGTCTCTTTCAATCTACTTGATCCACTCTCCGTACAGATAAAGTAACAAATATATCTATACATTTAATCTGCACTGCCATGAATATGTCGTAGCTGTATGTCTGAGAACAAACATCACACATAAGGAACATCAATGAATCTGCTCAGTTGGGAGCCTGCATGCAGATGTGTATGTCAGTTTGTAAAACACAAAATTTAATTCTGCAAAAACGTTTATTTTATTCTCACAACATCACATGTAACCAAACGAAATGTGACCTGAAATGTTTTAGAAATTTGAGTCAATTTATCACAAATAATTTTCTTTCAACAGATACAATTTTATAGTGCAAGTTTATGAACATTGCTAAACTTAAAACAGCATTCTGTAATGATGATTGGGAACATTCTTTAAGGAGAAATAGTTCACGCCGTCTATAAAAAACATGTGAAGGGGTGGATTCCTTAGCTCCAACTATATATATTCAATTACATCCTTTTGTGTATTTATGATAAATAAATAAATTATTGATCAGTTATATTCCAATAATAAATAATTCAATCAATATTCTTCTGCCCAATAATTATTGTGATCTGAGTAAATTATATGTACAGTATGCATGTATGTATGTACAGTGAGGGAAATAATTATTTGATCCCCACACTGATTTTGTAAGTTTGCCTGCTTACAAAGAAATGCAGGATCTATAATATTTAGGTTTATTTTAACTGATAGAACCTGAAAATCAACCAAAATATCAGTGGAAATAAAGGTTATAAATTGATTTGCATTTCAGTCAGTGAAATAAATATTTGATCCCCTACCAACAAGCAAGAATTCTGGCCCCAAAGATTGGTTATGTGCCTACATGGCCCAAAGATTAGTCCTGTCACTTTAAGACAGTACTCCTAAATCATCTTGTTATGTATATAAAAGAGGCCTGCCAACAGAATCTGTATCTTCCATTTCAACCTCTCCACCACTATGGTCAACCAAAGAGTGGCTTAAGGAGACGCACATTAAATGTCCTAGCCAGTCTCTAGACCTTAGTCCTATAGAAAATCTGTGAAGGAGGCTAAAATTACAATTTACTGAGCGACAGCCAAGAAACCTTAAAGATTGACAGATGAGTGGACTCAATAATATCCTGACACATGTTCAAACCTGGTTACCAACTATCAGAAATGTCTGACCTCTGTGCTTGCCAACAAGGGTTTCTCCACCAAGTACAAAGTAATGTTTTGCTTGGGGATCAAATTCTTATTTCACTGACTGAAATTGTAGTCTTCGACTAAAGTAAATGTTAGAGCTGTTTAAACCAAAAACATCTTGCACTGACATATCTTACATTACATCAATGCCACTGTTTTGTCACAAAATGCCGGAAGTAATGCTTTTTGCAAGGTATGTTATTAAAACCTACATACATTTTCTGATTTAACCAAGGCCTGGGTTAATCTCATCCCTGTCCAGGAAACTTCCCCATTAAGAATAATGTTTGATAGAACGGATCTTTTCAGTTTTTCTGTCTGTTTGGAATAAGCAAGAATCCATGAGCTGATATTGTTGAACTGTGCTTTGTTTAGTGTTGATGCAGCTCGAGATGATGGGTCACTTGGGCGACTTGTGAACGACGATCATAATAACCCAAACTGCAGGATGAAGACCATCCGTGTGGATGGGAAACCTCATCTCTGTTTATTTGCCATAAGAAGCATTTGTCCTGGTGAAGAGATCACATACAATTATGGCGATTCAGAGTGGCCATGGCGATGCAAGGTATTTAAATCTTCATGATAATAATTATTGTATTATTTTATTGGCTTGGTTAAATTATATGTTGTTCTTTAAAAGGTGGTTTGATAAATCAAAGTGTTTGCCAGAGAAGTTAACTTATCTGGCTAAGTGAATACATGACTATGATTCTTACGTATTTGTATGTGCCTGTTTCAAGAGATTTTTTTTTCTTTAAAGGCATTTCCATATATGTTATCACACTCAGTGTGTTGTTTTTATTATAAAAGGACACTAGTTATAACCGGGACAGTGTTGTGTACTTGTGTTTATAAACATGTGTTTGACTAAATGATGTTTTAAGAGAACACATTTTTATAAGGACATCCTCAGATCAGGTTATAGATGGGTTGTCTTCTTGACTGCCAGTGTATTGTTAGTTTCACAAAACCCTTGTCTATGAGGACACCAGTTATTCCTGGGACAAAGAGGTGGGAGATGATGTTTTGGGCTAGTAATCTCAAATACAAAATTTTAATTCAGATGAACCATTTTCAGTATATCCATTACAGGAAGGGATGCAAATACAGTAAGGACACCTTATATGCCGACCTCATGCTTACGTCACGGCATTAACTGGAGGCAAAACATAGGGAAATCTCGAGGCGGCCAATACAAACAACCACAGATTCGCCTGCATAAATATCATCTTGTTGTGTTGTTTAGTCCAACAATCGACAGAATACAGTCTATTTAATATTTTATCACACACCTGCTGCCATTGCAAAACAAAAACACTGAAAACAGCTTAAGTTAAACACAATAAAACGAGTGGACTGAACCGAAACGATGATCAAAAATGCTTGCATTTCACTTCATAAAACTTAAGACAATAAAAACTAGTGGTGGGCATAGATTAATTTTTTTAATCTAGATTAATCTAGATTAATCTTGGAATTAATCTAGATTAATCTAGATTAAAATGGCTCATTTGAATTCTGCCGAAGGCATTCATAATATGTGTGTTACCCAAATAATGACTAAAAGTAAGTCTTTGAGAACGGGTTTCTCAAGCCAGGTGGCGCATTAGACCAGGGGCTCATCTCCTGTTTCCAAAATGCATCACAAACTGCTTGAGAATGCTGTTCTACTATGATAATTTGTGATGAAAATTAAATTATGTTCAATAAGATGTACTTGGGTTTACTTCCGCATTAGCGAGGGATGCTTTGCGTTTAGGTGGTACTTGAGACTGGAAGAGCTCCTACAGTACATTTACATTTAGTCATTTAGCAGACGCTTTTATCCAAAGCGACTTACAGAGAGTTAGGGAGCAACAAGCGATATGTCATACAGGAGCCATAATACATTAGGTGCCAATACAAAGTTACTGGTTTCAACTAAAGCTAGACCACTACCTGTTGAGAGAAAGTTTTTTTTTTAAACTAACTGTATGTAAACCAATTCCGTACAGTAAACCAATTCCACATTGAACAAGGTGCAAACAACCTTAGTCTTGTAGAGGTTTCCAGTTGGAAGCGTCTTAAAAATAAATTTTCCCTGAAGCAAACCCGGCGGCTTCATAGCTGCATCCATGTTAGTACGTCACGTTTGATGTGGTCATTTCACAGTAACGTTATGTTGTTTTCGGACCAAACGCGAATGGCGCGTCAAGCGTGAGTGATTTACATGTTAAGTGAATGCAAAGCGGCAATGGACCCACTTGCTTCGCGAATCGCGCGAATGAAGCCCTGGTTATGAGATGATGAGGCGGCGCAAATCACGCGAATGACGCGAATCACGCGAGTTGAAAAATCTCGTTCTCTTCCCCTACAGTGCAATTAATCTATGTATACATCCGCGCTAAAATATCAAAGCGAAAGTCATCATAGCTTGCGTAGTATAGACCCAGCTCCCAACCTGACTTTGAGAATAGATTAACGGCGACATTTTTTTTATCGCGCGATAAGAGTCTCACTGCGTTAACGGCGTTAACGCCGTTAACGGCCCACCACTAATAAAAACTATTGTTTTTTTATTGGTATGGGTTATGATTAGGGTAATTCATATGTCTAAAAATATCTCATGTATGCCCAAATCAGAAACTGGGGAACTAGGTTATTTTTCACGTAGAGTTAACTTTTTAACCCATGGGGTATGCTAGCTAACTCTGTTAGTTATAAAACTATCAGTTAACTATGGGCCAGAAAGTAAACATAAAGGAAACCGTTTGTCATCTCTTTTTCTTAAGTAAACAAGTGCTTTAGTATAAAGGGAGAGGAAAGAATGCGAGTCTAATGTTATGTGTCAGGTTTGTGTTCAAATGCATTTAATAACATTTGCCACTGTTAGTAAACGCAGGGATCTATAGATGTATACGCTCTCACTTTATCTTTACTATACATGCTTGGTTTCTCTGTTTGGTAGGTGTAGATGTGAGGCCACTTAAGTGGAGGTAAACCTTTCAGTTTGTCTCTGGATCCATTTAGTGAACGTGTACAGGTCGGCCAGGTTCCGGGCGTTAAAGTTTATTTAAAACAATCGCGAAGCTTGACAGTTTGTGACCTTAAATGTAATAATTTGGTTTAGTCATTGTCAAAAAGCAAACAAACATAACATGCTACCTTGCATTAGTAATGCCGTCAGGGGAATCTTTCTACCTCCACCTAAGCTCCGCCGACAAAATACCTGTCACAATGTTTACTGACTGTAAGGGCTTATGTTTAATAATCATGTACTTATTCACATAGGTACAGAGTTTGTTAAACAGCCATTAACATTGAGAGACAAACTGTGAGCTAAATGGCGATTTCCAAGATAAAAAAACATTGAATTTGATAATTCAATATTCCAAAATGCATACTGTTTACAACCAACTCAGTGGGTTGAGCTCATGAAACATCACAAACATATGAGCTAAACTGTTTTCAGAAAATGTCCCAAGAACATATTAAACCTAGAACATACTATTATTGTTCTTGCTATCTTCAAGCCTATAAAATATGTTATATGTTCACATCTTGTTTATTTTAGTTGGAAACTGTAAAGAAGCAGTGGAAACGACAACCTCAAGATACTGCAACTAAAACAGTATGCAGAGAGGTAAAGATTGCACACATCTTTCAGTTATTAATGAATATGGAAAATGTGACTTGATCCTCAAACCAAGGGTGCCCAAACTCGGTCCTGGTGGAACGGTGTTCTGTAGAGTTCAGTTTTAATCTTTAACTTTAAATAAAAGGACACAGGCCCACCAGAACCAAGTGTGGGGCACCCATGCCCTATAAACTTTGAATTGATATTCTATAAGCTTTATTTGAAAAGTTTTATGAAGTGTTCTATTTTTTCAGATGGGGCAGGTGTCATTAGACAGCGCTGACTGTGATGATCTTGCGGTGGTTTATGACAAGGTAAACAAGAGATATGCATCATATAGAATTAAGTCAAATGTGTGACAACTGAACTGTTGTTGTAGGCATTTAGTCCCATGTTTTTTTTTCATTCATCAGTTGCAAATGTCTAAATGTTTATCTTGTAGACTTCTAGTGAAGTTCCAAACACTCGGGATGACCAGTCAGAAGTCAGAGATAAAATGGATGAATCAATGTCAATGGATTTGAGTGTCTGTACACCTGCTAAAGAACTGGAAAAGGTATTTCAGTGGTGCTGCTTTATTGAATTAAATTTCAAAGCCTTTGCCTGTAGGTGAACAGTTGTCTTGGTCCTGAATTTCAGGTTACACACGAGAAGAGTCAGTTGTCATTAGAGAAGCAGGATTGTATTGATAACAAAGGTGGTGAGAAGGTAATATTGTTTTAAAGATTGTTGCATGATTAAGAAAGGGGAACGCTGTAGGATGTGTTGTGCTATCAGTTCATGTTTCTCTTTGCTTTCTGTTCCTAATATGTCCAGACGTCCCCTGTCAAAGAGCAGTTGGTAAATAAGGAGCAGAGCTTTTGTACACCAACAGAAATACTCAAGCAGGTTACTCTGGAGAAGACACAGTTGTCATCAGAGAAAGAGGATTGTGTTAAGAAGAAGGCTGGTGAGAAGGTAATGTTGTTGCATGATTCAAGAAACGGAGTTCCTGTAGTATCTGCATCTGCTGACCTATCAGTCCATTTTTCTCTTTGTTTTCTATTTCTAGTATTCAAAGCTGTCCCCTGTCAAAGAGCAGATGTTAAATGAGGACCTAAGCTTTTGTGCACCAACGGAAAGACTCAAGCAGGTATAAAAATGTATTTGTTAGACATTCAGTATTTATTTAATGTTGAAACTTGATGTCAGAATGGGCTTTGAAACTGAGAAATTTACTCTCATTAAGCGAAAAAGTGCACCCTAAAAATAAAAATTCTATCATTATTTACTGATCCTCTTTTAGTTTTAAACCTGTATGACTTCCGGTCTCCTGCAGAACACAAAAGATATTTTGAAGAATGTTGGTAACTGAATAGCAACATCACCTAATCACTTTTATTGTATTATCACAAAACCAATGCAAGTTGATGGGTGCCACTGTTGTTTGGTTAC
Organism: Triplophysa tibetana; assembly: GCA_008369825.1. Taxonomy (NCBI): domain Eukaryota; kingdom Metazoa; phylum Chordata; class Actinopteri; order Cypriniformes; family Nemacheilidae; genus Triplophysa; species Triplophysa tibetana. The sequence goes on along the minus strand of CM017912.1, from coordinate 17,169,086 downwards.
CAACATTCTTTTAATGGGCCCATTTGATAAAAATGTAACGTTTTTTCCGCATTTAAGTGCTGTAATCACATCACCGGAGGATTTACCAACTCAGAAAATTTGAAAAAGAAGAAACCAGATACTTTGTTTTTGTGAGCCTTTCTCTTCAAGCATGTGAGAAATTAAACTTATTAGATTTCACTCCTTTTCTGACATAGGAAGGGGATCTTATTATGATGTTACTGCCAAATAATCTGCACTTTTACACCCACGGCATGGCCATGGCATGCACTACACTTGCATTTCGTGAAACACCCCAAACGATAGGGGGTGGAGTGCACAGTAACTCATTAGTTACTCATTAGGCATAGGTATCAATAAGGTTGTCATTCTCACAGCCATTGTGTTTTTTTTAGAGCACAAAATGTTACAGACATTTCAGGGAAAGCCAAATAAAGCATGCTAACTTGTGGAAAATGTTAATCTGAACCCTTTAAAATATATCTTCTTTTGTGTTCTGCAGAAGTAAACTCATACAGGCTGCATTGAAAATGTCTTTGTCAGCATCTAAACATTACATTAAATTCATTTCATGTTTGACTTGAAAAAAAAATGTCCAAAGAAGTTTTGAATTGAGAAATTTCTTGAGTCTATTTCTAATTAAAACTTTTATTTAATGATTGTTAAAGGTTTGAATGATCTGAGCTTATATTATAGTTTTACATTTATGTACTGAAATATGCTTCTCTACATGCTTTGAAAATATTTATTTATTTATTTAAAGGTCTGCAGACATGACGTGATCTCTTCAGCAATATCAAGCTTGGACAAGTGTGCCACATGTGTGGGACCTGTTGTGGCATTTAAATGGATTGGACTGAGATGTAAATGTTAGTATGATGTATTTTTTGCAGCTTGACACATGTTTGTAGTTTTTGTATTGAACAGTTGAACATGTCTTTCTTTCATAGTGTGCTCCAGCTTTTGGCACAAGTCCTGCTACTTCAAACGTTATGGAAAACAATCATCAATGGTAAGATATAATTTCAATTTATGCTTGCCCAGTAAATTGCTTTAAAAGTAATCATACATATCTTGACAATAGGATACAAGTTCAGAAGAAGAGCTGTCAGATGAGGAATACATACCGCAGTCTGAGTCAGACAGTCAATCAGATAGTTCAGTAGAATCGACAACAAGAACAGAAAGACATGATCAAGCTAATCACCCCTCACAATTTCAGAAGGTTGTCCCCTCTAAATCTAGTTCAGATGTAACCCCCTGGATTTATGTCAAGTCAAAGGAAAGCGAATCTTAAAGTCCAGGGAAGCCGAGTTTGACCTACATTGTCATGAAGAGGATGTTGAGCTAGATAGTGACTCAGGTTCAGATTTGCGCAGGGTAACGGATGTGGTGATGGCATCTCCCTCATCAGTCAGTGAAGAGGCCTGTAGTGTGAAGTTTATGAATGCAGCAGATGGGAGTAAGGTGCATGAGAAAGGGCAATCAACCAACATGCTGGAGAGGTGTCAAAAATGCTACTTAAGAGCTTTCAAGAAAGAGACTGTACTTCTCTTCACGATGATGTTGCCCTGGGGCTTGGCAGATTTGTACAGAAACTCTGCAGCCATTTCAGTCGAGTTGAGATCAGGGGGAAAAGAGGTAGAAAGGTTGCCGTTCTTCTTTCACCTGAAATGGTGGATGCATTGACACTGCTGGTTAGCAGGAGAAGTGAGTGTGGGGTGCAGGACACCAACAGTTTCTTGTTTGCTAGACCTCACTGCCAAAGTCATTACAGAGGCCACGACTCTCTGAGGGTCTGTGCAAGTGAATGTGGAGCTCAAAATCCAGAGTTTTTGCGATCAACACAGCTGCGTAAACATGTCGCTACTCTCTCACAAATCCTCAACCTGAAAAACAACGAATTGGACCAGGTTGCCGATTTCTTAGGGCATGATATCCGTGTGCATCGCGACTATTACAGGCTGCCAGAAGCCACTACTCAGCTGGCTAAGATTTCAAAATTGCTGATAGCTATGGAAAAGGGCTGTCTTCCTGATCTCCAGGACAAATCCCTCGACGACATTGAGATTCAAGGTATGTCCACGTGAGTGTAGGTGGTTCAGTAAGTAGTACACATTTATAGGGAGGTTAGAAGTTGTGAATGATGTGAAGTGCTGTGCATCTATTGTGTACAGAGTGTAGTCTAACATGTCGTGTATGATTGTGTCATATACAGATTGAACAGATGTGAATTATTCTCATGTTGTAAATGTCACTTTTACTTTAAGATGAGATTAGTGTGAATGATTCTGAAGCCAGTGGTTCCGATGAAAGTGATGCTGAGGATGATGTTTCTGCTTCCTCCAGTCTTCCTGTTTCTGCTGCTGCCAGTTGTGTTGGTATGTTAATGTAACTCTGCTATGTTTATTTGTTTATTAATGTTGTTAATTATAATTGTATGTAGTCAGTTCAAGTTGAAATATTTCTATCAACATTTTGCAGTGCAACCGAATTGCTGTTGAGATGAATACTGCAGAACTAGTGCAACAGAATGTTGTTAAAAGTAGGCATTTTAGTAAGAAATTTAGTAAAGACATCCATGTGACTCCAGTGGTTCAACCTTAAATGTATAAAGCGATGAGATTATTTTTTTATCCACAATAAAAGGACAATAGCGACTTTATTCATTTAGAAATTTCCTCTATCCTGCATCAGTTTTCAATGCCAATCCAAAAGAGTCACAGCCAATTAAACATTATAGGGAGCAGTGTATATTGCATTTGTTGCTAATAATAATACTAGATAACATAAATTGTGATTACATTACAAGTACAAGTACTATTACTACTACTAAAATATGAATTTCGGAATGCTAAAGGAAAGACCACAGGGATGCTAGAAAGGCACTTTCTTTAATTTTTTATTTAATATTATTGATATAGGTTGTTTTCCATAAGAAAGTGCCATTCACTGACTATTCTTAAGCTTTTAAATGAAATTCTTCTTACAGTACTGTGCAAGAGTCTTAGGCACGTTAAAGCATTTTCACCCAGAAGATTTTTGGCAATGTCTTCAAGACACTACATGCAACCTACCAACACTTTGTCTGTAATTCTGTAAAGTGGGGATGCTTTTAAGAATAATGTCCTAAATCGATTTACACATCAGTGAACTTCTGTTGACTAAATCAAATTGATATTTGGTCTGACCACCTTAGAGTATGTTTATAGCACATTTTGCACTGAATACACAATAGATTTGATGACAAAATGAATGTTTGGAAATGTAAACTAATATTGCCTATTAACATCATCCAGCAAAATATTATTGACCGCCTTTAAACATTTTGTGGGGTGAAAAATACTATAACGTGACTAAGACGTTTTCACAGTGCTGTCAGAGGTTGCGCTAGACATTTTATTGTCCGCCATTTTGACAGAAAAATCCGTCATAATCCATTATTACCTGCGACTATGGTGCAAGGTAGCTTTACGTGGTAATTAGCATGTTCCTGACGTCATCACGCTATACTTGCATTTACTCTCGGAACTTGCTCTATTTTAATACAACTGAATACTCCTGTTTTGTCCTCACTCACAAGTAAGCTGTGGTTTGATCATTAATTATTCCGCTTCAGCCGCTCAATGAACAGAGAAGACAGCAAGAATTACATTTTTTCAATTACTGAAAGTTAAAGTTATCAAAAAAGACGCAAGTCGCTTTTCTGAAGGAAAAAAAATGTAAACACTCACCACTGCGCGCCTTTGTATGTATGCGTGTACGTGAGAGTCTGTGACGGAGAGTGTGAGTCTCCGCTGACTGCGCAACCACGTTTTTCAGAACCGACCAAGCATTTGTATTAAGCAATAAATTGGAAACACATGTCCCTTCGCAGTCGTATTTAGGGCAGGGGTAGTATCCTACAATCACGCTCTAATGACGGGAAATGACAAAACAGGGAGTTACCAATTGCCCATTTTGTAATCTATCAAAAAAAAATTGTCACTGGTAAAAAGAATCCATCAATGATGGAGAATTTTCGGTTAACGCGACCTCTCAGTGCTGTATGTATGTTTAAGGATGGCCGAGCTGTTTTCTGATCAGTGTATCACTGTTGTCACAGCAGATGTCCAGATGTCCAGTGATACAGCTGTTGAAGTTTGCCCAGGTACCTGAGCTTTTACATAAGAACACAGCCATCAATGTAAGTACATTAACTCTTATGCCATAATAGCTTACTGAATCATGCATTCTTATGTACAGAGAATGGGGTTGAGATTGGGAACCCAAGAAAAGGTCAAAAAGTGTGCTGGTCAACTGCTGAGGTCACAGCTGTGATGAAACATTTTAAATCACACGTAGCCAAAGGAAAACTGGCCACACTGACTGAATGCCAGCAGTGTAAGACTGCTGAGGATCCCGTTTTGGCAAGGCGCACCGCACAAAACATACGAGATTCCGTACGAAATCGGGGGATTAGTGTGAAAAGAAAATCTCAAAATAAGTGACCTATCCTTGTTTGATGATTGAAATTGTACGCTTGTGTTAATTTGTTAGCCTTACGTTCCAGCTTCTAGAGTTGTTCTTAAAAGGATAGTTCACCTATAAATTGAAATTCTGTTATCATATAATCCTCCTGTCACTCAGTATGACTTTCCTTTGCAGAACACAAAGGAAGATATTTTGAAGAATGTTGGTAGGCAAACAACTGAGATACCCATTGAATTGCATTGATTGTGTGTTCATACAATAGAGGTTATTAAATACCACTATTGTTTGTTTACCAACATTCATCAAAATATGTTCCTTTGTGTTCCTGTGTGTTCTACAAAATAAATAAAGTAATAAAGGATTAAAATAATGACAGAATTCCCATTTTTGGGTGAACTATCCCTTTAAAGTTTCTTGAAATTATGCCAAATTTAGGTGTAGTTACGGCATCTTGTTTCAATGCCTTGTCATCTTATCAGTATGCCTTGTTTTTAATGGCTATTTTGTCAAGATTAATCTTTATATGGCTTTTCAAAATACTGAAATACTTCAAGTACAAGTATGTTAAAATAAACTAATAAATACTTTTATTGGTTATCCAGTTCTCTTTATTCACACTAGTCTTTACAATACACTGTGTTATCATGTTTGTGTGTTGTGTGTGGTAATGTGCCAGTAAAACACATTTGTCTGTATAATGTTGTAAGATCTTTCACTGTGTATTGTATTGGTGATCCAGTTCTCTTTATTCACCTTAGTCTTGGTAATACACAGTGTTGTCATGTTTGTGAGTTGTACACGCACATGATCCAGTAAAACACATTTGTCCTTCTAATGTTGTGAAATCTTTTTTGTGTGTATTGTATTGGTGATCCAGTTCTCTTTAATCACATTGGTCTTTACAATTCACGGTGTTGTCACATTTGTGTGTTGTGTAGGGCAATATGCCTGTAAAACACATTTGTCCCTTTAAGCCAGCAAACGTGCATCTTTCGTGTATTGCATAATAGATGTCCTCATAAATCAGGCAAGACTTTACAAACACCAACTTTGTCTGGGGCGGGAACTTTTTGGAGTGGGCGGGAATGGCCTTGTGTACCACCAAAATATCATGTTGTTATATTATCAGTTCTGTTGTGTGTATGTTACATTTGCAGCCAAATTTGTCATCTGCAGATCAAAATATATTTTTTGATCGTGTAATCATCTCTTTAGGTCATTGGGAAAGGTGGGTCCCATTAAACCACCATCCTACTGGTTTGGCTATCAAAGTCTTTATAAATCACAAAAACGTGTGTGTGTGTGTGTGCGTGCGTTCGTGCGTGCGTGTGTGGCTTATTTGTATCAGTACCTATTGTTTGATTGCTCCTGTTTGACATATCGCTTATTGCTACCTGAACTCTCTGTAAATCTCTTTGGATAAAAGCGTCTGCTAAATGACTAAATGTTGATGTAAATATATAGTTCTATCATTTGGTTTTGTAACAATTTCTGAATAAGCTCACGCCCATTGAGAATGAGAAACCCATTTATAAAGCAGAGTTACAGTGAGGAAAATAAGTATTTGAACACCCTGCTATTTTCCATGTTCTCCCACTTAGAAATCATGGAGTGGTCTGAAATTGTCATCGTAGGTGCATGTCCACTGTGAGAGACATAATCTAAAAAAAATCCAGAAATCACAATGTATGATTTTTTAACTATTTATTTGTATGATACAGCTGCAAATAAGTATTTGAACACCTGTCTATCAGCTAGAATTCTGACCCTCAAAGACCTGTTAGTCTGCCTTTAAAATGTCCACCTCCACTCCATTTATTATCCTAAATTAGATGCATCTGTTTGAGGTCGTTAGCTGCATAAAGACACCTGTCCACCCCATACAATCAGTAAGAATCCAACTACTAACATGGCCAAGACCAAAGAGCTGTCCAAACACACACACACACACACACACACGCACACACACACACACACACACACTGCTCCCTCAAGCGTAATCTCAAACATTTCCAAAACATAGTGATATGTACATTCTCACAACCAGATAAAGCTCTTATTTTAAACTGGAAACAAAGACTCGATGCCTAAACTAAAAACTAAAACAAAAGACAAATGCTAAAACTATTGTTAATCATACATACAGTGAGGGAAATAATTATTTGATCCCCTGATGATTTAAGTTTGCCTGCTTACAAAGAAATGAAGGGTCCACCATTTTTATGGTAGGTTTATTTTAACTGATAGAGACAGAATATCAACAACAAAAAATCTGGGGAAAATGTTATATAAAGGTTATAAATTGATTTGCATTTCAGTCAGTGAAATAAGAATTTGATCCCCAAGCAAAACATTACTTTGTACTTGGTGGAGAAACCCTTGTTGGCAAGCACAGAGGTCAGACATTTCTGATAGTTGGTCACCAGGTTTGAACATGTGTCAGGATATTATTGAGTCCACTCATCTGTCAATCTTTAAGGTTTCTTGGCTGTCGCTCAGTAAATTGTAATTTTAGCCTCCTTCACAGATTTTCTATAGGACTAAGGTCTAGAGACTGGCTAGGACATTTAATGTGCGTCTCCTTAAGCCACTCTTTGGTTGACCATAGTGGTGGAGAGGTTGAAATGGAAGATACAGATTCTGTTGGCAGGCCTCTTTTATATACATAACAAGATGATTTAGGAGTACTGTCTTAAAGTGACAGGACTAATCTTTGGGCCATGTAGGCCCATAACCAATCTTTGGGGCCAGAATTCTTGCTTGTTGGTAGGGGATCAAATATTTATTTCACTGACTGAAATGCAAATCAATTTATAACCTTTATTTCCACTGATATTTTGGTTGATTTTCAGGTTCTATCAGTTAAAATAAACCTAAATATTATAGATCCTGCATTTCTTTGTAAGCAGGCAAACTTACAAAATCAGTGTGGGGATCAAATAATTATTTCCCTCACTGTACATACATACATGCATACTGTACATATAATTTACTCAGATCACAATAATTATTGGGCAGAAGAATATTGATTGAATTATTTATTATTGGAATATAACTGATCAATAATTTATTTATTTATCATAAATACACAAAAGGATGTAATTGAATATATATAGTTGGAGCTAAGGAATCCACCCCTTCACATGTTTTTTATAGACGGCGTGAACTATTTCTCCTTAAAGAATGTTCCCAATCATCATTACAGAATGCTGTTTTAAGTTTAGCAATGTTCATAAACTTGCACTATAAAATTGTATCTGTTGAAAGAAAATTATTTGTGATAAATTGACTCAAATTTCTAAAACATTTCAGGTCACATTTCGTTTGGTTACATGTGATGTTGTGAGAATAAAATAAACGTTTTTGCAGAATTAAATTTTGTGTTTTACAAACTGACATACACATCTGCATGCAGGCTCCCAACTGAGCAGATTCATTGATGTTCCTTATGTGTGATGTTTGTTCTCAGACATACAGCTACGACATATTCATGGCAGTGCAGATTAAATGTATAGATATATTTGTTACTTTATCTGTACGGAGAGTGGATCAAGTAGATTGAAAGAGACTGACACCCCCTCTTGTGGACAGCATTAAGAATTATGGTCGTCGTGGAATTTTTGGAGTTTGATCTAAATGATCTGTATTCAAGTTCGTGATATAGAGCCTATTCATCCAATCTTTTTATAACAATGAAAATTAAAATAAGTGAAAATTGGCCCAACTTGCATCAGGAGTAGACTTTGAACTTGAACTTGTCAGTGTCGCACTCGTACAGACTCTTAATCTGCTATGTAGAATCAAGTCCGTACAGAATGGTGAGCGATTTGACCAATCGGGTGAAAGGGGCGTTTATGAACCGCCCACATATACGAATCCCATATTGAGTCCAAAATCCGTTTTTTAAACGGCAAACGAAAAATGAAAAATCGGGCCGAAATGTAATTTTTCGTTCGGTGAACTAAACGAAAATACAAAAAACGACTCATCTTTCAGTTTCCGATAATTGATTTCAAATAGGATATCAAATGAATAAAACGTACACGGACCGTACGCGGACCCCTTTTTTTTATACATTTCAAGTTACTGCACGGCATTGAAAAGACCGAATAATGATCACCAAGGTATGTCACTTCTTTCACATCTTTTTCATACACCTTTTATTTGACTATTTATTCATTTTACATTCACATACTATTTTATTTCCTGTTTAAGGAACATTCTTCAATGACATTCAGTGTGATCAATAAAATATACATTCTTTTACATTCTGTTCCAGATATTTGCAAGCTGGTTCATTCTTGCTTCACGTAAGTTTGAAAAGAAGTTTAAAAGATGTTTTATCCGACCTCAAACTTCTAAGAGAGTAGAAAGTTACTGTATCTGTCTGTTATTACTGTACACACAGGTGCATTTATGCCAGTGTCCACTGAGCGTAAGTGTGATATTTGTTCCTTTAAAACATTATTTGCATAGTGGTGAAACTCAATAATACATTGCATTGTATTTTAATCATCAGAATGTACGACCCAATGGTTCGACCGTGATAATCCAAGTGGAAAGGGAGACTATGAGCTTTTGTCTGACCTGCTCCTTTTATACCCCGGGTTTATATGTCCTATTCCAATCGGCATTGAGGCTCAGACCGTTTCTGGCATTCCAGCATCAAACGTTTTTCAAGTGTAAATGCATTCAATGTATTGTTAGCTTAATGTTATTGTATCGTAATTTTGTGTAAATCAAGAACAAAAATCGTGATGTGGATTGTTCACACGTTTGTATTCTCAAGTTATTGTGTGTCTTTTGAAGATATTCCGCCACCCAGGGGCTAGTTTGTGTGAATGCAGCACAAGCAGGAGGTGTTTGTGCTGACTATAAAGTACGCTTTATCTGCCCAGAAGAGTTTTGCTCAAGTGAGTGACAATTGCACAGTTTTTTATTTGCGACAGTAACATGACCTCCTTGTGTAATAATTTAAACCTTTTTAACATTTTGCATGCAACAATTGATCAAACTATGCATTTTGGCTGTTTTGTTCAATATAAATAAATGTGTCTTAAAGTGAGATTATGAAATCGGTCGTACTCTGCTTCAGGTTGCAGGACACCCTGGATAGATCGAGATGACCCTGAAAGGGTTGGAGACTTGGAGACCCTCAATCTTATTCAGATGGAATACCCACTACAGGTCTGCCCTCAACCCATTGCAATTGAGGTCACAACCCTTAGTGGGACCCAAGTACAGCAGACTGCAAGCATTTTTCAAGTGTATGTTTAACAATATTATGAAAACTATATCAGTTATTATTAATAATGATGAGCACATAACACAATGTCAAATACTGTGATTATCCCACAAATATGCATTGATTTGACCATTATTGAAATTTCTTCATCTGTAGAAGTTTTATGAAGTCCATTTTAAACATTTGTGTTTTGTTTCTGTAGATTTGACCCACTACAGGGCTTCGCCTGTGTTAACGGGAATCCGTCATGTCTGGACTACAGGGTCCGTTTTACATGTCCACAGAGTTTTTGCCTCCCAAGTTAGTATCTTCAAATATACTTCACTAGATACATTTTGGTCCGTTTGTGTTTGCAATTGCCCACTGAATATTTATTCAGTGGGCAATATTTATCAGAGTGGGTAACTCAGTGGTTTGACCGTGACGACGACACTGGATATGGAGACTACGAGTATTTGTCTGATCTTCTCAAGGAGTATCCTGGGTTATTATGTCCTAATCCAGTCGGAATAGAGGTTCAGACCATCTCTGGCCAACCAGCCTTCCAAACAGGAAATGTTTTTCAAGTGTGAGTGTAAAAAAGTTTTACAAGGCATATACTCCTTATAACTATTAAAACGTATCTTGAATGAAGCCGTATTATGCTTCATTGTGTTCAAAAGTCATTGTGTGTGTGTTTTCTGAAGGTATAACCCTACCACTGGGTTTGCTTGTGTAAATGCAAACCAAGGAGGAGAGCAGTGTGCCGATTACAGGGTGCGCTTTCTCTGCCCAGAAACATTGTGGTCAAGTAAGTGACATGATCATTGCATATTTATTTGGACATGAATCTCAGTAATACCATAATTTGCTTTAAACTAGAGTCTCTATAGATATCGATTGTGACATTGAGCTAATATTTAATTTTATATTTCATTAAAGCACTTTAATAATTTATAAATAATCATTTAGAACAAAAAATTGTCATCGTTAATTTGAATATTTCATTTTATTCTATCTTTATAAACTTTCTACTTATACTTGCTTCTTATCATCCTTATATAAGATGATTTTAATATGAATTTATATATTATATGCTTTACCTCTGCATAATATTCCAGGCTGTTCCACCAAGTGGTTTAATCGTGATGATCCCAGTGGTAAAGGAGACTATGAGCTTTTGTATGATCTTCTCAATGAGTATCCTGGGTTAATATGTCCTGATCCAATTGAAATTGAGGCTAAGACCCTCTCTGGCCAACCAGCTTCCCAAACAGGAAACATCTTCGAAGTGTAAGTAAAATAATTGAAATACATATTTTACAGGGCACAACTATGGTCACATTTCCAGTAAGTCAATGAACACAAAAATGTTATTTTATTTAGAAATGGTTTATTTAGTTGAATTGTATTTGTTTGTATGAAGTAATGATGCCACTTGTGGGTTTCCATGTGTAAATACAGACCAAAAAGGAAAGCAGTGTGTTGACTAAAGAGTGTGCTTCACTTGCCCAGAGAAGTTTTGTTCATGAATAATACAAACTACACTCAAGGAAAAAAATATATTTACAATATCAAACAGTTGATGAGTAGAATTGTTTTAGAAATTAAGATATGTATCCAACGTAGGTCATATAATTAATTTCACCACTTAACGTTGCCATGCTTCTTTTTTAATGTTTTAATAACATGATTTCTTTAGATACATACCAACTTTTTCATTTTATTGGTTCAAATCAATAATGATAAAGATACATTTTTAAGTATGATTCATGTGATGTCAAACAGACATAATGTACTACAAAAAAACAATATATTTACTAACAGAATAAGGAAGATTCTAGATCTTTAATATCTTTTCTTTGCACATGATTTTAAATTCTCTGTATGAATGTTGTTAACATACATTTGCTGATTTTCTGCAGGTATCATCCATTACAAGGTTTTGTCTGTGTGAATAAGCAACAGAAAGAAAGTTCCTGTGAGGACTACATGGTCCGCTTCACATGTCCTCCGAAATTTTGCAAGAAATTGGCTTCCATCTCCTAGATAATAAATAAAAAGATCAGCTTTCTTTCATTTTTTCATTTATTTTTTCTGCATGATTATTCTCTTCATACTATAATCTGTTTTGTGAAATAACAACAAAAAATATGAGGCATTACTCAGAGTCTAAAATATAAGGAAGTATATCTAGACAATGGATGTACAGTAGACGGACAGCAACTTGTCATCTGTTAGTTACCCTCATAGTTTAAAGAAACTATTAAATTGACAAATCAAATCTTGTTTTTGTTTCTTGCCTATAAAAGTAGATGTATGAACATGATATGATCCAAATCATACCGTGTTATTTTTGCCCCTGCATCTTTCCTATATAAACTGTTGTGATCTTTTGTCTGGTTGGGAAGTTTTGTCTGAGTTTCTCTGTTTTGAGACAGTTTTGATTAAAGAACCAAGTCTCACAGGAATTTGTGAAATTGTCATGAACTTTAATCCAATAATTTGTGTTCATCATCACGAATTGTGTTTGAATAAAGCATTTTGAAAGACATTGACTGGTGTCTGGTCTAGTTCTTGCTGTGTCACTGAGGTTATTAGGGGACTATTATTAGGAGGGATTATAATACAGACGTATATATGATCTGTAATAATAATAACAAATACACATCTTACCAAGTTTTTCTTTTATTTGCACTTTCAGTCTCACTAAGGCAGGTTTTTCAAGCTCCCCTCAAGTGGTCCTAAGACCGACAGGTTAAGAAACCAATCACATTTCGTTTTGTGCCACGTCATGTTTAGAGGCGTGAAAATGTCCCCGCTGTAATCAAGTACACCTGTCTGCAGACTGCAGATCGACTGGAAAAGTCGACCTTCCTACGCCTAGGGAGGGGCTACTTGTGTTACTCCGTTCACATGCCTTTTCATTGGTTAGTGACAAAGTAATGAGGTCGATGCCACGGTAAACAGGAAATGGGAAATCATGTGAAAAAGTCAAACTTATGCATGAAACATAAATGTATTATTACCAAAGGGTTAATTATACTAACAGCACAGATATTAACATTATTCATCGAGATTTTAAAGCATTTGATTGAGTTTTAGTGCATGATTTTTCTAGTCAGATAGGTGCCAATTTCAGGATCGTCACATAATGGTACATATTCTTCGTAAATGGACAACTTCAACTCTATGAAGAGGCATTCCTTCTCCGTTTGCAATCTATTATTGCTTCTGGTTTGTGCGTTTTAATTCAAATCCTACAAAGTATGTCGTCTCCCAAAAAACGTGTCCTTTTTTGTTACATCCATAACCATATATGCAGGTAGGCCTACATCTAAAACATTTGAATATCGTGAAAAAAAAAAACTTTTGTCTCGCATTTCACAAAGTGAAACTCATATTATATACTGAACATTCATTACACATAGAGTGAAATATTTCAAGCCTGTATTTCTTGGAATTTCGAGGATTATGGCTTACAAATAATGAAAATCCAAAATTCTGTATCTCAGAAAACTTGAATATTACATAAGATCAACAAAAAATTGATATTTTAAACAGAAATGTCAGGCTTCTGAGAAGTAGCCTATGTTGATATGCACTCAATATTTGGTTGGGCCTCCTTTTGCATGCATTTCTGCATCAATGTGGTCTGGCATCAGCCTGTGGCACTGCTCAGGTGTAATAGAAGCCCAGGTTGCTTTGATAGCGGCCTTCAGGTCATCTGCATTGTTGGGTCTGGTGTCTCTCATCTTCCTCTTGACAATACCACATAGATACTCTATGGGGTTCAGGTCAGGCGGGTTTGCAGGCCAATCACGCACAGTACCACCATGGTCATTGAACCAACTTTTGGTAACTCTGGCAGTGGGGGAAGGTGCCAAGTCCTGTTGGAAAATAAAATCAGAATGTCCATATAGCTTGTCAGCAGAAGGAAGCATGAAGTGCCCTAAAATGTCCAGGTAGATGGCTGGGTTGACTGTGGACATCAGAAAGCACATTGGACCAAAGTCCTCTTTTCAGATGAAAGCAAATTTTGGAAATCAAGTCTGGAGGAAGAGAGGAGAGGCCCAGAATCCATGAGGCTTGAAGCCTAGTGTGAAGTTTTCACAGTCATTGATGATTAGGGCTGCCATGTCATCTGCCCGTGTTGGTCTACTGTGTGTTCTGAAGTGCACAGTCAACGCAGCCATCTACCAGGAAATTTTAGAGCAGTTCATGCTTCCTTCTGCCGACAAGCTTTATGTAGATGCTGATTTCATTTCCCATGTCACGCCGCATTGATGCAGTAATTCATGCAAAAGGAGACCCAACCAAGTATTCAGTGCATAGAATTGAACATACTTTTCGGAAGCCTGACATTTCTGTTTAAAATATCCGTTTTTTTATTGATCTTATGTAATGTTCTAATTTCACTAAACACTGATTTTGGGGTTTTCATTATCTGTAAGCCATAATCATCAAAATTTAAAGGAAATAAAGGCCTGATATTTTACTCTATGTGAAATGAATCTATATAATATATGAGTTTCACTTTCTGAAATGAGTGATGAAAAATCTTGACCTTTTTCACGATATTAATTTATTTTTTAAATGTACCTGTACACATATTATATACATCACTGAATCCATTAATGCCTGGTAACGTGCTGACAAACACTTTGAGTTTGATGATTGTGTTTGTAAACGTTTCATTCACATGTAAGAGGAATTCACTTACCATTTTTTAAATTGTCGCCAATTATAAACTATAAATCACCATGTCAACGAATAGGTTATTGTTTATTTACAATGTATCGGCTTCTTGCGGTAACAGTGGTCATTCACGAACGTATCAAAAGTTAACAGTGACAAAATTATTATAAATTTATGCCACGAAACCCGCACACTTTTAAGAAGCGTTTAGTCGAGCGAGATGATTATTTATAGCGACCGCTGTAAACATTACAGCTTATCTCTTAGATCGGAAATTCTGTGAAATTCAACCAATCAGAAGACGGTCCGTGGGCGTGACGTCAGGTTGAGACTACAGGCTTGTTCGACTTGGTGCGACGCCGCAAGATCCGACAGGTGGAAGACGTCAAAGTACTTTGTATGGTTTTTCGAATCGCTCTCGTGGTACTTTGATGTCATCCCCCTGTCGGATCTTGCGGCGCCGCTTCAAGCCGAACAAGCCTGACTTCTGCAGCGTCTGTGTCCCCAAGTGACATGATGCATTGAACCGCTGACGTCACGTTCCTGCCGACAAGGCGGGCTCTTTGTACTCATTGTAAAAAGACACTACGGAAAAGACAATATATGTGGAATTCATACATATGGAAAGGAATGCATTGCATTTTTGCACATTTTACCGAATCTGCTGTCCTGTTCAACGAAGCCATAAACGGCTTTGCAGCAAATAACAGTTTTGCGATTTAGACTTTTTGTATTTATATGCAAGAACTCTGCTCTGCAAAAACAGACCCATTTTGTCAAGGACAGAGGTTGCACAATAGTCATTACGACGTACGGACTGTTGACTTTCTCCGTTTCTGTCCACATCATGAGACGTGCTAGATAGAGTTAACCAGAGCCGCTGAAAAACAGAGTCACGACACTCGATCTCGCCGCCTTGTGGTCACGTGGTTCACGGAGCGCACAATAGCTACGAACAAATCCGTTCTGTCAACATATTTGATAGATTTTTGCGGGACAGACAAGATCAACTATATCCGCATACATTTTGCTAAATATATTAGCACATTGTCATTGTGTTCACTGAATACTACGTTGACTGCATTATAAACGAATTTCGCATGGGGAGTAAAATGAATATATAGATCTTTGAATATAAGATATGTCCGCCAACTCGTTCAGATGTTTAAACATGCCGTTATTTCACCAGCTTTACGGCAAATGCGCGTGACATTGAAATGAATGGGCTTCAGTGCAGTGTTTGGAACTATTAGTCACTCTTTGACACTAGTTACTTCCGCGTTCCATTCTTCCAACGGACGTCTATACGAGTGTCGTAGCTCTGTTTTTCAACGACTTTAGAAAGAACTAGAACTATGTTGGCGTCATTTCCGGTGGAATATTCCAGCGAACCGTGTTATGCACAAAAAGTAAAGAATACCAAGAGGCGAAACTCAGTTGAACGATCCATTGCAACACTCGCGCCCAGCAGCAGCTCTGTGCTTCCGCTGGGGTGAAAACGACTCGGCAGTCCTATAGGTGTTTGCTGCAGCTATGGCAATGTCTGCTGCTTTATTTAAGAAAAACGTACAATTAGTTGCAATTTAACCGGAATAATGACAACACGTAATAAAGCACTCGATTTGCTTGACAGAGTTTGTTTACTTCATTCCTGAAAGTCTCGGTTGAAATTCTGTTAAATCAAGAATTAGTATGATAATCCCTGAATTAATACTTACATATGAAATTAAATTACGGACATATGCATCCGAAAATTTGGGAATTTTGGACAATAAATAATTATGCCAAGAAAATAATTTTATATATATATAAAACAGGAATATAACAGCTTGACTGTTTAACTGTTTTAGCATTATTATATTAATGTCCCTGAAGAAACTTTAAATAAAACTGTTTTATTGTTAAAAAACAGCCACTGTAGGCCTACAGACAAAATTATTTAATTTTAGACAGCAAAATCATGTTCTAGGATCATTATCATCATTGTTTTTGACTTGTTCCAAGGGATTAAACGTACAATTTACATTTACATTTAGTCATTTAGCAGACGCTTTTATACAAAGCGACTGACATAGAGTTAGGGAGCAACAATCGATATGTCATACAGGAGCCATAATACATTAGGTGCCAATACAAAGTTACTAGTTTCAACAAAAGCTAGACCACTACCTGTTGAGAGAAAGGGTAAGTGAGTTTTTTTTCGTTTTTTTTTTTAATTAATTTATTTCTCTGTCAGATATTCACAAAAGAGTTGGGTTTTATTTAAGACCTTGTGTAGTTACACAACTGATGACAAAATGACAACACATTTAATGTAGGTGAGGTCATCTTAGGTTATAAAAACGTTACCCTTTCTCAGGAGGTACGCGAAAATAAGTCATCATTTAAATTAATTCAGCTAATAAATGTAATAAGCTCATTCTAAAGTAGTTTCATATAAATCATTATGGTTTTTAATGGCTAGGACTTGCCGTTCCTAAAAGAACTTAAGTTCACTAGTAGAGAAATAAACAGTTAAACTTAGCAGGTGGATGAGCACCCCACTTCAAAACATACTACTTTTACACTTTTGTAAATAATTACACGCCAGGCTCTTTGGGAAAACGATGAAAGGCAATAGTTGTACTGTCATATTGATAGTTTTTCCAGTGAATTGCCGAACATTGTTTTCTTTTATTCCACTATGACATCTTTTTCGGCTGCGTTTCGTATGTTTCAGTGTCGTCCGACTGGCATTTTCACCCCAAGATGGCGGCGGCGCTACCGAAGCGACACCTAGTGGCTGTTAATGAAAAAGCACAAGAGTTTCGCCTCTTGGTCTTCTATACAAGTTGCTATGCCTTTAAAAAGAGCCGCGCTGAAAATGGTCAACGCATTGTGTTTGACAGACAGTGGCGTTGTGTTTACTCTGTCATTCCTCTATTAAAGGTTATTTTTTTGGGAAATGTTTAAAATATTGTGTCGGTGAAGTTAACACCATCAAAAGGCGTGTCCACGTTCATTTGAGTCGAAGAGCTTGTTGTTTAAAAGGAGGTAAGTTTTTTTTAACATAAGTAGAATCTTGGTTTAGATATACTTTTGAAATAAGACGTTTTATAATTAAACAAATGTATATATATTGAACTGTTACTTCATATTAACATAAATGCATAATATTATGGTTGTATACGCATGTGCTCCGTTAAAGGGATTTATATTTTAACTGCTCAAGAATATATCTTGTACGATATAATAAAGAGAAAGTATTTTTCATTTAAACCATTATTCAATACAGTGTGCCTATAATAAAGTGAATAAAGCATTCAAACGCGTATTTTTCATGCACAAAGGAAAGTGCGTAGGGAATTGACAACCCATCAAGCCAATTCCTATTTTTTGCATGTGGGTCGTAACGCGAAAGTTTGATTCAGAGACGACTGTCTTTGCTGTTTATACGCTTTTTTTCACAGCAGAATTAATGCTTAAGAAATTCAATTTTATTTCATTAAAAAAAATCATACTTCTACTTTTGAATTGTGGGCTATCTTAACACATATATAATGCGTGGCTACTATAGGTTGTACATCACTCGTGAGATTTTGAATATCGTAAGAACAAAATGCGTTCACAATAGCAGGTGCGTCTCTCTGTGGTTTATGTAACTAACGTGATGTCCCGTGTTGTGGCTAGAAGGGATACAGCTACGGGCGGAAGTGATTCAAAATTTCGCCATAAAATAACAATAAATTAAATAAGCTAACGCCTACACCTACACCTACCCAACCTTCGACCTAACCTTACAATAAAAAAATAGTAATTAACTGTTGTCAAAGTGACGAAAATGATGCTGTGTTGAAGTGCGCGTGCCCAGTGAAGGTAGCCGTTTCCCTTTCTGCCACAACGTCCGTGGTACGGCAGCAGTCAACGTGCACTTTAGTGGGTGTGTTCGATTCGCGATGCGCTCCATAGTACTTTGATGTCAAATTCTACTCCGCTCGATTTGCCCGGAGAATGATGACGAACTGATGATTCGATTAAACGTTTGTCTTTATCTTTTTTACTCTATCAGTGTTAAAGTAATTACTTTATAAATTGATGACGCGAATTATTAGCTGCGCTTTAAATGTGATTGTTTGATTCGTGGTGAATGTTATTATAGAGTGTCTATTTAACTTACAATGAAGTAAAACATTCTCAATGATCTCGATTAATTTTTCTCAAAATTATTTTTATAAATATAATGAATTACACTTATTTACAATGTATTATTAGTGCAGAATGTTTAATGCACAAGAATACTGGGGTGAAAATAGTAACGTATCTGCCACTTTTTATAAGAAGGCCTACCAGAAGCATTTTACTAGTCCCAATATTTCTACTTTATACAAAGAAAATAGGCCTACAGTTATTTTCGGTGAGTGTAAATAGCACATCGCTTAGAAATGCTGCTATTTTCAGTGTAAACAGAACCTACTAAGATTTAAAGG
Source organism: Triplophysa tibetana (assembly GCA_008369825.1). Taxonomy (NCBI): domain Eukaryota; kingdom Metazoa; phylum Chordata; class Actinopteri; order Cypriniformes; family Nemacheilidae; genus Triplophysa; species Triplophysa tibetana. The sequence continues at coordinate 17,150,225 of CM017912.1, read as the reverse complement.
GCAAATACGCTCCCATATTATTATGTTGGCTAATAATCATAATAAATGACTTACACTGACATACACAGAGTACACTATTAGAATGTGATATTATTCATTACAACTAAAAAAGATAGATCCTTTAATAAAATCAACAATGCTTTTATTTTAATAAAGTTATGGTAAGCATGTTTATGGCTGTTTGAGCATCAACAATAGTGTTTAATTTTCTGACGGCCCATTGTAAAAAATGTTTTCGCATTGATTTAGTTGCTGTGCTGTTTTGCTTGAAGACATTCGGAAACCAGCATGATCTTCCTAACTCCAACATCTGGTATGTAGATTAAAATCGAACTACTATTTAAGAGCCATATTCTGCTGTTGCTTCGCATAGTTGGTTTTCATGTTTCAGTAAGAAGTCTGCAAATTGGCTTCTTGTGGTTAGTTATGAAGCAATGTATGTTTGTCATCAGACAATTTTATGAAGTTGTTTAAAGGGTTTTCACTTTCTGAATTGTAGTTGTTTCTAGTAAACTGTATAGCTGTAGATGTTAAGAAACCATTAACCACTACACTTTACAAATGGTGCTATATAGCACTTAAAGTGGTTCTTGGCTCGTAATCAAAGGAGAACCACTTTAAGAGCTGTATTGAACCACATCTTGGTGCTTTAGTGGTTCTTCAGAGATTCTTGGGGATGACTGAGGGGCTAAACCGCTGAAGAACCATACAGCACCGCTGCCATATAAAGAACCTGTTAAGCCCGGGATGTTACTTCAGCGGTACTATATACAGAACCTCAGTCATCCCAAAGAACCGATAAAGAACCTTTGAAGAACCATTGAAGGACAAGATATGGTTCTATATACGAGCCAAGTACCACTTTAAGTGCTAAATAGCACCATTTTTTTGAGTTTTGTGGTATTAATATATGCTTTGCTAGCATCTGTTTTCCAATGTGCATTATTAAACTATGTTGCAGAAACACATTTTCCTTCTGGGATTCTGTCATGTGGAATGGAGGAAGCAGACAAAAATACTTTTTGAATGTTTGCAAAGTTCACCTGACTTCAGTCACTTAATTCTTTTACGCTTTGGACACTGTGAAATGTATTTTGAACTCTAATACTAAAGTCCATTAACAGGAAGTTTATTATGTTCATATGTCCAGTTCCAAAAAGTCTTCACATCTACCTCAACGGAAATATATTTATAACTGCACAAAAACGTTTTGTGTACCAAGTTTGTTTTTTTGGACTACTTCTTTAGTTCTCTTAGTCCAGTGCTGATGTATTTTGTGCGAGGCATTTTGTCTTTTGTGTCTGTTATATACCCATAATGCACCATCCTGACTTCTACCACCGAAACACTGTATAAAGTGATTACTTTACTTTCAAAGCAAACGTACCTTCCATTGCAGTGCATTTCCTTGCTTTTATTTGAAATCCTTTCGTAATAATACTTGCTGAAAATGGAAATACATATCTCACATGCTTTGATAACCTGACAATCTTTATAAAAAAAACATTTAATTACACAATGGGGAGGTCTAATGCCTCTGAACGAAAGTAAAAACAAACCTTGACTTAAATGGTTAATTCTGTGTGTTGGCATGTGCTGTGTCTCATTGACTGTTTTCTTTCAGATGAAGAATCGCTTGAAATCGACTGGCTTTGGAGTCACATCAAGTTCAGGGTACAAAACGCAATAGTAGGAACCCCAACTTTGACAACTTTCTTGATGTCTTTGTAAATGCTCGGCAATATTTTAAGTAATGTAGCAGTGAGCTTAATATACTTAAATGACAATTCACGAGTTCGCAAATGCAGATAATAATGCAGGTTAAAAGGGATGCGTATATGGCGTGCTGTCCAGGGAGAGGGCTCCGAGCCTGGCAGTTTCTTGCAAACTCGGAGTACTCTCCCCCTTTCCGGGGAGAGGGCTCGAGCCCGGTGATAGCCCGAACCCAGAGCGCTCCCCCCACTGTCCTGCGGGAGACAACGGGCTCGTGGTAAGGAGCCGGGGTGGTGGAGGGATGCTTGAAGACTGTAGAGAGAATGCAGGTAAGACAGCTTTGTCTATTTGTAGTAGTTCTCTCTTGAGCTGATAGGGCAGATGCTGGGATTGCTGATAGCAAACCAGCCGGGTGGGTTATCTGCTCGTGCTCCTCCCTAACTTTTTTAATTAAACATCACACATTGTGCATGTTTTCTTGCATAAACGTATGCTTTTTTTACAATGCACAATGCACAATGAAATCTTGACGTACAAGAACAAACGTTGGGTCTGTCATGCACACAAATATCAAAGTGTCCTTCGTATATCCGTATTTCTCTTCATCTGCAAGCATGGAGTTTACTTCTTTGTCCTTATACAGCAGACTGAGCTTATTGCATAATGAATTTAACATAAATTACACTTTGTTAATGTTTTTAGAGAGAAGCTCACTGATTTACTCCATTAGAAAGACTTCTTTGTCTGACTTCATTGAAAATCTCTCCAGCGTTTCAGAAGCAACAGTCTCAAGCACTTGAATTTTAACAAGACCTACTAGCTTTGTGTTTTCATAACATTTAATGCAAATTGGCTCTCTCTTTGGAATGAGACGAACAAGATAGTGCTATTTCAATACAAACCAAATCGTGAAAAATACTGAAGAGATTTACCTCGAGAGTTCAGTTTGGTAAGAGTTTAGCACTGTTTGTTGTCTCATGTGCCAAGGAGCAGAGGGCAAGCATCCAGCTCTCTGCATTCACTTGTTGGAACTTGGATCAGAGTGTCATTTGGCAACATGCTGATTTGTGTCTCATTGCTATTTCAACCAATTTATATACAGTAAGTATGCCAATAAATTACAGCCATGCTTATGTGCGCATATAAGAGTGTGCATCCTGAGGATTCGATTTGGTAAACAAATCGGAATTGTCTGCAGTGTGAACGTGTTTTCCTGGTGACCCGGTTGTCAGTTTAGAGATCTACTGTAATAGTTGTAGATCAATATGTGATGTGGGCTTTGTGAATGAAAAACAGCACTTAACCTAAAACCTCTGTCTGTGATCTGTTTTGAAGACCATGTTGGTATTTTTTTAACGAAATGAGGGCTTATAGACAGGGACAGAGTCCCTGTAGATTATATCTGATAACAAGCAAAATAAATAAGAAGTAAATTACAAGCTAGCAAGTAAAATTTTGGGTTACTAGTATAAAAATCAGGGGCGGATCGTTCATCTGGAGCATCCCCTCATGTTGGCAGCCTCAGGAAAGGTGATTTCGAACAGATTGGGGGGACAGGAACACAATCTTAAATGGATAGAGGGGTACGCCCCTAAAACGTGATCACCACAAGACCAGACGTAGGGGAACCAAAGCGCTATTGCGCACGGACGATCGGCTGCTCTTGGCGTAAAAGTCCAGGGCAACTTTTTAGTCCTAGTCCCCTCCTGAGAAGAACCTTTGCTTTGCTAAACTTAAATGTGACAAACTTACATGACCTATTCAACAAACACAGACCGAAAGTTAACTTTGGACCAGGCTTGTGCGTCCAAAGAAAACGTCTTCAAATCGAAGAGTAGATATTTGCAATTATATTCAATTGTTTTGATCATAGAAATTAAATGGTGAGTATTGTATCCTTTTGGAAAGAGCAAATTATGTTTTTAAGCATTCTATAAATTGCTTTTTGAAAAACACACCGTCTAGTAAAAAGTTTTTTTATCACCCATTAAAATATTTATTGTACGTCTTTTTACTTAAAATGTTTTACCTTTGCTATTAATTGAATGGTTTATATAGTACAGTAAAATGTTTTGTCTGTGATGGATTTATGGAAAAGTTATATTTATAAAATATAATATAATTAAACCTTACAATTGTAAAATTATTGCAAAGTTATATGATGTCGGCATAGTTTTTGTTTGTTGAAATTAATTTTTAGGGGAGCTCAAATTAGACCTATGGTGAGGTTACATTGTGTATCTTATGTGTATATTATATTTATGACTTTATTGTTTCTCATGCTATTATGCCAGTGTTACATTTTTGTGATGAGGCTTGGGTAGAGGTTATTCAAATGAAAATATTACCAAATAAATGTTTTAGAGAGGATAAGTAAATCATTAAAAAAAGGGCATGTTTACCTGTACTTTAGCATGATAAATGAGACTCGGTATTAATAAAATGTAACAGGTTGCTATATTTTCTAATCCAGCAGGTTATAATTTTCTGAAAAAAAGTTATGTCATATTTCTTTAATATACTGTCACAAAGCCCAAACACTCCAGGCAATAGAAGCTCTTGTGTAACTTCTGATGTTTCTTCTTGGTCTCAGCCTTTTTCCAGGATGCTACCAAACTGCTCCTGAACGAAAAACCTAACTGGCTGCATCTAAAGGAGTTTGCCCGTAGAAATGCTGCTAATGCTCTCTCTGTTGCCAACCTGGTCATGGGAATGGCCTCAATTCTCTGCAGTCTCAACGGGTAGGTATTTATGTTTGAATCTGAATTTTGTTTTTTCATAACCTCATTTGAAAAATGTCTGTATATGACCAAATGTAATATTATAAATTATGTGTAAAAAAGTAAAAACAATTTACAAGTATAACATTTCGGTCAAAAGGTTTGGCCCCAAATGTATTTGTTTTTCAGCATACATGTGGTATTGTACTTTATGGTCTCACCAATGTTGTTATCTGCAGGCATCATCATGCTGCATGCTGGCTGGTCCTGATCGGTTACCTGCTGGATTTGGCTGATGGAGCCGTTGCTAGGCAACTTAATGCCTGTTCTGCACTGGGTGAGTAGGACTGAGTGTCCTCAAGGATAAGTGAAACTAAATGGGGACAGAAGTGAGTGTTGACTACAGTTTAAATAAAAAGACAGAAAATTCTTTCACATTTGTCCTAAGTTTTTAGTTTTTTGATTGCTAAGCATCATCAAAAAAGTGTTTTCATATACTTAAGCTGTATTCTTACTGCTATGATAAATTGTGCTTAAAGGGATAATTCACTCAAATATTTAAATACTTTGATCATTTAGTCACAATCATGTCATTCCAAAGCTGTATGACTTTTTTCCTGCAGAACACAAAAGAAGATATTTTGAAGAATGTCGTTAACCAGACGACATTGGCCTTCATTGACTTCCATTAAATGGACAAAAAACCACAAAGACATTTCTCAAAATATCTTCTCTTCTATGTTACAGTCACATACCGATTTTAAGTGACATGAGAATGAATAAATGATGACAGAATATCTAGGTGAGCTCTTTAGCTTACACATAATAAATATGAAGAACACTTGTAATTGTTCATTATATTCAACTTTTTCATGTATTAACATTTTCTACAAAACTAAACAAGCAGTCATCTGTCTCTCTGGACTGGAAAAACATGTGATTATGAGCACGTCCACTCAGCTGCCTCAAATAGCTCTCACAATGCCAAGTCACTTGTCCTCCTGTGCTTTGTGTCCCACTCCGTTGTTTTGCATGACCTCACACACGGTGTTATTTTGCTGCCAGTCCCTGTTGTGTCAAATGAACAGTCATTTTGCGATGAAGCGGCCTAATGCAGGGGATTATTTACTGATTGTCTGTTTGATCTGGATGCTTTGGACCCCCTGCACATCTGACATTGTTATCATTTTTCACCTTGCTGTTGACATTCCAGGCCACTTGTTTGAACTCACAGCCAAACGGGATGAAAACATGCCCCCTCCCACCTCATGGGAGTGAATCTAACGTGTTTGTTTATTGTGTATCACAGGTGCAAAGTTGGATGATTTCGCTGATTTTACAACATTTGGAATTGCGACATCATTACTTTTAAGGACACCCAATCTGCTGGATAATATTCTGTGCATGTTTTACGCGCTGTCAGTCTTTGTTCGCCTCTGCTTCTTTTCTAGTGGTGAGGAACTATCATTTACCAATACATGCTCATCACACTAAAATCAGATCCAGTGTAGTTGCCACACTCAATTGTATCACTTGCATACTATAGAAGTTCATCGGAATTATTTTAAGGGATGAAATAAATCATCATTTTAAATACACACAATATAAAACATTGAATAGTTTGGCAGAATTTATCTAAAGGGGTTTGTTTTTTGCAGGAATTCCCTTTATGTACCGTGGCCTACCATGCATCTACTCATCTGCAATTCTAGCTTGTGTTTCTCTACTAACTGGAGGAAATATGGCAGTGCTGAGAATCATAGCGGTGGCTATGATTCCTTTTATGGTGAGCCAGACGTTTTACCCACATGACCGAGTACTTGAGTCTCAGGCCTGGAAGAAGGTGGTCTACATTGGAGGTAAAACTACTCAGAGATTTGCTTAATTGTAAGCCAGGATTCAAGATTTGTAAGGCAACAAAATTGATTTAAGTTTACATTTATGCATTTGCCAGATTTGTTTAGATAAAGTAGGAACAATTTTACAACATTTGAAAAGTTGCGACAGCACGCAGTATCTGGCTTTGTCAGTTCTTACTGCGTTTAGAAATCTTTGGCCAGGGCAAAAAGATATCTTTGGGTGCCTAAAACCAGATATTTATTTATATATTTATTTATGATATCTGATTTATAATCAGATATTTAGGACCATGAATTACCTCAGATTTTTGGTGACGAAACAAAAACTGTAAGCAAAATTTGTTCTCTTTCACTATAGGAATTGCCATGGTGTTTTGCTTCTCCTTCCCTCCAGCATGTGTGTACTACTTGTTATGGTCCGTTTCCTACATACTGTTTCCAACAGCCCTGTGGAGCTCCAAAGTGTAACTGGCCGGAGAGGCCGCTTCCTAAAGCCTCCTTACAGCTGAGGAAGGACTGTGCAGCTTTTTTTGGAACCCACAGTGCTTCATGCAAAGGAAAATCAAACCGACTGAGAAACATATTTTTATTTCAATCATTTTAGCTGTGGGGTTGTACACCTCATGCCCTGACAGACTTTTAGTGAGAGTTATGGACACCTTCATTAGCTGCTGTTGTTTTTTCAATAAGGAAAATAAATGGGAAATGACCTCTGTCGTACACATATTTACATCTGTATGAATAATCAGAATGTTATTTTGTCTCATGAAACAGAGGTTGCAGGGTGCTATGCATGTTGCGCAGTTTGTCTGTACTAAATCAAAACCGAGGAGGAATGAAGCAGGACACATATTCAAGATTCAAAATTTGCTGTGGAATTTATATTTGTAGAACTGCTGCTTTTTTGGTTGTTGTTGAAGTAGATCAGAACAAGTTTTGGGTTTTTTCATTGTGTATATTTTAAGATTTTTATTTTGTGTACTGGATTACTGATAAAAAGGAAAGGGAAACCGGTTAGATAGAGAATGATCAGTGTGAGAGTATGCACAAGTCAAAGCTTAAATATAACCAAACTATCTGCTTTCTTCTAATCACATTACATTGGACTTTTAATGAACTGTGATAATTAGAATTATTTCAAAAGTAACATGAAAGATTCACTGACAATGGTTTGTATCCTTCTGACTTACATTTGAAACACTACAATATGATTAAGGCAGTGGTTGTCATCATTTTTGTTTTTTTAATGCCTGGTTTATGTGTGCTCGATAAAATACTGTATGTCCTGTATTGTATTTAGTAGGCAATCATGCAATCAATTTCAAGAATATGGCATTTGGTGTAATTTGACAAAAAATTTAGCATCCCAAAGTATTCTGCTGGATTATTTTTGGCCTCTGTTTTCAAAGATCTATCTGTGACTTTGCCAAAAAATTTTAGACCCCACAGATCCAACATTTAGATCCAGTTCATTAGTTTGTACACTATCCATGGTGTAAGATGTCTCTTTATCGGGACAATTACTTTGTTACTCAAAGATAGTCAACTCTATTGTGAGTTAAACATAACACAGAGACGGAGACGGAGGGGGGACAACGTAAGACAGGAGAATCGAATGAAAATGGTTTGTTGGGAAATTTCGGTTACCTTTTCATTCAACCCTTTACGGTTTACATGTTCACTGGGAATATGGAACGTAGCAATTTAAAAAGAAGGAATTGTTTTGTTTTTATGTGCACCACTTGTGGTTAATTTTTATTAAAATGTAGTGGTGTTCAGTGTTGTCTCTTATTTTATTATTATTTTTTCCCAGTATAGCCCTATATGAAATGTGGGCAATTTGAATTTTGATGCAGTGCAACGAAAACAAAATATGTTTGAAGTATCTAATTATGAGATTAACAGCATTTAAGTTTCACTTTGATATGTCCTTACCAGTGTTGGGTTTAACTATTTGCTAAGTGATTAGTTACTGTAATTTAATTACCTTTCCCTTGAAAATTTATTGTAAGGAATTACTCTTATTTTATCTCTAATTCGATTACAGTCATACTTCTGATGTTATTGAACTAAATACTGTGTAATATATTCTCAATGGTGGAAATGACATCAAAATTAAGTCTTACTTAAAAATGTATGCTTTCATGTATCCTTCTCACATTTGTATACTTTGGTCATTTAATAAGAATAATTTATCTAGTTATTTATTATTTATTTGAATTAATTCAAATCTGTTTTATGTTTATCCTTGAATCACTTCTAATCAGGTTTATGTAGGATATAGAAAGTAATTTAATACTTTTTGTAGTGAATAATTTGTACAGTAATCATATTGCACTATTGAATATGTAATAAGTAATTTGTAATGAATTACCTTTTCAGAGTAACTTACCCAACACTGGTCATTACTCAGTCAATGTTACATATATCAAGATATTTAGGCTACACATAATTATGTTCTTACATCATGTGCTGAATGTATGTAAATCACAAAAAAAGACTAGCTTGGTGGTTTTTAAACGAAAAAGAAAAATTTCTGTTAGTATGAATTAATATACAGCTTCTTTTGAACTTTTTAGTTCGCACACTTTTAGGGAAGATAGTCAAATTATGTATTTTTTAAGCATGCCTATTGATTGTGTCATGACATGTGTGACAGTTGAAGCTTCCTTTACACTAGTAGTAGTCGGGTACTAAACAATTAGAGCAAAGCTAAAATACATTTACGAAAATAACAATGAAGAATTCCTTAACTTTTTCACAAACGTTCACCAATAGAGGCCGCTGTGTAGTTGGCATTACTGGTCATAACCTTCCTTAATAGTTTCAAGGAAAGTGGCGACATCTAGCGCTGTTTTGAAAAATTATTCGTGACTTTGTTGTTTCAAGTTAAAAAAAACCTGGAACCAAAAAACAACTAATATTTTTTACAGTGTGGAATGTCAGTCAAGATTCTTTCATTATTTACTCACCCTCACAACCTGTAATATTTTTCTTTCATCTGCAGAACACAGAAGATGTTTTGAAGAACGTTAGTAACCAAACAAACTTGACGCTTGACTTATGAACACAATATCAATGAGACATTTCTCAAAATATCGTCTTTTGTGTTCTCCAGAAAAAGATACATACAGGTTTTAGATTACACGGGGGACAGAATTCTTTGGGGTAAATACATTCACGAAAGCATTTTCATGCACTGTTGGTCTCTGAATGTCCATCTCATGACAGGCCTGCTTTTCTCTTGTATTCACATATGTCTATTGGCTGTTCAGAGCAAAGAGTTTTTGTGTCTGTGAGGTGGATGTAGGAATCCAGAAGTCTCATAATGCCAGAGTAAACAGGCCGGTCCTTGAAGTTCCACATGCAGCAATACTTAATGAGATCATATCTGCAAGAAATTATCATATTATATTTGTTACTTTGGTATCAACTGCTGGAAATTAAGTGCTGACAAAAAAGACAGAATCCTTACAATTGAGCTCCGCAGTTGTCTGGTCTTTTTATTCTGTAATGAGCTAAAGTGTGGGGAGATACTTCAGACGGTTCCAGGTCAGGATAGGGAGGAGAACCTTTAAAAAAATTCATGTGATCAAATTCAACCACTTACGCAATGCTTCAATAAGTTTTTGGTGACTAACGCTTGTTAAATGTCACAACTATTAACCAGTCAAGAACATGTCTAATAAACATTTTAATAATATTACCAAGGGTTGTCAACTCATAAAGCAGGATTCCAAATGACCATCTGAAATAATAAAACAACCATGAAATATCTCAAACATTTTCAGCACTTTTTTTCAAATTCTTTTTTTATAGTATTTAACATTTTGCCAGATTTACACATCACTCCTGTCTGTTATGGGAAGCCTCATTATCCGCTCCGGGGATTGCCATTTCACTGGCACCTTAGCTTGCAGTTCCTTATCCGCTGTCTTTGTCTGTCGGCTCTTAAAAGCAGAGTTCAAACCAGAGACTTTAACAGAAAACCCTGAGCCGATTAACATATTCCTGGCTGCGACATCCCCATGAAGAATCCTGTGATATGAGTGCAGATAGTCCTAAGAAAAAGAATTCAATCTGTATGTTCTTTCAAGCGCTACGAAGAGTTATTTTAGTTACTTTATATATAAATGTCCCCATGGTAAATTTACCAAACAGGTGACTCACCAGACCTGTTGCTACCTGTTTAGCTACCGTATAAACAGATCTCTCTGAAAAAGCCTGCAAGTTATCAGGTCTGCCCTGTATAGTGAGAGTCAGAATTAGATATAAATCAGTGATCATGACCATGTGCAAACTCTCTGTATATAATTTTACCTCTCGCAGACTCCAGAGGAAATGCAAAAGATTTCCTGGAATGCTCGCTTCCAAAATGAAATACAGAGGTGTCCGTTGTGTCTGGCAGTATAACATTTTCACTATGTTCTCATGTTTACTTACAGCAGCATGGAATAGGACCATATCCACAAACTCCTTAGCGTCGTGTTGATTTGTTCTGTCTGAAACGTGAATACAACATAGGCGGTCATTTAGTGTGACCATAAGCCATAATTCTTAGGTTCTCAATTAAAAATGCTTTGCTTTTACTATGAAAGAAAGCCAAAACCCACATATTTAACATTAATATATTGTAGGACTTCAGTATTATAGTACATTTTATTATAGTAGTATCTGTTGTTTTGACTAAAGTAAATTGATAACTTTGGTAAATTCTATAGTATACTTTATATAGTACTACTTTAATAATTAAAAAGCAACACAGTATAGGAATTTTAGTACAGTTTACTATTGTAAATACTTTAGTAAACCACAGTATTACCGCATGTGGGAGCTAGCATGTGCAAAGCAAAGAAAAGTCAATTAAATTCATTGCTTAATTAAATACTTTTAGAATGTTTTTTTCGTGTATGCACTTCAGAGACCAAACAGGGGAAGGTCATTTGTCTAAAAATGTTGTTGTCCAGAGCTTTCTCTGTACCTTTGAGAGTTTTAATCACTACAGCAGTGGATTGGTTTTCTTGTTTTAGCTGACCATTGCAGATGGGTCCATAGCGGCCCGTTTGAAAGACCTCGACACCCTCCAGGACACACTGAGGAGGAATCTCCCATGGACCCAGTGAATCATGCACAGGCCCAGATTCTGTGTTCAAGGTTACAGGTTCCCCTTGTGAGAGATTATACAGCAGGCTTTTTAACAAGAAATGCAATAACATGAACTACACGAATTGTGGTACAGGAAATAAAAAACTTGTCTATTTTAAATGCAAGTTTCTTAAAATATTGATGACAGTACCGTTTTCATTTGTAGGGTCCGAGCTGGTCTGAGATGATAATCTTTTGCTAACAAAGCTCCATATTATTTGAGACACAACTATCAGTGTGCTCAGAGCCAGCAAGCTTGGAATAATGATGAGTGCAAACGGACCTGATCCTTCCTCATCTGTCCGTTCATGCAAACACAAAATAAAGACATCATGCTGACTATTTCATGCTCGGACAAATGTGAAAATGTATTTGAAGCATGTCACGCTCAATTACTTTGTCTCGAGAGCATCCGGTTTAGATAAAAAAATGTAAATGCTATACTTTATACTTAAGCACTGACAGGAAAGCAGACATATACGTACAACAAAATGGGTCAGAGGAGCTGTTGCATTGAACCTCTACAGCCATGTGTCACTTCGCCAATCCCCACAACTGACAAAAGACAAAAGCTAAATCTGACGAATAAAAAGTGCAAATACACCATGTGATTTTGCATTTTAGAGCATTATGGCCCAAGATTTAAACTTTGTTGTACCAACATACTACATAATAAATCAAAATTGATAACATTTGCATTGATTTTGTGAGCCTTGTTTTTCTCCCTCATTACCTGGCCATGACTTTCTTATGAATGGCAAGTTGTCCAAAAGCTACTTTTAAACATTGCATTGTAAAACACACTTTACAGTTAAATATGCATGTATCTAATCAACTCAGCCTTGTATATTCTGTGAGAAGACACCAGCAAGTACAGAGCATCCTTACCTTTCTTGGCTTTCTAGGATCAAGGTGGCCAAATGAATGCTATAAAGACCTCTCTGGCTGCTTTTGGTAGAGACCACAGGTAAGTCCCATATCTTATGCTCCACTTCTACCTCAAAGCTTAGCTGGATTTGTTTTGACTTTCAGAGCAATGACCGTGATGGTGACTGCACACCTCAGTTAATGATTGACTTAAACACTCAACACAATTCTTTTAACTGTTGCCATTAGCTTTGTGTTTGAAAATTGACAGTGGTGCTGGTTTAAGTGTGTGTGGTGGGTATGTTCATATTGCAGAAATGAATGGGCCTATTGTTGATTATTTCACGTATATAAATTGTCATGTTATTTACGGTTCTCTTTTCAGGCAATGAATCACACTTAAAATATGAGTTGAGACAATGATAGAATTTGTAATAACCACTGTGGCAGTTAAATCAAAACTTTAAACATGCTAAATTGTTTGCAACATGTAAAAATAACACCAATTATCACGATTTTTGTATATAATATTCTTAATATTGTGATTCTTCGTAACAGGTGATGTGAATAGGTACAGTTCAAGTCACAGATGTCTTAATATTTGTTGTGTGCGCAAGTTTAGACTAAGACAGCAGGTGGCACTACCATACTACATCAATGCATTTTTAAATCCGGAAATGTAAGTTGTTTTATTTTGATGTGCTTTATCATACTTTGAAAATCTAATCTTTATGCACTTCAGACAATTGTGCTACATCGCAACATCGCATAAACTGATATTGTAAAACACTACACTTATGCAAATGTTCTGCAAACATTTGCGTAACAGGTGGTGTAAATAAAAAGCTACACGAGCTGTTTGACACGTGAATAACACACCTGTGTTTTTGACAAGATCAAAAAACAAGTTTGTTTTCATTAACACAAGCTGCTACCATAATACTCAATTATTGTTTTCTTAATCTAAGTCTGCGCAGGGATCTGAATATGAGTTTTACAAAAGTGTTTGTAAGCCATTATTACTTATTTATTCATTTCTTTACTTGTTGCTTAATGAAGTCAAGCCGTTTATATGAGAGCTGAGAAGTATGGTCGAGCGACATCACGTTTGGCACGGTGAGAAAGTGCGAACTCCCGCCCCGTCGCTCTCATTGGCTGTCCTGCGTTCGTTCGCTCTGTGGATCGGCGTCAACGTGCGCCACCGATAGTCAATGCCCTCGTTTGGAAGCGAGGTGAATGCTAAAACGACTGCAAAGTTGTAAAGCTTTGCGTAATATCATCACAGAAGGGACGTCGGGCACTGACAGGTCTGCGTAGACAACAAGAGGACGTTTCCCAGAGAACTCAAAGGTCGCTGGATAGCGGACGATCCCATAGTTAGCCGGGTATTCCCGAACCAGGTATAATGTTGTTCCTCGTTTCCCGTGACCGCGCCGGTTGCTGATGTCATTAAAACAGGTGCGCGAACCCAAGTTAACAATAGGGTCGCCCTAGGATTACATACGGATGTCATTTTTGTCTGATGCGTTTCATTCATCACCGATATTACGCAGCGACTTAAGATTGTGTTTTTTCGTATGGCGGGATAAAGTCCTGCCTCGGATGGAAGCGTATTTCCTCGTTTTTCTTTCCAAGAAAGCGTTTCCTCGGAACATTTGACTCCCGATATCAGTCGCTGGTCCTGGGCGAAGAGCAGCGTAGTTACGATTTTACGGTAACGAGGATTGTTTGGTCGTGTCCTTTTAGATTCGCACGAGCTGTTTACACGAACGCATTTGCGCGATTTCTGACTGGGATATCGCGAGCGGTGTCACCTCAGAAGTTTTGAATACGTTTTACCTATTCGACCAAGAGATGGGAATCGGACCGATCTGCATCACCGCGCTCTGAACGGGAAATTAAAGGAAACAAGTTGTTTTGTTTAAAACACTTAAGGATTAACCATGTCCAAGACCCTGAAGAAGAAGAAACATTGGTCCGGTAAAGTCCAGGAATGCGCTCTCTCGTGGGGTAACGCCGGGGAGCTCGGCGCCGTGCTGGAGGTATGCGGCGGTGCCGAACACGGAGAGTTCCCGCACCTGGGACAGGTGTTGTCGGACGCGGTCGTGTGCCATGTCGGCAGGTTGCCTTGTCCGGGAGACGTGCTGCTGGAGGTGAACGGCACGCCTGTCAGCGGGTTGACGAACAGAGACACCCTCGCCGTCATCCGCCACTTTCGCGAGCCTCTCCGTCTGAAGACTGTAAAGCCAGGTTCGTTTATTTGGTTATGGTTTTATTGTTGGGCACGTGCCAGTACCTCACATTCGGTCTTGAAATGCTGCTTTTGATAAGCCTCAGCCTTATACAGCTTTACGTTTTGTTTTGCTTGAAGTTACAATCTGTCTTTGATTAAATGAAACTCTCAAGTGGATTTAAGCGAATCCATTTATCATAGTTACCACAACGAAGAGGAAATTGAGGCTATCCATCATGGGGAGGTTTTGGTACCGCTTGTGAGGGAGATGAATGCTTTTTGTTCGTGGATTACCACAGTCTTTTTATTCTTTATCTCTTAATAGATGCATTTCATCTGTTAAATGTGTATTCTGCTCAAGATACGTCTGCAGTGTTGTTGGAGACGTGTATACGATTTACAAACGGCACGAGACCTGAGCTTTCAGGACAGGTGTAGGCATCAGGTGTGGCTGTACCTATGGATAAACAGTTAGGGGCAAGAATGAGCACTATCTTGTTCTGAGGGTGTAACCTCTCTGGTTCCCTTACAGAGAAGAGAAGAGCAACGACAACAATATAAACCTTCTAATGGTTTAATGTCTTTAACAGAAGCGATAATGGTCTCTAAATGCGACTCTATGGTGATGAGATTTCATGTTGCGAATGGGAACCAAAAGAACAATTAATTCATACTGGAAAAACACAGTACATTACGAATTTTAATCAAAACTTTTTTGGGTTTTACATCTTATGGGTTTCTTGGTATTCTGGTGTCACTAGCTAACTAGCTCATCCCAGTCCAGAGCATCACGATGCTATAGGTATCCAAGCAATTCGGCTGGGGATTTTGTAAACTCTTTAAACATTTAGTGCCGTCTGTAATCCTCTTTGCCTGCAGCACAGATGTCGTCTGACTTCTTGCCCCCCTTTCTGCCCACCGTCCACCTCATTTAATATGTTATCCTGCCTGAAGCATCACCATTTGGCTCCTTTATGCCATTACAATGCTGTTTTTAATATGTTTGTAATTAACGCGTGTGGTCTGTCACGAGTGCTGTTTACGTCTGTCGGGAGTGGATTATAATTATTAATATGAAAATGAAGCAGTTCTCGCATTTCATAATGGCTGTGTATTGGCATTAGTTCAGGTGTTAGTATTGGATGTCTCCGTCTGATTATTTTGAGCTGGTACGAGTTTAAATCTGCCAAAGCCTGCAGCTTTGAACTGAATCCAAGTCTAATTGATTAAATTATTGTGTAGGGTGCTGTCTGGCTCCTGACTCAGCAAGAGAAGAGTGGACACCTGAAATTGTGTATTTTATGAAAGTCCTAACGCAAACAAAAACCCAGTTGTGTGATAAAAAAACATGATTTTGAAGAATTTGCCCTGTCTGGTGGTATGGTTGTTCAGAGAAACGGGTGGTCCTGGCCCAAATTCATATCTTTGGTTGCGCCAAGGTTGGTATGTCAGGAATACATTGTGTCACTGTTTATGCTTCTTCAAATGGCTTGACTGTAGTTATCAGTAAAATTGCTTATAGTTGAACCATGAATACAAAAATGTATCTTTTTTTATAAAAACTTTTCTATCAACTTTATTAAATAAAAGTTGGGTTTCCAGAAAGTACCTGTGTGCGGGTGGGTGGGTATATTCTTACAGTCCCTCAGTCATGTTTAATTCATACCATCTCTCAATCATTGATGAGTCTACTACGCTTCATTGAAGAGGTCTGCTCGGGGATCATGTGTTACCAGGAGACTGCTTAAGCTTAAATTTGAGCCCTTAGTAACACTGCCAGTCTGCCACACTGCTCCACACAACTGATTTGAAGCCTAAGAATCTGTATTCGAAGGGTTTCTTCATGGCTCCCATCTGAGTCTAGTGGTCAGACAGCTGCAAACACGCCAGTGGACGTGTTCCTGGCATCTCCTCTGTGAGAAATAAGAAAGCAAAGGAGCATAGTTTTAAGTTACAGTCAAGTGGTGCTTAAGACGGTAAGAAAACAACAGATGGAAGTAGGAAAAGGGAACAGAGCATTACCAGGAGATGGATGGCTTAATTCCTAACTGACGTATATGAACTGGGCTCTCGGTCTTATTTTTTGCATTGTTTAGCTGTAAGAAACACCTGTAGAGTTCATAAAATAAAATGTGTACTTTTTTGGGTGGGGGGAAATTTTGATTCTCATATGCATCGTGATGCAAACGAAGAATTGTAAAAGGCTTTTAAACATGTTTTTTGTCTGGTATTGTTCAAACAAACAGGTGGTTCTGCCCCAAACTCACGCCATTGGCTGAGCTGCGGATGCTATATCAGGAATTCATTGTTTCACAGTGTTTATGCTTTTTTCAAAGGGCATGCTTTAGTTTCTTAAATATTTTTATTGTATTTTTCTTAAATATTTTTTCTTGGACCATTTATATGAGAATTGATCAAAAAAAGATTATGAATTTATCCTTAACTTAAGTGCATAATGATTTTGTTGGACGATGTGGCAATTTGTGGAAATGACTGCCGGTTAACATGCAGTTTTAATGAGTCTTGTTAAATGACTATTTTATACTTGTTTTAATGTCTGACAACACAAACAGAAAATATGTCAATGAGAACGGCTTTATGGTGTACTTGGTTGCATTAAAATACAGTATGTGACAGTTCAAAGGTTATATGCAAAAGTGTCTTGATCACAAATACAACGTGATGTCAGAAATATGCAAATTAGTATTCTGAATCCAATCATTACCCGAAGAATCGATTCTGAATCGACCGCTGAGAAACCAAAGACTCCCAACCTTATTTTCTATCATTCCCCACAAATGCAAGATACACGTAATTAAGTTCAGTTCAACTTCACAGCCACTGTTTCTGTAAACAGATGCGTTTTGTTTACTCCTTGAGAGCTAAACATGACTTTATAGGGGAAATTACAGTTTGCTTTGCCAATTATTAGGAAGCACTTGACATACGCTCAGGGTCTCCATTTATGGACCCTTTGGTCTAAATCAAGCTTTACTTTTGCAACTTCTTACATCTTCCTGAATGTGAATCTAGCACAGTTGTTGCGCATGCTCAAGGTCATGGAAGATAAGAGAAGTGTTGTTTTAAATGTTTAACGCATAGTTTGGGGGTTGTGTGTGGCAGTTTTATGATAACTAACCGAAATGCAATTTGATATGGCTAGACCAGGATAAAATCTGCAGACGTTATTGTGTTTTTGGTGTTGATTTAGATTTGAGCATGGTGCAGTGTTCTAAATGGAGTTTAACACTTCTTTTAGTCTCTGAAAGCTTCATTCTTGAGAAAATATTTAGGAATCAACGTTTTCTGCAACCTGATCCTTTGTTATGACTGCTTTAGACTTTTTAGGTTTTTTAAGTGTAGTTTGCCGTGCTGATGAGAGAACATTTACGCCGTACTGTGAAATCTCCCTATCAGCTCCTCTTTTGCCCAATGGACTTAATGTTCATAGTCATCACTTCTTTTCCAATGTCATCTGTCTCGTGGTGTGAAGCTTCTTGGCCTCCTACATATTCTCTTGGACCTGTCATCTCCTCCTCCGTTTTCTTGCTCTTCACCCCCACACCTTCTTTGTCAGCTGTGGCGCTCACACATATTTGTGTATTAGTGGTTGGCAACGAGCTCTATGAAAACCGTAAACACACAAAAATCTCTGCTTGGAATAATAGTTCATCCAAAAATGTTAATTCTATCATTATTTACTCATCCTTGTGTCATCTCAAACGTGTATTCATCTACAACCTTGTACTCAAACTTGAGTATTATTTTCTGCAGAACACAGAAGGAGATATTTTGCATAACGCTGATAGCCAAGCAACATTGGGCCCCATTGACCTCTATTGCATGAATTTTCGAAATGTCTTTTTTTGTGTTCCACAGAAAAAATGTAGTTTATCATTTAATTTAAACTAAGTATTTAAAACATTGTTTTGGAAAACCATTGAAAACTTGAAGAAATGTTCTTTCATATTTTGAGGGTGAGCAAATAATGACAGAATTTAAACCTTTGTGTGAACTACATCATTAAACTAAAATGTCCTGTGTAGTCATCAGCTTTTCAATTCTGCTATAAATATCCTAACCGTGGTTTTGCATTAGAATCCAGCAACACTGATGTTACACATCCTGACCAGATGAACGATTGTGGTCCAACATCTGTGAAATTACGAATGAAGGCATTGTCTGAGTGTGGCCTTGATTAATCGCAACGGTGCAATTTCCACACATTGTGTTAATGTGCGGAGGAAGAGTGAGAGAGGGTATCATTATAATGAATCACAGAATGACTTACATTAGTCCTTCTGTTATGATGCTGTGTGGCATGATCAAGCACCAAATGTTTTGATTTTTATATCATGTCGTTGGATCGTCGTTGTGTTAAAACTTTACTTGTGTTGATCATATTCCCTTTTTTTTTCAGTAACACCACTTTTATTTGTAAGAACACACTTTATTAAGCCGCAAAACTCTATTGTTCAGTTGTCTTGCTTATTGTTAATAGAAGATTGTGAGTTTCCAGCTTTGATTCCCATCTCACTCTTGTTTGAGTTACTTTGGGTGAAGTCAGACTTATTTTCTGCTTGTTGGTATATGGAGTACACAGGGTTTGTTGTCTTTTGAAGTGTTCATGGTTTAAAATAAGTCTGTCAAAACCAGCTGCTGTGGCCACTTAACTTGGACATTGTTTCTCATATACCTATAAAATCATAGCACAGCTGTTTTAACAATCTGGTGAAGTCTGTGTTTCTCACTGTGGGCTTTAATGCTCATTGTTAAGTCACCTTAACATATTCATTCATATTCTTAGTTACATAAAGCACACTAGTCAAATAGGTTTTTCTTTTTTGTGGTCCTCTGTGGGTGTTGCATGGATCTGACTATTGCAGAAAGTATCTTTTTGGTTTTTAATTTAAGGGGTTATTTTTTTGTGTATTGTTCACACGTTTAAACCTACTTCAGTCTTTAATACTTGTTTATCTAGAGTTTTCACAATTTCAGGACAAGCTTTCCAGCTTTTTGTATATCTTTGAAGGACTAAGAATTTTAAAGGATTTGTTTTCATAAAACAGTCCATTTCAAAGGCGGTGACTACTTTCATTCCGTCAACCTGTAGACGGACCAGGCTGCCGCGTAATTGGCTGTGACATTTATGGGCTTTAACATCATTGGTGAAATTAGCATTTTACCTGAACACGCTTTCTAAATTCAGCCTGCACTTGTTGTAAATGACAACGCTTTCCTTTCGCACTTCTTGTGTGGAATAATTCTGGAATCTAGTCACACGCACCCAGCCGCCCATCCATGGGGGATGTGCACGCCAATATCCAAGATAGGAGCATCTGCTCGGAATATTAAAGCATATCTCCAACCTCTCCCGGCAGAAAGCGTCTCACGCTCTCCTCTTATCAGGCTTCCTGTCAGGCGAGCTGAAGAAGGCAGAAGACTTCTGTTGTTGCACTTGTCTCTGCTTGTGATGTAGTGGAACATTCCACCATTCCGGCACTGTTTGTCTGTCAGAGTCTTAATGACGAGCGATGACATGGAAACGGGAAAGCGCCTGCGGGAATGAATCACATCTGTTAGCCACTGTTTATCTTTTCGTCGCATTGGAATGGCTAAGATCACAAGGTTATTGGAAATGACATTGAGGGATTTCTAGGGATTGGTCATGATGGTAGACTATTTGTCCAACAATCAAATGGCCGCATTTAAAAATGAACAACTGCTCTTTTGTAATGCTCTGTTCTCATATACTTCTATAGATTGTGTTACCTGTGAATTGAACTCGCAACCTTGGTGTTGCGAGCGCAACTTCGAGCAACCATGCTAATTGAGTTACTCTTTCTATTTTCATGGGTCTTTATTATGCCTGCTCTGGCATGTAGCGCACACCACCAAGGAACGAAAAGTGATGGCCTTTTGAAATCTTAATGCCCACAAATAACTTGCCCTTCTCTTGAGCGCTCTGTATGTGTGTAAGCATGTTTTTGCATGAAAATGAGAAATTAGGACAGGAATATGGATCGTTCCTCTCTAGTGGCCTTTTGAGATGAAAAGTAATTACACTGATAGGATTTGTGTGGTCCTGAGGGTTGTATAGACGGTAGCTATTTGTATGCTCACTTTGAGCATTCCGACGTCGACAGATGTTTCCTGTCGCTTGGTGTGTACCGTTTGCACAGGTGCTTTATTTGACTTTATTTATAGAAGGCTTTCTTGCCATATCTCTGGCTTATTTCAAATGATTGTGTGAGGTTCACCGATGATATCATCTCTCACCTGCATAAACATCCCCTCTTTTCACCCCCCGTGTTTGTCGGACTGCAGTGAAGGACAAGCATGGGAATCTAAATTAATGTTGAACTCAAACTGAGTGTGTTATCGCTGCTAATCTCAACACGGCTTTAACTGCTGCGGCAGTTAACAATGTTATTGTAGAGCATCCTTTATGTGTGTTACTGTTGAGAGAGAGCTGCTGTAAACAGTGTTATTATTATTATTATTAATACAAATTATAATAGTAAAAATAATAATTATGTAAATAAAGTACTACAAATAATATTATTATCATTATCATTATTATTATTAGACATCTTCATTTGACATCTTGTCTCAAGAGTATGGAAGTCCAGTAATCTGAAATCTTTGTTAAAAATTAAAAAAAGTCTTATTGAGCAGATACGTAAATAATTGTCAATAACTGTCTCCTTATCGCGACGCCCAGTGAAAAGCTTATAATAATGATTTATTTCCTGAGCTGAAAAATGTCATCTTGGCGTCATTTGTCTTTCACCCACATAAAGAAGTACGTGAAGTAACCTGCAATTTTATGTTTCTAACATTAATGGCCATATCGAGGAAAAAGTTCCAAATCACAACTTTAAATGTCACATCCCAGACTGCATTATAGCGGTAGCGGTTTTTGAGTTATCAGTTGTCAATCTTAATCTGAAATGGATGTCCCAGGGACAATCTCTAGATGATGGTAACTGGTATATTTTTTCTAGCCTTGCCGACATGGAATAAACGTTCCACTTATCTTATTCCGGCAGCTCATCTCTTTCGCTCAACGCCCTGCCTGCATGAGATTAGTACACCGCGTTCCTCATCAGAATTCACGGACGGCTTGATCTCTGCACGGGGTATTCGGATAGCCGAGATGGTTAGGTCTGTTAACAGCTTATTGATCTGGGTAGCCTTGTCCTCAGGCGTCAGCCTTCAAACCCTGGCTTTGAAGTCCAACTAAGGGTCGGGTGAAAAACGACCAGGACCTTTTGTATTCCATAGTGAATGTTCTTAAAGATGAGTGCAAATGGCTTTTCTACACATGAAGCTACAGAGAACATGTGTTAGCGGCCCACTTCAATGTCACTTATTTGCATTAATATCATCAAAGTAAATGGCTCGCTTCAAAACTGAGAAGGCTCAACCCACCCTTTGATGTTGTGAACAATCGCTGAAAGTTCAATGAGATTGTGTCTCTTCTTTTCAGCGTTTTTTTTGTAGCCTTGTGGATGTGTTTGCACTAAGATAATAAACTCTTTACTTTGTCTTTTTTGGTCTTTACTTGATTTCCTGTTGAGTCATGAATCACTGCTAGTTTGTTAGTGTTGTGTTGAAAGGCGGTGTTATGTATACATCTTGTGGAACGCATTGTGCTGTATCTCTCAAGGTTCGTTCTCTAGTGATATTATGACTGTATTCAAGAGAGTTTCCAGTTGGGCAAAAATATCAAATTTTTCACATTCACAGACGAAAGAGTCATATCCAAGTTTTCAGTGACATGATGATGAGGGTGAATAAATGATGCCTTGATTTTCATTTTGGGGTCAAATATCCCTTTAATTCTGAAATCCCATAAATAATGGATTCTTTCAATTTTGTGTATATTTTTATAGTCATTTTTTATGTAGTGGTCATGTTATCTGATTTTATTTGACTGTCATTCCTTATAAAAACATCAACAGAAATCACAGCTTAAAATGTGCATCCCCTGACCAGCATGTCAACAAACAAAAGATCCTGCAGTGCACTAAAATAAGCTTTCATTGATGTATTGTCATTCTGTCTGGGTTTAAATAGCAGGTTTTTGTGGCCATTCCTCGCTCGGCTTGCCTCTGCTCTTGACAAGCCCACGTTCACCTCCCTGGGCCCTCGTCCTCTTTGAAACGGATAAGAGAATCTCTTGACTGTGACTTCTTCATATGCTTTAAATGCTTGAATAGCCACGGGTCCAGATTTTTCCTTTTTCAGCATAGGCCTTCTTGTTTGACATAAGTCTGGGTGGGACATAAGTGAGATGCTACTACACTTTTACATTTTAGCCATTAGTGGCGACTGGTGGTTGATTCTCTAGATTTTAAAGAGCTTTTAATTGGTCAGATAATTTGATGAGAAGCCGAATGATGTCATAAATGTTTTTGATATTTTTTGCCTGAAATTAAAACAAATGATGATGTGAGAGTGTAAGTTTTGTATGTATTGCCTCTTCTAAACTCCTCTACTCATTAAGCTACATTGGCTCCCTATAGTCGCTCGCATCAAATTCAAGACTCTGCTCCTGGCCTACAAGACCACCACTGGTTTGGCACCACCTTATCTTCACTCACTACTGCAGACATATGTACCCGCCAGATCCCTACGCTCTGCAAACGAACAGCGTCTTGTGGTGCCATCCCATAAAGGTAGAAAATCTCTCTCGCGCACCTTCTCCGGATCTGTTCCACCTATGTGGAATGATCTGCCTGCTTCTACAAGATCTGCAGATTCTGTAGCCATCTTTAAGAAACGCCTGAAAACCCATCTCTTCCGCCAACATCTTACAGTTCTGTTCTGACTCAAGTTTCTTGTCTACTCTTTTCTTCTCTACTCGTTTTTTCTCTACTCTAAAAAACAAAAAAACAAACAAAAAAAAAATGTATGAATGAATGTTTCTCTATACTGTGTTAGGCTATATGAAACCAGTCTTCTTTTTGATTGCACTTATGCTCTTGTTGTACTTATGCTGTCCTAATTGCTTCCATTACCTACCCCACTTGTAAGTCGCTTTGGATAAAAGCGTCTACTAAATGACTAAATGTAAATGTAATGTCATGTAAACGAACACAAAAGTTGAATACCAAATAAGTGAACACAAAAGTAGATATTTTGAAGAATGTAGGAAAGCAAGCAGTTGCGGGGTAATTTTCACTACCATTGTTATTTTTCCTACTATGGTATAATGGTGGCCAAGAACGGTTTGGTTACAAACATTCTTCCAAATATCTTTCTCTGTGTTCATGAGAACAATTAATTTATACAGATTTGGAACAACTCGAGGCTGAGTAAATGATGAGTGAATTTTTGGGTGAACTGTCCATATACGTGTGGTTCTGTTTTAACAATATCCATAAGTGGGGTTTAGATTTGTGTCCAGTGGGTTTTCTTCTAAAGACTAGATTGTGATGTTTCAAATGTGTTATTGTTGTGAAGTATACAAGCGTGGTCAAGAATTGACAGAGTGGCTCCTGTTGCGAAAAACATTATTTATAGTAATGCACATAGTGAAGTCTGTATGACATGAACCAATGACAGCACAACGAGTGACGCTACGAATATTAAATGGTTCAAATAAAGAATGACTGGTGCATTGAAAGTCCCTCAGATTTATTCTGTGTAACACACTGATGTCAGCATCCATCTGCATATAACTAATGTTTGTGTGAATGAAGAATTCAAAATAACAAAGGAATGTAAAGAATGTCTGTGTATACACTGTTCCAGGGGGAATGAGCTCACAATGGTGTATTGTTAACAGGTGTTTGCTCTGGATGTGTCATACAGCACTGCATTCCTCCGTGTGGATTCAGACCCTGAAATGAAGCTACTACTTGTGCATTGTTTCCATTGTCCACAGACTTGCTTTGGTTCAGTCAGGTTAACTCAAGGCTGAAAATTCCCTCCTAGCTTGCCGTAGTGACGTCGGGGTGTTTCAAAACATTACCAGAATGTGCTCAAACTTCAAGTGCGGTTACATCACGCAGGAATGTTGACCTTTAAGCAGGAGGTACTTGAATTTGTGCTCGCTCCCTTTGTTTATAGAGTCTCGATACAAAGGAGCCGTTTGTTAACTAAAACATTCTTGCTTTGACCTCACAGCCGTTGCTGGATTCTAAAAACACGCTCAAACCCGCATGGGAGGGTAAAAAAAGCATTTTGTCTCTCTTCGATGGAAATGTCTTCGATTAGCTGTTTTAAGCACCGGCTCATGAGCTGCCATCGCTCACTGGCTGCAAACATCAAGGGGAAATGGCCAACGTCAAGAAGACTGCAAATGAGCTCCTTGGGGGGAGTCTCACAAAATTAGGCCTCTCACCGATTTAACACTTTTTCAATTGGAATGCTATAGATTAGCAAGCACCTCCTAGATGATGGATAAAGTTGAGATAGTTGTTGACAGCCACCCCCCCCCGAGAGAACTACAACCTGCCTGACCCAGATCCAAGGTGCGATGACAGGGGTTTTGGACATCTGGCACTTTGGACGAATCCTTGGAACTGCTTGAATATTGACGAATTCGGATATAATTCAGTCCATTTGAATGATCTGAAAAGAACTGTTTATAAAGTTGGTTTAGTCACAGCACCTTTTAATGCTTATGTGCTTGTGAGTCTTTGTGTGTTAAAATTTGACATTACTACTTTTCAGTCTCGTTTTCCTTCTTTGAACACAAATCTTCTTATGAATGAATCATGATATTAAATAAGCGGTAGGTCTGTGTGAATCCAGGCTCTATGTGTTCGGATCGGTTTAAACGTCCCACTGTGAATCTGACTCCAGCTGCCTCTTTTTTTTTCTCTAGCAGATGCACGGCAGCTTGGGTCTCGCTGGGAGAGAGTTTTTAGGCAGCTGGAGCAGACCTTGGCCAGCTCTGTTCCTTTCCGCCAAACTGCCAATTTAGAAACGACTGTGGCTGACAGCAGCAGACTTCTCTTTGGGAAAAGGGTAGTCGATAAGACATTATGGACAAATTTATCAGTGACTACTTTGACAAGCAGCCGAGAACAGATTTATTTTTCCTATTATTTTATCATATTTTTATTTTATTTTAATAATTTTTTCATTAATTAATTTAATTTATAATTTTTATTTAATTTAATAATTACATGCTTATATATATATATATATATATATATATATATATATATATTATTTTTTAAGTATAGATAAGAAACACAAGACAACAACGATATAAGCTTTTTGCCGTGAGCTCCGTTTGCATCCCCACAACTCTCCCGCATACATAATGAGAAATGTGCTTATGATTTAGTACGCAACAAAGCGTGTTTCTTGTCTGCTGGCTAATTATACTCGAGGTTTTATCCTAACAACATCACAACAACAAAGCAATCACTGTCACCAAGAGAAACCCCTTTTACCAAATTTATGAAGTGCCACCGCTATCATGTAGACCTGCCGGCTTGCTTACCGCTTTTGCCTCATTACACTTAACACTGTTTAGATTAGCTTGAAACGACTGGAGACGCGCACCTAAGCCCACAGTACCTGCGGAACTCCCTCTCCGTATTGGTGTGTTTCGGGCCCTCCATTTGTTTATCCAGATTTATAGACTAGTTTTATCGCCGGTTCCACAGCCAGCTCTGTGATATGCAGATACAGTTTATGCCCAGCTTTAGTGTCTCAAATCACCGCCGTAAGCAGAGGTTTATATTGAGAATTGGTGATCGAGGGATGTAAACGTTGCTCATGCTTATTTTAAACCCGACTGTTTGTTTTGTTTAGAGAAATTTTTTCACGACAGCCATTTGGAGTTATAGTTTGGCTTACCACACTTTTTAAGATTAAGTAATTCATTTATAGTTGCTGTTTTATCCCCCCCGTCATCTTGGCTCTTGATCCCAGTAAATGAGCCCAGGGCGGGCCAGCTCAGGGGTCAGGGCCCTGACCGTACCCCTTTACATGGTTCTCACTGTCACCAGTCCACGGTGATCATCTCAAGCGCTCGGGTCAGTTGTATTATTGGGAAACTCCTCCGTTTATTTATAAACCTCCGGCTTGTGATATGAAGCGGCAGGGCACATAAGCATCAACAGCTCTTGGTTTTCCTTTCTTTACGATTTCTCTCTTTTGTCTTCTCTTTGTTCTTCCTCTCTCTCACTTATCTTCTCTGACCACTCATCTCCCACCCATCATTTATTTCTTTGTCTCCTTTTTTAGCGCTCTTGCGCTCACTCTCTCTCTCTCTTTAATTTCACTATTGTTTATTGTCCTGTGATGTGGGAAAGACAGGAAGCTGAATAAATTGAGCTTTTGTTTCAGGAGTTGAAGGGGGCTGTTTATATGGAGGAGGATTGTATGGTGATGGAGAGAGGGAGATTGTCACACAGGAGACAGTCTCCCTCCCATTAATGATTTTGAATACTGAAATTAAAGGAATAGTTCACAATCAAAATTAAATTTTGTTTATCCTTTTCTCACTCTGTTGTTATTTTAAACCTTTGTGATTTTCCTTTCTTCTGCAGAACACAAAAGACGATATTTTGAAAAATGTCGGTAACCAAAATCAGTTTTGTCTTAAAAACCGCCTTGACTTATACATAAAACTAATGCAAGTCAATGGGGACCAACAGTTTTCTGTTACCGACATTCTTCAAAATATCTTCTTTTGTGTTCTGCAGGAGAAAGAAAGTCCTGCGGGTTTGACAAGAGGATGAGTAAATGTTTTAATTTTGAAGGATTTTTTGTAGAATGGAGTAAAAAAAAAAAAAAAAAACTTGATGGGTTGACCCAGACATGGTCACTTTTTCCCATAAAAGTGGAAATATTTGGGTGACTTGATGTCAAATTCTGTGTTCAGCATGAAAGCTATATTAAAGCATGTTCGGTATGACCTACCAGTAGAAATAAAATGATTGGCTATATTAAATTTGTATCCGAGGCAGCGACCTTAAACGTTGTCGTTTTGTAACCGTGCTTGTCTTGTTTTCAGTGGTTGCACACAAGAATGATCAACATACTTTTTGAAGTATGTTGGTTGCCAAACAACGGCGGTTCCTGTTCACTTGCTTTGGTTTCGTGTCCATACAATAAAAGTGAATGGGTACCGCCATTTTTTATTTAAACATTCTTCAGAATATCTTGATTTGTGTTTAACGGGAGAAAGTTAGGTTCAGGTTTGAAATGACAAGAGGGTGAGAAAATGATAAAGGAATTTAAATTTTAAAATTTTGATCATCCCTTTAAAGCTGAATCACGTGTAGAGTATTTTGATGTTACAGAAGGGTGAATGTGTGAAGGTTTTGGGGTCGTTTTTGGTTCATAGTCGTGTTGTCTACAATGATCCTTCCTGTTTCGACTGATGGATGAGAAATGACGGAGGCTGAAAACTAGCTGCTCCAGTTTGTGCGTTTCGGGGAGTAACTGTAAGTATTGTGTTTCTGCACAAAGCCTGTATTACCAGATCGGTCCATGGTCTCTAACAAAGCAACATCATTCCTTTTACACTTGATAGAAAGGGAGATAATTGTGTTTGCAGACTTTGCACAGAGAGTTGCTGTACCCATTTTAAAGGAATTAAATACAATCCTTATCTTTTAGAGGAAAAGAACTACGCAAACTAACCAATTACTGCAACATGTTCCAATCCATTTTAGTTATATATCCCATTATATCTATAATTATAATCCCATTATATATGCAACCACAGTTTAACCTCTGCAAATAAGTTCACTCTGTTGCTTGCACTCCGGGCGACTGTTTTCTGCATAGGAAATAGGCAATTGTAATCAAATCTTAATACGGTACATATTGTCAGTTGTATATACCACTTCTTTCAGTGTAAACGCAGATTTTTTTAATATCCCAGTTTTGTTACAGATGGAATGAGTCCAGACGTTGCACAGTTTGGAGTAAAACGTAGAGAATTTCACAAGAACCACCTTATCAATATAGTTTGACACATCGGTAGAGCACATAGTCTGTCTATATGGGTGTTTGAGCCATATGTGACTGTGAACAGATGTGAACAGGTGAAGAACTTTGAAAAGAAGCCTATTAGCATTCTTTGTCATCTTCTCTCATATAACTTACTCACTTACTTTTAAAACCACCCTGACTAGAGGCAGCTGCCCAACAAAGCTCAACAAATCCCGCAATGGACCCTGGACCTCCTTTGAAGAAGTGTGGCGTTTCCGTTGAAAACAATTGAAAACACGTTGGCCACAGGCGTAAACACAGGTGGACACAGCCCCTTAATGCTGTAAAGCAGCTAACCTTGTAAAGTCAGTCGACTATGCAAGTTGTGACTTCTCTCCATCGGTTTAATAGACCAGTTCACATACTCACAGATCGAGGCTCTGTGTTGTCACTGGAATGTTTAAGTCTTTTTAGTTAATTACTACCTGAGGTATTTGATGTTTTAATTATTAACTAGTTTTCTCAGCATGCAAATATTTAGCCACAGCTTTAGTTCTGTATATGTAGTCCTCGCAGATTATTTATGACAATTACTTGTGTTCGCTGTTTGAATCGGATCAAATCTCCCTCTTCGTTTATTATGCCTGTTGCATTTCATTTATAGTTAATGCATCTCGCCATGCCAAGCAGCAGCGTGGTTTTTAGACCACAATGAGTCATTTTACTGCCTACCCACTGTTGCAGTTTGGGCTTGTGAAAAATGACTCGTGAATGGCTGCCGCTGTTTATTGCGCTGTTGTTTGGTCAGCAGGGAGCACAATGAAGTGAGCTATCTCTTTGTCAACAATGTGCAGTAGACGAAGCGCTCACCGACAGCTGCCGTGGCTATATTTGCCATTTCTAAAAGACAATGTGTAGATATTTACAACATGTGCCATGTGCCATTTACATGCAGATTGTGTTTTTGGAGTAAGGCAATCGTGTGGGGATCTGTGGGGGGCTTCTTGTGCCTTAGATTTAGTTTGCTATCTATTCATTAGAGGAACAGAGAGGTTTTTTTGGTTCCACAAAGAACAGAAGGAGGTCCTTGAGTGCTTGGAATATAGTCACAATTTCTCAGGAGATTCAGTATTGTTATGTTTAACTTTGAGGTAATGAAGCTAAATTGGATTTTGATGGAGCTGTTTGACTCTTTAAGTCAGTGTAATTGATGGTACAAACATTTAAAATGACTTTCATTTCAAGTCTTTACTAATCACTAAAGGTGTGTAGTATGGAGTGAACAAATGGGTGGCCACAATTAGATATTAAATAGATGCTTTATGTGAATGGATAACATTTAAAGCAACTGAGATTTATTTAGTTTAGAAAAAAATAATAGTTTGAAGTATAAAATGGCCATCGTTGAGCTGGTTTTGTCTAGTTGTAACATGAATTTCCTTTGTGCCAAACAGAAGTAATTGCAAACCAAAGGCGCCTTGTGAAATCCAACAGGTGTGCTGCAGACAGAGATATTTAGGAATGGTTGGAATGCACTTGTGTGTATTTCTGGAAAAAACATTAAAGCTTCCTTACGTAGCTGCCAAGTTTTTTGTGAAAGATTTGTGGAAACCCCATTATTTACAAGCCACGCTAATCCAGTCGATGTTTGAACGTGGTTCTCCATCACTTTGGGTTCCCCACGGCCATCTTTAGAGAGCTCTTCCGGAGCCAAAATTCAATGTGCTGGACATGGTTGTTTGTCTGGGCAGGCTGTGCCTAAATCTCATTCTTCCAGTCTGTCCTTCAATTGGGCATGTGTTTACAGATAAGACCAGATCCTTTTATGCTGCTCAGGGCTTCCAAAAGTGCAGTCACAGTTTAGTCCTAAGTGTTAAATTGGCAAACAGAGCGAAAGGTATGACGACTGACTGAATTGTGAGGGGGCTCCTGTAGCGTTCAACAATATTTGTGAAATACTCAACTCTTTTGTGTGGTTTAGTGGTATGTCAAAAATCGCTTTGCAAGCAATATATATTAAAGCATTGTGCATATCTCATATATTGACGTATTAGCAAATCCATTTAATAATTTAAATTCACTAAGTTTTGTGATATTATTATTATTTGTAGAAATAGAAACGTGTGTGTGTACTGTGTAAATGTACTTTTTATTAATACCCAAACAAACATGTATATAATTAAGGTACATGTTTAGTATTAATATTATGTATAAAAATCAGAGATGCACAGATATATTGGCCAATAATAGGTATTGGTCAATAAAAGCAATTTTCACAGTATAGGCCATTTGATCGTTTAAAAACAAAAGATGATCATGGCCGATATATCCTGTCAATCAAAAGAGGACAGGAAAATGCAATGTGCTCTGTAAATAAAACATATTAAGAAACATCACTAGTTTGACGTTCAATATTAACAGTCATTATTTGAATTGATAACATCTAGACAGTGATAAAAATATGTATTTAATCTTCAGAAGTGTATTGGCATTGGCAGATGTCACTCTGAATAATCGCTATCGGTTTCAGTGGACAAATTTTTGTATTGGTGCATCTCTAATAAATCTAAAAATATATTTAAATACAAATTTATAAAGATGTAAATCTTTTTTATTTACACATATGTGTGCATTTATTTATACATATAAATGTACACAACGCACATGTTAACACATTCATTTTGGAATCAATTACTGATGATAATCGATTTGACTTAACTCATTTATTTCTGGCCCAGGCATAGAATAGATGCATATAAAGGTGATGCTTTCCACCTCCAGCTCTATTGATTCCTGTGTTTATGCTGGTCTGCAGTTCGGTTGCCTGCTCTCGGTCAATACTGCAATAAAGTTTTAACTCTTGATTCCCAAGTGGTGAACTTGTGTTGAAGGACATGTCCGTATGGTAATTGTAGCCCATTGGTAACCTGCTGGTCTGGTTAAAGTGTTCTGAGAGAGAGAAAGAGACGCCCCGCCAGGCAGAACACAGCACTTGATGTTGCTGTGTTTGTGTTATTGCTGACAAAAGATTGTGGAATTTTGATTGAGGATTTGAATATGGGTCAAGGGGCACTTAGGCAATCGTTCTGTGATTAAGTAGCGTGAGATAACATGTGTGTAAGAGCCTCCTTTATGTTCATGGCGCTGTTTGGTTTACCTGGGGTTTAATGATTGATGAGGCAGATTTTAATTGGCTAGCAGGTCAGGATGATCACGTGATGCTTGGTTGTTAGATATCACTAAAGATGACAAGTGCATATATCAAAACAATAGATGTTTTGTGCGTATTTGTGTACATTTTTTTCTCATCTAACAGGAAATGGTGGCTGTGAGCTGGGAATGTTGCTGCAATTAGCATAAGGCATCACGGCCCCCCTTTGTTGGGCTCCAGTTGGGTTTGTTTAACCTTCAAGCATCACAATTTTGGATTGTTCCGCACACATAGGACGTAAGACAAACACGGCGGACCTCACTACATGCGCGCCTATAATCGCGTGTGTACTATTTATTTTTTGTACAAGGTCGTCGTAATAGAGTGCTAGATTTGACTGCAATAGCGCGGCTTCGGGTCACGCGCTGACCGGTCACCTGGAAAGTCTGCAGGTTTATCCTGAAAAGAATACCTGAAGCCATTAGCGCACTGATTTGGAAAATTGTATGCAAATAGATTTACAGGAGCACACTACTACATTGTGCTTAACCAATGAACCATCAAGCCATTTTTTCTAATCGGGAAAACGAAGACCTGTTTAATTTAGTGAAATTGAGGTGTGTAGAGTACAACATTGTCCTCTGGATATAGTGGCCATTAGCGATCAATATCACGGTTTCATTTATGATGGGATTCATTATGGGAAAATAAAGGGGTCTTTAGAAAGCTAGTACTTGGAGAGAAGGTACAAGCTCATTATTGATTTTAGTGGATGGCTTTGTGTTGGTCCTTATGTGGCTGTTCTTATGTTGGCCCCAATTTCGTGTTCCCATAGCTGTTCCCAGAAAGCCAATTTAGGGTTGCAGTTAATTATTATTGTAAATGAATCACCAATAGTATTTGTATACGTGTAAGGACTACAACCTGCTGACGTTTTGCCTATCTCTGTGTGACTACACTGGCAGAGAACCAACAATTCAGTACACCTGTACTTCTATAGGGTACATGCATGATAATCATTGGCGAGATATTGATTTTGTTCTTAATTGGCTTCTTTCCAAGCTGCAGATCTGGGCACAAACTGTCAAGGGAACGAAACAAATCGATAAATGAATCTTTCAGGTTTGCAGCTGGTAAGCAGTAACCAGCAAGCAATTTAGAATCTAAAGATTACCGCCTCATGCTCATACTTCACACTTGCTTAACCTTTAAGAGTCTTTATTTCAATTAGTTTTGGTGCTGGGTAACCACTGGAGCTGCTACAGTCTTTTTCTACTTTAAGCTGGGTTGAGCTAGTCTCATGTTTGTTCGCTGTTCACTCTAAAAATGAAGATACCAGGCATTTAAAAGAAAAATTAGTTTCCGCCAAAATCAGTATTGTAGCAGGTCGGTATTGAAAAGTCACTTTTTAATTTTACGCAAAATTCGATATCCGGCGTGTTACTCTGTTATGTTTTCTCCCTTTTTTTCCAAACCACATTATACCACAGTCTCACTTCTCTGCATAATGCGGTATATATCCGCTCAACCAATCACCGCACACCATTCCACCCATTGTAAACAGTTATGGCATCCTAGTTTCCCTGATCTATTTTCTGTTCAACAAACAAACAAAAATGAATAATTTTACTGCATTGATGAACCTGTTCTAGTTTCATTGGGGGGAGAAACGTAAGCCATCGAAATCCATTCATTTTCGTGAGGAGATTAAGACGACAAGGCACTAATTTATAGCATTAAAAAGATGAATGTATTTTTAGTCCAGTGCCTGTATGTAAGATTAGTATTGTTTTGAGTTCAGAGGCTGTCAAATGTGGATATGAAAGGTAACTTATGTTGATTCAATGTTAATTTTGCATTTAAAAACAATTGTCATGGATTTATTGCATTTTGGGGGAAATTATCAGTTTTTATAATAAATCTTTTAAATTCAAAATCTGGATTTGAATTTATGTAACAAGAACCTAAAGATGCTATGAGAAACTTTGACACAGAAAATAGTGGTTTTCATCTTGCCACATTCTTGGGGAAAAAAAACATATTTTTACTCAAATTAATATAAATGAAATTATAGCGTTTTGGAACCAACCCATCAAATATTCATAATTGTAATGAACAATGTAAAAATTTTACAATAAAAAAGTCTCATTGCAATAACATTCATACAATGTGAACAGCAAAAACATTATAGGCTACAGTTTAAAGTTTAAAATGATTACATAAGTATATTTTAGTTTGATTTTTCTTAGTTTTTATAATATGCAGCGAGATTGTACATTTACTTTTGTTGTAAATTGTTAAATTGTTTAAGTAACCTTTGTATTTACGAAAGTTTACGAGCCTTTTTGATGGCTGCTTACTATTTAACATGGATGTGATTATAAGAAAATCATCGTTACTCCATATTCAAGGTTATCATCTGAAGGCTTTTATAGATTGAGGGATCGAGATCCAATTTAGACAAAGGCTAACAAAAAAGGAAAAGGTGAAAGCGCAGAAACAACAGGTGCAGGTTGCCACAGCAACAAGATCACTTAAAGGCACCCGTGGCTTTAGGGAGTGTCTGACTGCACGGCCGCAGCAGGATGTGACTGTTTTACAACAGGTCCAGCTGGGCCTGGCTTAACGTTATCCTTATCTCAGAGGAGAAGCGGCAGTCAGCACTGCAGTCAAACCTGCTGCTCACTCAGCAGATCTCAAACAGTTCATGTGGAGAAACGCTTGGGTCTTGCTCCCAGTCCACTGGAGGCCAATATCTGTGTTCTTAATCCCCCAGCGCACCATCCGTAGTCACCTGCTGAGTATTGAGACCACCTCCGTGGAGAAATGTGCTGGTCTCACCTCAATGGCTGGTTGATCGGCCAGAGATCTCCCACCTGACGTTTCTATCATTAGGTCTATTGATCTTGGATGAGTGCCGACTAGTCTTGGGTGCGAAGACAACCTAGGCATTTATTTTTATACTAGTTGCAGCTCCGTAGACGTAATCGCATCTTTCTCAAATGTAGCTTATTGTAGAGGGAAATGCCAAATATCCCATAATAAGGTAATTGGGTGGTAGAAACAGGCAGAACTGATTTTGAGAGTCCGGGCTTCTATAATCTTTTCTATCAGGTAATAAATGGATTCTAATGGCTTTTAAGGACTTAGGAGATGCATAACACTATTTTTACCCATTTTAAACAGATTGTCTGTATCTAATAAGGTTTCTCCCCATGCTTGCTCTTCAGACACAACGCATATGTTCTGATCTGTTTGGATAAGAAGCTTTGGAGTCTAGGGCTAATTGGCTCAAATGAATGGAAGCAGGACACACGCCAATATGTTACTTTGTTATAGGGTTTTTGAGGGGAGTTTTGCCTTGTTGCCACATTAAAGGATTAACAATGAGTGGCTGATGTTAATTTTTTGTGTGCTTCTGCCCTCTTCGTGACCTTTAATAATTAAGAGCGTGATGATCAATTAAAACTGAGTATTATTCAGCCAAAAAGTCATACTTTACTCTTTCCTGTTTTATTTTACAATGTTATATGCACAAAAGTGTAAATTTGTTTCTCCTTTGCCTCAAGCCTTCAGCGCCATGGTGAAGTTTTCCGTTTCTCTTTCTGTCGCTTGGCATGGGGTTGACGCTAACATAATTACTATACCAACTGTTGTAGATACAATGACAAGTCAATTGTGAAGATTGATTCGTTCACACTGCACACAATCCCAATTTGGTTGTCAAAGTCACAGCGCATTAGGAAAAATGTATTTTGCTTTTGTCAGCCCCTCTGTTGTGTTTGGCGTAATTCATAGATGGTCTCATTTAGACCCGAGACGGACGATGCAGGCTCGCACAATGCACATTGACGAAAACATTTGGCATGTTAGCTGTGCATCGATTTTCCCCGGGAGTCCTTCAAAAAAATCTAAAACATGGGAGCAAAGCCAATTTTCAACTGGATTACATTAATCCTACTGGACACGTTTTTAGGTCAGGCAAAATCTGAAAGCTCCAATCTGGCCGGGACGTTTGGTCCAGGGAGTTCTCAGTATAAACTGGTTTCATCCGGTCAGATCCATTTAAATATTTTTAAGACCATAGGGTTTCGTATTCGGGTTGTGTAACGTACCCCCTGGCACCACCTGTTTATAGAGATCATAATCATGATGTGATTTTGGCTCATCATCACAGGAAAAATTTGCCTAAGGAGCTCACTTGAATCTAACTTTATGGCCTTCGGTTATGGTAATACCGTAATTATTGCATGTTGTAACCAAATGCTGCAGTTTGGCTTGGATAAAGTGAGGCTGAGAAAATGTTTAGACTAATGGGAGTGTACTGCCTCCTTAAATTAAGCTTGGCGTAGGTGTTTTTACTATAAATGAAATGAATATCTGTATTTTTTGCATATTCTTTCAAGGTCAATTTAGATCAACAATCATTTAAGAAATGCTGGAATGAATACTGCCCGAATCTTTTTTTTTATATCTTCACTCCTAACAGGTTCTACCACCCTATTCAGCCTGTATTAAAAATGCCACTTTGGCCTGTTATGTGTCAGGTTGAGGCACACAATTGCTTACCTGACTGCACCCGCAAACCGGATTATATATTAAGGCTGTGAATTGACCTGTCATTGCTTAAGTCAGTCATTAGGTTATTGATTGATGACACTTCTAACAGAACCTGATTAGCTGTTCATTGTCAGTGTTATAATTGAGCCCACCTCTGCCACCCTCAAACAAGCGCTACCAAGGTAACAGTCCGTCTTTGTGGTGGTGAAATGTTCGTGAGATCTGTTTGTGAGATGCAGTATTTAAACTGTTGGTTCAGAGAGAACATGACTGTTCACTTTTTCACACAATTGATGTAGTTTTTTAACTGTGAACTCCTACAAATATGTGGTGTGGTCCTTTAGGCGTAAAAAACTTAAAGCGACGGGTCACTTAGAAATAGTTAATCTTCGATTTGTTCCAAATCTGTATAAATTTTGTTGTGCTAATGAACGCAGAGAAGGATTTGTTTGCCCCCATTGATTACAATAGTGGGGAAAATGACAATGGTAGTCAAAAGTGCACCAGAACTGTTCGCTTTCCTACATTCTTCAAAGTGTCTTCCTTCTTGTTTATTACAACAAAGACATTTATAAAGCAATTTTTCCTACTATGGTGGTCAATAGCACCACTATGGTGGTCAATAGCACCACTATGGTGGTCAAGCATTCTCGGAAATATCTTTATCTGTGTTCATCAGAACAAAGAAATTGATACAGATTTGGACAACTTTAGGGGTGAGTAAATGATGACTGAATTTTGATTTCCTGGGCGGACTGTTCCTTTAAGTTTAGGGGTGGGGCTTCAGCATTGCTCTTGCTACTAGTGTGAACAACAAATTTATTTGAATTAGCCACTTTGTAAAATATTTCCTACAAATTCTTGTGAGCTCAGTTTGGTATAACTGTACATGAGCTGTATCAATAGGGCAGTGATTATACAACAGACAAAAAGAGTGGGAAAAACCGTTGCATGTTTAAAAGCATTGATTTGTATGTAAGATATAGAAGGCTCTATAATGACCCTGTGTGTGTTGTTGTAGTAGTACAGATGTCTATGAGTGACGGTCTCAGAGCGTCCGTCTCGGTGACGGGCCCCTGCAGACCCAATCAGGCCGTCCCAGCTGAAGAAGAGGTTGGGAAAGGTAATTGTACTGTTGCCCTGACCCTCCAACTTCCCTATCTCTTCCCTCCTGTTTGTAACTCATCACTTTCCCCAGGCATTCATCTTTCTCCAAGTTTAACTGCCAACCTCTGAAATGTATTCTCCAGCCGTTTCTGGGGGCTCAAACTCATTCAACACCTCTGCCTTTCATCGCAGGTGGAAAAGATAAAGGTCCTCGTTGTTTTTTTCTGATTCGTTCTGCAGGATGCCTTTGTTGATAAGGAGCACTAGTGTAAATGTCAGCGGATGAGTTAATTGTCTCATTATCAAGCTCATTTCTATATGACCCTCATTAATTTAAGTGCTGATGAGATTGTTCTGACTTAAATGTGTGGGTTTGTGTTGATGGTGGAGTGAGAGCATGTTTTTGGTGTAATTTTGCATTTGCATGACGGTGTCTCTAGCGGTTACTGCATCGTTTAGAAAAACGCTTGGTAGTAATGAATACTTGAGAGACCGCTGGCTTGGTAATATGGGACAGAGGTGGAAGCTTGGAGGAATTTGTTACAAAGCTGTGCCAAACACCATTGTGTTTAGTTTCTTGTTGAACATAAAACATGCCAGTAACTTGCCAGAAGACAGAATCTTTATACTTGCAGTTTTATTCTTTATTCTTGTTCCTTGTAGAGCAGTGGCTCCCAACCTTTTTTCCATGGGCCCCCCCCACGTGCATATATGACAATCGGAGCCCCCCAACCCTCATATATATGATAATGAAATGAAATAATTAAATTATAAATTAAATTAAATGGTTAAGATTTTAATGACATTTTTACTTGAATACTCAAACAAATGTTCAGGTTATTTTTCGGGATACTGTCAATTACTGATTATCTTACAAGGTGTCTTTTCATTTTGCTTGGTTTCATGCTGTCATGACATTTACCAATTTTTCACCACAGAACACACATTCTGGCCGAGATTTGTCTTGTCCTTGAATAAAACCTAAATTTAAGTAGACTTTGTCAGAGCATTTAAACATTTTCGTCATTCCTGACGAAGATTCACCGCATTAACGTTTGTAACGAGCAAAGCAGGACGAGAGCCGACGAATCGTAAAAGGACGAGCGACAGGACTGTACGACGAGAGAGGACCAGGCCTGGATTTTTTGTAATGTATTATGTTTGTGTGGCCGGCAGTCGACAGTGAGGGAGGGCATTCTACTTTCGTTTTGTGGTTTGTTTATTTTAATGAAAGTTGTTAAATGTTTACCGGTTCCCGCCTCCTTCCTTCCTCGGAACTGTGTTGACAACGTTTCTCCGCTTCAATTTATTATTTTATTTATATGAAATATAACTATTTTTGACTGAATTATCTTGGCATTGTAAGCACATGATTTTTATATAACATGATTAGTTGAACATTTTATGCAACTTTATTTAACCTCAATGCATGTCAGGTCCCGCGCCCCTCATGTGAACTCTGGCACCCCCTGAGGGTGTCGCGAACCCCAGGTTGGGACCCACTGTTGTAGAGGACGCAGTCGCATCATATTCCATGTTTTTTCATTGGCCTGATGACATGAAGCTCAATGCCATTGTTTTCCTTAGGAACCTAAGGGGGTAGCTGGGAGTGGCTCCTGTTGTTGAGGAACCTTTCCTTCCAGGTTTTGTTAGCTTTCTGAGGAAATCTGCTGAAGAATATGTCCGTCTCTGGAGTCATTCATTGCTTCAGTTTCTTTTTTTGTTCTATAGAGTCCCTGGGTTCTTGTGTTTTCTTTGTGTTGAGGCACAGTGTGAATTGAAATTTGGTAAACCAGTTTGCTTTTATCTTCACTTTGGAAATCTCTCATGTTGAAATATTAATAAGTCAGTGTATTCCGAGTGCTTTATTATACAGTTCAGCGTGGGAGCCAAATTTGTTAAAGTTGAAAATGGATCAAAGAGATTTTGGAAAACCAAGCTTCAGATCTTTTTTGTTTGCATTAATCAAGCAGGCAGAGAGCTTCCATCAAGACAATTTGTGGAATCATATGCATTGCTTATTATTATTTATATTGAGTTATTTTGAGTTGCTTCAACTTAAAGGGAAAGTTCACCCAACAATTCATTTACCCACCTTATTGTCATTTTTAACCTGCATGACTTTCTTCAGCAGAATGCAAAATCGATTTTTCTTGAAAGATGTGGGTAAACAAAAATAGGTGGTACTTTTCCTTTACAGACCCAAAACTAATGAAAACTTATGGGTACCATTTGTTACCACCAAGATTTTCAATAAATCTTATATTTTTGTCATATTCATTTCTTCCAAAAGATCCTCCTTAATCTACCACATTGCGCCTTTAAATGATTGGTAGGCTAAATTGTGCCATATATTTCACAGCTTTGTGTGGGACATTTTCAAAAATTTGGTGCTATCTATAAGCTGTCCTTTTATGTAGAATAATGTTGTGTAGTTTCTTTAACATTCCTGAATATGAAATGGGAATGTGTACTAGTGAGTGGTTAAAATACAGAAGATTTAAGGTGAACTGTTCTTTCTTTCATAGCTGATAAATATTTCCCATTAACATGTATGAAATTTTACCATCTATACCTAAATGCAGTTGTCCCTCTGGCTTTGGTGTCTGTGATGTCACTTCCTCTCCCATAGCTTTAATTAATGACACGTGATGCTTTCCTGTAACTCATCTCTTGAAGGTCATTCCTTGCTTTGATTTTAAGTGTATTGTGAATTTCCAATGCCCAGCAATTTCTCCCTCCCCTTCAGGTGATGTATTGAAGCTATCCAGCATCATAGCCTCACCAGTCCCTTATGATGCACTTTGCACCCTCATTCTTGCTGAATATACAAAGCACACTTTTCCTCCTTAACCTTGATGTCCACAGAGCCCATTCGCTTTTGCACATCAATAGTCTTCTGCGGTCTTTGTTCCACTCATCTCCATTTAACACACAGCCGGCTTGCTTGGGATTAGCTCCATAAACCTGCCATGGCTTCTGTCTCTCATGATGTTGAATGGTTCACAATAGAGGACAAATGGTGACTCTTACATAAATGCAGTGACTTGCGTCATATGGGTTGCTTGCACGTGCGGATCCGTACCGACAAAATGTCTGACATCTGCAGAAATCACAGAAATGCATTTATGTGCGTCTGGAATGCACATCTTAGTTATTTACTTGATTGATCAATGGTGGGAAAGCTACTTCAATTTTAGTTCTAATACTACAAGCTGTCATTTCTCATGTTCTCTTACATGTTTTGCAGCGTTTTTGCGCATTCCGTTGCATTTGTAACCTTGAATGGCTGCGTGGGAAACGGGTCTGTGAACAAACCTACTTTCACAGCGTTTTTTTCTAGAGTCAGACTGGTGCATACGCAGCTGTTCAGAATGACGTGGTACGTTGACCTGCATGATTATTCCGATTCAGAACACAGGGCTCTGCTCAGCGGGTTCTTCCTGTCTGAGAGCCAGATGTGGGGGGTAATGTGACTTAATGGCCAGCGCGAGAAGCGCGATTAGAACACACCATTTGGATCAGTCACACTGATGAATTATGGCGCGGAGGAGTTAGAGAATTGCCTGGGTTTACCTTTGACTTCAGGGCGTCAACCCTGCCTCTGCCTTCTGACCTCTTGAGGGAATCCATCCAAACATAACATTTTTGTCATTAATACATCCTCATGTTGTTTAAAACTTGTATATGACTCAATTGGAACATAAAAGAAGATATTTGGAGAAATGTTTCAGTGGTTTTGTGTCCATACAGTGGAAGTCAATGGGGAGCCTGTATTGTTTGATTATCAACGTTCTTCAAAATATCTTCTTTTGTGTTCTGTAGTAGAAAGAAAGTCATACAGGATTGGAATGACATGAGGGCAGGAAAATCCCCCAAAATGAACATTTTCACCTACTCTCGCACGTATTGTCCTAAACTTGTGACCCCGAGCTT
The DNA here is from genome assembly GCA_008369825.1 of Triplophysa tibetana. NCBI lineage: Eukaryota > Metazoa > Chordata > Actinopteri > Cypriniformes > Nemacheilidae > Triplophysa > Triplophysa tibetana. The sequence continues at coordinate 17,109,020 of CM017912.1, read as the reverse complement.
GTTTCAAGTTTGGTTTTTAATAAATGTACTGTAACAAAGAACATGCAGGGCTGGGGAAGATAGCGCTTAGTTCAGGGTAATTGGATGGCGAGGCGACTGGATGAGGCAGCCATGTGTCATTTCCTTTTCAATCCCCTTTCAATTTGTCTGTTAATTTACAACAGAGCTAAAAGCAAAACATGAGATTGAACCTTTTTACGTTAAGCACTGTTAAGCATAACATTTCTACTCGCAGTTTACAATGATGACCAAATGACCTTGTTTTACACCTTGACTAATCCCGCACCCATAGCTAACGAGGGTTCTTTTATTATATCCGGATTATTCATGCTCCAGATTACTCTACATCGATTGAAGCCTTTTGTATGTTAATCTCACTGAAGACGGTTCACGTGCTCAACCAGATTGTCCGAGCCTTGTTTATATTGTACAGTTAGAGCAGCGGTTGTATGCCTTTTCAGGTTTTATATTGGTTATTTAGTACATGCGACTGCCACGTTTTGCGCTTTAAAGTCCCAGTTAAATAAAAAATTACAATTCCTATTCGTTCACAAAATATTGCAGATTTAATTGTAAACTGCTCTTTTTTTGTTCCCTCAGAATCTTCAATAAAAATCTGAAAATGCACTTCTGCGCCTTAGTGACAATCCATCTTAAATGACGCATGTTAGACACTTTGGCGGAATTCCATTTCAAACTGCAAAGGTCGTTTTATACATCCAACAATTCACAAAAAAAATGCAAGACACAGCCACTATTTTTCTCTTTCGAATTCCCGTTTCACTAGTAAATGCGGCAAAATACGGAAGTAAAATCGCAACTTCCAGTTCAAGGAGACTTTAAGTCATCGGCATGCTTGAACTTTGTAGATTTTGTTCCCTTGTAAGTTTCCTTGTGTTTTATTCATTTATTAAGGTCACAATTGATGGTATTCTTGTCTTCCTTTTCTAACAATAGCATTTATTTTCACATTCAATTTTTCAACATGGATTTATGTTTAGATTAAAGTATAAATATTTTTTTTGTTGACTTTCCTTTTAAATTGAACGCTGCAGTGTGAGAGATTTACTGTCAGTCCACCCATGTATTAACTACACAACACAAAGGAAGTCTTGTCATAGGCCTCCATTTGTTTGCCCGGTGCTTTTGTAACACCCTGTACCTGGAATTTGAGTTATGTTCAGCCAGAGGCTAAAGGAGAGGAAGGCGGCTGGCCCTTGTTTACACATGCGCTTGTGTTTATTTTGCCATATGTGTGGAGAAGCATGCAGAACACATTGTATTATTACACGTTTTTGGACAATATATGATTGAAGTGACCTTGATCTTTCCTCTATATCTGCTCCTTCTCACCCTGATCTTTAATGTTGTATTTTCCCCCGAGATGTGAATTATTCATTCTGTCACCAGGTTTGAGACACTAGTATACTGTTATGTTCTCTATGATTAATCGGAGCGAACGGTGATGGAATTGAAAGAATGTGCAACTGATTCAAAGCGTGAAATACTCCGACGGTTAATGGAAAATTGCCACAACTCAGCAATTACAAAGATGCAATGCAGAAAGATTGTGGCATGATCTACCCAGCACCAGAGAAGAAAGACAATGCGAATATCTGCCTCTGAGAGGGAGTTTGTTATTTAAGAATGTGAAAGTGGAATGTGGAGGTTTGTTTCATTTGAATACAGTCCATCTGGAGCGCATCAAGGGTGTGTGAGCAGGCAAAGCAAATTTCCCACAAGCGCCAAGTAATGAGGCTTTTTGTGTGACACGGAGCGGGCTGGAGATATTTAGTTCAGCTGTGCGGGTCATTTTAATCTAACGTTAAGAAATGTTGGATTGTAAGGCTGCTATCTCAAATGTTTTATTCACGGAAGAAACTTAAATGCATTCCTGTACAAGTTTGAGATGAATATTAAAACAAATGGTTCACGCGAAAGTCAAAGCTGTCGGTATTAACTAAACCTCACCTATTACTTTCATTTTTATAATGCAAGGAGAATTCAGATGCAACTCTTTTCCATGTAATTCAAGAATGCCATCTTCTCACTCTCTCGTCATTCCATTCTCTCGTCAACCTGTATGAAATTCTTTTGCAAAACAAAAAGATATTTTGAAGCGCCCCAATAGACTTCCACTGAATATAGACAAAATCGCGGAGACATATCTCAAAATATCTTCTTTTGTGTTCCATACATGTTTTGAGTGAATTGATGGTGAAATAACAGAGTTTTACTTTCGGGTAAACCTACGCCTTTAAAGAATCGTAAAAGTCATCTATATAACTGCATTACATTCGAAGTCGTCTTAAATGTCATTTGCTAGATTTTAAAAAATAAACAAACAGAAAATGTCTGGATGCATACATGATAGAGCATTATACAGGATTAGAATCACAGTAGGGTGAGTTAATCACAAATTTTATTTTTGGGGAATCATTCTTTAGTTAAAGATGCAGCTAAATGTCATAAATGTATGACATTTAGCAGCATCTAGCGGTGAGGTTAGGAATTGCAACCAACGGCTCACTCCACCCCTCCCCTTTCGAAGAACTAAGGTGGCTGACACAGAACTGAGATGTCTTTCAATGTTTGCTTCTTTGCAGAAGGAGATAACGCATTTAAGAAATGTGCTATGCAGTCTGTCGAGCATTTTGTCTGTTAAGGGCTATTGTAGAAACAACATGGCTCATTACGTGTAAGGGGACCCGCGCCGTTTGTTGGTAAAAATAGCTCATTCTAATGTATTAAAAACACAAAGCTTGACTGTGTAAGGTCTCTTTACACTCATGAAAACATGGTTATGTAAATTACATTGCATTTATGTAAATAGATCCTTCAAAAATTTACTTATTGGACCTTTAAACATGGCTTTAAACATAATAAGGTGTTACATTGCATTAATAATATGCATAATCATTTTCTTACCTCAGTGTACCACCTTTTAGTTAATAACTCAAAGAAAATGATGCTGTCATGTTCTGTGCTGTCGAGTTTCAGGCTCTACACTCATCATCTCAGGAAACGGCAATCCCTTTAAAGTTATCGCTCGGAGGATGTTCTTCATTCACACCTATTAGATTTGCCTGGATTTCATTACTACGCTAGTACACGTCGCAGAGCCGTAATTGACCCCCACTCTCTCGGGTTTCATAAGTCCCACGTCTCACCACGTCTCGACACTGATTTTGCCGAATGGCTTATATCTCTGCAGGTTTCAGTCCTTCTTCACAGGTATCTTTTTTCCATTAAAGGGCTTTCGAAGCAAACCTATCTCTGCAGACGGAAGTTAATTAAGTGTATCGTTTCTCTGGCAGGCCTCTGGAGTTCTGCTGGCCCGAGCCTTGATTTATGCCCGGCCTTGTGGACTCGCTTTATACACTGCAGCATGGCTCTGGCTCTACTAGCTCTGTTCTTAATGTCCAGCCTGCAGATCTGACTTAGTGACAGAAACCGACGAGATGCAAAGTGTCCAGGATTGCTGCGTTTTTAACTGTAAAATGAAGGGACTTGTTAGCACAGTATTGTGGTTCCGCGGAGCTAAAAATGTTTGCATCATTGTTTGAGTGTGCGAAGAAAACAAATGCAGCTGAAAGTGCATTTATGCTCTCTGCAAAATTTTGGAGAATAAAAGCAGATTTTTGTTTATCTACGTTGCTTCAGATTTAGGCAGATGCCTTTTTTTGTGCATATCCGTCTTTTTTGTGACGAGAAATGTATTAATTTTTTTTTTACATCAAGGCGTTGAATGTTTATACGGTTTCATTGGACGGACACGCCTAGCTTGAAGTTAAATTCTGGTCTGTATTTGTTAATCAGTGGCTAGTGGCTAATAACTATTATTATTTTAATACATTTATATTAATATTTTATTGTATAATGTTTATTGTATAATGTCTCAAATAAACATTTGTTGAATGGGTCGTGTAACTGTGTTGCATAAGTTTAGCTAAGTCACGGTTCTTCCGCTGTTTTCCCGAAATAATACTGGCTAGACATACTTTTAACTTGCTAGCTAATGTAATTTACCTATTTCTTTTGCTTGTTTTCAGAAATAATCTGCAGGCACTTTTTGCAGAAGTGTTCAGATCATTTATACTTTCATGGAAGAGCAATGGTTTTAAATCTATTCATTCATTCTTAGGGTTGAACAATATATACAAATTATCAAAATACTTAAAAAATCAATATACGCATAATATGTGTATCGCAGTGGTCAGATTTAGGCCTACTGCAACAGTGAAATCTTAGGTGTTGTGGTTCTGTTTTTTTGTAATTATTGATTTTACAAACTTATCTCAAAAATAACTTACTGCACCTTAAAAGCATGATCATACCACCCATTGCGATATATAGCAAGTTATTCTTCAATATTGTGCGGGCATAACAGGATTCAGTGGTTATTTTCATTGTGGAATACGATTTTCATATAAAAGAAAGTTGAATATTTTCTCTAAAAATGAACAACGTCTTGAAGTGCCATTCCAAAAAGGAAAAAAATCGTTCTCAAGAACCTTCTCTGGATCTGTTCCACTTTTGTGGAATGATCTGCCCGCTGCTACAAGATCAGCGGATTTTGTAGGATTCTTTAAGAATTGACTGAAAACACATCTCTTTCGTCAGCACGTGACCGATTAGTTCTGACTTATAACGCTTTTATACTCTTTCTTCCCTTAAAAAAAAACGCAGCTTTGTATTCTGTGGTAGGCTACTGAATATCAGTATATGAGACAAGTTTTCGTGCGCTTATGCTTTTTGTTGTTCTTATGTTGTTTCAATTGCTTCCATTGTTTACCTCATTTGTAAGTCGCTTTGGATAAAAGCCTCTGCTAAATGACTAAATGTAAATAGTATTTCAACAGCTTTAGTTGTTGGCCTGTTACTTCCTCAGGGTCTTGATGCAGGCCTTTACTCCCCAGTTTCCTCTCACTCATTGGGCAGTGTTGAGATCCTTGTAAACATGCCCCCAGATGTCCAGCCTCACAAAGGGCATCAGCTCCGCATTGTGCTTCCTGCTGTGGGATCTTTTATTCCCTACTGTGTGACATCATGACCTGACAGCAGAGGTCAGAGAATAACATCTCTCATATTGTAGAGAGGTCTTGTTAAATCACATTGTACTTCCCATCGTCATCGGGAATCTGGGCTCTCACAAATCCAGAATATTTTAGAGGAAGTGGTTGCAGGGCTGGGAACTCAAAACATAACTGCAAAGTGGAACCAGAGATGCAAGTTAGAGCAGGTCATTAAAATGATGGGTTGTGTGGATCAGACTGTAGTAGAGTAGGCGGGGCGAGACCGTGGTTCGAGGCCGGTAAGTAATTGTTAATTAGCGCCAGTGGTGCCTCGCACCAGCCTCGCATCACGTAGAAGATTGGGAGCGCATAAAACGAAAGAGCGACCGAAGCGTCGAAGAGAGAGGACCGGGCCCGAACTTGTGTTTGTATTGTTTTAATGTTGTTGTTCGCCGGCGGTCGTCCGTGAGGGGCCGCCGGCTGTTATATTATGTTTTGGTTTGTTTGTTTGTTAGCCGGCGGTCGTCCGTGAGGGGCCGCCGGCTGTTATATTATTTATTAAATGTATTTTATTGTCTTCCGGTTCTCGCCTCCTTCCTTCCTTTTAATGAATCTCGTTACACAGACGTTTATGACAAATTGAATGACCGATTGACCTTATGAAATATCATTATGAATCAAACATTTTTTTTAACTGTGCTAATGAAGGTTTATCTGTGCGTGAAAGCCACGGCTCGTGGTTTGGTAAACCATCTCTATTAGATCATTTTATGTTTTATTAAATTCCCACTGTGGATTGATTTCTGATATATTTATTCATGCTTCCAAGGCAAACTAAGTTTGTTAGCCCCAAGTAAGCATTTACATTTAGCTTATTCGAAAATATGACTGAAATAGATGGATATTGTATGGATATTATGCAAGTAAACGTTTTCTTATGATTCTGAAGTCTAGCACTAGGCAATCTTGGTATTGCGTCTTTTCCAGTGTAAGCGGATCAGTCAGCATAGTAAAAAAGGCTTACTTCAAATCTCTGTTTACGCAATTCCAGCGGTTTATTATTAACAGTCTGCAGGGGCCAGAGTCGAGTCAGAAACTGAGCTGCAAGGTCTCACATGAAGGAGTCCCGGCTCCCACACTAGCAGGGCCCTCGCAGCACACAGTTCACGGCCCCTGAGGCACGCTACTGTTCTATTGTTTGTGTTATTTTTAGCTTGGCCTCAAAGAGCTGAACTTTGGGGGCTGGTTAGTGCTCACCAGAGCACGAGGAACATAAAAGATAGACCCGGTCCCCTGCGCTTATGAGGGATCACACCATGTTGACATTTAAAGGGGCCATGTCCACAAAAAAGTTATCAACTTTTTATAATATAGTAATTGTAGTTTTGTTTTCAATTTTATTGTAGTTTTGCTTATATTTTAAATTTACTTTTATTTTTATATTGTTAGGAGTTTTACTATAAATTTTTGTTTCATTTTTAACATTAAATAGTGTTGCTGTCCTTGTATCTCCATATTTCGTGATTTAAATTTTTTGTTTTTATTCACGGTTTATGTTTGCCACTAGGTTTTGCAATAACTAACTAATAAAACGTATTAAAAAGTGCTTGTCAATCTTTGCAACAAAGTATTTAATCATTTTTCCATTTCCTGAAAAGAGCTTATTTCGACCTTTGAGGATTTAGAAGAACAGCAACAAGATGCTTTTGACATTTTCTTGTATCTTTATTTATTTATTTGTAATATGTTAATTATAATTGTTTATTATTTCTGTTTCAATGTTGTTTTTCTTTAATTATTTAAATACCTCAATTTATTAGACTGCTGATGCAACGTTTCTAATTTTCATGTAGCTTTTCAAATAATATTTATGCTGATATTTCTTTTATTTCAGTTGTCAGAAATGTTTGAATAGTTTGTCTAAGGAAACTCAAAGTAAATTTGTCATAATAATGTTGATGATTGCTTGACGTGAGGGGATTTTTGTACAGTAACTTTGCATTTCGCTGTGTTCCAAGTTCCCAAGTTCAAGTTAGGCAAACTTTGAAGAACAAATAGATCATCACAACGTGACCTCTCGGTACAAAATGTGTAAAAATGGAGGAATCGCTCCCTCCCATCTTTGCAGAACCGTCGAACGAATTTCGCATGCTCAAAGTCTAGTGTGACCGTGGAATAATACACAATCTGACTCGCAGCATGTGCTATGATACGATGCAGGTATTTGAGTGATTAGTTTTAATTTAAGAAACCCTTCACTATTAATGCTTTGTGTGGTCAATAGAAGGTACACATTCTTAAAACTTTCTAGCAGTCAATGGTTCACTGTATACATTCATCAGGAAAATGTGAGGTACATCCAAAGTAGTGCTTTTGATGTACTTTCCATAGACTGTACCTGCTCCACTGTGTGTGTGGAGGATAGAGTTTCAACCTATTCAGCCCCAGTTGGAAAGAGCCAACCTATTTCCATACGCTTGCTTTATTTCGGCCGAGAGAGACACAGAGACGGGCTGATCTTTTATTTGTATGCGGGTGCTCCGTTCCTCTGATTACTTTTCCCCAGGGGTCGACGGAGTAATATGAAATTTGTCTCAGCAGGTGATCGACTAGAAACAAACATTCAATAAGGCTTTGTCACTCACATTGTGGGTCCCGGTGGAACGAGAGCATCTCTTGCCACATGAGAAATCGAGGGAATACAAAGACTATGCAAAAGAATGAAAAGCATTGTTCTGGCACCCTGTGAAACAGATAATGAAGAGGCCTGGATGATTATTTGATTGCATATAAACAACAGAGCACTTTTCAGGGGATATGAGGCTTTTCGAACAATGCTGTATTTTGCTACCCTGCTGCTTCTGTCATCTTGCGTTCTTTGAGGAGACCAATTCAGTTAGCATGTAAACACAATAAGTGGGACGGGGTATGATGAGGGACACAGTGGATGGGAATAGGAGTAGCACATATGATATCTTTATTTCAGCGATGGTTACGATCACCTGCAGGGGTGGAAGGGGTGGCCATCTTGGCTCGGAATGAAAATTGGATGCACTGGGACTGGGAGAATGGCTAGTGGGACCACTGAGAGAGCGACTTCTTCTGTTTTGTAATATCACATCAAATAATAACATTAAACATCCACTTCTCACAGCTAGTGGCCCCACGTTTCCATTTTGCCGAGCTGCGCTGGGTGTGGCGAAGCTCTCATAATGGCTTAAATAATTTAATGCAGGCCTGTAACTCAATAGCATCTTGACCCAAATGTCTTCCAGAATTTGAAGCCGAAGATGACCAGCTTCCCCCAGAGTGACTTGTTAGATAATTAGCTAAAGTAATTAATGACTGAACGCATGGATGATGCTCCTGCGGGGTTGGGGGGGGGTTAACGGGGCTTAAATTCCCAGCCTTACTGTCCTACTATTGCAAAGGACAAACTGAGTGTGGGTGGATAGATGCATACTGTATATTTCACAATTGTAATTAATGGTCGTATTTAAATATATCCAAAATAAAATGTTGTTATTTATTCACTCTCACATGGTTCAAAACCTGTACACGTCTCCGTGACACAAAAGATGATTTTTGAGAAATGTCTCAGTGGTTTTGAATCCATACAATGGAACCCAATGAGGGTCAATGTTGTTACCAAGTTTCAAATTATCTTTCGTGTTCTGCAGAAGAAGGAAAGTCATACAGGTTTGGAATGAAATGAGGGAAAATACTTCAAATTTTTAGACCTGCATCAAACCGAGGCTGACTTTTGGTGTTTTCAGAATGTGGAACAATGTTTTGCTCATTTGGATATTCATCTCTGTTCAGCTCTTTGAAAACTTTTTCGCCCCATGAAATTTTCTCTACCTCTTTGAAAAAATGCTTTTTTGTGATGTTCCTGAACACATTTGAAATTCACAGAGCTATTCATGTGAAGCTTAAGGCACAAGATTTGCTATGTTCTCTAGCTGAAGCTACAACAGTGAGAGCCAATTTCAAGTGAATAAGACGTTTCAGGATTTCATAGAAACATGTGTAGTTTTCTTTTTTTTGCACTTATGGCACTCACTCAATAAGATCGATGATGTGTGTTTAATGCCCATCGTCCATCATGGTCTAGTTAATGTAACACTCACCTAACAAGCTTATGTTGCTTGGAGAGCTCTGGTCATTTTTGTCTCTGAGGCATCACAGCAGATGTGAATTGTTACACATGACAAAAAATACAGATTACATTAGATCTAATCAGTCATGATGTATTGATAACCTCCCTCCTGACATCCGTGTTTTTAATCGTGTGTAATCGATGTCACACATGGCCTACTGTCAAAGGTTTGAATCTCTGTGTATTCTGACTCTTTTCAAATTTTTCACTTTAAATTAAACAAAAACAAATAAAAGTCAAAATCACTGTGAAGCATTTTCATCAATTTCAGTTTAATATGAAGAGTGCAATAGCAATTCCAAGGTGATGCACGTAGTCAGAAACAAATATATAATTCAATGCAATGTTGGTCGCTTTGGATAAAAGCGTCTGCCAAATGCTTAAATGTAAATGTCAACACCTATAAGAAAGCCGTTCATGGGTCGATTTTCCTAACGCTGTGAATCTGTGGCATTATTAAAACATTGCATAAGACATTTGTTTTACATTTGCTTTCCCATCAGGAAAAGTCACAGTGAAATTTAAGCTTTTGAAAACGGCAATGTGATGCGATTAGGAAGCAATTTGGTTCAGACTGTGCATTAGCAAAATTTCCCCATGTTTTACTCACCCTCGAGGTATCCTAATATGGGTTTCTTCTTGAAGAATAATTCAGTCAGAGTTATGATACCACGTATCATTTTGCTTCCAAGTGTTGGAATGAAAGTGAACGGTTGTTGATTTTTTGAAGCTCCAAAAAGTGCATCCATCGATCAAAGAACTGCTCGACAAGACTCAGTGGTCTAAACAAAACACTTGTGTGCGAATCGATGTGTTTGTTAAAGATAAATATCCATATTTAGAGAGCTATTAACATGGATGTCTAGCATCCTTCATCTCTCGAATGCGCATGAACCAGAGGCTTGTTTATCCGGCAAATTACCCTGATTGGCTTATAACGAAAAATCAAACGTTCGTCACAGTAATTTATGACACGCCTGCGTCATCTGCCGGAAAAACATTTAAGAGATGACACAAGCATCGATTCGCTTGTTGACCTTTGTTTAGACCAAGGCGGCGTGTCGAGCAGGTGTGGGATCTTTGGATGCACTTTTTGGAGTTTAAAAAAAATCAACACCCATTCACTCCCATTCTACCACTTGGAAGCAAAATGATAGGTGGCATTATAACTCTGACTGGATTATTCTTCCGGTAGAAAATCATATTCTGTTAAAATATCATGAGGGTGAGTAAAAAATGGGGAAATTTTGATTTTGAAGTGAAATATCCCTTTAACCCAAATACAGCACTAGATAAAAATAATAGTTGTCGAATTAAGTCTACAGGTTCTCCACTGCCAATAGCCAAACTCTTGTGGGAAATACATGATGTTCATACTTGATATATCACGTTTCAAGTGGAACAGCGGTTGTAAAATCTAATGAGGATTTGTAGATGTCTGTTTTCACTAGTGGAGCAGTTGAGTCACTGTTTGTTTTATTAATCATCCTATTTCATCTTTTGCCGAATCTGCTAAACTCACATAAACTAGTGCAGATAGATTTAATATTTTATAATAGTTTACAGAGCATGAGGCATCAACGCACTACAAAAACAAGAGATCAAACCGCAGCCCTTATGTGTTTGGTTTCATTGAAGTTAGTATCGCTTCTCTTTTTGATATTAGTCAAGGACTCTTTTTGATGTTTGACAGTTCTTTGGTCTAACTTAAGGCATGATCTGATTCTTGACCAACTCCCTCGCTCCCTCATAGCACATTTCTCCATCATTGCAGATGGTTGACATTAGTTCATCTCAAAATGGGGTAGTGATGTAATCCCCTGTAGTTCATTTATTCAATCTCATGTCTTTAAAAAACCTTTGCGTGACTTTTTCTGTGGAACATGAAGATATTTTGAGGAATGTTTTTTCTGTTCATACAATGGACGTCAATGGGGGTCGGTGCTGTTTGGTTACCATTCTTCAAAATTTCTTCTGTTATGTTCTGCAGAAGAAAGAAAGTCATAAAGGTTTGAAATGACAAAGGTGAGTAAACCGTCACAGAATTTTCCTTTTTGGGGGAACTATCACTTTGAAGGCGGGTTGTCTGATTTTCGAATAACGCTTGTTTAGACGAACTCGGGCGGAGTACCAAAACAACCTTGTAGCCAATCAAAAGTAAGGTGCACAGTGCACAGGATGGACATTAATCGAGCCGAGCGCTGACGAAAGCGAAATATGATTTGAACATCAACAACAGCTATGAGAAATCGGACATCCCGCCATTTAAGACACAATATAGCGTTTCTATGGGGGTATGTTTCGCATCTAATGATGCAGTCCGCATGCTCTACTCATTTCTACTAGTTTTTGATGACATCATGTCCATCACTAACCAAGTCCTATGTTTTGTAATGACCGCTTTGATAGCAGTTTTGTGAGAAGCATGATGGGTAATGATGGTCCAAGAGGTTATTGAAGAGCATCTGATACAAGTTCAGGTCTAAAATAGTGGATGGCCACTTCCTGGCTCTGCTTTCGTCTAGGAGGACAGCTCGGCCCACCAGGACTTGAAATAACAGATGTGTGATTTGCAATAGTTAATCCAAATAAATAGACAGACAATGTGCTTTGTTAGTCTCCTTCTTATCTTTTGTAGAAACAACAGATTATCTATCCTCCTGATGCCACACAAGCCCATCGGCCTCTTAAAACGCATGTTAATATGTGCGGCGGTAGGGTGTAATTTCTCAGTGTTCAGGACCAGTGGTAATGAGTTGTTCAGGTCGTGTTATCTGTCCTTGCTGTGTGATTGCAGCTGCTGGCCGTCGAGCAGAATGCCTTCCATCTCCCTCCAGAGTAATTAGTGCTGGCTAAATGTTGCACGGCCGCATGAATTACCACCTTATACAGCTGGTAAAAGTCATTTCGGTTGTGCTTATTTTTCTACCTTTGCAAAGAACATTTAAGTGTAATGTGGAATTTTATTATTGATATTTTGTCGGAGCTTATCGTTTTAAGCTAATGGCAGTTAAAAGTAGAGATGCTCATACTGTATTTAAACTGCCGTTGGGTACTAAACAAGAGCAAAAGACGTTTCTAAAGCATGTAACCTATTTTTCAATTTCATGTTGTGTTATATAAATCTTCAGCTGTGGAAAAAAAGCAATTTTACATGTATTGTATCCATTCCAGTCCAATGGTTGTTGAATTTCGACAAAATCAAACCTCAGGAGTGACTTAATGTACTTTTCCAAAACGTATGTAAAACTATTACAGTTGTATTGCCTAAAAGTGAATATGAACTTTTTGCAGTACTTGAGGTTTGAATAATACAGAGCATCTTCTCTGTTACATTGACCTGTTTCTCCACTTTTCATTTTCTGCAAATAAATTCAAATAGAAAAAAAACATTATTAGAAATTAGTGAGAAATATTGTTAGCAGTTTTCAGAGTGAAACAAAAATGGTCATTATTCCTAAACACATATCTTTAAATAATCAGATAAGCTGATTTTGAAATGTCTCTTAATTTTGTCCGTGACTTTATATGCCTAACCTAAAGACTCTTATGTAGGTTTTAAATGCCATTAGGGTGAATAGACAGAATTATTCTTTTTATGTGACTTGTCCCTTTAAGATATTTCTAATGATTATTTTTAAAGGAATCTCTTATGATCTTAAGCGAGAGCTGGCAAAACCAAAAATGTTTGTTCATTCCCAGGAATACAGATACTGACAAAACATAATCTAAATGCAATGTAAGTCGATCTAGATAAATTTCTCCATTAAATGCTTAAAAAAAATTCTGTCTGTGTGTTCACAGGCAGCAATTGAACCGCAAAGGTCACTTTGAATGGCATATAAACTCACTCCATTCCATAATGTGAGTTTTATATGCTTTGCATGAAGGACCTTTGTTTCCTCTATGGGACTCGACTCATTTTCTGCACCGCCATCATTGACCGTTTCAAGTGTGCTGCCAGAATAGACAAATAGTGATATCTAAACTGAATTACATTCTTGCTGTGTCCCATGTTTACGCCCTGAGGAGGCTGAGAAGGCGATAAGGAAATAAGTGACCTTCATGTTATTCTGCTGTTAATGAATGGACCGTATACATCTTGGAGATACAAAACCCTTTTCTCCTATGGTTTTGCAATTTCTTGCAGCACTAGACATGTTTGGACAGGTTGTGTTGTGGTTGTTGATGCCATGAAGTTTTTTTTATAGAGAAAAATTACATATATTATGAATACCTATAGGGCACAAAGACTCATCTATGTCTGTTTACTGTCCACATTAATTTAAAATGTATACAAAATTGTGCTTGCTTCAAAAGTTTTCTCTAGTCTTTTTGAGTGTTCTTCCCCGAATATGCCGGTATGAATCGCTGAATAACTGACAAACAAGATTATTGCCATTTCAATAAATTGAATGTAAAACGATTTTAATGGTGGATCTTAGTATTTTATGACCATTGATCTAATGGCAGCTGTTTCCTTTCTCTTTCATGCACACATGCGGATCTCCGATGCCCATCATTGCAGGTAATTGGATTTTGTTTAATCACAATGTCTGCATAAGGCACTCTTTCCTTACGCATGCTGTATGTAAATAGCTATACGACCAAGAACTGAAGCTGTTTATCTCGTGAATCGGAAAATGGCTAATGTAACGGCGTCTGAATGACAGATTTTACTCCATGCGAGAGCTATTGACTAACTGTGAGGGAATAATTGAAGTCTCGAGTCTTTGGTCATAAAGAATTGAACACACACGGCTTGTAGTCGCAGACAGCCTTAGATTTACACCAAGTAGCAGCCTTTTCAAATTATTTTTACTCTTATTGAATTTTACGATCTGTCAGAAAACAACTTCAACCCTAATGGTTAGTTTGAGTCTCGAGAAACAGCAGTCCATGTTCGGGAGTAATTTCCTCTGTGAGAAACAGAATTTCTTACAGTTCATTACTCTCTCTAATATCATGAGTGTTTGATTTTGTTGCGTTGACACGTAAATGCATAAAAATTGACCTAAATGCTGTTTTTAAGTTTACCCAAGATTGACTTTTTTGCTACACTGCCGAAGATCCAACTCGCAAAATGTTCTCCATCCAAAGATAAAATAGTAACTTGAACATAGAATTTTTAGTTAAAGGAGACAAATGATTGTTTTGCATATACTGGACAAAATTAGCCTAGACATGTTTCTAACAAAGATTAAATTGTGACTGTATTTAGATTCTCAAGATTTTGTCCAAAATTCGTCAGAAAGTTTGCCCAACTTACAATACTGTGTATTCTGAACAAACAATATTGCAAGAGTTTGAAAGTTCAAAAGATACATTACAGCATGTTCAATTCTGTGTTTCTTATTGGTTTTTCTTTGAAAGAGTAGTGTTTTAGTTCTTGCTGGCTTAATTTATGCTTTTATGTCGTTTTTACTGATAGTTATTTGTTGTGTTTAGAGGTTTTTTAATGTATGATGGTTTTTGATCGTTACCATGGTTGAGGTGTAAGTGCATGAGGGCATAACCGGTATCCGTTTGAGGCTGAAAACATGTCCAATTGTAGTAAAAGACAACTACATTTGTTTATTTGTGACCCTAGACGACAAAACCACTCTTAAGGATCAATTTTTCGAAATTTAGATTTTTGCATAATATGAAAGCTGAAGAAATAGGCTTTCTATTGATGTGTGGTTTGTTAGGATATGACACTATCTGACTGAACAACAACTGTTTACAATGCTGGAATCTGAGGGTGTGAAAAAAGTGAAATATTGAGAAAATCTCCTATGAAGTTGTTAATCTGAGGCACTGTAGCAGGCCATCCACTCACAAAAATAAAGTTTTTATACATTTACTTTAGGAAATTTATAAAATATATTCATGGAACATGATCTTTACTTAACATACTAATGATTTTTTGCATTAAAAAAATCTGTAATTTTTACCCATACCTGGTATTTTTGGCGCTTACTAAAAATTTTCCCCTGCTACTTAAGTCTGGTTTTGTTGTCCAGGTTCACATTTATGAATAATCTATCTAATTATTTCTGTTTATCTTCTCCCAACAAAACATTTACTTCTGTTGTTCATAAGTTAACTTGACTACGCTATGACAACTAATGGCTTAAGTTGGGTGGACTTAAGTCTTTTGTTTGTTGAGTTAACTCAATAACGTGCTTGTGATAGTTTGCCTCACTATTTTATAAGTTATCTCAACAATTTTTTTTACAGTGTATATTTAATCAATCATATAATGGGCAATCTACATGTAGATCTCTCCTGTGGACATTATTTTCATCTATCATCCACATTCCTAAGAAAAATATCACGTCGCCCTCCTTAGTCTTTTTTTACCCACGTCTATAGTGAGGAACATGGGTTTGCGATTTCTGCTCTCCAGAGCCTGCAGAAGCGCTGTTGTCAGACAAACCTACACATAAGCTCAGAGATCCTCTACGGACCGAGCTCCCCGTGACACAATCTCCCCTGAGATCAGGTCTGCAGCCAGCCATCTCAGACAGACATCACGTACCTGCTCTGAGACGCAATGCAGGAGAGGAGCAGGAGATGAAATGTGTCTAACAAGGTTTCCTCAGCATCTATAGAGCGTCTCCTTATGCCTGTTGAGCACACATTCAGTCTTGAATAATTTACATTCTGTTATTGTTACAAGGTTATAACTATAGTGAGGGAATCAGTTCATCACGTTTGTTATCGGTGTATCTTTTACTGACCTGATATGCATGAGCAGATAGTAACCCCGACGTGAGATGCCTGAAAATAAGTTAGAAGGCCAGTTTTCAGACTTTAAAGGTTGAACTTTCTTTTGACCTGTAAGCTCGTATAGATCACACTCTTAAGCATGAAGGTGCCATGGAAGAAATCGGTTTGGTTCCACAAAGAACCATTCAGTCTAAGGTTCTTTAGAGAACCATTTCTTTCTTTGCTTTTTATAATCTGAAGAACATCTTTTCTCCACAAAGAGCCTTTTGCGAAACAGAGAAACCTTTAGTCTAAATGGTTCAGTGAAGAACATTTCTATGTCATCGAGAAGCACCTTCATTTTTAAAAGTGCACTTGTAAACACTGATCCAGAAGCACTTCTGGTTTTGTTTTTTATGTAATTTTTATTTGACATATATAATAATATCAAAGAGATAATTGTTTAACATTTTGATTTGGTTATAGATGTTCTGTTGGTTGCATTTTGTTCAAGTTTCTGTTAACCCAAGTTCTTCAGGATCAGATTTGGGCCAGTGTTTCTTAGATCTTTCAAACTGGTCTATACAATACACTCTTAAAAAAATCGTTCCTCAAAAGGTTTGTTGATGTGATAGAAGAGCCTTTTGGTTTCTCAAAAAGTTCTTTGAGGCGAAAAAAAGGTTATAGAAACATACAGTTCTTTAGTAAAAGAGTAAGAACCAGCTGATTCAGTTTGTTAGTTGTCATCATAAGCTTTCAAAACTAAACAGTTTTGTGAGTCATTTCGGGCAATTCATTAAAAACGACTAATTTTGTTAATTTGGATAAACATCGCTTGCTCTTTGTTTGTTATCATGTAGCACAGCATAAAGGTCATGTTGTGACATTTATTGATGTCGTATTATTTTGTCAAACTTTGACGTCTCTCTCTAGACTCAATTCAGACATCAAACACAAAGACTCTGCTGTAGATTCAGTAGCAGAAAGAAAGTTTTGCTGTTGATGTTGGCCTACGCTTCTTTATTGAAGAGCTTCTATAGAGGCAGCAGTCACAGACAAACTTCAGCAGTCTCCCTCACACACACACATCAGATTGATTTACCTCACCCCTTTGATTGCTTTTCTACCTCTTCATCTAGTCATAACTCTTATCGTTCCACCAGAATCCTTATGGGAGCTGAATTTATCCAGTGAAAACAATACCGAAGGAGGCATTCTCATGCTTATCTGACTCTGGTGGAGTCTTTTCTCTTCGACAGGTTTGGAGAACATCATTTCTCAATTATACAGACGTTCAACTCTTTTAGTTGAAGACATTCCTCTGTTTTCACTGATTCCTGTCACGTAACATGTCATTTGCACGAACCGAATGTAATCATAATTTTTATTTTTAATAACTAATATTAAAACAAAGCTGGTTTTTAAAGCCTGTGAGATGTTGAAGCATTAGTCTCTCTAGACTGGATAGCATTGAGTACACAGACTTGTTTCCCCACTAGACTTCAGGTTTATAAAGACCCTGGGGATTTGAAAGATTATGTTTCCACCTCTTTATTTTTTTTATTTATTCCTTTGTTGAAGGTTAATCTAGCGCAGAAAATCCCTGGCAGGACCCACGCTCGACTACAAAGTGTTTAGATTGCAAATGCAATTACTGTTTCTTTGCAGAAACTTTAAGAAACTGTTATTGTTCGCATCAGCGTTCCAATTCAGGGCAGCAGATGATTACACCTGAAGTATCAAAGCAAGTTGAATACGGTCTCCGCCAATTGATTTATTATTTTCCTTGCAAACAGTAGGAAATTTAACAATCTGGAGACATAAAGACTAGCTAAAAGGAATTGAGTCCTTGTATCACCAACAGGAAGTTCCTATACTTAAATAAGTCATCTCACCTCAGCAGGATAATTTAACAGCTCCAGTAACAAGTTTCTATAAGAATTAAAGAAGCTGTTGATGCATATAAACTAATATTGGCTCTCGGGGAATGCTAAAGTTGCTGGGAATGGTCCGTGCGGCCTACAGAATAGCTGAAAGGCCACTATCATTAAAGGATTAGTTCAATCGAATATCAAATGAGAATTTTGTTCATTATTTATTCATCCACATGTCAAACCCATATGCTGTTATTGTTTCGGTGCACAACAAAGGCAAATCATTATGCAGGAGCTTTTGCCAACAGGTCCTAAAACAACAGCGACCAAGTTTTAAAAATGCCCAAATTAACCATGAAAGTGTTCATGTAATGTGTACAGTTAATATAAATATATAACAAATATCAATATAGGAGTGTTTTGGGAATATTTTTTGGAATATTGTGTGATTTTTGATCATTTTTACCAGGATTATAGGATTATTCTGTAATATTATTTATGTATTAAAAAGAGGGACCGTACAAAAAAAACAGCATACAGTTCCACATATGGTACGACACGAGGGGGAGTGAACCGCTACTGAATTTTAAATTAATTCAGCCAATGGTGGCCAAGAACTGTTTGGCTAAAAGCATTCTTCCAAATATCTTTCTCTTTGTTGATCAAAACAAAAATATATATATACAGATTTGGAGCAACTTGAGTGTTAGTAAATGATGACAGAATATCAATTTTTGGGTGAACTGTCGCTTTAAGTGACTGTGAACCAACTTGGATTGGGTAGAGAACGCAAACCCTTTGTTTTGCTTTCTATAGCGGTTGAAATATTACAAGGATGCAACATTCAGTGTCCTGCGCTTGTTTCCCCACGGCTGGTTTAGTTTGTCATGTCATGCGTACTACCTTTATCTCTCCCTTACAGTAATGATGTCACATGAGAGTTTGTTATTTTTAGGTTCATGCAAGCTTTGAACGTTTATTAATAGCGGTAAATGTAGGTACAATTCAGGTTTATTATCAACATCAAGAGCTGCCGATTCTTTAGTCATTTCCCTCGGATCTGCACAGTGGATACGAAAGCATTTAGTTTGCTCGTGCTGAGTGAACACACTGCGGAGCGAAAAGGCACACAGAAAATTTGGCTTTCAAATATTGAGCTGCCAGGCTAATATTTGCTACAAGACCCAGAATCTACTTCGGAAATCGTTTTGAAAGCTATGCTTCTAAAGGGTCATAACATAAGATATTTTTGGCAATGAAAACTACTGTATTTTTCTGCACTCAAAACTTGAGCGGGTCAAGGTGAAACATATCCAAAAACCGATAGAAAGAAAATTAAAACATTGATTATATCACTGTGTCTGTCTGAGACCTTCTCCAAATTTTGTTATTTGTACTTTTCTGCTATAAATCATTATTATTAGTTACCCTTAATGTTTGTTACTTGCAAGTATCAAACCACTAAAAAGTGCTTGTCAACACAGTATTTACTGATTCAAACAGTACGGTGTTTTTCCATTTCCTGAAAAACTGCAAATTTTGACATCTGAGGTTTTAGAAGGACAGCGACGATATTATAACTGTGGGGGAAATTTAATACGACATGACCCCTTTAACCAATGTTGTTCGCCCCTTCAACCAAACTTCGAATTAACATGCAGTAACACATAGGGAGGGTTGGCTAAAAATGTGCAAATTCCTATTGATGTGCCTCATGTTGCCACTCTCCCACTGTGCCTATTAGGAATATTGGCAGTAAGTGTTTGTCTTCCTGTTCTTAATAGCTCTCAAGGTCTTCCATCCACCCTGTCTATGCGCTCGCCTGCCTGTTCGTCTCCATGGTGATTAATCTGAATGAGAGAGGGGGAGCCTTCGCTTACCTCTGTGATTTTGGCAGAAAGGTTCAAGACGGGCTTGGAGGGTGCCTGTGGCCCTGCTGATTTGTAGTTTTCTCCTTGCCCTCTTGTCTGTGCCCTGAGACTTGTGCCTGATAGACGAGACAGTGATGAACTAGATATGCTTTGGAGCCAGAACAGGTATAACTAAACTTCAAAGGGGCTTTTGGATGTATTAAAGGAAAATGAAATAGAAAGGCATTTGTTTTAGGCTGGTACGAGATACAAGCCACATTTGCAAAACACTATTTCAGCTTTTCTACATCCAGCCTGGGGGTATGCTCAGGATGTCTTGGCAGGACTGACCTGCTTTTGAAAGGATCTGGAACTAGCTTTGGCAGATTTATGCTGGACATTTTTCACAAATCACATTCATTCTGCCGAAGCATCACTCGCGAGTGACATTTGAAGTCCAAAATGGCACGAAACGAAAGTAGTAGCGCAAGAACATGTCCCGGTTTCGAGGGCATTAGGAGACAACTGGAGGTCAAGACGTGTTATAGCTCAGATTTTTGAATGTGTGAGAATTCACAAGTCTTTTAAAAACCTGTGATCAACTCTGATCGTTTCATTTTCTATGATGTTTGGAACAGCAGTAATGGTGTTACAGGTTATAGTCATCTCTGCAGATTGTGGGAATTGCTCTTCACATTCTCCTCGTACTATATTTTCCACCTTTTTGTTATGACTGTGACTTACTGTCTTTTGTGGAAGTGCTTCATTTCTGTCTGGCCAGTATTTTCATCCAGGGTGGATTGGGAAACCACAGAGAAATAATTGTAAATAATTTAGTACCCGTTAAAGGGACAGTTCACCTTAAGTGAACATTCTGTGATGATTTATTCACCCTCTTGTCATTTCAAACCTGTATGACTTTCTTTCTTCAGCAAGATACAAAAGAAGATATTTTGAAGAATGTGGTAACCGAACAATGGCAGTACCCATTCACTTGCCTTTGTTCTGTGCAAATATTTAATATATTAGAATATACAGCTGTTTTAAAAATTAAGAGACCATTCCAAATGTTTAATAAATCAGCATTTTAACGTGTTGTGGTCAGTCCAGTGTCAATTGAATTGCAAGAAAATCATACCTCATGAGTGACAAAGTCTTCCAACAGCAATAATACTAATGATAAATAATTGATGATAAAAATCATCTTTTCACATGAAAAATAGAGGAACTTATGTACAAATATTACTATTATGTTGCTTAAAAGAGAAGATGAACTGAAAAAATGAAAATGATCTGAAAAATACAGAGCATCTTTTCTGTTATTTTGACCTGTTTCTCCTGTTTTCATTTTCTGCAAATAAATAGAAATAGAAACAATATTTTATTGAAATCTGAAATAAATATTGTTAGTAATTCACAAAATGATACAAAAATAATGATTTTACCTAAACACAGACCTAAATTCAGTGAAACAGTGGCTGTATATATTTGATATACTTTGTTTCTTACAAAAGCTCACGATACTTTATTTAAGCCCAGCATATGTAGAATGCTCTAAACATCTCCAAATTAACATTTGTGATATGACTCCGCTATCCGTTAAACCACAGCTTACGATCCGCAGATGGTTTTATGCACCCTCATAACTCTCAAATTGGAAACACCACCTGTATGTTGCCAAAACACGATGTTTCCCGGCACTTACAACGATTCTCAGCACCTGTGACTGCATGCAACAGCCGGTCGCAATAATATTTTGAATGCTGTTTCGCACATGCTAATTCTTGCTGCAGCATTTCATCCCCGTCCCGTGTTTCAGCTTGAAAATATTTAAGAGCTGGAAGGCAACATCCAACCTGCATGAGCTTGAAATTTGGTGGCATGATTTACTGCATCAGCAGTAATTTCTGCTCCGCTCCGGTCTCTGTGATGCTGTGCGAAATGGAAGCAGCACTTTACTTTTCATTAATGCCTTTGAGGGCGTTGACCTCTTTCTCAGACTGCTGTCTGTTGTCTTATATGGGAAGCGAGAGAGAAAGACCTTGCTGTTGTGGCCTCTATAAATTCTCGGCAAACAGTGTATGGTGGGGTGGCTGAAAAAGTGAGATATAGTGGGTATTCTTCTGAGGACACCTGTTCAAGCCACTATAAATCTGAGACATTGGAGGGCTCCAGAAGGTCCGGCAAGGCCTTTCAGGACGAGGTTATCTTCTTCTGCCAGAGATAATATAGAACTGTTAGAATGGAAGCTGCTCTTTTCAAGATTACCTTTTCACCTTTAAACCCCAAAACAAGAATCAGCTCTGTACTGATTTGTGTAGCGAGGCTGTTCACATTTCTGTTTAGTTCTTGTTTTTGAATCGAGGAGGCAAATAGGATGCAATAATTAAATTCATTATTATTATTATAATGTAAATTTTGGTTTACAGTACTGAACATATAAATAAATGTTGTTTGAGGAAAGAAAATAAATAGTAGCAAATATTTAAGGGCTTAATTAGTCCAGTTTTTTTTTTTGTAAATATAAAACTGGAGTGTAGTGTTTGGCCAGTTCACTTCATCATGAGTTAAAATTGAGCTTTTTCATAAAAAAATATTAAATAATTTCTATTTATTTTTGTTTATTTTGGTCTAACTGTTTTTTATTTATTTACGTCTGTATTTGTTTATTTATATCTTTATTTACATTTGTTACTTTTAGATTTCTTTTTCTGGTATTTATGGTTATTTATTTTTTATTTTTGCCAACCCCTTTTGTTTAAAGTCAATGCATTCTTTATTTCTCATTCATTTTCTGACTATCTTTATTTCTCCGTCTCTCGCTTTCATGTGAATTAGAAACATCTAGAGCAGATAAAATACAGTAGTAGAGTTTTGCCAACAAACATAAACGTATACAATGGAAAAGTAATAGAAAGTTGTTTGACTTTAGAAATACTTTGAATGCATTCTTCACCCTGTACCCTAAATACCATCCCCTTGGTTACAAAATTCAGAGGAGAAGGATGGAGGCACTTGAGGGAAAAATGTCTGTTACTTTCTTCATCTCTTACTCCATTCCCTGTATTCCCACAGTTAATCCTGTTTGGTAATATTTTCAAAGAGAGAGGATTATGTTGTAGTGAGCTATGAATTTCGGCACAGTTCACTCACTGTTAATTAAATTCATCATTGTCTCCTAAAGGCTTGCATTTTTCTCCCTGGGACAATTTCTTGAATAAAATACAGTGTGCTGTAATTTAAGCCTAATGGGTTCTGCTCACCTGGGAGCTTTTATTTTCCCATTCAGAATTTTACTGATGAAACGTGATTGTTTCAGAGGCTCCCTCAGATCCTGGAGAGTGAAAGTACATTCGTGTTATCTTAACTAAAGTATAAAGAAAAAATAACCTGCGTTCTGTATAGAGACCGATACAGTACACAGCATGCTGTTTCCTCAGCTAGATAATCTAGTAACACACATGGAAGTATTTTAATGCCATTAGTCTTTGAAGCAAAAAAGCATGTTGAATTACCACTAATCAAAAATAAATCTGTCGCATTACCAGTGCTTGCATGTTTAGAGTCTGCAATTCAATACGGTTGTATAGTTAAGCTGTGAATATTTCAAATTGTAACATTTCACACACAACTTCACTGATTAAAAATTAAATAATCAAAATTCAACTTTTAAATTTCTTTAAATTATTATTTTTAATTCAATTTCACTGTTTAAAATTTACCTTTTAAATTTTATTTAAAATATTTATATACAATGTATACGAGGCAATATAATTCGGTTGAAAAATACGCTTCCACAAAATCAGTGGTTAAAAGTTCGGCTTGAATTTCAAAGTTCCACATCTGGGAATCCTAGGAGAAGCAAAAGAGCGCCAATCCACCGAAGTATGATGCCAGCAAGTCGGTTCTGACGAACGCCAAAAGCAAAATAATGCAGAAACTTTTATCATGGTGGCCGCACAGTCCACTCATCTGCTCCATTGAGTGAATTTATTTGTTCTCATAGACCTCTTGTGCATCATCAAGAAAACATTTATTGACGCTTTTAGTGGCAGCTTAGCAGAAACAGAAAGAATGGACTTAAAATTGCCTGTCAAATATTAAAGGTTGTATTTTAAAGTTGAATAGTTGAATTTTTTAAATGAAATTTTAAAGGTCAATTTTAAACAGTGAAATTGTTTCAATTAGTAATATTCACTGCTTAACTATACAACCGTATTGAATTGCAGAATCTAAAAATGCAAGCACTGGTACTGCAACTGATTTATTTTTATTAGTGCTAATTCAACATGCTTTTTTTTCGCTTCAGAGACAAATGGCATTAAAATACTTCCATGCACACATGTCTTTGTTTTTGAGTGAGCAGTGTTCTTATTTTTGGCATACAGATCCATAGTGAACTCGATTGGACTCAAGTATCAGTGTAGTGTCGTAGAAGAGAAGATCAGTGTTCTCCACGCAGACAGGCAATCCGTGAGAATCGATAAACCAGAACTATTAGACCGCAGGTGTTTAGAATCATCCCCCTTTTATATGGGGGACCCTGTGTCATGGGAGCTCTGATATCATGTAATAGGAAGATGAAAGTACGGTGTCACTTTTAGTCTCATTGGCAAAATTGCACCCATGCAGCTTCTGTGATTGAAGTTGTTCCTGGCGTTTCGTGCGGTGCTTATTTCCTCCAATCATGAAGCTTATATGTGTTTGTGTCAGACAGTATTAGAGAGTATCAGAGAATAATTGGAACATACGGATGATGGAAAATCTCAAAGCAATATCTGTGACTGAGTATATCTGACATGAAAATGGACCTTTATCAAATACTGCTTGTGATTTTCTTTTAAAATGTTTTAAAATTGGCTTTGGCAAAAAATCAGTGTTTTAAGAACGTGAACAGCATGCGGAGAAAACCATGAAGAATCTTGCAAATCGGTCTATGAGGATGTGAGCTAAATGAAATGTGCCCACCCAGTGGGTAAAGATTACCTTATTAATATTCATGAGGCAAGCTGATAAGGTTTATCAGCTTGGTTTATCAACGCTACAAATGTGGAATCTGTATTTAGAAACAGTTTTATGGAAATTAAAGAACAAAAAGTTATTTTGTCACTTTTCTGGGTGGGAAAAGATGACATGGCTTGAAAATTGAATTTGTTTATCGGCTGAGAAACGTGTCAGAGAGAGACTTGCACCTTTTTAGAAATGTACACTGCAGGCCTGGTAATGATTTATTGTTCGCCACTGATCAATCCGTCTATTTAATAGCTTACCTTTCATATTCAGAGGTCTGATTCGATTCAGACTTTTCCAGTATTATTAACGTACAGCTCTGATCGCCTGCTTTTGTCAATATGTGACTTTGCCCTCCATTCATTAGTTTGCAGAAAAGTGGCATGTGTTAAGACTGAAATAGGATATAGCAAGAGTTATCTTTGTATAGATTCAATTATATTAACATTTAACTGGAATTTATTGGATTATGACAAGTGAGCTTTACATACCAAAATGCATCTACATTATTCGGGAAAAGAGAGTTTAGTAATGTCAGCCAAAAGAGAACATTTGTTTTAGATGTGCGCCGTTTATTATATTTTGATGAAAGATTGTGAAAGCAAACTTTTTTGGAACTGCATCCACTGATACTCAGAGATGAAAAGATTTTTTTCATAATTTTTCTCACCCTCATGTCATTTCAAACCTGCATGACTTTCTTTCTCTCTTATGCAAAACACAAAAGAAGGTATTTTGAAGAATATTTGTAATCAAACAACAATGACCCCCATTGACTTCCGTTGTATGGACACTGAAACACATTTCTCAAAATATCTTCTTTTGTGCGAAAGAGTCATACACAGGTTTTGAACGAAATGGGGGAATAAATGATTTTTTTTACGTGAACTGTCCCTTTAAGGATTTCCATAGCTATAAGGTTTCAAAATTTGGATTTCACGGGATCTTACATTTATAGTAAGACAGATGATAGTTATTTCTCTAGTATTGGCCTGGATACAGGATTCCTGTCTGAACTCTTTAATTTACTCTGGTGTTAGGGAACCACCCCTCAACGGCCTCTGAACTTCTGTGCTTCCCAGGAGCGTAAGACTGATGTGAGCTGGACATCGAGATCCATTGCTACTAGCTCTGGTCGCTTCACAGCAGCCAACTGGTGCGTTTCTCTTGTGTGCAGTTACCGTGCCAGAGAGGTGATGGATGGCTTTAATGAATCTGAGTAGCCCCTCAGAGAACTGCCACATCCCAGCCGAGGTGAAGAGGGAGATTTGCGACTGCGAGATTCAGTCAGTCTGACAGTGGAAAACATTCCTCTTCCTCATAGAGTCGTGCTGGAGAGCAACGTGGCGCGTTGCCACGAAGAAAAGACACTGTGTGGTTTTGCGATTAATACTGTGGTTGTGTGCACTCGGTGAGCTCAGATACAAGCACGGATACGCTCAGATGACCGTGAGCATGATGCTACTTTTATTCACTTGTATTGCATTGTGTGTAGCTGATTCAAGGGCTTGTGAACCCATAGATCTACATATACAAATTGGTGTGGTAAAGACTCTCAGGGAGACACTTGAGATGGCCCACAGGCATTCAGAGCATATTCAGAAGAGACGGAGAGAGGAAAGACAGTCTGACAAAACAAATATTGCATCAAAACAGGGCAAGAGGACAGCTGAGTCATGGCTTCACATGCAACAGTGGGTCGCTGGTATGAAACACAGAGAGTTGGTTATGAATATTATTAAAGAATATTTTCTCAAAAATAATTTTGTTGAACCTATAAAAAGTGTGAGACCTCATTGAAAATCTTTAAACCTATTACAAATAGTGTTTTTGGATAAAAAATGTTTATGAAAATATACATGGGTAGTTGACAAAATATACCATAAATTTGTACTATGGCAAAAGTGACATGGCAAAAGTGACATGGCAAAAGTGACATGGCAAAAGTGTAGAAAACAAATTAATAATATATTGTTTTCTATTATTTATATTTATAATATAACATAGCATAGCATAGAATAAGAGATATATATCTTCATTGTTAGTTTTCTAAATTTTAACCACCATAGGACACATGTACGGTATATTTGTCATCTAGCCGTGTAAAACATAAAGAAGAACATGTATAGTATGACATTGAATATTCTACATAATTTCTAATGAAAATTCAAGGGCAAAATTGAGACGTTTCAAAATTTCTTCCAAATTTTAAATTCTGTAAAAAAAACAGTCAACTTATGCTAATAGCATAATTTTTAATGAAAATGTTAATAAAAATAAATTGCTAAAATTGCAAGTAGAAATTTTCCACTTGTGATCTCACTGTAATATATATATTTTACAACAATTGTTGCATAGAAAAAAACTGTGAATAGATATAATATAAAAATATCTTCTATAATTTTATTAATATTCATATCTTCTGACTTCAAGTGTAGTTGAGTGCCACTGCCGTCTGTCTTGAGAGAGATATCCAGCCTTCTATGTCATGAAATGATAATTCTCTCCCTGTTTCAAAAGCACGTTAAAAATAATTTCCAAACCGCAGCAGGAGCTCTCGTATAAAGACATCTTCAAACAGGCCAAGCCCAGCTTTGATTCTCCTCCACCTATCTATGTCACTTTAGTCTTCCTGTGTCTCCTCAATGATACATGCAGAACCTTTAAGAGCTCCTGGATGTTCTGCTATCACAGAGCTGATGGGAAAGAAGTTCTGGATGCTGCTGTGCACTACAAAGCTGGAGAGAGGAGGCAGCCTACCGGCTCGAGATCTTTCTGTTCCTCATGTCTCCTTATATGATGGTTGTCTCTTTCATCTGTGGCTTTCTGTAACACCAGGGGCAGGGTTATGAATATCAGGAGTTCAGTTATGAGTGTTATGAAACTCAAAGTAGAGGAAAACTTGCTGGATAAGGGAGAAGGTGGAAATGAAAGGAAAAAGTGTGTCTGAGAGCTTGCTGCTCAGTTGGTGAGTGAATATAAAATCAGTGCTTTGGTTTTTTTAAAGTGCTTTCAATAGAAGATGGTTTTAGAAAGGGGTCTAATGCACCATATTGTCATGTCTATTGATCTTATCCAAATTCAGCAAACTAGAAATAAGCATTTGGTGCAAAATACTTATTGTCCTACGTTGAAATAAAAAGCATTGTAGGATACCATTGGCATTGAAGAATACAAATGGGGTCCCTACAAAATCTGACTAGATGAATTATTTTAGTCAACAGGGTGTTGGGCATTACGATGTGCCTTTCAACCTCAATATATTGCTTTGCAAGCAGCATTTTACAGTTTTGGTAACAGACGGTGACTATTTGAGTCCTCTCTCTCTGTTTTTCTCCATTTGGTCAGTGTTTGAGTTGGCACTACACTGGGCATGATCACTGCTGGCTCATCGGCACGCTGGCATTTCACTCTGATACTCTGGCCTGAGGGTGCTGTTGTTTTAGTGTCTGTGTGGGAATTATGGGCTTTTAGGCACTGACTGGTAGTGAAACACTGGCACCTGCGATGCAGACCGGTTTCATCTCAAGGTTGATGTCTGTGGTGTTGTGGAAAACGTTGAAGCTTTGTTTGCCATCAAAAAGCAAGTCTACAGTAATAAATCGTATCGTTTTACAATGACTGTAGTTGTAGATTTTCTGTGAAATAAAAATACACTATGAATAAATATTTTATATTTTTTTGTGGAGTCTCCAGTATAAGTCTAGATTCAATTTACTTAACATTTAAGGTCCGCAAAATTCATTAATGAAATGTAATGTGTTTACCTGGAATTAATATTTTCTAAACATTTTACCAAAAGTTATTTGTCAGAGTAACTTCAGTATGCTTTATTCATTATAAAGTACACCTTTTGGATGCTATCCGGATATAAAACTAAGTGGAACATGCCCATTGTTCATGCTGAAATTTGTAACTTTATTAAATAATTTTTGTCAAAAATGAACGGGAATGAATTATTCAGCAAGTACAAGTCTCCATACCTAACAACGATTCACGTAATCTTAAATAATTTGGTTAACAAAAATGGACCGTGTTTGTTATAGTAAAGGTTAGGTAACAGTGTGTGTTTTTTGGGGGTTGTTTGGATTACAATTAGCAAAACTATGGTTTTGCTACAGTATCCATGTATTTGTTTTAAGTGTAGTAAAGGCATGTTTCATTTTCGTTAGGGAAATTTCCAAGTTGAGCTGTCAGGTCGAATTTTGCAAGGATTGTCCGTTGTTTTTAAACGCACCTATAGGTGAAGAAAAAAGGAAATTGCAATTTTATGTTACAAAGATTGAGACAGAGGCAACATTTGCAGAATGCAGCTCTGATATGATAAACTTTGGTTAATGAACATAACATAAATCCGAAATAAGATATTTAAGCGGCCCAAACACCCAGGTTTCTGCTAATTTCATATTAATCTTGAGTACCTATAGAGTAGTAATGCATACGTTTTATCTTCGAAGAGTATTACGTTTGATCACAATTATAAAAGAGAGATACAGCTGTACGTTTACTTCCAAAATCATACAGCGCGTGCGGGGGGGAGGGGTAGGCTGAACTGAAGCACATTGTTAACAAAACACAGACATCAGTTTTACTCACCGCATGCTGTTCATGTCCAGCATCTTTTAGCGCGGCTCCATATATCAGTTTCAAACAATCTCCAAATCCAGCGTTATATCTACCGTTTATATTACATTTATCAAACAAATGCAGTGAACAAACAAACACCTGAACTTCGCAAACATATGCTCTCTCTCGTGCACACAAGTGAAAGAGACGTCTGTGCATGCTCCTTCTGCTGCTCTCAGTGCTGCTGTGTGGGCTTGCCGTGCGCTTTTACAGGAGAATTGTCCAATAAGAGGCTAAGAAAAAAAACTGTATATATGTTCAAAAAAAAATCTGAAACCTGTACGATCGCTGGGGGAGTGTGTTAAGCATAGATATACTTTGCAAAACGCCCAACTCATTTATTGACAAGTTGAGCATGTGAAGCATGAGAAGACAGCACGTTTAACATTGTAAAGAAGTCAGAATGCATGACACATCGTAGCAGCGCCCCTTTAAACAAAACAAAAAAATCACGTTGGGCCGGTTTGGTTTTCTCAAGAAAAGGAAAGAAGAAAGAATTTTTTTGTCTGCTGATGCACACTTTAGCTCTTATAAGCTAACAATCAGTGGCAGCGACTCAAGTTGCCAAGCGGCTCTTTCTGGCTGTTAATTAGCTCTCCGCTGGGCTTCCTGTGAATCTCCGCTGCACCGCTGTCATAACATGGCCTTGTTAGTTCCTGGTGATGGTTTATCTGTGGCATTTATATGGCCTGTCCACTCATTGAAAACGTTTCTGTGAGTTACTTTTTTTACAGCAGTGTTATGTAAGTGGTTTTCTGTACTGTAACTGCACATTGTCTGTTTGACCCACAGATGGGCGGCGTATTTAGATGTATTCTAATTGACAGTCATGTGAGAGCTGCACTTTGTTTGTATTTCCTTTGTTTAATATTGTCAAATATTAGAGGAGCTGTTTTTGAAGGTGTGCTTGGAGGTGCTGTGGACAAGCAGATGTGTTGTAGATAGGGTGCTTTCAGTTTGCTGTTGCCTTAAAATACATAAAATATAGGCACAAGGGCGGCACGCTTGTGCATGACGTTCCTGTGAGTTGTTTCAGATTACAGTCTTTGTTTGCTGTCGGTTCACATGTCTTTGCATGCAGTTGTTGTAGTATGTAGACATCTAGCATGATTGTTTAAGATGCCCGAATATAGTCAACTAAAATGTGTTAAATGCTGCATTAGATTGTTTGGCTAAGCTTTTATTTAAATGTTATTTTTCCATCCAAATATTCTGTGCTTGTCTGGTAATAGTGCCAACACTTTCCAAGTGCCAAGTGTTTCATTTGACTCAATTGAAAATGTCACTGTTAAACATCTATTGACTGAAATGCAATATAATATACATAACTATGTCTTCATAGGTGTGTAAAGACCTTACATAATGAAGCGTTATGTTTTTATTACCTCAGAAGGAGTTCTTTCTATATCTACATACACTGCGGGTCCCCTTGCATGGAATTCGCCATGTTGATACTAGAGTAGCCCTAAACGGACGAGCTGCTCTATAGAGCGCATTTTATAAATATATTATCTTCTTTAGAATTGAAAATGTGACAACATCTTAGTTCTGTGCATCCACCGTAGTGCTTCGAAAGGGAGGGGGGTTGAAGTGAGCCGTTGGTTGCCATTCTCAACCTCACCACTAGGAACCGCTAAATTTAACTGGAACTTTAACATTATATTTAACTAATATTAACGGCCATTTGTCAACTGTCAATTTTCCAGTTGACGAAATATGTTTGAAAAGTTGTGATTATAATAGTTCACACAAAAACTTTTGTGAACATCCCAAAAGTAGAGACTTTCTCGTAAAAATGACAAAATTCATTCCTATAAGACACCTTACTTCCAGCCCTCACAACCTCATTTTCAAACACTTTAAATTGAGTATACCGTCCAACCTGACTGAGGTCTATAGACCGTGATCAAACAGAATCCTGCTCTTATATTATTACCTTCCCTCATGACTTGTGCAATTTAGCCAAGAGGACAAGAGCTTTTGTGAGGCTGATAAAGAGTTAGTCAAGGAAAGCAACCCAAAGAAGCAGATGTGTAGTTAAAATGAAGGACATCTTGCCAGATTTTGTGCCGGAAACCGTGAGCAAGAGGTTAAATAAAGATGCGAAGCGCCCATTTTAGTACCTCTGAGACTAGTGCAGTCGTGTTTTTTGTGTCCACCCATCATTTCCATGGCTGACCTCTTTCACCTTGATCGAAATGGCTGTAATGCCTTGATGATGAGGCACAAAAGTAGCTATTGTGTCCCTTGGGCAGACTGGCGGTACCGCAACTGGAACTTGGTGCAGCCTAGCGGGAGACATAGAGGGTGACACCCAAGAGACAGGACACAACCCGCTAATGCTACCTGACAGCGTAGCAACAAAGAGCGCCCTGTTCTGTAAACAAAGAGCGAGGCGGTCTGTGTGTGTTTTGGTGTGGGGGTTCAGTGTGTATGTGTGTGAGAATATTTGTATATTATATATAATTGACTTGGCTTGATTCAAAACTCATTCTCATAAGAATAAAATAAGAACTGCAGTATTTAATAAAAAATTGCGAGTGCCCCCGGCATACTCCATATGGACTTAACAGCTAGTTCATAGAAAAATGCGTTTGGGACAACGAGGCGCGCAGTCGGGTTTTATGAATTGCAAGCGTGGAGAATTTTGCTAGGGAACACACGGACCACATTCCAGTGTGCTACAACGTTTCGAAGAACGATGAAGCAGGGCCATTGTGGCCTGACCTAAATTCTTCCCATTTATTCTGTTTTTACAGCATCCAAAGAATAACACAATGTAGCTCTTGGACCTTGTCAAGGCTCTTGACTAAACTTGATTCAAAAACCATTCGTAGCTTCGAAAGACACTATGCATAAAGAGCCCGTTGTTTCACATACAAGTTCGCATTTAGGATCAAAAACAATATGAACTTTACATTTGCATAACAAGCTTGAAGCTTATACAAGAATCAGCTTTAAGCTGCCGTAGACAATTGTTTTATTTTTCTACTGAATACTTCTGCCAACCATGGGTAGCATTATGACTTCTGAAGTGCAACTAGCATAAATATATTTCACTTTGTGTTTGTTGAATTGTTGTATGAAAGCAGAGTACTGCTGAAGTGGAATGCATAACTTTGCTCGATGCATTGATGTCATTAAACAGAAACAGGAAGTCAGGGTGGGACATATTGAGTGACTCCTCCCCTTTTAAAATAGCCAGTAAGCGTTTAGCTTACCTCACGACCTAGAATCTGATGAAAAGCTACAGTGCAGAATGATTTGAACTTTGCGCAGGACTCATTCGTATGAAGACCTCCATAAGGCTAACTAAACGTGAGGCTATCTATACTAAAAGTCCCCGTGAAATTAAAATGGACGTTTGAGCTAATGATTTCCAGGTGTTGGTGGCAAAAGGCAGTGATATCAGCGTTCAAGGAGTCCGGGGGGCTTCTAGACACTTTTGAGGTCACACAGTATGAGTCACAGAGAGCAGCTATTGGTTCCAGCTGGAGTCGACAGGACTGGTCCAACAGGCTGAACCAAGACGCTCACTATAAATCAGGTTTAACACTATTAGGAATGAGGAGCGTGTGATGTCGAGTGCAAAATGACATGCTGTAATGTCTTACTAAACAGCCACGGAGGTGGAATTAATACCAGAACTCTAAATGAGAATTATGGGCCTCTCGAGCGCATTTAGATTGAAGCAAATTAGCATGCGTCGAGTCGACCAATGGGAGGAGGACGATCTGCAATCACAGCGGGCCTGTCGGTTCGCGCCCCGTGAGAGAGAGAATCGCTCGGGGAGAGACTTGTTGTGGTTACATTGCATTCTGAATTAGCAGGAGATATCACAACATGTTTGTGTTTATTCTTTCTTTAGACACAAATGGCATAGTCGCCACCTCGCAGCTAAGGGAAGAGAAACCTTATTGGCTCATTTAAAACACATGGTGTCAGACAGTTTGTGAGAGGGGTAGTTCAATAAAAAAGGAAAATTCGGTCACACATTATTTTATTTAACGTTGGCCACCATTGACTTCCATTCTATGAACACAACCGCTAGACATTTCTCAAAATATCTTCTTTTGTGCTCCACAGATTTTTTTATGGTATATTATTGACAGAACTGCACATGCCGATTCCTAATGCCTTTATTGTATCAACCGCATTTTCAAGTATGAGGGGCTTCATGTATAATTCTAAAGGAGTGCCAGCATGTGTGTGTCGGGGGCCGCGCTCTGATTATATGGGTCTATGAAGCTTGGCAGCTGCAGGGCCAAAACAATGCTTATTGATGCAGCAGGCATGTGACTGGCACCGTTTCAAAGCACATCCTCCCCACCCAGAGGAGAAAGCGTGGCGCAACATCACGAGCGCCGCGATACCAACAGCTGGAGACCGGCGCTGCTTCGGCTAGTTGGTGTCCCTCCCTCCCGTGTGCTAGTCGCCCGGGGAAACTCTGCTCCTGCTTTCTCATTTGGGCGGGTTTTTCATCCCCTCAGGATGACTTGCGCCGCCTACACTCTTGCCTGAACTCCACCTGAACTCCTGGCTCTTCGAAAAATTAGAACCTGTATTGTTCTTAATGCTCGTCGTGCATTCATACATCTGGATTCTTGTCGAAGGAAGCCAGTAATTACGTTTTGGTCGTGTTGAAACACATGGACCTCCTGCCGAGATCTTGTCTGCTGCAGCATCATAGGATTGTCATTTATTTTGAAGGAAGTGCGGGACGGGTTTCGCTCGTTTAGGCTGATTTAGTCATATTCAACTCATTTTATATTGACAGCGTGTTTTGTGCGGCACCCACACGCTGTCTCTAATGAACAGGATTAAACGGAATCAGAGCTCGTGGAACTTGGCGGAAAGTTTCCGCACAGTTGGAAACGCCCGTCATTCTTAAAATTCCCCTGCTACGAGTGTGTTTGTTTATTTTTTAGCTTATATAAGTATGCTTTAAAGAGTACTCTGAGCTCTCTTTAACACATTGTACTATGTTTAAATCTGTTCAACAGAGAGATTTTCCCTCACAACAGTACTGAACGAATTTGCATATTCCATCTGGGTTTTCTAATGAGCGTAATCGATCCTGGTAACATTCGTAAAGGAAGAGTTCACCTAAAATTTCTTTTATTTATTACCCCTCAAAACCTGTATATGACTCTTTCTTCTGTGCAAGGAGTTTTGTGTCCATACAATGTTAGTCAATGTGGTCCCAATGGTTTGCTTGCCAATATTCTTCAAAATGATGTAATTTTTGTTTACTACAACAGAATTTTATTTTTGTGTGAACTGTCCCTTTAAAGCTGGCGGTGGGTCATTATGATTGATCTCTCATTGCATATTATAATTTTTTGGAGCAACATCAAGGTCTGTTATCAAAACCAACACTTAAATTACATCTACATTAGACGCTTTCTTCCAATCTTGCAGTGCATTACAAGTATTCATTTTATTAGTGTGTTTGCTGTATTGAACACATGACACGTTGGTCTTCCAGTTGAGCTGTCACTCAGAAACGCATTACAGTACTGAAGTAAAATGCATTGTGTTGTAATTTTTTGTGAATAGTTGACCTCATCTACCAAAAGAACTCTTCCTCAAACACTTTAATTGACCTAAATGACTTTTGTCTTCGCAGGTAAGGTGTTGAACACGGATCTGCGTCACTACCTCAGCCTGCAGTTCCAGAAAGGCTCCTTGGACCACAAGCTTCAGCAAGTGATCAGAGATAACCTCTACCTGCGCACCATTCCCTGTGAGTCTCACACACTCTCTGATCCTGCTACTGTCTCTCTATAGTCTTTCTAGAACTCATTACAGGTGTAAGTGCAGGTCACGTTGAGAAGATTCAAGCATAACACCATCTGATCCGGTTCGGTGACTTGCATTTAGTCCTGCATTTCAATGGGTGCCGTAAATGCTGATCGTGTTAATGTCAGCACTGTATTTTCCATAGTCACCTACAGTATATACTTCATGCTTCAGCTCCGTTCTGTCTTCATCCGGGCTCACCTGTTAGTTCTAGTGCATTGCATTTAGTAGTTTTTAGTTGTTCTTTATTTCCTGTGGTACATTGAAGGAGATGTTAGATGTTTTGGAGTGATTCCCTTTTCACTTATATTGTATGGAAAAGGATGGTGCATGCAAATGGTGACTTGGGCTGTGAGACTTTAACATTCGTTTTATTTTGTGCGGAAAGGATGAAACAAAATAAGGGTAATTTTTTTTTGTCTTCAAACTTGCCTTTATGAGGTTAATAGATTATATGCTCTTTTCTAAGTACGCAACCTAAAAATGAAAAATCTGTCTTTTCTTTCAACTAACCCTCATGTTTGTTTTTTTCTTCTGTGGGACACGAAAAGCTTGTCATTCTTTTTCATCAAATCAAAAATCACCTTTAGCCTAAATGAAAAAGAGTATCCAGGATATTCTTCCAAAAATTGTTCGGCAGTGTAAAATAATGGAGAATACAATATTGAGACCGTAAGTCTGATAGTCAGAATCAAAGGAGTACGTTCACTCCAAAATAAAATATTTCATTAGTTACTCACCCTTGTGTAATTCCATGCCTTTTTTTTGTACAGAACACAACAGAAGATATTTTGAAAAATGTGTGTCATGACAACATTCGCCCCTGTTGACTTCCATTGTACAGACAAAAAAACACTGAGACGTTTCTCAAAATATATTTTTTGTTCCACAGAAGAAAGACTCGTATACAGGTTTTCAAAAGCATGAATTTGAAGAGATGATGACAGAAATGTTGTTTTTGGAAGAACTACTACTTTAAGGTTGTTAAATCTCAAAGTGTAAATGTAGCCCTGCTAATAACACATAATTATTTTACAGTGACATACAAGTAATGTTCAGTTCATTGTAGGCTCCTTTTTCTCGTAAACTCACTGGAACAAAACGGCAACCATCTTTGACTTTTTGGCATTATTGCCAGCACACAACTACATAATCACCAAATGTGCTTTTCTTTTGTCATTGAATTTGTGGTCTGGCCTTTAACTAGTGAATTAGGGAAACACATGCCTTCATTACTCAAACATCTTTAATTACAGCTTTTCCTCTGTAATCTTTTAATTTTATCCGGTCTGTCCCAGGTGGTTTGGAGAATGTTGGTGTGGTTAGCACAGTTTTTATTAACCAGTCCTGCACCTGGCACGAGATTGGGGATTTTAATGAAGACCAGACTCGGGCAGATGTTTCGGTCTCTCTGTGGATCAGCATTGCATAAAACACGAGCTCGGTGTGTGGGCTGACCTTTAATCTCTACTGTCATTAACATCCGCTGTCCTTGTGACGGGCCATCTGAACTCATGACTCACTATTCTTCATTCACACTTTTTCACTTCAGCATAACTATTCACGACATGCAGAAAGCTAGATGATGGACAGATCTAATTATATTAAATAGTGCCGGTAGTAGCAGGTTTGTCAGAGCGAACTGTCAGAGTTCATCTTCCAGACTTCAGTCTTCTAAAATAATCGAATTATGATTTAAATACGAGTTATTAATCACAATAACGTGGAAGGACAGCGAGGGCCGTCATGTCTTTTACCGCAGAAAGTGTTTGGTACGTTGCTGGACTGTAAAAGCAGTGTGAATACTTTCAAATTTCCCAGAATTCTTAAGGTCTCAGATTATCTGAATGCAGAGCTGTAAATCTTACTTGGATTAACAATAAAGAAGAAGTGTGTGATTTTTATAGATATAAATAATAAAATACTCATATCCAATTTTTGTTTTGGGTCCTCCAAGACTCTTTACGGAAATAGAGCGTTAGTTTTTTATTACAACAATCAAACCTTGAATGAACGTTCTTGGAGTCTTATTTTTTTGGTTCCCATAAAAATAACCAAAAGGAAACCAAAGACTAAAGTTGAGGGAACGTTCTGTGTTTCTAGGATTCTTGTCGAATATGTAGAGAGAGCGCCAAAATACTGACACTGTAACATTGGCTTGAATAGTCTTGTGAGTATGATTGTCTTTTATTTCTAGATTCATTTTACAATGCAAGTTGCATAGACAATAGACAGCACACATTTCACCTTTAAAGGGATAGTTCACCCAAATATGAAAATGATTTCATCATTTACTCTTATCATTTCAAAACTGTTTAACCTTTCTTTCTTCCGCAGAACACAAATTAAGATATTTTGAAGAATGTTGTTAACCGGCACCTATTATTTGTTTTTTGTCCATACAATAGAAGTGAATAGGTGCCGCACTGTTCGGTGACCAGCTATATTCAAAATATCTTCCTTTGTGTTCTGCAGAATTAAGAAAGCCATACAGGTTTGAAATGACAAGAGCGAGAGTAAATGGTTACAGAATTTTTTTATTTTTGGGTGAACAACCCCTTTAACAAAAATAGGCCTGTATGAGTTTCTGACTGCTCCTGCCGTCCAAGCCTTCGCTTATATGAACTCTTATGGAACGGAAGCATCACATTTGTCCCTCGGAACACAAGGACAGAAAAGTCATAAAAGCCGCATCGTTGGAAATAAAGGGAAAAGGAAAGCGCCCCGAGTCCAAATTGCCACATAATCCTTGAAGCTCGGCTCCCTCCCTTCCTTCTGCTGCTGGCATTAATATCCGTTATAGCCTGACGGTAACCCTTCTTCACCTCGTCCACAGATAAAACAAGGAATGCAGAAATGAAAAAGCGCTTTAGGTCATTGATCTTAAAGGATGGTCTGTGCACCTCAAAAGATTTACAACTTTGCTCCCAACACTCCTAAACATGTAAGAAATCTCAAAGCTGACCATCAGTTCAATAAAGTTTGAGGATAATTTATAGCACCGTAAATGTCAGAAAATAAATACTTTAAGTAAGATTGAGTGCGGGATGTGCTTCCCCCTATTATAAAAGCTGTAGTTTTTTGTCACATCATCATGTGTGAGTTTACATTACAGTATACACAGTACAGTTCGGTGTCATAATATACAGTTTTAATGCTGAAAATGTCAAAGTACACCTTTATTGCAAATTCTGACTTTAAATTATGGAAATGTGATTATGCTCATATTCACGATGAGATACCTTGAGTTTCTGAAAGCACAAATCATTAACAGCAAAATAATTCTTGCAATGAGACTGTGCATTAGTAAATTATGTAAACCCAATAATAAACAAATTATTCATGATGTTTTGCAGCGCTGCGTGTTGAAGTGTGCCAGGCTGTGTGCCACCGTAAGGGCTGGTTGGTAATGCACTTAGGCAGCTGGCAGTGTTTCATGTGGTTATGTGCAGAACTCTATAGCTAATTGTTTTTTTATCCTCCTCCAGCAGAGAAACAGTTTGTGTTCCACAGGAACCGGTGTGTGTCTGTCAGTCAGGTTTGACTTTATTGATGGAGCAAGCAAAGTGTAAAACGTGTTTATGATGGGAAAACGAGACTTTCACAAGAGCACTGAATATCCTTCGGAGATTTGGGAATCGTTCCGGCATTGTTTGGTTGTGTGCCGTGATTGGTTTCTGTTTTAAAGGTGCACACGGGGGACAAAAGAGGTTAACCTGGGTCAGTCGTGCTGCTTGGTTGTTCAAAGAGAGAGTTTGTGTGTGCACTTCCTCCTGCGAGAGAGAATAAAGGGTGTTTATATGACAACGATGGAAAAGTATTTCCGTTGCGTTTTCAAAACGTTTCACGTACACACACGGCACCATTGTCAAAACAATCTGTATTAACACAAATGCTGCATTGCGCATGCCAGCGGCCAGTGGGTGGCGATGTCTCTTTGTAAAGAAATACTACATGCCTGCACATGCATAGCCAGTTTTAAGCCAAAAGTGCTTTTAATATCCTTTGTTGGGGTGTATGTGTATTTAAAAGTTGGTGTAAGTAAATAAATAATGTGTATCTGTTGGTCGTAGTGGTGCAGTGAATCTACTTTTTGCTGGAGAACAATTAATATCTATGTTGCTTAGCACAAGAAACACAAGACCGCCATCATTGTTTGGGGCGCTCGCACGTGCCTTTAAAAGGAACACGTAATACGCATGTGTGTGGCGTCAGCGTGTTCATAAAGTTCCGGCCCTCGCTGTTTACACAGAGACAATTTTTTGTAATAATACAGCTGTGGTAAAAAATGTGTGGGGAACATATATTGTAGTTTAGGGGAGACCTTGTTTAAGTTTCCACCTCCAGAACATTTTAAATTCCCTCAATATTTTGTTTTGGAACCAACATTTGGAATCACTTGTGATATATTTTTTTACATAACATAATTTTCAGAAGATCAGTGCCCTGATTTCTTGGATTTAAGGCTGTAAATGTAGTTAGAAATGTTTTCTCATCTTAGACAGTTGAAGCAAACACAACCAAATATTGTCATTGTAAAGTGATACTCAAGAAGGTCAAATGCATGTTAACCACAATACAATGTTATGAATGTAATAGTTCACCCAGAAATGTCATTACCCAGAAATCATCATCGCTCTTAATCTGTATGACGTACATTTCTTTTATGTTCCGTATAAAACATGAAAGCAATTTGCAGGTTGCTCTTTCTCTCACATTGAATGGGAACTGGAGGTTTCAAGATTTAGAATGATGCAAAAACACCATAAAAGATTCATTTAAGTGATTCGTATGCGACTCGTGCACAATATGACTTCTAATGCCATTTGCTTGGCATGATGAATAGAAAGTCTTTTTTTTTTACATGCACTCTGTACAAAGAAGCATTTTACCTCCCATTTTGTGACTCTTTGTGATGTTTGTTTTTGGTAGGTACCACAAGGCAACCTCGGGAAGGGGAGGTTCCAGGAGTGGACTATAATTTCATCAGCATGGGGGAGTTTCGTGTGTTGGAGGAGAGCGGGCTGCTGCTGGAGAGTGGAACCTATGATGGTACGGAAAAGTGTGTAGGAACAGAGAGTCAAGGTTCATTTCTGTGGGCATGATGTTATACAGAACATAGCTTAACTAATTTCTCTTTTCGAAGGAAAGCACTTGCATGCACTGCAGCGAAAGGATTTGAAGTGTTGAAGTTTTATGCCGGCTTTAGGTTTTGCATTAATAGAATGGACGTCTGTTGCGATCCGCACAATATACTTAAAAAGAGAAGATCAATCACAGTTCAGTATGTAAATACATGCAGGAAGGATTATAGGGACATTATCACCCGTGGCTAGATTCAGAATGGCATTCTATATGAGTCAGTGGGAGACTTTCAAACTTTAGTCTTGAATTTAATATGGGGTTTTGATGAAACAACCTGAGAAGAACGAGAAGGAGAAGGAAAGAGATGAAAGAGGAGGAATAACAAAGTACCGCCTTACCAGCACTATAACTAGGTCATCTCAGTTGATGTTAGAACATTGCTTTCTTTTATTCTTAATGTATTGCTCTTTAATTCGATGCATTAGCATAGCAGACGTTCATGTGGGTTACATTACCGTGTAGCCGAAGCAATCAGTAACTGATTCACAACGTGTTTATATGTTAATGAAGAGAGACAAGCGTGCTGATCGGTGCTTTTGGGCGTTTGTTTTATTTCGCAAACAGCTCCCACTGACTTTCAATAGCAGATGGTGTATAATATCCCGCGATTTACATCTCTCTAATCCTGGAAGCTTTTTCGCTGATCAACGGAGTACTATAAGTGTGCGGTGAAGTGTCAGCCTTTGGGCGCGTGGGAAGGTGGCTGGTTTGGTTAATGGTCCCTGGGTGAGTCACCGGGTGGCCTTGTTTAATGGGATGGTTCAGCTGTAGTTCCCAGGGTAAAAGTAAATGTGGTCGATGTAAATGTCACGGGGAATGACTTTTACTGGGATGTTTCCTTTGTACATGAAACATTTTGCTTGTTTCGTGGACTCAGAAGGGTTTTAGAAGGATGGCTTGCACTCGTCAGTTCTGGTCAGTAATTTCGTGTCCCCCCTGTTAATAAAGTTTCAGAAAAAAATTATGCTTGTAACATGCATGATTTAAAGAGCATGTAAATGCGTTTAGGCTATCGCTTCTATATAGGCTTGTTCTCAGAGTATGTCACGTTACCTGTTGGGCAAATAAGTGTTGTGATTGGAGCAGTTCACTTCAAAATTGGCCCCCATTCACTTTTCATAGTCATTTTTATTCCTAGTTTGGAAAGTCAATGGGGTTAGGTGATATCACGTATTTGGATATCGCGGGTATCCTTTTGAAAGCTTGCAAAATTGAACCAATAAAAGTATTTAAGAGTGCTAGTTAATATCAACAACACAGTTTTTAATCATTTAAAAGGTCTTTTTTTCCATTTGCTGAAGAACATTAAATTTGAACATCCGAGATTTTGGAATGTGAAAAGCAATTACCTTTTTCAAGGTACAGTGACCCCAGAAATGCATATAAATGAGCTTCACTTTGAAATGTGTGAACGGTAATGCATTAGAAAACAACATGCGTATCTGACAAAATAGCATTTATTAAAAAGAACCACGCTATATAAACCTTTTATCACTATATAAAAATTAAAATGACAAAACCGTAGATACCTTGTTGTCAGTCTTGGTGGAACATGTGAAGAACTACACATGTGTAAAGTAGGGAGTTGTAACCATTTTGCAACTCAAGAACATTTATACCGTATGTGTCCCCTTTCATCTCTTTCTATCAGCCTTTCGCGTCCTTACTAAGCTCAGTGGGGAAACAACAAGAATGTTTTATACCCCCTCTTGGTTTGTTTTATGCGTGTGAAGCAGGAAGTTACTCCTCAGACTTTTTGATCTCTTGTAGTCCTGAGGTCAGATGCCTGTCCGTACTTTTAAAGGACTCCAGCAGCATTCACCATTTATCTTCAAAATTCAAGGTCATGGTCAAGCAACAACTCGAAGCTGGATGGTGTTTTGTGTTATCCTCCAGAGTATGGCAAATAATTGACCGATGAACATGATGTAATATACAGTAACTGGTTTGCTCGCCGCTATGCTGACATTACTAAAGTTTTAAGGTATAAACTTTCAGTGTCATGTTCCAATGTTAGGCCATGTTTATTTTTTGGACCATAGTGATCTAAATAAGAAAAAATGCAAATTTCCCACAAGTTTCGTTCCCACCAAATGCGACTTGTGTGAATAAATCGTAGTTTGACGTTTGAACATTTTGAGTTTAATCGCTTAATTCGTGCGTGAAACTCGCTTCACAACAGACGTGAATTCGCGTCATGGGAGGGGCTTCTGCCAGGCGATAGGTCAAATTAGGTCAAGAGCTTTTTTTTACAACTTGCCAGATTGTCCAACCTCCTCACCGACTTTCTTTCGAGCAAAACCTTTTTTATTCCTGTTTGATCAAAGTAAGATGAAGGCTATCGTACAGCTCCAGGTATCCACATACAGCAACGATGATTTCGTCCTCCATTGTTGTTTCGAATTTCTGCCTCTGCTCGCTACATCATAAACACATCAATAGTATAGCAAGCGCCTAATTGGTTAACGCGCCAAAGTTCCGATTTTTCGTCTCGCAGGAATCAATCGTTACGTGTGTCAAACGCCCGAAACGCTCAATTCGCACCGTATCATTCGCACGAATTGTGCCGCAGGGTGTCCTATTGCGTCTTTGCATTGACTTAACATGTAAATCACTTGTGCTTTACGCTTCATTCGCGTTTTGTGGGAACACACAGTAAGACTGTGTCTTAACAACTAGTCTCACTGACTTGTTGTTAGTTAGGGCTAAATTGTAAATTATTCTTACTTAAATAGTATTCTTAATTGTGAGCAACTGCTGACCATTTTCCATCAAATGAAAGCTTCCTCCTAACACCTCCAGTACTGGTTCACACACCAAGATGGCTTGACTTGACCCCTCTGACTCAAGTACATTAATAATCATCCCATAAACCAGTTATGATCAAAGGAAGATATTATAAGATGTTCTTTAGCAGAAATTGAAAGGTTCTTATTCAGTTTACAGTAACTGTGTCTGAACAGCACGTTCTGCGATTCTAGTGCAATTTTATTTTTTTATTATACTACGAGCTGCGAGTGGGTTAAGGTTAGAGTCTTCGAGAGGACTCAGATCACATTTAATGCAAGTTTAAGATAGCGTGTATGTGTTGTGTACTGAGAGAGTAAAAATCATCCAGGGAAAATTTCAGTGACCGGTCTGTATTTGTAGTGCTAGTTGATCGTCACGGGTGAATCGTCGTCCTCCGTCAGTTCATCTGGGACGGCGGAGCCAACATGATATTATTTATTTGACAGGGAACACTCACATCTTAAATAACTACCTGCTATCAGACTGTCTCTCTCATTTCTCTTGTGTGCTATTCAGTGTGAAAGGAAGGTGCTTTCAAATCATCCCTCTCCCTCCGACAGTGGCCAGACATCACCCGCAGATTAATGCTAACAAATATCACAGATCTCGGTGGACGACCGTCCCCTTCGCTGCGCCGCGCGTGTGTTTTTATGCTCATTAATCAAGGATGGTGCATTGCGCTGTTTGTGAGCGATCCATCATGCTGTGGCCGCTGTTTGAGAGGGGACCCTGACGCCTGTGACATGGCATGATTGTGGTCATGATTTGATCGCTCTTGTCTACTGCGAGGCATGCACAGGTATAATTAAGTCAAAGCCTGAAAAAATATCTTTACCGTGGCTTCCTGATCTAGGGGTATTAGTGCGAATTATCCCAAATTTGTGTATTCTGATACTCTGATCCTTGTGTTCTAATTCATGAAATAAGCAGATTAGGTCTGTGATTTTGTTACTTGTTAGAAAACATCGTAAAATGATTTGCTCTTCGAGATTACTTTAAAGGTGCAGTTTGTAACAATTTTGCCGTAAAATATCCAAAAACCACTAGGCCACTGTTATATATTTTGTTTAGCTGAGCACTTGCCATTATGGTTGTCACGGTACCATAGACATGTCTTACGATGCTATAATAGCGGAAATATTGCGATACCAAGTAGGATCAAGATGATGTGCCATGTTCATAATTCAAATCTATACAAAAAAAACACAGATTTTGACGAAAAATGTTTTTACTATAGTAAACTGTATTATACTTTGCACTAGAATATGTTGTTGTATTAACTGTAGTAATTGTATAAATTGTAGCAAATACTGTAGTATACTTAAATATTTACCATGGTAAGACTCAAAAAGACTAGTGTCTATGAATTTTAGTATTTTACTGTTTTTCACGTGGGAACTAATTCAAAATGCACATTCATTTAGGAGATAAACGCCTAAAGGCAGATGTAAGTGTTCAAATAAATATTACTGCGCATATGCATCATTAACTAGGGTACTACGATGCTACGGTTTAAAAAATAGAGAGATGTCACGGGTATTTTGAAGCTTTAGCATCGCGGTGCTACCATAGCACTGGTTTACCGTGCAACCCTACTTGCAATACCTCAAATGTTTCCAATTACTTGCAAATCGTAAGAGAATTGCCATTCTAAACA
The DNA here is from genome assembly GCA_008369825.1 of Triplophysa tibetana. NCBI lineage: Eukaryota > Metazoa > Chordata > Actinopteri > Cypriniformes > Nemacheilidae > Triplophysa > Triplophysa tibetana. The sequence continues at coordinate 17,064,399 of CM017912.1, read as the reverse complement.
GTAACACGGGGCTGTGCAGTCGCCTGTAAATGGCGTCATATCCGCGTTACCCTTTGTTACCGCCTTTACTGACGTAGAAACCGCATTACAACAGTGTCGTGGACAAATGCGGGAGTAGTGTCTAGCAAGCCACTAGCTTTTTTCGAGCAGTCACTTATTTATGGACCACAATAATACGTAACATTTATAAAACTTTATTACTTTACCTCACCCGCGAACATGAATTCTCGTTCCCGTCTGATTGATGCCCATCAGCAGTGGAGTTGAAGACAACAGATCCCATCATTCCTCGCTCCTTTACGGCATCATCAAGCTACGCCATTGTTGTTGTTTTGATCGTGCGCCCTCTAGCGGCGTTTTTGACAAACTGTAGCTTTAACTGTAATTTATTATGAAAATGAGATGCAAGTCAATTTATCAGTAATTTTATAGGGTATTTATAGAGCTGTGGAAAGCTGATAGCAGGTAGTTATTTAAAATGTGAGTGTTTCGTGTCAAATAAATAACAAACCTAAGCAATGCAATATTAGAATACCAAAAAGACGAACTATTAAGCAGTTTGTAAGTAGTTTTAGTTTAATTCTTAGCAATTTTGTTCTTTCCTTCTGTCATTTTATTTTTAATATGCTGTACAAGTTGTATCGATCCATAAAAACAAATAATACATTTTTATAAAAAAATTAATTTGTTTCTTAAACATGACACGCTTGTTAGCTTTTATAATATGTGGCAATGTTTTTTCTTATTTTAAAATGTTGTTTATCGACGTAAGTTATATGAAGTACATCTTTCCATCATAAAATCAGTGCGGAGTGAATCAGCGTTTGCACTTGTCTCCACTCCCTCCATGTGTTTAGTGTGCACTCGCAGGAAGCTGTGTTTAAATAAAGTGCATTATTGTATACTTCTGAACTTAGATTGCACTTTAAAGCTGTTGAAGGATGTTTAGGCTGTAAAGTGATAATTTGACGGCACACTCCATCTACTTGTGTTATTAAGGAAAGGCGCGTCAAAACTATAAGAAACAGGCCAGACTGCCCCACAGTTAACATTTAAAAATAGACAGACTATATACACAACTGAGTTTCAATCTGAGTGTAAAAGAGTTTGTATTAATAATAATACATTAGAATTAGGGGGTAATATGCATCGATTCATAGTCGATTGGAGATTCTTGAGTTAAATCCACTATTGTTTGTGGTCAGGTTTTGTATTAAACTTTAGAGGGAGTCACTTCCCTCTTTTCTGACCATGTAGTGTGATCTTTATCAAATGGACTGCTGGGATATATGTAGAGTGTCAGGCATGATACTGTAGATACCATAATATCCTTTTATTTCCACTTTCTGGTGCAAAGCTGTCATATTGTGTTCCTTGAAGCCCTTACATTTAACTCGGTTTAGGATGCTTCATAACAGATATGATCTTTCCACTGTTGAAAGATGATATTAGATGTTTACAATACAGTTCTCTAAAAGCACTGTCCATCTTGTGTGTGCTTAGATGTCCACAAAGGTCCTAAAGAATATATACCTGCTGTACCAGGTTGTAGGATAGTCACTCATGTTGTTTTTAGCAGTTTTACTTACTAGGTGTTTATTTTATAAATGCATTTAATGTGAAATCTTTTGCATTCTTGTTTTCACTGCTTAATTGTCGAGTTGGTTATTGAAAGGACTTCATTGATAAATCCTCTGACCGGTATTCTTTCAAATATCAAGAAATACAGCTGTGAGAGAATTATTAATGCAACAAAAATGGGGTAAATTTAAATAAAGCATTTCTTTTAGGAATACTTTAAAGGCAAATCCTTATTGGGAGATTTTGCTAAATTTAATAACTGACCTGAAACAAAATAAAATAAAAATGATTCAACGGGTTCTTTACTGTGTCGGCTCTCAGCGGTGTCTTTGTGATGATGGTTGGCTACAATTTTATCATTTTTATGTGTCGTCTTTCAGATGGGAATTGTGCTCTGTTTAAAGCAATAACCTTTTCTTATTTCAATCCGGTCCATGTCCCTGAACGTCTATAATGTGACGGCATTCAAGTAGATTGAGAAGATTGGGATATCGGAGTATTTGACAACGTTATGTTAGTACATGTACAACTCTCCAGATCCCGAAGCTGTCGAGAACGGCAAATGAATCAATCATTCTCTGAGCTCTCGCTGTTTCTGTCCTTCTTTCTCATTTGGTCGGGTAGCCTGTCTTATTGTGAATTGTTGAGAAAGTAGGTCAGCAGCTTCCACTAGAGAACGACATAAAATGATACATTGGTTTGTATTCACATGTGGTCTGGTGATACCTTTCATACATCAGGCATGCATCCAGGGCTCTAGAGAATACACTTATGAGACAGACCTCTCGGCTCATTCAGAAGAAGCCACATGTCTTTTTTATTTATTTGTATGGTTGTGTGCAATATGTAAAGTGATTTTTTTTGGCAAAGTTCATTGAACTCTTACAGATATTTCCTGCTCGGTGTGTATGGAGCACTGAAAACTACATACAGCAGAGACTGTGAATTAGATCACAGCTGTAATCTCCAGTGAGCGGCCGTTTCCAATAAATAAGAGTAAAATAGCAGAGCACTGCGTCTTGGTCCAGTGAAGCACCGCAGGGTGCCGAGCTGCAGTGTTGACGAATAACAAACAAGACTTATGAGCCTTACTGAACAGTGCGAGGCCGCAGGATATACTGCAAGTTCAGTTGCATTACGATGCTGTTCTGCAAGTTCAGCGAGCAGCGAGTCTGAAAGACAAAGTGCTTTAGGAAGATTTTCAGTGTGCATGAGGTTTGGGTTTGGTTATTTATACACAACACACTGCATATGACACATCTATAAATCATGTCTGGGGAAAAAAAACAAATTACCTCAACCCTTCCTTGGCTGAACAGTCTGAGCAAGTGCTGCGACACGTTCAGGTGTGTGGCCATGCAGATGATTCGAGTTTGTGTCGGAGTTGTCGTTTTTTAGTTTTGTTACCAGTTTTTGACACTGTTTGTGTAATTTCTTTCATAATAAAACTACCATCATTAATATTACTAGAACTGTGATATTGTTACTTATTATTATTATTATTATCAAAATATAAAGTGTCTAATGTGCCAAAAATGTTAACTTTAATTTATGTAATTCTTTCAATTCTAACAACAAAGTAAAAACAAATATTTTGTGCCTTATATTTATAGATTTAGTTTACAGTGTACATCAGTGTAGAATCACCTGTATAGTTTTTTCCTATTAATACTTTGAATTAACTTTTATTTTTTAGTTCTAGTTTTTATGTAAAGTCAAGTCAAACTTTATTTATAAAGCACTTTTTAGAACAACAAGTATTTGCCAAAGTGCTGTACAAACATAAGCAATATTAGAAGATCAAAAAGACGAACTATTAAATAGTTTGTAAGGAATTTAGTTTAATTCTTTGCAATTTTGTTGTTTGCGTTTGTCATTTTATTTTTAATATCCTGTACAACTTCAATTTGTTTTTAATTCATTTAGTTTAGTATTTAGGTTGATATTTTATATGATTTCAATTAACTGAAATCTTTTAATTGGTTTAATTTATTGTCAACTATTATAACCTTGCTATAATCCTTTTTCTGCAGGAAATTATTATGGCACCCCAAAGCCACCAGCAGAACCCAGTCCAGTGCAGCCAGACCTTGTGGACCAGGTCCTGTTTGATGAGGAGTTTGACACCGAGGTCCAACGCAAGCGCACCACGTCTGTCAGTAAAATGGATAGGACGGACAGTGCAGCCCCGGAGGAAGAGGACGAGGAAGAGAAACCGCCTGTAGTAAATGGCCTGACAGGTGAGACGGTGAAACCAGCCATCAAGTACATTAACTCAATAAGTTTTGAACATAATGTATGTAGTTTCATTATTGTGCAGTATAAATTATCCGGAAGGGAATAAAAAAATCAATACTGTATAAATGGGTACAGATGCAACTCGGCACAGCTGAAAGATTTGTAACTTTGCAAAGCCAGGGTTGGTAAGTGGTTTTTTTGCAAGTCTATAAAACCAGGTTTTGCAATGTGTAATTTTCAAATTTTATGGTAATACATTTAATGATATGATTGGTGCTATGTTTTTCCCTAAAATTTTGCAAGTGGAACGATTGTATAATTGTATAAAGACAGATTTTGCCAATATAGTGTATAGCTAGTGCATAAGATCACTGTGGGGAACGTACGAAGAACTTCACTCTGGGTTTCATGGATGTGGAGTCAGTTGTAGAGGCCCGAGCATACAGCTTTGTGGTTCTTCAGCTTTCCACACTTGCTGTTTTCCTATCTAACTGTTTTCCTATCTGACTCTGGTAGTCAATAATCTTCTGGTGGATTGGGTCAGGATAGCTGGCTGGGAAGACCTGCCTTTAAACAGCTATGTTAAATGGTGGGAGGTTATGTCCTCACAGGAGTTTAATATTGGTGACCCCGTAAGCAAATTGCTGTGGATGTAGGTGGAGGTCTCAAATGGGTTTGAGGTCAGCACTAGTCCTTCAGGTCATCATCATAACTTATGAAGGCAGGTATGAAAGCAATCTGGGCTAGATTTGGTAAACTGGTATTGAACATGGATTTTGACCAAGCAATTGAAGTAAGTAAGAAAACGTCCTTAAAGGTCCAGTTTGTTCGCTTAGGTGCAACTGTAGAAACCACATGGCGAAATCCATGCAAGTGGAGTATGTAGATAGAAATAGCTCATTCTAAGGTAATAAAAACATAACACTTCAGTATGTCTTTATACGCCTATGAAGACATAGTTATGTACATTGTATTGCTTTTCTGTCAGTAGATCCTCAAAAATGATACACTGGACCATTAAAGGGACAATTCACCCAAAAATATTCAAACCATGGAACACAAAAGGAGATGTTAGCTTCTGTCACCTTACCTTTCATTGTATGAAAAAAGAGAACAGCGTCTTTCTCACCAAAGAAAGTCTTTTTTCTTTAACTGTAATGGGTTTGAAACATCATTAGGGTGAGTAAAGTAGTTCATCCAAAGTGTCATTACTTAAAGTATACCGCATGCCTTGTCTATCTGAGTTACCGCAGCGATAAACCAGTGGAATAAAACCCATGTTGAATAAACGAGCGTACGCCTGGTATCACTTCAAGTAATGAGCATTTTGAAGAGGGCGTTGTTTACTGTGAGGCATAAAAGTGTTTTTGACACTAATTGTACCAACCACTGCACTCTTCTACCATCTCATTAAAAAGCTTTCTCAGGCTTATTTTTTGTCTTTAACAGTCATTTTTTCTGAATTAATGATTGAGGGATGGATTTGCCGACAGATACTCTGGTGTGCACTCCTGCCACCATCATGCTGTAAGGCTGGAGAAATTGATATATTAATCAGTGTTTGTTTTCAGCACTCTGTTGATACACAAAGTCATTATAAAAATATGGTTAATATCGGTTTTAAAAAGTGTTTTCAATTTCACAATTGTACATGTAAAGATAACTATCAAAGATTATCATTTTTTAAGATGGCGTCATAGCATGTGTTTTTGGGAACCTCACAAACAAATAGTAAATTATAGTACTTTGACTAAAAATGCTCAATGATGCCTTTGCAGCTTCTATTAAAACCGAATACGGATTAAACAATTTCAGTTTTATAAAAGCCTTTATAGATATAGATCTAATTCTTCAAAGCATAACCCATATATAATAATATCCTGTCAGTCTGCCACGTTTGGGTCTGTGGGGAGAAGAGTTTGGTTTGGGTTTACTGGATCATGCAGCGGGTTGAATTTACTGATGCACCCTGCAAATGCAGAGAAGGTTTCTCTCATCTCAAAAATCTATCAGATACAGAGACGTGAACATCTTTGGATTATTCTGTAGTCTGCAGGGAAAAGAATGGCAAACAAGGAATTAGTTAGTGGCACAGATCTTTTTAGGGGCTTCAATTTTTTTTATCTTAAAGTATCTCAAGTTATTCCACTGAATTGTTCCATTACTAGACTTTTAGAAATGGAACATTGCTCTGTATTTCATCTGGATGCTCCAGTGAATTCTAAAACACAACCACAGTTGCTGATGTACATCTGTTGACAGACATAAGAATTTTGATTTATTTTATAATGTTGTCAACTGAGCAAGATTTAAACCTGTGACTTTGCACTTCAGTTCATGTTCAGGTAAGACTGAAATCTTAGAACCAGACCTGTGTGGTATCGTGATGGATCACCATGGGAACTGTTGTTGTATCCCGTAATATGTGGCTTCCCTTATTATACTCTTAATGTAACAAGTTTCTCTAGATTTACTTTTGTACAGAATTAATGTGTATTTTATAGTTTTATGACAAGTCCACAGGCAAAATCTCAAATTATAATTTTAGTGAAGCCTACATGAAAACATAAATAAATAAACCTGTCATCATAATGGCAAAGAACTTTGTCTGGGATTTAACATTTTAGTCTTTCTCATACGTCAACTATCACATTCATGCCAACAAAACTCTAATCCTTATGTTACTGAAGCTCTGGAAACGCAAAATAATCTTACAGCTTTTCAAAGGGTCAACATCGAAAAATCATTTCACCACTACGGCCAAATAAGTTTCTGGTTGAGCTGTAAGAAGTTTTGTTGGCTGTGTTCGTCTCCGTGAATCCATTTGGACCAGATGCCTCACAGCTGTTCTCCATTACGATTGTTTAGTTTTAAAAACCCTCTGGCACAACCACTTCCCAAGTACGAGAAGCAAATGGCAACAGTATCTACATTTTGCCAAGCGCAAATTTCGCAACCCGTTCTTTGCCGCGGGTCCACATCCAGAGGCTTTTTCAGTTTTGTGTTTCGGGCCGTTTTGTGTTTTAACGGAATGTAATTTGCTTTACTAAAGGAAATGTTTTATGCATCAAATCCAATGAATTGTATTTTGTTGTTATGCTTGTATATAAACATCTTCATGGACAGATAGGATTAGATAACGTCCTCCATCAACTTTACATGAATATACACTCGTATCGCCTCAGGCTATAAATATTGTGTGGGACGCTGACAATTATTGGATTTGAATTCATGCATTTTCCATAGCCTGCTTTGGAAGCAAACCTTCACCGTTAGCATAGCACAAGACCACTTTTAACACATCGTGTTGGACTGCTTTTTACGCAATTTTTTCAGCAAACACACAAGCAAGCAGGGTTCCTTTTAATCTCCGCTGCCATACTTGCTTTCGTGCGCTCATTTTAATGCAAGCGCTTGTGTCATAAATGATGCCGCCGAGGTTACGGCACAGAAACCACAAGTGCTGATTCATCTGGCACCCATGCTGCGTCGCCGATAGGGAATCATTGAGAAGAGGAGGCTTTGATCATGAATGTGTCAGCAAAATATTATCAGACTTGTTATTCGCATATGTGCGTTTTCGCCTTACATGCTGCAAAGGTGTAACTAGTATATCTACAATGTGATTATAATTATTGTTATACTTATTGTTACGTGAACAATTATTTGTTCTGCCAAATACTGGGAAAGATATTTGAAAGAATGTCAGTAACCAAACCGATTTCATCCCCGATTAACTCCCGTAGTATTTATTTTCACTACAATAGCAGTACATTTGTTTTGGTTACTGACATTCTTTTTCCATTGTGTTCATCAGTACATAGAAATGTATACAGGTTTGGAAGAACCTCTGTGTGAGTAAATGATGGAAGAATTTTCATTTTTGGGTGAACTATCAGTTTAATATACATATAAGTCAAGTCTGCTTTGTTGTCAATTCTGCCAATTGTACAGTATATGCATATATAGGGTTGAAATTGCGTTACTCTCAGACCCATGGTGTATACAAATAACTCTAACACAGAATTAAATAAAATACAGATAAATACAGATTATACATACATGTCAAATACTACAAGGAGGGATATTTAAAAATAAATAAGATAGGTAATGGGTAAGAAGATCGGAAAAATAACTGTATGAACCCCTGGTTGGTTGTTTTTCTATGTTCAATTGAGATGTATAATAAAATCAAATCCATAGCTTAAGTCTCACAAAAGGCGTATTTCAGTCTGGTTTGGTTTAAATACACGTGGGTTCTAGAGTAAACACACTATGAAAGAGGTGACTTCCTGAGTGCTCCAATTTCTCCCATTCATCTCCTCCCCTTTATTTCAGCCCTGCCTCTTTGACATGCAGTATGCATGTCACACACACACTCACAGTCACACACACAAAGACAAACACAAAGAGAGACACACTTTCGTCTCAGATATCAATTTCACGGAAGCATTGGTCAGCTTTGGCCCTGCAGCTCTCCTAAAATGCAAATCCTGTGGCTCATGTTGTCTGATTCTGTCTCTCACAAGAAAGTTGGAGACCTTGTTTTGCTGTATTACTCATGTATGTTCTCTCCACCTCTTTCTCTCTGACTCTATCCCGCTCACTCGTTTGTTTTCTTTCCACTCACAGAACACAAGGAGGGACCCGAGTGGAGGAGGGCTGTGCCCAGCTACACACAGTCCAGCAGCGGTATGGACTTTCGCACCTGGAACAGCCTGCCACGTGATGAGAGCCAGGAGCCATTGCCCAAGAGCTGGGAGATGGCCTACACGGAGACGGGAATGGTCTACTTTATTGAGTGAGTGTCTTTTTTGTTTATAGAAAGTACGATCTTTTTGAAGGCATTGTGCCAAGTTTCTCATTTGTATTTATGAATCATATTCAAGTTAACAGGGTTATGTTTATTATTCAAACAAAGAAATATTTCTGGTTCCAAATGTTTTATTTTGTCCTGTGATTTATTTTAACTGGACCAACTGGATCTCAGGAACTTCTTCACCCCACATTAGATACTGTTGGAAATCGAAGCAGCTCTTTTCTAGCCAACAGACATTGAGGAATGCTAGCTTGTGTTTTACCCAGTGTCCAGTACCTGTGTCTGTGGTCACAGCCGAGCATCTCTCCTGTCCGCACAAAAGAAGAGAGACCCAGCAGATCAATAGTTTATTCTCAAAGTGCCACAAACAATCGGTTAAGTGAAGCCCTCCCAGCAGGCCTTGCTTCCATGAGCGTGTCTGTCTGCGTGAGTCTCGAAGGACGACCTGTACCTTGTCATTAATATTTCAGGTTTTCGTTTTAAAGTGGACTCTCCGACCCTCCCGAGTAACAGACAACTTGAAGTGGTTTTTGAAAAGGACTCGATAACGTTTTAATGTGATGGGTGCCATTTTCCTCTTTTAAAAACAATGCATCTTTCCACTGAAGAAAAACAGACTGTTTGTAAACAGTCACTGAGCAGCATATATTATGTATATATTATTATAATAAATATATATATATCATTGGTAAGAAAAATAGCAGACCCTTGAGAAAATTAACAATGGTTTTATTATTGTAACAGTAGTAACTGGGATTTTGTTCTTTAGCAGATGTATTATGATAGTTTTAGTACAAATATATGCTTAAACTAGGTTTTATATTTTACTATTTATCTATTACAGTTTTAATCAAAAAAACATGTTTAATTCTGTACGTTTATTTTTATGTAATCCATATCGTCGCTGTCCTTCTGAAACTTGGGATCCACAAATTTGCTTTGTTCAGGAAATTCTACTTTGAAAAATACAATCTTGTCTAAGTTGACAAGCACTTTTTTTGGTTAGATATTTGCAAAAACCGGTGACAAACAAAAAGGTGACTATATTTTTTTATCAAGAAATATGTAAATACAAGGTTTCAGAAGGACAGCAGCGATACGAGTTGTATAGGTATAGGTCATGATATTCAAGGTTCGTGGGATTCAGAAATGCCACATTATCGACCGCAAAATGGACCGCCGTGTCTGATCATTTATTTTTTAATCATGTAAGCGAATAGAGACTGTGAATTAATTTTACAGCGAGTTCATTTTCACAGTGTTTTTTTTCTTGAGCTTGACAGCTGGTTTGTCAAAACAAATTCTAAGCGTTTCATTTTGATTAATCGGCTCCTTTAGATTGGTGTGATGTAATAAAAGAGCACGCTCACAATGCCTTCCAGGTGTTGGTTTTACTTATGCTTTTCCCCCTTCTGTGTAGTCACAATTCCAAGACCACGACCTGGCTCGATCCACGACTGGCAAAGAAAGCCAAGCCTCCAGAAAAATGCGAGGAAGGAGGTAAGACAGCCTTCCGTTATGAATCAAACATAAAAGTACACAGACATTATCCTCTATCTGTCCCGTCTTCCTAATGGACACGTACTAAAAGCCTACCAGTGTGTCATGTCATGAGAGTGCATCCCCACACCTCTAACATCACAGGAAAACATTACAGTCATTTCTCTCTTCTGATGTCTTCCAAAAAACATGTCAAAATTCAAGCAGACGTCTTTACTTACCTGATGTTTGGCATCTCATAAATTGACTGTCAGAAAATCAAACCCCCTAGAGTTTAGAATTTGTGTGATTTGCATCTGTTTTAGCCGCCTCTGATGTGCCTGACTGCTTCTCTGTAGAGCTTCCATATGGTTGGGAAAAGATTGAAGACCCGCAGTATGGGACTTATTACGTGGAGTGAGTATGCTTATATTATTTATGGCCTTGTAAGAATGATGGATGGCAGATTTCTGTCCACAACATCTTGGTTTACTTTACTAATGTTTTTTGTTGCTAGTTTGCAGCTGTCTTTTTGTTTTCTATGCATATTTAAAAGAAAATGCCGCTTTTAATTTAACTTTAGTAGTAGTAGTAGTTTGTATGTTACTGTCAGAAACGTAAATCAATTTGGTGTAAAATTGTCAGGTTCTGAAACGCCAGACTGATCAAGATCATCTATCGATGATCATAATTCCCTGGTTTGGTTATTTTCTGCTTTCAAAGCATTGTGGGATATCACATTTTATGAAGTTAGCTGGCAAGACAGCCGAGACGCGTCAAAGCAAAGAAAGCCAATACAACGTTCGATTGTAATGCGGTTTCGTGTAAGGTCATCACTGACACTCCACAATGTTTTCGCAAGAAGGTCAACAAAACATTGCTTCACGTTGTTGTCAAGTGAATATGGCATGACACAACGCCTCATTATGCATTTCTCAAACGATCAAAAGCACGAACTGTAGCAATCCGCTCGCTCTCTGTGGATTGGGTGGATGAATCTCAGCATGAGTCATGCACACCGCACCTTTCTTCTGCAGATTCGCAGTATGCCGACTTATTTAGCGTGGTGTCCGCGGCTGTTAAAAGCTTTCCCGAGGCTCACCCGAGAACAGCAGGTACAACCGTTAAAGCAAAACCACATAATACAGACGGAGTTCAGTCCTCACTTTACATTCGGCCCTGGGGGGAGGGAGGGGCCGACGCTTAGGATAAAACAACAGGGTACAGCACAAACCTCTGCAGGAAGCGAAAGTGTGTGAAGCTTGTGTCTTTGGAAATTCTTGCGAAGGTGATATTGATGCATTTTAGCACCTTATGAACAAGAAAACAAACGTGGTGTTGTAGATGAGATTGAATATGCACAGAAACACGAGTGTGGCTTTGTGTGGTACGTTTTATGATTTATTAAAAGATTCATTAAATATTCTGTTTATCTTTCTGAAGTGTTGAACATATTTATAAAATATAAACGAGATCATTTATACTAAAAAGGCAAATGCCTTAGATGATATAATGTCTGTTTTCAGAGAAGATCAAGTCATTTATTTTTCTAATTTTGAGCATAAACCGAATAAAAACAAGTGAATCTAACCAGAATTTATTTCAGTATCTCAAAAGGGATAGTTCACCCAAAATTTTGTCATCATTTACTCACCCTCTTGTCTTATCAAACCTGTATGGCTTTCATTTTCCTGTAGAACATGAAATAAATACGTTTTGAGAAAAGTTGGTAGCTAAACAATGGCGTTACCCATTCACTTCTATTGTATGTACACAAAACCAATGCAAGTCAATGGGTACCGCCATTATTCAGTCACCAACTTTCTCCGAAATATTTTCTTTTGTGTTCTGCGGAAGGAAGAAAGTCATACAGGTTTGAAACGACAAGAGTGAATTATGACATAATTTTCACTTTTGGGTGAACTATCTCTTTAAGATTTAAAGCGTTGAAGGGTTTTGTTCACTAAATGTTGACCACACGATTTAATGTCGCTCTTTCCATCTCGGTATGTTTATTTTTACTTTTCATTCACCAATTTTTTGTGGTGAAGGAAAAAGTGACTGTTTGGTTAGCGAATGCTTCGTAGACCGCAAACAGGAAGAGACGCATGCGCACATCGCTTCACCTTCTGGCTCCGAGACCGTTTCTCATTCACCCTGACTGTTTGCATAAACAGATAGCCATCGCTAATGTTCCTTCCTCAATGCGTGTTTGTGTAAGCGAGTGTGTCATTGTATCTGTCGTGTTGAGTTCTTTACACTGACTCTCACTGTTTCCTTCAGCCACATCAATCAGAAGACTCAGTTTGAGAATCCGGTGCTGGAGGCCAAGAACAAAATCGTCCAGGAGTCTCCATCCAGTCAGCCAACAGCAGCAGCTGCAGAACCAACGCCCTTAAGTAAAAACAGAACCTAACTTTTTTCTTCATTATTCTCTCAAGCTGCCATTTTCTACCACCAATTTGCTTTGTTGCAAACAAGCGACCAAAACCAGTTGCAGTCTGCTTGAGACCATCCTAGACTTAGACACATTTTTTCAGTTGGGGTGACAGAAAACAATAGGACAAAGAGGCAAGAGGAGATCAGGAAATGATAAGCAGAGCACATTTTGGCATTTCTCCTTAAAAGATCTGTTGTACCTCCTGAAGATTAATGCAATGGATTGTGGGACTTGGAATAGGCTACTTCACTCCTTCTTTCTTGTGCGGTAATGCTATAGAACGATTAAGAGCATGAATGGTAATAACAACATGACATTAAAGGCGGTTGTCCGATTTCTCGTAGCCGTTGTTGATGTTCAAATCATCAAAACAGACACACCCCTATCCCCATCTTTCACCTTCGTCTGCGCTCGCATTTCTTCAAAATATCTTCTTTTGTGTTCCGCGGAAGAAAGGCATACAGCTTTGAATTGACAAGAGGATGAATCAATGATGACACTATTTGTAAGACTTGTTAGTCTGCTGCACATATTTCAGTTAGCAAACAAAGGGTTTTCATTCCAGTCCTAATATAGTATTTATTCAACAAACCATACGGAATTTGACATCAAGTGATCACTTTGCAGTTTTGTTTTTCGGCAAACATTGTTTTTTTGGCTTTAATATTTTGATAAGCACTCTTGTCCTCGACAAAATAAAATGTATGAGTTTCAATGGGCTGTGTCAATTATGACAGAAATTTCCATTTTAAAATTATTTATCTGGGAATGGTACGACTTGATAGTACCAACTAAATTTAGACAAGTGCACTCTGACAAAAATAATAATTTAATGGAATAATTTAAACCAGTGTTTGGGTTTGTCCATATTTTCCCCAACAATGGATTGTAATAACCCAGCGTTTAGATTTCAGAGTGTGATTTCTTACCGCAGCATTTTTATCAACTAAAACGTACAATTTTTGATCCACGTTGATTCACGAACTGAAGCATTTGCATCAGGAGGAACATCAGCAACATCTTTGCTCGATATGATCTCGGCTAATCCCAGAGGCTCAGAGATTCTTTTCTCACATCCAACAGTGCTGTCATCTGCGGCGTGTGCGTGAGTGCCTGCGTGTTTACGTGTGATCGTTTGCTTGTTCAGTTCCACTAACCTGCTCCATGTTTGTACGTTTCCGCTCACGTTGATGGTGTTTTGCTGTTGATTTAACATTAAACTTCCTTGAACTGTCCTTCTTACGTGACATTTAGAAGTTAGGTGTCTTTGCATTTTGCTCATATGTGACCCTGGACAGCAAAACCAGTCTTATGTGTCAGTTTTGCGAAAGTGAGATTTTTACATAATCTGAAAGCTGAATAAATACGATTTTTATCGATGTATGAGTTGCTAGAATATGACAATATCTGGCTCGGATACAAACTTTTAAAACACTGGAATCTGAGAGTGCAAAAAAATTAAAATATTGAGAAAATTGCCTTTGAAGTTGTTAATCAGAAGCAATGAAGCAGACCATCCACTCACAAAAATAAAGTTTTTATATATTTAATATAGGAAATTTTCTAAATATCTTCATGGAACATGATCTTACTTAATATCCTAATGACTTTTGGCATAAAAGAAAAGTCAATCATTTTGACCCATACAATGTATTTTTGTCTTTTACTTCAAATGTTCCTGTGCTACTTAAGACTGGTTTTGTGATCCAGGGTCACATATTAGGACTTGAAGAACAAAGCCTCTCCATAATAAACGCACCACACGTGATGTGAGAATAAGCGTGTGCCAAATCAATGGAAATGATTCTATATATCGAGCGCAGCTATAGAGACACAAAGATTAGATGAGCTTAAAGGGAATTCTGTTCACATCCATTTAAACCACAACAGCGAGTCATTAGAAAGATGGAAAGGCAGTTCTGCCCCGTCATTTGTTTTCTTCCACCCTGGCATCATTGCCAGACCGACCTGAACGATTGCATTGGCCTCTGTCGGTCCGCTTAACACATGACTGAATTCAGATTCAGGTTGTTCAAGGGTAAAGCGGTGAGAAGCAGAAGTCGCCTGTTTGTTGTCTGGACTCCCTTCGTCTCTTTGTCTCCCGTGTCCTCCGAACACTGATTTTGCCCGATTCCCTCTGGAGGGATGGCGGTGGATGTCTGCTCTGTCTCATTAGTTGTAGCACACGCTGCCCGCTATGCTATGCTCTGTTAGCTGGCCAGGACAGTTTAATGAGAAATGGGCAGGCATGACGGCACTGTTTTGCTTTACAGATTTGATCAGCTCGCTTTAGGCGCAGAAGAAGCCAAAATATAATAGAGTAATAATAAGACGTTGTAATAGGATCTTATTTTAGCCACAATAATGATGCTAAAAATATATGAATCATGCATTTTGATCACAGACATTTCTTACTACACCTTTATTATATTCAGACATCGGTCTGCTCCAGGAAAGATAATGATGCATGACATGCATAATAAAGTGAACATAAGCATCAAGACAACCCTCCCACCCCTTTCCACAATTGCATTATCGATCAATTGTGAAAACGACGCAACAGGCAGGAGAGAGAGATCTAGCATGCAAGGATGGCTGCATGCCTACCATCATGGCACAACAAACTGTGACGCTCACATGCGCGCTGGGCTATACGGTTCAAATATGTGTCACGGTTATTATAATCAACATAATCCCTTTTCCCTGGGCTAGTCCAACTCATCAATGTGGTTATTATGCAAATCCAATTCCCACGACACATGGCGAGATATCCATTCCGGCTCTCCTAATGAGATTGATGTGGTCTCATCTGATGCTGTTGGCACTCTCAAATGAGCCAAAAATAAATCATACCGCTGGGTTATTTGAGTTATAAATGGCTGTAATTAGACTACAAGATGCCATTTACGGCTGATCCAGAATCAGCATGTTGAACATCTTCATCTTAAGAAAACAATTACAGGGAAAGGTCAGGACTGATCTCATGCTAACAGAATTGTTGTTTGGACTCTCAAAAGGTGTAAAAATCTAAAAACAAGAGGAGATGTACATAAGAGTAAAGAGAAACTGAAACAGGATAGTTAAGCCAAAAAAATGATTTAATGTCGTCCCAGGTATAAATGACTTTCTTTTGCTGGACACAATTTGAGTTATTCAAAACATATCTCTCTTCTTCTAACTTAAAAAAAGTGCTTATGTCCATCATTAATGTAATCCACAGACTCCAAAGTATTCATATGTGTCTTCTGAAGTGAAGATAGATTTTTTTTAGCGTATTTAGCCAAGATAGGTCACGTTAGATTTCGATCATGTATAAATAAGAAAACGACATAAACCCCAAATATCAACATCGAATTTCATGCGTCTCATTTTTGGGTGAACTTATCCTTTAAGTTAGTTTTTTTGTTGTTTGTGTGTTTGCTTACATACTTATAAATTAATTTCATCAGGCGCATGCACCTGGCCTGAAGTTAACTTCAGGTCTGTGTTTGCTTTTAATATAAAATATATATATTTAATTTGTATGCATTTATGTTCATATTTTATTGTATACTAATTGTATCACATTTAACTATTCAACAGTTATAAATTCTTTGCGGAGGTCTATCGGAAGTATGTTTGGCTAGAGCCATTTAGACAGAGCAAGTCGCGACAACTAAAGTCCAGAATTGCTGCGTGTCACTTGATTCAAGGAGCCTTCAGATAGTTCTAGGAAGTTATGTTTTCTCTTTATTCATGCTTAATTTCTTGCATTTTTTTATTCATTAAATGACTCGCGACTTTAAATGGGTTAAAAGTTTGGCACAATCGGTCTGCTTTGCTGCAGCTCCATGCATACTAGTAACTTCCCTGAACTACCGAGAGGCTTCATGAACCGCCATTGCTGTGAACATTTTTTTGTCGTCTATGCACAGCCCACAAGTGCATCATCAATGTGGCTAAAATCCCAAATTCATGTTTAAGTTCAGGCTCACTTAATAGAAGTTTACTGTGAAGGGGTCACCATGGAAACAACATTTCTGCAGTTTGCAAATTTGCATGCTTCCACTAAACGTCACAAAATTGGATTTAGAAAAAAATGGGATGATTATCCGCTCATCCGAGGATGTTTCATCAGATGAAAACGCTGTTGCTGAATGCTGCAAGAGCCTTTGAGTTGTATTTCTTGAGCTGTTATTAATTAACAGAGTTCTAAGCAGAACAATCCTGTTAATATGTTGGTGGTTGTAAATGGCAAGTGGCAATTTAGAAAGCGAGTAATAAATTAACTATAATGATAAATTGTGTTGTATGTGGATATAATTCTCTCAATGAACAACATTCTCTTTCTCACGCTCTTGCTCTGTCTTTGCCTTTCTCTTTGTTGAATGATTAAATATGAATGACTAATAAAGTTCAGAGACCCCCTTTGAGCCTGTCAAGTCTTTTGAGGACGTTTTATGAAGTTTTGTATCATTTAAAAAATATGTACCTTACTCTTCCTAGATGTTACAGTAACAAAAGGGAGTCAACCCTATATTAACACACATGATTTTTAAATGAAACACTCATTGATGTTGTTTTTATGTCCACATACTTTTGGCCTCAACATTCTTTATTCTCACTCTTAGATGAATCCGGTTTGAGAGGATTTACACGAGATCCGTCTCAGTTGCAAGGGGATATTTTATGCACGACCTTGAAGAAAAGTCCTCTGGGCTTCGGCTTCACCATCATTGGTGGAGATCGGACGGACGAATTCCTGCAAGTGAAGAACGTCCTGAGAGATGGACCGGCTGCGCAAGATAACAAAATCGCTTCTGGTAATTCCTCTCGGCTCCTATTCATTTAGTTCAGAGGCAGCTTGTGCTTATTTTATGAATATTGATAAGTCATCCTTCAAGCAGGCAGCTCATTAATTGGATCTAAGTACCTCTAACCACATCAACAACCCGGCTCGTTCATGTCTGTCCCTGCAATCTTAAATTGTACGACGTGTGGTGCATCGTGGGATACTTTTTGGCCAGACTCCATTGCTTGGAGCATTGCCGGGTTGCCAGATCCCTTGTAAATAATCCTGCGAAACGCAGCTTGATTGCATGGATACTGGTAGAATAAATCTGTGGGTGAGCATCAGGGGAACTGGTGGTCCTGCCGCGTCGCATCTTGTGATAATTGCAGAGCTTAGACTAACACTATTACAATGTGAGGAAACAACTGCCTCTGTGCTCGAGTTCCCTGGAGTCTTTAGTCTTACATAGAATTGGGAAGTCATTTAACCAAGAAATATTCATGTTGGAACCTACACATGCTTCAGCCAACTCTGAGGCACACTCATTTCCTTATGCAAATGTTTACGTTTTGTCAACAAGCCATTAAACCATATGGTTGGTTATCACGTGTTGCCCTCTGTTGCCATATTATAACACTGCATTTTCTATAAGTTTATTGAAGGAATTTGAAGTGCAGATGTTTTTAACACATTTAAAGTAGGCCTATGAAAAGTTAATTCGTATGTATATTTAGTATTAGGCTAATATCTGCTTCGAACTAATTTTCTTTATCTTTATCCTTTTTTTAGATCTTACGTCACTGACCTTGTAAACATTAACTGATTATAGTCCTTAAATATGGTGATTGCATTAAAGGTCCAATGTGTTATGCAATAAAAAATACATAACTATGTCTTTAGAGGTATATTAAGACCTTGCATAATGAAGCGTCATGTTTTTATTACCTTAGAATGAGCAATATCTATCTGCATCCCCTTACATGGAATTCGCCATATTGTTTCTAAGCAACCCTAAACCTATTTCGTAATTGTTATCTCCTTTGCAAGGAAGCAAAAATGTGACGACATCTTAGTTGTGTGTCAGCCACCGTAGTGCTTCGAAAGGCGAAAGAGAGAAGTGAGCCGTTGGTTGCAATTTGCAACATCTCCACTAGACGTCGCTACATTATTATTTTAACCTGTATGCTAACCAAAACTCTGTATACACTGATAGTCCAAAACTGCTCTTTGCGTGTATCTGATTGGAATCTAATCATATTTGCAAGTGTAAATGGCCAAATAAATCACAATCGGATTTTTGCAATTCATTTCAAACTGCATTCAAATGTGGGTTAAAATTCTGTTCAACTTACATTTCTGAAAATTTGTTTTTAGTTTGTCTTATGTAAATATGCCCGAAGCTGTTGATGAAACAAGGTTTTTGTTGGTGTGCCAATGAAGTAGTTCATCTCTGCGGCTATGCAGTGTGAACGAAGTTGTTGTGTTAATCCAGCCAGTCAGATCGGGGTTGAGGATTTCATGGCATTTTTTAACCTAACGAAACAAAACATCTGTGGGTGGTCAGTCAGTGTGCTGAAGAACCTGCTTTCTGTTGTTTCCTTGCATGACACCTCTCCTGCGCCACTGACAGGATTTACCCAAAATGCCAATATAATGAATAGCAGGAAAACAGAGATAGAACTATTACTTGTGTAGAGAAAACAGGTTCTGTGTCGGAAAGAAATTAGATGCAGTTCACAGATGGAGCGGTGCTGTACTTGCAGACCTGCTCTGCATTGATCATATTGCTTGCTGAGCTAACAATCCATGCGGCGAGGCGAGCCTGGAAGGATGCCATTGATTGGTTCGGGGTAGAAAAGGATGCAGGAATCCTTTAACGCCCTCTGCATAGATCAATAGACACACTTACCATTAGATAGACTCAACCAACAGGCCGGATCATTGACTTCAGCTCAACTAATGGTTATGTGGGCACTGACTCTTTATCACTGCGTTTCATACTAATAAACACTTCTCTGTAAGACGTAGGACAACACTCTACACGCGCCTACTTGTGGGATAACAATAAACTGTTTAAAATTCTTATTGAAATTATTGACTCAGTGGGTTGCAAACCCGCCGTGAGCTTTCTATTGTCTTAAGGGAGATGCTGAGGCACTGTTTATAATGACAGTGACATTTCTGGAGGGATTTTCTGTTTGTTTGTTTGTTTGTTTGTGTTGCAACTATTGCATTGGCTAGAAATAGTTTTGGCAGGTTGCATAATTTTGCTATTTAGAAAACGCAACATCCCTAGCATGTTTATGAAAAACGTATAACTTGTCTTCCTCCCTTGTTTAGGTGATGTCATCGTGGACATAAATGACACATGCGTGCTTGGCAAGACCCACGCAGATGTTGTGCAGATGTTCCAGTCCATTCCCGTGAATCAGTATGTTGACATGGTGCTGTGCCGCGGATACCCGCTGCCAGAGGACACCAACTCCAGCGAAGAGGGCACCGGGGACATGATGCCCGGGGTGCCAGGGATGAACGGTCTGCCCATGCATTCGGATGGCACCCCCTCCCCCCAGGACCTTCATTACATAAACACTGATGGAAGACACCCAGCGATGCCCAACGGCCGCTACCCGGAGATGGGGGAGACCACCCTGCTGCAGCCCGAGCTGGTCAGCGTGCCTCTGGTGAAGGGCCCGAGCGGATTTGGCTTCGCTATTGCGGATTGTCCTCTGGGACAGAAGGTGAAGATGATTCTGGATGCCCAGTGGTGTCGAGGTCTGCTGAAAGGGGACGTGATAAAGGAAATCAACAGGCAGTATGTGCAGACCCTCAGCCACGCGCAAGTAGTGGACATCCTGAAAGATTTGCCAGTGGGCAGCGAGGTCAACCTGCTGGTGCTCAGAGGAGGTGAGTGTGGAAAACGTGACAAAAAACAGGATTGTGAAACAGTGTAACATCATTGAATCGCATGGTCAGCGAACTTACAGTAGTGTATGATACAGCATTTGCAGATTAATATAATGGCTTCTTTGAGGTTGATTACTTTTCTTGTGAAAGCTTTTAGAGCAAAGTTCTATAGCAGAATCGCTTCCTTCTCATTGACATCATTGTCGAGGGTTTATTGATCGCTGAAACTTTTAAATCTCTGGAGCTAATAACCAGCTGTGGCTGTAGACTCCCAGATCAGACACTTTCTAAATGGCAAATCTTGAAGATGAACCAAGTGTCAATACAGAACAGTATTCATGATGGGGTGAATGTAGCAAAATTTCAATGAGAGGTTTTACTTCGTACTCAATACTAGACATGTGTCAGCATTCAATGATAATGTTTATCATCATTTTGCTCGATATTATTACGTAATAATAATTCTAGATGCATAAGCATAGATGTTTATATTTCTCTGAAATCACAGTAGCTTACACGGTTGAATATTTGCAGTTGTCTATAAATCATTATATAATTAAATATAAATTGTAACACAGTGTAACACATTTTCACAAAGTTGTGTTTAGCTGTAAATCTCACTGTTTCTTTATAAAGTTTAAATGTTGAATACAAAAATCATATATATTTTTTACCATCGACGGTAATTACAAAAACAAAAAAATATTTTCACACATTTCTATATTATAAGTCATAATGGCATAAGTCAGAAATGGCAAGGTACTGGCATAACAAATGGCATTGTCCAAAACTTCAGGGGTGTACATTAAAGTGTTTTTATCTTACTTATACGGTCCTCACAAAGTTCCAGATGGTGTCACCTATCATCGCTTCATCCCACCTTCCCTGTGCGACAAAGTTTTTTTTGACAATGACAAATAGAAAATAATTTTTAAAATATGTGAACATTTTTACCATTGTTGTTTATTTGCTATAAACCAATATATCGTAATGAATATTAGAAGCTCAACGTGTACTTGAGCTAAATATACACGAAAACATTAATGCTACATGAAAATATATATTACCACAGTAATTAAACACTATAAAGGAATATAAATAAGTTTAAAAAAAATGTAACTCCCAAATATTTATATTATTTTATAATTTAGACATGCATATGTCATTCCAAACCTGTTCCAAATTTTTAAACGATATTGGTTTCCAAACAACAATGACTTCCTTTGTATGAACACAAAACCACTGAGACATTTCTCAAAATATCTTCTTTGTGTTCACAGAAAAATGAGTCAAAAAGTTTTGAACGACATTTGCTATACCAAACCTCTCACTTGAACTTTAGAGTGTGCTGACCAAACTTATCAATAGTTTACATAAAACCTCTGATCTCATGCTGTTCTCCACAAAATAGTAATGAACCTCTAAAAAGTGAACCAGAGCTTATATTAGCATGCACAGCGGTGGGCACATACAGACTGTACACATCGATCTATATTACGTCTGGTCTGTGGTGTGTCTGGAGCCCAGGTGAAATATCATCTTAAAGTTTCAGCTGTCACAACAGCCCCGCCAGACTGTGGTTACAAAGGTCAAACATGTTTGTAAACCACGCATCATCTTGGACTCTAGCTCAAACGATCCTATAAATACCTAAAGAAGAGGTAGATGTTCTTCAAAGATGGTGTTTCACAAATAAAGGAAGATTTACGTGTGTTTGATGGGCTTCGTGTTTGTCGAGGGTTTGATAGTTGCACATACATTACACCCACAAATACATACACATTACCACACATTGTATATGGTATGTCTAAACGGAATGTGGATTATACTGCCACTTAGTGGCCACTCTTGATTATAGTTTATGGTTTCGGACTATTCAAAACAAAACCAAAAAGTCATTATTTGCTCCAAAAATGAACAAAAACACCACAAAAGTGTTGATTTTTATCTCTTGGAGATTGACAGCTCCTGGTCCTGGTCACTATACAGTATAATGCCATGATATCTTAAGGTTTAAACAATATGATGGTGAATAAATAATGCCAGAATATTTCCAGAATAGCTCAAGTACTTTGTGGATTTTTAAACATTTTTACATTTTGGTTTAAGTGCTCCGTCATTTCCATAAAGAACCCTGGAATTGAAATGCCTAATACTTGCAAACCTTTAACATTGAACCATTAAAGATTATAAATCTAATGTCCAAGTATTTAATTCCCAACTTACTTTGTACATTCTCGTCTCTTTATTATCTCACCTCTTTCTATTTCTGTTCTCTCCTGCAGGTCAAACATCTCCCGTGAAGTCTCTGAAACCTGTGAGTTCAACTAAATTTCTTTTAATTACTCAATCTCTGGGATTAATTTCAGACGCGCATTAGGGAATTGTGATTTAATGAAGCCGTGCGAAACGAAGGAATTATTTATCGGACTCGCTGGCGTTCCTTCTCGCTTCCTCGTAGTCGTACATTATTCACGAAGCCAGTGCCGAACGCTGTAATGTTGTTTTAAGAGCTTGATGTGGTGAATAACCTCTAGGCAGACACGAGCATCTGAACATCTCCGCAGTCAACAGGCCTTTTGGGAGCGTTTCTCATCCCAAGTGTTTCCCATGTTTATCTTCATACAGGCTCTAATGTACAGTCCTCTATTACATCATATTACATTTAGCTCGGTCACACGCGTGCTTAAAGACGTGAGTCATAAAGACACACTTTTACCCAAAGTTCTCCCCCCAAAATGTTATAATAAAAATATTGATTCCCGATGTGAGAATACGGTAAAGTGATGTGAAGTATTCAGGCTGTGTGTTTCCTTCTTTTTGGTTCAGATAACTTCTGCTATCCCCATAATCCAGAAGCAGGATATTCCCTCAGTTCAGAAGCCAGACATTCCCTCAACCCACAAGCAGGACATTCCCGCCAGCTCCATCGGCACTGAATCCCCCAGTCCGGCTGAGCCCGCCCCACAGACCCTCCCCTTCCCACCTCATGCCCTCCGCTCCAGCTCACCGAAACTGGACCCGTCTGAGCTCTACCTCAAGTCTAAAGCCCTGATGGACAGCAAGCGTGAGTTTAGCTTCCATTTGTGCTTTTCAGACGTTAGCATAGAAATGAAGAAATTAATATTTCGCTGTGATCTTCAGCTCTCAACACTAAAGACCTGGACGTGTTTATCAAGAGGAACCAGGAGACTGGATTTGGCTTCAGAGTGCTGGGTGGAGAAGGCCCAGATCAGCCGGTGAGTCTTTACTTGACCTGGAATGCTATTCAAGCTGTCCTCCATATTCCTTGATCATTTTTTGCCATATATCATTATTATTGTCACTGGGTTTTGCAAATATTTAACCAATAAAAGGATTTTAAAAGTGCTCTAACAACAGAGTTTTGTCTATTTCCTGAAAAACAGTGAATAAGGACATCCGAGGTTTTTTGAAATCAAAAGACACAAACAATATATAAATTACATAAGCATTTTTGTTAGAAAGAATAATAGGGATAATCGTAATTGCATGTGCAGCAACCCTGGCTGTAAATCACGTGACCCGCATTTATGTTGTCAGGTCTACATCGGTGCCATCGTACCTCTGGGCGCTGCGGAGAAAGACGGCCGGCTGAGGGCCGGCGATGAGCTCATCTGTATCGACGGCGTTCCAGTCAAAGGCAAATCTCACAAGCAAGTCCTGGAGCTCATGACCAACGCCGCCCGCAACGGGCAGGTGATGCTGACGGTGCGCAGAAAGCTCACATATACAGGTTGGTACGGCTGTGGATGTATATTGCTTTTCAAAGTTGTACGTCCTCCGGGGTCTCATTCATATCCGCGACTGATGTCTGGATAACGTTTCGCTCCATTAATTCTGAGGGAAAGGGCTAGTTGAGCTATAAAATAAGAACCACAAAATCAAAATTTAATGGCTGGTGGTTTCAAAGCACAAGACTATTTATGTGTTAGCAAAACAGTGATTCAGGAGCACAGCACAGAGAAACCACAAAAGAATTCATTTAGGGAGCCATCATGATGTTTAACTGAAAAGCAAATTTTCAACTCTTGTTTTGTGATAATTGGACTTCGTTTTTTTTTCTTTATATTGTTGCGGTTTACGAAGTTATTGGCATTCTTTGTGCTTGCTTTGATGGTGGTCCTTAGGGGATCTGATATGAAAACATGATTAAATCCGTTAAACTAAACTAGGAATCTTGAATTAATGCTAAATTCTTGCGACCATTTCTGCGACATTGTTAACAAAAGAGTTTGGATATATATTCTAGCATAAATCTATTCTCATTTGAGTCTTTCACTTTGCAATGTTCCAGCAGAAAGAGACGAAGATAATATGGCACAACCTCAAGCTCCACACACTCCTGCGCTAGTGAATGGCTCCCCCAAGCCGCCCCACATCGAGGTGCCCGGCCACGGCCACCCTCAACCCTACGACGTCACCCTGCAGCGCCGAGACAACGAAGGATTCGGATTCGTCATCCTCACATCTAAAAACAAGCCTCCACTGGGAGGTCAGACGTTCTTTTCAAAGCGTTCCCCCATACCTACCTTCATCTGTTTCTCTTTCTCTTCTTTGAGTTCTGCCGCTTTGCCGTCACCTCCAGACAGTGCACCTTGTTCTGCCTCGTATTTGACACTATCTGCAGACACACAATGACGTTTAACATTTTTGGCTTGAGATCTACATCGGGCCTTTCATTCAGTTGCTCAAAGGCGTGTGAAATACTGGACGATGAAAAAAAACGAATAATTCCATCAAGTCTAACTTTGCTGTGATGTATTACAATAATAATCACAGAGCTATTAAAAAAACGATATTGTAGAACATCGATGCTTGAGGCTGTTACCATTAGATTTGAATTAGTATAAAGGATGTGGACGTTAGGAAGAATTGTTGTGGAAATTATGGCATAAAAGTAACAATAGAAGATGTGCAAGAACCCGGAGGTCATGGTCAATTCCTGCTTGAAGATTTACTGTGTAATATTCAAAGGGCTTGTTTTGTAATAATGACCTGCCGACTGTAAATGACCTGCTTTTTATAAAACTGTTAGTTTCGGTAGTATTATTTTATTAGTTAATAAATGCCAACATTTGTTGTCTAAAACAAGTTTTTGACAGATTCCTAAAATATTTTGGTTTTCTCATTATTATGACATGTGGTCAAATAAATGTAAGCCCTGTTGTTCAAAATTATGTAAATATAATGTTTATTGATTTCCTTTTTTCTTCAGTTATCCCCCATAAGATCGGTCGCATCATAGACGGCAGTCCCACCGACCGCTGCGGTCGGCTCAAAGTGGGTGACCGCATCTCCGCCGTTAACGGCCAGTCAATTATTGAGCTGTCACACAACGACATCGTGCAGCTTATCAAAGACGCCGGAAACGCCGTCACGCTCACGGTGGTCCCCGAGGAGGGTGAGTTTCTGGGAATTTTCATTATTTTTGTGCACAGTTTAGCTGGTGTAAGGAAGCGGTAAATTGGGTATTTCTCTATCGCTCTGACAGAAACGCTGTTCAAGCATTTCGCAAGGATTTAAAGTCTGGACGGAGTTCAAAAAAAATTGTACGTGTGTCCACCAGGCTGATAATCCTATTTATTTTTCAGAACACAGCGGCCCTCCGTCAGGCACCAGTTCGGCAAAGCAGAGCCCAGCCGCTCAGCACAGAGCTGTGGGACAGCAGCCTGTCAGCCGAGATGACAGGTACAAGCTCCGTCCCTGCAGTTCATTCAATCATTGTAACACACACACACAAAATGCCGCACTATATTCTCCATAGGCTGGGAAAAATAGAGGTTGAATGTCTACGGTTTTACCGGTAACACTTTACAATACGGTTGTATTTGTTAACATTGGTAAATTCATTAACTAACATCACACCATTCTTTTGAAAGTATCTTTGTCGTAAACTCTCGTCAGTGTCACTTTTTTTCAAACATAAGAATTGAATAAACTCTGCAGAACTCAAAAGGAGATATTTTGAAGAATGTAGGTAACCAAACAACATTGGCTCCCATCGACTTCCATCGTATGGAAACAAAACCACTCGTTTCTCAAAATATTTTCATTTTTGTTACACAGATTCATGAGTGTGAATACAAAATGGCTGATTTTTGGAGCGCTATATTCTTTTAATAGCCCGAATTGCACGTTCTTATGAGCGAGCAAAACCGCTCTTAGCTCTTCTGTGGCGCTTTCGAGTCAGATTCGTTCCCTAAAGCAGCGTTTAATCATTTGCTGATGTAGGAACGGAATGGAGACTGAGGACAGGAAGGACACGGCGGCCCGAGCAGAGTACAAATCCTCGCCTCAGGGTGAGATGGGACCTGTCATCACCTCAGGGCCGAAGCAGGTGAGATTTACAGGAGACAGGAGCTTTTCGACAAGCAATGATTCGTGTAATGCTCGCAGTTATAGAGTTCACTGATTATTATGCGACTCTGGCGAGCGTCTGATTTTTATCCAGCATGCGTCCGGCGGAGGTTAAATTAAATTCTTAAAAGTTTCAGATGGAACATTTGGCACCTTTAGATTTCGTACTATGCACTTATGAGTTATCGAAGACGCTTGATGCAGAATAAGTTGAATATAGTGGAGAGTAGAGCTGAGAAATGCAAATCAAGTGTCGTTTCTCATTAGCGCGGATAGGTGAGGTAGAATAGTTTGCATTTTCACGAATATTAGAACATTTGGGGGTTTAAGGGGAAAGGAAGGAAGTGTTGATGAGTTGCATAGTTAGTTTAGCGACTGATTTACGTAATGCACACACTTACGTAATGTGAACTGTTGGAAGGATTAAAAACTCTATTTCTCTCTCTGTTTGTCAGGGCTGTTTTCCGGTGGAGTTGGAGAGAGGGCAGAGAGGATTTGGCTTCAGTCTGCGGGGAGGGAAGGAATATAATATGGGTCTCTTTATCCTCAGATTGGCTGAAGACGGTCCTGCTCTAAACGATGGCAGGATACATGTGAGTTCTCCCACAAACTTATTTGTACTGCTTAGTGTGTCTGAGCTACTCAAATTCTGAGAGTGCATATAACATTGTTTTGTTTTTTCTGAAAGTGACAAATACATCTTTGTTCATGTCATCATAGGTGGGAGATCAGATCGTAGAGATCAACGGTGAACCCACGCAGGGCATCACACACACACGGGCTATTGAGCTCATCCAGGCTGGAGGAAATAAAGTCTTGCTGCTTCTGAGGCCTGGACTGGGCCGGGTGCCTGATCATAGTAAGTGTGTATATAACCTGACTGCAGATTCTGCTCTAAACAAAAGCATTACAGTCCAAAAAAGCCCTCTCGTCCCACTCTTCAAGTTTGTGTAGATGTGCTGAAACACTCATTTGTATTCTGTCCGCATCATAAAGCGCGAAAATCCGTTCCCTGAGGCAGGCAGATTCTCTTTTGAAAGACGAATCAATTTTTTGAGACGTGTTGGATTAGTGCAGCTGTTTCAAAAGCCATTTGAATTTTTGGTGGCAGCTTCATTTTTCTTCACATAACTCTTTTAAGACACACCAATAGATATTGATGCTACATATATACCGTTGTTTAGAAAATTCAGTTGACGTCACCTCTGGCACAAAGAAATTAAACATTGTTAATAAACGCTTAGCTTTATGAAAACTAGGGATGCACTGAAAATGAAAATTCTTGGCCGAAGCCGAATTTGATGTGAAACACTTACCGAGAAAAATACCGAATATCAAACATGTATTTTTTTACTTGCAATTTGGCCATTTATTTAGCCCATTTTATCATATAACATTTATATAAATAATCAGAATATTCTCTTTACTTTTTTGTATTGCTTTTCCATTAAAATAGTAACACAACTATTCAATTTTATCTGCAGACAATCAGAAAACTAAGTCACAATATAAGTTACAAATAAATTACGAAATATTTGGTCATCTTTTAATGGCCCTTCTTGAACAGCTATAGGCCATAGCTGTCAGCTAAAAGATTGTAACTGTATATTTATTAACTGTAAGTGCAACAAAGTGGATGAACCCACAACAAATGAAAGATGATTCATAAATATATAAGGACCTTTTGCATCTTTTTCAGACACTTTAAAGTGTTTCCACACTGCCGAAATGTTAACTGCATTAGTCAAGGTCGCGTGCCTCTAGCTAAGCGCTCAATTGGCTGCGTCAAAGTTTGGTAAACATTATTCGGCCATTTTAAAATATTTTCGGTTGCCGAACATTCGGTGCATCCCTAATAAAAACATGACATGCGTATTGATCATTTACCACAAAAGTAGAAATATGAAATGACATTGATTTGGGAGCAGCAGTGGCAGCAAAAAATATATAAAAAATTTAAATTAGCATATAGATCACACATTTATTAACATCGCAATAGATAACACAAAAATAAATCATGGTGGTACTACAAACTTATTATATCAGTTCTTTTTCTCAGTTAGTGGTGATGTCATTTTTTAATGGGTTAATGAAATCAATCAATTTTAACAATTTTTTTGTACAAAGTGCGATTTTTGAGAACCTTGGTTTGATTTTTTATATAAAGAAGAGATATTTTTTATACAGCCATGGAGAAATTAAGAGACCATTCCTAATTTTAATTTAATCAGGATTCATAGATGTATTGTGTCCATTTCAGTCCAGTGTCTGTTGAATTTCGACAAAATCCAAACTTAAGGAGAGACAAAGTCACACATGAAGACTGCGATAAAAATCAAGGTCCTCACATAAAAATATTTTTTGAACTTTTCCTAAATACATGCAAAAATATATGTGTTATACTGATTAAAAGTCAATATAGACACCATCTTTCTGTTATTTTGACTGGTTTCTCCGGTTTTCATTTTCTGCAAATTTGTATTGAAAATTTGAAAGAAATGTTGTTAGTAGTTTGCAGAATAAAACAGAAACTATCATTACCTAAACACCTAGAAATAGTGAATTCAGAAAGATTGAAAATAATTTTGAGATTGTTCACTTAAATCTTTCCATGACTGTATGTTTCGGTGTGTTTTACACTAAATGATCAAATACTTTTTGTGGTCAGTGAATTTAGGGTGTGTGCTAAAACAGATTTTCCTCTTTTGATGCATAGCCTCTCTCAAACGCTGTCACTCATGCTTTCTGTCTGGCCACCGGTCTATGTACCTCTTTCTCTCTCTTCCTCATCCAGGTCTGAACTCTTCCTCCTCCACACTGTGCTTCCACATGAAACCAGAACATCACTAAAGGCTTCTCTGCCTTTCTTGGTCTGTCCCTAATCACTTTGGTAAACTTTGCATTCCTCCTCTACGCTTCTCTGTTAATGTGCCTTTATTTCTACATGTATTTCTTGTTCTAGAAAGATGCATCTGGGTAAAGAGAGTTACATCTTTGGGCGAGTGGAACTAAATATAATCTTGTCACAAGACAACAGTACACTTGAGCGATAGTGTCATCCTACACCTAAACTACCTCTGAGAATATGAAGCCCATATAAGGAGCTCATGTCATTGTTTCATTCTTTGGTTTCTATTGACATCTCACAGTCTCAGGTCTGTAGCGTGACTTCTTTATCTTGAGAGAAAATTGAAACTTCACTCTTTGTCCAACTCTCCTTCATAGCTGGTTCAACTGCTGATGTGCGTCACGGTATCAGGAGGACAAAAGCCACCGAAGGCTGAAAACTTGTGTGACAGTTTAATTGAGAACGTCTCTGCTGGGATGCATTTCAGAAGACAGTTTTATTACGTTCTGCCTGGCTGTTTACAAGATCGAATACGCATTGTTTATAGTAAATTGTTTATGAGCATAAACAATGTTCCTTCCCATTTACTCTCATTTCCATGTTAACTTTCCCTTAAATAAAATGTTGTTTCAGATGTTCAGAAGGATATGATGACAGGTCCATCTCCAAACTCTCCGAGATATTCTGCATCCAATGAACCGTCAGCACCAGCATCTCCCCCATCCTCCACCTCTCGTTCGACGGAGATCAACCCCTATACATCTGAGAACCTCCTCGACCCGGCAGCTGCTTCTCATGGGCTTCAACAACTTAACAGAGACGCCAAACACCAAGCTAGAAAGAGTGACTCAAGCATGCCTCGTGACAACAATGACAATTTTGACACCTCCCAAACGCTGGATAGATCACGCTCGGATGTGAAAGAACGTTCGCGCAGTCCGAAAAAAATTGGTCTACAGAATCTTGATGTTCAAAAGGAAAGAAACCCTTACGGGCACATGGAGAGACGAGATCGATCCCCTAGCCCGAGGAAAAGGAAAGGCGAAATTGGGATCAGACAGGAAGTGACTCAAAAGGGCGTTAGTGGACAGAAGTCTAGCTCTGGAACGAACAAAGACAGGAGGTACAAGGATGAAGAAACGCAAAGACAGGACAGAGAAACGGGTGAGACCAAGCATGAGGTTACACAAGGAAGCAGCGATGGATATCAGAGGGACCAGGTAGCAGAGCCTCAGAGATCTCAGAGCGGTACCCTCAACCGAAAGGACCAGAGAGAGGGCAGGATTAAAGGATCGACACAAGAGGCCCTTCAAGAGTCTACATCCAAGAAAGCCCCTATAACCCCGGGACCCTGGAAGGTGCCCAGCTCGGCCAGGGTTCAGCCTCCCGTGCATGGAGTCTAATGCATTTGCGGTAAAGTTAGAAGTTTGAGGAGAATCAGGATTGTGGTGGTTAAAAACAGTTATAATCACTGTGTAACTTTCGATTTTTTTGTATGTTCCTATCAAATAGTATCTACACTGTTAACATGCGTTGTTTATTCAGTGTTCTGAAAAGACTGCTTCAACTAACGAAATAAGAGCTATCGGTTTTGTTTTGTGCCAATCGGTCTGCAGCTACGTCTCTCTGTTCCTGTGAATCCCTGTCGGGTTGCTATGAAATGTCTGGAAACAATGAAGGATGTTTGTTTTCTGTGAAGGTTAAAGCGTGGTGTACAGTCTATTACTCTGTATTGATTCTCCAACTCTGTTTTCCTGCATGTCCTTATGATTTTTTATGATACTTCAAGATCCAGTCCAGGATTATGTTCATTGTAGGCTTGGCAAGTGTTGCACTGATTCATTTTCTTTCACGATCGACACATATCTATCTTTAAAAGACCAGACACTTGTGGTTAAGTATATTGTTTACTATATGTGTGTTTATGAAGACGCATATGTAATTTATTGAAACGAATATTACGATATAAACATATACATGTATAGAGATATAGATATTTGTATCCATTCTGAGCCAGGCCACTTATTAGTGTTCCAGCTTGCTGATAATACTTAAGGCTTCCCACCAAGTATAGATATGTATTTTTTCAGTGCTGTAGCTTTTACAGTTATTCTCGGTAGACCGTTTAGCAAGGTGTGTACATTTGGGGTGAATTCAAGCGTTGGGTCATAACATTAAAACATTAAGCAGAAGCGGGAGAAAAATATCTTTATATTTTTGCATATGATCCGATCTAACATATATTATTTTCCTATTCTCTTAAGCACATTTCACTTTCCGATCAAATATATTGACATTGTTCTCTCAATAAGGTCAATTTTTATTTGAAGTGTCTTCTCACATCTGTACCTTACAGGTCATCAAGATGTCTTACACCCAAAGGAAATGTAGCTTGGTCTTGTCTATATAACTGTTCCAAACATGGTAGATTTTATTCATGGGGCTCACGACTATTGTCAAAGATTCAAACTCAAGATACAACAGAAATTGTGTTGACTGATCAAGTGTCTGATATCTGTTTTTATCCATTAACAGTATTTTTTACCTACATCAAATAGTGAGTATCTTAGTCATAAATGCAGAACAGACACCAGTCAAACATTACATACGCTACAACGACCGAGTGAATCGATAGTGACCATGAAAAAATGTGAATACTTTCTAAACGGATTGCTTCTCGATTATTAATCTCTGCGGATTTTGTAGCTTGTGCATCTCATGAGGTTGTATGAATGATATTGTGGCCTTGCATTGCTTTATCTCACACAAAAAGCCTTGTGGTCTCTACATTGTGGTAGTTGTAAATGTTTATAAAAACAATGTACAGCACCTGTATAAAAACTTGCCTTTGTGAGGGGTAAAAAGAAATAAAAAATATAAATCGCTCCATTATTTTTTTAAGTAATCGAGAGTATGAGAATATATAGAGAGTGGAAATGAATCCGGTCATGACGGTCTGTTCATACACTGATAAATAAAGATTTACTGATTTAAAAAAATCTGTTTCCTTGCCTCCTTTTTAGTGCTTGAATTGTATCATTTTACGGGGGTCCCCATGCCTCCACCATGGAAAATGTCAGCACAAACAATGTTATATTAGAGAGATAAGTTACTTTTATTTATCTAAATGGCTTAGAATTTAATTTAATATAAAGGGTGACTATAAAATGCACTTGAAGACCCACAAAAATCATTCTTCATGTAAGTTCTTCATGTATCTGCTCTACCGGACTGTTTACGCACACACAGCATCATTTGCACTCTATACTACCTATACCTTTAATAACCGCATTAACTCATCTACCGCACTGTAACTTTAATAGCTAATGTCTGTAATTAATGCACACTTAAGTCACTTGCACTATTGTATAGTCTAAATTGTTATCTGTTCATAACCACCTGTACATTAATGTTCACAGTATATATCCTTCTGTATATATTGTCCATAGTACATACCGACTATCGTATTGTCATAGAACATTTGTATATTATTCCCCTAATATTGTATTCTGTATTTATTCACACTGTATATCTGCACTTGCTGATTGCACTTCTGGTTAGACCTAAACTACATTTCGTTACACTGTACTTGTATATGTGTAATGACAATAAAGTTGAATCTAATCTAATTCTGAAAAACTTACATTCATGCCATATAGAAAATCCATGCCAGTTCTAATGCCATAAGTCATTTTTAAAAACTGCAATAATTACACAGTGTTTAAAATTTTTATGACTTATTGTGTCCAGTTTATTTGAGGAATAAATTCTAGTCTACTTTACCTCTTTTAGGGGTCCCTGATACCCTAAAGTCGAGGGGGCCCTACTCTCTTTACTTATTAAACTGTCCTTTATAAAAAATTAAACATTATTTCACTTCACGAACAATAATTTAACTGTGATATTTGTAGTAAAACCATATTAACCAAAAAAAGTCACATTCACTATAGTAAATTACCATAATATCTTTAGTAAAACTAACGAAATACAAATGATTAAATCTGCCAAAAACATAGTATATCACACACTATAATATAACCATTTTTGATTTTTCCATGGATTTCTATATTTTCCCATTAAAAAAGCAAAAATAGGGCGGTGTGTACACTAAACATTGACGCGCTTTAAAATGACGTAAGCTACGAAACCCAACGTTCTGGAGACACGTTTTAAACGTTTAAGAGTCGTACGTCTGACGCATTCGACAATTAAAACTGAGCACGCCGTATAGCTGTTAAATCAATAATTAAACTACGCGATGCTTCCTCCTCAATTTCTAACGCGTTCTGTTCGTAATATCCCTCCTCGACGGTACGTAATACATATGCAGCCTTCGCATGAAGACGGCTCCAGCATTACGTCAGCCACTGGACAAGGTGCGTGCAGTCGCGCACGCATCCCTTGAAGACCGACGCAAACGTCACAACCCACGAACATCGCGATTGTGCGCATGTGCGCAATGACCACGAGAACTACAAACGAGAGAGCGCTGATTGGCTACAGTGCGTAAAACTACAGATCCCAGACATGCGCAAAAAGTCCCTCTTAAAGCCTTTTAAATTTACGGGCAAAATGGCTGCACAGGTCGATTTGCTGCGCGTCAAAGTAGAAGAGAAGAGCAGAGAGAGCTTTGACAAAGCTATCAAAGACAAGAAAAAGAAGAAAAAGCGGGAATGTTCGCCGTCGGACGACAAGCGAGAGAGATCGGAGAAGGAAGCGAAGAAAATAAAGCTCCATCACCACCAACACAACCTCCAACATGCCCAACAACGCGACCATCCACCGCACCAACAACAGAACAGTCAAGCGCGCAACTTACTCGGCAAAGAGCAAGCACCTGTGCAACATCGCCTTAACCACAATCCCCCCCACCACGGGTCCAAGAAGGAATTGCCCCCCGGCTGGTCTCCGCGGAAAGTGACGCCCGCAGCGCACGTCCCGCAGAAGACCGCGGTCCTGCCGCCTTCCCCGCTGTTCACTTTCACGCCGCTCAAAGTAGCGAAGGCCAAGGACCCCAATAACAAACCTAAACGCATCGAGAAGGACGCGAAACTCAAACCCAAGAAGGAAAACGCCGAGGCGAACGTGAAAGTGGGGGAATGCAAGAAGAAGAAAGGTACATGTGACATCGTTTGCACGTTAGACAGTTATTTAATCTGGCCGGGTTCCAGCTGAAGTCTGCAGAGGAAAGTCTCGTTAGCCTCCGCTGCTAACCCGTGACCGAGCACGCTCGCGTGAACGCCCCCAGTCACACGAGCACCCTTTAAATGTATTTACTTAGTGTAAACATTATTAGTTTATCACGAGAGCACTGTGCATTTATGCGTGTTATTAGCTGAGAATGTTTGAACTGATAGTATTGTATCTGTAAAAATGATAAGACTTCTTTATTAATATTAACTCTTAATATCTGTGAATTTCTCGTAGAAGTGCAATGGAGTTCTTGATGATGTAATTTCAGCCAAAAGTATTGTTATTATAGTCATCTAACAAACAAAATTCCATATTCTTTGCACTACGGTGTAATTGCTACTTAAATATAGTAATCGTTTAGTTTATTTTTTCTTCTCTAAGATCTCATACTATCTCGTAGAGTTGGTGTAAATGCTGTTTTATTTAAAAGAGTAAACCAATGACAAAAGTCTCAAGCAATTTATTGTGTTCGCTACATTTTATTGTACATTTAACACGTGTCCACAATTGCATTGTTTCTCGGTCAACAATGTTTTCACAATAGAGAATGATGACATCACTGACAATCTTTTGATCTTTTCAGAACCCCATAGTGAAAATGGCAAAAGCCAGACGCTGGAGAAATACCTCCTTAAGAAAAAGAAGAAAAAGAAGCGTAACCGTGAAGACGAGCGTGGCAAGAAGTTACGCATGCACAGTAAAGAGGTTCAGACGGTGTGTGTGGGACTTTCAGGTGATCCTCCAACTTCTGAAGAGCCTGTGGAGCTTAAGTACCTCAAAGAGGAAAAGCAATGTCACCCTGGTTTAGGTGAGTACCACACTCCCAAAGGTGTCAAGAAGCCCTTCCTCACGCATCACGACCACTTCATCCGCAACTCGTGTCTTCAGACCAACTCCTGTTTTAGTAGACTCATACATGAGGAGAAACAGCCCAACGGAGGGGCTTTGGTACTGCACGCATACGTCGATGAACTGTCTAAACTGGATCCTGGGGACACTGAAAGGTTTGCCCAGGAGTTTCTGGATCTCGCTTTTGCTGAAAACCCTAAAGGAGCGGCTCGGTATGCTCTCGCTGTGGTGCACGGAGCAGCTGCCTACCTGCCTGATTTCTTGGACTACTTCGCTTTTAATTTTCCCAACACGCCGGTCAAAATGGAAATCCTTGGCAAGAAGGACATCGAGACCACCACTATTGCTAACTTCCACTCCCAGGTAGGCATGTTCTGTGTGTTCTTTATTAAGTGTAAATGCAGTGTTTTATTGGATGGGATCTTCTGGCGTTGGTTGAGTTTCACTTTAATAGAAGATATATCATATTTTTAATCCTGAACACATGTGTGCAGAAGATTGGCCATACATTTATCAAATACATTTGCCATTTTGACTGTTTGCAAATAACATTCATTACTGAGGTCAGGTGCTACAGAAAGTTACAGTTCAAAGTACATTACCGGTCTAAAGGAAACGGTTCAACCAAAAAATTGTACTTATACTTTCTTTAGTTGAACACTAAGCAATCGTTTATTATTAAAAGTGCTGTCGTGTTGTCTTATATGGTTTTTAAAATAAAAAGGCCCAAAAAACTACTCCATTTATTCCAACATTAAAATACACTCTGAAAACTGTTGTGTTGAACACTGTGACTTAACACGTTTTGTGTCCCTTAAGATTTTGTTGCCCAAGTTTTTACTATATTTTACATAAAATGAAGAAAAAATAAATCTTAAATAAGGAAAGTGCTAAAAAAACGCATGCGCGGTTTCACAGACAAGGCTTCAGGCTAGTCTTTGACTAAAATTTATGTTTGAGCTGTCTTGAACTAAAAATAACTCGCCCTGACATATCTTAAAATACGATGGTGCAATTGCTTTGTCTCGATATGCTTTTTATAAATGCCACGTAAATATCCCAATTTAGCTAAGCTATTGACCAGCTAACTACATTTCTGTCATCATTTACACAACTTCTTGTCATTTCAAACCTGTATAACTTTTATTGTTCTGCATAACACAATAAAAGATATTTTAAAGAATGTAGTTAACCGGCACCCATTCACTTCCATCGACTTACAGTGTCCATACAATAAAAGTGAATGGGTGCCGGCATGGTTCGGTTACCAACATTCTTCAAAATATCTTCTTTTGTGTTCTACGAAAGAAAGAAAGTCATTTGACTTCATGGGTTAATACATGTCTTCTGAAACGCTACAACGTGTTTGATAGAGAAAACATATAAATGTATTACTCGTAAGCTCAAAATATTATTAATTCCTGCACGTTGGTAACATTAAATCTTATTGGTTCTTGCATGTCTCATGACTAGTTGTCATGTTTCATAATGAGACAATCAAGGTTCAATGATATTTAAATTTTGCACTCGGGTGTGTTCTGCTTAAAATATTAATGGTGTTGTCTCACAAACATATCGTTTCTGATGGCATTTATATAACCCACGAATGTTGTTCATGAAGTTACTTAAATGACAAGATAACATGTCTGCAGTGCAGTTTAATATAAAAATCATTTTTTGTGTTCAACGGAGTAAATTATGAGGGAATTTATATTTTTAAGTGAAGTGTCCCTATTAATGACTCATGCCAAATCTGCTTTTGTTACTCAAATCTAAAATTTAAGTCTTCTTTTTTTATTCTGTTTTAATCTTGCAGGTGAGCCGGACTTACTGCTCTGGCACATTCAGAGCTGGTCCCATGAGGCAGATCAGTCTGGTCGGTGCGGTAGACGAGGAGGTGGGCGATTATTTCCCAGAGTTCTTGGACATGCTCGAGGAGTCTCCATTTCTAAAGGTTAGAAAATGTTCTCTCACAGAAGAGGGAGTGTAATAGGCCACGCACACCGATAGCGTTTCACAGTGCAAATGCCGCTGTGTCATGTCATGATTTGCCAAGGGAGATTCTAACATTTTGGTTTCATATAAATGAAATTAGTATTTAGTTGCATTTCACTTCTTTCTCAGACATTTTTGGTTTATAATTCATGTCTATAAGCTTAAGGTTCATGCCTATAAGCTAAATATGTGATTCTCACAAATCCACTGAAATATTTCACATTTACATCTATGCATTTGGCAGAAACATCATAGCAGTAAAGATTTGAATTATAACATATACTATTCGGTTATTCACAAAAATGCTCATAATGAAGATAAGTGTGTTCTCTGCCTTGGACAAAACAGAATTTTGACATAGAAAGAATTATTTATGTATTTTATTCCTTTTCCTGCAGAAAGTGCATTATATGTTGTAATTTAAACGGAGTAAAATTAAATGGTGTGTTAAAAATTTGGATGTTCTTAAATTCCAAAAATTATTGACAGAATATTCATGTATATTAAAAATGAAGTAATAGTGTAACAAAGATGTCTCAAGAACTGATATTCTCATCGTCTGTAAAGTTTTTTAAATGCACTAAAAGAGATTTACACTAAGTGAAGAAACACAAATACTAGTGTCTTTTAAATGGCAAGTTAACAAATTACTTTGTATTTATCTTGTTAAAAAAAGGTTCTTCTCCTGTATACACAACCTTTTTCCCTTTTCATTACCGATACAGGTATTTTTACACCATAAAATAAATTTGACGGGTTTAATATTCTAGTCTTATTACTTCCATTGATGACCTCATTTGTAAGGCACTTTGGATAAAAGTGTCTACTAAATGACTCATCCAAATTTATTATTATATATGATTAATAAAAAATAGCTTCGACATCATGGCCTCGCTTGTTTTTTGCAAAACATGCTATGAGATTGACAGTTTTAAATGGTTCGGTAATGAGAATTTTTAAGGTCTTTTTTTGTCTTAATTTTTTTTAAGATGTGTTAATCTTTAAGTAAAAGTCTTGAAACGAATCCCTCAGAACATGTCATACCTTGTTTTAAATGAATATACAGGGAATTTGTTAATACAAGTGTTTTTAAGAAAATCATGTTTGACATCTTAAAACCAAGATTGTGTGAGAATCACCCTAATAACTTTATTTACCCATTTTTTGTGTGCTTGACTTCATTTTGTTTGTCCGTGCAGATGACTTTGCCATGGGGAACTCTATCCAGTCTAAAGCTTGACTGCAGGTCCCAGAGTGATGATGGTCCCATAATGTGGGTGAGACCTGGAGAGCAAATGGTTCCTACGGCTGACATGCCCAAATCTCCATTCAAAAGGCGAAGGTATGATCTCATATATCGGCGCTTTCTCCAGACATTCAGCTATTTTTGTACCAGCTGAGCTCACGAAACCCTCTTCTTTTTGTTTGTAGATCTATGAATGAGATCAAGAACCTACATTACTTACCGAGAGCCAACGAACCACGCGAGGTTCTGTTCGAGGATCGGACGAGAGCCCATGCGGATCACGTTGGCCAGGGCTTCGACTGGCAGAGTACAGCAGCTGTGGGTGTCCTGAAAGCCGTGCATTTTGGGGAATGGTGAGTAGGTGTAACCATCTGCTATGCATATGTGCGCAGAAAGCCACGTCTGTGTAACAGAAGATCAAATGACCTTTGATATGGCGCTTTGTTTCTCTAGGAGTGACCAGCCACGAATAACCAAAGATGTGGTGTGTTTTCACGCCGAGGACTTTAATGATGTCGTCCAGAGGCTTCAGCTTGATCTATATGAACCACCTGTGTCACAGGTAAGAGTTATTTCCCCCAATATCTTTTTATGCACTTGGAAGAAGTCTCAGCTTATAGAGGATTTACGTGCTTTTATGAGAAACTGTCAAGAATTCCACTCCGCAGGTGAATGACATGCTTTGTTTTGGAGATGATATTAATAGTGAAGTTTTAAAGAATATTTATTAATATGCTGTTGGCCTTGATTTTTTTTATTTCATACAACACAAAATGCATGGAAATGTTCTGGTCAAAGTCTCTTGGGGACCTTTATCTGAGAGTAGGCAGGTCTACTTATAGGTCAGCAATCCCATAATGCCACTCTCTCTACAGTGTGTTCAGTGGGTGGACGATGCCAAACTCAACCAGTTGCGACGGGAAGGTATCCGCTACGCTCGCTTGCAGCTCTGCGACGACGACATCTACTTCATCCCCCGTAATGTCATACACCAGTTCAAAACCGTCTCGGCCGTGTGCAGCCTCGCGTGGCACATTCGCCTAAAACAGTACTACCCCGAGGAGGCGGAGTCTAAAAAGGATAAGACCACGGACCCGTGCTCTACATCCCGCCCCCCCCCATCTGCCTCCCCCGTTCACCCGGACGCCAAAGTCACTTCGTGTGCTCTGCTACAAACGGACTCCGCTCAAGGTGGGGTTGCCAAAATGGACGAGCTGGTATTCCAGCGGCCCGCAACGCCGCCCAGAGAGTTGCAGCCCGCACCTCCGCAGTCGCCTAAATCTGCCCATTCTCCCCGCTCGGTGGTCGGCGCCGGTCTTGTGGCCCGCCCTCTTTTCCCCCCAACACCAGAGCCAATGCTTCCACGGGTTCCCGCCGAACCTGTTCCCGATTCCTCACTCAACATCAGTAACACCCAGTGCCGGTCCACAGATTTCCCTAATTGACTTCCCAATCGTTTCTTGCGATGAGAGGCGGGAATTTCTTTCGCCTCACGGACTTGACTGACATTCCACAGTGTAAAAACGGAATATTTCGACTTTGCCTAAAGTGATGAAAACTGTATATTTTTCTTTTTTAGATTTTGGTGAAGAAATGCAAGTCCTTTTTAGTTTTTTTCTCAGCCAAAGTATTTAATTTGAGATATATTTTTGCTGATTACTCAGTATTGTTTTATATTTGTTTATATATAATATAAGTGAGACGAATTATCTCTCCAGAGACTTTTCATGTCGTTCCTGGGCTGTCATGTGTATCACGTTGATCTTCTAATTGGTTTTTACAAAAAAAGTGCCTGTCACGAGTGGAGAACAGAAATCTTGTTTTAAAGAAATAAATAGTCTTATTTTTCCCACGGCTTACTCTCACTATGAAGTATTTAAGCGAGAGCGTAGTTATCATTTACAAGGAGAGAGATTTGCTTTTTTACTTACCATCCTCTGGGTTTTTATTATTCTCCTCCGTGTGAAGGAACGACGTCATTATTTTGAATAATTAATACATGGAGGCGATTATTCATGAGGAACCTGTGCATTCGATTACCTCACGTGTATGCAGGATTTAGGATTTGGCCTCTGCAGGTGGGTTTTTTCATTTCATTTTGTTTGTTTTAATTATTTATTTTTGTTCAGAATAGTCATGACGTGTCTTTTAATATCTTTGTCATTCATTCATCATGCTTTCTGTACGTTTTATTTTATTTAAACGCCATTGTACTCTTTCAGATATCTTCTCCTGTTTTTATTTCGGAAAAGCCAGACATATGTCATTTAAATATGGGTATGTGGTCAGGTTATCAGAATATGGATTGTAAAACATAAAACCAAACCTGCGCTCAGGGGCAATGTAGTGATGCCTTTCCATTCGATGAAGTCTTCTTGTTTACTGCTTTATTGTGAGTGGACACATGAATTTGTTCATTGTTATATCGAGCTGTTGAACCCTTGCAAAGCTCAACAATAACTCTTACCTGTGCATTGATCTGAGTTTTATAACATGCCCTTAATTTATAACTTATTTCGATTTTACATGTGATCCTTTTAGAGAACAGATATTTTAAACTATACTTTATGGTTTACGCTTAAGTTTTTGTCTTTTTTCGTTTGTCTTTGTCATGTCCCTTTTTATCTCAAACGATTAATCCTTTTGCTTTGGCCAATTTGAAAAAAAATGTTAAACTTTTCTGAAAAATAGTACAAATATGACCCTCAATATACATTAACAACGTATGAATAAATGTTGTCTTTAATCATTTTTATCAGTGTACACGAAAGCTGTTTTTCTCCATGAAAACCATTTGGTATTCTTTATAACTGAAGAATGTGCTTTTGCATAACAAATTGTTTTTTATGTTTCCTATGTATTTGACAGGCATTCTAGGGTGACAATGCTATCCAAGTTAAGTCTAAAATACACAACAAGACTGCTCAGATTTTGCCCAGATTTTCAATCTGGACTTGTTGCAGAAAGTCTGTCCCA
Source organism: Triplophysa tibetana (assembly GCA_008369825.1). Taxonomy (NCBI): domain Eukaryota; kingdom Metazoa; phylum Chordata; class Actinopteri; order Cypriniformes; family Nemacheilidae; genus Triplophysa; species Triplophysa tibetana. The sequence continues at coordinate 17,022,679 of CM017912.1, read as the reverse complement.
GTCTGCAGATTTGATCACTAAGTGTGTTTCTATCAGAAACTTTCAAGAAGTCTGCAATTGTATGTTTAGTTTAAAAGTATTTTAAAAGTCTTGTAGTGTATTCCAGCCATTAGTCTTGGAAGAGTGCAATTTTGGTTCACCTTTTATGTGTAGTTTTGTGTCCGTGATTTTGTTGCACATGTTTATGTGGATGTATCATTTTCTATAATGGAATGAAGTCTTAAGCATTTATTGTTCTGAGGGTTAGTTCTGCTTCCGGCGCCAAGTGATGCTAGTGAATGATCTGAATGTAATTTCACACCAGCAAACTATGAGGATTATGGTTTGAGCAAAATGAACTCAAATGCATCCAGTGTAAATTAGTGCCTTTAAAGTCTTGAATTGTCTACTTTTGTAGTAGCTGATGCTATACCAGTTTTGAAAAGCAGTAATCGTGATGGAATAAGTCTGGCAATAAGTAAAGATTGGGTATTAATTGGTGTCTCTTAAAAAAAAATTAAACCCAGTTGAGTGTTACAAATTCGATGATTCCAAAATGTCACGGTTTATTTGCCACCGAAGAAAAGCACGTATGAGGAAAAAAATGGCACCAAATTCCCTTAAGAGATTTAGCAATTGTGCAATATAGATCATTTTTTTATTTCGCCAACTGTTTTTGAATTTATATTATAATTATAAAATGATCAAAACTACCCCAATTTATTGCAAATAACAGTTTATCTTCACAATCAACGACTGAACTAACATAGCCAAACCAAGTTGATTTTGACTATGTAATTGTCATATACATCCATATAACTTAAAGCTACATGTTTATGTTCCCTGCTCAGTCATACATTAGCTATGCTTTAATAGCTTCCATGGGGATTTCATGATCTTTCTAACATGACAATGTTCTTCTCAATTTTGGCAGCTAGTATCTTTTTGTGTTGATCAGGTTTTTAATTGTTATTTGTAATATAGGAAAAATCCACTTAGGGATCAAGGCATGCTCTGTGTGAGTTTGATTCACCATTTGCTCTGTTTGATATTTGTATTCAAGTTTTTAATTTCAATGATTTTTAAGGACAAATTGATGGTCAATTATGATAGTCAGAGTAATGTTTTGTAAAAGCTAAGTTACATTTAATAGAACTGTCATGTGGATCTTTTCGATCGTGTATAAATGCAATGGAATGCATAGACCTTTTCTGTATTTTTTTAAATAAACAATTTTATGAGTCTACCCAGGTGAAGCCGTTCTTAAAGGGACTTATAGATGAAATTGAAAATATGGAAATGAGAAAATATCATTAACACTGTCACAGACCATAAACTTGACTAAAAAGTTATAACTTTTTATCAAAAACAACAGTTAGTTATTAAGTCCAACATTATGTGCCATAAAATGGCCTAGTAACCCACTTCTGTATTATTTGCACATGTTTATTTTTTAATACAGTTATTGAGTTTCTACAATATTATTCATGTATACACATTTAATAGAAAGAAAAACTGCATATGCAACACACATTTACTATAATAAAAAGCACATTTTCCTGTATAATACCTTTACAAGAGGTCATAATGATAAAGTCATTTACATAGGCACAGTCTTTGTAAATTTCCACTTATTTTATGCTTTCAACTGCTGGGGGTACTGTTCCTAAATTTTCAGCTCTCCTTTTTCTGAGACCTAAATCATTTTTTCACAGGCATACATGTTACTGATAACTGTTATGTACTTTTTCTTCAACTAGACCCATGTTTCCGGCTTTTTCCGCGGCCCCTTCGGCTTTCCAAAACGCAATCCAAAAGCTGTGGAGTAAGCCAAGAGACATTAAACTGAAGTTTTTGGTGTCAGTTTTGAAGGTGTCAACATGAAGTGTGAGAATATAAAATCATGAATTTCCTGGCCCGTTATAACTGTCAGTAACTACGTTTTAATTAGGAAATCAAAATGATAATCGACTTGGGCAAAATTAACACTCGCCAAAACAATGACCATTCATCAGTTCTTTTAACCAATTCATTTAGTTAACCAAGTTAGAAGGTTAACTTTTTGGTAATAGCCCGAAACAAAGATAGATTCATTTATGAATATCTTAAATGATAAAAGACTACATTACATTTATTGAGTACATTTTTAATTATTTCTTCTTTAAATAATTAATTACTTAAAACATTTGAATACATAGGTTATAAGACACTTATAAGACACAAAAAGAATGTGTGAAATATCAAAGATGGTAAGGATATAATACAAGTAGTAACAAGTAAGAATTGCTTACAAAATAGGAATCCAGCTGTGGCACCATAAGGTGGAGGTACAGACTGACGCGGGGCTGAAGATGGACCTGTGGGCGGGACTGGACCTGTGGGCGGAGCTGGGGGTGGAGCTGTGGGCGGGGCCATTTTTGCTGCAAAGGACAATTACATCAGTTGTGTTCGACTTTATTTATGACCAATTGTCATAAGACATCATTGCGCTCAAATCAGTCTTGCAGTACTGAGTTGAACAAACGTCTTTAAGTATCTTATTATAACTTTACATAACATTTCTAATACGTTTAGATAACTACGTTTTAAAAGCACAGAATACATTTTCTTTTAGTTCAATTCAATAGAATTAGCTACATCATCAGACAATCAATTTTATACATACCCTTCTGTCTTCCTTTTAAAAACTTAATGCTCTGTAAGAAAAAAGAAAGTATTTGTTTAACATTCATGTATTTATGTATCCGACGGTCAGTCTATCCAAACTGACAGTGCAGTCGTTATATATTTTTAACTATGTTTGTTATGTCATCGGAGACTTTAGAGTCATACCTTGGTTCTGGCCTTGCTGACCAGTGAAGTTTTCTCTTCTCCTCTGTCCGACGGGTTATCTGCAGGTCCGGCTGCAGCTTGCTTGCCGCTGTGTGCCACCTGGAGCTCTACTGCATTGGGCACAGGAAAAGCTAAATAGGTAAAGCCGTTTTCCGAACCGAGATCAATCCGTGTCAAAAGATCTAAGATGTCACTCACCTTGCCTTTCAGTTACCGTGGTTACAGGGAATTGTGGAGTCAGTGGAGCCACAGATAAAGGCTCTGTAGAAACAAACACAACTGTGCACACAGATCTTATAATCTCACATGCATTACGCTGCAATGGAGGTCAAGTTTACTTGCATTAGGATGTGATAATATTGTTGTTTTTTACCAGTCCATGATATATTATAATGACAGGTAGTACGTACAGGAGGTACAATAGAGTACACAAGGGAAACATTAGCCTACCTTGGTTTAAACATTTAGTTCTGACGCTCTGTTGGAAAATGATATACATATTAGATGGCAAAGTTGAAACAACTGTCAGGACTATCAGTAGTTTATCCTACCAAACATGTATAACCCATATAATACCAAATTAAAAAACATTACATTCTATTCTTTAAAACAATTATCCTGTCGAATCATTATGGGGGCATGAAAGTTCCTCTATATTAAACAATCGTCCGTTTATTTTTGTTAATATATTTATATCATATCTTATAATATTAAGGTCCGTGATAAATAACCTTGCTTCGACTCCAAGAATATTCCTGTAATAATCTGGGTTGAGAGCTGCCTGACCATTCAGACGACGTCCCCAGTCTCAGTCTCTGCTGCTCGGTCTCTTTTGACAGACAGGGGGCGCTGTTGACAGGCACTTTAAAGAAACGGAAACTTTATTAACTTTGCCATTTATAAAGACACGCAGCTTTTATGTAATCTGTGAACCGATCGCATTTTCGTTGTAACGGATGAGGTCATACTGCACCTTTCTCCGTGGGAAAAATGAAAGATTCGGCCGTTCTTTCAGGAAGTGGAGGAGTTTTCTCGCGTTCTTTATTAAAAGAAAAGAGCAGGTGCGTGTTGAGTTCAATGCAAGGCTAGATTCATTTTTGTATTTTGTTCAAATGCAATCGTACCTTTATCTGAAACTAAATCAAACGTACAAGTGACCTGATCACGTGGTGGGTTGGTCTGAAGCGATGCAGACTCTGGAGTCAAAAAACGAGAAGTAGAGTTTACTGTTATTTTTCAACCAGGATTGAAATTGCTGGAATTTCCAACTTCCTTATGTGTATTCTTAGCATTTGCAATCTCTGTACAGTCAAACACTAGCAGGGAGGATGTGCATATGAGATGCATTAAAAAAAAAAAATAAGTAAACAATAAAAACGAACCACTTAAATTGATATTGCAAGGGGAACTCATTGAAACACTTGAAATGTGAATCTTACCGGATGAATGTGAGAACAGTAGAGGAGGAGGGCTGTGACTATTCATTGGAACAGGACTGAAAATAGTAGATAATGGTGCTGTAAAAAAAAGTTTCATGAGAACAGTTCGGCTGGTCATGGGCATATAAAATAAGTATCCTGCTGCTCTTATATATTAGACTTACCAGGAAGTGACATTCTAAGTTTTAGACTCTAAAAAAAGAAAAGAGGCCTGTTACTTACTTTCATTTTGTTTCAAATGTGCTATTTCTAAAATGCTGAGTTACCACGTTTTAGCGGCCACAACATACTTATGTGGCCCAAACCTAACCTGCGGTCGAGCTCCACAAATAATGTATTACTGTTGAATGGTTTTAATTCAATTTATTAAATGAACATAAAATAAAATATTCATGTAAATGAAATATAACAAAACTTAAATGCCTTGGTTCAACTATGGCGACTGTTGCAAAACTGTGGTTGATCAGATTTTTGGTCTGTTTCGAAGGTTCATTTCATAAGGGTTCTTTCATAAATGCAAAATGTTAGGCAACAGATTTGTGGTTTGTTCTAGTAATATGCCATAATTATTAGATAAATATATATTGAATTTATATTCAAGCTGACATCCATCCTGATTGGAAATAATCAAAACTGTACATAAGTGTTGAGTCATTGTACACGAAGTAACCTGCAATTTTGCGTTTCTATCAGAGATGGCGATAGAGATAAAGCTATAAGAAGTCACGTGATTATCACCTTGCTCCTAGACCAGGTTCGACTGGCGTCCGTCTGAAATTCGTTCGCTTTTCCGGACCATTCTGAAGATTTCCCAATTCGCAATACAACAGCTTGGGGCTTTTCCTGCATTACATTTTGTACCAAATCTGTTTGACGAGACGACAAAATTAAATAAAGAACAAACAAATTTTGACAATAAATCGTCTAGCGAAGCCATACCCTCATCCATGGCCATTTCAAAGGACTCTGGAGTTCTCTCAGGCAGCGGGGGTACAGGCGAGGGTGGGCTGGCTTTGTGCATAAAATGTACTGGATTATTTACAAGTATACTGCACACATCTGTATCGTTCTGTGATGGTCAGGGCTGTGAAACACTTACCACTTTTGATCAAATCTGAGTCTGAGTTGATTGGGATATTCATTGTCAACAGATCGCTGGCTTTACTGATATCTTGAAACAGAAGATGGTATTAGTGTTAGTTATTTCTTTCAAAAAAATTGCACCGTACTCTGAAATACATGATTCTGGCTGGTCAATTGCTCCATTTATGTTTTGATAATGACGCACAATATGTGCAGCCTCCAGAAAAATCTTTTGTCATTTACCATTCATTTCGTCCGCCAGTATAAACGACTCCAGAGTTCTCTCTGGTAAAGGAGGAGGTGTCTCTTCATCGGATGTTGGTGTTCTTTCACCTAAATACATAAAAAAACAGTGTTTGTGTAGCAGTGTTTGAGGCGACACTGTGGTCACGTGTTTGATTCACTTTTTTAACTTTCCATACCTATGTCTTTGTAGTCATTTTTCGCCAGGTGTTTAGGTAGCTCTGAACAAGTGTCATCAATCCAGATTTCAGGTGTAACATTGGGACTGTCTCCAGTTGGTGGAGATCCAGGATCAAAATAAGGATCTTCAACAGTTAACCAAAGGCTGCCAGGTGTTACTTGGTTGAGGTCTTTTGCAACAAGTCTAAAATCTTGATTCTCAGCCCACTCGGCCATTTTAGGACTTGCTTTCGGTTCTTGTACTTGGCTGGCCGGGTAATTAAAACATGTAGCTTCCAAATGAGTTTTAAAACTGGTGGATGGCTCCGTTCCCTCCGATCCACAGGTTGTGACGTCCATTGGAGGAGTTTGTATTATGAACGACTTTGTCCATTCACTCGTTGAGTTTGGCATGTGTAAAGGAGTTTGATTGAAGGAAGCACCACCTTGGCAGAATGATGGTGCACGAAACTCTAGCAAAGAGTCGATGTTGTGTGTGTCATTCTTTGAAATGTTCATCACATGACTCCTATCAGAACAGCACAAACAATAGCCAAAAAGACCTTTTGGTATGAGGAATCATGATCACAGGACACAATGAGACAGTAAATTGTAAACTAAAGTAAGATTGTTGTCGAACAATTTATCGTATTATGATGCTGTCACACTTTTCTCTAGACGTAAAGCCGACGTGATTCCTGAAGCACTAGAATATGTCAAAATAAATATGGTGGCACCATATTGCATTGTAAACGTAACCAGTTGTGAGTTTGGGGCGGGGCTTTTTGTTTGTCTAACCAACAGCATATTGAGGAAGTGTTTAACATCATATTTAGAAGTCACATTTATTCTTATCACGCGTCAAAAGTGACCCAACCCAGAAGATAAGTTTTTTTATTTTTCAGTGAAACCAATGTAAAATGCAATGTGTGTAATATTTTTTTGCATTATGATTAAAGTCTAACTTGTTTTAGAAGAGTGCGAAATTTTTTTGCAATAGCATATTGAGGAAGTGTTTAACATCATATTTAGAAGTCACATTTATTCTTATCACGCGTCAAAAGTGACCCAACCCAGAAGATAAGTTTTTTTATTTTTCAGTGAAACCAATGTAAAATGCAATGTGTGTAATATTTTTTTGCATTATGATTAAAGTCTAACTTGTTTTAGAAGAGTGCGAAATTTTTTTGCAATTAATTGATTTAAAATTGTTTAAAAAAAACAATGTACAACAATCACAACACTTCTTTCATAATTTTTTCATATTGAGTACAAATATGACAAATGTGATGTTTGTGCGCGTGTGTGTGTTTGTTCACATAATATGTGCTACAAAAGTCACATAGTTTTGAACCATTCCGAAAGTATAAATTTTTTTTTAAAACGTAAAATTTTTTGGTCAAGAGTGACTGAAGATGACCAGAAGGTTAAAACTTTCATTCATTTTCCAAGTTTCTTTGTGGAGTGGTGAAATAGCATGAAAAAATCAGTTTTATTGCTACCTGTGTTTAGTCTGCGTCAATCCTATGAAGTCTTGTCCGGTCTCTGACTCTGGTTCACTGAAATCTGACAATTCACTTTCACTAGTTGTGTGAACAGGTGAGGAGGGGGCTGAAACCTGATTGACGTAAAATGTTATTAGATGATTCAATAAACCCAAGCCGAGTGTGACTAATGTTCTGCTACGGCTTCAATGTGTCATAAATTAGTGGAAAATACAGAGACTAATTCCTTAACCTGTGTAATTACATATGTGTGTTGAGTAATAATGAAGCCACATCTAACCTCTATATTTGATTCATCCATTATCTCCAAATATCTATCAAACAGCAGTTTGATGCTTTTGTAAACAAGCTCATATTGCTCCTAGGAGAGAGAGAGAGGTCAAATAAGGGAAATACTGCAGAGACGTTAATGTCTGCATTTTAACCTGTGAACATAATAATATATTGATAATGGCATGACTAAATGGATACCTTGGTTTGAACCACAGAAGGCCGCTGTGTACGCATTTCTTTGACCAGGTCAAAGATGCTCAAATTCTCTGGAACCATCTAAACAAAAGCAAATTAAATCAGCACTCTGTCTGTTTAAGAGCACTTTCAGAAGGATGTTTTGAAATTGTACCTGTCTCTTCAGGAGATTCCAGATGTAGTCAATGACACACAATACACCTGTTCTTCCACAGCCTGCGCTGCAAATGCCCAAAGAGTCGCAAGAAGATAAGCCAAAGTAAAAACGTAATTCTCTTTTATCGCTAAAGTAACTCAGATTACTACAAGGTTTAACATCAGCTAAATAACACTGCACTCTGGCTTTATGTGTCAGCACACTCAAAGGAACAGACAGATAAAAAACAATATCAAAACGTTGTAATACATTACTTCATTTTTTTCTGATAGTTTAAAAACGCCAAATAACATTTTCAGCAGTACCCGAGCTTGTATGTTCATTTGACCTTCTTAAATCGTTCTCACGGAGGGTGTAAAGCTTGGTTAAGTTCATGGTTGATTGGTTAAGAGATTTCCAAATAATTGTATTCTAAACATTATAATCAAATCAAAATCACGGCAAATGGCCCATTCAAAATTTAATAGAGACTATCAGCATTTGCACCTTTTTCTTGACTCAAATCTTCTTCAGTAGTCATTAAAGTATCAATAAACACACAGTAGCTACAGTAGCATTAGCTGTCATTTTAATACTTCACTGAGAGACGACGAGTATTTGGGTTTGTCTGTTGTTGGCCAACCACCTACACATTTCCTGTTACAAAATGGTGGTGGTAGCATGGGGTCTGAGAATAAAGCTTGTTTCTCTTTGACAGAAAGCACTATGGTGAGTAGCTGTTTCAACAGAAGGGGCCTATTTGATTAAAGACCATATTTAAGACCACAATAACAACGCTTGATCTCGGCCTTCATTACAGACATTAATCTCATACGATATCAGTTTAAGGGATTCACCTGCAATGAATGCAGATTGGCACGTCCTCGTGATCTTGGTAAATGCGCATGTCCTGCAGCAGCTGCAGTATTGCGGGGATGGAGTCCGGTACTCCGTGATCCGGCCAGTTCACGAAGTGAAGCTGCTTCATTGAGCGAGACTCCTGAAAAAATAACCAGGGTTATACGTCTCTGCGCTTACGTGTTGGTGAAGGAATGTATTTTTATAAATATCTGCATTTGGTTAATAACAACAACATGAACTTGGAACCGTGAACTTCCAAGGTTTACTTACTTTTTTGTATGTCACTTTAAGCGTCCTTGTGATATATTCTCCCTTATTTTCCTCAGACTCCTAGACAAGATCACATGTGTAAATGACTGGGATGCTCAACACATGGTATTTTGGATCAATTTTGTCGGAAGATGCATATTTTTACTACTCCTGCTGTAAAGTTGCATCATTTTTATTTATACATTCTTTTAATTCATAAAGACCAACCGTATTGCATTATTGTGACATTTCGTTAAAAACGCTTTTCTGAATGATTTTTTTGGATCATGGTGTTTGTATTTTTTTAGATTATGGAGAGCCAACTAACACAGAGTGCAAACATAAGGACAGGAAGTGTGGTGTGAGTTGGGGAGGAAGCGTCTCTTACATAGTGTATGGTGAAGGGCTCACATGCAAACACATCTTCCTTTGACTCCGGCCAGTAACGCTCACATTTTTTCTGAAAGAAAAAGAAAAAGCAGAATTCATCTTCAACCGCTCCCTTTCTGTGCTATAAAAAAACGATAACAACAGCGCAACACAACATTGTAACTAGCAGGTTGTGAAAGCATGTGAGCTCGAGATAAAAAAGAATGTAGAAGAACTTTGTGCTTGATAAATTGCTTCACCCCCTTGATGCAAAAAGGATGTGGTTATTAAAAGAAACGCTTTCTGTTCAGAAAAAAGTGACTTCCACAATTTTCCTTTAACAAAGTGTTTACTCTGTTACAACTTACCCGTCCCATTTCAAACTCTCGGCAAGCCATCACCACCACCTGCAGAGAGAGTTATTATTGAGACATTACAGATTTAAACTGTTTTGAGGTTTAAAGTAACATGCACGGCTGACCCTTGTGAGATTACACGATACAGGAAGTGGCCTTTGTGTGAAATGGTCATGTACTAGTCGACAAACGCTCACCTGCACATTGTATTCCCACAGCATTCTCCAGAAGTCAAGCACTGTGTTTGGAAGTGGACCCTGTGTGGCAATATATGCCCTCGGCCCCATGACCCCCTGCAAAAAGCAATATCATTAACATGAATACATTTGACTAAACCATACAATAATAAATAAAAACGGTCAGTTCAAAATTATGTACAGTTTTCTGAATTTACTGTATGTGTTTAGGTTAAACGTTTATTTTTGTTTCATTCTGTGAACCACTAACAATATTTCCCTCCTAAATTTCAAATAAGAATATTGTTACTATTTGCACTTATTTGCAGAAAATGAAAATTAGAGAAACAGGTCAAATAACAGAAAAGATGCTCTGTATTTTTACACACCTCAAATACTGCAAAGAAATCAAGTTCATATTCACTTTTAAGGAATGCAACGCTTATATTTGTACACGTCTTTAGGAAAAGGTCAAGCATTATTTTTATGTGATAACCTGGATTTTATCACAGTTTCAGGTGTCATGCTGTCAGTCTTTCACTGACATTACGTCACTCCTGAGTTTTGTGAGAACCGTGAGAATGATCAATTATTTAAAGTGTGTGCAAACCTTTGACTTCTGATTATAATTCGATATAGGATGTTGGCAGGCTTATAATAAAAATAAAAACAGAACTTACCTTAAGGAAACTAGCATTGATGTAGTCTGAGTCATGTTTGGATGTTTGTAGGGAGAGCTTTACTCTGCTATGATCAACTGTGCACACAAATATATAAAAATATAGCAATCATAATACACAGACTTGTTACTTTAAATAAGTATTCTATTGATGAACTATTATTTCACACAGCACATCATTAAATTGTGTTAATATTGTGTTGTCCTTCACATTATGAACCAACCAAATGTATTGCTAAATCACAATCGGTTTTGGGTTTTGAGATGTAAAATAGTATTGTACAGTACAGTCAAATGTCATACTCACATGGTACAATGTCTTTGTATCTGTTTTTCTTCACATTGTCTTGTTTGTCTGCCGCTATGGTCGGGTAAGTCCTCTCTGCACGATACTTTGTAGACTGCCTCTTTAGCTTCTATTTTACATAACATTTTGTTATACTTTTATTTTTATAAATCTTGTTTTCATTCTTGTACTGATGTGATGGTTGGTTAAACCACATAAATTTGAGAAAAGGTTGTACTTCTAAAAAATCGTGGGCTTAAATGTTAATATTTAAAAAATGAAAAATGAACATTCTTTCATCGTACTTCTGCACAACACAAAACACACAAAAATTATTTTGAAGAATGTTGGTAACCGAACAACGGAAGTACCCATTCACTCGCATTGGTTTTGTGTCCATTCATTTATTGCCAATGGGTACCGCCGTTGTTCAAGGGTACCACATTCTTCTAAATATCTTCTTTTGTGTTCTGTGGAAGAAAGAAAGCCATCACGAATTGGAGTGACAAGAGATCAACGAATTTTCATTTATGTGTGAACTATCCCTTTAATTCTGTATTTATAAAAACTAAATCTTAACCTTAAAATGTTGTGTTCCAAACACCCCCATTCAACATCCAGCTAGTAAGCTAAAACAATCAGCATGAAGTTCTTGAAAAAAATCGCCAAAACAACACATTTGACAAGATTTGCGTGTGAGATGAGCCGTTTTCTCATTTGTCTCTGATCACCATGCACCTTCACCCTAAGACTTTCCAACCACATCTTTTTTCAAAGTACAAGAAGTATTTTTACCATACGAGTCCAGCAAACGCAGAGCAAATATAGCGATCTGAGTAATTATCATGGGGTGTCTGAGCTGAAATACTCGGGGCTGCACATGAGGTTCAAGCCATCACTGCGTTTGAAAGCCTCATGTTTTAATTAAGTGTTTTTCTATTCTTGCACAGTAAGATTAGACTTTCTAACATTTACCTACACGTGTGTCTGGTATCAGCGTTCACTGTGGCCAGGATCGAGAACGGCTAGTTCTGCTCATACTTTTTCGCCCTGCCAAATATACAGTTTCTCTTCCTGCTCAGCTAGTATTAGGACTCCATTAGCGAATTACTTTTGGCAGACATTGGTTGTGGTTCACACCGCAGACTTGTGTCCTGGCAGTCCAGTTTGACGGAGACATTAAAGCCCATACCTGAATCAATGTATTTCCACTCAAGAGAAGAGGAGGGGTCTCAGCCTAAAACCCCCACAGTCAATGCACCGTATGTTGCTTACAAATCTAAGTATACTGCACGCTATATACACACATTTTAAGTATAAACAGGGATAGTTCACCCAGAAATCAAAATTCTGTCATCACTGATTCACGTTTGTGTCATTCAAAACCTGTATATGACTCTTTTTTTCCATGGAACACAAAAGAAGATATTTTGAGAAATGTATCATGCGCTTTGTGCCTGTACAAGAGAAGACAATTTTGGACAATGTTCTCAAAATTGTCTTCTTTTATGTTCTGCAGAAAAAAGAAAGATATGTGTTTGGAATGACTAGGGTGTATAAAGAAAGAAGTTTTATTTCTGGATGAACTATCTCCCACATATGTATCACATGATAAATGACCCCGCATTATAATGTTAAAGTTAAAATGATCAAAAACTGTAACTACTTCATTTTGCCGTTTGATGGAATGGATCAGCCAATCACAAGCAACTTCCTTTCTGTCACCAGAACAGTTCCCATGGAATGATGGTTGACTTGTAGCACATAAATGTACTTATGGAGACAAATCTAAGCAGGATTTAATGACTGCTTTTTGTTCTTAGAAGTCACACTCTGGAAAATGTCTCATTAAGCAAATACAAATGATAGATAAGTATACTAAAAAATAATATGCTTGAAGTGAGGCTTTGTGAAAGAGGAAGTCCACACTAGCCTTTTTAAGCCAGTGCATCAACGCAATGGTCAGACATTTTGTAGAGTACAAATGTGCTGTGCACATCACACAGCGCACATTCAGTAACACATATGAAGTACAATGGCATGTTATTCTAACACAACCGTACATCATATTTTCCACCTCATCAGTGTTTGCCTACTGAAATGAGTCACATGCTTTTTTATAATGGAACCGTGCAGTGCCTTTTGAAAGAAAAACAATTTAGTCAAGACAAACTTACCAAAAACTCTCCAGCAAAGCCGTTCTCTGCCCCTTCGTCTTCTGTTTCCTTCCCGGTGATTTGGGCCAACAAGCCCCTCAGAATCTGAGTCTGGGGGTCCATGGCATGGTTTGTGACAAAGAAACGTCTTCTGTCATGTCAGAGTATAGCGGTGATAAGTGGGCTTCTGGAAAGTGCCCATGTTTCAGTTTGTCTCGCTTGTCGCTCTGCTCTTGAGTTGAGGAACTGCGATCTGTCGTCACGGAAGCAGTGACAGCAACAGTTGACAGGTTCTGTGGTCAAATGTAAAATATCACTGTGGCCCTCTCCTCCCTAGATCTCTCACTTTGGTCTCTTTCTCTTTGATTCGTGTTGTTGCATGTCATTCTTTCTCTCATTGTGGCCTTGTCTCTTTCTGTATTTCTTGTTTTTTTCTGTCTTCAATACTTTGAAGCAGAAGGTCCTCGAGCCCTTATGCCCCACACAGGAAGCTTTTGTGGGTGGTTGTTTGTATATGACAAAAAATGGCAAGGGTGCCTGTTATTGCTGATGGCTGTCAAGCCAGTTTGATAACATTCACAACATTGAGGAAGAACTAGAATTTGAAGCATGTTAAAATGAAGTCAGACCAGAGATGCCCTTAGGGAAGCAGACGCTTGCAAGAAATATTTTGGAGCCGTGTTACATATGTCATCATAAACATTTACCCATATTTATTATAAATAAATCATAATATTTAATACCTGATACTTAATTATGTGAGCATTTGAGTTGAAGACCATTCTCCTATACCAGTTTGTTAGGTTGGTGTATTAAAGCCTTTCGTGGGACTCCACCTAGTGGGTAAAAGTAAAAGTGCAGTGTCACATTTTTTTTGTTCTGTAGTTTTGAAGGTCGATTCTTTGAAACAATTCTCTATTATGGCTTTATAAGGATTCAATAAATGCATTTAACAAAATGATCAGAATGTAGAACTTCATAAGCGTACTCCACTCAAAGCTGGAAAGCATTAGGCTACATGAACACAAGGGAAATATGTTTATTGCATGATTTTTTGTTTTATATTTATTTACAGTATTTTCAATCTCACCTAAAGTATTGTGTGTCTCTGTATTCTTTATTTATAATTTTGATAATTTACATTTTGGCATGTTACAAGGTGAGCCCTGCAACACCTGACTGTTTAAGTTGAAAGAAGGATGTACTTCTAGGAAAAGGAAAGATGACTTTTGTCAGAAGGCTATATGGAACGTAAAGAACACGTTTGCAAACCACAGTTTTGCCTAACGCTGACCTACATCCTGTTTGATTCTTGCTGAGGTACATCAACCTGCTCACAGCAACGCATCAATGCTTGAACATTTATCAAAAAATATGAAGATCATGTTCATACTGCTTTTAGTTCAGGGTAAGTCTCATTTAACTGATTTATTATGTGTAAAGGGTTTAAATGTTCTTATCTGTCTCATTTTAATTCGCTTTAGTTAGAACATTTTGTAAATGATGTACGATGGAAAAAGAGCGTTTTCACATAAATGATCATAGTTCATTTTGTTTCTTTTTTATTTTTGTCTAGTAAGTGTGCAGCTTCAGTGTGATAAAACAATCATTCAAGGCACAATAGGAAACACGTTCTCCATCGTCTGCACCTACAAAACAAACCAGTTCAGATTTAACAAGAAGTACTGGTGTGCAGGAGACTCCAGAAGCTCGTGTAAGGTTCTGATGGACACCGATGGGTTCTCTCTAGTTAACTACAGAGACCGTGCTCATATCATTGATGCAGTTTCTAGAGGTCTGACTGTTCATGTAAAAGATTTACAGTCGGATGACAATGGAACCTACTGGGTTGGGATTGATAAAATCTATGCTGATATAATGGTCAGGATCCAAGTAACAGTAAGAAACGGTAAGACTGTGTTTTCATTATGTGAAGTGTGAAAGACTTCAGAATAAACTGAAACGTTTCTCAACTTCGTTTCAGAGGCTGTAATAAATCCAAGCGTTTGGCCTCTTAGTTTTGTAGAGATGACATGTTGGGGACAACCTGTTACGTTTCGATGTAGGAGTGAGAGAGGAACGGATGTGCGCTACACTTGGTACACAGTAGGACACCCTAACAACATTGTCCTGCATCATGCCACTGATATGAATTTCCAGTGTTCAAACAGCACTGAAAGTACAGAGTTTTTCTGCTCGGCTTATAATGATGTCAGCCGCCAGAACAGTGAAATGTTTACTGTACAACACCTGCAGCCTGCAGACCAGGGCTGTATGTATCTCATCACATCCAAAAGTAAGTGTAACTTGTAATTTGTATACATTGCCGGGTGCGACTTTCCATTGTTTTTTTTCTTTCCCATTTAGCTCTCAGTAGTTATGAATGTATAAGAAGCACAACAACCACACAAACATCCGAGAATCCCTGGAACTCTGCCACGGCTTCTGACATCACAGAAGGTCAGAATGACACAATGTCTGTTAATCGAACAGTACGTTTTTCATGGTAAGAACAGTTCCATGGTTATATGTACTCTTTTGGGGTTAAACACAGTAAAATTAACATTAACGGTTCATATTAAATACGATAATGGCTGTAAAAATGTAATTTTACGATGGTAATCATACTAACACATAATGCTGTTTTCTTTCTGTAAAAATATACATATAAATTTGGTTGTTGTTTTTGTAGGTCTGGATTGCCATTGTGGTATGAATGTCTTCGCTGGCTTCTCTCTTTAGCTATGTTCACTGTCGTATGTGGAGTGCACATTTGGACAATATCAAGATGCAGGAGGGTTCAGGGCAAACATCATAAAGAGATCTGACACAGAACCATAATTCTGTATAGCATACTCTCTATTCCCTCAATAGAAACCAAGCCCTGTTTTATATCACATTTATTATGAACTTCAAGAAATATGTTAATTTTTGTGTTCATCTACCTTTACACTGTTTTGTAGAAATTCATCCTGTCAATCTCTGTGAAAAATATGTCATTAAAAATACGTATTTCATAACTATGTGGGGATCATTTGTACGTGGCTTTGGATAAAAAGCTCCTGGCTGTTATATCCGGATCTTGACCCAAGTCGCCATACTAAGTCCTAATACTAAAGATAAAACTTGTGCTGTACAAAATATGGTGAAAACTTCCACAAAAGAACAAAACGTTTTACAGTAAATACCCTTCAAGACACATAATGATAAAATAAATACACCGTGAGTTAATAACATCACATCTCACATAGCATTGTGGCCCTTTACTTGGACTCAAAAAACTTGATGGCCTTCGAATCAAAACGTTTGCATCTCTTGGTTGACAAGTTCTGTTCTATGTTTTAAGTCAAATTGCCTTACACAACCCTGATAGCACGCATACATCTGGCTTACGTCTATTTGAAGTCTGCATTTACATCTTACAGACCTCTACAATACATAGTTTGCTCATCTGCAATACGTCTCGGAGATGTCTGCTGTCAAACGTTATATAGACATCTTGAAGACGTCTGTTAGATGTTTATGATTTAGAATGGATGTAAATCTACTCTTTCTAAGATGTTTAGCAGATGTTTTTACGCAGCAAATCTCAAGATCTTTAGCAGACGTATTACAGACATTCAAACGTCTCCGAGACGTATTGCAGATGAGCAAACAACGTATTGCAGATGTCTGTAAGATGTAAATGCAGACGTCAAATAGACGTAAGCCAGATGGATTGTGCTATCTGGGATATTGCCCCATAAAATTCCCCACAACATAAGGCCAAGGCAAAGTTTATGAAACATCAGTACACTTACTCCACAGGACATGATTACAGGACACACATGATTCTCCTTAAAAGGAAGACTACAATAAACCAATTTAGTAAATGATATAAAGGCTGAGTCACAAAATGATATTCAGTGAAGCAATCAGATTTAAAATGATAAGGAAAATGCGAAAGAAATAAAAGTAAAAAAATAATGATTTTATTGTTAATGTTTGACATCACACACATGAGTCGGAAGCCCCGCCACGTTGAAAACGACGTGCAGTGCAGTGGTTTGTTTATAAAGCCTTTTATAGTCGTACACTTGTATTGAGAAATCTCTTCCTAAGAGGTAAGACTGTGCTCTCAGCATGTAGCGTAATCGACAATATGTTATATATACAGGAGAGTTAAAATGTAAATGTCAGCTGTGATCTAGTGTGTAAGTTAACTTAACGTTATATGTGAAGCTGTTTTATCAAAAATTGGTTTATTAAACTAAATTTCATTGTTCATAGTTAATGATTATTGTTGAACAGTAAAGCGGAAACGCTGTGTGTCGCGCCCTTTCTCTTTTCGAGTGCGTGACCACTTGTCTCACCTCAAGTTATACGCTAAGTACACACACACATTCTCGTACTAGGTGACAGTTAATACAATAAAACCTTGACAGTCTGCTAAATTAATTTCAATGAGTGTTGTTTGAATGTCGTGAGCTCTAGATCATTTAAAACCCGTATAATGATGTATTGTGATAATTTAGCCGCTAAAGGCTAACGGGCTGTATTGTCATAGCGAGTGTTGCATTTGCTTACTCTGTGTTTTTGTTTTATTAACTAATAGCAAAAAAGGTGTTGTTTGGAGCTTGATGTTCACATACGATGGGATATAAGGTGCTCACTGTTACGATTTTCCTGTGTCTTATGAAGGGTGCTCATGTCAGAGGTGAGTGTCTGTTTGTATTTGATCTGATTCACCTGCCATGACATTTTTGGACTTTGTGATTACACTGATGAATAAGATTAAGACACATGATCCCACAAGGGGTCACAGTTGCCCTTAATCTTAAAACATGTCTATGAACACGTATGACTTCTAGTCGGCATTTTATCTGCTTTAAGACCTTAACCAGCTGTGTTTTTGACCCCAATCACCTCGGTCCGTGTACGTTTTATTCATTTGATATCCTATTTGAAATAAATGATCGGAAACTGAAAGATGAGTCGTTTTTTGTTTTTTTTGTTTTGTTCACCAAACGAAAAATAACATTTCGGCCCGATTTTTCATTTTTCGTTTGCCGTTTAAAAAACGGATTTTGGACTCAATATGGGATTCGTATATGTGGGCGGTTCATTAACGCCCCTTTCACCCGATTGGTCAAATCGCTCACCATTCTGTACGGACTTGATTCTACACAGCAGATTAAGAGTCTGTACGAGTGCGACATTGACAAGTGTTTGTACTTTAATATATGTTTACTTGAACCACCAGACAGCCTCGCACATCTTAGGCCCGCTAGGTTAAGAGGGACGCGCACACTGGACTTTCTCTTGTTTGCTGTGCACCCTATCACACAGCAGTTTTAGGCATTGTTCTGTTTTTTGTTATAGATCAGAAATAGCAAGCAGGCATTTTACCGCAATAAAAAGTCGGTTGGATTGTTCCCCGGTGTGGGCGTGGCCTAAATGCGCTCTCTCTTAATGCGCTAGCTCAAGTTCAAAGTCTACTCCTGATACAAGTTGGGCCAATTTTCACTTATTTTAATGTTCATTGTTATAAAAAAATTGGATGAATAGTCTCTATATCACGAACTTGAATACAGATCATTTAGATCAAACTCCAAAATTTCCACGACAACCATAATTCTTAATGCTGTCCACAAGAGGGGGTGTCAGTCTCTTTCAATCTACTTGATCCACTCTCCGTACAGATAAAGTAACAAATATATCTATAAATTTAATCTGCACTGCCATGAATATGTCGTAGCTGTATGTCTGAGAACAAACAACACACATAAGGAACATCAATGAATCTGCACAGTTGGGAGGCTGCATGCAGATGTGTATGTCAGTTTGTAAAACACAAAATTTAATTCTGCAAAAACGTTTATTTTATTCTAACAACATCACATGTAACCAAACGAAATGTAACCTGAAATGTTTTAGAAATTTGAGTCAATTTATCACAAATAATTTTCTTTCAACAGCAACAATTTTATAGTGCAAGTTTATGAACATTGCTAAACTTAAAACAGCATTCTGTAATGATGATTGGGAACATTCTTTAAGGAGAAATAGTTCACGCCATCTATAAAAAACATGTGAAGGGGTGGATTCCTTAGCTCCAACTATATATATTCAATTACATCCTTTTGTGTAGTTATGATAAATAAATAAATTATTGATCAGTTATATTCCAATAATAAATAATTCAATCAATATTCTTCTGCCCAATAATTATTGTGATCTGAGTAAATTATATGTACATTATGCATGTATGTATGTACAGTGAGGGAAATAATTATTTGATCCCCACACTGATTTTGTAAGTTTGCCTGCTTACAAAGAAATGCAGGATCTATAATGTTTAGGTTTATTTTAACTGATATAACCTGAAAATCAACCAAAATATCAGTGGAAATAAGGGTTATAAATTGATTTGCATTTCAGTCAGTGAAATAAATATTTGATCCCCTACCAACAAGCAAGAATTCCGGTCCCAAAGATTGGTTATGGGCCTACATTAGATTAGATTAGATTAGATTAGATTCAACTTTATTGTCATTACACATATACAAGTACAGTGTAACGAAATGTAGTTTAGGTCTAACCAGAAGTGCAATTAGCAAGTGCAGATATACAGTGTGAATAAATACAGAATACAATATTAGGAAAATACTATACAAATGTTGTATGAAAATATGACAGTCGGTATGTACTATGGACAATATATACAGAAAGATATATACTGTGAACATTAATGTACAGGTGGTTATGAACAGATAACAATATAGACAATACAATAGTGCAAGTGACTTGAGTGTGCAATAGTTACAGACATTAGCTGTTAAAGTTACAGTGCAGTAGATGAGTTAATGCGGTTATTAAAGGTACAGTGCAGTACATGAGTTAATGCAGTTGTTGAAGTTATAGTGCAATACATGAGTAGATGCAGATAATACAGTTACAGTGTATTAGATGAGTTAGTGCAGTTATTGAAGTTACAGTGCAGTATATGCGTTAATGCGGTTATTAAGGTTACAGTGCAGTAGATGAGTTAATGCAGTTATTGAAGTTACAGTGCAATAGATGAGTAGATGCAGTTAGTTATGCAATAAATGCAATAGATGAGTTACAGTGCAGTAGATGAGTTAATTCAGTTATGGAAGTAGTTTATTAGTGCAAATGAGCATTCAGTGTAATATTCCTGGTGTGCAAGTGAGCAGTATAGAGTGGAAATGATGCTATGTGTGTGTAAACAGTCCGGTAGAGCAGATAACATGAAGTACTGGTGTGTACAGTTCAGTCATGGATGCAGCCCTGTTATGCAATGTAAACAATGTAGTAGCAGCATTAAAGTTAAAGTTATGAGGGTTAGTGGAATCAGTGGGGAGCAGAGTTCAATAATGAAACAGCTCTGGGAAAAAAGCTGTTTCCTAGTCTGCTGGTTCTTGTCCGGAGGCACCTGAAGCGCCTACCGGAAGGCAGGAGAGTAAACAGTCTATGAGCGGGGTGAGAGGAGTCCTTGAGAATGCTGCGAGCTCGACGCAGACAGCGTTTCCCCTGGATGTCCTCAATGGAAGGGAGTGTAGTCCCTGTGATGCGCTGGGCTGTTTTCACCACCCGCTGCAGTGCCTTGCGCTCAGCAACAGAACAGTTCCCGTACCAGACTGTGACACAGTTGGTCAGGATGCTCTCTATCGTGCAGCGATAGAAGTTCACCAGGATAGTTGAAGACAGTTGGTTCTTCTTCAGTGTCCTCAGAAAGAAGAGACGCTGGTGAGCCTTCTTGACCAGGCATGAGGTGTTGGTGGTCCAGGACAGGTCCTCCGAAATATGGGTCCCCAGGAACTTAAAACTGGAAACACGTTCAACAGCCATCCCGTTAATGTGGATGGGGTCGTGTGTGCCTCCTTTCGCCTTCCTGAAGTCCACGATGATCTCCTTTGTCTTGGAGGTGTTAAGGAGCAGGTTGTTGTCTGAGCACCATGTGGCCAGGTGCCGTACCTCCTCCCTGTAAGCAGTCTCATCGTTGTTGCTGATGAGACCAATCACTGTTGTATCGTCTGCGAACTTGATGAAGGAGTTAGATCCATTCACAGGCCTGCAGTCGAGTGTGAAAAGGGAGTAGAGAAAGGGGCTCAGTACGCAGCCCTGTGGTACACCAGTGTTGAGGGTGATGGTGGTGGAGCAGATGTGGCCTAACCTAACAAGCTGAGGCCTGTTCGTCAAGAAATCCATAATCCAGTTGCAGGTTGAGTTGTTAATGCCTAGGTTTCCAAGTTTGCTGATTAGCTTGGAAGGGATGACGGTATTGAATGCAGAGCTGAAGTCTACAAACAGCATGCGTGCATAAGTGTCCTTATTATCCAGATGTGTGAGCACGGAGTGCAGCGCCATTGACACTGCATCATCTACGCTCCTATTGCTGCGGTAGGCAAATTGGTATGGGTCCAGTGTGGATGGTAGAGAGTCTTTTAGGTGTGACAAGACCAGCCGCTCGAAGCACTTCATAACAATGGGTGTGAGTGCTACAGGGCGGTAGTCGTTCAGGCATGTCGGGCTGGAATGTTTTGGAATGGGAACAATGGAGGTGGATTTGAAACATGCTGGAACAACTGCTTGGGCGAGGGACAGGTTGAAGATATCCGTGAAGACCCCAGCGAGCTGCTCCGCACATGCCCGGAGTACGCGACCAGGGATGCCATCAGGGCCAGCAGCCTTACGTGCGTTTATCCGGCTTAGTGCAGTGTAAACATCTGTGGAGTTAAGTGTGATGATTGGGTGGTCAGTAAAAGGTGTGAGCCTGGTGGCGGGTTCCTTATTGTCTCTCTCAAAGCGTGCATAAAAGTCATTAAGCTCGTTCAGAAAGGCAGCATCTGTGGCTATGGGGATGGAGTGGTTGGGTTTGTAGTCACTAATGGCCTGGATGCCCTGCCACATGCGTCGAGGGTCAGAGTTGGTAAAATGCTCCTCTAGCTTCAACTTGTAGCAGTGCTTGGCCTTTCTGATGCCCCTCTTCAGATTTGCCCTGGAAGTACTATAGGCCTGTGCATCACCTGATCTGAAGGCGGTGTTGCGTGCTTTCAACAGGAGGCGCACTTCCTTGTTCATCCATGGCTTCTGATTAGGGTATATGGTGATCTGCTTCTGAGTTGTGACACTATCAATGTCACAACTCAGATTAGTTGTGGCCCACAGATTAGTCCTGTCACTTTAAGAAAGGACTCCTAAATCATCTTGTTATGTATATAAAAGAGGCCTGCCAACAGAATCTGTATCCCCCATTTCAACCTTCGTGATATAGAGCTTATTCATCCAATTTTTTTATAAAAATGAACATTAAAATAAGTGAAAATTGGCCCAACTTGTATCAGGAGTAGACTTTGAACTTGAGCTAGCGCATTAAGAGAGAGCGCATTTAGGCCACGCCCACACCGGGGAACAATCCAACCGACTTTTTATTGCGGTAAAATGCCTGCTTGCTATTTCTGATCTATAACAAAAAACAGAACAATGACTAAAACTGCTGTGTGATAGGGTGCACAGCAAACAAGAGAAAGTCCAGTGTGCGCGTCCCTCTTAACCTAGCGGGCCTAAGATGTGCGAGGCTGTCTGGTGGTTCAAGTAAACATATATTAAAGTACAAACACTTGTCAATGTCGCACTCGTACAGACTCTTAATCTGCTGTGTAGAATCAAGTCCGTACAGAATGGTGAGCGATTTGACCAATCGGGTGAAAGGGGCGTTAATGAACCGCCCACATATACGAATCCCATATTGAGTCCAAAATCCGTTTTTTAAACGGCAAACGAAAAATGAAAAATCGGGCCGAAATGTTATTTTTCGTTTGGTGAACAAAACAAAAAAAACAAAAAACGACTCATCTTTCAGTTTCCGATCATTTATTTCAAATAGGATATCAAATGAATAAAACGTACACGGACCCACCTTATATAAATAAAACTCCTTCTGTATTAGTAAATTATTTA
Organism: Triplophysa tibetana; assembly: GCA_008369825.1. Taxonomy (NCBI): domain Eukaryota; kingdom Metazoa; phylum Chordata; class Actinopteri; order Cypriniformes; family Nemacheilidae; genus Triplophysa; species Triplophysa tibetana. Next base: position 16,999,740 of record CM017912.1, on the reverse strand, counting down.
ACACTATAAAATAAATTATTGTGTGACCTTTTTAATCTTTAATTCGACAACAGTCATGTTGTGTTCTCTGTGCTCACCTTAACTGTGCTTATTTGGTTTCTGCATGTTTACACAAAACAGTTTCCTTTGTTTTAGACTTCTAAACCCGGTTTACAAGATTCGGTTTTAGTACCATTAAATTCAACTTTTTAATGGAAATGTGAATGTGAACATTTCCCATTGTGCTGAACAACTGCCATGTGAAACGGCTATATTATAAAATCACTATTTATTTTCTGTGCATGCCTCAGGATTTCGAAAAAGACTTAAGTCGGTTTACATGAGGCTGAGTCAAAATGAAGGTCAAAATGGAGTTCTATCCGGTACTAGTAAATAAAGATATTAAGGATTGCTCACAGAGCTGGAGCTAAACTTTGAACTGTGGTCTTCTAGGTTTCTGTAAGAATGTAAAATTCTTATGTCCCCTTGTCCAAACAATATTCTACGGTTGAAGAGTCTAGTCGACGGATCACACAAAGTTTGCAGATCTGGAGACAAAGTTTGACCCAGACCCAGGAGTCTAGTTCAATCAGAGTCCACAGTTTACTGTGTTAAGGACTAATATTTATAAGCTTGAAACAGGAGGTGTCATATAAAACCACCAGAGTGGAAAATCACCAGACTTTTTTGTTTAGTCTTATTCCTCCTGAGAACAATCAGACATGATCACAAAGTACGTATTCAATATTACAGTATCAAAACAATTGTCCCTAGACATTATTAGGAACCTTGAGATGGAGACAACAGATACTTATATCAGCATATGCGTGAGCATGAGACATGATACAACTTTCAACAAGGTTAAACAACAAGAAAGAAATGCACATCTTATGTGAATAGAAGCTAATACTAATAGGAATGAATATGAATGAATACATATGACATATGAACTTTGTATTAAACACAGATGCAATATTTGTAGAGGACAGGACGAAATCCAGATTCTCACAGGTTCTAACCACATTCTCTGTTATTTGTTTTCATAGCACAATGTTCAAAACCTAATTTTGAAGGGAACGTGGTCTTATCAGACAAAGACATCTCGACAAATGATTTCCCGGATGGATCCAAAGTAACGTTTGTGTGTATAACTGGATACGTAGCAGTTGGAGGAAGATCTAGATCGGTTACCTGTAATGGAAACAAATGGACAGAACTTGCTCTCAGCTGTGAAAGTAAATACATATTTATCTCTGCTATGTTTCTATTTTCTTTAGTTTGTTCATAAGGGTTATGCAAACAAATATAGATCACTGGTGAATAACTTTTATCCATTGTAGGAAAATCTTGTGGAAGTCTTCCGTACATCATTAATGGGAAATATGAAATACCTAACGGTATTTTGTTTGGTGACTCGGTTACAGGTGTTTGTAATATAGGGTAAGTGAAAAGTGAGGTTAGTTTTTTATGCAGTGTGTTGTAATATGAAAAAATAAAAAATTTAAATTGTGTGTTGTTTAATATTTGATAGTCAAAGGGTATTTTTTTCAGATATACAAGTAGCAGTTATGGGACAACTCAAAGAACGTGTCGAGCTAATGGCTGGGATGGTAGAGATCTTGAGTGTGAAGGTTTGGACATTTGAATGTGATCTATTAAAGAAGAGCACAAAACTATTTATTCTATCTATAATCATATCATTCTTTCTCTTAAGCGGTGCAATGTGAGACGCCTCAAGTAATAGAAAATGGGCGGTACGATGGGCAGGAAGATCCAGATATAAAATATGTATATGGAGATGGGGTGTACTACAAATGTAACACTGGGTTTAACCTGATTGGAAGCGACGTAATAAAATGTTCTGAAGATGGAAAATTTCAGCCAGAGCCACCGAAATGTATTGGTAAGTTATTGTTGAATGCTTATAAGCAGTTGTCACTAGACTTGTTATCCGGTTTGGGGTATATGCCACTATAATGTTACTTCTTGAATGTATGAATAACAGCTTTGATGTGGTCGAAAATATTTCTTGGATTATTTTATTTTTTGTCTAGTTATATCATGTCCAACGCCTAACGTCCCAAATGGGAATCAAATCTGTGGAAAACCACCTCCCTACAGTCTGAATAACTTTATACAGTACAAGTGTAATGATGGCTATGACATTATTGGACAAGATCATATTACGTGTACAGCAAATGGATGGAGTTCTGAACCACCGCAGTGTATTGGTAAGTCTACAGCATGGACTATGCTGCCCTACAAAGGCAAAGTGCAGTAACTATAAAAAACAATGAATCTGAGAAAAATGCCTTCAAAGTTTTCACACCGGCCAGCCATTGTAGCCAGTAACTGCAATATTGACAATCTTGTTTCTCTGAAACAGAACAAAATTGTTACAAAAGCCCATTTCGAACCTTATCTTAATTTTGACCAAATGTGTAGTTACTGCACTTTGCCTTTGTAGGGCAGTATGGATAACCACACACACAAACCTCTTATTATTGCCCTTTGGGAGTGTCACAATTAATTGATCGTCTAAACATGAAAACTTCTTAAAGAGACAGTTCCCCCCAAAATAAGACGTTCTGTCTTTATTTATCCATAGTATGAAAAATGTTTGTTATGTTGAACACAAAAGAAGATATTTTCAAGAATGAAGGTAAGCAAACAGGGCACATTGACTGCCATTGTAATTTTTCCTACTCTGGTAGTCAGTGGTGACCAAGAACTGTTTGGTTACAAGCATTCATTCTCAGTGTTCAACCAAACAAAGACATTTATACAGATTAAGGACAACTCAGGGGTGAGTAAATGATGACAACATTTTTATTTTGGTGTAGGCTCTCGCTTTAATGCTGGGTTCACACCAAACGCGAACAATCGTTCAAAGTTTATTTTCGCGTGAGTGATGGGATCTAACAAATATTTTCAACCTTTGCGGAAGACATGATTGACGTGTTGAGTGTTGGCATCTATACGTGTCTTTACATTGATTTTGTATGTAATTGACTCGTGCAAAACGCTTAATTCGTGTTTGGTGTGAACCCAGTCGAAGTCTTGTATCAGACCATTCTATATATATTATTTTTTATTTCCACAATGTAGGGTACTGTGAACCCCCTGTGTTTGAAGGGGATGTCACCATATCTAAAGCATCTGAAGTCACTCAGAAATACCATGATGGAACCAGCGTAATATTTGAATGCAAATCTGGATATAAACAAGTCGATTTGAAGGCTTCTAATAAAACTACGTGTAAAGACAAGAAATGGTCTCCTCTGGAACTGAAATGCAAAGGTATCTTCTGCTCTAACATGCGCGTCTTATTGTTTCAATGCTTTTTTTTGTGGAACCCAAAAGTATATGTCTGGATTCATATAAAAATCATTTGTTTGTCATAATGCTATGGTGAGTAAATTATGAAATGGATTGAGTTTGGATGAAGTTTTTACTTTGGAGAAAATACTTCATTACTTTATAAAGCATATTTCATACTTTTACTCCATTACATTTCATAAATGTATGTTCTTTTTAAATTTAATACAGAATTTATGTACATTAAAAATCTAGACACAACAACCACACAAACATCCGAGAATCTGTGGAGCTTTGCCATGGCTTCTGACCTTCTGAAGTTTTTCATGGTAAGAACAGTTCCATGGTTATATGTACTCTTTTGGGGTTAAACAGAGTAAAATTAACATTAACGGTTCATATTAAATAGGATAATAGCTGTAAAAAATATATTTTACGATGGTAATCATACTAACACATAATGCTGTTTTCCCTCTGTAAAAATATACATATAAATTTGGTTGTTGTTTTTGTAGGTCTGGATTGACATTGTGGTATGAATGTCTTCGCTGGCGTCTCTCTTCAGCTATGTTCACTGTCGTATGAGCAGTGCACATTTGGACAAAATCAAGATGCAGGAGGGTTCAGGGCAAACATCATAAAGAGATCTGACACAGAACCATAATTCTGTATAGCATACTCTCTATTCCCTCAATAGAAACCAAGCCCTGTTTATATCACATTTATTATGAACTACAAGAAATATGTTAATTTTTGTGTTCATCTACCTTTACATTCTTTTGTAGAAATTCATCCTGTCAATCTCTGTGAAAAATACGTCATTAAAAATACGTATTTCATAACTATGTGGGGATCATTTGTACGTGGCTTTGGATAAAAAGCATCTGGTAAACGTAAAGTGTGACATTTTTTTAAGAAGGAATGTACAACGTTGAATATGGTTATGAAAAAGGTAAAAAATTATTTACATAACCATTATTAACATTAGAATAAATTTAATTAACCTAAATCCCTTACAACAATGGCTTAAAACAGTGCTTAACAGGACCTTGACCGTAGTCCTAATACTAAAAATAAAGCTTGTGCTCTACAAAATATGGTGAACACTTCAGCAAAAGAACTAATCCGAACAAAACATTTTACAGTTAATTCCCTTTAAGACACATAATGACAAAATAAATACACCGACTTACAACCTAAATGTTACTTATAACAATTTACTTTCCAAACAAAAAGCACTAAAGCACTGGTATGACTTGGCAGGCAAAGCATGCAATTAAGTGGACATAAATAGGAGCCTACTCATTATAGACAATGAAAATTAATATGATTATATTGTTTTTAGATGTTGCTTTGTGTCATACTATTTTGTTCATGTAAGGGTCTTCTAAAATAAAAACAAAAGATTTTTCTGCATTGTCTGTCAGCCATCCTAAAATAAAATGAATTTCGGTTCCAGTTACAGCTGCTGGCCACTGGATGAAGATGAACCCCATAGATTTGAATTAAAATAAAAGTATTGTCAGCCACCCACTTATATTGTAGTCTTCCTTAAATAAAGGATTAAGACTGTGGATAAAAAGTGATGATCTTTAAATTCCATTGAAGTAGTGTTGTGGTCCTTTACATAGTGTTGTGGTCCTTTACTTGGACTAAAAAACTTCATGGCCCTCGAACTCCCATCTCTAGGTTGACGAATCATGTTCAATGTTTTAGGTCAAATTGCCTTACACAACAAGCATCCTGCCCCATAAAATTCCCCACAACATAAGGGAAAGGCAAAGTGTGTGACACATCAGTACACTTACTCAACAGGAAATGATTACAGAACATACATGATTCCTCCACATTTTCAAAGTCTGCTTAAAAGGAAGACTACAATAAACCAATTTAGTGTATGATATAAAGGCTGAGTCACAAAATGATATTCAGTGAAGCAATGAGATTTAAAAGGATAAGGAAAATGCGAAAGAAATAAACCAACGGATGAATGATTTTATTGTTAATGTTTGACATCAACCACATGATTCGGAAGCCCCGCCCCCGGTGGAAACGACGCACTGTGCAGTGGGTTGTATTGTCGGAAATGTTATCTTTCCTGAAAATCGCCAAACCCTTTGTGTTTTAATATTTATAAAGCCTTTTATGTTCGTACACTTGTATTGAGAAATCTCTTCCTAAGAGGTAAGACTGTGCTCTCAGCATGTAGCGTAATCGACAATATGTTATATATACAGGAGAGTTAAAATGTAAATGTCAGCTGTGATCTAGTGTGTAAGTTAACTTAACGTTATATGTGAAGCTGTTTCATCAGAATTTGGTTTATTAACCCTAATTTAATTGTTCATGCTAAATGATTATTGTTGAAAAGTAAAGCGGAAACGCTGTGTGACGCGCCCTTCCTTGCTATTTTCGAGTGCGTGACCACTTGTCTTTAAGCTCAACGTTAGTCGCTAACTACACACACATACCCGTTCTCGTATTAGGTAACAGTTATTACAATTAAACATTGACAGTCTGCTAAATTTCTTTTAATGACTGTGTCGATGTTTGTTGTTTGAAATATCGTGAGCTCTAGGTCGTTTAAAACCCGTAGAGGGATTATTATGCTAGTTTAGCCGCTAAAGGCTAATGGGCTGTTTTGTCATAGCGAGTGTTGACGTTTGGATATTCTTTGTTACTTGAGCGTTACTTTTAAGGGCCATTTGCTTACTCTGTGTTTTATTTGTTTTTACATATAGCAAAAAGGTGTTGTTTGGAGCTTGATGTTCACATACGATGGGATATAAGGTGCTCACTGTTACGATTTTCCTGTGTCTTATGAAGGATGCTCATGTCAGAGGTGAGTGTCTGTTTGTATTTGATCTGATTCACCTGCCATGACATTTTTGGACTTTGTGATTACACTAATGAATAAGATTAAGACACATGATCCCACAAGGGGTCACAGTTGCCCTTAATCTTAAAACATGTCTATGAACACGTATGACTTCTAGTCGGCATTTTATCTGCTTTAAGACCTTAACCAGCTGTGTTTTTGACCCCAAACACCTCATATAAATAATACTCCTTCTGTATTAGTAAATTATTTAACACTATAAAATAAATTATTGTGTGATCTTTTTAGTCTTTAATTCGACAACAGTCGTGTTGTGTTCTCTGTGCTCACCTTAACTGTGCTTATTTGGTTTCTGCATGTTTACACAAAACAGTTTCCTTTGTTTTAGTCTTGTAAACCCGGTTTTAGTACCATTAAATTCAACTTTTTAATGGAAATGTGAATGTGAACATTTCCCATTGTGCTGAACAACTGCCGTGTGAAACGGCTATATTATAAAATCACTATTTATTTTCTGTGCATGCCTCAGCATTTCAAAAAAGACTTAAGTCGGTTTACATGAGGCTGAGTCAAAATGAAGGTCAAAATGGAGTTCTATCCGGTACTAGTAAATAAAGATATTAAGGATTGCTCGCAGAGCTGGAGCTAAACTTTGAACTGTGGTTTTCTAGGTTTCTAACCACCTTCTCTGTCATTTGTTTTCATAGCGCAATGTTCAAAACCGAGTTTTGAAGGGAACGTGGTCTTATCAGACAAAGACATCTCGGCAAATGATTTCCCGGATGGATCCAAAGTAACGTTTGTGTGTATAACTGGATACGTAGCAGTTGGAGGAAGATCTAGATCGGTTACCTGTAATGGAAACAAATGGACAGAACTTGCTCTCAGCTGTGAAAGTAAATACATATTTATCTCTGCTCTGTTTCTGTTTTCTTTAGTTTGTTCATAAGGGTTACGCAAACAAATATAGATCACTGGTGAATAACTTTTATCCATTTTAGGAAAATCTTGCGGAAGTCTTCCAGACATCAATAATGGGAAATATGAAATACCTAACGGTATTTTGTTTGGTGACTCGGTTACAGGTGTTTGTAATATAGGGTAAGTGAAACATGAGGTTAGTTTTTTTATGCAGTTTGTTGTAATATGAAACAATATAAAATTTAAATTGTGTGTTGTTTAATATTTGATAGTCAAAGGGTATTTTTTTCAGATATTTTAGTAGCAGTTATGGGACAACTCAAAGAACGTGTCGAGCTAATGGCTGGGATGGTAGAAATCTTGAGTGCGAAGGTTTGGACATTTGAATGTGATCTATTAAAGAAGAGCACAAAACTATTTATTCTATCTATAATCATATCATTCTTTCTCTTAAGCGGTGAAATGTGATTCACCTCAAGTAATAGAAAATGGGCGGTATGATGAGAAGGAAGATCCAGATATAAAATATGTATATGGAGATGGGGTGAACTACAAATGTAACACTGGGTTTAACCTGATTGGAAGCGACGTAATAAAATGTTCTGAAGATGGAAAATTTCAGCCAGAGCCACCGAAATGTATTGGTAAGTTATTGTTGAATGCTTACAAGCAGTTGTCACTAGACTTGTTTTTCTGTTTGGGGTATATGCCACAATAATGTTACTTCCTAAATGTATGAATGTTAGAATAGTTCATATGAATTACAGCTTTGATGTGAGGAAAAATGTTTCTTTGATTTTTTTTTTTTTTTGTCTAGTTGTATCATGTCCAGCGGTTAACGTCCTAAATGGGAATCGAATTGGTGGAAAAGCACCTCCCTACAGTCTGAATAACTTTATACAGTACAAGTGTAATGATGGCTATGACATTATTGGACAAGATCATATTACGTGTACAGCAAATGGATGGAGTTCTGAACCACCGCAGTGTATCGGTAAGACAGCAGTATGGACTATGCTGCCCTAAAAAGGCAAAGTGCAGTAACTACACAAACTTAGGATAATGCCTTCAAAGTTTCACACCGGCCAGTAATCGTAGGCAGTAACTGCAATTTTGACAATCTTGTTTCTCTGAAACGGAACAAAATTGAACCAGGAGACTGGTCAAAAGACAGAACAGATGTTACAAAGCCCATTTCAAACCTTAATTTTGACCAAATGTGTAGTTACTGCACTTTGCCTATGTAGGGCAGTATGGATAACCACACACACAAACCTCTTATTATTGCCCTTTGGGAGAGTCACAATTAATTAATCGTCTAAACATGAAAACTTCTTAAAGAGACATTTCACCAAAAAATAAGACGTTCTGTCTTTATTTATCCATAGTATGAAAAAGGTTTGTTCTGTTGAACACAAAAGAAGATATTTTCAAGAATGAAGGTAAGCAAACAGGGCACATTGACTGCCATTGTAATTTTTCCTACTATGGTAGTCAGTGGTGACCAAGAACTGTTTGGGTTACAAGCATTCATTCTCTGTGTTCAACCAAACAAAGACATTTATACAGATTAAGGACAACTCAGGGTAAATGATGGCAACATTTTTATTTTGGGGTAGGCTCTCCCTTTAATGCTGGGTTCACACCAAACGCGAACAATCGTTCAAAGTTTATTTCCGCGTGAGTGATGCGATCTGACAAATATTTTCAACCTTTGCGAAAGACAAGATTGACGCGCGTTGGCATCTATACGTGTCTTTGCTTTGATTTTGTTTGTAATTCACTCATGCAAAACGCTTAATTCGTGTTTGGTGTGATCCCAGTCTAAGTCTTGTATCAGACCATTCTATATATATTATTTTTTATTTCCACAATGTAGGGTACTGTGAACCCCCTGTGTTTGAAGGGGATGTCACCATATCCAAAGCATCTGAAGTCACTCAGAAATACCATGAGGGAACCAGCGTAATATTTGAATGTAAATCTGGATATAAACAAGTCGATTTGAGGGCTTCTAATAAAACTACGTGTAAAGACAAGAAATGGTCTCCTCTGGAACTGAAATGCAAGGGTAACTACTGCTCTTACATGCGCGTCTTATTGTTTCAATGCTTTTTTTTTGGAACACAAAAGTATATGTCTGGATTCGTATAAAAATCATTTGTTTGTCATAATGCTATGGTGAGTAAATTATGAAATGGATTGAGTTTGGATGAAGTTTTTAATTTGGAGAGAATACTTCATTACTTTATAAAGCATATTTCATACTTTTACTCCATTACATTTCATAAATGCATGTTATTTTTATTTAATACAGAATTTAAGCACATTAAAAATCTAGTACATTCCAACTATTAAAATTAAAAATACTTAAGTACAAGCTCACATCTTCATTTACCGCTGATCTTTTACTTAAGTAATAAAAGGTAAAAAAACAAAATTTATTCCCGGAAATGTAGTAAAGTAATAAATATTTGATATGCTTGCTTAATGTAGTGAATTAAAATGTTTAATTAGAAATTACAATTATTAAAAGTTACTTGAGTAAAAACGCTTAAGTAATGTCCACCTCTAAAACTTGGTAACACTTTCAGGCTAAGCAACATTAAGATCTGGTAAGAGAGAGCTACAAACACTTTTTGAGACCCAGTTTACACCTGCTATTTGGATGCGTTTAAGGGGTCCTGCATTAAGACATCAATCAATAATTTTGACATTCAAGAGGTCTGTAGTGGTTCTTATGCCAGAGGGGCATCTTTATAGTGCTTAGAAGAACTATTAACAGAAGTACATGTTTTTCTATAATTTTGTTGTTGACGTTTCTGTTGTCCGTTTTACGTCGCGTCAGAGTATATACTGCCAGTGCGAATGCAATAATTCAGGGCCCGAGTTGTTTGCGCATCACAACTGGGATATATTGGACCAATTTTATTTTAACAATCTATTGGCTGATGTGTTATGGATGGCTTGGGGTGTAACCAGAGGGTCAAAACTTTTTTATCTTGTGTACAAGAATTGATAATTTCACAATTAACATGAAAGCAAAAGTTTTTGAGCAATACTTGCTGCCTGTTCAGTTTCTATTTGCATGTTTCCTGCCCAACGCTTTCAGCTTTGTTATTGGTGGTCAAGAGACTTATTTCAACTGACATATTGACAATCAACTTTTATGGCAAGTTCTGCCAACTACGGGGAATAGTATAGAAAAAAATGTGCTTGCTTCATCCAAAAGGATTTAATTTAGTCATCACAAGGTAAGTTCTTTAGGATCTAATAGGCCGCTGTGCCAGTATTTTCTTGGTGTGTGTTAATGTTAAGATTTGAGAAGATTCACTTGTCAATGTGAAATTGACAAACCCTGCAATCATTTAGCATGTTTGCTGCATATTCATTTTCCCAAATAAACCATAATAAAGTTTATTTTGGTCTCTTACATACATTTGATAGGCTCGCTGTTCTCTGCCTGCTTAAGTGTCTGTGTTTTTGCTGTGAGCGCTGTCATGATGCATTTACCCTCATGTTGTTCAAACCTGTATATGACTTTTCTGTGGAACACAAAAGAAGATATAAAAAATGCCTCAGTGGGTTTGTGGCCATAGTGGTAGTCAGTGTTGTTTGGTTACCAACAAATATCTTTGAAAAAGAAAAGCAATACAGGTTTGAAATGACATGAGGCTGTGTAAACAATAAAATAATAAGCTGGGTTTGATTTTGGCGACTTACTCTTTCTGGGCAGTTAGCTTGTTGCTTTTCTAAGTCAGAACTTGCCTCTTCTTTGTTTTTTGAGCTGGAATGGTCAAAGGTTACATTTAGGCTATAGCATGTGATAAGCTAGGCTGGTATTACTTTTTTCCTGATATGACAAGAAGTAATAGGGCCAAGGACTTAAAGTTCTTAATAGATAAACAATAATCAAAGTTTGGATTGATTTCCCTGCGTTGTGTTTATTCACTGAACGCTGACAACAGTTGCATTGTTGTTCCAAAAGTATTTAGTATTTCTGGTTCTTGAAGTATTCGAGAGTGTGCTCATTGTGTTGTATCATTGATATTTCAGTGGTGTATTTTTACTGTTGGATCTGTATGCTAACAGGTTTCTGCACTGTTTTGTTGTTGTGGATCTGATTTAGGATCAGTCTTAAAGGTCTAATGTGTAATATTTTGGAGGATCTATTGACAGAAATGCAATATAATATACATAACTATGTCTTCATAGGTGTAAAAAGACCTTTAATAATGAAGCGTTGTTTTGTTACCTTAGAATGAGCTATTTCTATTAACATACACAGCGGGTCACCCCATTCGCCTTGTTGTTTCTACAGTAGCCCTATACAGACAAACTGCTCGAAAACAGGACAACATCTTTCTCCTGTGAGAGCCGCAGTAGTGCTGCAAAAGGGAGGGCTGTAGTGGACTGTGCCGTTGGTTGTGGGTTACCTCACCACTAGATGCTGCTAAATTTCATACACTGGACCTTTAAAAGACAAGCAATTTAACTGAGTGTTTATTTCATAACTAATAGTTTTGTAACTAATAGTGAATAACAGCTTTCCTGTGGCTCAGTGGTTAGAGAATGGCTCTAGCAACACCAAGGTCATGGGTTCGATCCCAGCGGATTGCACGTAGTCAGAAACAAATGTATAGTACAATATAATGTAAGTCGCTTTGGATAAAAGCGTCTACCAAATGCGTAAATGTAATAGGCAAAAAGTTCTACTAACATCTCAAGGTACTGAACACATTACCATAAACTGCTCTCTCTTACTTCATCTCAGTGTTTTATTTCTAAATCTTTACAGTCGTGACTAATGAGGAACAATATAATTTTGTCAATGTATGAGTCAATACTACACCTGTCTGAGTTTTTACCTTTGCTACCTACTAATATGATTCTGGATTAATCTACATCATGTATTTTGTTTCATTCATCAATTTCTCTTAGCATCTCGAAGTTAGCTTCTGAATTTCTATAGCACCTAGGACACCATTTTTTTTTTCTCTTAAGGCTATTGCACATCGAGTCTGAAATTTGTGTCCGAAATTTTCGCACGTTAATAAAATAAATACGATTTTACGTTGTGTCAATCACATTTACACACTGCCTCCGATATTTTTGTCCGTCATGAAAAAAATTTGACTGGGTTTGATTATCTGCGTCTTTCCATATATGTAGGAAGCATTGTGACAATTCAGAGACACCGTACGAGTGCCAAATACGAAAAAATGCATACGAAAATTTCGGACTGTATGTGCGATGACCTTTAGTGTTGCTGCATGCAAGATAATGGCAGTAAAAGATCTGTTTGTCTAAGCATATAAAGAATTGTAAAGTAAATTCTGCTTATAGACAAAGTCTTAATCTTTTGATTCAGCCAATCGTCAAAGGTTTACTACAAATTGAAAAATGAACCAAGTAATAATAAAAGAGAACTTGAATAGTACTGAATTTGTTACTGGAAATTTGTGTCAAAACCATTTTTGTGTTTACCTTCACAAAGGAGAATATTGTGACCCGCCTTCGATTGGAAACAATGTTATCATATCCAAGCCATTTGATTCAAAGACTAAATTCCTTGACGGATCCAAAGTAACATTGGAATGTAAATCTGGTTATGAACCAAAAGATGATTCAGAAGCTACCAAGTATGTTACCTGTCAGGACACCAAATGGTCACCGCTCCATCTCAGATGCGAAGGTAACCGCTGCCCTTACATGCAGGAAAACAGACAACTTACTGATCCCCATTTTAAAGTTGGTGATGTTAGGTACCAATTAGCATATTTTTGGCGTCTTGCTTCGGACTTGCGTTTACTCTATAAATTGTTACATAGTTACAGTTAGGGCTGCACGAGTATTTGTCAAATGATAATTGCAATTATTTTGCACAAATTACTAATCACGATTAATAAACACAATTATTTTTTCAGTTCAGAACTTTGCTTTTAAGTTCGCTTCAGGATGTTTATCAGGCCTATACTTATAGCCAATTAATATGTTATAATCTGCTGCCATTAAACTTCTTCATCACCGTATTTTAAAGCATGCAATCAATCTAAATACTCCTCCACAAAAAAATTTGTGACCTTCAGAATAAAAGCTTGCTACTCAATTTTTATTTCTTGTTTTTTTTATAAATCATTACTAACGGTCACCTATAATTTTTGTCTGTGGGTTTTGCAAAAAATGCATTGAAATGGTACAATTGCAAAGTGGCATTTTAAAAGATACAAGCTTTGTAATGAATTTCTGACCTTATCGGGAGTTTTGTGTTTGCTTTTGAAACATTATTATCACAACGATTATGCTCGGGAAGCCTAAATCGTTATCACGATTAAATACCGATTAATCGTGGTTCGTGCAGCCCTAGTTACAGTATTGTTCGTCGAAGTCTCCTTTAGCTCCGTTCCTATTTTCTTCTCAAACCTTTATTTAAACATCCCTGTATTGACCAATATTGATCTATACTTGTAAATAAAATCAGTTGAATGAATGAATCAGTTCTCCCAAAAATACTGGGAAAAATTTCTTCATAAATTCTATTTGTTTCGTTTTTTAAGAATGTACGTAAGGAAACAGTTCTGGTGCACTTTTGACTACAATTCTCACTTTTCCTATGGTAGTCAAATGTGGCCAAGAACTGTTTGGTTACAAGCATTCTTCTCAAAAATCTTACTCCGTGCTCATCAGAACAAAGACATTTATACAGATTTGGCCAACCCAAGGGTGAGTAAACAATGACAGGCGTTTAATTTTTGGGTGAACTATCCCTTAAGGAGAAAGCATGAGACCAATTAAAAAAAAAATGTTAATATGATAATGCTGCTATAATAATGCTTTGACCTGATTGATTCTTCCTAATCCAAACATTTTTGTGACTTAAAGTTGCTCTTTACAGGCCCCATTTTTAGATGACTGCATTGTTTGTGTTTATCTCCACAATATAGGGTATTGTGGACCACCTGAGCTTAAAGGGAATGTCATAGCCAAACAATTAAACTCTACACATAAATTCCGCGAGGGATTCCGTCTAGAACTTGAATGTGAATCTGGTTATAAACCAGTTGATTCAAAAACTTCCAATTTAATTAAATGTGAGGACACCAATTGGAAATATCTGCACTTCACATGCACAGGTAACTACGGCCCTTACTTGTGCTTCTAGTTGTTCTGAACCTTTGTGGGGATATGTAGAAACAAAGCACTTGTTTGCACCAGAAGAAGCTGTTAGATACCTTGTTTGGAGTTAGTTGTGTAAACCTTGACATAGTCAGCTATGTCATCATTTACTTTTTTCCTGTGAATACTTAATGTTCTGTCTGCTGATGAGATACTTGGTCATATTTAGTGTTGTCTGTCGAACTGACTGTTTAGATTGACAATCACAGTATTGCTTCTGAGAGTGTCATGTCTAAATTGTATTTGGGCTATCCTAACTTTGCTGTGTTGTATTGTTGGTATTACAGTCATGCATCTGTAATGTTCCACATGTGTTGAGTTTATTTCCTAGGCAAAGGTTTAAGACAATCATACTGTCACTGTTGTCATTCATTTAAAAGTCAAGCATCACTTGAGGGTTCAGATAGCATCTGTAACATGGTCCAAAATATCTAGTATACGTGGTATTGTGCAAGAAATAACATTATGGGCCTTATAATGATAAAATAATAAAAGTAGCATGATTTTATCGCAGTGCCTTTGGCACTGTTGGTCAGCAAATACTCAGAATCATTGTCAAAGGGCTTTGTCTTTTGACATTTTTTAACACCTTGATAAAATATTGACCTAAATTGTACATGTCAGACAGTTTGAGTCATTTTTAAAAACTATTTTTGCGCTTTCTTGATTTCAATGTTGTTAAAATGATCTATGTTATCTACTTAACCTGTCATGGAAATTAGAAGATAAAGAAAGTGACGTGACACGTGGTGTAAGGTTTAGTATACTGCAAAGTACAGCTGCTGTACAGCTGCTTTGTAACAATGCAAATTGTAAAAAGCGCTATATAAATAAAGTTGAGTTGAGTTGAGTCAAAGTAAAATACTTTTCCTTTTTTTCAGCCGATTCTGGTCCTACTCCCCCAGGTAAGTCTCAATGCACTGTTATAAAGTTTAAACTTGCATCCTTAGAATAATGAGTTCAGTTCATATTCATTCAAGAATTAACAGAATTGCCATAGTTATTTATAAGGCGATTGTTTGTTTTTTTGCCTCCCAATTTGAATTTCATCATTTTGTAGTACTGCACTGTTCATTGAAGAGGTGATTTGATCACACGTAGATCCTGTTCTGTATGAAATGTCTGCGTTTTATTTTTAGGATGCTAGCATGACAAGACCATGTCTGTACCTTTATTCTTAGAATATAGCTAAATTGATGTAATTTGTTATTTTTCTATTTTTCAGCTGGACTATCTTCCGGTGCGATATTCGGAAGTAAGTATTGCATTCAGCTTATTAGTTTGCAATCTAATTGCAAACTTGTATTTTTATCTTTTTACGATTGCGTTTTTTATTAGCAATGTAATAGATTTAACTTTCTTCTGTTTTACAGTTGTGTTGCTTTGTTTGTCCGTGCTTGGGATTCCGGTTTGCATTGTATTTTGGAAGAAAAAGAAGTAAGTTGAATTGAACATTTTATCTCCGGTGGCCTGCATAGATGCTTGTCAGATTTGTTGGCTGTTTTGTTTTTTGTGTTTTTATTTAACATTAAACTCTTGACACTTTTGAACTTTGTTAAACCACTTACACTTTGTCTTAACCAGACATGACTATCAGTGACAAGCAAAATCCATCTCCTCCATGTTAATCAGTTTCTGTCCTATTCAACCCCATTAGCAGCAAGTTAGGGGAAGAGATCAACTGTGCATTGTATTGATAATAAAATTATATGTAGATTTTCAGAAGTAGCACGGATGTCCTGAACGGCTGTGATTTTCTCTCAGCACTTTCATTGCAAATTGCTTGTCATTAAAGTCCAGTATCTGGTCAGTACACTGTGTTGTGAAATGGTCAAATAAAAACAATACATTATTAAAGTAATAAACTGTTGACATTAAGGGTTGCAAAAGGTAAAAGGTTTGGGGAAAATGACCAGAAATTTTCCATGGGAAATGTAGGCTTTTTTATATTCACGTGCCCTTTTTATTACGCTTCTGTGTAAGCCGTTTATTTTTTACACCCAAAAATTCCTAGGTCATTTACTGACCTTGAGTTGTTCCAAATCTGTATATGTTTCTTTTTTCTGAACACAAAATAAGATATTTTGAAGAATGTAGGAAGGCGAACAGTTCTGGGGCACTTTTGAATACCTTTGTCTTTTTTCCTACTATGGTAGTCATTCAATGGTAGCCAAGAACTGTTTGTTTCAAGCATTCTTCCAAAAATATTTCTCTACAACTCGAGGCGGGTAAATAACGACAGAATTTTGTTTTTGGTTGAACGGTTCCTTTAATTCATAGACACCATTTGGGTTTTCCTAAACAATGTATAGTTTAATTTGGCAGAAAATAAATATACAGGGGTTGGAGTAGATCATGTAAACACAGAGAAAATGTTATATCTCTTTTTTTATGAAGGTTTTGGACATTACTATTCCAACGATAACACAATTATTATCAACCCCTAATAGTGGGACTTTATTTTGTCTAACCCCTGTATATGGATACATTGTCCTTGACCATTTAGGATTGAAAAAAGAGACAAAAAAGCACTCTGGCTAAAATCTGGATTTTTAAATCATGAAGTTCCCATGAGAATATCTTTTGGAAATTCTTTTGTTGCAACCCTATATGTTAATAGACTTTGTTTTGTGTGGCTGCTTTGGTTTGGCGCTGAAGGCTTTTATGTGTTTGTTTATGGGACCAAGGTTTTCTGAGTGGATGGTGGGGTGAGGTTTAGCATACTCGGCTATTTTGCTCATTTTGACCACTAGACTTTTGGGTTGCAGCTCAAAACATAACTATTCACAAAAGGTGGCGACTAGAAATGAAGACCGAGATTTACCACTTTGAATGGTAAGAAAATAGGCAACTGTGTAAGTTTATTCCTAAATTGTTATTTAGAGGACAAGAAGTGAGTTAATAGAACGATCACATGTATGTTCATCGTGACACTGCCCTTTTCCTTGACTCGTATGCCGTTTTACATTGTAGTGGAGTCGGCGGGGCGAGACCGTGGTTCGAGACCGGTGAGTAATTGTGAATGAGCACACAGCTGGCGCTCATTCACAATTACTCGCTGGTCTCGAACCACGGTCTCGCCCCGCCGACTCCACTACATACATGTGAAGGGCTTTTTGCGTAGATATCTTAAAAACAGTTTTTTGAATGTTGTAAAAATACTTTTTTTCCCCCCTTGAAATACTGTATGCTTTATCTGAATTTGTCCATCTACAGCCCTGATGCATCTCATTTTGACTAACAATAACTTAATATGTCATGTACATTTTTATTTGGTTTAACTGGAACAACTGGAAACAGATGGGAATTATGCATGAGGCATTGTTCCTCGAAATATTTAACATGATTACTCATTCCTCCTCAGCACATGAATCACCTTAAAATCACACATCTTATTGTATTCTTTTACAGATCTGATAAAAAACCTTCACCAAGTCCTTGAGGAGAAACAATATTTACCACTTAGTGAAGATACTTCAAAATGTATCGTTCACACAAGCACGTTTCAGGATAACCTTTAACACAATCTTCTCTAGAATAATCAGACACTTCTGTGTCGAGTGACCTAGCTTGTTTTCACTTCATTTTTCAAAGTTAATGTGTGCATCCTCTCTCTATATCCTGGAAAAGATCTCCACACAAGTCTGGGTAACTTTACTTTAATTAAGTGTTATACAACTTACAAATCTGATTTCCTGTATAACTCGGCAATGATTTTGTGATTACATTTCTTCCTGGAAACCAAGTGAAAATGCTACTTACTCAGTCTAAAGCTAGTTAAATTCAACCCCTAGATCATATAAACACAATAAAATAGTGTACATAGGAGTTTCATTTGGAGAAAATAATGAACGGAGTGCGTGGATACTTGCAGATTGGGATTTGCTGTGCAAAATTTGGTAAAACCTATAAATGTATTGAAAGTGCATTTTCCGGCAAGTAGAATAGAACATAAGGTTTCCATTTTGCTGTGTTTTTAGCACTTAACATTATCCATATGCCACTGTTCATAGAAGGGCCACAAAACAGTTAGCTGTTGTTAGATTTGAGAGATGATGAAGGATGTTTCTTCTGTTTAATGTTAAGTCTGTTGGTCTATTTGTGTAATTTAAAGTTGTTGAATGAACATATTTAATGCCAAAATAAGAATTTTTTCCCCCCTGTACAGTAGTTTTATGATCTTTTTGTTTTCGAATTATTGTATAAGAGTTGGTCTTAAGCATTGTAAAAATGAAAAACTTGTGAATGAAAAAGTGTCTATTTAAAGTGATCAGTTCTAGGGCTGTAAATTCTGGAAAATTAATATTCATAAAAATAAATCAACATCATTTTTTTCAATATAGCTCAGGCATCTTCACTTTCACATGGATAAATGTGTTAAACTAACTAAGCAAAACGTGTTGGTCATGCCCCTGTACATTTGCAATCTTATCAATACCTGGCGTAGGTAGATAAAAAATTAACTTACTTTACTTCACAGAGCTGTGTGAGCTTTTAAGGTTTTTATAAACTTGTGTTATTATTTTCTACTGAAGACTTTAAACCACTGTTAATCTATGGCCCATATGATCATTCACTCAGTTTAAGATCATGCAGTTCTGTTGCTTATGCTGCCTGGGACACTGGCACTGAAATAAAAGGCAGCAGAGGTGGTAAAATATCTTTGGGTTTAAGTCTCGCTTGGGGAACCAGCTGTACCTTTATATATAACTGTTTGCTTCATAATCACTGTGGACCCAAGCAACTAGAGCCAAACATCTGTTCGTCATTGATTGTAAGACAAAATAAAGATTTGATTTCCATTGTATTTTGGCTTCGTTTCTTGTATAGACTGCTCAGATCAATGCCGATGTTAGTTGCATATTTAAGAAAGCATATTTTCATTGTTTACAATGAAATTGCTCAATGTAAAACTTTTTTGCAAATGTTATTTCAATTTTGAGGTCTTGCAGTATTTTACTTCAAAACTTGCACAATGCTGCACTAAATCATATTCTCGTTTTATTTTGACCATTGTTCAATTTTATCTGTGAAAAATAAAAGATAAAAAACGTATTGGTTTTGTAATTAAGTCTTTTATTAAAGAGATTGTGTTAGAAGTTTGTAGAATATATTGTATAGCTCTGTAAATTGTCAATATAAATCTCTGCACATTGAAAGGCACAAGCTTATCGATGTTGAAAATCAATAATCAAAAATGGTACAAATGAGTAATTCCCAACATACAGAATTCATTTTTCCAAAAATTCCTAACTTTAAGACGAGAGAATGAAACCCCATCCATCTGTCTAGTACATTTGGTATATACATATTGGCAAATCTCACATTAACAAATAAACAATTCAACCATCCAATTTAAAAGACAAATGAGATAAATAATAGTACGAAAAAAACGAAAAATTACACAGTGCAAGTTGATCACAGAAGCCAAAATGTAATTTCATTTAACATTAGCTTGGCAGAGCAACATGTGTATATTAAAACTAATGTATCAAACCTTTTGAAACTGGACCATTCACATGAAAAACAAGTGAAAAGTATTCTCTTACCACTTCTTACAAGCCAACAAAATAAACATATACGTTTAATACATTCAAATACCTAGATCCTGAATTAACCTACAAATCAATAATTGGCTGTTTTCCTGACTCAAATCACTCATTTAAAGGCACTGATATAGCCGGGCCTTTTGGATCGTCAAAGCGGTCCATGGTGCGAACTTGCATGATCATGTGCAGGCCGTAAGTGAGGATCAGGACCATGAGGAGAGTGGTGATAAGGCCCATCCAAATCCCTGGAGTGAAGAAACCCGCACAATCACTGGCATATGAAAAATTTCCAGATTGAAGATTGAAGCCTTGGATCTGTCGAAAACAAATGACATATATATGTTATTCACTCTACTGATGTGGACCATAAAACCAGTTGTTTACAGCTAGAAACAATTGACCCAACAGAAGCTATGTAATGTACGAGATTCAAGCTGTGTCATTTTCATCTCTGTAAAACTACTCGTTAATGTGCAAAAATGTGTTTCAAAGAGTACAAATACTTTGGCACTTTTAAATATTTTGTCTGATCAAAGGGCTCTTTTTAGGCTGTGATCGAGAGCAAATATGACATTCAGTTTTAAAATAAAAGCCATGTAATTCCATTATGCTGACAAGAAAATGCCATCACTGATACAAAACTTGTTTAAACAAGACCTGAAGCAGTACCTGAAAATCTGTGAAGGACAGCCTCCAAGGGGCAGCACTTGCAGTAGGAACCAGCAGGGGGCTCTGTGTGCTGCTCACATTCTGGCAATGGAAAGAATACTCCGCAGGTGAATAGATACCACCACTACCATTAAAGACTGATGTCTTCCCATCGTACTCTATCACCAACTGTTCCATGACGCTCCAGTAACGAGCAGACACCGGAAAGAGGCTGTTGCGCATGGAGAAGCTGGAGGTTTGGGAAAAAGATCAAGTTCAAATTCCAGTGTGTATATTCAGTGTCATTGAATTTAACCTTGAGCATATCACTTAATTTTGACAGATTAAGTGTTGAATACTCACATAAGCCGAAGAGATGTGAACCCTAAAACATTTTGGTAATTTAGGACGAGTCTGAGAAATAAAGGCAATGAATTGAGAATAATGCATTGAATTAAACAGAAAAGTACTTTTCTTTTCCAAGTATAAAAGTCACACACATATGGTGAGTAAATGAAGACACAATTTTTTTTTCTTTCTTCTGACCTTGAAAGAGTTTGGTTGCAAGTTGAACCGTTCAAGGTGGCAGAACCATTAAATGCCCCTGGGCCCAGATCAAGGGACTCTTGTCCATGAGTAACAGTGAGGTTTTCAGCCCATAGCATTATACACGGCTGTCCTGATATGTTTTCAAATGTAACCGGAGGTTTCACAGATGGCTGTGGTGGAGCCTGAAGTAATGCACGTCCAATGGCACTTTTTTCCATTATCGGAGTCTCCTGAATGATCTACAGAAAATAAATCACAGAGGTCTCAGCTGGTCGTTTCTACAGGCGTTGTGAATTGAAGAGGAACGCCGTGTGAAAAGAGAAAATGTGAAGAACCTGTAAGGGTTACGATGACTTACAATGGAAGGCTTCAGGCTGGTGTATACGGCTGTATAAGGCACACCTTGAGATTTAAACATGCCAAGAATCTCTCCGATGATTTTATCTAAACAAGGACAAACATTTAACCATACTTCTTATAAACACCTAAAATTTAGATTAAAACGAACTCAAGTAAGTAAAACATTATCGTTGGATTAGGATAATTTGCGGAACAAGACAGAAATGCAACAACTCACCATTTTTAAGGAGCATTTCCTTTGTCTCAGTACTGACATTTGAAACAAAACAAAGGAATGTTAACTTCCTGTGATTGCTATCTGAGAATAATACTAATAGGATAACACTTTGCAAAAGCATTTTGAGCTGTGACTGTTTTATAGCGCGTTTACCCGGAGGTGTAGGGGAGGTGGACAGCCAGCAGTGAAGGCTGGGAAGCATTTAGCTGAAATTCTTCCAGAGTGCTCGGACTGATGTGGACTGCTGGGATGCCCAGCTCTCGCTGAAAGAGTTCCAGTACTGAATCTGATGCTGACCAGACAAGAGAAGGCAACACCAGGGGATTGGATGATGCCTGAAGAGCTGCCTATTTAAGAGAACCGATGACTTGTGTTTAACTTTGACATGTGGTTTAATGCTTGAAAACATCAAGAGAATATTCACCTCTATGTTGGAAAAGGCACTATCTTGCTTGTTCCCATACACGCCGCCGTAAACAGTGATGTCATCTACGCTAAGCTGAATAGTCAGGAAATGGTACAAAAAACATTTTTTTGTAAGAGAGCAGATTTGTCTTTACAATAACTGTACACGTACAGTACAATATTCAATCTAGACAGTATGTGTAAATACAGTATGTGTATTCCTGAGCTTGTACACATGACATACTCACATAGCTATAAAAACAATGTTCTACCAATGGAACCACAGTAACATTATTTTTTTTACATATGT
Source organism: Triplophysa tibetana (assembly GCA_008369825.1). NCBI lineage: Eukaryota > Metazoa > Chordata > Actinopteri > Cypriniformes > Nemacheilidae > Triplophysa > Triplophysa tibetana. The sequence goes on along the minus strand of CM017912.1, from coordinate 16,977,469 downwards.
GAAAACAAAAACCAGTCTTATGGGTCAATTTTTCGAAATTGAGATGTTTACATAATCTAAAAGCTGAATAAATAAGATTTCTATTGATTTATGAGTTGTTAGAATTAGACAATATCTGGCTGAGATACAAACCGTTTAAAACTCACGAATCTGAGAGTGCAAAAAAAACAAAATATGAAGTTGTTAATCAGGGGCACTGTGGCAGGCCATCCACTCATAAAAATTTAGTTTTATATATATTTAAGGTAGGAAATTTACAAAATATCTTCATGGAACATGATCTTTACTTCATTTCCAAATCATTTTTGGCATAAAAGAAAAATCTATAATTCTGACCCACGTATGTATTTTGTCTATTATTAAAAATGTTCCCGTGCTACTTAAGACTGGTTTTGTGATCCAGGGTCACATATTAGCATTTTCAATCTATATAATCAATTATAGTACACAATCAATAGTCAATAATTGTTACATAAAACTGTGGATCACAGTGTGCACTCCTATAACATTTTTGCCCGTCATATTGTTCAAAGATTAAATGGATCCAGAATCAAAGTTTGTGTTTAAATCATACACGTCTGTGTACTAATATACTTATACGATGTAATTATTTTCTATTTATAAAAACATGCATATATATATATATATATATATAAGAAAATTATACAAATTAAAAAACATTTAAATGATTGGTAATTATAAATAAGTTATAGAAAATTATTACTTATTATTATTATTATTACTTGGACGCTATATATATATATAAGAAAATTATACAAATTAAAAAACATTTAAATGATTGGTAATTATAAATAAGTAATAATTTTCTATTTATAAAAAACATACAAATACATGCATATATATAAGAAAAATATAGGAATTAAGAAACATTTAAATTGTTAGTAAATATAAATAAGTACATGTAAATACTTCCTAAATATGTATACATGTATGTGCGTGTCTTTATAAATACAAAATGTATAAGCACAATACACAGGCATATATTATGTAAACACAAACTTTTTTCTGGATGTGATAAAAAGAGACTAACATTAATGTTTTGACAGTCCTTGTAGCATATCACAGATGTACAAGGGTAATGAAATACTGGTTTGTCCCTGGGAAAGATTGATGGGGAAGTAAAATAGTTGCTCAGTGTCACACTATACTGACAAATCCAGCAGCTAGAGGAAAAATACAGAGAAGGGGAAGCTGCTGTACTAAGACCCTTTTGGTTCCACCACATTGTAAGGTTATTGCAAATGCCTTCAAAATACAAGTTCTTACCTTATCCTGTAGAAAGAGTAAAACATTATGTGGAGCAGAATCTAATGTAGACTTTAAATAAGACACAAGATGTCCATCGGACACTACATGACCGGCTGGGGATTGGGTCAGATGTGGCAAGCTGTACCTGTAATGACAAAGCTGGTCATTCAATAAAATAATTTAAACACACATATAGTAGTCAATGATCATGTTGTCTTGATGTCAATTTATCTGCCTAAACACATCGTAAAACAACGTCTGCTTGTTTAATCTTGGTAGTGTACAGACGCTACACATGTAAAAGGATTCAAACTAATCATATAAAGACAATCGTGTAACATACCCGTCACTGGTCCACATGAGAAGTGGCACCTGAGCATAACAGCTATAAAATGAAAATATAAATAATAAAACTGAATCGAAGGCCATTATTGAAAGATACTACGCCGCGTTTCAGCGTCAACTTCCGTCATTCGGTTTTAAAGAGTCACGTGAATAGCAGAGCGTTGATGGTCATGTGATCACGTGGTTTTGATCATGTGATTCTCTGCTGATTCTGTCCGAGCTGCGCAAGTAGCGTCACAGCAGCGCTTAACGCTATATGAACGAACCACATTTGAGTTTAATTTATGTTTCGAAAAGGTTTTTCTTAAATGAGGGAAATTATAATCCGATAGCTGTCCAGCGTTACAATAAAGACTCCCAAAATCTAATGCTATAATTCATTCTTGTGGGGTGAGATAGTAATAAAAAGTCGTAACATCGTTCGTCTGCTTATTCGTACCTAAAGTTTATCAAATTGCACCAAGGTTTAAAAAAAGCAGTTTTGTAAGAATAATATTGTTATGCTCCATATTTATTTCCATACAGAGTTAAAAGGAAAACATCTGGAGTGCGAAAGCCCACTTTTATAGACTGGAATGGCGCCCCTGTCATGTGATTGTGGTTCATTCATGGTGATTACATCATATCTTACGTTAAAAAATAGAAATATTAGAAAAATTGAAATCATATGTTCTGACAAAACCCAGCGAATAAACATCATACTTATAATCGTTACGTTAATGCGCGTATGATTTAAAGGCGTTTAGACGATGTTGTTGGCGGAGGAATATTGGGCACTATGGCTGTGACTGCGCCTGGTGCCGTTTAGCTCTGTTTAGGGAAACGAAAGTCCCACCAAACGCACCCAATTGTTATAAATAACGCTACATGGGTTGTAAATGATTACTTCTATTAACCAGCTGTACTTTATAATCCTAAAGGCTGACATCCATCTACGGCTTACGTCAACATTCACCTCTGTTTCGGGGGGGACTACATTGTTTCGCGTATGCATCAACGCCGCTGGACCCAGTGACACTACGGCGGTCAGGGCCATCTTTGGTTGTATTCGCCGGGTGGACCTCAGTCAGTGATCAATTGCGATAGTTATCAAATTAAGCCAGCGATAGGTGTCTGCAAGCGGTTCGTTTATTTCCATCAAGACAACGACCCGTTTAGATATTCTGCGTAAATATTCAGCCGCATCAACACCGTTTTGAAGATTTTTTGCACGGAAATTTGACTGAAGAAGGGAGATCCACTGTAATACAACATGGATGAGGAATATGATGTGATCGTACTGGGCACCGGACTTACAGTGAGTAAAGTCTCGTTACATGATTAAGTGCAAAACCGGAGACATCACCCGGGGCTACTGAGAGAGATCAAGATCATGCAGATGGATGCTCGGATGCGTGTCGTGTCCTCGTAGATCAGACTTTACGAATAGATGCGTTAAATGAACCCGAGGGCCTATTGCTGACGCATCCTCTGGACCACAGCACCGTAGCCGATGTGTGACAGCATTCTCGCAAATCCCCTCCGCACAATTCATCCCAAATTCATCTTCTGGGATCTTCGCCGTCATTTTAAAAGCGTTTGAGGGCGCATCATTGAAATGACGTGAAAGATGTTATTAAAAAATAATGACTGATTCTCTTGTTCGGTCACTAAGGAGTGGCATCAGGTATCCCGCTCGCGCGTGCGTCGCTACAGGGACATTACTCAGTTTATTGTATATTTTATTAACGTTGTTTAGCCAATGGTGTGCCTCGTTTACTGAGTCTCGGTGCTTTATTGCTTCAGTTCTTATTGTAATATTCACGATGCCTTTTCTAACAAACGTGAAGACTTTACGTTGAATAAAAATGTTATGAATACATAATGTTTCTTATACAATAATTAAAAGAACAAACAAATGCTTTAATAAAGCTTTATCCTTCATGGAGGAGAGTGCAGCTGATCTGGGCTGTGGCTCGTAATGTGGGATGGGTGGGGTGACTCGCATCCCAGTGTTCAACGCGGAAGTCAACAGCTGAATAGAAACGGACAAAAATGCACTGACTTGCTTCAATTAAACGATGTTTATACATACAGGAATGCATCCTTTCTGGGATCATGTCCGTGAATGGGAAGAAAGTCTTGCATATGGACAGGAATCCATATTACGGAGGTGAAAGTTCCTCCATCACACCCTTGGAGGAGGTGAGGGTGCCTCACAGTCATTTTTAAAAGCACACACATTTTAATATTTTATTATAACGGTTTTGTCCACGAACGACAGTTTTTTATGGATGCTCTCACATTTACATGTGTTTTTGCAGCTCTATAAGAGATTTGGGATTTCAGACAGCCCCCCAGAGTCGATGGGTCGGGGAAGAGACTGGAATGTTGACCTCATCCCTAAATTCCTGATGGCCAATGGTATAGCTAATCATACATTTATTGTCCGTTATTGTTGCGATTATTACAAATATTTTACACATGAAAGATTTAACGGTATATTATTATTTAAAAAATCATGTTCACTTTAAATGAAGAATCCACTTCTCATGTACTCAATGAAATGTTTGTAGTTGATTCTGAATCATATCATTATATGGCATCTATATTACCAAGTGCATTGTACATAAAAATACTGAATGGACATTTAAGTAACAGTTGATAGAGTGATAAAATGTTTTATTGAATAAACTGTCCTCCTATTAAGGGAATAGGAGAGTTGTAATTATGTATAGCATCTCAGAATCGTTTTTATCTTCTATTAGGTCAGTTAGTTAAGATGCTTCTATACACTGAAGTGACCAGATATCTCGACTTTAAAGTGGTTGAGGGAAGCTTTGTGTACAAAGGGGGGAAAATCTACAAAGTGCCTTCAACTGAGACAGAGGCTCTAGCTTCAAGTAAGTGCAGGTGTTACATTTTAGAAGGTGTTATTTTAAGCTAAATCACGAAATGTATAATTAACAAAATTATCGTATTGCTTGTTTCGTTTAGACCTAATGGGAATGTTTGAGAAAAGACGTTTCCGGAAGTTCCTAGTTTTTGTGGCCAACTTTGATGAGAATGACCCCAAGACGTTCGAAGGTGTTGATCCCAAACTCACAACAATGGGAGAAGTGTACAAGAAGTTTGATTTAGGACAGGATGTCATAGATTTCACAGGACATGCCTTGGCCCTCTACAGGACGGACGAGTAAGTGTCACTAAAGTTATATAACCTCATTGGGTGGGTTCACTGAACCATGGCACCACTTTTGCATACAGAATCGGCGCGAAATCCAGCAGTCACCCACAATGCAATTCATCAGTTTTGGCATAGTGCGTAGGTACGACTGAACTTCTTCCTTTAATATCAATGACAACATTCTTTCCTTTTTTTAGTTACCTTGAGGAGCCGTGTCTGGAGACCATCAATCGGATCAAACTCTACAGTGAATCTCTGGCACGCTATGGGAAGAGCCCTTACCTGTACCCGCTGTACGGATTGGGAGAGCTTCCCCAGGGATTTGCTCGGTCAGTCATTCAATGTTAATATTTGTTCATACCACTGAGTCATTCTGAAGGAATTAAGTTTTGAGTGTAATTTTAAGTTTTTCTTCCTTTTAAACTTAAACAGGTTAAGTGCAATTTACGGTGGAACATATATGTTAAACAAACCAGTGGATGAGATAGTTATTGAGGATGGCCACGTGGTGGGCGTGAAATCTGAAGGAGAGGTGAATATTAAGACAAGCATTGTGTATATTTATTTATATTATATTATTATAACAAAGTTATAATCTATGTTTTTTTCTCATTGTCTTTTGTAGATTGCACGCTGCAAACAGCTCATCTGTGACCCCAGCTACATCCCGGACCGTGTGCAGAAAGTAGGCCAGGTGATCAGAGTCATCTGCGTCCTTAGTCATCCCATAAAAAATACCAATGATGCCAACTCCTGTCAGATCATCATCCCTCAGAATCAAGTGAACCGCAAATCAGGTTAGTAACAGAAATTCCCTTTAAATAGTTTTATAGTGAATAGAATTGCACTGCAGAATCAGTAGTGTTGCAGTTATTGTCAGCATTTTAAGATTAAAAAATTGAGGCTGTCAAACTTTACATGACCATAAATGCATGTGATAGCATACCATCGTTCTTGTGTTACTGCTGAAGTGATCGTTGCTCAAGCAGCACCAAGGTCATGAGTTTGACAACAAAATCTAACATGTATACCTTGAATGCATTAAGTTGCTCTAGATAAAAGTGTTTTCCAAACGAATAAATTAAAGATGTAAAGATGTACGTCTGTATGTGTAATATCTCAGAGTCACCACTAGAGGGTGCTGTCTACCTCATGCATATTTAAAAAGCTGCATGGTGCAGTTTTAAAAACACACATAAACTGAACATATTTTTGTTGTTTAACATAGATATCTACGTGTGCATGATCTCCTACGCTCATAATGTGGCGGCTCAGGGGAAATATATTGCCATTGTAAGCACCACTGTGGAAACCTCGGATCCTGAAGCTGAAATCGAACCCGCTCTGGAACTTCTTGAACCCATTGACCAAAAGTCAGTTTACCTTAAACCTGCTTTTTCTGTTAAAATGAAGCACTTGTATAGCATGCTGGACTATAGGGTCTAATCCTGATGTTTTGAAACTCATTTGGACTTCATGTGATATGTGAAAGTTACATATACATTGATAGGAACTATAGAACTGTAGAAGTAGACACACTTGATGCCTTATGTTTAGATGTTTGATATACATTTTGGAGACAAATGTTCCATAAAACAAAGTTGGGATAATAAATGTATTTCTGTTAGCACCTCATTGTTGGTTGAGAGATGTAGTGTGCGCAATTCATCCGTGGACAAGATTTGGTTAAAATATGTGAAAATTTTGATTTGTTTCAATGGCTATGTTTCTGTTTAGGCTATTTCTGATTCTATGAATTTATTTAGCAAATTTTTTAACCATAGTAATGGCAATAAGGAATAACATATAATGTCGATTTCTTAATATAACCTTGTCATTTTTGCAGGTTTGTGGCCATCAGTGATATGTATGAGTCCACAGATGACGGTACAGACAGTCAGGTGAGCCTCACTATCAATCAGTCATATCTTCTGGACATCAGTCAGTCATGTTCAAAAAGTCCGGAAACAACCCGTGTTGATGTTACTTTTACAGGTATTTGCATCACGGTCTTACGATGCCACCACTCACTTTGAGACGACCTGTAACGACATCAAAGACATCTACAAGCGCATGACAGGAAGTGACTTCGATTTTGAGAACATGAAGCGTAAACAGAATGACGTCTTTGGAGAGGATGAACAGTGAGAGGCACTGATCTCTAGGAGCAGAAGGGGAGATAGGTCAGGCTGAATTTGATTTACATGGGCCGGGTTTGGAGAACACAAGAGATCTAAGAATGTTGTGAATCTTTTTCAACTGTGTTTATCTCCCAGAATGCTCTTTGTCTTGAAGCCCCGCCCCCCGTGTCTCCGTTCAGATTCACACAGTTCAGCACACAGACACAAATGCTCTATTGCTCACATTCCATAATTCACCTCTCTGCACTACAAAGTGGGCGACATGCTAGTTTAGAGTCGCAATTTGCATCGTTTGCGCAAATATCCCGTTGAAGTGATACGTGTCCTTTTGTTCCGAATATTGCCCTTGACTGAACCCCACACATGTGAAAAACTGTGACAATTGAAGGAAAGACTAAATGAATCACATCTACTTTAGTGAAACATACCCAAACTCAGACTGTAAGTCCCAAACAGAAACAGCTTCATGCTACAACAGTTTCCCTGTATATAGGTTTCCTGTTCAAGTCTTTTAACACTAATAATTCAACACTCCAATTTGACATCTGGATGTAATATGAAAATCGACATATTTGACAAATTTCAAGTAAAAAAAAACATGTTCTGATAGGAACTGACAGTCCCTTTGGTGTGTATCATTTCAGTAGATCTAACTATCACTGACTGCTCTTTCATGTTATTTAATTGTCTTTTTTGGGGTGAATTGTTTTGGACAACTAAATTGAATGAGGTGTATAATATGCCGTATAGAAGTGAATTGTAAGCCATTAACTTGTAACTAACATTTTGTCTTTGTACTAACTTGAAAACCACACACTTCTTATTGATCTTGTTCTACATTCCTCTTTCTTCTGTAATCCCGGACGTTCATAGTCTTGAATGATGACAGATACGGACATCTGATATTTAATGGAAATATTTGTGAAAAATTGAAACGAGACGATCTTGAGAGAAAGCATGAGCCTTGAATTTAAGAGCGTTGAAGGAATTGTGGAAGGAATTTTCAGACCCCTGATGGCAAAAATGAGAATTAAGTATCATAATTGCTATTCTGGCTTTTTTACAATAGGCTGGTCCCAGTCTTAACACCTGAGAACACAGACGGATATTATGCTAATATTTATTTGTTATTAACACTACATCTCTCCTTGTGAACTTCGCATTGTAAGACGCAAACTGGATCATTATCAATGACTGACACTTTTACACTCGGCTGTTAGAATCCACAACACAAACTTTGAAATACTGACCCAAGATTAGTCATGTTCACCATCATTGATATTTGTCGTGTAAAAGTCTTAATCATGCTTATTTCTATATTCTATTGCCATGAATAGAAGTTGACAGTAGTCTGCTGGACCAGCTGATCATTGCTGTACTGCTTTAAGTGTAGAATTTACAAGCACTGCTTTTGTCATGTGTTGTTTTCCATATTCGCCTTGTTCAGAAAAAGCCTCTGACAAAATCTTTGTTTGAAATGGAAAACAAGGAGTGAGTGGCAGTTTCATTACACTCTTGAAATTTATCAGGCCAAAGTCACTTATGGCCTTATTGATTCACATAGAATCCTATTTAAATCTTACATTTTCTTCCATAGTGCACAAAATTAGCAATTACTGGAATCCAATAGAATTAAGAATTGCTATGTTTGGACATTATCGTTTGCACCTCTCCAGCATATTCTCTCATATGTTTGGATAAACTGTTTTACTGTTCTTTTGTACTGTATTTATTTTTGCTTCGTCTTTCATTTTCATTGTTGAAAGGATAACTAAACATTTAAAAAAACTGACACAAGCTCGATGACTTTAAGTTGTGAATTTCATCTCGTGTTTGAGCAGTCTTGTGTAACAAAAATAAATATGAATAAAACGAAACACAAACTTGCGTTGGTTTAAAATTGTTTTTGTACATGTTCAATTTTTTATTTCTAACCAAAGACGATCGTCTGATTTTAATGGCTAATTTACAATACTTTAGTATCAGTCTGTATCTTCACACAGTGATATTCTGTAAATCTATTAAATTGTATTTTTTATTTAAAATGGATGCATATATACACATATTTATGCAAATTTAATAGAAGCTTAGAAAATCTTTGCTTAATGTTTTAAATCATTTTAATCACAGTGAGAATACTAATTTTTATATTATACATTGTCCTTTATGCACCTCCTCTAACTCTGCGGATACAGAAACATGGAGGGATTATCTACAGGTGATCCACGACGTAGCTCTGATAGGAACTGCCCAAAAGTCTCTCTACATCTACCCTTGATACGACCCAACAATGAGCCGAGTGTCGTTTTCTGGATGAATCCTTCAGGTTTTTGTCCTGTAGGGTGACAGGAAGATGCTCATCTCCTTTCTTTAACAATCCCATGGCCAGCGAGCCGTTCTTATTTGTTTGGGCATGATGAAAACCGGCATGGTCTGTGACCTTTATCACCTCTATATGGTTTTGTAGAAACTGGCCTAGAAGGGAGAACATGTTAAATCAGGTCAAGGCAATTAGACCATCACAAAATGTTATCATTAAATAAAACATAAACATGTAACATAAAAATGATTCCAAAAACAAATGAATAAAGTATTATTTATATAAATAATATGACAAAATATTATAAATAAAAATTAAATTAAATGAAAACATTTATATTATATGTTCACAAAAAATGGTGCTAGTAACCAACAACCATAGAATAAAAATTCAGCAAACTAATAAAAACTGAAAATACAAATTAAAACCACAAAATCCGTTACTATTTCAATAAGAAAATGTTGCCTACCCAGCAGCCCTTGACTTCGCTGAGAAAGCCCCTTGCCATCATTAATATAGAAGCCCAGGTGCTCAACCTGAAAGTATTTGGGGTGGTTATAGCGATGGAACAGAACGAGGAACTTCACCTCCATCCCAACATCAATCCAACAGCTGTGGCGTTCATTCACTGTGATTCTCAATCCTTGATGTTCTAAAGATCCTTGCTGATTGGTGGGCAGCATCTCGAGCCCCTTCCCTTCGATCTCTACTTCCACTAAGTCCACTGTTAATGTGACCATGTAGCCACTATTGGCACTGGTTATGGTGATTCTGTCAAAGAACGTTCGAGGACCATTCTCCATTCCTTCCTTAGGTGGAGCCAGCATCAGATGCCCATCCACAATAATACCTGGGTATAAAAACAGGTCAGAGCAACAGAATCTAAACATTATTACAGTCATACATTGCAAGATATAGATTTATACCATTGTCTGGGTCCTCCAGTAGGCGCAGCACATCATCAGCCCTTCCATCAATGGTAAAACACAAGTTCTGGTGCATTTTTGGTAGCCGAACAACAAAGTGAGGGTCTCCATCAACTTTCAGTGACAAATGATGATTAATTTACATCAGGAATTTCTATGTGACTTAACACCATCATTTCATGTTTTTCAATGGTATAACAATTACAATGTGACAATTATTTACTAACCTGCTTTTATCAAGAATGTTTGGCGACAAGGAAATAAGGAAAACGTACAATTTCATTTAGTGTAGTGTCATACCTGATGAAGAAAATACTCTGGCTGAGCTTAAACTGAGTGAGTTGTCTAGGTCAGCAAAAAAGTAGATTATTTATGTGTTAATATAAACGATTTTATTATTATTTCTAACATGAACAAGAATGCAAAAAAGTACAAATTTTATAAAAATAATCACTAATAACATTAACATATATAGTACATTTATTAATTATATGTTATTTTTATTCGTATTATCATATTAATAATAAGTGCTAATAAATGTTGTTCTCACCAACATCCTCAGCATCTGAATCTGTAAAAAACGAACCAAAATAATCATAATTCAAAGTACACTACAAAAGTCTTACATTTTAAAGTGCAGTCAACTTGGTTTTACAAGTTATTTCAATTTAGTATTTTAAATTTAAAGTCGTGAGTTGCAGTAACTTAAAAAATAGTCAAATGTTAATTAATACGGCTTAATTTATTTCAATTAAGAGAAGTAATGTAAAAACGATTTACATTTTCAAATTGTTTGTTAAAATAACTTGCACAGCCAACTTGATTGTTTTTAAAAATTTAAGAGAGCAAAAAATATTTTGAGTGTAGTTAGTAGATGGAGCACAGATTCAAGGGTTGTCAACTTACATGTATCATAATGGATGTTGTAGTCATAGTCGTAATCTTCAGCTGCACTGTAATCTACAAATCAATATCACAATGAGGCACCTTTGGACATATTAAAAGAGTACGGCTGTGATGACGTATTTTTGTATGCAAACCCTGGAAGCGAGTTTTGTGGTTAACAAAACCTCAAAATATTTTAGATTTATTTTATGACATAAAACACATCAGTTATAACCTGCTCAAGGTGTTTAAAGTTTTGAAGTTATTGTGTTTTATAAATGGTGGTTGCTAACAAGTTGCTAAGCAATAGCCAGCATCCATATCAACCTGTAGCCCAAGACTGGTTGCCCACTGGAGCTAAGCAGTGTTGAGCCTGGTCAGCAAATGGATGGGAGGCCTCCTGGGAAAATGGTTCTGGTGCAATATTGCTGCCGGCACATCATCCAGGTGGATGCTGCATATTGGTGACGTTTGAGGTGATTCCTCTTCCATGTAAACCGCTTTGAATACCCAGAAAAGCGCTATACAAATGTAATTAATTTTTATTCATTATAAGCAACTACATTTGGCAGAAACGTTAGACATAATTGCACATAAAAAAAATCTCACAAATAACGCAACGTGGACACAGATCTCTAAAAACATGGATTGGGATTCATTCACAGAGTAATCATAACAGGGAACACGTTTTTTGTAGTCTCAAGCTAGCTTTGTACTTTGGACAATGTATTTCGGCTTCAAAAATAACAAATGTGGTGTTAATTTGTAAAGATTATCTTAATGAACAAAGCATGTAAACATCATAAATCTTTGTTAAAGAAGACATAACATGAGATCATGAAAATTACATTTCATGCAGTGTGTAATGTTGCTGTGTTTGAAAGTGTGCAGTCTGCCAAGTTGTAAATCCGAAGGTGAATGGATAAAGTTATTGGCTTGGAAAAAAGAGAGTCGACTCCGAATCATGCAAACGACTCGTCCCTAGTCCGATTCGCAAATCACCACGGATTTACGTCACTACATGTAGTCCGCGCATATGTTTTGCAAGGACTGCCCGCGAAAACTTCACTCTACTCCCCCAAACAGCTCGTGAGCCTCATTCGCGGTTGACCAATCACAGTTGAGAAGGCTAGCAAAGAGGACGGGATTAGACAGATGAATCGCGGAACGAATCATTTGAGAGTCAGTCAAGAACTAAGGTAAGAATAACAACCTATTAGTACGAAAATGTTTTTACACCTATGTACATGAACTTGTTGTTGGACACTCCACAAACCAAAGTAGGACCTTAAAAATCCCTAATTATGTACTTTTTTAATAACAGATCTTATTTCTTGGTGATCTATTGGATGGGCTTTGTGCTCGAGGGAACCAGTGCGACGCCAACTTCAGGGTTGGCCTACAAAAATAATTCATCTCTGAAGAACTCTATTTCGTTCAAAACTACCATAGATAAACCTACCATAGATGACCTACCTTTAACAAGATCGATATCTGTATGAGAGCAGGAAGAAAAAAATAAATAAATGTATATTACTGATAATCTAGTCTGATACGTTCAAATATAAGATTAACTGGACTGTCATACCTTTCTGTTGAATATGGATGATAGAAGAGACGTCTGTCACACAAAACAACATTATATCATTATTCATTATTCATCCAATTAAAGTCATTCATTTAGCCGACGCTTATATCACAAGTGACTTATACTGCATATCAAAGCTTCACATCAAGCAAACTTGTAAAGAAACTCACCCAATACACGAGATGCTTCCCACAACTTAGGTGCATCTGTCATTCCTGGCATAGGCATAAAATTTGGAGCCATAAGTGTGGCCACTTGCAGCGCAACATCTGACTCTGCATCTGTCGTGGATGCTGTTTTGGTTTGTGGTGTCTTTGGGTTTTGCTGAAGTCCTGAGGTAGTAGAATTCTCAATGTCGGTTAATGATGACTCCTTCACAAACTGTGCGGTTTTACCTAAGGTGGCTTGTGTTGTGGTTTTGACCGGTTGAGAGGAAGAAGTGGTCTTCACTGTGGTGGGTGGAGTCTTGGAACTCTTCAGAGTGTTTCTAACCACACCTGAGGTGCTGGGAGGAGAAGACGATTTGCTGGAAGGTGTGGTGGGAGTTGTGTTAGGATGCAATGTAGTGGTCTTCTTCAATGATAACAGATGGGAGAGAGAGGTATTGGGTGGTCGTCCAGTGGTATGAAGCCCTGAGGGTGGCGGATGTACTCGTACAGATTTCGCATCGGTGGGTTTGCTTGGTTTGGTAGTTGAGGAAGAGTTCGATTTTTTGGGAGATGTCTGATTTGTCACGTCTGCCGAACCTGATAAAATACCATCTGCGGTCTTGCCAGTTGTAGTTGTCACTGAAGAACTAGTTGGTTCTGGTTCATCGATATCCGGTTTTACCACCACCAAAGAAGTGACGGGTGTAACAAAATTGTACTTTAGAGACAAATTGGTTGCTTTATCCACAAGAAGACGCTGAATGAGCAAATCGCTGGTGTTCATTTTAGCCACCAACAATTCCTTAATAGTGAAGTATGCCCAGAGTCGATGCACAAAGCTGGGAATACCGTCCAGCGCCTGCGGACAGCCCAGATATGTTGTTGTATTTACGACTACTTGAGACAACGGAAGCTCGTTCTCTATTTTCACTTTTTGCTTTGAGTCGCTCGCTGTCAGCGTTACCTTCAGATCTCGTACACCCGGCTTAAGTCGTCCTGTAACCACCAGTTCGGAGCCTTGGAAGTAGTTGGGGAAGAGAGTACGAGTGACATCATAAGCCTGATCATGCAGATAGGACAGCTGGATATCTGAGAGGAGAGGACTGGCAACTTCATCGTAGAATCCTTTCAACTGATTGGCTGCGTCTTCGTCCTCATATACCTAGTTAATGACAACTATGCGTTTTGCAAACATGTATCGGAAGTGGCTTACAGTAACATAATTAAAGGGATAGTTCACCCCAAAATTTAAGTCTTCAGTCTTAATTTACTTACACTCTTGTCAAACCTGTATGATTTTCTTTCTCCTCCAGAACACAACAGAAGATATTTTGAAGAATGTTTGTAAACCGTTGGTCCCCATTTACTTGCATTAGTTTGTGTCCATATAATAGATGTCAATGGAGACCAACTGTTTTAGGTTTCTAACCTTCTTCAAAATATCTTCTTTTGTGTTCTACAGAACAAAGAAAGTCACACAGGTTTAAAAGGTCAATAGGGAGAGTAAATGATGACATCAATTTTTGCGTTTGGTTGAACTACCCCGAATCCTCAGAACTAGAAACATTTATAATATAAAGCTTAAATATTGTCATTATTTTCTTGTATTTTTAGTAATAGTGAAGTTCCAGTTCCCACTTACCATCCGAGCCATACCACGATTCTCCATAGCCAGCCGCCTCAAAAGAGGAAAATCAGCATCGTCTCCAAAAGCCAGGCCAAACAATGAAGCTAAACCCAAAGCGTTCTGTGCATTTTGCAGAATCAAATCTGGTTCCGTCACTCCAATAGTAGCTTCTCCATCAGTCAGAAAGATGATCATGGGAACACGGTGATCAGTGGGTGAAGATGAGGCCAAGGTAGGTTTCAGCAGTTGGGCCGCAGACAGCAGAGCTGCGTTGATGTTCGTCCCTGATATGATGCGAGAAAAAATTATGTTGTTTCTATTCTTCACTATGTTGTAAAGACTTGCAGCTCATGAGCGTAAGTATGTTTAGACGCTGGTATACTAGAATTCAAAGTTGGTTCGCAAAAGAACACCTGCCAGCATAAGTCAGTTTGGACCCACATGGTATTATGAGAAACCACCTACAGCCGTCTGCGATTATGTTCCTGACGAATTCCTTGGCTTCTCGCATATTCTGCCGCGTGGCTCGGACGGTGCGTCCTTTTTTCCAGGTGTGGACCTTATCTGAGAATGTGATGAGATTGAAGTAATCACCCTCACGCAGGTCGCTCAGTATGGTCATCATGGCTGACTTAGTCTGCAGTCAAATATAACAAAGAACTACATCATTCAGTGAAGATTTAAGAGTTCAAGTCATAGGATTTGTAGTATTTGTGAACCATAGAACATCACCTTCCATTGACTTCCATTCTATTGACCCAATACCACAAAGACATTATTCAAAATACCTTATTTGTGTTTCACAGAAGAAAGATTCAACATGAGGGTGAATAAATGATGACAGAATTAAACAATTTTGCCTGACCAGTCCCTTTAAGTCGGTTGAGATGCTACCTGTTTGATTTTTGTGCCGATCATAGAGCCACTTATGTCTATGACAAAGATGACGTCTTTAGGAACCACTGGAAGACCTCGGGGTGCGAAGTAATGAACAAAGTAGCCATCATCCACCTGGAGAGAAGAACCGTGATAACATTACTATTCAAGATGGCCACCCACCCTGATTCTCTTAGCACCTATGCAGTGAATAAGTGTGAAGACCTGGATGTCACCCATGGGGTCTTTGAGTTCTACGTCGTATTGAATGATAAAGTCTGCTTGGAGACCTCTGGGGGAAACGTATCGCTGATGCTGCATGTTGGGATTGTAGCGCACATGTGCACAGTGGGGATTCTGCTGGACCTGAGTTGAAAGGGGAGGTTCTGCATCTGCTAGAAGATCAGTGAATCAACATATCAACAATACTTTCATTTACATAAAGGAAACAAACATAGCCTACGTTGCATATCAAAGCAATGAGTTTGGTTAGATCTTTGGGGGTTTCTTTCAGGGTACCTTGAACATTGTTGGTGAGCAGTCGGCTGGTCCGCAGCGGCAGAGCTCTGACAAAGCTGATGCCCGTCCTCTCCGCTATGCTGACATCCAGAGAGAGGTTCTGCACGGGCTGCCCAGGCCGCAGACCAAGAGTGAGCTCATAGCGTCCTAGTCGACGTGACAACAGCTCCTCGTAAGACAGCGAGAAGGACACACGAGCCCCGGGTGGCACATTGACTGCAACACGAAACTTCTCGATCTCCCGTTCCCTTCAAAATAAAGATAACGAAACAAATAACGATATTATTACATTATATTACAACAATATATATTTATATTATAAATAATAATATTAATTGAATTCATCCTTCATTTTCTTTACTTTATGTTTTCTCTTTTTTGAACAATGGATCACACTCAAAATAGGGGTATAGAGAGTACGGATATACTTAATATACTCAACCGGAAGTTCCGATCGTTTTTATTTCCGTATTTTGACACTTTTTCGAGTGCAACGGAAATTCTAATACGAAAAATAGTGGAGATAAATTTTCCTCTTTCTCCGCGACTTGATTGGATGTATAAAAACAGAAATTGGACTCACAGTCGAAGGGGAGGAGTTAATGGATGTTCGACCCAAGCTGTCTAACATTTAAGATGGATAGTTATTACAGGATGGAAGTGCTTTTTCAGATTAAATAAAGATTATGAGGGCACACACATTTTAAAAAGAAAAGGACCCACATTGATAAACTATTTATAATAAACACTGCAATATTTCATAAAAAAATAGGCTTTGTCATTTTTTACTTTACTGGGACTTTAAGGCTAAATTTTAAACAGGTGCTGAATCATTGATGATATCATTTTATGTGTAGAGTTGACACAAATCGATAATCATTGTTTTTAACATCATGGTTATCATCAATGCCAGTATACTGTGACAGGTAAACTGACTCTATACTGTGCGTGCATCATAGTAAAACATTATGTAAACCAAGTAACATCTGTTAAATAAGGATAGATCTATCCAGGAAAAATGTATGGTATCACCAGTTTTATCAACTTTTTCTTATGTTTGTACTTAAATATGTGACATAAAAAGACAATTTATAACACACAGTGAGAGTATAGATCTAAAAACTAGGGCAGTACTACAATTAATCGTGATTAATCGTATCCAAAATTAAAGTTTGTGTTTAAATAATGTATGTCGGTGTACTGTGCATATTAATTTTGCAATTATATACACATGTACACACATGTACACATATTTAGGAAACATTTACATGTTTTTATTTATATTTACAAATATTTAAGTTTCAGGTTTATTTACCAATAATTTAAATGATATGTAAATGTCTATTAATTTCAAGTTTTTTCTTAAATATATACATGAATGTGCATGTATTTATAAAAACAAAATGAATGTGCACAGTACACAGACATTATATTATGTAAACACAAACTTTTATCCTGGGTGTGATTAATCCCGACAGGCCTAATAAAAAAAAATGTGGGTTGCATATCTCAGGTCATATAGTTTTAAAAGTATTCAGAAGAGCTACAAATGAAAAGATAACAATCTATGATGTCTGAGCAAGTGTGAGCACTGTCTGAGACAATGAAAAATGTCTTCTGAAGCTCTAAAAGAGACACATGTGGAATGACGTTGGGAGAGTTTGTGGATTTTAACGTGTATTTATTTATCAAATCGTATTCTTGTATTCTTGTTGGAAGGTAAATGAAATGTGGTCTGTTCCAGTTTCTAGCGGAAGTCCGCTGACTGTAATACTGCCAAAGAAACCAAATCCAGTCCCACTGGAGAAGGTATTAAATAGATTTTGGACTCACTTAGTGGCAACAAGTGCTGCTGTTTTCCCCTGCTTCTTAGCTGCGTCATACATCTTCCTGGCAGCATTTCTCATCTTCACCTCAGAGACATAGACTTTACCATTTGACGTGCTGGTGGGGGTCATTGGAAAAAAAAAGAAGAATCATACCAGAAGCACACGTTCAAGTTCATTCCGACAGCCTTAAAACTTTTTTATGTATAATGATGTCTTACAACATATTCAGATAAGAATGTTCTTCTCACAGGTTGGTTGACACATCAAATTCAAACACACACAAACAGGTAGCGACATTGACGAAGAGGTGAGCGGAGAAGGTCATTTCCCTCAGCAAACACAGTAACTGGGAAACTCTGGCATCCACAGCAATTCCTCTGGCCTCGTCTCTCACGCAGAAGCATAAACACTTAAGAGTTCACCAACACTGGGCTATGCATACACTCTCTGTTTGTATTTCTCTATGTGAGGGTCAGGGAAAGAAAATGCTAAAATAAGGTCTGCCCCTTTAAGCAAATACATTTAAATAAAAATCAACAAGAACTAACCAAAATAAACCAGCAAGCTTGAAAAAGACCTTGTTTGTCAAAGAGCGAGTAAATGGACAGTTTAAGGCACAGTGGAAAATGAGGCGCCGGCACGTATGTGTGGCAATGAGACGTCTGGGATAGCTGTGCATGTGACATAGTGAACACACAGAGCTCTCAGAAATGTTACAGATTTTTTTTACAGCAGCATTGAATGCACTGCAAAACCTTTTTTGAGTAAAGTGTTGAACAAATGTGTATCCTGAGTTCCCTTTGAAACTTGGCTTTGTGAATGGGTTAATGCGTGCATTCTACATATGTACGTGTGTTTCTGCATATGTTCAAGTGTGAGTGTGTACTTTGGCCAGGTTCCTTGGTAAACCGTGCTGGGTAAAAGCAAAAGTGAACAGAGCCAGTTCCCCTCATTTTCTCTATTAGCTTTTCTTGACAAAGCCTGCTATTCATCTGCCCTGAACGTTCTTTACTTTTGACTTACATCTGTTTCCAAATCCGGTCCCCGTGTGCTTTATCAAGCTGTTATGGAGACTTATTTGTTGGAATTTGTTTATTCATAGCACTTGTTTTTGGAAAAGTGGCTTACACTTATGAAAATGGGTGATTTACTCACTAGGTCTCTCACAGAGCTTTCTCAGACGAACATTTTATGGACGTAAACGTCAGAATATGTTAACCTCATGAAGAGTTATTTTGGTTAATTATTTCTGTATATCTGATTTCAGCATCAAAACTGTTTAGTCCTTTTGATCACAAAGCATTTCTTTCCACATGAATGAATCATTAGTACAATTTCAACCCTGCTGTGTTTATTCATGATAAAACTACAAACTTCAGCCAAACGATATGTCTTTGATTGTTATTTAACTAATTGTCAAGGGCATGTTTTTCCCTAATCTGTTTTTCAAACATATTTTAGCAGCTGAACCTTGGAAGTTATGCAAAATGCCAGACAGAAATGTTGTGTAACTCACATGGTAAAGTTGGAGATAAATGCGGATGGAGTCAAATCCACCTCAAACGCAGCTTCTTTAGTGATGTGGAGTTGGTTCCAAACTGTGCTCTCCACTGTGGTTAAAGCATAGCGAGATACTACAGAACACCGCACATGGTAATCGGTCACCTTTAGCTATAGGGGCATAACAAACACCAACATGGCAATAATATATTACTGTATATACAATGTGAAATAAAATGTAGAGTACAGGAGACTGGGATTAGTATTCACATTTTACACCCCATTAAAAAAAACTTGAAGAGATGGCTTTAATTGTAAATATTTATATTATTGCCTCAGAATAAAGATTAGTTAGTTAGTTAGCTAGTTAAAGTAACATTCATTTAAAAAGCAGATAACAGCTGTTTTAGCTAAGCTACTGTAAACCGATATTTTGATATGAAATAACAATTCACAAACACCTTATAGTTAATTAAGCCCTCGTGACAACTTTGAGTGACAAAGTTGTCAAGAGTATCAAAAACTTATTGGAGTGCATGATCATGTTAAATAACTTCAACGGTCCTGATTACTTTATGATCTTTTAAGGTTGAATAAAATGTATCCGTTGAACAAAATATACTATAAAGGCTATAATTAGCATTCTAATGTTCATTTATTAACACTTTTGAACTTATGTCAAAGCTCGGTATACAGTACATTTAAACCTGTTTTCTTGAACTTGATTCCGACCACATTGGTCTGGCTTGAGAAAAGCCAGTCTACCAGAGATAATACTTTCTTGACGGCAAGTGCATGCAACAGAGTATTGCACAAAGCTACATTTTTACGAAAGGATAACGTTACAACAATGAAGAGACATATTTAGAAGATCAACAAACCTCAGAATAACATCAGAGACTTTATCCAGGGCCTTAACCTGTTTAACTCTGGGCCATTTTGGGGGATTTCCGCCTGAATTTGACTAAATGAACACCATATCCACATAAAGTAGTGTAAATATTTGGTGTCATATTCTAGGAAACCCCCCCAATTTCATAAAACACTGCTAAAAGTGATAAACATTATTGTGTGTGCTGTCAGTTCTAGGAAAAGACACATAAATAAATGTGGTTTTTGATTTTTTAAGTGTATTACTCTGAGCCTGAGAGGCCCAGGAACCTGCAAACAATTGTTCTTGATTCCAACAGGTCTCAACAAATAAAGGGAAAAAACTTTTTTCTCTATCATGAGGAATTTAATTAATATTCTAGAGCAACTCAATTGATCTTTTTACGCAATTTTTGCCTAAATTTGACATACCCAATTTTAAAGAGACCCCATATCCACAGTGGTATAAATGGAATATTTTTGTGTAATTTCACAGTAAACCTCTCAAAATTGTATGTAACAAGCGAAACTTGGTGTTAGGTTTGCTCGTGGTGAACGAATTCTACTTTTGCTTTGGTCAACCTCCCCTGAATCTCAGTCTCTGATTCGCCTATTGTATCAAATGAGGGGTCTACATAGAGGTCAGAGTTTGTGCTTCCGTTTATTATGTATATCATGTGGACAGACAGACAATCAGATATTTTACTGAATTTTTAACTATCCAAGCGTTGCTGACACAGCACATTGATGGTAAACATTGGAAGACATGCAGACGGATCCGAAGAGTTTACCTCTGAAAGTAAAATTATAATTTGATCTTCTGATTTTATTGCTGCTATAGCGCAAACAAACATTTTTTGTGCTTTACTGAAACAAACCAATTCTCAAGATATCAAAAGTGACAAACTGTGTTAAACTTGTGGAATAGGTTGATTTATGTCCAGAACATTGTTTTTGTGCTTTCTGAAACCTCAGAATTAAACAGCTTTAATTAAATGCAGCAGTGGTAGAATTTTACATAAAGTTTTATACAAAGCAAAATTGTACTTTTATTGTTATACTTACTGTGGGTTTTGCTGTTGAAGCTTGACGTCTAATTCTCTGAAAAATACAAAATAATTCATTAGGTACAGTGTTTTTAATATATTTTGTCCTACTTCACGATTCATGCACATTAAAACATGTTTTAGGAACAATATAAAAACACTCCAACGAAACATTATGTTTGGTTTATTAGTGCCACAGGTTTTCATATTTATTCATAACTTAGTTAATGTACTATTCAATTACCAATGACAAAATTCCTTTTGAGGGCCAAAGAGCTATATGAAGAAATACTTTAAAACCTACTCCGTTCATTCACAGATGCCAGTAGTTTGGATCGTACATCAAAGTGCACTGAATCAAAGCCATTCATGAAACGGGTGGAAACATAAATAAATGCGAGTACTGTACACAGGGGGCAAATAATTTTACACGCAATATATTGCTGGGTCAACACATTACCACATCTCCGGTAGGTTTCTGTAAATGCAAATAAATAGCTGAACAGTTACTGAGCGACAGTTGTCATTTATACATATAACTGCTTTCACAGATTGGCCTGTTATTACAATTTGCATCACAACTAAGAATCATTACAAAAAATGTTCGTTTAGACATATGCTGGATAGTTAAGGTCTCTCAATGAGCTTCAAGAATAAAACAGTAATAGCAATTTTCTCATTTAACCTAACTTATAAAACGAATAGAAAAGGCATTGCAGATATCTAGTTTGCCTTTCATAATTTGGATCCTACGGAAATTTCGTATTAAACTTTACTTAAAACTAACAACTTATTTTAGGACACTGCTGTTGTTTTATAAAGACATGTTTCTTTGAGTTTTTATTCGTAGTATAAAACGCGCACGTTCCTATCTTTCGTGCGTTTTTATGCGTAATTATGTCATTAAGCGCAATTTGAGCGCCACTATGTGTCCCTCGACATACACTTTATTCCACATTCATTTCTCCAGATAAACATGAACACAAACAGACCACAATATAACATCACAACACAGTTACAACTTGACAATATCACTAATGATGCTGTTTTAAAAAAATGACATACCTGGAAAGGGACTGTCCGGGCGCATCCAAAGGAACCAATGGTCAATGCGATCAAAACAACTGCATGAAAACTTAAATCCATTTTGCTGCTGTCAAACACTGCATCCAGTTTGCACTTCGAAAGTCAAATCCACTGTTTTACCCCTAAGTGCTTAGTCTTTAACAGACCACAGAGTTGTTTATAAATGGAGTAGTAATGCCCCCTCCCTTACAAAAAGATCCTAACTTTGATACGGAAGGCCAAATAATACCATCGAGACCAACGAAAACATTTATTTGTAACCACACATTGACTTTTATCGCAGGTTTTTCTTGGTTTCTAAAGTTCAAGGTTTGCTCTTTTCACGCGTATACGTGGTGGGAATTCCGCAGTCTCGCCACGGTTTGGGGGCCAAAAGGACCACAAAATATTAACCCCTGAATGACTACAATTCTGAAGGAGATTTTTAAGGACCAGCCAGTTGCTCACCAGCATATTGTTGTGCATGAAAGATTAGGACAAGTAGTCCTATACCAGTGCACAGAAGTGCTTTTATCTGATATTTTGGTGAGGACGTTTATTTACAAATCTTACTCGGCCTGAAGACTCTGATACTTTAATATATAGCAAAGAATCAGTTATAATGAGTAATGCATTGAGATGATTAGTGTTATTTTTGCTTTTTATTTCTTTTGTTTTTTATTTGGTTGGTTGCTGTCCATGGTACTAGTGAGTAACTGAGTAAGGTCCTCAATACTATTCTGAATAATCTAAAATATCTACTTGTTAACAGCTTCCTTAAATACACAATATTCATTGAATAATACATATTATCAGCATTCTTTTAATAATACTTTTTGGTTGCAACAGGCACTTTAAAAATAGTAAAACACAACAAAAATGTCAGTGAGGTATGTAAGTATGTAAATGTTTCATTTAACATCCAATGCGTTCAATACTGGAAATTTAAGCAAAACCAGATAACCTTTTGTACCAAGTGATCAAAGTCAATGTGACATAGGCTTACACTTGATTAATGGCCTAGAAATAAGTTAAGAATCTTAAATGTTTGTTTTTTAATTTGTTTTATTATATCAATCAATTAAAACCCTTAAAAAACACAATGTTTATAATGTGGATGGAGCATTCTTAAATCTTTTAAAATTTCCCACCAGCTGTTGACACATATTCTGGTACATGTCTTTGATTTGGCAAAAAAAGTTCCTGCATTGAATGGCTTCACTGTCACAGTTCTTCCCTTCAGGTCAGAGATGATAAGGGACAGTCCGGAGTGCTTCTTCTGTATTTCTTGTTATATTCACATCCTAGAATCCAAACGGAAAACCCAGTACATTTACATTTATGCATTTGGCATACGCTTTTATCCAAAGTGACATACATTGCATTATACTTTACATTTGTTTCTAACTATCTGCAATCCCAGGGATCGAACCCCTGACCTTTGCATTGTAAGAGCTCACCTGTGGCTCAGTAGTTAGAGCATGACGCTAGCAACACCAAGGTCATAGGTTCGGTCCCAGGGGATTGCAAATAGAGTGAGGGAAATAATTATTTGATCCCATACTGATTTTGTTAGTTTGACGGGTTACAAAATAATGAAGGGTGTATAATTTTTATGGTAGGTTTAATTTAACTAATAGAAACCGAATATCGACGAAAAAATCAGGGGGGAAATGTATATAAAGTAAATACATTTATTTGCATTTCAGTCAGGAAAATAAGTATTTGACCAACCAGCAAAAATTCTGGCTCAAGAGATTGGTTATGTGCCTATATGGACCACAGATTAGTCCTTTAACTTTAAGAAAGTACTCATAAATAAGATTGTTATGTATATAAAAAATGCCTGCCAACATAATCTGTATCTTCCATTTCAACCTCTCCACAACCATGGTCAAGACCAAATAGGTATCAAAGGATGTCAAAACTGACTCCTGTTTTTGGACGCAGAGAAATGCTGACTATGACCCCAAGAACACCATCCCTACAGAGAAGCACAGTATTGAAAACATAATGTTTTGGGTTTTTTCTCTGCTACGGGTACAGGATGACTTCAACGCATTGAGGGGCTGAGGGCCCACGTTCCGTAAAATCTTGGAAGAGAACGTTGTCCCCTTAACAAGATCAGTGAAGATGGGTCGTGGATGTACCTTTAACATGACAAAGACAAATCGCCAAGACAACCAAAGAGTGGCTCAAGGAGAAGCAGATTAAATGTCCTAGCCAGTCTCTAGACCCTAGTCCAACAGAAAATCTGTGGAGGAGGCTAAAACTCCAATTTGCTGAGCGACTGCCAAGAAACCTTGGCAGTCGCTAAAGATTAACCGAGGAGTGGACAAAAATGTATCCTGACTCGTGCAAACCTGTTGACCAACTATCAGAAATATCTGACCTCTGTGCTTGCCAACAAGGGTTTCTCCACCAAGTACAAAGTTATGTTTCGCCCGGGGATCAAATACTTATTTTACTGACTGAAAAGCAAATCAATGTATAACCTTTATAATACCTATTCCCCAGATTTTATTAATATTCTTTCTCCCAGTTATAATAAACCTTCCATAAAAATGATAGACCCTTAATTACTTGGTAAGCAGGCAAACTTACAAAATCAGCAGGGGATCATTAACTATTTCCCTCAGTGTAGTCAGAAACAAATGTATAATACAATGCAATGTAAGTCGCTTTGGATAAAAGCGTCTGCCAAATGCACGAATGTAAATATATAGGGCTTTAGAGCTATCGGGCCTTTTTAAAATGTTGCATTCTTGCAAAGCAGCTTTACACTTTTTACAAAACTGTACATATACAGCCGTATAAACAAAAGTAGAAAACAGGAAATTAAATCTAAAAAATACATGGGATTATTGCAAGTATGTTAAAAATATTTACACTGGTGATGCTATCTGAATTGTTAATCATCAAAATTAAATGAAATAAAAATTCTGCAGGTTTCTGACTTACGGAAGGTTTATCTCTGTGTGTATTCACTGCTTTGACGTTCAAATAGAACGACTCCACTTTGCATCCTAAGACATAAATATGATGTACAAAGATGAGTATGTACTCCTCAACATCAACGATATATAAAAATATATACGTTAATGGTCATCATATTAATTCTATTTTATCTCATAGTTACATCTACATAGTTCCTGTGCAGTGTAGCTATAGACTCACCATAAGCTAATGGAATGAGTTTGAGAACAGTATGCAGAGGACACTTCAGATAGGGAAGATTATCTGCGAGGAGATCAGACATATCACTGTTAAGACAATAAACTGAGGAACTGAGTGTGTTTTACAGTCAGTAAGTGTTTCAAACCTGCGCTCTTGTCCAGAAAGTAGGCCAGAAGACAACGCATGACTGCCTGGTGGCATATGACCAGAACATTCTCCTGTCTCTCAAGCTCCATTATGACGGGCTCCAGGCGGTGCACCAGGTCTTCATACGACTGCAAAATACACAATTTTGCAAATAAGCAACACTGATCAATGTGACTTCCAGGGTAGTTGGGGCAACATGTGATGTGGACTCACTTCACCCTTTGGATATCGGTAGCGGTATTTCTCCTTGTCTCTCATTGCAAACTCCTCTGGATAATTTTCTTGAATCTGCTCATAGGTCATCTCCTCACAAACGCCCTTAAATGATCCAAGAAAATCAAAGAATCTATGATAAGCAGCGTTTTATTGCATGTAACATAAACACTCGACACATGAAAAGCTTACAGCATCGATTTCATTGAGGGCCTTCCACTGCTCGTAAGTGACGCCTATCGCTTCTGCTGTCTGTACGGTTCTTTTCATGTGGCTGGTCCACACCTTCAGGTCCTTGATGGCCTGACCCCTGATGAACTCGGACAAGGCTGTAGCGTACTAAAAGATAAAATTATTAAGACTCAAAAATATCTGTTAAAAAATCCATCGAAATCGCACAAAATCAAATCACACAATGCAAAATATGATGATCTTGTTTTATAATAAAAATCCCAAATAATTCAGGACTATTCAAAACATACTTTTTAAGAATCATTCACTATAATGCAAATATAGATACACTTTTACCCTTGAGCTGATCCAGCTGTATATGCTATATGCTTCCAAGAGTATATGTGTTAAAGATCACCTTTTGGCCCTGTGAAGAGAGGTCTGAATCTCCACCAATTTTCCCGAGTAGGTTGAGCTCACTCTCACCATGCCGGCTCAGATAGATGGAACGAGGAGTGACGTGGATGTTCATGAGATAATACACTATGCGACTCTGAATGTGGTCCTGGACCCGGTTCACAAGGTACCTTGAACCCACATTAAAGATCTTGATGTAGGAGATGTGTCTGTTAATAATGGATGACAAGATGAGTGCATGTAACAAAACATAAAGGTTTTGTTGTAAGTTTGCATGTAATTGAGTGTACTTGTCTTTTTCCTCGTCCAAGGACACATAGGACTTTTTGTAACAGTCAATACGCTTCATAAAGTCCACCAGCGCTTCCTCTTTGTCATAATTTTCATAATCTGGGCTGCTCATCTTTACTTCCTGTTAGAACACAGGCAAAGGAGAATTTGATTAAGTTGTTCTCAACTATAAAAAGAAAACCGTGACCGGACAGTTGCGTAGTCTTACCGCTATATTTGCCTCAATGATTTCTGGGTCATCACAGATGGATTCAATGAAAAACACCTGGACGAGACATTTGTTAAATGGTAAATGTGCTTCAAGCGGTTTTATTTGGAACGCCAAATATTACGTCCTGAAAACCTGACAGGTGAAACGGTAAAATATCGCCACCTTCTGTACAAACTGCACTTTACAGTACAATATGATGTTATTGACCACCATAAACAGCCAAGTGTAAGCTTCATGTAAAACATGAAACCAGAAAATAAAATGGGCGAGATGGAGTAAAGCATACATTTAGACACATTAAAGCTTTGGTCAATTTAGCAAAACTCTGCACCTGCCTTGTAGCCCTTCTCCTTGGCGAAACTGATGATGATTCCTCTTCTCTCTCTTGTAGTGTTGGTGGCATCAAATACCTTTAAAGAAACAAATCAACTTTAAAATTGAATACTAATCCAAAACGTATCGGGTGGGTGTTAAGTTACTTTATTAATTTACATAAAATATATAAAACAATGCATATTTTTCTTGACTCACTGCTACTTGTCCCTGGTGCTTAGTGAAGTAAGTAGCAACGTCCTTAAGAGCATTCGAGGCGCAGGCCCTAAAGACGTGACACACATACACAAATGCAGTTTTTCTCTTTATTAGGTGAAAAAGTACTTTATCTTCACACATTAAAACTTCTAAATGTAAAGCAATGTTATTTTGCATGTCTTGCCTGCGGATTTTCATGGCCTCTTCATTGTCAGGACAGAAAAATTCATAGTTTCTGTATGTCTGAACGGCCTCTCTTCGATACTGACCCACATTAAAGACTAAATAAAAACATGCATCATATGAGACGAACATAAATTTTTTCAGGTCTCACACTTACATTGCTTATATAAGCACTGTATATTAATACTGCATGTCCCCCAGCGATTCGAACACTGTAATTACCTTGAGTTGTGACACCGATCCAGTTGAGGTACCGGGCTAACTTTTTAGAGATGTAGGTCTTTCCCCTGGCTGGCAGTCCTACCATCACAATCACTGTAGGGCAGTTTGTGAACTGGGGTCTTGAGGCTGTGGATCAGATGACGTTAAATATCAATTTTGAGTTCAGGTTGATCATTTCAGAGTTGGAGATGTGCTTTACTAAAAACATTTGAATATAAAATATCAAAGCACTCGATCTGAGAGTCCCCTTCGTCTAGGAGAAATAAGAAAAGAAAATGAGAAAAGCACAGACATCTTTGCCAAAGGAACATACAAGAACAGGAGAGTTGATTCAGATATAGATATAGGATGTAATTATTTTTCTGGGCCTTTAATTTTCCTTTTAATCACATCAAAGCCACAAATTAGGGCAGGGGCCAATTATCCCGATAACACAAACTGGATGTGCTGCAAGCAGTTTAGCCAGATTGGGCTTTTTCCCGCCCAAGTGGGCTTCTTTTAAACGGAGAAAAATGCATTGGTTGGGTGGGCAAAATTTGGGAAGCTTTTGAAATTAAAAACCCACCCAAGCAGATTGACTTTCCTTTGCTTTTGATTAGTCAAGTTATTTAAAAACATTCGAAATGAACGTCCTACACAACCCTTATTGGTTCAGGGATAGGGAGACCTCACCTGTCAATCAATCTACAGTTAAGATCATGTGATGGCTCGTGAGTGATGGGGTTTTAGCGCTATAAAGGACCAGATTTTGTATATCGAAGCGATAGCAATGCCAAAGTGGCCCAAATATACGTTGTAACTTACAATGTGGATTACACATGTGGTGACAGACGACTCGAAGACTTTGTTAATATAACTATAACAGAATTCACAGCAGTTGAATGATTTAATACAAATCTAACTGAATATGAGATTCACCGAAAGTTACTTCTGTTCATCATGGTCATCCTTGACAGCTGCTGGCCTTGCTAAATTTTGCATTATATGTTCTGCAATTTAAACTTCACGAAAGACGTACTGTATTTCTCTCAGATGTACTCTCAAAGGTAAGCGCATTAATGTTGCTGCTGTTCTTTTTTTGTTCTATTGCATGCATCAATGAATCGCACATTTTTGGCTCTGTGATGTGTGTATGAAGTTCATGAACGAGTGGAAAATGCGAAGTCAGCTTATAATAGTGTGCACTTTATTGACAATATGTGTTTTTTGAGGGTTAAAGTCATTGGTTAGTTTCTTTATTGTCGCTTTGAAGTGGTTTCTGGGCATATAAGTCATATTTTCCAACTCTCTTAAATGCCACTTTTGATCCGTTTGACCTGTTTTCCTGGTTTAATTATATTTTTAAATATATGCCATTATTTTGGCAGTTAAAATTTGGGCTTGTTTTTCTTGGAATGGGCGGGTTTTGTCAAGTCTTTGGGCTGCAATTCGTCGACCCAAACTGCCAACACTGGCTGCAACTCCCAGCAGCAACATTCTACTCTTTCTACTCCTCTGTCTCTCTTTGTGGGTCACTGGAGCGTTCAGTCATCTGTGAACAAGACTGACTTCATCCATGCTTTTGCTAGCCAGTCTGACATTAATAAGTCTGCACGAGACATGGATACGTGCTGAAGACTCAGCCACACCCGTTGGTCTCTCCACAAACTACTCCTTCTCTCACTCTCCCCGCCCAACTGGAAGAGGAGGAGGCACATGTTTGCTATCAACAATAACTGGAAATATTCCACACTATCTTCTCTATGCAGCAACTACTCATTTGAATACCACGATGTTAATATCACACACAGCTCAGTGTTGTTGAAGTTTTACGCCCCCAAGGTCCTTCAACTTCATTGAAGAGTTAGATGTGCTGCTCTCATCAGACCTAGAAAAACCCTTTGGATAAAAGTGTCCACTAAATGACTAAATGTAACTGAAACACAGATGTAGAATGCAGTGGGTCAAAGTTCACAAAGCCAGCTTGATCATCTACAAGACATTACTGCTCACCTTAAACACAAACAACTGCAGAGAAGAAAAACAAAGGAGTACATAAAAAGAGAGAAAGAAGATAAGGAAATGGCATGTGATCAAAGATGCCCCTTCACTCACACCCTCTTCTTTGGTTTGGGGAAGTCTTCATCCACGGCACCCAGATCTTGTGCACGGGTAACTGTGTCAGCTCCTGTTCTGAGGACATCTCGTTGAACTCTGTGTGTTTACAAACTATGAGCACATGGTTGAGTTCCCATAAATTGTGTTCGACCCCATTGGTGTTCGACCTCATGCAGCGCTTTGCAGAACGATCGACGAGATTAGCTGCTGCGCAGACGAGGGAGGAGTTGAAGAAGGAGCCGTCAAGTCGGACACCTGCTGCTTGCCGTAGTGACGTTTGCGCCGTGTTTACTTTTCAAACGCAAATGAAGTGGATGAGATAGTGGATTTGTCCGATAAATAAGCATTTTAATTAATAAGTAGCAACCATGAACACTTCATATTGCGTATGTTATGTGCTGCTTTACACTGTGTGACTACATATCATGATATACATAAGCATCGAATTACCAACGGAGTTGAATCCGTTTTCGTTTCTTTTTTATTTATTAGACGACACAAAATAACATATTATGATAAAACGAACAAAGTTTAAGCTGTTTTGAAAACACGAATCAATACGTATTAGTTAAACTGACGGTGATATAATAAACCCGTAACGCACGTGATCGTAGTGATGCGGTGTGCCAATCATCAAAAGCTGTGTCGTCATCACAGCGTGGTGCAGCCGCTCCTGAGATCACGGTCCTTTTAAAGGCCCTGTTTATTGTTTTATACTGTTGCATGAGGTCTAGCTATGACGTTCGCCTGATTTACGTTAAAAAACACTAATAGGCTATTTTTTACACTGGTTTTGAGTAAACGCCCACTGCTTTGATTGGACATGAGCCCGCCCGCCAAATCACAGATGCCGCTTCGCACGAGCTTAAGATGGTTGGGGTTAGAATACAGTCGCTGTATAACCTTCCTTCGGATTCCGATATTAGAAATGCGGGTTTAATGTTTATTATTTAATATGTTCCAGCTCATGTGGGAAAAACATTGCTTGTTTCATTTCTCCGAGTATTCCCTCGTGAACAATGCAGACATCGACTGTGTGGAATGACTCAAATTAAAAAGCAGCTAGTTGTGCTGTCCCTTCAATAATGGATCCGATAGGAAAGGCGCAGCAATCTTATGTAAGTAAAACATTTATGTACCATGCGTCACTATGCTCTGTTAGAGATCACGTGATGTGCATTCGCACGATATTAGTATTACCTGAGGACCTCTAGTCATATGTAATACTTACAGAAGTTTTCTGTGATCTTAACCCAGCACCCGAACTAATACCAAAACACTTCGAAATGGCCTCCATTATTCACAAATGATGATAAAACATTGAAAAATGGGCGCTTGTGCGAATCGGCATCTTTGTGATTTGACGGGCTCATGTATCATTTTTCAATGTTTTATCATCATTTGTGAATAATGGAGGCCGTTTCGAAGTGTTTTGGTATTAGTTAGGGTGCTGGGTGATATCCATAAGTTACCGGAGTCTCGTGTGTTTATTTATGATGGAAACCCTCGTAACATTTGAGAACCGCGGTGATCTTTTGTCCGGTTCCGGATTACTGGTCTCAAATGCTGACAGGTAGGGTTATATATCATTAAACACCATACAACTATAGGCTATGCAAACTATACGCAAAGCCTTTCCATCACATCCGGGAAATAAGTCATTCAATTTGAGTAAAATCATCCCTTGCGAATGCGTCACATGAAATACTGATGTGTGGATGTCATTTATAAATCACAGGAGGTCTCCAGATAATACTGATGTCCTGCTAAAACTGTGAATGGTGCTAATGTGTAACCTTACATTACGTCTCGATCTAAATTCAGAGAAGCCTCCAACTACACAAACTGCTATCCAATCAAAGCATTAATCCATTAAAACTGAGCGTTTGCAGAGCTGGCCTCAAAACCAGTGTAGAAAATAGCCTATTACCTCTTGATTTTGATGTTTTTGAATGTAAAAATCACGCAAACGTCATAACTAGACCTCATACAACAGTATAAAACAATAAACAAGGCCAGTTCATGAGACCTTTACAATGTAAACTCTGAATTGATTTACTACGGGATGTGAAACTTAGAGTTCTGGTTTCTGAACAGCTGGGGTGTATTCAAGAAAGCTGGTTATGTGACATGCCAGGGTAAATTTAAAGGTTACTTTAAAATAAAATAATAAACCCAACTTTCAGTTCCAAAAACAGAGGTAAATTTCTGGGTATGTAAGTAACCATAGCAACTCACTCTCTGAAGATAACTTGCTCCGGAGCAGATTATGTTCCAGGTTAAGTTCATTTTAAGAAAACATTACTAAACTTCATAGGTTGTCTGTGCATGTGTGCGTTTTGATGAGCGTCAAGTGGGCGTGAAAGCACAGATTACGTATGATATTTTATAATTTTACATTTATATTACATCTACATTTCCAATCTCACCCATCGCAATTTAGCATTCACAAAATTTTTTATTATTAACTTTATAATTTAACCTTTCAAATGAAAATATTCTTTAAATAAAAGAATGTTTACTGTTACTACTTTATGTATTTATATAAATATACAATTAAATCATACATCTCCAAATATCACTGGATAAATACACACACCTTACAATTTCCAGCAGTCGAAGAATTTTTATAGTGAAGTATTTTAACTACAGAGAGATTGCATATCATTACTTTTGTCCACTTATTAGCCAATATTTGATGCACTGGGTCAAAGTTATTTGTGGCCTAATGGTAAGCGAGCCAAATTAAAAACTCAAAGGTTGCAAGCTCGATTCTCAGGCTTCCAGGTTTCTAAGGCTTCATTGGGTTAACATGGCTTATTGTTCACATATTTAAATTCTTATTATGATTTTAAATCCATTTAGATAAAAAGTATATAAAAACTTCATACTGACTGTATTCCTTAAAAATGTATTTTTGATCCTCAGCCTCCTCCTACAGTATTAAAAGGCCTATCTCCAAATTACAATTAGCCTTTTAGGAGAGGCCATTTCCACCTCTTTTAACATTTGAAAAGCCATGGCCTTTTAGCAAACAAATTCAAAAAAATAAAGCAAACCAACAAAATGTATTTGAAAGGGATATACTGTATATAGGCTACATGAAATATTCAACATGTGACTGGACCAAACATTTAAAATTTATTACCAATGTAGTAGTTTCTAGAATTAAAACAGTCTCCATCAATATTACTGCATCAGCAACTGTTCAAATAAAGCTGATACAATGCAAAGTCAGTTTTCAGAAAACCAAATAAACGTTTATTTTTTAATAAACATACAAAAAAAGGTTTAATACTGCCTTTAAAATAAGCAATGTTATTAAATAAATATACATAACACAATGTTGGCAAAATACCATGGTAGACACGTTCAAATAAGTTACAAACATCTCAACAAATCTATGGTTTATGTAACGAAGAAGGCCATGATGAGTAAATATTTATAATATTATAGTATGAAAAAGTGAATATATTTAAAATATTTATATATATATATTTAATTAAATAATTAATTTATAGCTTTTATAGTTTAATAAACACATAACTTAAATAAAACAATTTTATGAATATTAATCCAGCACTTTATATACTGATGGAAATTTAAGTCTTCCGTGAAAAAGCTCTGATTTATTACGTTGTTTTACAATCAAAAACTTTAAGCCTCCCGGCCGTTTCCATGGTGACTCGTGAAATCTGTGATCCATTGACAACGTCTTCATGTTGTTTCTGTGAGCATGCATTAACTCTATGTATCTTTTAATCTTATGATTAAACTTACTCTTCAAACGTGTTCTGGAACTGGTTTGGGGTTAATCAACCCAGAATTCTGGGTTTAGCTGACGGTAAATGAACCCTGCTTTCTGGAATACCCCTCTGCTCCCGATCAAGCTAGTTTCAAAGAGTAAGTTACTATGGTTACTGACTCTGAGTATGAGTTACCTCTCTTTTAGGAATGGGCTTGAGTTATCCTGCTTTCTCGGGTTTGACACACCTCACACATTCTGAAACGGAAAAACCTGGGTTTCCCTCATTTCAGAGTAAATATACTCAGCTTTCACTAAACCTCCTTTCTGAAACAGGCCCCTGGCGTCTATTTTTGTCACGCTTAACACTGCGAGCCAAGACGAACAAACTTTCTGGTGAAATGGGCTTCGTCATCTTTGATAACAGGTACGTTGGACCTTCATGTGGCGCTGCACAGACATGAATGACATTAAAGTACCGCGAGAGTGATTTGAAAGTATATGCCGTAGGCTGAAACACCTCATTAAGACTAAACACAGCTATTACATTCGATCACAACTTTGGTTGCAGTCAGACAAGGTTGACAAGTCTTGTAACAACTTAAAAAAATGTACCTCAATAAGCTTGCCTCACCCAGATAAATTAAACTATCTTTGTGTTTTTAAGGTATGGACCCTAATAAACTGGTGGTGATTCTGGTGCCATGGGGATATAAATCTATATACTGCAAAACATTTGACCTATTTCAGCTCAAAAGTTAAATTGGCTATACATATAATTTGAACTTAAATGATATTAAACCGAAATCAAGTTCTTTCCCATAACTTCTCAAATGAAGTTACAATATTCAAAAGTTCAAAAGCCAATTATAAATAAGCAATTATAGGCAAATTGTCAAGAACAGTATTTTTTTTACAGTGTATCCAGTGTTGGCCCAGTTATGTGACTAGCTTTGAGCCAGTTAACCCCAAAGATGTATCTCACCGAACGTGAACACACTGTTATGATTCCGCCATCATGTCATGGGTGTTCTTGGTCTTGCAGCGTCATGGCATAGCCTTAGGTTTTATGTGGAGAGAGAGATTTTTGACCTTCGGCCTTCTATATACTCTCTCCGGTCCTCGTCTCTGTTCCCGCCATCTCGTTTCCTCGTTGGCTTTCTTGAGTGTTTCATCCTCTACACATGTCCCCTTTTTAATTATCCTTTGTCTTTCCCCCTATATAATATCCTCGTGTCTGTTGTCTTGTGCTCGTTCGTGTTATTTTGTAGCTTAAAGTATCTTGTCTTTTGTTTAATGCCCTCTCGTGGGAAGTCTTGTTTTTGTACTCTGCCTAAGTTCAGTTTTCTCCCATCCTGGGTTTTTGATCTTATTTTATCATTAAAATCTTTCTGCCTGCATCTAAGTTCTTTCCCCACCCCATTCCGTGACACACATACCATTAAAAATTGTGTATCAGGTGGAGGGGCAGAAACCAAACGGAGCAAACTACAGAGAATTACAAAAACAATATGTAAAGTCAAACCGATAAAAAATGCTAAACAACACTGTTATCTTCATGTGAATACTAAAGTCCATACGTGTCTATATCATGATAAGGTCTTCAAAGCGGTTCACATGGATTTTTTTGCTAGCTTTTCAGGATGTGGCAAATAACAAGATTAACAAAATGTCAGAGACAATGATAATGTCTCCTGTTTTTACTGCACTGAGAGATCCTACTACAAAGGGAAATAGTACACGTAATAATAAAAATTGCAAATTGTAGATAGTTTGTATGGTTAAAGAGCATTCCAACATTATTTTCAGTTCAGATTTAATATGAATGATCATTTTTGTTTCATTCTGTGAACTGCTGACAGTAGTTCTTACAAATTTTAAATAGTTTTTATTTGATTTTTGGTTGTTGCAGAAAATGTAAACTAGAGAACCAGGTCAAAATAACCGAAAAGATGCTTTGGATATTTTCGTACATCAAATACATCAAAGAAAACAAGTTCATATTCACTTTTACAACAGTGGTATTTGTACACGTGTTTAGAAAATGATCAAAAATGAATATGTATATACAGCATGTGAAACAGGTTAAGTTGTCAGAAGGTCTAAGTAAGGTTTGAAATTAGATAAATGTACTTTTTATGGTACTCCGTGAACTTGGTTGAGAAATACTGTACTTTTTAAAATATCTTCCATGGAGATGATGTGTGGGTAAGTCTTGTGAAACAGGAGATCAGTGTTGAGCAAGCCTATATGAAGCCAGTTGTTGAAATGGCAGGGTGTGGGACTCTATTCGGGCATTGTCTAGAATGTCATATACATAAGCATAGTTGTTGGAGGCTACTCCCGTATGTTATGATGGAAATCCTTTACATTTACATTTGATAGGCATACAGCAGAAAAACATTCAGGCTCAAATAATAACCATTCGAAAGGGGAGACAAACAGAAGCAGACTGACTGAAAATGGGAAATAAACTATACATGATAAGGCAGTGGGGTCACATATAAATAACTTGTTTGACATTTGCCTTCAAACATCAAGATGATTCTATAACACTGTGTGATAGTAAGAAACAGGCTGTCTCCTGTGTGACTGTTTACATGCATCGTGTTTGGCTTTAACCAGGCTGTCCACCTGTTTTGTTGTCATGTCAATTCTGTCATGTTCAATTTGTTCAAACCAGCTTTACTTTAAACCAGGACAGCTATGAGATATGAGGGCATAAAAGACAAAAAGATCCGCTGTTTTGCTTTTAGCAGCTCATGCTGCTAAACGTTATGTATGTTTATTTGTGTTGGAAATGCTATAGGACTCTTGCCTCTTATAGATTTTAGTTATTCTAATTATGTCTCAAGCTTGCAGTGCATTTATTCTACATTTACCTACATTGCAACACTGATATGTGACACTTTTGCCCCCTGTGACATCTTTACTAGATGTCATACACAACATCTATGTCCACACGTGCAACACAAGAAAGAAAGAAACAAGTGACGGTATTATGTAGCAGGCCGTGATTCAGTAATAGATTTACAATATAGGCACAGTCCATCTCTACAGTTTCTTAATCTTTGCACTCATCTGCTGCCAGCTAGCTATCTTTTAAATCTTTCCCTGACAGACAGTTTAGTCATCGTAATCTGTACTCGCCTGCACTGTCGCAACGGGTTCGCCGACGGAAGTCCCTTGGTAGTGTGTCCATCATTCAGGAAGACAAGCAGAAAAGCGAGTAACTGTTATTCCCAGAGTGTTATGGACGCCGTTGTATAGTGCACATGTGTTTCAGATGGTCATTTTAATGTAACTGAACCTGAGGAGCTGGTGTTTTGCCCCCAATCCCCCCTCCCTGATGACACACAGACATATGATCTGTGCAGCCTGGCCTTGTCCTTTAATGTCTGCCAGAACATGGGTTCACTAGCTCGACCAGCACTGATCTCGACAACACTGCAGAGGTTACGAAATGTTGCTGGCTTTTAACCTTTAGTCTCGCTGTCAGCTAACTACTGCACCCCATCATTTAGTTTACCGTTTCACAAATACATAACATTACAGAAGGTTCATATTTAAGCAGCTATTATTAGATGTTGGTATAAAAAGAATAGTAATAAGTCTGTTTGTGTCATATAATCAAATTACTACTGTTGGAATTCATGCAAAGTTATCAAACCGTAGCCATCAGTAAGAATTCTTTGTGTGGATTGTGTTATTTCTGAGAGACTGATTGTATAATTTGAAGGGTCAAAATTTGAAATATACTTTATGAATACAAAATATTTTGTATTTTAACATAGAGTTGCTACTAATTAAGAACAAGAATTAAGAATTGTATTCGTTTGTCTTGATGTGACGCTTAATTTAAGCATAAATAAGTTTGAATTTCTATGATACAAACAATAAATGAATGTGCACTTGTTGTCTTAATTTTATGTGCTACTTAATTTTTAAATTCCGCATACTGTGGCTTGAAAACAGTTTTTTAATGCGAACATGCGCTGTCAATTATTATTAATCGCATCCAGAATAAAAGTTTGTGTTTATATAACATATTGTATGTCTGTGTACTGTGCATATCAATTTTGAATTTATAAATACAAACATGTACACACACGTGTATAGATATTTAGGAAATATTTAGATGTGTTTATTTATATTTACAAATAGTTAAAATTATATATATAAATGTTTTTTATATGTTTAAATATAGGCATGTCTGTATATGTGTTAATAAATACAAAATTAATATGCACAGTACAAAGATATATACTATGTAGACACTTTTTTTTGACAGCCCTATTTGAACCATGTACAAAGCTTACAGCTTTGCTCGCTGTAGGGTGTGATAGGTGTTAAAAAGCCTCGCCATGTAACCGCAAAATAATCGAAAGTGAAGTTGAGAATCTGCAATTTAACTCACTTGTCGCTAACATGTCACATATAAGACTTGATAGAAAATGTGACCCTGCCTCTGAAATCCAGGCTAAAATGTGAAAAATGATGAGAAAATTAGCATCAAAGTTTGATTTCAACCATTCGTTTTACAATGATTTCATTTTTGACGGATAGATTTTTGTAGACTGTTCTTTACATTATGTAAGATTAGTTTATGTTGAAAACACACTCTGTCTGGGCTTCCACAGAAACATAGAAACAGAAAATAAAATTTTAGCCTTACAAAGATTGATGAAAAAAATGGAGAAACAAATACACATAAAAAATGGTTGTTATATTTAATCCATAATAGCCACAAATTAACAATCATTTTCCACAGTAGCAAAACAGTAGTTACAAAAAACTATGGGTACATTTTTACTAGAAAAAACATGGTTAAGTTTCCATGTTCCAACATTCCATTTGTTTTTAAAGTCAAGAATTCTTTTGTTTATTTTTTTTTCCTTTGTAGACTTCTAGTTTATTTTAGTTTGTTACATTTGGATGAGTATTTATTCCCACGTTTACTTTTTATTTCTTAGGATAGAACAGATGTATTTTCATTTGACACTAAATTAGACCGTGCCCCTGTTTTCCGGTATTTGACTCGCAGATTGAGCTAAACCTATGCTGTTCTCAGGAAACGTAAACCGTTACAAGCACATTTCCTGTCACAAGATGCAAAAAATCAAACAGTGACGGCATCTACCATAGAACAGTGAATCACAAGTACAACCAAAATAAATGCGATAATAATCTGTTTCATTCACTGATCGTAGACAGGATAAGCAGACATGACTTCAAGGCAAGAAAAAAAAGAAGTTATGACAGAAAGAATCCATTCGTCAGATGGTGATGCTCTCATCTTCCTTAATTATGTTCCTGAATTCCTCCAGTTTGCCGGGCTCCGTTTATGCCGCATGCAGCAGTTCATAAGCAGTTCATCACTGTTGAAGAGGTAAATCAGTGGGTTTATGGCACTGTTCATGCATGCCAGTCCATTTCCAATCTGGTTGGCAATGTAAATACTGGAATACCATTTGTGACATTTGCCCAGTAACTTGTAGATTCGAGTTACCAGGTTGAAGTTTCTGAAAATATGATAAGGAATGAAACAAATAGAGAACAGCAGTGTCAAGACCACGACCAGTCTAAGACATCTCAGCTTCAAAATGACATCCGTTTCTTTCTTTGTCATCAGAATAAAAGCAACGTGTCCATAGCAGCACAGCATTATTAACAAAGGAATCCCAAATCCAAAAACCGTCCTTCCGATGCTGTACTTCAGGTAATCTTTAATATAGGCGTCTGAAGTAGTGTCAAAGCAGCTCGTGCTGCTGTTGTCGGTTTTTATAAAGAACAAATCAGGCAGACATTGAAAAAAGACCAAAAGCCAAACCAGCAAAGCAATCATCACTGAATGTCTCGCTGTGATTCTTCCCTTGACTCTTAAAGTGTGAACGATGCCCAGATATCTGTAAACACTGATGCACGTGAGGAAACCAATACTGCCGTAAAGGTTCATACAGAAACAGAACCTCACGATCTTGCAGAAAACATCTCCAAATGTCCATTGACTGTTCAATGCATAGTAAAACACCAGGAAAGGCAAAGTCAAAATGTATAGAAGGTCAGCCAGACACAGGTTGACGACAAAGATATTTACGTTACCCATTTTTTGCCAGTTCTGATACACGGATTTCAGCCCAAAACAGTTGCCAAGTAGTCCAAGTGTGAAAACGGCAACGTACACTGTGGGTAAGAATTTGTGCGTAAAATCGAAATTAACCTTTCCGCAGGTAGAATAGTTTGACTCCATTGTTATCACCAGAAGTTAATGCGACACGTTTGTGGAAGTCAGATATTCTCACATGTCGAAAGCTTACAGGAAGTATGCATGGTGAGTAATCCATTACTTGAGAAGGTAAAACAAGAGTTAGATGTCAAATAAAACTGGGAACTAGCCTTTAAAGATTATAGGTATTTTTTCCATGGAAAATTCCAACACAACTCTTACAGTGTTATATCTATTAAAAAAAATCCTAATGGCACAACAACCCCTCCTGTAAGATTAAAGCAAATTCTTGCCTGCCCTTCCTTCAAAAAACAAGTGAGGGCAGTCTAACACTTTAGTTTGTGAGCATCCTCAAGTCTAATGCTCAAGCTATTATTCAAGTAGATTGTGTATTAATAATGATAAAAAAATCATCAAAACAATAATGTGATAATGATGTTGTGCCTAAAAAAACTAAAAAAAAATCAAAGCTGTTATATTTTAGTGTCTTCAAAGGAGCTATCACCTTGCTTGAATTTGCAGAGTTATCATTTATGAGCCAGTTTCTTCAGGTCTCACACAGATGTTTTTTAAACAATATTGAATTGGTTCCCATCTTTTCCTCATTTAGTCCAAATCATCAATTTCAAAAATTTGTTTATTAATACAATTTTAGTTTTCTAAGGAGGGAAGTTATCTTTTCATAATTATATTTTTGTCTACAAACTTTTGAATGGTATTATACTGTACGTAACACATAATTGTACATCTGCAAATAAATAGCACATACAGAAAGATTAAGAAAGCAATAAAATCTTTATTGTTGAAAAGGGGTTGATGTGTGATTATGGATGTTTATTTACAGTCTGTCAAGATTTACATTTTTGACTTGTGATGTGGTGAATTCTGTGATGCAACCTGAACCAAATTCCCGAACAAATTTGTTGTATTTTAGATTCCTTAAATCAAGGTATTAAAAATACATCTCATACTAAAATAAAATTATTTACAAATATGTACAATAAATATCTGCATTACATTGGTAAACACCAAGACTAGTGCGGGTCCAAATACAAGCGTAATACAGATAAATGTGCCAACAGGCTAAATGTCACATCACACATAACCAATTCCTCGCTAGTCAATGACCATATGTGACCCAGGATCACAAAACCAGTCTTAAATACCACGGGAATATTTTGAGAATAAGAGAAAAATACATAGTATGGGTCAAAATTATCACATTTTCTTTTATGCCAAAAATCATTAGGATATGAAGTAAAGATCATGTTCCATGAAGATATTTTGTACAATTCCTACTGTAAATATATAAAAACGTTATTTTTGTGGGTGGATGGAATGCCACAGGCTCATACTCTTACGCTCATACATCAATATAAATCTTATTTATTCAGCTTTCAGATTATGTAAAAATCTCATCTCAAGACCAATAAAACTGGTTATGATGTCCAAGGTCAAATATGGAGTTTTGCTTGAAATGCACCCTTAAATGCCCCTAGATGATTTCATCATATTGAGCAAAAATATATTTTTCAAATGATATCTTTCAATAAGTTAATACATGTAAGCCCAGCACATCTACTATCTACCAAATCCAAAGGTATGAGACACAGGGCTCAAATGTGGAAAATGTCTAACCCCAGAAAGATATTCCTCTATATGTTCTCATAGCTGAAGAAGGGCAGTTGTAGTGGCACATGCAGGAGTTGATGGTCATGACAGCTTGATTGAACACTCTGCCCCCAGGGCAACGGAAAGTGACCGTGGTGGTGCCAGTGTGGTGCGGAGTGCAACAACGGTTGTCTGTACACAGGCCGCAATAACGGGGCCTATAAAACTTTGTACTGAAACAGCCCTGATGGGATAGTAGCAGATGTCTCGCTGACCGGTAACTGGGCTGACATTTCCGTCTTGACCCCTGAAACATAGAATATGTAGTTGTTTTGGCTCTCAACCGCCTGGGTAAGCAACTAAGCTAAAAAGGAGCCTTAATACAAATAAAATTGCTTAATTTTTGTTTAATGGTGCTAGCCAGATATTCACAACACAAGACACAATGTGGTCGCTAAAACTGTTTATCCTAGTTGAATAACTGTATTGTACTCTGGGTTGTATTTCGTTTACCTTGTAAAATAAAAAGTATATTCTGCATTCTTAGATATGCATGATTATATGGTCAATTATTGCATTCCACTATTTGCAGTAGTAACTATTAACATCAAATTTTTGGATCATGACCCATCAGCTGGTTTAAAGGAAATGTTAGCGTGCAAAAGCCTCCCATAAACAGTATAGATCAGCTGGAGACTCACCTCTGGGGTTCTGTGGAGAACAGACGGACAGGGTCGGATCGTACACAAGCGTCTCTGCCTCTGAAGTCGGCAGGCTGGGTTTTGATTGGACACCCGTGTTGATATCCCAGGCCCACAGGTTTTCGAACAAGCACTCCATTCTGAACTATGGTCTACACAGTTGGAGCTCGGACTGGTTTGAAATGTACCAAAGTTTGAAGGCACGGACTGCTCTGTTCTGGATACTGATGCTAAACCAAATACAATTCAATTATTAAACGTTTAAATATGAATTCTGATCTCAATAAACCTTGTATTTTTAATTAAATTAAGATCCGCTCTCGTTATTATTCGACAATCTCTAAGAATGAATACCTCCCACCCTTCGAGATAAAAATCAGCTATTGTTGGCAACACTCCCCTAAATTTTTTAAGTGTGTAGAACACACAAAGAACAAAATGTACCGTTCTAGTGGACGTAACTTGGGGGACATTGCATTTGAAATCTTTTCTGCTGGCGTTTCACGCTATGTCTGGCTTTTTAGGGTTTATTGTTGCGTTACACAGACATGAGTCTACAGTTATGAATCATGGAAAGTTGCCTCTGTAGCCAGCTTGTATTTGTGCTTTTCGGCTCCATCTTGGCAAGACGCATTCAAATAAATAGTCAAAATCCCACAGTGAAAACCTCAGACTGGAATGTAATTCTCAGATAGCGATTGGAATAAGAAACATTCAAAACATTTATGCAAAATCCCAAAAGAGGGAAGGCAGTTTATGGAAAGCCTTCTCCCATAAACAGTAGGACACGTGCTGATTTGACATTACAAAAATACATTTTTAAAAGACGACTAAATTCATGACTAAAGACTTTGAGATTTTCAATGATAAAATGGGATTGCATGAAAAACAATATAAAATGAACACCCTATGAGTCATGTTGTTGGAATTTGTTAGCAAAGCAACTAAAACAAACCTCTGAGAGCATCCTCAAGCACACTGTTGTTCATATTTTCACACACCCACTCTTTACAGCATTTTCCGGGTGGCTGAACCCTCCGTGGGTGAGG
Organism: Triplophysa tibetana; assembly: GCA_008369825.1. Classification (NCBI taxonomy): domain Eukaryota; kingdom Metazoa; phylum Chordata; class Actinopteri; order Cypriniformes; family Nemacheilidae; genus Triplophysa; species Triplophysa tibetana. The sequence continues at coordinate 16,934,356 of CM017912.1, read as the reverse complement.
GCAGTCTGGGCTGGGCAGACGAACGTCCTCTCGGCACCGTGGCACGCAGGTCACCCCTCCACCTGAACAGCGACATCGGAGGGCACAAGACGGTTGAAATACCTGCCCCTCCTTGTAAAAGACTCCATTATGCTCACATCCCAGTTCCGTCTGACCTTCAAATAAATGATCATACGATCTGAATGATGTCATGAAATACTGATGTGGTGGACACGTTTTTTTTTACACTGCGTTTAGATAAAGTACGTCAACACCACATCACACGGTCAGTCACCACATGAACATCTGAACTTAACAATACTACTCCGTACTTTGTAATAGAAAAGCTTGTTTTGGCACTCACTGACACACTCTCCAGGGTCATCGGGGAAGCTGGCGCTGTAGTCACATTGCAGACCCCTCTGACTGTCACACAGATATCGTTCAGTGCACGCCTCACCCTGCTGCCGGGCACACATCCTACAGCACTGACACCCATCCGGAATGAGGGGAACCCCCTCTGGACACACTGGTACAGAGGTACACTGACACGGGCCACCGCACTGCTGGCAGCAAACCTATGACAAGAGAGCATCCTTCAGTGAATTACAGTCACACTGTAGTGATTTAAGGGGATAGTTCACCCCCTTAAAATGTGATATCATTTATTCCTTCCATGTATGTGAGTCTTCTTCTGTAGTAAAAACAAAAAAAGATATTCGGAGAAATGTCATAGTGGTTTTGTGTACATGCAATGGAAGTCTATAGGGGGCAGTGCTTTTTGGCGACCAACATTCTTCAAAATACCATCCTTTGTGTTCTGCAGTTGAAAGAATGTCATACAGGTTTAAAATGACATGAGGGTGAGTATCCTCACCCTCATTTGATAATTGAGAATTCAATTATCAAATAATTGAATTTTCTGTAAATCTTTTGATCAATCTAGTGCATTCAATGCTTATATTTGTATTGTGTTACTCTTATAAAATGAGAGTTCACCCAAAAATATCAATTCTTTCATCATTTACTCAACCTCTTGTCATTTCAAACCTGTATGACTTTCATTCTAGAAGATATTTTGAAGAAAGTCGGTAACCCAACTGCGCCGACACCCATTCCCTTCTCTTGTATGGACACAAAACCAATGCAGGTCAATGTTTGCTGGTTAACAACATTTTTCAAATGTCAAGAGGATGGACAGAATTTTAAATTTTGGTTGACCTATCACATTAATGGCATTTATTGTTTTTATATATTGCTTTGGATAATTTTGATAATAAAATTAGGAGAAACATCTGATGTGAAACACATAGCCTACAGTATGTATTTCCAGTCTCTGGAAGCATTAAAAACATGCTTTCAATTATAAAACAGTGTTACTGCCAACAAGCAGGTCTAAAACTATGAGAATCTTCCATTTGTACAGAACATTCACTCCTTTTTCAACATCAATGCCCCATTACACACTGTTTACACAGAAAAAATTCCATCCACTGAATGAATTTCCAAACAAAACCACCACTCCCACCCCACCCATCCACCAAAAAAAACAAATCAGTCAAATGTCTCCAGCAAAACATGCAAATGATGAGAGCAAATCTTACCTGTGAGCCCAGGTAGAGTAACATTGCCCATGCAATGAGTTTGTTACTGTCTCTCTCTAGATTCCCCATCATGCTCAGCAATGTATGTTTCACCACAATGAGAATTTCGACTTGTGTTACTGTTTGCTCACTGCCTGGCTCTGTGCACATGCACTTTTATAAAGTCGCCCCTCTGATGTCATAGCCTGTCTGTAAACAGTGGCTGGAGCAGCATCAGAAATGTTTCAAATTCCACATATCCGTTACCCATTTCCTCAACCAGGAATTATATTTTCCTCTGCTTGTCTGCTCTGGCATGCAAGGTGAAACAATAAAACATACTCATTTGGAAGAGAAAACACGCAAGACTTGTTTTGGATTACATCAGAAACTGCAGATATTAATTTGAAATTAATTTGCACATTGAAAGTATTTGAATGATGGTATTTGTTTATTGAATCACCAGAACAAATATTTCTGAAATCTAAACTATATGGATCTATATAGATACTTATGCAAGGCTTTAAAAAAAAGTTTTAAGCTTGGGTATACTTCTATTACATGAGGTGTTCAGATGACCATATGTGAAAGACTGTTTAAAAATAGATCTAGATAGAAAACGTTTTAAATCTTGTGTTGTAAATTCAGCTGGAGCACATATGGGCAGCCAAATATAGCAAGTGATGTGGCTTTTAGTCCAAAACCCTGTTCTGTATTTATTTTCACACATGTTCAGAATGTAGTGTGAAGGTCAGTTTTAGGGATGAGGCAGCAACATTCTGTCATGTTGTTCAAAGACAGTCATTCGAATTCAGTGTGTTTTCTTCTGTGACACATAAAGACTGCCAGTCAAAGTAATCAAAATATTATTAACCTATAAACGTTTTCGTAAAAACATTCATAAAAGTCCAGAAGAAACATGTTACGGACAAGCATCTGAAATTAGAAAGTCAGGAATGCATGAATGTTCTGGGAAGATGATTCACAAAATATTTTCTAAATGTTTAGGGATTAACTGGGCAAGACAAGCAGATGTAGAAGAAAAACTTTCTCTTTTACTTCTCAAGTCCAGACAGCTGCATTTACACGTACGGTTAGAAAGCATGTAAATTTCCAATTCTGTCTCATGGAAAAGTTGTCACTTACATGAGTTTAGCTTTCATTGCCTGCCAGTTGACTTTCGTTTACAGGAATACAGGATACAAAACTGGCGGATTCTCATTCGAAGGGATGTAACAGAATAATTCAGCTGTGGGCAGGAATGCTTTCATTTAACACCTGCTTTGGTACAGAATTAAAATCCTGTGAAACCCTGAAAACTAAATGACAGCAATTTTATATTTAATGTAATTGTTTTCATTATAGAAATAAGAATTGCAGTGCAAACTGTTTATTTGCTGATCCTTGTTGTGCTAAAATGACAGAATCTTCAGTTTCAGTCATATGCAATTTTCATTCTTCCTATTATGTGACAATCTGGAGCAATCCTCGATAACATGGTTTATCTGGTATAACCATATAAACTGAACATTTTTAGGGTTGCTAGATACTTCTTTACAGACTCAATGTTAGAAAAACCTTTGTGCCTTCGAGGTTTGAAGAATTTGGCCACATCTGCAGTATCGGTGCATGCGTCATAGTTTCTGAAAATAGTTGGAAAACTAGAAACAGATTTTTGCCTTTCATTACTTCTACTTCTAAATACAACATATCAAACATAAAAAATGATGCAAACACATCATGTTCAACGACCAAAATATAACAAATACAAAATATTAGAAACAAAGACGTGGATTTGGCGAAGTGTAGCTTGAGATATATCTTTGGCATGCAAATGTGTTTTGCATAACATTTTGCATGACAGATTTTCAGTTGATAATCATTTACTTTTCTATCTGCTTCTGACACAAAGCTATCACTTCAGAAGATCTCTGAAAATAACTCTCTGCGTTACCTACATGATGCTCATCCTGTGAAGCTTATTCCCTCTGTCTACTTTCATTGTATAGCAAGATGCAAAGATATTCTGATAAACGTCTCTTTTGTCATTCCATAGAAAATGTGATGTCAAGGGTTGAGACCTACTTGAGGGTGAGAAAATCATAAAAGAATTGTTTGGGTGAACTATCCATTTGACGAGAGACATTTTTGTATATTTTGTTAGTTGACATCATAAGACATGGTTTGTTCAATATGAAAAGCTCCCTGTGTACAGGAAAACAGTTCAGCTTTCAGGTTGATTTCAGTTTCCATTCATTTGAACAACTCCTTTCTCACACATTAGCCTAAGATCTGACCCAGATGTGATGCCAAATGTAGACAAATCACCTGCTAAACATCAGATCCTGTTCTCTGATGGCTGTTCAAAGCAAACTATGTAGATGTATGCAAATACAGGGATCGTAAAAGAGAAGGCCTTTGTTTTTGATAAGACCGAGTTCCTAAGAAGGTGTCATGAAGTGCCAACCACAGGAACACCGTCAGACACCACACACACACTTTTTGTACAGTAACAGCTTTAGGGAAAGAGACTGCAAGTGAATTATACCTGTATATGTATTGAATCTGTGAACTCTTTTAATGTAAATATTCAGAGTCACTGCAATTTCAAACAAAATAGATAATATATAAATATATTACACAGTATTTTGCCTTGTTCACCTGACCGATCTGTTCTGACTTCTATCTCTTTTCTACTTTTTAAAATAATAAAACCTTAGCTCTGTATACTGTGGTAGGCTATATTGGACCAGTTTTTTATAACACGTATGCTTTTTGTAGTCCTTATGTTGTTCCAATTGCTTCCATTGTTTACCTCATCTGTGAGTCGCTTTGGATAAAAGCATCTGCTCAATGACTATATGTATAATGTAATTTTTTTTCCAGAACAAATATCGAAAATAATTAATTCAAGATACATAATAAATGGAGAATAAATATTTAGTACTGTTTCCTAAAAACGATTATTAAAATGAAGCATCAAACAAGTAAAAATATCTGCCAATGGGGGTAAAAAGTTAACTTGAATAAACTTAATAGAGATACAGAACGTATATATTTTTCTTCCCCACTGGTAGATTTTCCTTTATGCATTAACTTAATTGTCATTTTCTTCAGAAAACTTAAGTTTACTAAACAAAACGTATCTCAAAAGTCATTTTTAAGTGGACTGCAATGGGAATCAAGACAAAAATACTAAACTCATTTTCTTTGCTCTGCACTGGACATTCACAGAGTGTGGCTTGGATTACAGTTTTCAATAGCTGGCCATAAACCGATACAATATTAATGACTACCACATTTTTATAACAGCTTATAAAAATGTGTTCCTGTGGGAACATGGATGTAGGTTTTTCAAAACACCCATGAAAAATTATTGAGGTCCATATCTTTGAGTTCACTTAAGACTGTGAAACCTGGTAACTGCCGGAGGCCTTTTTGAGCCTACACATGAAAACACATGTTGGAACTAAAATGGCGGTAACTCATGAATTCTTTGTAATACAGATTTACGGTTGGTCTCGTTTGAAAAAAGAAAAGTAGCTGATTAATGCTAAAAAAATCACACACACACAAAACAAATTAAAGATATGTCATTAGGTTTTTGTAAAAAATTAAAAATAAAGTTGTGTTTATGTTTTTCTTTGATTAAAAAATACATTAAAAAAAGATGAGTCACATAAGGATAACAAGATATCTAAGCACACTCTTTATAAAAAATAATCAATTACTCTCCCTACATAAATTATTTTTAAAAATCTCCAAAGAAATCTGTATTCTAGAGTCTTAGACCTTTCCAATGATATTTAGTTGGTAATGGTTGTTTTGGGATTACACGCACAATATTGACGCAAACTTAGGTGTCCCGTATACGGAACGGGTGACTTTTAACAAGATGTTTAGAGAAATGGTTACAAAGAAACCTGATATCAAAGATTTAAAATTGTTCTATAAGACTAACCATTTCACATTACTGGAGCTTGTGTCTTAAAATTAATAAGAAAAAAGAAATGAAGGACAATACATGGATTCATCGTAAAAGCTACTTCCTAGTTCCTTACATGCTGTTTAGCTGGAAAGGAGAAAATCTCCACAACCGCCAACCCACTGAAAGCCACTTGCACAAAAGTAAGAGCCATATAATAGAATGCTGAAGCATGACATCTCAAATGAAGAATAAGTTAATAGTTAAATGAAGCACTGAACATTAAATAACCACATTGATTTTGTCACAATAAAGGTATTTTGATTATACCCAGGATTGAATCACAAGGTTAAATACAGTTGATTTCACGCAGACATGAATAACAAATTAAATTCTTAAGCCGTTAGATAGGGGGTGTTGTGCAAAAAGCCACAAAACACAGAAAACCCGTTTAAATAAATTGCCTTTGTATAAAAGAATGTTTTGACATCTGCCCTCAAGCTTTACATCTCCATCCATGTCTTAATAGCACAGGGAGTAATGAGGGATTTATAGAAATCATGGGGCGACCACAATCTCAAACAGTTCCAGCAGACTGATGTATGACACATTTAATGGGATGTTTTTGCTGGTTGTGAAACAGAGAAAGGCCCATGTGGCTTCCTTGCAGCGAGTTGTTGGATTAGGCCAAGTTAAACAAGCATTGATGTTTGGGAACTTAAATGTTAACTGTTTTAGCCATGCGGTCATTGTAATGCTGCATTCTTTCCTATGCATCACATTTTGCCTTTTAAAGTTAATTAATTAATGACCTTTCTGTAGATCTATTAGTAGATCACTGGATTTGCAGCCTAAGGGTCATATTTGATCCACGGAGAACACACTTATTTATAAATATATTAGACGACTCTTCAAACATAGCGTGCAAATATGAAGTAAAATCCCAATAATTTAAGCTGTGTACAAATGCTGTGGAACTGCACTTAAGCTGCGTATAAGACAAGAAGTAGGATATTTACTAGATTTACTAACATTACAAGTATTTAGAAACGTTCAAACATAATGTTACCGATAATTTAGTAAAATTAAAAATTTACAACTAGGCCTATCTATTAACATTAAAAGAGCCCTGTTAAGAAAGCAACGGCAAGGTTATGGGTTCGATACCGGGGCTTGTACGTACTCTTAAACTATTTCATTCAATATTTATTTAATCAGGTAAAACTCATTGAGAATAAAATCTCTTTTACTAGAGGGACCGGTCAAGACTGCAGCTTCATATGATAAATATACAAGTACAACAATCATAATTTACAATAACAAACTTTCAAAGAACAAAACATATAATTTGTTAAAAGCGTCTTGAACTCATTTAAGGACGGGAGTACAGTCAACTTATATGATAACGTTGGAATAACTTACAATGTTTTGTAAGTTATTCCAACGACTATAGGAGTCATTCCACGAAACCGGTACGATTTGAGTCCCTCTGACCCTTTTAATTGTATTGCATCTATTAGGTCACCAAAATCTATTTTTAAAAGCTTTTTGTACTAATCGAAATGTCTCCTTTAATAAGATTTAAAAACATGACGTAGATTTTATTTTTATATTAGAAATGATCTTGATTTTTTCTTTGACACCATATACGAATAATGCAATGTAAGTCGCTTTGGATAAAAGGACAAATGCGTAAATGTAATAGTGGCCAATAAAGGACTACTTTAGAAGTTTACGCCACACTGCACCTTTAAGAAAAATAAACAGCAACAACAACAAATAATCTATATTCGTCACCCCGAACAAAAATCTATCACATCTCCCTTTTTTGTGTGTGTGGATGCGTGTTGGTGAATTTCTAAAAGCATCCGCACGAGGGCGCCAACGTTTCAAACGTGGAAGGCGTTTATAACTAGCTTGATTGAACTGTCATCGTTTTCTTAGTTTTACGGACCCTCAACAGTAGGGGTGGGGGGATCGATCCTGAAATATCGATACTTCCTATGCTGAGGTTTTATCGAAAAGGATCGATCCTAACAGAAAACATCGATACTAATATGTTTTTACTACAGATTTTATTTATTTACTAATGTAGATAATAATTGTATAGTACAGAAGAACTATTTATTTCCCATACACCTAGTTTTGCACACGTTGCTCCTCCCTGCCGTGTTTTGTAGTCCGCTATCACGTGACTCAGCAGCGTCAAGTGCAAGCACGCAGACGCAGCTGCAGCTGCAGCCAGTGAAAAGAATAAAAACACTGCGAACTGGGTTGTATGGCAGTGGACCTTTCGGGGTAAAAAGCCAAAGATTAAAAGGACTTTATTATTTAAACACTTCATTTACTTAATTTCTCAAACGATTGTTTGCACTTTGTTTATAAATTCAGTTAAAAATGTAATGAAAGGGAAGTGTAATTGTTATATTATTGTGTCTAAACATAACACTGAACAAAAACGGAAAAGCCGTTTTAAAAGCTTTGTTCTTCAGTAATAATTTTGTAGACTTTTTTTTAAAGCTAGAGACGTAGTACTAGGATAGGGAGAAATTGTTTTGTTAATCTGTTATCGTATTTTCCAGTAATAATTTGGTGCAAAGTTAATGCTTGCAAATTCTATTACAGGAATAAATAACTAGATAAATATATTTATTTGGTTTAAATTATGTCCCGTGTTTTAACATCTACATGATTAATTAGCCTATAGGCACATTAAGAGCACAAATCACACATTTTTAGGTGTCATGAAACGTATTCAGATTTAGCAAATTAATGATTTTACAAACAAATTTACATAAACAAATTTTACAGTATCGCCCACCCCTACTCAACAGGTCTTCTTTCCCTTTAATTCCAGGCATAACTTCGGAAATTTCGGTAGGTTAAACAAAATTTAAAGCATAACTTTAACAACCAAGAGACTAACAACAAAGTCTTAATCAAACTCAGACTAGTCCTTTCACGCAATCGTCTTGTTTTTGTAACAAAACATTTGGAAACCTTTCCGTAAACCTGTCTGCGATGCATCCAGCGACGCGATGCGACGAAAGCGGAACGCTTCCTACATTGCTTAGTATGAAGTAACTAATTAGCAGTTTTGTAGCGTCGCGTCGCTCTAAGCGTTACAGTGTCTTTAAGAGATTTTAATAGGATTATGATCGTAAATCTCCCCGCACTGCTTGGATGAGGTCTGTCCGTCAGTATCGTGTCATTGGATATTGTTGTCACTGTCTCTCTAGCGTGTTCAGACGTGTTTACTGTAGAGGCGGAGCTGGAGCGCGTACAGTGCTCATATTATCTGTTCATAACGCGTGGACTGGAGTATAAAACAGAAAGCGAATGGGGAAGCTCAAGTTCACAGTTTGATCTGACAGGTCCAGGAGTGTGTGTTTTTCAAGTTCGGTCACGATAGATAAACGCTTCGATTCACGACAATGGCTGAACATGGCGAAAACAATGGAAAACCTGTATTTGATAAGCCTAAGGTTAGTAGAACCTGTGTTGTTATCACATGTTTAATGTGGTTAAATGTGAATTTTAATAGACTTAAGGGCCTAGTGTCTATCATAAGGACCACATTAAAATCTTAAGTTAAATGTCCATTGATGTATTAGTTAATGATTTTTTATTATATTTATGCAGGGTGCTGTGTTAAGCATTCTGGACTTATTTACATATCATTTTATTATTTCATAACAACTTTGAGTCATCTAATTTGAATGATGTATCCAATGCATTGCAGCGTATATTTTTAGTTAGAGAAAGCTCAACACAGTCATTTCAAGGAACATGTTCATTTATGATGGGCACATAATGCAAAAAAATGAGCGCTCCAGGGAAGCCTTCACACTGTAGTGAGGTCCATACAGAATGTAGTAACTGCCCTTTGAGTTATTGCCCTGACTCAGCAAGCAGAAGTCATTCTGGACAACTGATACTGAAGCATGCTGATAAGCAGAAAGTATGTGGAAGTGTCTGTGAAAGGGAGTGTTTTTCTGGTATGGTTTTTGCAAGACAGCGTGCGTTATGAAATGCTGACAGTGACATCTCTGAGAGTCACGCAGGTTTAATAATTTTTCTTCTGTGTGTGTTTCGTCTTAAATTCAGTTTCACAACATTCATCATTTATGAAAAATCTATTTTGGTTCTTTCATTGTCTCGTGTGACTGTGATGTAGGGTTGGGAATCGAAAATCCAATTCTGGAATCAAAATCGAAGGTTAGATATCAGATACTTGAGATACAATGAAAATGTCAATTCCTCTTATCAAGTACATTTTTAGTTCGTTTTTAGAAACGTGGATGTGATAACTTGAGCTCTGCTTTCTCTCAATAAAAGCCCTTCACCAAATTCACCATATTTCCACTTTAGTAAACCATAGTTGATGGTATTTGTAGTAAAGCATAGTAACCACATTTTTAGAAGTAGTTTCATTATTGAAGCTTAACTTTTTTGTGGTAAGGCCCCCCCAAACATAGACTTAAGATCTTAAATTTAGGACCAAAAACCTGTTCAATTCCTGCTATCAATGCTGGAACATCAGTTCATTGGGTTAGTGGTATTATTTTTCTGATGTTCGATTGCACAAAACTATTAATGGTACATTTTTATATTTCATTAAATGCCACAACAACTATGCCCCCCTGGTCACACCCTTGGCTCCCTAGTTTTAGAACCACACGTTTAACCATGATATTTGTAGATAGCTATGGTAATACAAATTGGAATAAATCTGATAACACTTGGTTGCTTTGTAGTAACATGGTGCTAAAAATATATATATTTCATTTTACAACGTCGCAATCGAAACTGGGAATCACGAAGAATCACAATCGATAAACAGAACAATCCATTTGACGCCAATTAGTTCAACGACTTTGCATTGAAGCTCAAACGTCTTTGTTCCTTTTAAATCACCCCAAATGCTCTCTGCAGTAATAATCTGGACCATCAGGTTTTGCACAATTTAGTGTAAGGGTGTTTCCTGCTAAACACAGCATAGTGTACTCTTGAGATAGCTTATTATAAATGTAGATACGTTATTTATGTTCAAGAGAACGTTCTCTCTTAGTGAACTAGAAAGCAAGATATCACATATTGAGAACACTCCTACATTTTGGTACTAAACTAGGTACAACCTGTGTATCAGTATTAGTGTTAATTTGCTGAGTAAATGAAGACTGAAGAATTTTCATTTTTGGGTGAACTGTTCCTTTAAGAGAGTCTCTTGAGGCTCTTTGAGGATGTGTACAGTCGTGAGGCTTTCAATCTTTTCAATATTTAAACAAGATGGCGGACTCCCTCTTCAACAACTCTCCACTTTGTCCTTCAGTGAAATTTTAAGGATTATGGTACAGTTGTTGTTTCTAATGCAGATATGGAAAAGATGAAGAGTCTTCATAAGGAATTTGTTCGACAGTGTGGTTGGGCGAGACACAGTTTTTTTCCACTAAGCATTTTCTTTTGGTAGCAGATGCTGACAAGGCTCATGAAATGACAGGCAAAACCGCTGTGGTCAAACATGTGGTATTTTACAAACTCATGATCTCAAAGGAAAGCATTGTTCATCCTCTTTTTTAAAACCAGTCTTCGTTATACTCTTAAGAAACTGTATACTGTAATACTGGAAATGACTTTAAGTTAGCTCACATTAAAACTCTTCAAAAATAATATACATTATAACTTACTGTCCTGAATGTCATTCTTAATGCACATGCTTGTATTTTTTTGTACACTGTACAATAAACGGATTATCATTTAACTTGCTGATAATCTTTTACAGGGAGTTAAGCCAGTGAGTTGAACTTGAGAACCGGATCAATGTGAAGACTCTAGTAAATAGCGTATTTTATGGTACTTTGGCACTTCATTTTAATGGGATTTTTCTATAGGCTTTTCCTGTTTAGAACGTTCCAAGCGTGGTCGCTATAAATGATACGAGGAAAAAACAGACTTTTCACGTTTGGATGAACTGTCCCTTTAATACGCTCAATTTGTTTGGCTGTAATGCAAGCAAACTAAAATAAATTTGTTTTGTAAATAATTGTATTATGAATTAAATGAAATGCACAATAGCCGGGCAGGCAGGGAGTGTTCATGTCACGTGCTTGAGGAAAAGATTGCTTCACTTCGGTCCCTCTGGGTCGCTCACAGCTCTGTTAACCTGATCCCACAAGTAATCGAGAGCTTAAACCCAATTAAGTGAAAAGAGGAGAGGTGACATCATCCTTGTTTACTCCAGTCAAAGGCACCTTGTCAATGCTTTAATAGTAATACAGAAAATGCATCACCTTGATCTTATTCTTGAGTTTTTTATATTAAACGCAGTCATTTGCACTTACAAAACTTTTTTGTCTGTAATTTTAAAGGAGCAGTTCACCAAAAATGAAAATTCTGTCTTCATTTACCCTTAAGTGTTTTCCTAATCTGTAGAAAAAATGTTGCTCTGTGAACAAAGAGAAAGATATTTGAATAATGCTTGTAACCAAACAGTTCTTGGGCACCATTGACTACCGTAGTATGAAAATTGCTTTGTTCCGTTGAACACAAAAGAAGATATTTTGAAGAATGTTAAACAGTTCTGGGGCACTTTTGACTACCATTGTCATTTTTCCTCGCGTGTTCCTCTTTCCAGCTTGTTTTGGGGATGAATGTTTGTTTCGCATCTGCTGGATTTCATTCGGTCATCTCTCTGCATAATTCATCATTACTCAACACATTGAAGACATTACATTGCCTCCTCCCACAGCCCTTTCTGTCCTTTCAGAGGAACTTAATTCACCCAGCTGTGCGTTTCACATTCTAGATTCACTCCAAGAGGAGTGTTTCACAACTGTGCGTGAAGGAGACTCCTCTCGCCATGACAGCCTGAAAGCTGAGCTCTAAATGTTTGATGAATGTGCCTTCGCTCCAAGGAATAAACATGTGTCTGTATTCTAATGGCTGTAATACTTCAATGTGACGTTTGTCAGCTGGTTCAGTCCTTCAGTTGATTTTCGGTTTGATTTCTGTGGTTGCCGTTGATATACTGAATACGTTTCTTTTTTGCAGATTGAGCTACACGTGCATCTTGATGGTGCGTTTCGAATAGAGACCATTTTAGATGTGGCAAAGTAAGTGACAGATTCCCGTATACAGGAAATTATTTATTATTGCTTATATACATCTTCGTAATCCCCCAAATCCTCTTTAAGAATTTTTTTCCTCGTATCATTTATAGAAATAATATCATGTAAATGAATCATTATTGAGTCATGTTTTTCTGGAATAGACTTAGAGAGTTTTATATACTATGGAGAATTTTAATACAACGGTGACCATGGATACATGTTGTTTTATTCAATTTTGTGATCTTTTCTTCGATGTTTCACAATGATCTTTATCTCTTGAATGTAATGTATGCTATAACACGTGTCCTCTTCTCTATCTGTGTCTCAGGAGGCGAGGAATCACTCTACCTGTCTTAGATACAATGAGAGATCTGTGCACAGTGGCTGAGCCGTCCTCACTTACAGAATTCCTTGGCAAGTTCCATCACTACATGCATGTCATTGCGTAAGTAGTTGAGCCATGATAAAATCTGCTGACTATATAAAACATGTTCTCTTGCTGTTTAAAGACCTTGCACGGAAGACCTTACATCGTTTTGACTTCCAATGTTATGGACGCCTGTAGATGATGCACCCTTAAGAACAGAATAACCTTTCCAACGTCCGGCGTATATCTTTACATGCAGCTCATGCACTAGCAAACATCGCACCTTCCCCTTGTATTGCCATGGCAACTAAATTATAATGTCCCCTACCTCTGCATGGGCTCTTTCTGTTGTTTTGGCCCGTGCGGACGAAATTCTCTAAAAGAGTTTCTTAGGGTTCAATAATGTGGCATTTTCTGCACGTGTCTACTGGGTTTCAACCTTTGTTGACATGCTTAATATTGAAAGAACCCTCGTCCCTTGAAACTTTAAAAGGCTTTTTTCCCCATAACAGCTCACTGGACTCTATTGTGATTTGGTTCAATGCATGTCATGTGGCGCAAACCGGAAACATGCTTTGTTGCTACCCATAAATGGCTCTTTTATTTTTCACTTTTAAGAATAATGTTTATTCATGGACCGATTTACTCGTTTACAATGAGCTGTGGAAAATTGCAAAAGTGTTAGGGAGTTGTTCAAATGAGCACAGGGCCTATGATCTCCTGCCAAGTGAGGGTGGTTTTGGACCAACCGCTTTTTATAAGCATCCAAATAAAAGAAACACTTGGTTCAAAAAGTCAATGCAATAGTTTTGTCCAATGACATTTGTAACATGAAGACATTAAAGCATTGTGCTTTAGACTTAAATGTGATGGGGTTCATTGACATAAATATGATCCCTGTGACGCATTGAGACAATATAGCACGTGTTTCTTGGGTCCGTTTTCCACAGTGTTACTTTTTAACAGTAATTTACATCATAAGGTCATTTTGGGTCCGAAAAGATCAAGTTAGCTGTAATATTTCATGACTCGGTCACTTTTTCACCTTTCCCAAACCGATAAACCACCCTTAGAAAAATAGTAGCCATTTTTTGTAGTTTATCACCATAATAACTACATTAAACCATGGCATTTGTAGTAAAACTATGACAGAACAAATTCACCAAAAACCATTTCAACTGCTGAACGTTTCGATTCAGTTCTAAATGTTCTGTTGTTGTGTTGTGTTCTAATGTTTGTGTAATGTTAAAAATTGAAAATCAGTTATAGCTCATCGCGTTTCCAAAATGAGACAAACAATTGAAATAACACAACAAGAGACCTTTTCTAGTTTGTTTGGTGTAGACATGTTGTGAAGCTGTTCATTTCAGTTAAATATATTTATTTAAATGTAAAGTGACTTACAACTGAGAAAACAAGCAAAACAGACATTTCATTCTGTGGCACATACAAATACACAATTCTCCAGAAAACTACAGTCTGATACACTGATCAAAGTAATCACACATGTGAAAACTCACTTTATTCAATCAAAAGAGTGCGTACATTCCATAGAGAGTGTATATAAAAAGTCAGTCAGGTGTTTCTGTTCAGGTATGGGACGGGTGGTCACTGTGTCTTATCTGTCCCGTGTTCTATCTAACCACAGAGGTGATAGAGAAGCCATCAAAAGAATAGCTTATGAGTTTGTGGAGACAAAGGCCAAAGAGGGAGTTATCTACGTTGAAGCGAGATACAGCCCTCATCTCCTGGCCAACAGCTGTGTGGATCCTATACCGTGGAAACAAAAACAGTGAGTGTACCCTTGGACAATGTTTTCATAATACAATAATATTGATGTCCACACGGCTTCATGGATATCTCGGATGTATTTTCACAATAACAATGACATGTTCTCGGCTTTGTTCTTCTGATTCCTGCCTCCCCTATCATCTTCCTCCCAGAGGAGACATAACTCCGGATGAGGTGGTGCATCTTGTGATCCAGGGGTTTAACGAGGGGGAGAAGGCCTTCAAAACCAAAGCCAGGTCCATTCTGTGCTGCATGCGTCATGAACCAAGTAATGCACTCTCACATCTCCCTCACCCCACCCCAACAGAGTGTGCTGTCTGTTTTAGAAGCCACGCCTTACTGTCATCCATGAGGTTAAAACCCATTAATCCACAGATGCTCTCCAGGTAGAGTCTCTTTGATGGTGCGCTAATGTGTTTTATTATTATGACAACATAGCTTGCCACCTGCAGAGTGGCTGAGGGGTTTATTCCTTGTAGTTATGTTCCTTGGAGAAGGATTTGTTCATGTAACCCCAAATAGCAAAAAACATATCATTTATCATAAATCATTTACATTTACAGAAAAATGCAAATATTGCATTTTTAAAATGTATCTATCTAATAAAGAATTGATGTCTGAGTTTACTTTTATTATGAAGTTTTTAAAACAGGATTTATTCTAAATGCAGAATGGTCTATGGACGTGATCGAGCTGTGCAAGAAGTATCGTGATGATGGAGTTGTGGGAATAGACCTAGCAGGAGATGAATCCTTGAACTGTGAGTCAAACCCAGATCACAAGAAGGCTTTTGAGGTAAAAGTCAACATATTTAAACTTCACATTGCAAGCTGCGAAAAGATTTTCGGGCATTTCCAGCGTTGTGGACTGTTTCAGTCAAAACTTGAAATATAAAGTCTAAAACCACCAAATTTTAACATCTGACCTATCAGTATGGAGATAACCTTGAAAAACATGATACTTTCATCTTAAGGTTGACATTCGCATTGAATTGGCATTTTTTTCTTTTATGAAAAGCTAAACGTTTGGCTTTAAAGACCACTGATAACCTATTAAATCTTTAACCTCGGACACTCAATGGCTGACTCTTATTTAAGATAACCTCAGTGAAAGTACAACTCATCTTTATTATGCTATAAAACTATCTGCACAAAATTTGCTTAAGTTGAAAGGACATACTGTGATACTAGTGTTTCTTATCAACGTGGTTCGTTTTGCCAAGGTCTTTTTAACATATTCATTCTGGGGCTTTTTACAGTTGCTTCACACATACAGTTTAGTTTTGGCAGTTATGGTGTAATGTTGACAGTCATGTTAAAACTATTTGATCATTGAATCGGTTTCAAAGTGTACTTTGTGATTCAGATATGTTTAATCTAGTGTTTAGATAACATAAAAACAGAAACATCTGCTGGTTGCATTAGTGTGGTTGGTGCCAAACATTCAGGAAACAAAACAGATGCCTTATTGTCACGCGATCTAAACTGAAGTTAGCAAACACTGTTTTTGAAAGCCATATAATCTGTTTATTTCATAGGTCAATATGATAGAAATAAGGTGAATAGGTGTGCACATGGTTCCATGTTTTGGCTAGAAATGCGGTTATGGTTGCATTTGGAAAGTGAAGCCTTTCCTTGTTTGTAAAAATAGATGTTACTGCTTGATTAGCCGTGGCTTTACTGAGTTTTTTTGTTGACAGGAAGCAGTCAAAAGTAATGTGCACAGAACAGTACACGCAGGAGAAGTGGGCCCTTCATCTGTGGTTAAAGAGGTGTGTGTTCTCTTATGATCAACATTACTAAATTATTAAGTAAGAACATTATTAATATCAATGTACTAGTAGACTTGTAAGCATATCATTTAAACTTGGGAATAAGTTGCCCGAATTTTTAGTTTATAAAGGTATACTTTAAGTGTAACATTAGTATACTTTGACTACATCATGTTTTTCATTTTTACTGCAACTGTATTACATGTGAACATATTCTGCAGATTACTACTATAATAGTTCAGTGCTTGTAGTCACACATTTTTAGTTTGTGTAGGTATACTTTGTAGTATACTCTCAGTTAACTTCTAGTTTTTAGACTGCAAATGTACTTGAACATTTTCTTTAAGTGAACTTAGTGATAGTTCGACCAAAAATGAAAATTCGCCCAACATTTGCTCACCCTAAGGTTGTTTCAAATTTGTATAAATTTGAACACAAAGATATTTTGGACAAACACCATTTTTTTGATATGGTTGTCAGTAATACTCCAGAACTGAAAATTGCACACAATCTTCCAAATATCTTTCCCTGTGTTCATCAGAACTGAAATTTCATGACAGTGAGTGAATGAGAACAGAACGTACATTTTTGGGTGGACTATCTCTTTAAATGCAGCTTTTTCCAAACTGTCACGCCACAAAAACTTGCTCTCAAGGCATAAAGTGATGTGCCAACTTGTAAACCACAATGTACACCACAATGTGAAATCCCTTGCAGGCTGTTGACATTCTAAAAGCAGAACGCATTGGACATGGATACCACACAATTGAAGATGAAGCTCTATACAAAAAACTGCTTAAAGACAAGATGCATTTTGAGGTACGCTCCCACACAGTTCCAGGAATCATATATGAGTTAAGACATATACATGTAATCTCATGTTATTAGCCTGATAAAAATGCCATTATCACAAGTAACGTAGTTTACTGTGTATGAACAAGAAAAGAGTCCATTGCAACATGTACAAAGTGCAAAAAACATAATAATTACCCAATATAAGTGAAAAGTCATGATAATATACAACGTATATATAACACCTTCAAAGCTTGTATATAACATAAACTTTCACTTGTGCAACTGGAAAATGTAAAGCACAGTCGATAGTTTATTTAAAAATATCCCAATGCTTCTCTTCTTTTGTGTACCACAGTGTATAATAATCACAGATTGATTATTAATTTATATCTCTCTTATCAGAGTCTTTGTTAATAAAGTGCTTCATAAGATGAATTGGGTGTGTCAGCTTGTGTGAGACACTTAAAACGTTCAGTGGGGGTCAGGATACCCAGGAGCCAGATTTAGAAACACTGGAGAGTGCATTTACAACAACGTAAACGCATACTGCCATCTAGTGGACAGTATTCAAACACCTATGTTTATAAGCATGTCACTGGACATTCTCTCCCTGTACTAATATTTATATTTAGCATCCACAATATTTACGAGATTTTAAAAGGAAGTTAATAGTATACACAATGTTACAATAATACTGATGTGTGTGTTTTGTCTCCTTTTAGATGTGTCCTATCTCCAGTAGGCTGACAGGAGCTTGTGACCCTGATTTTACGAAACACCCTCTCATCAGGTAAAATGCTAACACTCATCTGATCACCGGTTACATCACATTATTGTGATTGTCACATGTAACTCTAAATGGATTAAACTTGATGATGGTTAGGTATGCACAATAATAAGAATACTATGTATGTTAAATAATAATATGATTATGTATACTTAATAAATGCATTCTAAATACATACTTTATTATATGCTATAGTATATTAAATATAATAGTTAAATAGAGTTTGGTTCCAAAATGAGATACCTATGTTTTTTTTACATTTTTACACAATGAAAAAACATGATTTTTGAATTATTTTAGTTATCTCATTTTGAAACAAAACTCTTCATACATAGTATATAACACTCTATATATAATAAATAATAATACAATGAATAAAAAGTAGTAATAACAAAATGTTTTATGGGTTTATCAGTTTTCGTCTTTCATGTATATTATATATGTATATTTATATGTTTTTTTTTAGATTTAAACAGGACAACGCCAACTACTCCCTGAACACAGATGACCCTATGATCTTTAACTCCACCCTGAACTTAGACTACCAGGTGGCACAGAAATACATGGGTTTTACTGAAGAGGATTTCAAGAGAGTGGTAAGACACAATCCATAAATAAGAGCATTTTTATTTTATGTGATGCAATATTCTTTAAAACAGTGTGACATCAAAGTCCCCATAGAGATATATAATTTTAGTATTAAAACAAAAAGCATTTCATTTGTGTCTTTGATAAATGTTTAAAAAGGATAATAATGGAACAACAAATTCATTGAGTGCACCAGTAGCTTTTTTGTGTATTGGAGTTCAAGGGGTCCACATAATAAAAGGACTTGTGAATGCATTGAGTGAAACTGTCTGCTTCCCCTCCCACAGAATATAAATGCAGCGGAGTCTTGCTTCCTTCCCGCAAAGGAGAAAAAGGAGCTTCTTGATCAGCTCTATAAGGCTTATGACATGCTGAAAGACACCAGCTTTTGAGCCTCCCACCGCTTTATACAGAGACGCAGTCTGGAGAGCCTTTTAAGATGTTTGCCTTTACATGAATGTGAAAGTGGGCCCGGAGTCCTTGAAGCGTGACTCAAATATCAGGAGAACTCTATGAAATATATTATAAACGACACAAAATTCACGGCAACTTTGACATTTAGAAGTACACATGAGCTCTGTCCACATAAAAGTTGCATTTGTCACATTAATATTACATTTTAGCCTGCTGTTTTTTTTCATCAAATGCTGTCGTCTTGGAGCTTGAGGGACATTTTTCTAATTGCATTTTAATGTCTTTAATCTAAATATATTGTATTTGTTTGCATATGATCTAATGCATGTAATATATAACCCACTATACTTCACGTTCTCAACAGTATATGGGCCTTTCTACAGATTCGGTGCAAAATCAGTTGCCAACATCTTGAGGAAATTTAGGGGGTTTTCCAGAATTTTTGTATGTATGCAAATTGTATAATATCAAACATACACATTTATAGTAATTGTGCGGTTAATTTCCATATTGAAATTTCAGAAAATTTTGGAATATTTTCCCTCCTCAAATCAATTTAGTCACTACCGAAACACAATAATATATATTTAAATAAGGATTATACTTACAAATTAAGATTTAGTTTAAAGTGGTCATATGACACGGCTAAAACGAATATTATACTTTGTTTTAGATGTCATGCAATGTGTATACACGATTTAAGGTTTAAAAACGTGGTGTTTTACACATACCGTGCATGTTTGGATCTCTGAATTGCGCAGACTTTTTACAAAGCTAATCTCTGAAAAGCAAGGTATGCTATGATTGGCCAGTTATCAAATATCTACTAGAAAAACTACAGCTCACATACTATATCACTACTAAAACTAAAGTGTACAGATTTTTGTTTATTTCCTCGGATAAAGGATTAAGTATTCCTATTTATCACCATCGAACCTATTTTTGTCACTTCTGAAACAATGATACCCAGTGATACGTTTCGGTTGTGATTGTTTTCGTAGCCTAGCTCAAAGATGCTAATCAGCACATGATTAGCAAGCACAGTACTAAGCAGATGTACGCACATAAAAACTACATTTTATGGAATACTGGCCAAAAACGTTTGCTTAAAAAAAGAGGTTTGATAGTGATGTTAATTAAAGTTACACACAGGTTTTCTAACTTTTTAATACATTTACTTCAAAATGATAAGACCGATCTACTCACCCTGTAGCGATTAGAGAGAGACACAGTAATTAATTCTTGATCAATAATGTAGGGGTGTGGCTAAAATCAGTCTCAGCCAATGGACTCAAAAAACTTACACTGTTACGGTAGTGACATGAAAATCCGGGAGACATTTTTTACATAAAGTTTTTTTTGAACTTCACTTTTTCAAAAACATCAAACGCAAAAAGGTTGTATGTGATTTTCATAGGTTGAAGTTTAGGGGTTTGGTTTCGGGACCCCCATCTCCCAATTGAAAGACCCAAAAAAATGCTGATTTTATATATATTTAGCTTACTGATATTCTAAATATTTTGGTGGGTTTCAATAAATGATAGAAGGATCTTAGTAAACAACTTAAATGCTTTTTAAATGTGTTATTTTATGTGGGACAACAGTTTCCACGAAGTCTGTAGAATGGCCCATATATGCACAAAAGTTTGTGAATCTTAAGAATGTGATGAAGTTAAGCAAAAACATTTGCACTTAATTGTACAAAATTATTCAGGGCTGTGTATGAAAGGTGCTATATGAATACATTAAATGGTATATTACATAATATGTTAAATACATTACACCTGTCCTTAAGTGTTTGACCCACGTCGTCAATCCAAATAATTAAACATGATTGCCGTTTGGTGCTTGTTTGATATACAGAATGCATTTATGTACATTATATAAACTATAGGGTGACACTATAATAACCACTTTGTTGCCCTACCTTTTTTCTAACACCAGAGGGCATTTACCAATAGACTTACCTCAGGAATTGCGTTTCATCTATCTAAAGGCTTAGATTAAGATTGCTAGTTAATAATCAGACTAGCGAAGAAAAATGGTCAGGGCTACATTTTGTGATGTATAATATGAAATGCATTAAACAGTTGCAATACATAAGGAACTGAGCTTCGTCACTTACTGTTTAGCCAACTATCCAAACGAAGAATTTTCATTCATAAAGGAGTGTTGTGTGGTTCTTCTTGAAGGTCATAAAGTAAAAAAAAACAAGTAAATGAAACCGTACCTAAATGAAGGTGATCTTGACCTTACTGGAAAGATGTTTTCCTAAATTTGAGAAAATGCAAAGTCCTTTGAAGTCACACCCTGAGCAATCTGTGAATAGTAGTCCATAAAAAAAGTGAACTAGCCAGTTTCACATCTAGAATTGGGAAAAAAAACAATAAATTACATTGATTGTTTGTGTCTCATCCAAATTTTTGTTACATTTTCTGGTCCTACTGAAGAAAATAAACTTAAGGAACCATCTGTGGTTCCTCAGATGCCATACTAATCGAACTCCCTCAGATACTTTAAAAAGTATATATATATATATACTCATTTACCATCAATACACATTTAAAATCCCTTGAACCCTTTTTTCTTTACAATAGAGTAACTAAGAGCCACTCATTGGAGATGTTTCAGAACTGCACAGTAGTTTCTCAAAATACTGAAAGCATATCTAGAGATCCATGAGTGGGTGGCATCCAAGGAACACCAAACATTGTCACAATCTTTTTATTTTTAACCTACAATCATTAACAACTCTGAAAGCATGTTGTCATTTCTGTTTATTTTGAGGTACTTACATTTATAATCACAATATAAATGCCATGTGTTCCAACGTGTTTCAGAGTTTGACAAAAACCACAACAGTGCCACGAGCAGAAAGCAATAACTCGGATACTACATAAATATTGTTAAGTATGTTGCGTATTACAGTATATAATGAAGTATAGAAACAAAAAATCTTCTGACCTCAGGAAATATTTTAGAATTCCTTTCTATAACAGACCTGCTTCAACTGTAGTGGTTATTGTTAAAAAAAAAAAAGTTAAATTGAGCCATCAGCTCACGAACTTCAACAAAGGCTATATTTGGTACTCTTGATATAGTGTACTGTAGCTCCGAGGATTTGTCTGAACAGTTCAAGTTAAAGGTTAGGATGGAAAATTATCAAAACTCCTGTGCTTCTGTTCGACCTCAGATAGAAAAACAATATTCCCTCATCAGCGCTTAATGCAGTCCTAGCTTGATCCATCCCGTGTGGTGGTGTTGCAAAGGCAGTGTCGTTGCCCGTCTATTAGGCACTCAACAGCACGCAACGGGTGGACCTCCACCTTAAAGGCAGTCTATGAGAGGAGCTCTTCAATGCTGCCCGATGAGCAAAGATAAGGAGAGTTTGTGATAAGGACAGGAGAGAACTCCCTGGGTTTTCTCTCCTCTAGGTCATTCTTCGTGTTTATGACGGACCCTCTTTGCCCTGATTGTCCTGGCTGCCAGATGCCTCTGCTTCAGGGGCTGGAGGTCCGGAAGCACCTCCCTCTATAAGATATACATGACAAACTTTACTTATAATGCATATATTGTTGCTGATGGAGCTGTCACTTAGTTTGAAACCAGCCTGAATTTCTATGAATGCTATAACTGTCAATATTCAGAATTGAAGTAATTTACTCTAAAGTCCTGTTTATTTTGTTAGTGTTTTTACTTTGGAATAATGTAACATCGCTACATTATAAAGCATAGATCATACTCATAATTTTGATTAATTAAAACCTTGGTTTCTGTTTACATAATAAATGTTTGTGTATTTTGCATTTAATTTTGTATTTATAAACACATACACATACATATTTAGGAAATATTGACATGCATTTATTTATATTTACTAATAATTGAAATTGTATATAAACATTTTATGATTTTTACATAAATATATGCATGTGTGTTTTTTTATGTGTTTATAAATACAAAATGAATTTGCACAGTACACCGGCATATTTATTCTGGATGCTATTAATCTTTTGACAGCCCTACTGCATTTGATAAATACATGTGGTTTATCTTTAATATTTAAGTACAGTACAAAATCAAGTACATTGTTATTTTTACTTGATTCAAGGAAAGTACTAGATTTGAAATGTAATTTAATGTAAAACCTCATAAAATGTATATAACTTCTATCATTTTTTAATTAATGTAGAGAAGTAAAATCTGATAAAGTACAAAAGACACTTTTGCAAATGTAATTGGATGGTGCAGAAATACTTCACCACTGTTCAGCTCTGTCAATATTTATAATAAATCTGTGACACATTGTCTTTTACATTTTACAGTACTGACCAATATTGACCAAATATACCAGAAGTGAGAAAATTACATTAACATGATGCTACAGTATACCTGTTACCAGTGCTCGAATTGAACCAAGTCTTATGGGGGGTCCCCCCACAAGACTTTCTTTGGTGGGGATCAGTCTCCAAACATACAATTTATACTAAATACACACTATATTTCAGAATAATATGCATAACTATATACTACTTATGAAAAACAGGCCTACATAAAAGAACAGGCTTTTTTGGGGCTGGGCGTTTCAAATATAAAGAGACATGACAACTATCCATTGTAAATAATTAATTCCCGGAAAAAAAAAAATCAATGTCCGAGGGACCCCCTTAAGTCTATTTTTTACCTCTTATTAAGGGGTCCCTAATGCCTTATGGGGGTCCCGGATCCCCCCAGCCTCCCCTTCAATTCGAGCACTGCCTGTTACCATGATGTGAAAAAAATATTTCCTTTACAAAGTTTTCTTTTTTAGAAACAGAAACGGATGAACCACACATAAGCACACATCGAGGCATATAAAAGAATATGGATTGTTCCTTTTGTCTGAAATATCGAATATTTCTGCAGAATATTCTTGACAGAGTCTTAGTCATGGGAAAGTCTCAGGTTATTTCAGCGCGATAAATAGTGCCAAGAATTGAGGAAAATGGGTCAAATAGAGACAGATGTAGCTCTTATTTCAGTTAGCAGGAATGGGAAAGTTCCCATAAGAATAGGAAACGGTCAAGGAAGCGGTTATTGTTGAGAGGCCAGATAATACATCTTTGTAAGGCCTGACGGCCTCTATTCTACCTCTGCAGACCTTCGTGTGGACACCGTGTTCTTACAGAGCAGGTCCTGGATAACAAAATAAGTGCCAGTGTAATGGAAAGACTTGGCTCAGTTTGTGTGAAGGAATTATATTTTTTGTGAACAATCTCTGTGATGTGCCACATGTATTATAGTCTTATCTTATTCACCTTATGGCAGTCAAAAGACATCAGTTCTTTTATCACATACTGTAAGAATAACTGGCTGTACCAGTGCTTTAAAAACATCAAAACAATAGTGAAACACTGTTATAAAACCTTAAAAACATTTGCTTCTATCACAGCTTAATATACAGAATGCATCTATATACAGTATTAGCCTGACATAGATCAAACTCCCAGAAAAGTATAAACACAGTAACCTGCGCTATTAAAGGAATATTTCAAGTTCAAACCCTCAAGTGGTTTCAAACCTGTGTCAATTTTGTTGTTCTGTTGAACACAAAGAAAGATATTTGGACAAATGTTTGTAACATTTCTGGGGCCCTTTTGACTTTCAAAGTAGGATAAAAATTAAAATATGGAAGTCAACAGTGCCCCAGAACTGTTTGGTTTCCCACATTCTTCAAATGATCATCTGAAATGATATACACTCACCTAAAGGATTATTAGGAACACCATACAAATACTGTGTTTGTCCACCTTTTGCATTCAGAACTGCCTTAATTCTACGTGGCATTGTTTCAACAAGGTGCTGAAAGCATTCTTTAGAAATGTTGGCCCATATTGATAGGATAGCATCTTGCAGTTGATGGAGATTTGTGGGATGCACGAAGCTCCCGTTCCACCACATCCCAAAGATGCTCTATTGGGTTTAGATCTGGTGACTGTGGGGGCCATTTTAGTACAGTGAACTCATTGTCATGTTCAAGAAACAAATTTGAAATGATTGGAGCTTTGTGACATGGCGCATTATCCTGCTGGAAGTAGCCATCAGAGGATGGTGGTCATAAAGGGATGGACATGGTCAGAAACAATGCTCAGGTAGGCCGTGGCATTTAAACGATGCCCAATTGGTACTAAGGGGCCTAAAGTGTGCCAAGAAAACATCCCCCACACCATTACACCACCACCATAATTGCATTAATGAGAAATTGAACAGGTGTTCCTAATAATCCTTTAGGTGAGTGTACATATAAATGTATACATGCTTGGAACAACTTAAAGGTGAGTAAATGATGCCATAATCTTTAATTTTGGGTGAACTATCCCTTTAAAACATTACTCGGACACAGCAGCAGTACCTCAATGACTCAATGAATTCAGCTTTAAATTTCTATATATACACACTGTATAAAACAAAAGAAGATAGCACAACAGAAGCTAAAATGATCCATTTAAAAAGTTGACCTACCTGCAGCTTTCAGGTCCATCTGAGCCATGTCTTTGGCTAGTTCCCCTGTCCCCACGGTCACAGCCTCCCCTTTAATGTCCGGCACTGCGTTCCTGCGACCCGTCCGATCACAGTTTATAAAATCTGAGTATGACGCCTCAACGTCCATCATCTCCTCACGATACGCCCTCTCATAACACCTATAGAGAAGAAAAAACAAAGACAGAAATGTGAAATATTTATTAGTAGTCTGATTTAGGCAATGCAAACAAGTTTTTCATTGAATCTATATGGTGAGCTCTGCTAAGGAAAATCCTAACGCACTGAACGCAAGCTTGAGAATCTCACAGCTCAGTAATACCCATGACAGAACGCACGGTTTGATGAATTGGAGTAATTATTACTTCAGGGCTTCTATTTCCACGCTTAAGTTAATAGATTCAGCCGCTGAACTCATTCCGTGGCCTAATTATAAATGATAGCCAAAAGCACTCATCCAATCCACGCCGCGCTCGGGATTCGTTTCACGCTTGTTTACACTCATGGTTTCTTTCGAGTAGCTGCGAATGCTCGCAAATGGAGTCGTATTGGCACACAAACAATAGCTAAAACCCCAAGCGATCGATTAAACACTTTTTGGAGCTCTTTGGAGCACTCGCTCTATATGCACAGCTCATCAAACTGCTTTCAAGAAGCCTCGACAGGGGCTGATGTTATGCTGAGAGAGTGATCCTGCATCGAAAACACATTATCTACTCATACACGTTCTGTCAACACAGAGACAGATATTAGGAAGAATGCTTGTTCTTGGCCATTAATTGACCACCATGGGAAAAATGACAACGGTGGTAACCGCAGAACGGTTTGCTTTCCTATATTCTCGGAAATATCTTCTTTTGTGTTTAACAAAACAAAGACAAAGTAATTTTTCCTACTATGGTAGTCAACGGGCACAGCGGTAGAAATGTTACAGCGTATAGAGGGGGCAACAGAAGCAAAGGGGTATACCAGAGGAATGTGAGAGGTCAGGGGAAAAACATAAATAAATGTGATGCTATGTGTTTGTAACAGCGAAGGGCTGGTGAGACAGCAACAGGGAGAGAAAATTACAGAGTATAAATCATAGTGCGAAACGTTCTTATTCTTCTTCGTCCATCCCTCCCCTTTCTTCTCCTTTTTATAGACCTCCTCCCCTACTTTCATTGCTGAAGAATCGGAAAAGTGGGAGGGACATTTGACATGAAAAGTTATGATCCTGTCCCAAAATGTGAGGAGGCGACTGTAGGAATTTCTAGTTTTAATAGTTTCTGTGACCCTGAGGAAGAAAACTCAAATAGAGTATTGTGAGGGCGCGTGAAGAGTCAGGTCGAATGTGTGGAATACAGCTTCGAAAGTACTGCTCCGCCTCTCTTAAATTCTCATTGGTCAACAAATGCCCCTTTAAAATAAACAAAAGTTACTTGTGATCAGAATCCAGCAATAGTAGCGATGCATTTTCAGCCATATCGGTTTCGGATGATAAATGACCATGTTTAATGTATCGGTATCGGGCCAATACATGATCTTAGAAAAAACAACATATTACCTTGTTTTCTGCAGAAAATGTATTGACATAAAAGCAGGTGTCCACTTTTTGCCTGTCAGGCCTCTTCAATATTTAGATACTGTATAGCGGTCAATATATCGGTTATATGCTGGCCCAACTTCTCCGTGACGAGTTACTAAACTGAATAGTAGGCCTGATAAACTCAGCAAGGGTAAATAAAGTTGACTATGTGCTACATTATCTAGGGTCATATTCAAGAGGCTCTGCAGTCTGTTCTGCACCTGTTTGGTATCATATCACAGCCTGCGCACATTCAACGCTTGCTGCTGCCTGTTTTATCAGGCTGAGTCATTAAACAGAACATCTGCCAACACCAGCACACCCGTTACCCGATACGCCCCACCTCACTGTCAACCAAGACCTGACCAATTTCACGTTTATACAAACTCTGTTGGGCTCCTTTACCCCGCTGTCAACCTGTTTCCAGTCTGATACCCATTCTCACATTCCCTACAGTAGGTAATACACACAGAGAGAGTTTTTTGTATTGAAATGATCCGGGTTTGCACCGGTCAGGGTGAGGTCACAGTAGGTGATGGAGTATCTGGAGCAGCGGCCTGCGTAGGCACAGTCTCTCCAGACAAGGAAAAACTCAAGACAGGGTCACATGAAGTTCAGACCTTTATGAACCTTTTTTAGGAGACCTTCCCAAAAAATATTGAAATATACACAGTGTTCCAAATACATTTACATATATAGATATATATTGTAGTTGTTGATTTAAAAAAAAATTGATACATATGATTTACCATACTTAAAAATTTCAATCTTCCTGATAATAACAAGAGGCAGACATGTTGTCCATTAGCTTGGGAACCCTCAAGTTAAAAAATCTATAAATAGTGAGTTTCTCTGAGACGGGGGGTTGTTGTGCTTGGCTCAGATGTATAGTGTTCGGTTTCTTCCCATTTACTCTTCCAAATTACATTACAATGAAGTTACACTATGCCTCGTATCACTAACCCGATGCAGTTTCCTTGTCGTGTGGCCCATTTAACTGAAACGATCCCTTAATTTGCTGATGGTGTCACACGGGGGAAGAACTCGGGAGTCATCAGCAGCATCAGAGGGCATATGAGAGCACAAACCTCAAAAGACCCTGCTGTGTACCACAAAGACAACAGCACAGCTTATCCTAAGCTTGCAGTCCTCATCAAGGACTTGGATCTCACAAAAACAACTTGAGCTATGATGCGTTTATCATTTGCATGAGTTTGTTTCGCCCGCACTCCTAAACAAATCACAAACTGAGGTTTAGGATTTATTTACATATAAAAAACAAAACGAAGGCTGTGGGGAGTCTCTTTCGCTCCAGATACTGGATAAATACGCCAGCATCTAAACAGTCTGCACAGTCCAATGGGTACATGTGCTCATTGCTCATCTCCGTTGTCTGTCTTAAAGGTACGGTGAATTAAAATGAGCAGCATCACCCCTTCCTTTCTGAGCACTACGGTGGCTGACACAGAACTAAGATTCGTCACGTTTTCGCTTCATTGCGAGAAAGATAACGTATTTACGAAACGCGCTCTGTAGGGCAGTAGGGCTACTGTAGAAACAGGATGGCGAATTCCATGTAAGTGGACCCGCATTGTATGTTGATAGAAAACATACCTCATTCTAAGGTAATAAAAACATAACGCTTAATAAGATACTCCAAATGAAACATTGGACCTTTAATTTTCCATGTTTTGGTTGTGAGAAAAGGTCATGTTGGACTATTAAACTGCAGAAAACGGCTTTTTCCACATAAGAGCTGGTCCCTATATAAGCCAAAGTGCAAGCTGAGATGAAAAGACAAAACAACTCTGGAGGTTATATCATTAAACCAGTCTGAAAGATGACCACAATCTATATGGACAAATATGTCCTCCTTCACTTCGCCTGTAGCTTTCAAGTGTAGAAACCATCAGAAACACACGATTAGCAAGTTTCAGGCACTCTCCTCTATCAACAAAACTGGCAAGTTGACCACGGGGAGTCTCAATGTATGCAATAATACAGACGGTTTAAATACTTTTTGCTCATAATTGCTTCACTTCCTCCATCAGTCCTGGCTTAAAAGCGCATGCCGTTCTGTCTTCAGAAATGCACAAGACCACTCTCAGCACATTGTCCAGTCAATAAAGAGCTTCTTCTGTACAGAGTGGAGGAAGATGGGACCCTAGAGACCAAATACTTCTTATGCTAGAAAGGCCCTGAAACACACAAGTGTGAGAACTGAAAGTCCACTTTAGATTTATTTTAATACAGAGACCCTCAATCATGCAGTCAGCTAACCTAGAGACCCCTTAACCATCCTTTTGCAGCCAGATGCTTTTAAACTCATGGATATCAGTATGCATGTTCTCTGGGAATCAAAAGTATAGGGTACCAATAACTCCCGATTTCATCCGCACCAAATTTCATTAAACCAGTTGTAACAAAAGAATAGTCAATAAAGCCGTCCATGAGTCTCACTCAGCATGGAAAATCTTCTTTCTTCTTGATGTCACTATGATGCTGTTATCACATAAAAACACATGCAGCTGCGGGCACCCATTATAACAGTCGGTGTGAATCAATGCACCTGCAAAGCACTACATTTGTAGTCCTCTATCCCTGCGGTTTTAGTCGACTGGTGAATGAGGATATTCTGTGTAACGGGAGCTCTTAGAGAGGATGAACAAAGGCCAGAATGCCCAGTGGAGGATGTGAGTCGACTGCTACAATTCTGCTGGGAGCGTTTATGCCACTGAGTGTAATGAAAACGTAGGTGATACCCGAACATGAGGTGCGCTTTGAGAGGCGATCTGTTGACTAAAGCAGACCTGAG
Source organism: Triplophysa tibetana (assembly GCA_008369825.1). Lineage (NCBI taxonomy): Eukaryota > Metazoa > Chordata > Actinopteri > Cypriniformes > Nemacheilidae > Triplophysa > Triplophysa tibetana. The sequence continues at coordinate 16,904,346 of CM017912.1, read as the reverse complement.
TTTAATTTATAAAACTACAGCTAAATATGGTCATCGAGTTCTTTATTAAGGAAAAGTGATTATATTTTTAAATGGTGCTGACATTTTGGAGATCAAGGTTTAACAGGGTGTTATATGATAAACTCAGAGAACATTACTTAGTGTAAGGTCATTTTATATAGTCAGCTACTATAAAGTTATAGTTAGGAGACAGCACTTGTGACAACTTGCCCCTATACACATACACATACAAAATAGTATAATGAATAAATGTATAGGGAGGGACGCTTGTTTAATTTAGATTTTGGATGAACAAATAAAAGAATAAACGTATATGTCAACGAATAAACAAATAAACTCAACCTTGCTGAGAGAAATTGAAACCTAATTGAAACCATCAAGGCCCTTCTAATGGTTTCCATTAAAATACCATTATCATTATCTTTTATCCTTATAAAACTATTAAAATTCCTTTTTGTTTTGGGCATTGTTCCAAAAGGATTAATCTACCACCACCAATAGAATCCATCACATACCAGTAGACAATCATACTTTCCATTAAAACCAATACAACTCCCATTAGGATTAACCATCAAATCCACAAAATTTTCTTTTGTCTTTTGGGTGGGTTGTATTGTATTCTTTCAGCAGGGAGTCCTCTTGATAGCAAATATTGCAAAAGACATACACTCTCAACGAGAGCTAAAAAAACAACCGAACAAAAACAGTGCTAGTCACGTGTTTGTGTACTGTGGGTCGGTCTTGAAAAACCACAACAGCTCAAACGCCCATATGGTGGACAAACATTTGCATGGAAATATTACAACTCCCTTTTCAGATTTCATTAAGAACGAATTTACACTCGCCGACATCAAAAATCTCAGCCCTTTTTAAAAGGAACAGAAGAATAAGGAGTCTTCTGATGTTTTAAGCTCCAGGTCTGGGCAAGAGAACAGAGTTTATGTAACAGCTCTCAAGGAATGAAGCTTAAAATGTCCCACGTTCTGTCTTAATCAGGCAAGAGATTCTGGACACTAAGGATCTGCATTTTATCAAGCTGGACGCATTCCAGCTCATAGTCAGCTGCTCTTCAGATAAGTGAACCGGGCTCGGCTCATGCTATTTACTGAGCGGCAGCTCGAATGTATGAAAACATACAATTGCTCACTTGACGTCAGTGGATAGTCTTCTGAGAAGGATAAAAACAACCAGGGTTAACACAAGCGGGTGCATTTCCATTTTCGGGCAAGAAAATTGTTTTTCATTGTGAAATATTCCATTCAAGACACAAAAAAATGGATGTTGCTATTCTTTCTCCTCAAAGGGTCTGGCTTTGTGCGTATTTTTCTAAAGGTGCATCAAACGAGAAATGGTGTTGTGTTTTAGGAACGTCACCTTCTCCTGCTGTCAGAGTATTTCGTGCGATCACGACTTTTTAAATGCCAGCCTCGTGGTCCCCAAGCACTTGGGCTCGGCTCTCACAGCCTCTTATCAGCATTTTGTAACATTTCACAGCAGATGTTCACAGACTCCGGAAAAGGTTACGAGCCCCCCCGCGGGTGAACTTTGCTGGTACGTTAGACATCTACCGGCCAGAAAATTTAAGAAAAGATGTATAGAAGATATCCTTTTGGTACGAGCTTAAACATTAAAATATTTGATCGATTTGGTCTTATGCCTCCAGTGAAGCTTACATTGCCTGTTAATTTAAATCCACATAAAAATACAAATATTTCATGAGAAATGTTTCCTTTTTACATTCTGTTTATCTGAGCAATATTAGCCTCAATATATAAACAACCAGAAACCCAGGCAGCTGGCATAGATCAGATGTCCAAAATCCATCCCTTTAATGCCAGCACTGACAGTTTGCATGACAAACAGAACAGCTCTGAAATGTGTAATTATTACAGGCATATTGGAAATAGAGCTGGCAGAGAAGAGGCTGTCAGGCCTACAGTGTTTGGAAGAGTCTGTGGTGCTACACACGTGATCCAATCCTTCATCTTCCAGACCCCAGCGGGACCGCCACCACTCCAACTGCGAGGACTCTGCCGAGGATCAAGATAAGCACTGCAAAGCAAACGCAAAACTTTGTGGTTGGTCGACAGACCATTTCGAGGACGTTTTTCCACATTGCCAGCGAGACTCTTTTACCCACCAGGGCACAGTCTGAAGACCCGCCACTTTACCGCAAGCTTTTCAAAGCCACTAAGAAGCAATTAAGAAGTGATGCTGAAATTGAGATTAAAGGTCTTTCCCAGCGCTGGTGCGGCCCGCACAGCTGTTCACCTGAATATTTGCTGTCATTTGATGAAACAATGTGTTAGCATTTTAAAAGGCTGCGTGAGATGAAGGTGCTCGGCCGTTGCCTCTTTACTAATGCAGGAATTGATGGGCTTCATTTCCTTGTGTGGCCCATTAGCCCTTTTGATATCAGAGCAAATATCAAATAATAATGAGGACGCTGCAGGGAGACAGAGTCAAATGTTAGGGCAGGTCGGGACCGTTGAACTTTAGAGCCGCCACGCAACGACACAAATCCTTCTTTAATAATTGCACATCATTCGCATCCAACACAGCGCCAACATTATTTGCTTAGCGCGGGTGGACGCGTGGATGTGTTTGCCTCGTTATTTGAATAACAAGAACCTCAACAGCAAAATCAGACTTCATTGAATAAAACGCTCACAATGTCTTTCAGACATGCCTGTTGAAACTGAAGGAAAATGTGGTGATTTTGAATGCAACTTTCAAGAACAAAACGTTGCGTCCTTTCAAAACCTTGGATGTCCAAATCAATCGATTTCCAGGAAATGGAAAAAGAATGTCGTTTTTAAAGGTCCAGTGTATGAAATTTTACCAACCAATGGCTCACTCCACCCCTCCCTCCTCCCTTTTGGAGCACTACGGTGGCTGACAAGGAACTAAGATGTCGTCACGTTTTCAATTTTTTCACATATCACATATTTAGAAAACGCGCTCTGTAGAGCAGTTTGTCCGTTTAGGGCTACTGTAGAATCAGGGGACTCGCGGTGTATGTAGATAAAAATAGCTCATTCTAAGGTAATAAAAACATAACGCTTCATTATGTAAGGTCTTTATACACCTCTGAAGATACAGTTATGTATATTATATTGCGTTTCTGTCAATAGATCCTCCAAAAAATTTCAGATTGGACCTTTTCAATACTTTTTATTGGTTAGATGTTTGAAAAACCCAGTGACAAACATAACACTATTGTCAAGGCAGCATTTAAACTCAGGCTTTCTTGCGCACTAAATAAAAAACAAAATTGCTTGACAAATACATTTCACAACGTCATGCAGAACTACTTCGGTTTCAGAAACCGTTTCATTTTATTTCGGCCAAGACATCATGCCACGTGACTGTCACCTCATATACAATTAATACACAGCTATAATAAGCATGCACACCCATTTTCAAGCGCCTGACAATGACTGTGATACCGGCAACCTAAAAAAAGAAGGTATCCATTATCCTTAATGAAAGCACACAAGAGTTTCACTTTAAAACGCTCTCAGCGCATAAGAAAGGTCTCAATTAGGCAATCGTTTCCTTGTCTGCTAAAGTTTCCTTCTGCGCCACTTTGGAGGAAGTAAAACTATGTGCCAATGAAAGATGACAATGTTTCTACTGTCAAAATTAAAATCGAGTTACGACACGCAAGCGCAAAGGAGGCAGTTGCGGTCAACAGTCACAGTTAACCCGCCTGTGAATCATCAGTTCTGAAAAATGAGCAGACAGGAAAAAATATATTGTTTGCTAATTGAGATGGTTCAAATCACTGCTTGAACCAACAGAGTCGAATTCTGTTATTAGACATAATTACCACTTAGTGTTTCAATACGGCTAGTGATCCAACTAATCATTAAACGAGAGAAAAGCAGAGAGAGGGTGTGCGCTAAAATGGATTTAACTCAGACTTTGGGTTTTCCCATGAATCAGACATTAGACTATGACAGCAAGACTAAAGGCAAGATTCAGCAGCACTGAGTCATGAACAGGTGGTGGCTTCATATTAAAACAGTGGAAGTTAGTTTTAGCACAACATATTTTCTTTTCAAACCTAAACTGAGAAATGCGGAGATAAATTGCATACAAACAGTCGAAGTTCCTTAATGAAAATAATTGTGTTGTTTGGAAAATGATGGTTTTGAGCACAAATTATAGTCAAACCAAATGCCACACGAAATACACTCGCCAGCGTCTCCACCCTGCTATTACAAGCTGCACAAAACATGATGCTTAAGATAAACAAACTGGCAAAAGCGAACGAAACAATTGCTTTATTTACTTTCTTTCTAGTGTTATTCCAAATACATACGCCGTTACACTGCAAAAAATGACTTTCGTGCTTAGACTTTTTTTCTTGTTTTCAAGTAAAAATGTCTTAAAATTCTTGAATCAAGAAGCATTTTCTTGATGAGCATACTGACCCAAGAAAATAAGTCTTGTTTTCAGTAAAAATATATGAAATTTCATAGAATTTTTGTTTAAAACAAGCAAAAAAATCTGCCAATTGGGTAAGAAAAATAATCTTGAATTGAGCGACTAAGAAAAAGGTCAACCTTAATTCAAGCTTATTTTTCTTACCCCATTGGCAGATTTTTTTGCTTGTTTTAAGCACAAATTCACTGAAATTTCATAGTTTTCCCCAAAAACAAGACTTATTTTCTTAGTTAATTTTACTCATCGAAAAAATGTATCTTGATTCAAGAATTTGTAGACATTTTAACTGGAAAACAAGAAAAAAGACCAAGTTAGAAAGTCATTTTTTGCAGTGTATTTATTCACCTGGAACAAAATCATTATGCAACTCTTGCCATACAACAGTTCATAACTATTATGTTTGCATGAACATTTTAAGGTCTAGTGTGTAATTTTGTGGAGGACCCACTCACAGAAATGCAATATAATATACATAACTATGTCTTCAGAGGTGTACAAAGACCTGACATAATGAAGCGTTATGTTTTTATTACCTTAGAGTGAGCTATTTCTATCTACATACAATACACTGCGGGTCTCCTTACATGGAATTCGCCATGTTGTTTCTACAGTAGCCCTAAATGGACAAACTGCTCTACAGAGCATGTTTTGTATACATTATCTTCTTCGGCATAGAAGCGAAAACTTGACATCTTAACATAAATTTCAGTCTGAATTTAACACAGCTATTGTATGTCTCTGAAAGATTTGATAGTTTATTAGATGTTCAGATTACTTTAATGGTGTTTTGTCATTTTTAGGAGCTTGACAGCCATATGTTTATGTGTTCCACTCAAAACAACAGCAGATGGCTCAGGAACATCATGAAAGAGAGCAAATAATGACAGAATTTTCATTGTTGGGTGAACTTCTCTTTTAAAGGTCATGATATTGTCTCTTTGACAGGACCTTGTTACACACATCTAGTTCTGCTGTTGAATTGAACAGGGCCTTAACAGGAAGCAGGTGGGATGTGTGTCCTTGTCATTTATGTCCTCCTGCAACCACAATCAGACTGCGAGACAAAACCACACTGCACAATAAAGTACATCTAGTGTGCAGACAGACAAAAAGTGAGATTAGGAACAGAATATAGAGGTATTAACAGTTGCAGTACGAAGTACAATGCATTTCTAGGCACATTTTAAATACAAACCAATCTATGCAGAAATGGTAAATCCAAGATTTATATTTTTCACTCCTAAATTATGCAGAATATCCCGAATTAGAGAGCATCACAATATCTGCTGATCCCAGAACAGATTTTAAAATGATAACTGGTCATAACACATAACCACAAAACAAATCTATAATAAATAAACTCACAGCTATTGCAATATTAAACAGGCCAAACCAAAATGTTTGGAAAAAACGAAACGAAGTAATCTAAACATGGGTTGTGTCAACATTTTTGCTGTTTTGTGCTAATGCACAATATACTACGATAGTTTAGTGAGTATGAGTAATATGTAGGCGAGATCTTTGGTATAAGCTCCCCAGCGCCCAAAGCTTTCAAACCCAAACAACAATTAAACAGAAACGTCCTGGACAAGCAAACCAAGCCGAACAGCTGTAAAGCCTTAAACACCCCCTGTCCCTGTGCCACTACATCTGCCACCCCATCCTTAACCCCTTCTAACTTCCAACTGTCAATACTTCAAGGCAAGCTAACAACCAGTATGCAAACTTACAGTCACGGCAAACAGCTTCAATTACTCACCAAACACTAATAACACGGTGCTAGAGAGATTTCCCAGAACCTGAAAAAATGCCGTTTTATTTTAGTCCAAGCGAGACGCAGAGAGCAGCTTCCTCTGATCCTGTTTGCGAAAGAGCCTCATTCTCTTTCTCTCTCCGTCTCTCTTTCTCCTTCCCGTCTCGCTCTCTCCCTCCGCAGCGAGTGGATCCCACACAGCTGCAGCACGCCTCTCTCCCACAGACCAGGGAGGATGTGGGCGTAAAGTGATTTGATTTGCTCTGAGTTGTGAAGAGAGGAAAACAAGCCAAGCATATCCTGGGAGAAGCTTTTAAACCTTGAATGACAATCTGAATGAATCTCGCCAGCAGCTTTAGACAAGAAGGATGACTGCAGACCCAAACTGACCATGTCTATATGCAAATGAAAATTGGAATTTATCAGCACCAGTTGTATAGGTCATGTCTGCTAATTTGAATGGACCACAAGTGTTGTAAAATCAAAGCTTATGTATAAATGAGGTGTCTAAAACACTGCAAACGAAAATATAAGAACAGCTCACAACATGTAGTCAGTGGCTCATGTGTTTGCCATACTAAAAATTGGTAAACTGTCAAACCAGATTAATTGAATAAATACCAAATTGTATAAATGTAATTTTATTAACACTAAGCTGTAAATGTAATGTGCAATAGCATTAATGACCTCATCAGCTCTCTCAGCAGGCTATAATGGAGCTTAAAATTGCAGTCTAGCAATAATGATAAAATACGAACGGTCTTCTCGATTAGGCAATGAAGACAATTTGTGCAATTTGATCAAAGTAATTGTAAACACCGAAATATCTGGGGATGACAAACAGGATTTCACCAAGGTCTAATACTTTCTCAGTTTATTATCAGACGACTAGAAGTAAACCATTGGTGGTTTGACTCTCATACTGACTATGTGACACTATCGCAACATTACGATTGACGAGATTTTTTGTGTTAATCTTGATTTATCGTGCAGCCCTAATTTGCATTCATGACTAATGGCAGGACTATTTAGTAGCCCATTCACCAGAGTCAGAAAATCTTTTAAATAGAGAAAAACAAATCCATACAAAAGCCCTCGGTGAACACTGTGTGCCGATAATGACGTGAAAATCTTGCCCGAGCCTGATCTCACCATTCCATGCAAATTAACTTTTCACGTTAAGCAAAGAGCCTGAGAGTACTTCACCAATCAGAGTGCTGCCAACAGAGCTCAGACTGCTGCATGACAATGAGAAATGACAATGGTCACGACACAACTCTGAGTAGCACTACATACCATTTCATCAACCCTCTTTAGAGATGAAGCTCAGCGTGACGGCAAGAATAACATATTTTAAGTCCAAAACAGACAAAAGAAAGGACAACTGAACTCATGACACACCGGGGACGTCTACAGTAAAACTTACAGCTGAAACAAACACATCATGAACTTCAATACAACACGGATTAATACAACCCATTATGACATCAAATATTAACACTGTATTCAGAACATGCCTCAGAGGCAGAATAGTCGAGCTCTACTTACACAGCTCACATGACTATGATAAAATTATAAGGGCTATGACAACGCACTGATTGTTTAGAATAGTTTTGCTTCAGATTGTTCATTGTTGACGTGAGACTCATCCAAAAGCCTCAGTGAATCAAATCCATGTTGTCTTTGAGCTCAAGGGTTCCTCCTACTCCTGCTTTGCCAAAAGATCCCATGAATGTACTTCCCACAGCCCCATTAGAGAGGCCCAAATGCTCCTTTAACGTGTACAACTATCCATTTTCTACACCTCATTACAGCAGGCTCTATTCTATACGAATGACAGTCAGACCCTCTTACATCATGAAAACATACATATGTGACCCTTGATCACAAAACCAGTCTTAAGTAGCGGGAGACTTTTTTAGTAAAAACCAAAAATACATTGTATGGGTCAAAATTATCAATTTTTCTTTTATGCCCAAAATCATTAGGATATTAAGTAAAGATCATGTGGCATGAAGATGTTTTGTAAATTTCCTACCCTAAATACTTAAAAACGTTATTTTTGTGAGTGGATGGCCTGCTACAGCACCTCTGACGGACAACTTTAAAGGCGATTTTCTCAATGTTTAGATTTTTTAGCACCCTCAGATTCGAGAGTTATAAACGTCTGTATCTCCGCCATTTATTGTCCTATCCTTAACAACTCATAAATCAATAGAAAGCTTAATTATTCATTATATTAATATAATTATTCAGCTTTCAGATTATGTAAAAAAGTCAATTTCGAAAAATGTACCCATAATACTGGTTTTGTGTTAAAGGGTCACGTATAATTAAACATTTAGATATGTTTCACATTTATTTTAGTGAAGGGCTCTACGCAAAGTGTTCCTAATATTTGGACAAATTGACAAACACGTCCTCCCACAATTTCTATAGCCAATAAATTTAACCCCCTTTTTAGAAAGAAAATTTTGCTTACGATTACTGTACATACATGAACCAACGTGTGCGTTTATATTAAATCAAACACACTGTGAAACAATAACCAAGTAAAGATAGCCCAAGTTACCCACTTTCTGTCTAGAAAACATCCACAATTAAAATACTGTAATAGCAGAAAATGGCTTTGCCTTGATCCGCAAAAAATTGAACATTTCAGCATTAAGTTATATGTCTTGAATTTCAGTAAAACCGAACTACGAAAATCACTACAAAACTAACATTTAACCAGTATATTTTTCCTCATTTTAGCATAAACTTTGAAACACGAAACACGTCTTTGTCCTATTTTCCATCGTCTCTTTAGTCACTACCAGACGGTCACTACTAACCTCGATCGTCTTCACTTTCTTCCACTTGTTACTCCGCCTTCCACTTTTTTGTTGGAATTCCTATCCATTCCCGATCGGTCTTCCCGCTTACTTCTAATTCTCAATATATCGGTTCCCACAAAAACATAAACGGGTGCGATCCCGGTGAAATCCAACGATACTCTGACAGCCTATTGAACACAATGCATAGAAGGATAGGGCTTCAAACAGCTGTTTCCAAAATGGAGTTATCCCGCAGCCAATCACACTCCGCCTGATCTTACCAACAAGAGCACTTCGCGTGCATTCTAAATTAGTGCATAATAAAACACTAGCAACGTGAGGAGTGGGAGTACGTGACTAAATTTACCATGGTAACCACAGTTTCCGCCAAACACCACACTACAGTAATGCGATAAACTGTGGTAAACCGTCCGTCTCTGCGCATCAAAACAGAAAAAAATCGACAAATATCACATATTAACATACTGTGTTTTACGATTTTCACAATAATGGCAGTATTGTGAGAATACTGTGACAAACAGCCAGTGTATGTTACCCCAAAACAAGACTAATGTAACTTTATACATTAACCAGATATAGGAGGAAGTGTCTATCAAGTGGTGTTTGTCTCCATCTTCTGGAAAATCCATACCATACAGCACAGCCAACAAAATCCAACTCTGAAAATAATCGTGTTTATTGAGTTAAGAACTAATACAATCGGACAAAATAAAGTATTTAAGCAATAATACATGACTACAATACTGAAACTAAACGTTTAAAATAAGGTATAAAATGTGCTTAGCAGGACCGATAAAACGATATCCCATAGTCTTTGAAACACCACACAATTGTCTATATAACATCTGTACAATATTAAACGTTGTTCTGATGAAGTACTTTGGCAAATAACAATATGGAAACACACACTGAGAACTTTACATTGGCCACTCTTTTAAGATGACACGTGGCTGTGACATAACTCAGAATAATATATACATTTAGCTTATCCACATCATCTCAAAAGATTCAATAAGCACAACTTTCTGACTAGCCTCCACTTAAAAAACACAGTTGTCTCCAATAATAAATTCAGTAATGCACAGTTTTTGTTAACAGTGTAAGGCATATATCAGTTTTGGAGCAGTGCTATCCACAAATAAAAAAGAAACAATCATCGTTTTTTGTAGACCGATCTATAGTATAGAATAACAATATAGTTGTATAACTATATTACACCATATGTGAGTTATATAATGCATTTATATTTCAGTATGCAAAGTGTTATTGCTTTGGATTTCATTGTCATGACCCACTACCCCCATCGTCCAATCTACAGAAAAATGTAGATTTTATTGGTGTTTGATCCAAAATGCAAATTAAGGCAAATTTCTTAAAATATATACATTGATGATATTTAACCCAAAGTAAATACAAGAAAATAAATACTGATCACTAAATATTAAAATCCCAGGATTTCCCTCTGAAAAGAAATATAATAAGTGATCTGAATAATGCTCCAGAATCAAGTTTTTAAAATTCAGACCAGATACGGAGACCTCGTTGCTTGACATAGAACTCTGTATATGTATCTTGACCTTCGAAAGAACCAGGTACAAGGTCACTAGAGGTCAGTAACAATAGTAAAGCTGAGAACGTAGATGTCTGAAAGAGTCCTCTCCGTGAGCTCCTGCTTGCTCTCCCTCGAACAGCATGGAGTCTGGAAGAATTACTCCCTCCAGAGGATCAGGCTGACAAAACTCCACCACAAACTCTTCCTCAGCCTCCAGCAGCGTTCTGGACCAGGCTGACATGTCAAGTCTACCAGACACTCCTCCATACTCTTCAGGCAACACAGATGGAGGGATGACTCGGTGGAGAGATGCCAAGTCTGACCCATGTAAAACAAACTGCGGGGAATCGACAGGACAAAATGACATCCACCTAGTCATACTATTAGGCTACAGTTTCGACACATAGTTCATATTTTAAACACATTCAGGCAATGCATTATTTTGTTTAAACAAATACATATAATTCATTCATTTTATTCTATGAATAAATAATTATTTTAAGGGGTAATGGTATATGTTCATTATTAAGTAAATCTGTTTATTTGTGTACATCTACACGCTAAACACCAAAGAATACAAATATGGTGACCAATTATTAAAATGTATTTTATGTTAAAGTTACTCACCCTCTCCGCCATTTTCTCTTTAAGAAAGGGCTTAATTATCGCAAAAATACCCTTGAAGATACGCGGCTCATTTATAATGTTAACTGCTTTTATTCTTATTGGGAATCCATCCTGAAACACAAAAGCAGCCATTCAGTGTTTCAGCCAGAATCACATATAATCTTTATTATAACTGATTGCTGTACTTTAATGATTTAGTAATGTTTACCTGAAGAATGCTAACAACTTTCTTTGCCAGGAGAGGACCTGGATTAGAGGCTTGAGAGAGACCAACCCCTGCATAATCCACCAGAATAACAATTCCATTCACTTGGGTTTCCTCGGGCTGAATCAGCTTCTCTAAAGTCAAATAAATGGCCCGAATGTTGTCCACAAATGGATAGTCATTAGGTCTCCATTTACCTACAAAAAAAGGATGAATACTGCATGAGCAGACAATGAAATTCCAATTGATGATGTGGCATATTAGTTCTGGTGCTTTATTGTGACACAAATGTTGTATCTATTCTTCCTTTTACATTATTATGATTTCATACTCATATTATGGTTTCACATTAACAACACGCATCTGATAATAGTCTGGTGAACTCTATAAAAAGACATATTCAACGGTTCAACCATTACCTGGACGTAAACACAGTATGTACCGTCCTTGTGGATCTGGTCTGGGCAGGACAGTGAGAAAGCCCAGGTCCAACACATGCTTCACTGCGGAGGGCTTCAGATCCTTAAACACCTCAGGCCAGGCTTTCCTGCTAGCATGATAATTCAGAAGAAGCTGAAGGGCTCGGTCATAATCAAACTTTCTGGCCCTGAGGAAGCGCAGAAGAAATGCATCATCCAAGCGCGTTCTCAGATTTGGGTGGTCTTTTAGTATCATATCTCTTAATGCCTGGACATCCCGGGGCCTCCATTCCGGCTTCTCCTGGAGCTGCTCACGTGCTTTGGCCACCAACTCAGGAGTCAGGGTGCAGGTGTAGATGGGAGGAGGAGCGGCTGGGAAACCCTCACCTGTCACATCTTCCCTTGTAGGGCCGACATCAAGGAGACAATTTTGGTCTTCCATGTACTGTTTGTGGATCAGTGTATTACAGGTCTGAGTATGTGGCAAAACTAATAAAATGATGACAGAGTGAGTCATACAGATTACAGAATATGAAAAATAATGCAAACATTACACGTATACCAAGATCTATCACAAGGAACAGCAAATAACGTATATCCAATCACTGTTAACAAAAGCACAAAAAAATAAATATATTTAATATCTGGTGTTAAACAAATACAGTATTATGACCCTATTGGGCTCTAATGTGTTGGTCGTGTTGCATGAAAAAGCCTTATTGAGCAGCTTATGATAAATCTAAAATCACCGAATGCAGACACTGGTTTATATGTTGTGCGATTTGGTTTAAACTGAAGCACTTCGTGTAAAACCGAACATAAATCAAGCAGTGAGCGAAGCAACCTACCTGCCCAAGAAATCCGCAATCAGTTCCGTGTACAGGGAGAAGCCGTCTTCCCATTGGCTACTCTGCACCACGTGATGTATGATGTCAGACGCTGAGTTCGCTAATCGCTAACCTAAAAAATAAACTATATGTCAGCAGATGACATGTTTGGGCAGCAAAATAAAAGATTTGACAAGTTGTCACACTTTACCCGCCAGGTGGCATAATCGCAACACTGTAAGTTATTATTATACACATTTGTATGCTGGGTTCGGTTTTTGTAGTTTATAGACAGAGAATTATTTCGTGTTCGTCATTCAGTCGCATTAAGTGAACAGGTCTTCGAGAAAGGCGCGATTCCTCAGACGTCTGTAAATGGAAGTATAATTTATAATGTTACTTTTAAAACATTTTTACTGAATTGTAGATGTGTTAACATGAGGGTAAACACACAGAGTAATTGACAAATATCATTCACTGACAAAGATTTCTTTAGAGAATCTATCAGCATGTGTACCAGCCTCATGAATCGTTTTATTGGCCGTTATCAGTGCTAAGCAGCGCAAAAAATCCTTGACCATGCTCTGCCACGTGTTACTCTTCTTTTATCATCTTGTTTTGAGGCTGACTTTACTGCGAAAGACGATTATGAGCCTGAAGTGCTGCTCTAAAAATATGTTTTTGTCATATAGCATGAGATGACATTTGATATTAATACAAAACAGAGTTCGTATGACAAGAAGTATTAGGATTGCTCACACTGTTGAAAAAAAACATCAAATGCTGGTTTGGTATGTTTTGATGCTGGTTCAAGCCGGTCCATATATTTATAATTTTCAACAGCTGCTTAAACTCGTTTGAGTCTACTTAAAAAACTGAACCACAGATATATGAGTGGGAAAAAACATCAGACGTTGTTTTGTAAAAATATAACCATAACATTTAATATCAGTTTGTAGTACAAATTACCATTCTTCCTGAAGGTGGGAAGTATATATAGATCTTATATGATAAATGGATGTTTTCAACTAGAACTGAACACAGTGTGACATCATACTATAAAATACACATCACTCACTAGTCACAGTAAAGGGGTGAGCATGAGACCCAAATGTTTTTTTTACTTCACAAATATTTTAAACCATCACCATGACATCATGGGCTCATTTACAATGACTTAGAAAAGACTAATTCCGTTTATTAAAAAAACGGAATAATCGTTATATTTACAATTTAGGTACAGAAAAAAATATGATATGCACATACTCACGTCTAAACATTAACAAAACAATTTTGGTAAATAACATTTCCGAGGCACAAAATGTATTCTATCAGGCCACGCCAAAAGTTGTATAAGAGTCATTTGTAGCAAATTATTAAAATACTGTACAATAGAACAAACAGCTGATCATGCTTAGAAAAGAGGTCTGCTGTAACATTTATGGTACTCACTTCCAGGCAAATCACAGCGATACAGTTAAGCAAATGTAGTTTGGTTCTTATTCATATCTCATTTTTTTGTAACTGAAGTCTTTCGTTTGGTCTACCGACAATTTGATATTTTTATAGACCTTGACTGACTATGGCACAAATTAGATCCCTGCATTTTTTCACTAAAAACCTTTAATTTAACAGATAAAACAGTATAACTCTGACCAGATGTCTAACACAACATACTTAACAGAACCTAATAGAAGTACCATACAAGTTAAAAACTCTCTCTCTTAGTTCTTTAAATCTTAAATCCGTGTGTCCTGTGTACTCAGATGGCTTCTTGTTTAGTGATGGTCAGTTGAGGAATTGAGCTTGGCTGTTTGGGCACCGTGGCTATAACCCCTGGTGCCATTTTGTAGTGATCAGAACCTGAGACCACGGGGGGAGAAGGGATTGGTGTTTCCGGAGTGGCTGTATAGAATGAGAAGATACATTAGATCAGTGGAACCTTATATGGGCTACAGTATGTACATAATTGTATGGTAACATTGAAAGAAGGAAACCATTGGTTGACGCAAGGTAAGCACCCTTATGACATTTCTGAAGGCATTAGGGTAGGAAAGAATTACAGTAACCTTCTTTGACAAAGTAAGCCTGATTAGTTTTTACGAATCTGCTAAGAATTTCTCCAACAAGCTGGCTACCTGAATCTCACGTCCATGAGAAACGTTATAAACTTTAAGTCCAATACAGCTAGAAGATCCAGATACTCACACATCTGTCCATTGTGTAATGGAGTGGCCATGTTGGTGACTATGACGTTGTTACTGAGGTGCTCTTGGACCAGATGCGGATGTAGAGAATGGTGGGCATGAGGGGCTTCATTTGCAGAACCTGATAAGAAGGGAGTTTTGAGCTAATTTTTCATGAACACGAAATTGTAATGTTCAGAACTGTCAGATCAATTTTTGTAATTACCTCCTAGAAGCATCTCTTGTAGCAGGTTGTCTATCTTTGCCATTCCAAACAGTTTAACAAACTGGATTTGCTCAATCATTTGCCAGGTGATACTCTGTAGTGTTGGCAAAAGAAGAAGCAGTTCGCCAAACCGCCCCCTTGAGTCGTATTGGCGGTCATTGATGTAGTCCTCCAAACTAACTTGAACTTGGTATCGCATGCGTTTGATCTTACTTGGATCGCTTAAACCTTTGGCATCTAAATGAGAAGAAAAATATTACCATTTTAGATCTGTTCGAAAACTGACAAACATAAATTATTCAGGTTTTGTTTTTTGTTCAGAAAGTTGCTTTGGTGCTTTTTTTCAGGATGATTTATCTACCTGGATCAAAAAAGACTATAGCCTTCAAGCAGGCATATTCATTGTCGTCGATCTGAAGATCCTGGAAGGGAAGAACTAACTCATCCAGGATCCTTATAGCCACCCGGCTCACCTCCAGCTCTGGGCAGTTTCGAGGAATTATATGATCATTACCTGTGATGGGAAACAAGAAAAAAGTGAGGTAAAACCTAGAGTCAGTCAGATTGTCAGACGATTCGGATTTTGTGAAGTCTGTTACATTTATACATTTCTCTATTACTTACCTAATAGTAAAATATCTTTATACAACATGGAGCGTTTGGCCGCTCCTAGTAAGAGATGTTCTCCAGCATGAGCACGCAGTAAAGCCACCTGAGATAAGGAGAAGAAGTCAGCTTTATGCCCTAGCAAAAAAGATATTATAACAATAGTTTGTTGTACCATTATTAAAGTGAAAGTTCACCCAAAAATTTAATTCTGTCATCATTTACTCATCCTCGTGTCAATTCAGACCTTTATGGTTTTATTTCTTCCTCAGAACACAGAAGAAGATGTTCTGAAAAATCTTGGTGACCCAACAGCACTGGTCCCCATTCACTTCTTTGGTATGGACAGAAAACCAATGCAAGAGAATGGGGGCCAGTTAACAAAATTCTTTAAAATATCTTCTTTTGTGTTCTGCGGAAGGAAGGTAGTAATACAGGTTTGAAATTACAAGAGGATGAGTAAATGATGACAGAATGATTATTTTTGGGAGAACTATTCTTTTCAAACACCAAAAAAGGCTTCTATTTTAAAAGACTGTCTGAGGGCTGAATCAAACAGGTTTTGGTGAGTACCTGTGGGTTTTTTACATGCATGTTTGTGTGAGAAGAGACGGTGTGAAGCGCTCTCACCCTCAACTAAAGCACATGAATCAGTTACCATGCCTCAGTGCTTAAGATGTTAATGATTCTGAATGTATCAAGAAGAGATGCAACTTTCAAACCAGCTCATCATATTCTAACCAGAGCCATCAAAATACATTAACCACCCAAACCGAGGATCCCTACCCAATTTTTCCGACTTCAAAAAAATCCAAAAAAACAATATCCAAGTAATGGTTAACCCTTTACAAAAATGTTCAACTCATTAGCATTCATGCATTAGGTGTCATGATCTTCCATTGAACCAATGGTTAATGTTAATTTATATGTGGTTCATTGTTAATTCAAGTGTGTTTTTCACAATTTACATAATCGATATAAAGATTCGTAAATGCGGTTAAATATTTTCATGGTTATTTGATGTTCCTACAAAGCAAATGTTGGGAACTGAACATTATTGTAACGAATAAAAACTCCCATTTGCTCAAAAAAATTCATATACAATTTTTGGAGCTGCTATATGATTCTGAGGTTCTCATCCTACCTGATCATCCAGCGGGAGGTCACAGAATGCAGGAATGTATTTGGCCCATTCCACCAACACCAGCAGTTGTTGCTTCATAGATTCGCACACATCCGTTATTGTGGCTACCTTCTTCGTTCTGATGTCACCATTCATTATAGGTCCCGGTGATGAGATCTGCGGCACAATATAAAGCAGAATGTTGCTACTCACATTTTATACAAAATAAATAAATGTCTGTGCCTATAATACCAGTAATCGGAAATGCAAAAAATATGTTTGCAAATGTGGTTCATACTTTATTATTGGGACAATAAAAAATTGCCACTTTAAATACTTTTTGGTTTAACTAAAGTTTTTGATCACCTTTATTAAGTGTATTCTTCACACTTCTTAAAATACACACCTGTCTAGAAAGGACATCAGCCTGAATGAGTGCATTTATGGAGGGTAAACTGCTGTCTTCATAGCTGGATCTTCTGGTGCTAATCCTGTCTCTTTCATTCTGCACAGCTGAGGACAACAACCAGTTTATTTCATTACCTACACAAATATAATTTTATTTTCACAGGTGTGTGTGTAATAATGTTAAAACATTTTCTTGTTATTAATGTAAAAACATTTTCTTGTTATCAGTATTGGTAAATGCGACCAAGTTCGGACAACCAATCGAGATTGAGCAGACACTTTGTGAGGTGGGGGAAGGGGTTCTTCAAGGTTGAGCTTTTTATCAGTGTGCGGTTATGATGGCTCTAAACTGTTTGTTCAGCATAAACCAGACATAGACCTCAGTGCATTGTTGAGTGAACATTAACAAAATGTCTCTCTCTCCCTCACTCTCTCCTCGCTGTTGCAACATCATTCGCACCACCAGTGTCTTTCCTCACCTTTTAAAAAGGCAAGATTTAATCTCCGGCTTTATTAATCTATTCTCTAGAGCTCGACTTGTAAAACCCCTAGCAACACCAAGGTCATGGGTTTTATTCCCGGAGTACACATGTACTGATAAGTTGTACTTAAAGTCACATAATTTTAGACTAAAAGATGCATTATTGAGATAACAGCAAGCTGGTACCTTCTTTCTTCATCCCAGCTCGAAAACATTTCTTCAGTCTACAGTACCGACACTGATTTCTTTTATCTTTGTCGACTATGCACTGTCTGTTGAACCTGTACACAGGAATTAAATACAAAATGTTTTATATATAAGATGCTTAGGCTTATATGTCAATGAAATTTTAAGGGAGGGATTATTTGCAAAATGCTGAGATTCATATCTTATACAGGATTGTTTGGGATAGTTTCTGACCTGCAGGAGTACATGTGGTTTTTGCGTACGCTGCGTCTGAAGAAACCTTTGCACCCGTCACAACTAGAGGCACCGTAGTGCTTTCCTGTGGCACGGTCCCCACAGATGGCACATAGGGAGCCCGCACCTAAGTGGTTGGCAGCATTCAAATTGGCACTGTCAGCTGGTGAGGAGTCTGAAAATACAGCAAATATATTTACTCATCAGAGCTAAATTTGATAAACAACATGTGATAGATATAGCAAAGATATTGCATTCTTATCATTTGGATTGCGGACTGAATCAGATACACTCCTGATTCTCTGACCAATCAGAGTTGATGTAAATAGGGGAAAGGTTATGGAGTGCAAAATACTTTCAAAACGACATTTTTACACCTAAATCAATTGGCAGTAGGCAATCGTGATAAATATGTGCTGGATAAGTAATCCACAAGTGATTATGAGTAAATCTGTACAAAAGCTAAAACAAGAGCATGTTAGACTGTGGAAACTCTAATTAGTGCTGGTGACCTAGTAAACACATTCCACACAAAAAATCCATTGAGCTTGTGTCGGATGTAAGTCCATTTTGAATAAAAAAAAATATAGTTATATGGGAAATAATTCAATTTCAGACTACAGATTTTTTTTATTTTAGGACAGTGGAGCATTTAAAGTTAATGACATTAACTCCTGAGCAAAAGACTCTGCTGATCAAAGGCAAAACGTGATAAATGAGCTCTTTAGTTTAGTGATCAAGTGATGATTGTCTTAAGAAAAATAATCTGTTTTTTTAATCATTTCACACATCATTTAATTGAAAAGGATTTAGTTGTGTATACATATTATTTATATATGTTGAATTAACACCATTAAACTGAATGTGAATGTAACTGGCTTTTATATTTGCTTCAGTGAAAAAGATATACATACAGTACATGTAAGTTAACCTCAAGTGTCAGTGAAATTTCCCCAATTATGTATAACTTTACCATACGTATTAGATTACAGGTTGATACCTGTTGGATATCAATTTGTTGCATAGAACCTGGACATGGGAGACTTAGCTGCGAATCATTTCCACGACGCTTTCTCAGCAAAATAATCATTCACACCGGTGTCAAACCTCTGGTTGAAATACTATCCAAACAAGTCATTTTATCCGAAGCCAACTGTATGAGAGCAAGACACAGATGGTCTTTCGTCTTCTTGTAGACCATATCAGCAAGACTGAGCATGCTCTTCTTATCATCTACTAAAAATTGCATTTTGCTTTTACACCCAGTATCAGCAGCTCAGCCCAAAAGCGTACGAACCAACTAGCCGTCCTCCCGCAATGCAGCCCTAGAGGGTTGACTCTTCCACTAATTATAAACCATCAGTCCTGTTAAACATATGCCACCCACGCTTGACCATAGTTTTAGTAGCCTATATAAGTCACCAAAGGTCTCAAAGTTCACCACAGGGTCTGGGTGGATGACTCACCTGTGCTCATTGCAAGCACCTGCATGTTCTCAAACTCCAGAGTGGTGTAGGCTGGGTCCAAGGCCTCGCTGTAATCTGCCATGTCCATGTCTAGTAGTGGTTTAGACAGACGCATTCTCAGTTACCTGATGCTGGGGGAAAGACTTGTCTTCTCTACACGGTTTGGACACCCCCTCATAGGCCAAGTCCCGCCTCTACGAGGGGTAGATACCTTTGAGTGACGGGGCCATGTCCTCAAGGGCAAAGATGAGGCTTGTTGTGATTGACAGGCCGGGGCCTCCTCCCAGGGCACGGCCCCACTCTGGAACGGGGTGGCCCTTATGTTAATCATTAAAGTGCTAAATCAGAGTTGTTTTTTAAAGATGGTGACATGGAGGTTTTTTATGGTTTTATTTTGTCAGTAAATTGTTTCCTTGCTTTCCATATCATCCATATCAGCACACGGGCTCCGGAGAACCGACGCAGGTCTGGGATTTGATATGTTCCAAATACGCCCGCCATTTTGCAATGTGCAAATTATAAAAAGCACAATAAACAACATCAATAGCACAGTCAAAATCCTGGCTTTAATGTAAAAGACTTCATTGTTCTGTTCAACATTGCTTGAATGTTGTTCTCTAAATCGAACACATACGAATTTAAAGATAGCATGATTTGGTGACACCTGTCATTGTTGTCGCCACACATTGACAGATTTAAGGCTAAAGTACTTTTGTTCAGATTGTGCTCAGACTTGTTGCAGAAAGTCTGTGCCAGTTCGCAGATTTGATCATTTAGTGTGTTTCTATCCGAAAAAAAAGTCTGCAAGCGTATGATGTCTAGTTTAAAATGATTCTCTTCAGATTTTAAAAGTCTTGTAGTGTATTCCAATCATTAGATGTATTGAAAGAGATTTGGTTGTGATGTTTCAAACATTCAAATGTGGCGCAAAGGTTTATCAACAATGAGATTAAGACACAGTCGGTCAACTCTCAAGCGGTTAATTTGTAAAGTGATCAATGTTGTCCTAACTCTTAACGGAGAGGATAAAACTATTTGTAACTCAAACAGGAAAATGTGATGGTACAGTTACGCAAATACCAACTTCAAGTACATCAATGTAAGAGCCAAGGCAAATAGAGGCGAGCGAGCATATTTGAAGAGTAGAAGGCAACCAATAGGTCAGTGTTCTACAGTTCAGACTACCCTGAAGCTTCTGAAACCAGGATTGTGAACCTCATATCCATTTGCTGACCCACAGCCACTGAAAAAATGAAGAGACCATTTCAAAATTATTTTCCATTTTTCTAAATTTGAACTACAAAGAATATTTCTCCCAGATTTAAAATACAAATTTTTTTTCTATTTGCATTTATTTGGGGAAAATGAAAACTGGAGAAACAGGTCAAAATGACAGAAAAGATGCTCTGTATTTTTTCAGACCTCAAATAAATACTCCAAAGGAAACAAGTTCATATTCACTATACAACATATACAATACAAAAATAATATTTGCACATGTATTTGGGAAAAGTTAAAAATACTTTTTATGTGATATCCTTAATTGTTCATGTGTCTAGTCATGCTGTCAGTCTTTCACATTGCTTATGCATGACTTTGCGTCACTGAGGTTTGATTTTGACGACTGGAATGTGCACAAATTCAAAACACCAACAAATAATGTTTAAATGAAAATGTGATGGTCAATTCATTTTTTGGCGGCTGTATCTAACATTCTGAGTCAGTAAACAACGTAACTATTACCCGTTGTTCCGTACATTTCAAAGCCTGCGCAAATAAATCAATCAATCTTTTTTGATATACTTTATTTACTTTAGTTGAGTCACAGTAGTGTGTCATGTTTAATCAAATTGCAGATTTGGGTGAAATTTAATGAGAATGTGAGATTGTGTGTTTATGTTGAGTTTGCTAAAACATTGTTTTTTATCTGTAATTGCACATCTCAAATCACCGTCTCTGTGGATTAAATGTGCTGAGCTAGTTTAAATAGGCTGGAAAACACCTAAAGTAAATAGATCCTTGATTTCAGTATATTTCAAGGACATTTGTCAGTGGCACTGAAGGAACATTTGAGAAAGAAAATGACATTCACCCGAAGAAACATGTCACTATATATGACACACGTATATGTTAGAACTACACAGGTTGTGTCGCCTCTGAGTTTGCCTTTGAAACATAAAATTTCTTTACATACTTATCTTCATGTGTGTCAAATGATGACAAAATAACCTGCTTAATCTGATACCTCAATTTTTACATGGTTATTATGACCACAAGATTGTAAATCAGGGTGAGGTAAGGAGAGGGTTCTGAACAATGATCTTTATGTTCAACACATTTTTTTACAGAATAAGTTACGGATTGCAGCTTTAATTGAAACTTTTCAAACACTAGTTAGCAAAATGTGTATAGGCTTATATTCACGTGTGTCAATTAGTGACAAAATGACATTTCCTGCCAAATCTGACTTGCCAGCTCAATTTATAAATGGCTATTATAACTATAACATTGTAGATTAGGGTGAGGTAAGGAGACAGTTTTGAACAATGATTTCTTTTGTTCAACATATTTTTGTTCAATTTTAAACCAAAAAAGTAGCTTCAACTGTAACTTCTCAAACACTATAGTAGGTAAAATGTGTATAGACTGTTTAAATGAGAAATACGCACACAAATGTCTTATTTATGGGTTATTAAAATTTATGCTCACCTCACTAGAAATTAACCTTAGTAATGACATTCCGTGTACAGGAGTGACTCATAGTGCACAAATCTTATCTGTTTCACCATTAAATTTCTTATCACAGAGCACATCTACATGTTTCAACGGAAGAATGACCTCTATAAAGTCTAATTGGCAAAGTTATGGCCCTTACTAGCATGCACTGAAATGAGCAGAAGCTGATAACTGCATTAGATCATTACCTCACACGGAGTCTCTTGCTGAACAAATATATTGAAATGATTTGAATCTGTGAAGTCTTGCTGATGTGGAATGAGATGGGTTCGGCTGTTTATTGATTAACTTCTATTCATGTCACTCTTTTTAATTAATGTGACAGGTTATTTGGTATTAATATCAATAAAGTTGAATCACACATGAAATGATTCCATCCTCCCCCCAATCCTATTCTCTCTCTTCTTTATTGCTTTTTAACGGTAAACTTAACCAACTGGCTCACTACACAAAACCTTTCACTGTATAAAAAATGGACATGATCGGATCAGTTGGGAACCTCCAACCAACAAGATAATCACTGATGGCCCAAGACAGATGTTTACAGGCAGCACGGTCCGAGCCTCATCAAAGATGACGATACGACAGCACATGCTCGTCTTCCGCCTGTGATACGATGCGATGTCAAGTCCTGCACTATAATCGCTCACCCATACAGCCCGGGGCTAAAAGTCACAGGGTTGCTCACCACTGATGTAACTCCTCTGCCTATTTTCCCCTTTGAAACTTCAAACTCCAGTTTGTGAACAAAGTCCTGCCTATCTCCACAATAAGGATCTCCGACCACTGACCAAACTCCATTTGTAACCGCTGCCTATTGGTACTTTCTCTCCAATCCCTCTTTTTCAGTTCACCTGTCTGACCAAATGGGACTAACAAGTAGGACTAGAAAAGTGTGTGCAATGCGTAGCTGGTGGATTTGACTGCCTATGTGGAATAACACACTGTTGGAGTACTTGGGAATGGATGTCTTAAATGTGGAATATGTGTTTTGTTATTTTATATTGTTTTGATGAAACTTGATGGGAGGTGGATGGCAGCAGCATGCGTGCCAAATTCGAGGCCAGTAAAAAAAGGCTCAGTGGATTGACTGGGTTAGATGGCACAGATATGTGAGTATGGCGACATAGTTGAGCACACCACAGATTGTCAACAGATCGGTCGGGGACAACATAGCTCGTGCCGTGCTTGCGTTTTTTGGGCAAGAATATTTGTGCTTACACAAAGGACATCGTTTGGAGTATGTCATTTGCATTTTTTTTTTAATTGTGGTTTGGATTTTTTTAGTGTTGGGCTAATGTGTCGTTATACTTGAGTACTGTATACTTGTATTACTGATAAGCATGGAAGCTCCTCCCCTAGGCTATGGTGCTTTTTGGTGGCCTGTTAAATTCGAAACAATGTTTCGAATATATTTTAGATTTCTGTGACAATTTTTATTCTCTTCTGTAGATTTAATATTTCCTGGTGATCTAGTGAAGACACCCTTTTGTGTAAGGATAATCATAAAACTTATCTGAGAATAAAGTCTTTAAAGCATTGCGAACCATTGATAGTCCAGACATTATCAGCTCTACGAACAGAGAATCATCTCATGTGACATGGCAAAGAATGTGTTCAAGCATTGTTAAGTTTTAAATACATAAACTAGGTGCAAAACAGGTGGAGTAACAAGCCATGTTCATGATTTCGTCAGTGATTCTCCAGAAACAAACTGTAGTTTAAACCAAAACCTTACAAGCACGGTTTTACAATGCTTTAAAACGACTGGAATTCATATTTATCTTGCTGTTGAGAAGTTTATTTTCTATGATCAGTTAACTGTAAATTTTTAAGGATTTGCATGATAAGTCCCAATGCATTTAGAAAAATCAAACACGGTAACCAAAAAATGTCTAGCTGGTATTTCTTTAAAAAATATACTAAATAACTCAGGGATCGCCTTCTTCGTAACGATTAACTGAGACAGTTATCTGCGAAGTTCTTATAGTCCTCACCCATCAGGGTATTTGTAGTTTAGGTAATCATAAACCACTATGGCCCTAATATTGCACAGCCTCCATAAAGCATTCCAGTTTAAGACTCAAAATCATTAGGTTATAACACATTTGGCAAATAAAGCACGTTTTACATTGGTCAACCGTTGCTGCGACTCGCTACTTATCTCTTATTTTGCTCTCCTCAGAAACACTATAATGCCACTGAAAGGATTTTCCCTGATGGACTGCTTGATTGTCAAATGATCACAGCTTTGCATTAAAGGATAAAATAATACAACATACAGTGTGCTACCGAAATGATCAAGCTACTTTGTTTCTTTTATTCTGTTTCAAAAGCTCCCTGCAAGTAAACAATTGCATCAATAAACATTTGGAGCAATGCTCTTTGTAAATCAATCACATCTGTGATAAGACTCTTTCAATGATTAACAGTGTTTTTGCTGAGAATCAGTTTGCCTGTTGACCCAATCACATTTGCAGGCTCAGTGATGCTGCGTGAACAGTTATCACTCACTCGTTATCATCAATCAATCACCTTTTCATCATAGCGTACAACACATTCGGAACATTTTGCCCAAACAAGTTTAACCTTACCCCAGTTTATCAAAGCTAAAGAGGCCAACATGGTTTATAAATTGGTCTATAATCAGTTAATTGTTACTGGGGCTTAGTGTTCTTTTACTTATTTGTTCTGTTTGGAACAGTACATGGAAATTACACAATAGTATAATGAATATACTGTATTGCTTTTCCAGCTTGATCATGGTTTAACCACAAATATATTATATAAGGGATAGTTCACCCAAAAATGAAAACATGTATGTACATGGTATAATACAGCCGTGGACAAAAATGATAGACCATTCCAGATTTAATAATGTGAAAGACTGTGAGCATGTGATAAAAAGAGATTACCACTTTTTTTACATTTCCCATAAACACGTAGAAACATGGCTGTTGTATTGTTTAAAAGTGAATATGAACTTGTTTTCTTTCTAGTAATTGAGATGTGAAAAAACACTGAGCATCTGTTATTTTGACCTGTTTTTATTTTCTGCAAACAAATGAAAATTGAAACAATATTTTGTCGAAATATTGTTTGTAGTTCACAGAATGAAACTAAAATTTAAATTTTACCTAAACACACCTATAAATAATAGATACATTTTTCCAGGCTGTAAATAGACTCAACTGAGGCTTAAAATTCGAAACAAATGTTTACTGACAAAATATAACCACACAACTAAGATATTTAAGGAAACAAATCTGATAATGACGTTTAAAAAGCTCCTGTTACTAAGCAGCTCCCCCATGTGGGGAAATCACCGTCCTACATCAAGCCCTGCTTCTTTAGCCCCAGGCACAAAAAGCCTCACAGCCTCCACTTACATTCAGCATTTACCATCAAGAAAATGATGATTGTTGTAAACCTAAATACTTCAGTTAATAAACTCAAATGACTTGCACTGTGTGACCGCGACGATTGAGTGCTAAATAAGACTCACAACCAATCTTGTCGAATAACATTTTGTTAAAGTTTAAGATTATGTTGCATATATTTATGTGTTGGCTATTCAGTTAGCATACCACCTAAATTCAATATCTGCTCAAATTTTGCATGTGTAGTTTAATGACTCTCTTCACACATTGAAATCAAGTTACAGCTTTTTGTGAGTACCACAGTAGCAGAGCTCGCCCTCTTCAGAGAGCAAACAAACTGCACATGTCTGCCCTTAAAATCTACAGTGTTCAGCTCTCACTACTCTCAAAGTGCCAGTTTTAGAGTGCCGGTCTTCACACTTCAGTACCTGGTGTGGTGTTGAAGTGCCCTGTGCCATGTTCTTCATACATCCTGCATTAGCTTGTTGTCCTGTGAGTCGGCAAGGACCCCTGCTCCTCAACCTCCTCCACAGAATGAGCTATCCATTCAGTCTCCTGTGTGAGCGTGAGATGGTGTGAGCAGGCTACTGTTCTCACTGCAGCGCACACGTCGACCCTCAGCTCGCTTAATCCCTTAATGCCTGTCACAATGAGATTTGTTTGCGGGCTCAAATGCGCGGCCTAATGGTGTCAACTGTAAAATCATAAAACTTTCACTTCTCAAAGCCCCTGGACTTCCTGGTACACAAATGCACAGAAAAGATGCTCTAATGGCGATGAGTATGTCATCATTCTTAATTTAATAATGGTCCATGGTTATGAGGAGAGAGACAGAGCTGCAACACAAATGGTGCATGAATTTGATTTCCCATAAATATTTATTTTCCCTGCATGTTCTTCTAGGAGCATCTTGATCTCAAGTGCAAATCGAAGTACAAACCAGAAGAGAGTCTCTATGGAAGTTTTGGCAACAATCCATTCACTTTAGGTGGTTTGTTGGTTTTGGTTGCTATACTTTAACAGCTGAAGCTGATGGACCTGCATCACAAACTCATTCAACATATGAGGGCAAACAGAGTTCCTCGCTCCAGAGGCGTCCGAGAACGTTTATTGTGTTTACTTTTCGAGAATGATCTTACAAAATTGTGCGGGTTGTAACAGCACATTTATTTCTGCTGTCTGCTCTAATGTTTTCTTCCTTCTGTGAGGAAGAAGCCCTTATATTTGATATCATTGCTGTAAAATTGAGCAGCACGCAGATAAATACGAAGAGCTTACATCAATCTGTAGTTAGACAATGACTAAATTCGTGCTGATCATCTGAGGTATTAGTAACAGATTTGTTTACGTATACTATATTAGACATTTAATGCGAAAAATGTGTTTGCTGTAATGAAGATGCATCGAATGCCATAATACTTTTAATACAGTATTTTCTTGTTTATGAATTAAATCCACCTATCAGAAGTTGACACATGCAGAAAATCTTTTTGTAGGCCTATTTTCCTTAAATCAACACCTTGTTTGGATTAGTTCATTAGTAATAACAACAACGCTCGCTTTGTTCCAGCACAACACTTAATCCAGCAACAGATCCCAGCAAGAAAAGAGGAACTGCAGCCATTCTCTCTACATTATTCATCTTCCTCTGCAAACAGGCCGTGTTTACCAGTCATCATGGATTTGCCACACCTCCCAAATTAGTCGCGCACTAAGAGCTCTTGCGAATGGCGTTACTAGCTAACACGCTGGATAAAATCTCAAAATGCAAAAAGCCAACGACATGTTCCACCAAGACCATCTACCTCATGCACCTAGAGTGTCCTCCATTTTTTTTCTTTTCTGAAAGCCGTGGTCGAAAGAATGGAAGAGATGGTTTACTTACCATACGGTAGATCCATATGGGTGCTAACTTGAGCGTTCACATTGACCATCGTCTCCTTTGCTCCCCACGAGTGTGTTTTTAAATGTTTATGAAAGTTGAAGAAAACGCACATTAGTTTTACACAGCCCTCTGTGTTTCTGGTAAAGGTGTTGTTGGCGCAAGGTAAGGCCGGTGCTCCCTGTTATCTTATTGATTTTCCTAATCTTGGCAAATGTGGGTGGAGAGGTTAAACAGTAACCAAGCTAGTATAGAGACCAATCCATATGACAGCCGTAGCTATGGCAACAGGATGATAGAAACTCAAATAGGCAGTTTGTTAGAATTTCTCTCCGTTTCTCTGAGTCTGCATCTTTTCTCAACACTTGTCGCATTCGTAAATGAATCGTTACGGGTGAGAAGAGTATTGTTTAGTTATGGAAAAAGTGGGCATGGAAAAGGTGTGTTAAATGTAAGGAGTGGAGAGAGTCTTTTTGAAAATGCTGACTCTGGAGATGTCTTTTGAGGAATAACGTCAACATTGCTCATTTTGAATTTACTCTAAAACTCATCCAGAGCTTGAACCTTAAGTCTTTACATCCACAACTTGGTTTCTGAACCATAAGACCAACCACTAACTTTTCTTAACTATCTTATTATTTCCTTTAATTGATTTAACAGACACTTTTATCCAAAAGGAATGTCAAATGAAAGTGCAAAGTAATAACGTATGCCGTAAAAAAAATACAACGGATAGAGTGCATTAGGTCAGAAACTTTTCTCACGAATATAAAGTGATGCTTTCAAGTGGAAGTGTAGCATTATACTTTCACTTTCAAGTAGCTTCATGGGAAAATTGGTGTTTTGAAACTTTAGATTCCCCATTTGTAAAACAGCGATATCATGAAGATAGAGACACTTACATCCAAGAGCGTCCTTTTTTTATGCTGGGATATACTTAATAAACTTAAGACTTAATACCAAAAAAATGTAAACGAATGTAAACTCTCAATGAAGAGTAAAGAATCACTATTCAATAGACAGCCGCAGAAGAAAAAAAATCCATGTGGGGTGATTTATGGGTTTAAGTAGCTTTTAAAACAAGGTTTACAACAGAACTGTCTTTCTCAAACTGACATCAACACATTAACGAGGTGATAAAAACGTTTTTTATCATGCCTCCCAATGCTGATCTGGGACCTGTTACCCACACACAGCATGATCGCGGTGTCCTGAAAAGTATATTTGACTTGTTTGACATGTCTTCAATACACTGCGGCAAACACAGTGGTCACATTTAAGTGCTTCGAGAGAATATGTAAATAAAAGGTCTGTTTTTATAAGGACAAATGTGTTGACAAGGTCACCATGCTTTCTGTATGACATGAGTGCAATACACATTTCAGAGAAGATAGTAACTTGGAAACCACTGAACGCAAAACAAGACCCATTCTGAAGGAAATGTATTATTTGTATACAAAAAGAAAAAATAGAAGAAAGTGCTTTACTCGCAATGTGATGCAAGTACAAACAATGCAAACTATCCGAAATCTTTGAAGAAAAGGGGGGGATTAGGGTATAAAACATTTTGTAGGGGTAATGGGTGATGTGTGAATATTAACTCATTATTACAGCACATTTTCCAGCACTATATGATGTACAATCTTTAAAAGACTGTATATTATATTATTATTAAACATTATGATGATGCATTATGAATAATATGCTTTAGGGGTTTTCTATAAAATCACAATTTAAAAGCTCCATGAAATATGTTCAATCTGCTCTTTCAATAACAATAAAATGAGTTTCTTGTACTGTGTTTGCACTTTAGAAGTGTCTGAAACCATTAATTCTAGATCTTGCTCTGGAGTCACCTTGGTTTTTATAGCATGATCCTCCATAGCTGGAAGGACAGGCAGAACATAGTTTTCCTGCCTCATATGAAGTCTCTCCAACCCAGTTTCCCCTGAAACACAAGTACAACATTTATTTTAAAAACAAAAACATAAAATAATAAACATTGTTTTTGACTGTTGTAAAATTATTCTCACTTTAGTAGGAAGTTGGACTGCTCCATGTGCTCCCGAACACATACATGTTTGAACACCTGCTGAAAGCGCAGCCAATCTTACCGCTGGTGGCCCACACCATCTGAAACAAGGGCTCATATTACAATCCCAAATATCTCGGAGTTGTCAACCTAAGAAGAATTAATAAACTTATTTAGTATTCTCCAAAAACTGAGTGTACTGTGAACAGACAGAGCCAGTGCATCTAATGGGGTAGGAGAAAGAGTGTCTCTCATCATACCAGGATCTTACCAGCTCAATGATAGACATGTATCTGTAAAATAAAATAAGTTTTACCGTTAACTCCACACAATTTTAGAAAGTTACAACAGGATCCGAATCACAATGTAGACTGTGTGGCAGGTGTTGGGGGAATCCCTATGACACCATCATACACCATTATTTGCAAGTCTGTACCTTCTAGAGATGATGGATATGTTCTGCCCAGTGTGTCGTATAACATGAGATGGACCATGGTCCTATATGCACTGAGAGGACCAGGACTCTGCAGATTTAGCTAGTCTTTCATCCCACACCTTTCGTGAGAGAGAGAGAGAGAGAGAGAAAGAGAGAAAGAGAGAAAGAGAATTATAGATAAACAAATAGAGATATCAATAGATCTATGGCATGGCTGGAAAAAGGCAAACTTCTGTGTTATATTAATTAATATAAATATTTTATTGATATTGATTCTTTTCGAAGGTCCACATGAAGTTAAACGTATGTTGTTGCGACTAAAAATGTATAATTTGTAAGAATATGTCCTTATTTATTTGGAAAATTTCTAGAATAATTACTAATGTTACAAAAGGAAACTCCCATAAAAATACTAGGCTATATGGACTACTATACCATATATTCCATACACTGGATGCAGGTGGGAACACCAGTGCGCGCACGCGGTTGTGATAATCCAGCAAGGCCCTCATGTCTCTGTTGGAGATGTATCGTTTCCGCCGAGCTCGAGGTGGGCTGATGTCGGTTCTGTTCCTCAAGCTCATCATCATCGTCTCAATAAAAACCTCTCTGAGAGGAAGCAAATCCGTTGAGCTGGATACCGACACAACTGCTCGTGTCGTGCATAACACTGTCCACAAGGTGGCAGCAAATAACAGCTGAGCGCTAGACAGAGTCAATATTGTGCCGGCTGGTTCCAGGAGCTTTCTTTATCTGTGAAAGAAGAATCCAGTGTTCACTTTTTTCACAGTTCCAGCCAGTGAAATAAAACTAAGCCATGGGAACAGAACGGCCCATTCCAAGTGTGGCTTCATCATGACATTAATGCAAAATGCATAAAAGCTATCAAGGGGATGATGAGAGGTAATAGCCGTGTGTTCATGCGTTAGTGCGATTTTTAGCGTTGTTAAAAGACAAACAAACGTTTTAGAGATTAAAGTGTTTTTCATATAAAAAAACAAGGACAATGTAATTCATTTGGATATTTTAGAATACCATCATTTATCAAGAAGTGCAATTTCAAAATGTAAAAATTTTTCAGCAAAACTGTAAAAAAAATTAGAAATGGCTTAAATGATAATACTTTAACAAACCCCCCCTAGTTTTTGAAGATTGACCGTATTAACTTTGGAAAAAGTAACAAGCAAGCAAAGATTAATGTGAAACACACATGCTGTAATGTGAACATACTGAGATATTGTATTATATAGGCCTACCTATGCTTGAAGTCCTGTGGTGCTTGAAGTCCTGTGGTGTGTGAAGTGCATGGATCCTCAGCTATACGGTCTTCACTGCATATAACTTAAGAAGTGATTTTAGAGCTTCAGCACAGCCTGGAGAGTTCTTTAGTTAACCTCTGGCTTTGCAAACAACTTTTTAGACGTGTGGCGGAACTCTTTAACTGGAGCAAGACCGTTTGACGTAAAAGAAAAGCCTTCATCTCTTTTTTCCCTGTAGGGATGTTCCCGAACTTAAGGAAACTTGTATGAAGATTTTGCTTTTTTAAGGACATGGTCAGTATGGATGCTCCAAATACTCATGCTTGAGAGGCTATAACAAAATATTGAGACTGATGCTTTCATTCCATTCAAATATCTGTTTAAATATCTTTTTATTTTTGTGAAACATCTTTTCATTTTACAGTCTTGTGACAGTATTTTTTTTTTTTAAATAATGACTGGCTTTCCAATAATAGCATACAGTATGCACAGTCATATTCGAAATTGAATGTGTTTCTTTCAGGCTTCAGATCCTCAAAGAAACTCTTGAAGTTAGCAGTCATCCTCAAACTGCCCCGGATGACAGGGTCAAGGTTCATCGTAAGGCCTGTTTGGATGACTCTCTATCGACCTTTTATATTCACACGAAAACAGCAACTTGTTCTGTAAAGACACAAATGACATCAAGTCTCAACATACACATCATAACAGCCCTGACCGTTTCGTCTTTGTACACAAATTGCTCACAATCAAGTTATGCCGTAGGCACGTTTGTAAACATTATGCCTGAGGTCAAATGTTGACAGCTTTATGTGTTGATATGACAAATGCAGATCTCCAAGCTACAGCACAATGTGCCCTTCTGGAGTGTAACATTTAAAATAGCACCAGACATGTGCCAGTTAATTCTGTCACATACTTAATACTGCTGTCATCACAGATCAAAGGAGG
The DNA here is from genome assembly GCA_008369825.1 of Triplophysa tibetana. Classification (NCBI taxonomy): domain Eukaryota; kingdom Metazoa; phylum Chordata; class Actinopteri; order Cypriniformes; family Nemacheilidae; genus Triplophysa; species Triplophysa tibetana. The sequence continues at coordinate 16,872,082 of CM017912.1, read as the reverse complement.
TGATGAATGTTATAAAGTGCTTTATGTGCTTATAAAGGTACCAGCTGTGCCATCATCTCCTCCAAAGCAATGAAAAGAGAAATTAGGGTTTTCCATGAAACACGTCATTTAACATAAATCTCCACGGCTGTTCAGACCTTCATTTTTCATGTCAGCAGTCCAAACTTTGTACTGGTGGCCAGAAAACAAACTTGCGAAGTGATGTAGCTGTTCATGGTGATGGATGGTTTCAAGGCGAACAGAGAAAATGAGTCTGTACTGACCACCGCTTACAAGAATTTAATAGCTGTTCTTATTTCTTACTGATATAGCGTATACAACGCACACTTGGGTGGAACAACTTTAAACAGACCATAAACGATCCAACTTCCCCTTACCCTAATGTCTATGACATCTTCTAGACTAGTCTAGATGCTTACAGAAGTGTTTTTTTGGATGGCATGCCATCTAAAGGCTTTTTAAAGACGTATGCATTTTATTTCACATTAATTTATAGGCATTGGCCATTGGAGAATATTAATGGTCATGGTGCGCAAGTTTTAAAGTTTTAAAATCACAAAGAAAATATTACAGTTTGTATGGATGTAACGATTCACTCAGCTCACGATGCGATACGATTCACGATTCTGAACTCACGATGCGATTTATTTCTTTAAACTATTTATTACTATTAAAATATTCTAACTTCCCTTGCATTATTTCTTAAATGCTTCACGTTTCTTTGTCTGATAAAATTATGATTTATTTTAAATGACAAAACTTAACTGCAATTTTAAAACAAAATTAATAATAGAAAAGTCTCTTTAATATAAAAATCTAATACTTTCTGTGCTTTTCTTGGATTTTTTTGCATTTACACATGTAATCGATTTTCAACCGGTTCACGGTGAATCCTTACATATTTAACAGTTTGTGCGAAACATAATTTTGAGCACTCATCCGCATAGAATTACTGTACATGTTTGGCCATAAGCACCAGGCAAGTTATTAAATGTAAACCAAATGTTTTGCTTTGTTGATAAATCCTGATGTTGACTATCCAGTATGATGTTTAAGGACAAAACACCATCTAAGGAATCTAGAGCAGATTCCCAAAGAAATGGGAATGAAAGATTGGAAAGTAAAACAGCTAATCTATGTCAATTACATCTGATAAACCACCAGTAGTAAACCCCCTGTATCTTGTTATTATCCCCCATTTTCTGTACAATAGTCTTTTATTTTATATGTGCATATTTTAGAATCTTTAAGACTATAAATCCTATTATAGTTGTATCTTCTGACAAGGGCAACAATTCTGTGTAATTGTTTAAGTTGCCAATTTTTTAAAAATAATCTCATTCATCTTTATTTTGATTTATCTTAAATTGCACATTGAACATAAAGGTCTGGGATTATTCTTAAATAAACCGAATTTATCAACAGGTTTTCAGCCTAGCCAGGGGCCCTCAGTTATGTAGGGGCTGTAAGAAACCCAGTTTAATACTTGTAACCTTTTGTTGAATGCTAGAAAGATGGATTTGAGCCTCAAATAGATACAAATGTGTTCCTTTGGACTATAGCTTCTCGTTTTAAAGGATTTAGGTAAAGATCAAAGATGACTAGTGAATCTTTTCCCACTAAAATCAAAGCAAATTTAGTTTATTATAGTGCCGTCTATTGGAGGGCAAAAGCGAACATTTATTACCACCGTTTATAAAGTTGACCATAAATAACTCCCCCGACAAAACTTGCAAAGAGTTAAGACTCGTGTTGTAATTACTGTGCCATATTTGTTCACATTTTGACATCACAGATTACCAACATTCGTGTTTGTCATAAATTATACTATGGCGAAGGTTTTGCTCTTTCTTATTGGTGAGGATATACTGACGTCTAATAGTAACCGCCCAATGGTGGAAGTCTATCTTACATATTAAATACTTTTTCGTGACGTTTCTTAATAGCTATCCAATGAAGATGGCTTTTCTCATGAATATTAATTAATGTCCCTTCGCCATAGTATGATAATAAACGAACGTGATTTCTGTTTCCGCATTCATTCACACAGGGCTCACAGGCCACATAGAGCAACATGGCTGCTGCAGGCAGCATAGCGAACAAGTTGATTGTTCTGTGGAAATGTCCTTACACGCGTACTTATTTACCTCATCTATTCCTTTTTATTTCCGTTTTAGGATCACTTTTAAAATATTTGGAGCTTGTGTCGCAGAGCTACTTCAGTAACAGCAGAAACGTTTTAAATGTGTAAGTATCGGTGGTCGCTATTTTCTAAACTTGCTAAAAACCTGACAAAAAAAACAAAAATAAGATATTAATAGAACTGTGTCCGAAAAGACATATTGTTTAACTTATTTGACAACATTTTAAAGTGCTTTTCTCGCTAAACGATACACGACATGACCTGTCATTGACGATTTTATATGACATTGGTGTTTAGCTCAAACGTATTTTTGGTCTTTGACGTCACCTTTTTCCTTTCAGATATTTTGTTAAGGTTTCTTGGGGATGGACCCTCGTTTTACTCCTGCCATTCATTTATTTATCCAACTCTTACAAGAGAAGCCGGGCGTTTGTCCTGAAGCGGCTGACGTCACTTCTGGTGGCCACCCTCATCTGGTACATCTGCACCGAGACCTTCTTCTACATTGAAGATGTTACAGGTGAATGCCAGGCAAATACCTTGAAGGGACCTGGTGAAATAACTACAAAGGCAGCATGCAAGAAGGCCGGAATGATATGGGATGGCTTCGACATATCCGGACACTCTTTCATTCTGACTTTCTCCGCTCTCATCATTGTGGAAGAAATGGTGGCGATGTTACAAATACCAAATTCTCACAGAAACACTTTTCTTGATTGCCTTTATATAGCACTTAATGTGATCGTGGCTATCTGGATATGGATGTTCGCATGTACATCCGTATATTTCCATCATTTTATTGACAAGTTACTGGGGACCTCAGTTGGTGTATTGGGGTGGTATGTGACCTATGGTGTTTGGTACCCGAAGTTTTCTTTACCAGGACTCCCTCCACAGCCAAATGAACAAAAAGAACATGCTTAGCGTAAGAACTGAGTTACGTATCTAAACCATGCCATCATTTATACTAACTCCGTTATGCACTACAACAAATGTCACGCATCTGCTTTTTCTTGTGCTTTCTGTCGGGCTGAAAGTGAGCATGGCTCTGCGGTCGTAGGCAGCTGTTGTTCCTAAAATGACAATCTGTAACACGAGAGAGGTCACAGATCCTTATTGTTGTCTTCAAAAGGTCTGTGGATCTACACACACAGGGTTGGAGTTGTAAACCTGACGTTTTGCCTGAACATTAGTTTGTTAACTTGTATAATCAAACCTGCAATCATCAGCTTAGCTGCCTTGATGTTTAATGGCCGAGAATGTTTCTTTTGCCACAAATGTGTGTTTATAATTTATTTATTAATTTTGAACAAAACCATGTACTTATGTGACAGTAATTCATGTGTTCAACAATTTTGTCCCAGATTTCAATTTATACGCCACACCCTTGTATTAAGTTTTATGAAGAAAATTCTTTGTGATTTATGTGTTATCAATCTAGCCGAGCTGGTTCGATCATAATGGTTCTATTCTTAAAGGGATAGTTTTCTGTCATCGTTTATTCACCCTCATATCAATTAAAATCTGACTGTGTATATGACAAAAGAAGGTATTTTAAGAAATTTCCATACAGTGGGGCCAATCTTCTTTGGTTAAAAATGTTCTCCAAAATATCTTCTTTTGTGTTTCACAGGAGCTACTGTATGTGATGAGACGAGTTAGTGACAGAATGTTTGTGTGGGGATGGGTGAGTAAATGATTAAAGAATTTTAGCATAAAGTAAATATAAATTAGTATAAAGAGTAAATAACGTCCGTATGTTGTTATTGTCATGTTAGTAGTAAAAGGCTTAAATATTTTAGAGCTTTAGATTTTGGAAGATGTTCTTCTATGAGACAATGTACTGTATGGGACCTGAATGAAACTGGATTATTTGAGAACAATGTAACTTTTACTTGCATGCTAGATTCGGGGTGTATTGCTGCTTATTAATATTTCTAACAGGTTTGATGGTCTTTGTAACACTGGAGAGTGGGAACATGCTGCCTATGGAGGGAACATCCATTATTCATTTGTAATTAAAAACACTATTCTTGCAGAATTGTTGTAACGGAGAATGGTTCCAAGGGAAGCAAAAGTCAAGAGAGTTGCAATTGTTTTGTTCCACATTTTAACAAATTTTCATGACAGAATTCAGTTTGTATCTGGTGAATAAACTGTTCGTTCTTTGCTCCGTTTAATATTCTTGTTTTTATTTTGAGTGTAACAGAATGTAAACTAAATGTATTCTTTGCCCTCATTACTCTTGCACGTGCGACAGAAATATTCTGGATCTCTCTAGACAAATCTTGCAGCACAAATTCACAGTGTAACACAGGGGGGAAGGCTGCCCCCTCCTCTGCCAGCTCGATTGGTACGTTCCATGCCTCCGTCAATGGTGCTATAATACCTAGATCTTGCTAGAATGTGCCTTTTACAGTGAGGGAGGGGGGGTTTGACTTCATAGACCTGCTACGCTGGAGGATTGGATCATTACAGTCGTTGAGGGGGTTTTATTCTTAAAAGAACTGCGCAGCATCACCATTATTATCTGCGTACAGCATCCCAGACAGGTGAAGAAAGTTAAGACCATAGCATAAAGACAAACCTTGACTAACAGAAGAATTAAACTGGGTAGATTTAGAACCGTCACAATGACGCAGGGAAAGGTAAGAAGAATTTTATTCTTTACATATTCTTAGATATTTCCAGTGTTTTAAGATTTAACAGATATTGGTGTATTTATCTTTAATTGGGAATCATTTACCAAAAACAAGGTATTTCTTTTTTTTTAAATTGACAGAGATACAGTGGCAGTTTGTTTGCACTGTTCTAGTTTCATCCATCCCCATAAGGGACAGCTCTTGGTTACAAAATGAAAAAATCCAGTGGGACCATTTGTGCCTAACGCATTTAAGCTGATTTATGTATCTTTGAGTCAATTTTATAGTGCAATATATATTTTCTGTGTTTGGTAGATTTTTAATGTGTTCATGATCAAAAAATGATTTACATAGTGTGGTAAGTTTATACAACATGTTTACTTCCATGTGTACAAAATACACCTGATTTTATAATTTTGTTAAATTAACGTGATTTCAATTATGTATCAAGAAACAAGATCTTTTAATTGTTAACAAGATTTGTTCTCAGCTGCTAAAGTTAAGTGGATCAGGATGTTAAGGAGGAAAGCCTCTTTTAAGGTGGCTTGTAGTATTTACCTTCAGTCGACTCTCCCCGATACAGTGACTCTGTCATCCATAAGTAATGAACAGATAAATTACTCCGACTTTCCATTGGGTGCCACTATGATTAAGGAACGGATGCCCAGTGCAGTCATTGTTGTACGTTATTGTATGACTCATAATAAATGTGTGAAATTTAGTTCTATTGTGGCCTTTCACTTATAAAGCAGGTTATACATGTTAATTGACTTTTTCACTTCAATGGGAAGGTTAAGAATGAATGTGATTGGCTCATAGTGAATGCATGGCAGAAAGAATCAAATAGTTGATTATGCGCATATAATACAATGATAATGTTTATTTACTGTATCTTTAAATGTTTTATTAGCGATTAATGTTTATTTGTGTACAGGTTTCAGTTACAAGTAAGTCAAACAATGACTCAGACGGTTATCCCCAGGCCCCGGCTCCTCCATCATATAATGAGGCTATTACTGGTAATTTCACCATTTTTTACCTTTGTACATTTAATTTTTCAGATATTTTCTTAAACATCCATGAATGCAAATACAATTCGATCGCAAGTCTAAGCACTACGAGGACAGTAATTAAGTGTAACTTATCATATTCTGACATTACACTTCAGCATTAAGTATGCAAATGTTTACAGACTGTGAGATGCACAGTACTTAAGAGTGTTTGTATTGATGGTTGTGAGAAACATGATGTGTAATACTTCTCTACTCTATTGGAAGGTGAAAGCCCTTGTTATAGTGGATCATATTCTGGTGATGGAGAGATGCTCACAGAATTCACCTGGGATGACCAAAATATCAGGAGGATATTTATCCGCAAGGTGTACACCATCCTGATGGTCCAGCTTTCTATCACAGTCGCTTTTGTGGCGCTTTTTGTTTTCTGGTGAGTGTTTATTGGCCTATATAGAAGCTAAAAATATATATTTATTCAAAATATTTGTTTGAATTACAGTTGTGTCTTGTCTGCCTTCCAGTGAACCCGTGAAATTTTACATTCAGACCAACCCAGGCTGGTACTGGGCATCATAGTAAGTTTAATTCATTATTTTGGGTTCAATCTGAGAAATTTGCTGTGACTCTTAACAGTGTGGTATAATTGTATGTATGCCAGCTTTAACTAAATTTTACTATTTAAAAGTGTCAGTTAGCATGTATTTTTCACTGTAACAATGACTGTGTATTTTCTTTTCAAAAGTGCAGTGTTTTTTGTCACATATCTCACCCTGTCCTGCTGCCGTGGCCCTCGGTGAGTTAGTACCCTAATCTAAAATCTACAAAACTTTATTCATACAAATTCATTGTATATCAATATATATATAATTGTAAAATTAATTTGATGATACATACTATACTTGTTCAGACAGTGACATTAAATCAAAATGTATGAAAACATAACCTTGACCGCACATTTTCCTATATCAACACAATTGAGAACAGGTTTTCATTTAAAACCAAACTTTCTATTCTCATCAAACCTACAGGAGGCAGTTTCCATGGAACCTGATTCTGCTCACAATCTTTGTAAGTACTTAACTAATAAATATTTTGTTCACCTAGATTCATCTATTGAATATCAAGTAGTCATAGAGCCTGTAATGCTGCTATATAATACTCTTTTGCTTTTTCTCATTCTGTATGGGAAACAGAACAATTACAGCCGTTTTCATGATTATGAATCACGATTATTATCAAACTATTTTTACATAAAAAATATTTTTCCTTTAATACCTGTTTTAACACATCTCTCATGTTTCAGACTCTGTCACTTTCATACATGACCGGGATGTTGTCCAGGTAAAGTTCTGTCACACACAAGTGTATCACTGTTTGTCTGTTTCCATTTTGGATGCGAACTTTACTTCTTATGCAACTATTTGTGTATACATACACTATACAAAAAAGCTGGTTTTTTACAGAATGTTACTATTTTTTGAAAACCGGTAAACAAATGACAAATGACAGGAAAAAAACTTTAAAGGAAAACATATAATTCTATGTGAAAAAATGTTTATTTTAAATTATTTTACTGGTGCCCCAGCTGGCAGAAAAGTACAGTTTTTTTTACAGTGTAATTTTCAGTTTATTTACTTACGCATTTACAGTAACAATACACAGTGAATAATAATATCAAATCTTTTGCTTGTACCAAATCTTACAATTAATTTTCAATGTCTAATCTCAAAAATGTGTATTTATTAGCTACTACAACACTAAATCTGTCATCATCTGCCTGGGTATTACAGCCTTGGTGTGTCTCATCATTACTATTTTTAGCTTCCAAACTAAGGTTAGTATTTATAAACACATTTTTCATAATTGCACCAATTTCTTTTTTTAATGTCTAATATAGATTCTAAATCACACAAATGTTTTTTTTACAGTTTGACATTACTTCCTACCAAGGCGTTCTGTTAGTTTTCTGTGCAACGTTGTGCATTTGTGGACTTGTCCTGGCCTGCGTATTGCCCTTTGGATATGTAAGTTTTGTAGTTGCCATTGATCTTTTACATTTATGCATTTATATACATTTATCCAAATGTTGATTTTCAAATGTATTAAAAAGGGTAATTTGATTTGGATATACTTTGTTTTTTATGTACTTTTTTATCCAACAGGTTCCATGGTTGCAGGTTGTGTATGCTGCTTTGGGAGCTATACTGTTCTGCATGGTACATTATATCTCCTATGTTAATATAAATAGATCTTGTAAAGCTGTGTGTGCACAGTGTCATCTTTGAATGTTTGTTAATGTCTGTATTGTGCAAGTGCTCTTTTAAAAGTAAAATTAGATTAGACTAGATTAGATTAGACGAATCATTAATTGTCATCTCTCTTCATCTTTTGCTGTTTAGTTCCTGGCATTTGACACACAGATGTTGATGGGAAGCAAGCGGTATACCATAAGTCCAGAGGAGTACATCTTTGCCACCCTAAGCTTATACCTAGACATTGTTTACATCTTTTCCTTCTTTCTCCAGTTATTTGGAACTCCCGAACGAGCATAAAATTTATTAAAGTTCTTGCAGATTTCTTGATGTGCACAGGCCTATGAATTTCAATCGATTTTTTTGTCTGAGCAATCCGGTCTTCTCCAGCATGATATGGATTTACAGTGCACATTGTTGTGTTTCAAGCTAACCCCAGCTTCGCTTCGGCAGCAATGTGGCACACTTTCGTAGTTAGAATTAGGGAGGTCTCCAACTGCATATACTATACAAACATATGTGCATTCATTGGTTGAATTTTGACAACATCCATGTAGTTGTAAAAATCTGTGTTATTAGATGCACTGTCAACATCTCGGCGTAGGCTCAGAAAACACAAGCACTTCAGTACTGCTGAAGGATCTCATTTACAATAAAAGTGTATTAAGCTTTTGCATGAAAGTGAATATTTTTGCTAGATAATGTGCAATAATGTGCACAAAAAGCATCATGTTAAAGCTGCTTTAAAGAATGAGTTTATGCATAGAATATGTCAACTCCTTTACTGTTTGTCCCTTCAAGTTTCTTTTAATTGATGTAACTGCATGAGGACATTGAAAGAAATCATGAAAACTGATGGAGATATTGTGCTTAATATTTCATATCACAGTGTTGTTTCGTTTTTTTATGATTGGCTGACATGCTAAAAAATTAGCATTTACATTATATACGTTTTTGTATATGACATTTTTTGAATTTCTTTTAAAATCATTTTCACTGACATTTTAAAGTCACTATTTATTTTGTTGATATGTTTCTATCAAATCCAAAACATTTTTTTTCATTCTAGAGAGTTCCTATGTATTATCATAGATCAAATGTATATTTTTGAAGAATATGGGGCTGTGAATAATTTAGGAAGTGAACACAACTGATCAAAGTTTACTTCAAGAAATATGTTTGAAATGCAGTGCTAAATTTAAGATTTAAATATTGGTTACTGCAGTAAAAACTGTGTTGTCTATCCCGTTGTTCTGATTGTTAAATATAAAGTAAAATAATGTGTTTGAAAAATAAACGTGACGTATTTTCAATTGAACGAAAATAAATAATTCCCATTACTTTTTGTGTGGATTTGTTTTTGTTAGTTATTAGAGCTTTAAATAATTAAATAATTTGTGAACGAGCACCCTTCTTGTGTTAGGCTGTGTAGCAAAAATGAAAGTATATACTTCGCTCGACCACAAGGAGACAAAACAAGCTTCTAATATGCTGAGAGATCCCAGAAACTGTATTGTTTTGTATAAATTTGCGTTCACCGCTAAACTGACATGTTGTGGGCATTTGAAAATAGTCTAAAGCTGAAGAGATTTAGCGCACCGCTTGCATCATTCAACCATTCCGCTTTCGAAACACTGCGCACGTATGACGCGTTTCCGCTCCGCTCAACCAACGGGAGAGCCTGATTTTAGCATGTGCTCTTCAGCCATGTTCTCCTTTTAAATAAGGAAGAAGCGGGAGGCAATAATGCAACTTTGTGTACTCATTTCTCATTCACATTATCCTTACGACTTCCAAGAATTATTAGTCTGTTAAGAAAAAATACCCAGAAGAGATACTAACGCACGCGAGAAGCTCGACCCTTCTTAACCCCAGATGTAAACATTGGCGGGCTAGTGTATCGAGCGTTAGCAGCAGCTTAACGTTAGCTGGTTAAGCTAATGATCAGCATTGTGGACATACCTGGACTGGGCTGTTATAACTTTGTCTCGTTTGAGTCTGTTAGTTGAACGAACCGGCTAAGTTACCTTTACTTAAAAAGCTGGTTAGCGGTGGCGCGCGAATGAAGGGCAGGGGGAGCGCGCGTTTGGGACTGCGCTGACAGCCCTGTGGACAAATCTAGATAGTGTTTCAAGTCATTCATCATGTTTAATAAGTTCTACGAATGGATCGGAACCGGAATCGCCAGTCTGCGAAACGGAGGTCCGGCGGGTGACGTTCACTCCGGTCCAGTGAGAGTGGATCAACACGGGACATTACTGAGAAAAAGACCCTTTAAGTGGTAAGAAAATATAAATGTATAATGGAGTGTTGTTCGTATTGTTTAGACTCAAACTTAAGTTGTGTCCGTTTGTTTTCGTGTCATAAGCGAAATGTTTTGGTCCGGTCAGCGCGAACTGTTCTTGTGACGTCAGAAAACCGTGCGCGTCTCTAAAGCACCTGAGGAACACTTAACTTTAAAACGTTGTTTTAAATGTGTTTAATTGTTCAGTCTTTGTGAAAACCAACATGTATGATTCTTAGATTTATTCTACTCTAGACTCTAGTTTTTTATTGTTAAATATTGTTTCTAAATAGTTTAGATGATGGAGGTGCAGTTGATCAGGAGGAGGAGAGGGTGATCAAGAAATTCAAAATGGGTAAGTCACGCTAATACATAAGCCAGGCCGGCTTAACAGTCACTGTAAACTTATTAATATAAATGTCTTGTAGAAGAATTAATGACCACAGTGAAAAATGCAGCAGAAGGAGTAAAGACCCAAGGCACGAGTGTTTCGGATTGGGTGCGAAACAACGTCCGGCCCTCCCTCATGCTTCCCTCTTCACCGGGTCCTCCTCAAATAGGACTCCCATCAGTACCATCAACCAGTGCTGCTGCATCAGCATCTTCGTGGGCGGAAAACAAGGTACCTGTTTGCTCATCAAGTTGTGGGTTGTGGGAATTACATCACAGCTGTGAAAACACACATTACAAGATGCCTTGCAATGTATTTTTATCTTTTATATAAGTGTACCTCAGTTTGACTTTGTTTTGCAGTTTGGAGAGAGGAAAAACAATAGACTTGAGGACACATTTGTGGCTCCATCTAGTGCAGTCGAATGGAGGACCTTCACAAAATCTGGTAAGAATGAATACAAATTCACCGTGTTGGCATTTTCTTTCTCCAAGTTTGCGATATTGATGAGATTTTTATTTTGCAGACTCTTTAAGAACCGAGGAGTCTGTGACGGTATCAAAAGTTGGCAGAAGACATGTTTGTAAGGACCATCTACCCCACGAGACGCACAAAGCCAATGGACACTCTTTTAATTTACCATCTGTCCCCACGGAAAAACCATCTCTCTCTCCCCGTCTGGGCAGGTCCCTGTACCACCGGCCACACAGGTTTACAGAGTTTATGATCATTTAAATATTTCGCCCTTGCTGTTTAAATCAATGAAAAAACATATTTTTCGTATGTTACTGTCGAGATGAGATGCAATGATGTGAAACGTACTTTGTGTCGTTGTAGCTTACTGTCGTCCTCTGAAGCAAGTACAGGAAAGGCCAACTACAGCAGCCTGTTTGAGAAGACCTTTCCCATCCGAGTGGTCCAGAGTCCTTCACACGGCAGCTCAAATCGACTTTTCAGGGCCAGAACACGCTGTACGGCACAGGAGGTCAGGCGCATACAAAGTTTCATTCAAAGAAACATACAAAGTTTCATTAACATACTTTTCCATAATATTCTATTTTAAATCTTTGATTTGTGTAGTCTGTTCGTGCAGAAGAGAAGGAAGTTTACAGGCAGCTTCTAGCCATGGTGTCCGGTGGCCAGTCGTCCTGTCTTCGTGACGGAAGTTCTCACTCCAGCATTCGATCACAGCGAGATTTGTGAGTATCTGATTTAAAACATTGTATTTTAATGTTGAATTTTAATGTTGAGTTTATTTTTAATTTTGGTATCATGAACAGTTTAAATGCTATGTTGCCATTGGATATTACAAACATAAAGATGCACAAGCAATACAGATTGCAAAACCCTTAAAGTACGTTTTTTTATGATGCGTCTCCGTGTTTATGATTGAACTTCCGGTTTTGTTTCAGCTCAAGCTTCCTGACATCCAGTCATCGTCTTCTTCAGTGTTCCTCTCCAGAAGGCTCTGGGGCTGGTACGTCCTCATACAGTTTATCCAGTCTACCCCCTAGCCAGCCGGAGTCTAGCCGGGGTTCCAGTGCAGTCCCTAGTCCTGGTGCCAGCTCTAGCATTCCAGAGTACCATCTTTGGGCCTGTGACCCCGAGCCCACCACCAAAGGTCAAATGACCCTTTTCTCAACTCCATCACCAGCTACACTTCAGGATACTTCTTCTCAGGACACACAGTCGTCGGGTGAGTATTCAGGTCCTATTTTATAGAAAACAAAATTCTCGTGTATGTAAGGTTTTTCGGAATCTTAGGTTGTGTTTGAGTGTTTTGTTATTTGTATCACTTGCTTTAGCTCATGATGGAGATTCAGTCATTTTTGTCAAGGAGCAGCAGGGAAAGAAGTCAGAGACCTCAAGGTAAGAGGAAAGATTCGAATTTGGCTTATATCGCTTATCTTTTCTTCAGGCTACTTTATCTAAGCTTGTTTTATCTGTTTTTAGTGTGCCATGTTTCCAGGCTGAACTTTGGATCAAGGAACTGTGAGTAATTAAGTTTTTGACTTGGTCTCAAAATCACTTTTATTTTGGGTTCATATTTTTCACTACAATAAAAAAATGTTTGTGCTTTTCGGCCTCTCTCGATTATGAGAGATATTCTTAAAAATCGTTTTCTTGTGTATGCAGGACAAGCCTTTATGACTCACGTGCACGGGAGCGACGGAGGTTAATTGGAGAACAGGAAGCTTTGGCCTCTAAGCTCCAGCGTCAGGTTAGTCAACTTCTCCTTGTTCTTCTCTTTACACCTGTTGGTGCTATGACCGTCCCGCTTAAACTCTTGCCATGTGTTTTGTTAGCGCATCTGTGGAGAGGGTCGAGTAGCCCCATCAAGCGTGGAGCTGAAGGTTCGAGTCCCTCTGGAGAAAGAGGTTCCTGTTGCTACTGTTATCGAAGTTTCTAAGCCTATTAAGGAAGAGCAAGAATTCCCAGAGCTAACAGAGGTAAGGGCTTATAAAATTACCCGTTAACATCGAAATTACCTTTTTAAACTCAAAAGCATGACTATGGTTAAATATATAATTTACATATTACACGGCTCTCTGGAATGCTGATCATATAATGATCATATTTAAGACTATGAATGAATTGACTTTTATGTCACCGTTTATAAAGTCACATTAGAGTTTATTCGTTGAGGGTTGTGTTTGACACCTTGTCATGTTCACAGGATATGGAGAGGGAGGTGAGCATAGTTTGGAGAGGCAGCAGTCAAGATGAGGTGCTCAGCAAGGGGTTTCGCCAAACCATCACCAGAAAGGACCTCCTGACGCTCAGCAGCCTCAACTGGCTCAATGATGAGGTCAGAACTTCACCATATTAGTTAGGATGGTGTACAGTAGGATGATGCATGTAAATGTTTATGTTAGTCTGAATTAGGCTAGTAAAAACATTCACATTCAAATGTTAATCGCTTAGATTTTTTTGGTGTTGAATAGATCAGACCGACTCTGAACACATTTCTGTTTCAGGTTATTAATTTCTACATGAACCTGCTGGTGGAACGCAGTAAGCAACCTAACTTACCCTCTGCCTACACCTTCAACACTTTCTTCTTTCCCAAACTGCGGAGCTCTGGTTACTCTGCTGTCCGCCGCTGGACCAAGAAAGTGGACATCTTTTCTGTCGACATCATTCTGGTGCCTATTCACCTGGGGGTACACTGGTGCTTATCTGTAAGTAACCAGCTGTAAAGCCGATCACCTCTTGTTGGAAATCAGGATTGTTTGTTTGAAACGATTCTTCTTGGTTTAGTTGAGACTTTTGTATTGTTGTGTTTTGATAGGTGATCGATTTCCGCAAGAAAACTATTACTTACTTTGATTCCATGGGAGGAAACAACGACGAGGCCTGCAGTATTTTAGCGTGAGTAATGCCTGAGGATTAAATGATGAAACTTGTCTTCAAAAAGTGTCTTTTACAAATAACTCCATTAATAAACCCTTGAGAAATACATGTAGTGCATTATGCATGTCCAGACTTGTAACTTTGTGTGTTTTTGTACAGCAAATATCTAAAACAAGAAAGTGTAGACAAGAGAGGAAAGGACTTGGATACTTCAGAATGGACTCTAAGGAGTAAAAGACGCAACGTGAGTTTCCTGCTTTTATTATACCAGCATTATTTAGAGCTTCTTGTTTTAAATTAGACAAAAAGCTCCGACAACATCTTTATTGTTAATCCTCAGGAGATTCCTCATCAAATGAATGGAAGTGACTGCGGCATGTTCACATGCAAGTATGCCGAGTACATCACCAAAGACAGGCCAATCACATTTACACAGGTGAGCAGGGGAACCGCCCATTTCCCCAGAGCCGTAAATGAATGTGGGTAATAGTTGTGTATACAAGAACCAATCATTTTCTTTTTTTCAGAAACACATGCCCTATTTCAGAAGACGAATGGTTTGGGAGATCCTCAACCGGAAACTCTTGTGATTGGACACAGCTTTTGTACAGGACATCATTCTGTATCTTTGTATTGATACCCCTGTGCTCTTCAGGAATCAGATTCCCTCATCTTTAGCTGCTGGATCAGTCTTTGCATATGTTCAGCACACCAGTCGATTTTATTGCTGTCCAATTGAAACATGGGAGATCGTCATGCACCTGTAGGACACTGATGTGTCGGGCTGTAAAGTTCAGGGCAGTGGTTTCATGCCCCTTTATTGAACCATATAACGTGACATATTGTTGCTTAGCAAGCAAATAAGATTTGACCGAGGAAGGATGTCGTTTTTTATTTTAGCATTTTCTGCTGCCTTTCATCTGCGGTATCTTTCATTTATAAGGCCTGTCTTGAGATGACTTCAAATGATTTAGCTTTGCATCATACGTTTGGGGTTTTGACAGGTATCTCAAATCATCTGAAGTCATAAATGTTGCACTGATAGAGAGATGGATTTTGAGTTTCATGTTTCTCTACGTTCTAATAGAGGAACTTTGCTGTCATAATTTCACTCTAGTCCAGTGGTTGTTACGTTGGTGCATTTTATTGCCTGTATGTTGCGTAGGTTTGAACCAGCTTATAGTCCTCAAAATGTCTGTTTTGTTGCGTTTGCTGTTGAACTGCAGTGCTTTTGACTTCAGTATGGTTTGGGTGGAGTTCTTTCTGCAGAGCTGGTGGTTTATTATTATCAGTATTTAATGACTTCACCTAAAGAGTCTTTTGGTCATTTCATAGACAGGCCGCACTTACCTTCTTTTGCAAAATTATGACAAGCCCAACTGTGTCATTTAGTTTTTTCTGGTCTTTATCGATGTTACTCTGTTCTTCTTTTATGTAAGAAAGTGAACTATTTTTGGCAATTTGCAGTTGTTTCTAGATTTTTGGCCAGGGTATTGACAGTTGTTGTACAGTATATACAGTGACTATACGGTAAATCTGAAGACATATTTAATACTGCTTTTGTACCTTTTATTATCTGGTTTTGTACGTGGAGCAGATCTTTTCGGGAATAAATGGCTAAGGTTATGTGTGAATGAAATGAGAAATGAAATAATTTCCAAGTTTGTTTTGTAAATCTTTTTGGAGGCTTGATATCTTTTGATAAAAACAAGCACAAATATAAGTATGAAATGAACTACTAAACCTTGTTTTTTTTTCAAGAAGCAAATGCAAAAATGATATTTTTATGGTGGTGGTTTCGTTGACTAATGAATATATATCAGATATCTATTTGGAAGATGTTATAAAGTGACAACCAGTGATTTCACCTGTTCACATGACAGAGTAAGACCTACTATGTGATATTTTCTTAACATGTTTTATATTTATAGTATTATACTTGAACAATTATCCCGATTACTAATATTATCCAGAATATTAATTATTCACAAAATTTGAAGTTACATTCTGCCATCGTGGATGTGTAGGTAGAGCATGACGCAAATAATCACTATTCCAGCTTAAAATGTGTTTCACAAAAAATGAAGAACTCTTGGTTTTCATATATTGCAGTTTTATATCTCGGGGGACAAAGCCCAACAAACACAATCCTCATTATTAAAGTTCACCAAGGCAAGTTAATTCATTTACAGGTCTACAACGTTGGTGGAGCACTCATTACAATGAATAAAAGAAAATACATAACTTATGTATTATTAAGAGGCAAGACGGAACCAATGGCATGAAAACAAAGTCATACAAAAGTTTATCATCCAAATAATTCTCTTGGAAATTTTCCTTAAAAAAAATCTTCAAATACAAAAATAAATCTCAACATCTAACAGAGTATGATCTAACAAGATAAAGCAGCATTTTGGAAGGAAAAGGTATTTTTCTGAGGGAATATGAGGACATCATTTCAGAAATCGGAATTGTCAAGCTTGAAATAATGAGGGCATTACGCTCTTAGACACGGCACGGTTTCTGTAGATCTATCAAAACAATGACATGCCTGCAGGTTTATAAGCAGGTTCCTCAAAATTTCCTTAAAACCGATATTCAAGAAAATGCAGCAAGATCTTGGCAAAAACATTGTATTTTATGTACAAAATTCCTCCTGCAGCGAACAGTTCAAAAGCAAATTTAAGAGAACTTTACAAAAAGATTTGAAATCAAATTAAATGACACGTGGTGTTGTAACTTTGTTTCATTCTGGCATTGCAGAATATTTTAGAAAATAAAGTTGCAGAAAAATAAAATATCTCAAAGTGTGTGTGTGTGTGTTTCTGTGTGTGTTTCTGTGTTAAAAAAGCTTATTTGCTTTTTGTGACATTTTAAAGTCAGCTTTCTCCATCCAAGTCTTTCACTCTTACTAAAAAATGTTTAGCTTCATTATCGGTTGAAAGAAATCGCAATGTTTTTCTTCACTAGAAAGACAGGCTTCTTGATTCTTTTTTACAATGTCCATTCCTTTCACCATCAAGAGAGATGGTTTAAAATCCAATGTACTCCATCACTTCTAAGAACATAAGAAGGTAATACATTACCTGTTAAATGATAAGGGAGGTTTTTTTACAGTTTGGGAATCAGAGGATTGTTTTTCTCTCTTTCCATAAGAGATTACATTTCCAAATCAACAGGACTTAACTCACCTTCTCATCACTTGCCATGCTGGTAGGAGTATGTTGTGTGGTCTGTGGGTGTCTCTATGGCAACCTGCTGCTGTTGGATGCTATTTTCCTGCATGTTGCACGAGGTCAGGATTACCGACAATGAACAAAGCGAGCTTTAAAACACTTCAAATAATTCAGCACGATATCGTTTTACACCGTACCTCTGCTGTAATGCTTGAAGGAGGCACTTGGGCATATTGTGGTATGTAGGTCCCTTGCATAGTTGTGTTTGCAGGCATATACTGAGGAAAGACAAACAGATTTACAAATTGAAGTTAAATGCCTATAATCACAGATACTCCACATTCAAGTTTTAAGTTCAGTACAAGCAAACAACAAACAAAAACAGAGGGTTTGAAATGAATCCCCTGTTGTGATAGCCCTCACATTCTTATTTACCCATGAGCGTTAGCTTAATTAGACTGTAGTGCAAAGTCGTTTTTTATAAAACAGCTTTATGAATATAATTATGCCTTGATATTTTCCATTTGTATGATATGTCAATGAATTCTCTGCAGGCATGTGTGGGGGTACATACCGTGCCTGTGCTGCCCAAGGTTAGATGGCTGAGCTGCTGTGTAAGAGGCCCGATTATGGCAGTGGGTTGCATGGTCATAGTGTGATCCACCGTGGGCGTCAGGACGGGACCCTGTGCATAAAGGCTGAGAGTTAGGATGGAGTCAGAACGTCACAAGTGCTTTATAGGTGAGGACATACAGTGAGTGTACTTACTGTGGGCTGCATGAGGTAAGACTGGTGATGTATCCAGGACGGATTGTGTACCTGAAAAACAGAGATTTGTTCGGTAAAAACAGAAGATATAGACCCACTACCTACCACCCTGTTGAAAATAACATGTGCTGGTTCAATCTGGTACAAAACCAGCTCCGGACCAGCATAAACCAGCACATGACCAGTTTAGGACCAGCTCATGACCAGGTTAAACTAGCACAAACCAACTCCCATGCTTCAAAACCTAGCTAACCAGCATATGCTATTTTTTTCAACAGTGTGACAGCAAAAATCAATAATAAATTGAATATTCTTTGAATATAGTGATTATTACATTTTTTCAAGTATTTATTGGTGTATGATGAGTCTGCCATTTACTTAATAGCTGCGTCTCAATTCGAAGGATTTCTCCTCCGGAGATCGCATTTGTTGACATCATACATCATTGGAGGTTGTCTCATTTCGGTTGAAAACATCATAAAATTAACATTTATTCAGCTTATGACTGTAGTTTCAATTGCCTTGAAATGAAACGATTGCTTTTCTAAAATAAAACCTGATATAATAACCCTCAATAATAACGCATGTGGTCGAAAATGCGACCTCCACAGGATTCAGCCTTCAAGTTGAGCTTATAACTCACCAGCCAAATGGCTACTT
Source organism: Triplophysa tibetana (assembly GCA_008369825.1). Taxonomy (NCBI): domain Eukaryota; kingdom Metazoa; phylum Chordata; class Actinopteri; order Cypriniformes; family Nemacheilidae; genus Triplophysa; species Triplophysa tibetana. The sequence goes on along the minus strand of CM017912.1, from coordinate 16,853,399 downwards.
TTACAAAATAAAAATCTATAAACAATCTGCATTTAGTTTTATCAATATTAAATTAAAGTCAACCTGTATCTCCTTTCATAATTTTAGATAAGTCTTCGCTATACCTTTAAAGTCCCGGTGAAATAAAAAACGATGATGACTATTTTTTCAAGAAATATTACAGCGTTTATTGTAAACTGTTATCAATGTGCCTCATTCTCTTTTAAAAAATTGGAGCCCTCATAAACTTCGGTTTAAATCTAAAAATGCACTTCCGTCCTGTAATGACTATACATGTCAAATGAGGTATGCTAGACCGCTTGGGAGGACCATTCGTTAACTCCTCCCCTTCAAATGTCAGTCTGCTACCAGCTCCATTTAAAAAATGCAACGGCTCTTTTTATACATCCAATCAAATCTCAAAGAAAGATGAAAGCCACGCCCACCATTTTTCTCATTCAAATTCCATTTCACTCGGAAATGCGTCAAAATACAGATGTAAAAACGATCGCAACTTCCAATTCACGGAAGCTTAACGTAAATCTTACCATTCCACAGGTTGAAGAAAGGATGCGAAAATAAAAACTGAATTTTCATCCACAAGTGCGGTTTACACATTAATGCATCCCAGTAATATGGGCCCCACCAAAAGAAGTCATACCTGGTATGTGGATACAGGTGAGTGCATGTATGGAGAGATTGAGGTCTGAGAAAAAATTCTGTTTGGACCAATGCTGTAGGAAGGAGAGTAAAACCTGCAGGGGGCGACAGAGACACATTTTAACAATCCGAGCTTTCACAATTGTTTCATTGGTAGCGCACTGCATATCTGAAGTGAAGCAATATTTCCATTGTTGAGTGATAAACTCTAAACCCACCCATTTTGTAAAGAGGGGGTAGGGTCGTAGGTTAGCGTCATCCCACCCTGTATTTGCGTGAGAAAGAGAGAGACAGTCAATACATACACTAGAAAATAATTTTAAGGTGTAGCTCGCCCAAAAATGAATTCTCACCCACATATCACTTGTAAATCATTTTTAATACACAATCCAAAAAAATAGCTTCTAAAGAATTAATACATTTTATTGTAGTATATAAGACTTTAACAGTCTTGGTTTGCAAAAACATGAGGGTGAGGAAATAAGAATAGAATTTTCCTTTTTTAGGGCGAACTGATTTTTTTGTTTGTTTTATGTGACAATGATTTAAAGCAGTTCTCTCACAGTGTCGCCCTCTCTTGGCCACTGCCGTCCATTCGAGTGATATTTCCCCTGATTCAGCCGCTTCTTCTGTCCTCCGTCCGCAAATTTACACAGCAAGGGTTCTATAGGCACTAAAGGCGACATTCATCATTTCAGTCTTCGGCTTTCATAATCGATCAGTCATAATCATCCAGGCAACATAATCCCCCGTACAAAAATGAAACCATTCAGGGCGCCACACAAAAGTGTTACCTGCTACTCCTGGAGGAGTCTTGATGTATTTGCCATTAAAATGTTGAATGATGGCCTCACATTTCTCAGTCGATTCCATCCTGACAGAGTAATTGCAAATGCAAAATGAATCAAACATTAACGATGATCTTGTCAGATGAAAGGCATGAGTCTCCAGCAGGGTCAGAAATTAACCAGGGCCTACAACGAAATCGTTCTAACAAAAATGCCCAGATATTTTAAGAAAGGGTGCACATATACCCCAATAGTAGAAGTATCTGTTATTGAACTAATCTTTTGGTTAGATTTACCTGGCGAATCCCACTCCACGGCTGGTGCCGTTTGCGTCGCGTAAGATTCGTGTAGAGATCACCTGACTGAAGGGTTTGAGCATGCTCTCTAACTCCTGCTCATCCATAGACAGAGGCAGGTTGGAGATGTACAGGTTGGTGGGGTCCTGTTCCTGTTGCTGCAGAGGTCATGAGCAAGAAAAGTTGAAGAAACTTTTTTTTCAATATTACAGAATTATCAAAACAATTACACAAATGCACTTTGGGAATATGACTATAATGATGCCTGTCGAAATGCTGCGATTCACATCTATTCTGGCTTTATATTGTCCGGTTATTCTTTATTATTCAATGTTCCCAGTTATTATTTAGTCATTTTATTTTAGAAAGATTTGAATTCAATTAAGCAATTCTTTCGTAATTATATAACCCCCTACCATAACACAATCGTAAATAGACCGAAGGGAAACCAGAGTGGGTGCCGAAAAATATTCGGGTTTTAAAAAGGGCCGTGGCCAAAACAGTTATAGAACCACTTGTATAACATGTTTGCGCACTTATATTTTTATCTACTTATACATTTTAGAAATTTAAGCATATTCCTTCAGATCAAAGGATTTGTGAAATCTAAAACAAACATTTCACACAAGTGACAAAATCTTTAAACGCTATACATATATTTTGTATATTAATATAAAACATATTGCATTTGTAGGTACAAAGGAAAGATTGTGAAAGAGTTCAGACGTTTAGGGACGATCTGCTGATCCAGCAGCCACGTGTATTGATGTGGTTAGTTTGTTCAGGAGATAAAACTGGTTCTGCTTTTGTTCCATTTTGGTGCACAAGTTAAAAATTAAGTTTTACTTTAAACCATAGTCAGCTCTTCTAAACATTTGGCTTTGGCCAAAAATCTGTTTTTTTTAGTGTAAAATGTGTCCAAGTGATTTTTAAAGGCCTGTGCTGAGTCAATTATCATATGAGGATATAATTAGCGTCATTTGGAGCTGAAAGTATGACAGCAAATATGCAAACACCACACGCTGGCATCTCTTCTAACCTAAATGAACAGCTACATCAAACTGCACAAACTGCCACAATAAGCACGAGCAGAAGGTTGCAGTTCAGTCTCTGAAAACCCCTTAATCATATTATGCAGCTCCAATTAATTTTTTCGTTTTCACTGAAGCATGAGTGGTGTTACCTGCATAAACAAATCAGACAGGCCCTAAAGATGGCTGCAAGATAGCAAACCTCCAATTCACCCTGCTGCTATTTTGCATATTCATTGCCTTGGTGTGCAGATGAGATTAAAATATGAGCCCTAAATACATTAGCGGTTCATCGCTGCATCATGAATAATAAATGTCTAATTGCAGTGACCTGCGATGAAGGTGATCTTTGCACTGATCTAATCGCATCTTGAGAAGAGCGGGTGAATCTCACTAAACTTGTACAGACATGTCCGAGTTATCATATTTTCTTCGTACAATGAACTGCGTTTGACATATAGAAAATGAAGCTTATTTTAGGACCATTAAGATCACGAGCTTATTGTAAAGACATCTTGGCATAAATGCTACTGCCTGGCGATCTCATTACCGTTAATACAAAAAAGTCATTTCATTGTTCTCATATAATGTACAAAATCAATAAATTGCTTAAATTGTATCTATTTACATACATGTAATACTATATCTAAGGTAAAGAGCTTTATTGTATTGCTTTAAGTAAAATTATGTATTGTAAAAAATGCTTGTAACTTGGTTTATAAAATATGAAGACAAAATATTATAATAGATACTATAATGAGAGCCTATGGAAATTTACCTATATAATATAATATATATACAGCCGTGGAAAAAATAAAGATACATTTTTATTTTTGTGGAATTTAATTATAGTTATTTAATTATGTATAGTATACATTTATCATTTTTGTTTTATTCTGTGAACTATTAACAATATTTCTCCAAAATTTCAAAGAATTTTTATATTTGCATTTATTTGTAAAAAAAAGTGAACTGGAGAAACAGTTCAAAAGTAACAGAAAGGATTCTCTGTATTTTTTCAGACCTGAAATACTCCAAAGAAATCAAGTTCATATTCACCATAAGAAATATAATATAATATATATAATATAAAATATTTTTCACGTGATAAGCTCCGAATGGCAACAATACATCTAGAAATGATTAAAAGAAATTTGGAATGGTCTCCAAAATGTTTCTGCGGCGGTATATACAGTATATATACACATATTGTAAAGATATCTTCCTATTGCAGTCGCCACAGAAACATATTTAATAGACTCTTAAATAGGTCAGGTCACTAAAAGATTCCAAAAGAGCTGTGAAGAAGACCTGCAGCTGATCACGAGAAGGAAAAAGGCTAAAGGTTGCCCTTTCACACTGATGCGAAGCAAAAAATACTCTACACCCAATTCAAGAGAAACCATTAAAAGGTGAAATATCTGTGATAAGGGCACGTGGCTACAAGAGCAGGTCTGAGTGATAGAGCAGAACCCTGCGAGCGGTCGGCCAGGGTACGCGCAGTGCTATGGTACACTATGGAGGGCGTGAGGCCGCCAGCCGAACTGCTCAGACAGTGACTCAGCCACGAGTGAGAGAGAGAAAACACAACCTCTTTGAGAAGCAGGAGAACCAAGAAGGAGCAGAAACAAGCCAAATACTGTACTCCTCAGGCACTTCCTCGGTAGAATGACTCAATGCATGAGCCTAATGGAGACACCAGCTCCGCTTTCATGGCTCGACACCCACAGACGGGCCAAGCGTTAGGTAAAATAATCACGCCGTCCTACACCTCGGTGATTGGCGGCAATTATTTTCAACATGAATTGCTTTCCATTGTAGATAAGCTGTGAATGTTGTGTGTGGGCTGGGAACACTTTAGTTGATTCATTGAGGATAAAAACAATTTGTTCAAAACGTTAATGACGGTGCTAAACTCTGCTATGGTGCGCGGGCGTTTTGAGTGTTGCCAGGGTGTTGCTATGAGGTTGTTAAAATGTTTTTGCTGGTTGGTAGATCAATTTTAGGTGGTCACCCAAAAAAAAAATCTGTCATACTTTGTTCCAAATCTGTATAAATGTCTTTGTTCTGATGAGCACAGAGAAAGATATTTGGAAGAACGCTCATAACCAAACAGTTCTTGGCCACCAGTGACTTCCATAGTAGGATAATTACAGCGTTAGTTAAAAGTGCTCCGGAACGGTTTCCTTTCCTACAATCTTTAAAATCGAACAAAGAAATGTATAAAGCAAATGTTCCTACGGTAGTCAATGGTGGTCAAGAACTGTTTGGTTACAAACAAATCCAAATCTCGTTCTTGTTGTATATCAGAACAAAGCCATTTATACAGATTTCGAACAACTTTAGGGTTAAAAAAAGACATTTTTGGGTGAATTGTTCCTTTAATGTTAATGGTTCTAGAATCAATAAAGAAAAGAATTGGGGGTTTGTTCAAATTCCATAACCTGGTATGCTTTAGCAAGCACCATTAACTATAAAAGAACTGGAATGCCTTTGAAGCTCAAGGGTACGGCGGAGGTGCTGCTTTGTCTTAATTGTTTTAAATATGTACTGTTTTTATAAGCAGTTCGAGAACAGGATATTCAGTTCCACCGCCTCTTACCTTTGCCATCTGAGCCTGAATTCCACTGGCCTTTAACGCCGTCACTGCTTTCTGTGCAGAAGCTGGGCTGTCGAAATCCACAAAGCCATAGCCTGAACACACACACACACACACTTGGGATCAGTGATCACTGCTTAGAGTTCAGTCGTTAAGCCAATAGCGTTGCCTATCACTCCTTTGCACCTTAGCTCCCTCTGGTAATCTCTGTCCCACATAAGAAAATAGCTACAAGGCCAAACTTAACCACACATATGAATGCAGTGGTCCACTTGACAGATGCTGGGTTATGCAATAACAATCCCATTTCTGTTAAATCAGCACATTTTGTTAGAGATAAAAAAGAGGAAGTTTAATTGAAGAGCAGTCAAATGTGAAAGATAAAAAGCTATATCAATAACATTACATCTTACCTTTACACTTGTTGATGGTCTTGTCGAGGATGGCCTTGGTGGACACTATTTTCCCAAAGCTTGGCAGCACAAAAAGACACAAAACATTCTGTTTAGATGGCAAACCCAATTATTTAGTGTATAACATTGTAATCACCGTGTATTAACCATGGGTGTGTTTATTACCATGTAATAAACACACCCAAAGTCGCTTTCTGGTGGTTGGCTGATATTTTATAAGGTCAAACATGATTTGGAGGAGCCAAAGTAATCTAAGCGGGGGCACACGAACCCATAAACACAGGGTACCCGCACCATTCACAAACATCCCGGGAATCATTTGCATGAAATCTCGCCGCGGTGGAGAATCTGTGATCAAATGGTAACATTGAATAATGGATGCCGTACAGTGATCGTATCGTTTTGCATATCTTAAGAGGCATCGCAGCAGCACGGCACAGGTATACAGTGGTAGATTTGTGCATGTTTATGGATTAGAGGAGGCTCGCAGCAGTCTGGGGGACGGGGAGGGCCATAGGGGTTCTTTCCAGGCATGTGCTTGCAGTGTAACCTGAGAGTTCTCCATGTATGCTCTGTGTGGTTTTGGCTGGGATCCACAACAATCGACTAACAATGCCCTCTGCTGCGCTCCGCCTCATCTGGGTCCTACTGCCCGTGCACAGCATCCCACACCGACAAAAATCACTGAACCAAAGTGAGATGCGCTGCTAAAGTCTCAGGAACGTTTTTCAGATTCTTGTGTAAAAACAGAATTATAATGATTAAATAGTCAAATCTGAATGGAATTTTTTTTTTAAATATTTGTTAATATGTGTCGTTTTTAGTTCTACTGATGGTTATATACATTAGTACAAGTCAAATGCTGTGAAACTAACATTAAACATCTGCTGCAAAATCATAATATAGTGTTTAGATGAATGGTTTGGATTTAACAGGTTGACCAAAGTTATTCTAACAATTGGTCTGTACATGTCTCTTATTTCACAAACTGGCATTGCTTGATGCGTTTTTCTAAGAAGTACACCGCTTGGAAAACCTGCCCCAGCCCAGCTCAGGGGTGGAGGGACAGCTAGTCATGTGTGAGAGCAAAAAGTCACGGTCAAGCAAGCGTTAGGAGCTGGGCTGCAATTATAAGTGTGCGGATGTAGCTTGACCCTTTTGGAGGAATAAATCAGTACTCGTATTGAGCTGTTGTGGGGGGAATTGACAGCTTTTACTTTTTATTGTTCATGCAAATATACGTTTATATTGATTATAGTTCATGCGTAATATAGTTTATAGTTTTTATAAATATGTAAGGGATAAAGGCAGCCGGTTGTCATCGCAGAAATAAGCCCCAAGCGAAGGATCTTGTATCACACTGATGGGTCTTATTTCTCCATTACAGCCAGCTGCTTGTACATTATCCCGCTTAATACATGGCTACCTGCATCATGAAAAAAAAACTGGATATGAAATGTGAAATATTTTATTAGCCCATTTTTACCGAATGCAGACCTTCCGCGGAGAAAAGCCGTTTACTTTTGGTTTTAGGGTAAGAAACGACATTCAAATGCGAACAGGCAATTTGGCTTAATTATTAGAAAAAACTATGTCATATATGTTATTAAAAAAATGTTTATATTTAATTTGTCAAAGAAAACTGTAAACATGATTTGCTGTATCCGGGTTACCCTGTGTTATTAGTTTTGAGAGGTTGTTATCTGAGAATAACGAACCTGCAAATGGCCAATCAGAATCAAGAATTCCAACAAGCCGTGTAATATACTTAACATACATAGACATTTTGTATTATTTATACTAAATGTAAGCTATATACAGTATGTGTATATCACAGAATATCTTATTTAATAGCGTTTATACCAGAAACATACAGATTATAAAAATTATGATTCTTTTATTTGCTACTCTGGACCGTAAAACAAGTCATAATGGGTATATTTAAAGCAATAGCCAACAATACATTGTGTCGGTCAAAATGAACGATTTTTATTTATGCCAAAAAAACATTGGGAAATAAAGTAGAGATCATGTTCCACGAAGATATTTTGTAAATTTCCTACTGTAAATATTTAAAAACTTGATTTTTATGAGTGGATGCAGCAAAATCGCAAAACAAAAATGGCAAGAAGCACACCTACAAACTTCGCTCGCTGTTGCCCGCTCTTTGGGAATTATCCACTCAAGTTTGGTTTCTATGTTAAGCTTAGAATTTCAGCGTTCGGGTTCTTATACTCTTGGGTCATTACGGCGGTAAGCCAAAAGAGAAGGTTAGGCAACAGTGACTGTTAAAACAAACATGTTTCCTCTTAGCAACAGCCTGCCCCTGATTGACATCTTTAAAGGCGATTTTCTCAATATTTAGATTTTTTTGATGAGATTCCAGATTTTCAAATAGATTTACCTCGGCCAAATATTATCCTTTCATAACAAATCATAAATCAACGGAAAGCTTATTTATTTAATTAACCCTTTTCACTGGTTTTGTGGTCCAGGGTCATGTCCAGATAAATATGCAATAAAAACCAAATTGAGAAATAAGGGTGTTTAAGCTTTAATGACAATTAGTTTTTTAACATTTTGTTTAGACGAATATTTGTAAATACATATTTTGCTATAAGAGCTTCATAATACTAAATTAAAGTGTGCACAGTGCAGTATGTAGACAGTGCTTGACTTCCCAGCAAAAAAATGCATGTATTAATAAAATGCACATCAATTGCACTGCAACATCACGTTGGGTATAATCCCCGACCACAATTGTGAAAAATAAAACTATTATGCTGTGTTTTCTATAAATCTAACAGTAATTATTTGCTAAGCCTTCTTTACTAAGAAACACCTGACATATATTTGCCTCTTCTCTCTCTCACACTCCCCAAAATCTACTCTTTCTTTCACTACTCCTACACACACACACACCAGTAAATTCACGTCTGCTCTCTCTCCCAGCTGTTACCCTTGTTTGTCTTTCTCTTTCCCCCTGGGCTCAGAGTTTCCTGTAGGGCTGGGCTGCCTCATCTCAGGCGTTTCTTCCAGAATGCTCAGAATGAGAGGGCCTCTTCAGCACAGCCTCTCAAATCTCTGCACATTCTTTTCACAACAGCTTAACTATATGACCAGTTTGTCTTAAAATTAGACATCATGTTTTCATTGGCCAACAAAAGTCACATCAAATACACATGCAGAGTTGGCAACTATTTGTTTGGCAGTGTGATAAAAGATTTATAAGTTATCATAAAAGATAACTAAAAGAAGACTGAAAATAAAACTACATGGAAAAAAGGATACGACCCAACTACAATTTGTTACAGCAAAAATATAATGATAATTTAAAAGGGCTATTAAAGGGAATGTGGTGCAAAAGTTTTTCCTTCACCATCACATTTTTTTATGATGCCAGGTTATATACAGAAAAACAAGGCTTTTGTATTTAATAAAGGAGGCATTTTAATGTTAACTTTGCATTTTGCAACCTCTTGTTAGAACAAAAACATAAAAGTTCGTACTTTTATCAACCCTAACAGGAAGTAAGGTGCGGGAGGGGGGTCACGCATAACTGCAGAACCACTGCAGTCGGTCAACAGAGAAGAGCTCTGTTTGAAACCCAAACCTCTGTTGACTTTGCCACAAGTTTGTGACGCTAAGTCCCACATTCCACCAAAGTGTCGTCTAACATGAAAGCAAAGAATGCACAGGTCTAATGGTGTCAGAACAATACTATTTGAAAAGACGAAATTTCAAGATGGAGTTCGACCCAAGATTCACACCAAACTGTCATAAATATGTACAAATATTTCATGAATAAAACCTATGATTTGCACCACATACAGTATACTACATCAAGATGCAAAATAAGCCATTTTAATAGCATTTCCAGCGTAATTTGCATTCATGTCAACATGACTTGCCAGCAGAACATTCTCAACCTCACTGTGAAGCTGTCAAATCAGGACGCTCAAAGTTTGAATCTTGTACTCCTCCTGCTTCTCAATACTCTCTCTGCACCCTGACACTACATGCATGAGTCCTACACAGCAGGTTAAACACAATATGTCAAATGAGTAGGATGTCTGAACGCTCAGTATTGAATAAAACAGAAACAGCAGATATTTATTTGTTCACCATTTAATCTGAAACAATGGAGATAAAGAGATATGATTTATGATTGTTCATTCCTTCGGAATGAAATAGATACTGTCGACATGGTGGATATCGCTACGAACTGTCAAAAATTAGGCTCTTTATCACTTAGTACATGATTTGGATAAAGGAAAATTCGTAGTCTTTCTACGAAAGGCTCCGTCAGAAAGCTCTAAAATGCTGCATTCGGAGGCAGCATTTCAAGGTAGGAAGGCATTACTGTTTACTTCCTGTCCACTGAGATACCTCCATCAGGCCTTCAATGTCCCACAATCCTATGTGTGTGCTAACCCGGGGAATGTGATTGGTCGAGCAGGGTTGAGTTAAAAAAAATAAAAAGCCGGCCAAGAAAGCCGCAATAGCACAGTTTTTGGTGTAAACAAAGTTATATTTTCTCTATTTACAAATTTTCATTGCATTTCTATCGAGAAATTACTTTGTAGTTTAAAAATGTTCGACTAGTTATAACAAAGGCGCCCTCTATATTTCAAACCGAATTCCGTGACGGTGCCTCTGAAGGCTGTCTGAATGTGTTTCTCGGCGCTGCCTTCATGCCTAAACGCTGCCTCCGAAGTCATCGCCTCATGAGACACCGAGGCAACAAGTCAGCTGCCTTTGTTTTCAGACGCAGCCTCTGTCTCATTATGTTTACGTTAAGTGGAAGGATTGTAATAGGACACTTACGGTTGACACAGTTTGACTAAATCCTGGTCTGTAGTTCCTGGATGGAGACCGCGGATATAAAGGTTGGTTTTGCTAAGCGGATCCCCACCGAGGCTGCTTCCATTACTGCTGGTGGTGGTGTTAGGACTGGGCGGCGCCATCTGCTGGGTGGAGGAGGCATACGCCTGCTGTTAAAACAGAGATAACAGAAAATTAATCATGGTTTGAAAGATTACATATCACAAGGCTTTGCTAATCGTCTTAAAAGGAAATGACAGTGTTTGAATTTCCTTTTGGATTTCCTCTTGAGTTAATAGTCAAATAGCTACTTAGGGATAGTGTTGGTTAACTCCCACATTTTACAATCCAGTCAAATCCAGATGGATCAGTTTTTGTCCTTGAATATCCTGTTTGATGCTTTTTTTTCAAAGTACGGTCAAGTTGAACACAAAAAAAATTTAGGAAAGCAAACAGTTCTGGGGAACTTTTGAGAACCATTTTCACTTTTCCTACCATGGTTGTCAATGGTAGTAAAGAACTGTTTGGTTGCAAGCATTCTTCTCAATGTATTTGGTGTTCATCAGAACAAAGCAATTTATACAGATTTGGAACAATTCGGGGGTAAGTAAATGATGCCTGAATTTTTGTCTCCAGTATGTTCTACCACGTAAACATATAAAAGCACTGAAACTACAGCGGTGATTCTAAAATACACATCACAGATGTAAAGTAGATTGTGAACGTGGATTCGCGTTGACTTTGTACAATATGGGTTAGAAGAGGCGAGCAGATTTTGTCTCTAAATGTTGTTATGCCCAAAGCCTGGGGCTTTCCTCCTCTTGAGAGGTTCTGTTAGCTTTCTAATTAACTGCTCATCAGTCAGAGGGTCAGGCAAGGATGAAGTATTTCATTAGTCAAGCCTGTGAAATCAAATCTCACAGAGGGAACAATGGGCCGGTTTAGTACATGCCACAGGTTCATTGGTTTGGCTGAGATGCTTGGAAAGGAGAGAGAAGGGCACATCCAAAAGCGTTATGTCATATATGGGAGTCCTCACCCCCTGAGCTGGTTGAACTGGGCCGTCTAATTGAGATCTGAGCTTGTTAGCATTGAGAGCTAATCCCTCTCATGTGCTGGGTGCAGTCAGAAAGCACCATCTCATTAGAGCTGCCTCTGCATGGGAAAACAGATGACTGAACCGATGCCCCCCCGCTAAGCCCATCTGCCCGTCAACCCTGTTCAAGGTTGAGCGGTGCTGCACACCTACAACCAACACCACACAAAACACTGTATGAGCAAAACTAAGGATGACATCAATAAAATTGATAATGTTGGATGTGTCGTGCAATTTAAAAGAACAGCTGACCCAAAAATAAAAATCCTTTCATCATTTACTTCCAAATCTGCATAAATGTCTTTGTTTTGATGAACAGAGAGATAACCAACCAGTTCTTGGAAAAGCAAGACTCCAAGCGTAAAAGTCAGTAAGGCTTGTTTTAACCGCATACGATCACATAGTTCACTCCTGACCCTTATGAAATGTATACGAAAGCCTTTCCATTCAAGCATGCTTGAACTCGTGTTCTCCCCAAGCATGTGACATATTACACGGATGCATTCCTGCAAATCCACAACCGTGCTGACATAGATTCACGCATCACGGCCATCCTCACGTGTTCCATCCGATGCGGCTTCTCTCAGTTTACTTCAGGTTGGGCTGAATGCAGAACAAATCCTTGTCAACAACTAATCAATATCTGCAGACCTGCCCTTGAACATCTCGGGTGCTCCATAATGAAATCAGAAATCAGTCTTCCCCTATTTGCACTTGAGAACAGCACTGCAGTGGAGCCCGCTATAGGCTCCCGCTTCATTTCCATAGATATGCGCAGCGTGGTAATGAGAGCATGGTTTGCATCTCTCACGATTACTCTGATGCAGTGACACCAGGGCAGACTCCAGGGAAGGCTATGAGCTCGAGCTCACAGAAATAGAGGTCACAGGAGGCAGTAAGCAGGAGATCTGGATCTGTAGGGATGGTACCAGGTGGGATTGGAAATAAATGTTTTGTCTGTCACTCCTACCTGCATACGTTATAATATTCAGATTTATTTGGAATATGAATATTTACCTAGTGATACGCTCTGCACTGCAGTATGTTGCAGAGCATCTTAGTGGGTAAATATACAGTATGTTTAAAGGGATTGTTCATTCCTAAAATGAATCATCATTTACTCACACACTTGTCAAGTCATACCTATGTGACTTTTTTTTCCTCTGCAGAACGCAAAAGAAGATTATTTCAAAGAATGTTGGTAGCACTGGCTACCGATTGAATGGAGACAAACCAGTACAAGTCAATGTGTACCGTGTCGGTTACCAACATTCTTCAGAATATCTTCTTTCGTGTTCTGAAGAAGAAAGTAAGGTTTGAAATGAGAAGTGCATGAGTAAATGATGACAAAATCTTTTTCATTTCTGAATCAGTGTATGCTAAATCCTTAAAAGTAGTGTTATTGTAAAACAGTAAATCTACAAAAACCTTAAGGCGTATTATGTCACTACTAAAGTTTAAGAGAATCAAAAAAAAAATATTGTGAGACTTGGACCCTATTTTGACGAGCTAAGCACATTTTCTAAAGTGCATGGCGCAAGTGAACTTAGGGCGTGTCTGAGTCCACTTTTGCTCGTTTAAGGATGGGAAAAGGCTCGGTGCGTCAGGCCAATGGTCTAAAAGGGTTGTCCCTGGTCTCTTTATGGGTCATGGGTGTGTTTTGGGCAAAACATTCAGTTAACCAATCAGTGTCTCATCTCCGATTCCATTTAAGAGCCAATTGCGCTCGCGTTATGGCGGATTCCATGTTTACAGGGCAGAATTTGCAAGAGCAAGACTGGACACTTCTCCAGAAAGGAAACGCATTTGCTTGTGCAAGAGGTTAAAGCACGCGAGCATACCATCTACAGGATAAGCCAGCTTTTTATCTTTATGTCCACAATGATAATCTTTTACAATGTAATCTATTTATTTGTATTATTTAACATTATTGTGTGCTACTGGGTGTGCCTCTGTGTGTAATAAGCAGAGTATAGCGCGCCGTGCACCTGCCTATAGGCGCATATTACTATACTTATGAGATCGTTGGGTTTTGACTAGAAGGGATACAGCTATTTTTTTTCCATGCCATTTTGATTGGTTAGTTGAAAGTTTGGCCTGGAATGGGGGGCTAAAATGCCTGGTCATTGGACAATGAGTATAGTCGTACCTTTCTTTTGTTGCTGACGTCATGTGGTGAAGAGTTGTGGTTGAGAGGGGGAGATGAGCCTAATGTTTTCGATTAAAGATTACAACAAGTGCATATTAATTTTGAAAAAATAATGGTGTGCACGGCTAAATCATTGATAATAATCACTGCAACACTGTGTAAAACACTTGTTTCATTTTGTGGGGACTTTAAATAACTAAAAAAATATAGCAGCATTGACTTTATGCCAGGTTTCGGTTCAATGCATGGCTCAGTCTGTTTTCAGATCAGCACGCCCATGGGCGCACAAATGGGCGCAAATGCATTTGCTTTTTAAACAACGTGGTGAGGACGTGAAAATGAAAACTGCGTCAGGCTGGAACTAGCAAGAAACATGTGCATCGCGCCTGGCACCGCATTGATAGGGCCCTTCGTTTCTTAATAGCAAGCATATGGTAATAATTCTTATGAAATATACAGTGTTTGACAAACAAGGTCCATTGGATGAAAAGTAAAGGGGGGCAGGGAACCGCATATAAAAAAATCACTCATTTCAAGAGTTCCCAACCCCTTTCCAAGTTAAAATCACAAATCAGAATTATATTTTGTCAGGCATTTACTCAGCCCCTTTGTCTGCATTTGAGAAATACTTTGGCTCATAAAAAAAATGTCAGAATATAAATCTTTAGTAGAAATAAATGTAAAAAATGACTTTGTGTATGCCAGTAAACCAGGATCCATACAAAATGTTTGAGATGGGAATTCCAGGAATTCCAGGTCATTTATGTGAGCAATCTGCATGCCAAGATTGTGGGAAGGAGGGGAAGGCTGCTCAGTTTTCAAAGCTGTGGCTTTCAGCAGTGTTCAACTGACCTATCTCCTGAAGGATAATTCTGAACACATATTTATAAAGCGAAAGCTGCACAAATGTACGTTGTTGCAATGAGCATATATACTTTCAATATAAAAATCTGCCTAAAACTTTATAACGTTTTTCGTCTGCTGTTAAAATTGTGTAAAACGGTGGACGATTACAAAAGCGTATTCTGTTACTATGTTGCGTAACATTGTCAATGATAGATTTTGTTTACTAATATTTTATACTAAAAGCGTGTGACAAAGGACGAAGGGTCTTTGTAACATTTTAATGAGCTGCCAAATATTCATACTCTATAAAACTACTTGCGATGTTTTGCCGCACCACCGAGTGTTATTCTGCGCCGGATTTTATTCCGCCAGAGTTGACAGCAGTTGGGTGAGTCAGTCCAGCAGTGCCTAGCAGATGCGCAGGGCTTAGAGCGCCTATCTAAGTTTGGGGCACTTAAGGAAGAAATTACAAACCAGTGACTGAATACTCTCGCAACCCAAAACATTCTAGAAATGCCCCTTGATAACTTATATGCAGACTGTTTTAAATGGACGCTTCTGCAGAGCCTGTTCAAACCAGAGCAAAATTACAAAATGATCAGATGATCAGAACCATTATTCTGTGGAACACAAATTAAAATATTTTGAGAAATGTCACGGTGGTCTTGTGTCCAAAGTCAACGAGGGCCAAAGTTCTTTGGTTACCAAGGTTCTTCAAATTATATTTTTTTGTGTTCTGCAGAAGAAAGAAAGTCATAATTTTCATTTTGGGTGAACTAGTAACACCATAAATCACTGTATTTATGTATTGTATCTACATTCCACAGCAGTGTTTCAGCAGATACAGTCTTAGTTAAAGTGATGACTAACATGTCTTCCTCTGCCACCAAGTTTGTGGGGCACAGTCTGATGACTACGGACGGCCAAATCCCATCAAACACAAAGCCCACCTGCCCAGCTCAGCTTTCTAGCCTACTACCTACGCTTTCTACCCCAGCGTTCAGCAACCACGTCCCCGCTGTGAGAGTTATTGAGAAAGGATGCACCATGGGCCTGGACACCTGCCTGCTCAGCGGCTGGCACTTCTGCTCTTTGTCAGTTCAACATTTTCTGGAGCAATGCTCGGTCTGCATCTTTACTCAACCTATTCTTTATTTGCTTGTTTTTATGGGATAAACATGAAACAATTCTATCATGAAAGGTTTTAGAAATGGTTGAAATTTCGAGACAGATCCGAAAAGCATGGCCATTTGTAAAGCCTGCAAATTAGATGCAGATATGCAGAAATGGTCATTACAGACACGGCAAGATTAAAGTTCAATGCAGCCAAAAAAACTATACACGAAACAACAAAAGCCTCCTGACATTAGTTATTGTGACATTGGTCTAATATTACACGTTATAACTATACAATATAATATTATACCTCCCTAGCCCCATGTTCACTATCCCAAAAATGTGTTTTAAACTAGAGAATACCTCTGTGAATTCTAGAATGCCTTACAACAATAATCTTTTCCTGCCATCATCTTTCAAGACTTTACATTGTTGCACAATGAAATCTAACAATACAGTTAAACACATTCAACACGGTGGAACTCAAAAGTTCCCTCATTTCTTCAAATAATGCAATGTGAATCATCTGCCACAAACTTAACTCACAACAGAGTTAGATTATACAACTGCTGGTATACAGTATAAGCGCTGTTCTTGCTTTCCGTGGCATGCAAGGTTGTGAAGCTAAGATGAATTAACAACACACAGAGAGCCAAGCTGGACCAGGTCAGAGTGTACACTTACAAAACTGACGATGACTAGAGAGTGTATTAAATCTTAATGTAATGTTTGAGGTAGGCTACACTGCTAAATCTATCTTCTTACACCAGTTAAACAATGGTTCACAAAATGATCTTTACAATTGCCTCTTTCTCTTTCCACCGTCTTTATTGCAACATCAGTGATAATCTAGGATGACCTTGTCAGGACATTGAAGATGCCAGATGATAAAGACTGCTTTGTATAAATCTGCAAGATTCAGGAATCTTCTCCTTGGATCTAAATCTGTATTGCGGACCTCAAGTGCACAATATACCTCTTTAATAATAAGTCATTTTTCATTGTGATTTTAATGCCATGTCTCAAAACATGAAATCTACTGAATAACTGCCTACATTGTGAGTCTGAAATAAAGGTAATCGTGTGCTTTACAAACAATAAAGGTTTTTGATAAACGTTCATTTGCAAAACATGCTCAACAATAGAGTCATTTACATATCTTTGAAGCTCTCTTATTTTATTCTCTTAATTTAACTTTTACCTCTTTGTGAAAAAAACAAGGCAATGCTGCACAAGCACCACAGCACAGATCTTGTATCCCGAAG